>CM061750.1:99805738-101127778 GCA_030979885.1 Lolium multiflorum | reverse complement strand
ACCTCGATTGAGCACGAGTTGACAAAAAGAGCTCTTGAGAGCATGATACAAGTGAGCTCCAATGAGTGGTTTTGCCCACATACTTCCACTACACAAGATCTCTCAATGAGAGCACACCGACACTTTGATAAGGTGACCTCCTTCTACTTGCGCCCTCTTCCTAAATACATTGAACTTTGGCTACGCTTTGATTGCTCCTTTGCTTTTCTTGTGCTATTCATAGGGCTCTTGACAAGTGAAGGGACATTCAAGCGTTGGTGTCATCTACCTCCTCTACACATTCATGAAGACTCATCGTCGAGGACGACTCTTTTTCAAGTGGGGGGAGATGATGCAGCCCGACCTACGGTCTTCGCTTCATCATGTGCGTCAACGTCAAGAACCACACTCAAGGCCGAGGTCACGGAGGCATGGAAGAGAAGAAGGAAGAAGAGCGCCCGAGGTCGCCAAGAAGAGAAGGCGCCTGCCACAAGTCAATTCGGGCCAAGGCCCATGTACCCCCTTGTTTCCCTAAACTACCCCTCCTTAGTGGCTCCCTATATATAGGCTCCCACCTCCCCCTTCATGAGATAGAGTTGAACTTGAGAGAACTAGGCTCATGCCTCCACCATCCCTTTGGGATTAGGGAAACCCCCTCCTTAGATTTACCCAAATCTATTGTACAAGGCACTCCTTATATGATTAGTCTCTCACACTTGTGATTCTACCACCGGTCTCTCACTCGTGTGATTCCACCGATCGTATACCGATCTTCCTCTCGGGGATTCTACCGCGTGTCTTTCTCTTGAGAGATTCTATCGGGATAGTGGTTCGGGCTATCGGGAGTAAACCGGAATTGTATCGGGTTGGTGTGTGTTTGCGTGTGTTCATCGTGTTCATCGCCGTGTTCTTCGTGTTCTTCCTCTCCCCCGCCTTTCCCTCGGTCAATTCGTGAGATCGGGCAACCCACGTGGCCTTGCGTTTATCGGACAGGTATCGGAGCAAAGGTTGCCACAATTTGACCCTCCAATTTACCAATTTCGCCCAAAAAATTTCCCAAAAAATTGCCCCAAAAAATAGCTCGAAATTTGATCTGCGAATTTGTTGCGTTTTTTGTGGTTTTGATCCACGGATCTGCCTTGTCTTTGGTGTTGATCTACATCTCCTGATTTCACCATCTAATTCCATCTTAGTTTGCTTCCAATTTGGAGATTTTTGAGCCGCGTAGTGAGCAAGTTGGTGAAGAAGCCGGTGAGTCTGTCTACCTTAGGTCGGGTCAACGCCCGCTCGACCGACGCCGCTACCTGTCTCGGCAGGGCCACTGGCTACCGCCGCCGCCCTGGCCCAGCTCCGCCGCCGGCGCTCGCTCCACTTCCGCTCATAACCCGGCGCCCAACCCACCTTTGCCAGCTCGGCGAGTGCCACGCGCCTGCTCACCCCGGACCGAGGCTCGCCTCGATCGACTCCCTGGCCGCGCGTCCCTGCGGGCTCCAGCGCGGCCGGCACCACCAGCCTCGCTCATCCAACCTCCGTAGCGGCGCTTGCCCCCGAGGATCCCTGCACGCGTGCGTAAACGCCAAGCTCGAGCCTCCCACTCGGCCGCCGTAGCCCCATCCCCGCGCAGCGCGCCTCCTGACCACCACACTCGCTCCTCAATTCCTCAAACCTCACAATGCACCCACCTCCCGCAGTCCGGCCCGGCCGGACGGCACACACCGAGCCACCCGGTTGAAACCGGAAGCAAAACCGGGCGACCACGCCGGATCTCATCTATAAAATCCAGCTCGGACGGGTGCCAGCGAGGCGGCCATCGCCGGTCGTCGGCCCAGACAGTCAGCCGGCTCCTGGACCGGTTTTGACCTGATTTACCGTCCAATTTTGACTCCACTTTTTGCCCCAAATTTTGACAACTTTTCGGAGCCCGTTTGACTCCAAACTTTAACAACACCCTCCATCGTGACTCTAATTTTGACACCTTTTTCCGAAATTTTGAACCCAACTTTTGACCGCTCGTTTTGACCCAACTTTTCGGGCATTGACTTAATTTGCCCGGTTTCCGTTTTGGAGTGCCTTTGGTCCGTGAGAACCGCTTCCGCGCCTACAACAACACCGCGACAACGGCTTCGGCACCCCGGATTCCGGCGCATCTTCGACACCATCGTCATCACCATCATCATGATACGTGATGGCAACCAACGCCCCAACGTCAGCATTCCATGCTTGCCTCCCCTATGTAGCCCATTTCTTCAGCTATAGTATCTATCCCATTGAGAGTGGCTTTCCGAGCGTTGCGAAGCATTGCACAAGTGTCACGACCGTGAGAGGGTGTGTGTGCGTTGTGTTGAGCAAAGCTCCGAAGCAAGCTCGGTGAGAAAGATACACAAAAGAAGAAAAAGTGTGACATATACATAGAGAAAAATAAAGCTTCTAAGCATAGAAAAAAAAGTGAAAAAAAAGAGCCGATACAAAGGAGTGCAAAGTTCGTGAGCACTAAGAGAGAAAAGAGAAGAGTGGCATTTGTGCAAATCTTGTTGCTTCTCTCATATGCAACCGAGCTACCGTCTCTCTTGTGTTGGCGTGACACCGAGCTTATAGTCTTCGTTAGGACCATCTTGTTACTTAGCTCACTTCCTTGGTCGCGCTAACCCCATTGTTCTCCCTTGTGTGTGTTTCCGTGTTTCCTTGACATAGATCACCACTTTTGACATTTGACTTTGGATCTTACCCACATTTGACAATAGACTTTTCCGTTGATCTTTTTCGTTTGCTATCCACCCCTTACCCACCACATATAGAGTTCTTAGCCTTTTGCGTGTGCTTTGAGTGTGTGTGTGAGTAACCCCGATACATTTTGGCTTTGCTCTTGACTTGAACCATTTTTCCGATACTTTCTTGAAAGGTTTGATACTTGTGTAGTTTTCCTTCCACCATACATATACACCTATCCTAGTGAGATATACATGATGACCCCACAAGAACAAGCCGAGATGAGAGCATACTTCGCCGAGCTAGATGCTCGAGAAGCCCAAATGACACCCAAAGATAAAGCCGAGTGCAACGCATACTTCAAACACCTTGAGAGCAAGAGTGACACACCCCATGAGTTGAGTGAGGACACTTTGATTTCTAACAACTTAACCTCTACTCCTCTTGTGTTGTCTTCCTCTTTGCTAGGTTGCTCGGACATCGACGACGCCATTGCCATGGAGATGAGGGACTCCACTATATGTGAGATGAGCGACTCCACTATATGTGAGATGAGTGACTCCACTATATGTGAGCTTGATGAGTGCCTCCACTTCGAGAGCATGAGTGATACACCAAGTGAGATGAGAGTGGTAGTTGATGAGGCCATTTCAAATTCTAACAACTTACCCTCTACCTCTAGTGTGTTCCTTGTGTCTCAATAGGTTCCATGGATGACGAGACGCCGATCATGGAGAAGATGTACATGGTGCATGAAGATGATGATATCACACCATGCTTGTTGCTTGAAGATGAACATGGAGGCCACATGGAGCCTACCACTTCCACAACACCTACCTCATATGAGCGGGACTACAAAGGTATGTATATGGGTGTTGATGATGCCATGATCCCACTAGTGGACATGATGATTTGTGAGTGCTTGCATGAGTTGGATGATCCTATTGCTATGTCATATGCTTCTTTCACTTTCCCTTGTGATACTTGTGATGCCACCATTCTTGATCATGTGGAAGTAGTTGCTTGTGACACTTTGACCATGCCATGCTATGAGTGTTTCGATTTCTATCCTATTGCTTGCAATATGTCGAACAATTTCTCTTTCCCATGTGTTGCTTGCAATGATGATGATAATGCTTGTGTTGTGACAACTTTGATGAACAATTGCTCTTTCCATAAGTTTGTCCAGTAATGATCAAACCTTGAACATGTTTTGTGCAAAATGCTTACAATACTCTCCCATTAATGCAACCAAAATGTTGAATACTTTCTCTTTCCAATGCTTGGTTTGCAATGATGTTAATATGCTTGTAAATGAGATTGCCCCCATAGCTCTCTCACATTTTGGAGACTTTGCATATATCCATGTTGAGCATGTTCCCATGTTTACTCCGCATATTCACCATATCTATTATGATGCTTTGCTTAACGCTAATGGTGATGTGCAAAAGAAATGGAACATCATGATGGATGATGTGTTCATATACCATGCACACACGTTGTTCTTGTTGTCTAACATGTGTGTAGGTACCCAAAATCCAATGTCAACCTCGATTGAGCACGAGTTGACAAAAAGAGCTCTTGAGAGCATGATACAAGTGAGCTCCAATGAGTGGTTTTGCCCGCACACTTCCACTACACAAGATCTCTCAATGAGAGCACACCGACACTTTGATAAGGTGACCTCCTTCTACTTGCGCCCTCTTCCTAAATACATTGAACTTTGGCTACGCTTTGATTGCTCCTTTGCTTTTCTTGTGCTATTCATAGGGCTCTTGACAAGTGAAGGGACATTCAAGCGTTGGTGTCATCTACCTCCTCTACACATTCATGAAGACTCATCGTCGAGGACGACTCTTTTTCAAGTGGGGGGAGATGATGCAGCCCGACCTACGGTCTTCGCTTCATCATGTGCGTCAACGTCAAGAACCACACTCAAGGCCGAGGTCACGGAGGCATGGAAGAGAAGAAGGAAGAAGAGCGCCCGAGGTCGCCAAGAAGAGAAGGCGCCTGCCACAAGTCAATTCGGGCCAAGGCCCATGTACCCCCTTGTTTCCCTAAACTACCCCTCCTTAGTGGCTCCCTATATATAGGCTCCCACCTCCCCCTTCATGAGATAGAGTTGAACTTGAGAGAACTAGGCTCATGCCTCCACCATCCCTTTGGGATTAGGGAAACCCCCTCCTTAGATTATCAAATCTATTGTACAAGGCACTCCTTATATGATTAGTCTCTCACACTTGTGATTCTACCACCGGTCTCTCACTCGTGTGATTCCACCGATCGTATACCGATCTTCCTCTCGGGGATTCTACCGCGTGTCTTTCTCTTGAGAGATTCTATCGGGATAGTGGTTCGGGCTATCGTGTTCATCGCCGTGTTCTTCGTGTTCTTCCTCTCCCCCGCCTTTCCCTCGGTCAATTCGTGAGATCGGGCAACCCACGTGGCCTTAGGCCTCCATCAGATCCAAATTAGCTGACTCAACTTTGCTTATCTAAATATGGATGTATCCACACATGTTTTTACTCTAGATACATACACGTCTAAGGAAAGTTGAATCAATTAATTTAGTTCGGAGGGTGTACGATATACAGAGAGAAGTCGGCCTCGTCTCCGGCCGGCGAGGCCGCCGGAGAGAAGGGGGAGAGGAGCCGGGGGAGTGGGAGAGACTCGAGAGAGAAAGAGAAGAGGAAGAAATGAGAGCTCCCTGGGGAAGAACATTATTTTTGTCGTTCTGCTCGTAGCTTGAAACTGAAAATTTCGGCCGCGCGCCAAATCATCCCGCCGCATCCATTCGAAAATCCCGTGACCAGTTTTACCCTTTTAACCCTGGTCCGGAAGCTACAACCCACCGACCATGGAGGGCTCATTCGGTAACAATGAAATATCTTGCCTAGATCCCGAACCCTCCCCACAGGCCCACACCCACCCACCAACCATTCGCCCCATTAGCTCAAAAATACTCTCACACGCCAAAGCTCTGACTCTCTACAGTACTAGATCTGCTTCGCCGCCGGCATACTCCTCCACAGCGTAGCCTTGATCGTGTTGGCTGTCCACCCACCTGATCCGCTCCCCCGCCGCCCTCGCCACCGACGGATCTGCTTCACCGCCGACCTCGCCACCGACGGATCTGCTTCACCGCCGACCTCGCCACCGACGGATCTGCTTCACCGCCGACCTCATCCACAGCGTAGCAATCAACGCCTTTCCTGTCGACGCACCGTATCCTCTCCAACGGAACTGGGTCTACTTCACCGCGGCCCCCTCCCACGGAAGCCGATCTATTCCACCGACTACCTCGGCGCAGCGGCTGTATCAACTTCACCGAATCCCTTGCCAGCCAACCAGATCTGCTTCACTAACGCCCGCTTCTACTGAAACAGGGTCGATTCATCGTCTCCCGCGTTCGCCGCCGCTGGAATGCAAGTTGCCGCCCCCGTCCACCCCGCCGCAGCTTGGTTAGTACGCTGGCCCGTTAGATCGCGGTGTTTCTTTAGCCATGTTTTGTGTAGTTATTTGCAGATCTCATATGCCATTAACTTTCTTGATGTGTTGCTTCGCATGAAGTTTGTTTAAATATTGTACAGTACAAAAGCATTATCCGGTCGCTACCATGGCAGTTTACTTCCGTTATTATCTATAACCTATATGCATTGTTCCTTATGCAAGAGATTAACACTTGGAACCCTGCCATAGCAATGCCATTCATGCTTTACTATGTTTCTGCCTATTTGATATGCTTGTCTTGGAGCAACTGCGAAGGTGATTTGAACCTGACATTTGGTCATTCTTAATGCCAGTTTACTTTATGTGGAAAACCTTGGCATTACCCTACTCTAAATCTGAATGTCTGAAATTCGTATCTCATGCAAAGCAACATCTAGTTGGTTTTAATCTGATATCTGGTAAATATTGGCTTATTCATTTGGCAGCTCAAGTTTTTTGTTATTTGAAACCAGCTGACTTGGTCTTAAATGTGATATCTAAACACAGATTAAGGACAATGGAGCAGGAGGATTAGCATTTCACTTGATGGCTGAACCTAAAATGATAGGCATGTTGACCACGACTAGTGCACGCAAGAGAAGGACCTGCAGTGAGCCAGTATGTGCTTAGTACATGCATCTTATCTTATCTTGTGCTTATTTCTGCTACATGCTGTTATCTGATCTCTACATTGCGTAATACATGTTTGAATAGTTAATTGTTGTAACTATGTTTGCAATATTACCAGAATGCAGTTTTAATGAAGCAGTCATCATTAGAAGATAGTCGCCAAAAAAGGATCTGTAGCGACCCTGTGCAACATTATGATGTAAGTTTGTGCTTAGTACAAGTTCCATACATTGTCTTATTTATGCAACTTGTTATTATCTTATATCTACATTGCATAATAAATGTTTGAATAGTTCACTGTTGTAACTATGTTTGCAATATTACTAGAATGCAGTTGTAATGAAGAAGTCCTTAGTAGAAGATAGAGCGCAAAAAAGGTTCCGGGGTGAGCCTATGCAACGATATAATGTAAGTCTGTGCTTAGTACTTGTGACTATCTCATATCGACAATGCTTAATACATGTTTGCATAGTTCATCGTTTAACTCTTTTTGCATTATTATCAGAATGCAGTTGTGATGAAGCAATCTTCATCAGAAGAGAGGCCCACAAAAAGTTCTGATCTTTCTTCTGATGCATCTTCTCATAGCCGTCAACCTAGACCATTCCTTTCATCAAACAGTAAATATCTCAAGGCTGTACTTTATAAAAGACATGGTATTGCTGCTTTAAGATCTGTAGCTGATATGTTGACAAAGAGTACACAAGATTCAATCAAGGCGATTGCCAAATGTCAACGTGTTATTGATGATGCTAATAGAAGTCCTCAATGATTCTATGTAATTTTTTTATTTGGGCACATTAATTGCCTTGTAATTTTCCTAGTTATTTTATTTGTGTATGTAATTGTGTGTATCATTGATATCAGATTTTAGGCTCATGAAATTTAATGCAAGTTGACTAGTCAAACAACCAGGGCCCTACAACAGATTGGGCCGGCCCACTTACAGTAGTGTGGGACCCACTTTCATTTTGGGCCGGCCCACTTACTTAGTAGGCCGGCCCGGTTAACGTGGACCCCACTCACTAAATGGGCCGGCCCAGAGAAAGTGGGACCCACCTACTTATTGGGCCAACTTAGATGGGTCCCACATGCTACTTTGGGCCGGCCATTAACACGATAGTGGGCCCCACTTTTATTATTGGGCCGGCCCTTAACTTGTTGGGCCGGCCCACTTGCTTTATAGTGGACCACCACTAAGCCAGGCTGGCCCGTTTACAGTGGGCCCACCTACTTATTGGGCGGCCCACTATCTTGTTGGGCCAGCCCACTTGCTATATGGTGGACCCCACATACTAAATGCCGGCCCTTTAACGGAAAGTGGGACCCACCTGTGTTTTTGGCCCGGCCCACTATCTTGTTGGGCCCACTTGCTATATGATGGACCCCACATACTAAATGGGTCGGCCCTTTAACAGGAAAGTGGGACCCTGTTTTGGCCCGGCCCACTAGCTTGTTGGGCCAGCCCATTTGATCTATTGTGGACCCCACGTACTAAATGGGCCGGCCCGATAGCAGGAAAGTGGGACCCACATGCTAATTGGGCCGGCCCACTAACTTCTTGGGCCGGCCCACTTGCTTTATGGTGGACCCCACTTGTTAAATGGGCCGGCCCGATAACTGGAAAGTGGGCCCCACATGTCTTGTGGGCCGGCCCTTTTGCCTGTTGACCGGTCAAACGAGTGCATTCGGCCCGGCCCACATGCTTAGTGGGCCGGCCCATTAAAGTTTTGACCAGTCAACCTTAGAGGTTAGGCCCGGCCCACGTAACTAATGGACCAGCCCAGCTATATAGTTGACCGGTCAAACTAAGTCAGCTGGCCCGGCCCGCAAACTTAATGGGCCGGCCCGCTTAAGACGTGGCAGGCCTCGTGTGGGCCTACCATCTACCACGGGGTTTCAGCCGGTTAACGCCGTTAACTGGCAGTTAACGGCGTCTGCCACGTGTCAGTTTGCATGACGTCAGCAGTCAACGGGCTCCCGGAAACACTTCCGCAACGGTCCGATTTTCCGTGGCGGAAGGGCGCCCAAGCGCGACGGACCAAAAAAGGACTTTGCTGACGCAGTTTCGACAACGGAACCCATATCGTCGGGTTAGGCCCATAGGCGACGAAAACCCCCCCTTCTGGATGCTTATATAAGCTCAAGTCCAAGGACCAGCCGGGCCGTAACCATCCAAGGGTTCGGGTATATTTTCTTAAGCCACATATACATGCCATGATTTATGTCTGATATTATCACCGGCTCTGTCTAATGCTTTTTGGAATTCGGAAACACCAAATTAGCATGCTTATATTCATCATACACTAAATTTTCACTGTTCAGTTTGTAACATAGTGTTATGCACTTGCTTGTCAACATTTGCATTGCTCTGAACTATGCACTTTACACAACCTAATTCTTCCACTTACATTCAGCGCTACGCACCAGTAGTACCTCCCATGTTTCCTTCACCATCCCGATGCCGAGCTTGCGGGAATATGGCGGGCCCATGTACATACCCCGCATATAACACCTCCTATGGCTCTATCTACCTTTCTAATAACTCCTTCACAGAGTTACAGGTATGTATTCTCAGTGGTTTAGCATGAATTGGCATATAGTAAAGTCTTGTTTTTAGTCTTCCTGCTTCTTACATTAGTATCAATTTTCACCTGCAGACTGTACCTTGTGAACTTCGTCCAATGATTAACCAGATGTGTCCGCATGAAGGGTCTTTCACTATGCATGGCAATGGCAAATTGATGAACACCTACACGGTCTATGAGGTGTATGTCTACAAGACGCAGGCCATCACATATTTGTATGGACATGATTGGAGAAAGTTTGCTTTTGACTACGGTCTGAAGAAGGGCGACGAGCTGAGGATCAGAAACTCAAACGGGCAGATATACGTAACTGCTTACAGAGTTGGAGACACTTCCAAATATATAATATGTAACTTTTTTGTACTCATATCCTTTGATTACTGCATTCTGAGCAGTTGTTCTAAACCATTCCCTCTGTTCTAGCTTGCTGGGTTTAACATGATCAAAGCTGCAGATCCCCTGATGGAACATGAGCGGATGTC
This sequence comes from Lolium multiflorum, assembly GCA_030979885.1. Lineage (NCBI taxonomy): Eukaryota > Viridiplantae > Streptophyta > Magnoliopsida > Poales > Poaceae > Lolium > Lolium multiflorum. Next base: position 101,117,904 of record CM061750.1, on the reverse strand, counting down.
ACAAAGGGCAACCACACCAGCACCGGCACCGGCTTCCCACTCTCCTGCATCAGCACCGGTTCCTGTACCAGCTCCGTTTACTGCATCTACCCAGCAGTCCCCTACATCAGCATTGGTTCCTGTAGAGGCCCCATATACTACACATGCCCAGCAGGCTCCTGCATCAGCACCGGTTCCTCTAGAGGCACCGTTTACTGCACCTGCCCAGCAGTCTCCTGCATCAGCACCAGCTCGTGTACCAGCCCAGGCTCCTGCACCTGCCCCAGCCAGATCACCGAGGTCTCAGCTCATTGTTGTGGCCACCCGTGTGGTGACCAGGACGCATCTGAAGGCTATGTTCGTGAGTATATGACAGCATAACTGCTCTTATCTTGATGTCTTCTCTGCTCAAAGTCTCACATGGTTCAGTGCATTGGTGCCATTGACTAATTTTTGGTGGTATCTCTTGCTTTGAATCAGAAATTGCCTAAAAGTATCTCCAAGGATCTCAATGCTGGCCGAAGGGGCAAGATATCCCTCGTCATGGAGAGTGAAGGTCTCACCGTGGAGGGACGGTACTCCGTCAGTCCCACAGATGGCCGCTTGGCTGTTACTTCCAGGTGGAAAAAGTTCATTGACGGTGCCAAACTTCGCATTGGATCAAAGTTGAAGGTCAAGATCTTTCGATGCCGCTGTGACATGCTGGTCATAAAGTTCGCGGTTGTCTAGTTCTGTTGTCCCATGAGCCCTTAGCAAATGCATTTGTAGTTATACTTATATAAGGTTATCTTATCTGAACTGCTAATTAATTGTATGGGTGGTAAAACTCTGGCAAGCTTTTGCTCTTAGCAAGTATGTATGTATGATCAGCTATTATGATAACTAATGTTTGTGTTCATCTTAATTTGCATTTCCATTTTAGAAAAAAACTTAATTTCTATTTTGGCTGACCTGTTAGAGAACTATCAGATTGAACCCACAACATGATTCAAATAGATTCATTACACCAAGCCACATGTCTTGACCTTGCTATACACTACTTCCATTAATCAGTGCAAGAAGGCTTACCTGAGCTGCCTGAACCACGGCAGATTCGAATCCACCTTATCTATCTAGAAATACAACCTTTGCAGAAAGAGGATTTGCAGTATGGGGAGGCTGACATTGGGGACCCATGAGCCAGCAGCGTCGTCAACGTTTTAAAGGTGGCAGGAGATCGAAAGAACTATCTGTTGGGCAGCCTTTTGGACACGTACAATTTCAGCCCAGTCCAAAACAGGAAAGTCCTATGTTTCGCAAAAAGAAAAAATAAAGAGATTCAACATATAAGTTTTTTTATGTAAAATAAAGATTTAATTAACCATTTGGAATAGCTCAGAGCGAAATACACTGTTTATTGTCTGCAAAATAATCAAGATATCACATGTTTCTTGTACGGGGAGGCTGACATTAGGTTCCCATGAGCCAGCAGCGTCGTCAACGTTTTAAAGGTGGTAGGGGATCGAAAGAAAAAATAAACCAAAAATCAGTTGGTAAAAAAAACCAAGTAAAGAAACATTTATCGTTCTGAGAGGATGACATGCGGGACCCATGAGGCAGCAGCATCCTCAATGTTTCCAAGGTGACACGAGAACCAAAAAAAGGCAAAATAGCCATAAATTAGGGGTCAAAAATAACACTAGAAGAAAAGTTCTGATAGACAACGTCTCAAAATCGTCCGCTAAGGGGTATTTTTCGTCGCCTATGGGCCTAACCCGACGATATGGGTTCTGTTGTGGAAACTGCGTCAGGCAAAGTCCTACGACGATTTTTTCGGTCCATCGCGCTTGGGCGCCCTTCCGCCACGGAAAATCGGACCGTTGCCCAAGTGTTTCCGGGAGCCCGTTGACTGCTGACGTCATGCAAACTGACACGTGGCAGACGCCGTTAACTGCAGTTAACGGCGTTAACCGGCTGAAACCCCGTGGTAGATGGTAGGCCCACACGAGGCCTGCCACGTCTTAAGCGGGCCGGCCCATTAAGTTTGCGGGCCGGGCCAGCTGACTTAGTTTGACCGGTCAACTATATAGCTGGGCTGGTCCATTAGTTACGTGGGCCGGGCCTAACCTCTAAGGTTGACTGGTCAAACTTTAATGGGCCGCCCACTAAGCATGTGGGCCGGACCGAATGCACTCGTTTGACCGGTCAACAGGCAAAAGGGCCGGCCCACAAGACATGTGGGACCCACTTCCTGTTATCGGGCCGGCCAATTTAACTAGTGGGGTCCACCTTAAAACACTGGGCCGGCCCAAGAAGTTATTGGGCTGGCCCAATTAGCATGTGGGTCCCACTTTCCTGCTATCGGGGCGGCCCATTTAGTACGTGGGGTCCACAATAGATCAAACGGGCTGGCCCAACAAAAAAGTGGGCCGGGCCAAAAACACAGGTGGGTCCCACTTTCCTGTTAAAGGGCCGGCCCATTTCGTATGTGGGGTCCACAATAGATCAAACGGGCTGGCCCAACAGGATAGTGGGCAGGGTCAAAAAAAATTATTTTTCCAGGGTAAAAAAAAACAGGATAGTGGGCCGGGCCAAAAACACAGGTGGGTCCCACTTTCCTGTTAAAGGGCGGCCCATTTAGTATGTGGGTCCACCATATAGCAAGTGGGCCGGCCCAACAAGATAGTGGGCCGGGCCAAAACACAGTGGGTCCCACTTCCTGTTAAAGGCCCATTTAGTATGTGGGGTCCACCATCTAGCAAGTGGGCCGGCCCACCAAGATAGTGGGCCGGGCCAAAACACGTGGGTCCCACTCCTGTTAAAGGGCCGGCCCATTTAGTATGTGGGGTCCACCATATAGCAAGTGGGCGCCCAACAAGATAGTGGGCCGGGCCAAAACACAGTGGGTCCCACTCCTAAGGGCCGGCCCATTTAGTATGTGGGGTCCACAAAAGCAAGTGGCCGCCCAACAAGATGTGGTCGGGCCAAAGACAGTGGGTCCCACTTTCCTCTTAAAGGGCCGGCCCATTTAGTATGTGGGGTCCACCACAAAAGCAATTGGGCTGGCCCAACTAATTAGTGGGCCGGCCCAGTAGTGGGTGGGGTCCACCTTAAAGCAAGTGGGCCAGCCCAATTAGAGTGTGGGGTCCACCGTAAATCAAATGGGCTGGCCCAATAAGTAAGTGGGCCAGCCCGTTTAGTTGCTGTTTATATGCCGGCATAATAGGCGCTTTAGGATTTTGCGGGCAGGCACATATGTGATTTCGCTTAATTGGGCCGTTTAAGGGATGGGAATTCGTGATTTAGATACTGAGAATATTTACGCAGCATTGATTTCTGTCGGATAGCCTCACTTACCACAAGCACCAAAGAAAAAATGCGCGAAAGAACTATAAAAACTAACTAAATATTACATCAGCTGCAAGGCATTGAAAAAATATTACAGAACCCAGAGAAATTGAATGGTAATTAAACCTAGCAATACAATGAAGCGATCCGGCAATCTTTTAAGTTGTCCATGCAGCACCTATATCTGAAACAAAGACATTACAAGTTAAGACAGCAACAATGGAAAGGCAAAGACACTACAATATTGTTTGCCAAAGAATTTGGAACTCATCATTTCGTCGTTATAACAAGATCATTGTAATGCGCACAATAAGCAAACAAAGAGTGCATGCCGCATACCAACAGCCAATATAACAGAGCATGTTAGAATGAAACAGCAGACTTACTACTGTCGAGTCCCATGCAAACCAACATGTTCAGGGAGTACAAAATTGGCATGAACAACATAGTAGCAGGCTATAAATTTTGTAACAACGACTGAGCAAGATGAAGTTATGATGGCTACATCTACAGAGCAGGGAATGTAAACCAAAAATAGAAGTTACGATGGCAAAAGCTAAAGAGGAGGGAATGTGAACCAACATGTGCCAAGTGCAATTACTTCATTTTGGCCGTGAACTAAATAATACTCCTGAACTTATAGTGAAGGGGATGCAAATCAAGATGTTTCGGGATATAAACTTGTAATGAGCAACACATAGAGGATAGTTAATGCTGGAGCTTAGGATGGACCAGATACATAATATAGTGGGATCACCTGTGAACTTGTATAAGAGGGAATGCAAACCAATATGTTCAGCTTTCCATATGTGAGCGTCATGCCAAGTCAGAGAAACAAGTCAATAATGCAGCTTTTGAAGAACAAGATGGCACGCAAAATTATTATCTAGTAGTATGACAAGTTTATTTGTACTACAGGCTAGATAGCAGAGTGATAGCATGCCAAACTAAGTCCTTACTTTGTTAGCTTACAATGAACTAGATACAAAACAATGGCATCACCTGTAGTACAGGGAATGCAAGCCAACATGTTCATGGAGTAAAAAATTGGCACAAACAACATAGTAGCAGGCCATAATTTTTGTAACAACGACTGAGCAAGATAAAGTTATGATGGCTAGATCTACAGAGCAGGGAATGTAAACCAAATATAGAAGTTACGATGCCAAAAGCTATAGAGCAGGGAATGCGAACCAACATGTGCAATTACTTAAAATTGGCCATGAACTAAATAATAGCAGGATGTTACTATAATACCTATAATTTTTGTAACAACGACTGAGCAAGATAGAAGTTATGATGGCTACATCTACAGAGCAGGGAATGCAAACCAAAATGTTCAATCGCTTAAAGTTAGCAATGAAGTAGAAAATAGCAAGGTGTTACGGTCATAGCTAGGAATGAACTAAAAGAGCTTCAGACAAACAAGCATCTGAACCCAGAACATGGCGCTAAAACAAGGGACTTACATTAGGAGAAGCACTCTGTGGGAGTCACATCAGATCTTCCTGGGGTTGATAGATCCGGTGATGAAGTACGCTACATGTGCTACTTGGGGTTGGAGAGACGGCCATTACACTTCATGGTTACTCATCTCATCTGCAAAAACGTAACGGCGCGTCGTTAGCACAAACAGGTTCCCCCAAGATTAAACAAGAACTTGCAGGCAAGCAATAGAAAAGCGACAGTAGAAGAGTTTAGATCATGCACGGCGCCGGTGAAGCAGATCCGGTTCATGCACAGCGGTGTCGGTGAGCAAGATCCGATGCGGTGGACGACGGATCCGGCGAAGCGGCTCCGGTGGGGTGGACGATACCGCAGCTGAAGCGACTGCGGTAGACTGCTGGATGAGCATATGGTTTCGAGGTTCGGCGGGGATGATCCGGTCCGGTTGATGACGGCGTCGATGAAGCGGCTCCGGCAGGCAGCCGGATGACGAGGATCGCGAGGGCTCGGGTAGGCCAGGGAAGTCCGGCGGGGATGTTCCGGTGCGGTGGTCGTGGAGGTGGTAGAGAGAGGGACTTGAGAAGTTCCGGTGGGTGGTCTCAGATGAGAGACTGAGGGAAATGAATTTTTTTGGGAGGGTATCCGGGGCTAGGGAGGTGGTGATCCAAAAAATGACGGCCAGACCCCCCCACCAACCGACTTTGCTGTCATCTCCACAGGGGTAGAATCGGAATTTGGAAGCGTGTGAAATTTTTGTATTTTGTGGGCGGGAAGTTTTGCCGCTATGAGATTTTGAATTTCGCTAAGGTCCAAGTATAATGATAAAAAATTGTGAGACCGTACTAGTACCTCTGTTCAAGGCCGACTGTAAAATCAAATCATCATCAAGTTGAACATCGGTTACTACCATGATCATCATCGGACACAGATCTGGTGACATGCACCTGAAATTGGTGCATCCGTTGCAAAGTATAATGCTAAAATTTTGAGTGACCGTACTAGTACTTCTGTTCAAGCCCGAGTGCAACATCAAATCATCATCACGTTGAAAATTTGTTACCATGATCATGATCTATCTCTAAATTTGGCGCATCCGCTAAATCTGGCAAAGTATAATGATAAAGAAATTGTGAGACAGTAGTAGTACTTCTGTTCAAGGTCGAGTGCAACATCAAATCATCATCACGTTTAAAATTTGTTACCATGATCATGATCTACCTCTGAAAATGGGCGCATCCGCTAAAACTTGCAAAGTATAATGATACAAAATTGTGAGACCGTACTAGGACTTATGTTCAAGGTCGAGTGCAACATCAAATCATCATTACATTGAAAAGTGTGTTACCATGATCATGATCTATCTCTGAATTTGGCGCATCCGCTAAATCTCGCAAAGTATAATGATAAAAAATTGTGAGAATGTACTAGTACTTATGTTCAAGGCCGAGTGCAGGATCAAATCATCATCACGTTGAAATTTGTTACAACGATCATGACATATCTCTAAAATTGGCGCATCCGCTAAATCTCGCAAAGTATAATGATAAAAAAATTGTGAGACTGTACTAGTACTTGTGTTCAAGGCCGAGTGCAGGATCAAATCATCATCACGGTGAAATTTGTTACAACGATCATGACATATCTCTGAAATTGGCGCATCCGCTAAATCTTGCATGTGGCGCATCTCAGTGCGGAGCAACAGGCCGGTGCTATCAAGGTTGAGGCGTCGGTAGCGTCATCGGGCTCTCCTCTTTTGATAGATCTTCTACATGGCGCGGCGCACCGCCCGTCGAGAAGCAGTCACATGTGATACCGAGGTGGAGACGTCGCCGGCATCCTCGAGGCGCGGCCGCCCTTCTACGAGCCAGCGTCGACTCAAGGTATGAATCCATGCGTTGTCGCGCCCCTTCTTCCGATGAAGTGGGGTGCCTTAGATTTATTGTTCTTCTCTTACGATTATTTCGAGCCGAACATGTGTGCTCTTTCTCTGAATATATTGCTTGAAAAGCTAACCAAGTTAATTAAATTCACTTCGTTCTTAATCTTGCGTGCTAATTTTGTTATTTTTGCTGACAGTGGTGCGCGCAAGGAGATTTATTTGTGGGTGTGCTGAGCTGTTAGGCCTAAGTCGAAATCCTCAGCTAAACGAGGCCTCAGCTTAACACATAAAAAGGTGTTCAATCTCGCCCACAATGTCCTCTTCTTTCCTCTTCCTTTATTGGAACTTGTTTTGCAGACAAGGAAAGTGGCACGTGTAATGTGAGTAAAACCCTCTTAGCCAAAATCAGCTACAAGCAAGATTTTCTGTATTGTAGATGCCCCAATTGACTCTAATCCCCAATGTAGTCTTTTTTTATGTCAGTATAGACTTCTTTACATGGCATGCATTTGCCTAATGAGCAGCATTGTATTGCCATTCTAGCCAACCTGATCGATATGTCAAGCTTCATGCACGAGATGCCATGTTTAATTTACTCCCTCACTCCGATCCATATTTCTTGGTGTAAAATGAATGTGAATCGAAGGGAGTACTTTTCTTAGATAGTACTATACCATTTCAAAAAATACTAGTACTTCGTACTACTACATCACAAATGCATCAAAAGAGTACTACCATCACAAGACCACCACGGTTGTACTAGTAGAGTTTAATACTGAACTTCCAAAGGGAATAAGATTACACATATGAACTTTAAACAGGACCAGGAGCATGAGGGCCAGCAGCAGGGGCGTTGACTGGGAACAAGCCAGGCAAGACGTAATTCTGGAGGAAGAGGCCATATGCTGCGTGCTTGGCCTTGGTTGCAGGGCGGTGCTTCCCCGATGTACTTAGGCCTACACCCGTCGCATGCTGGATCAGGCTGCGGATGTCCTTCTGGAGGATTTTGCCACAGAATGGGCAAAATAGCTCCCCGCGCATGCGGAAACGAATTTCACCACCCTTCAGCCGCTTCAGAACGTAGCGGCTCTTCTGGTCCCTGCGCTCCTTGTTGTCGTCCATGTCATCAGAATATTCCTGTGAATTATAAAGTACATAATAATCAGGTGCTTAATGACAGATCGAATAAATACTGCACTATCATAAGCAAACCTTAGAAACCCTAAAATTAAATGTGTAGAACAAGTAAATGGCAGAAGAAATCATACTAAATCACGAGAAAACCCTATGAACAGCAATGAACATAAGCCACAACAATTGCAAGTCCACTAAGTATGAACACATAAATTAATTATATGACAAATCAAGCCAACTACATGGCAGATTAGTCGAAATTAAACTAGAATCTGACCGTACGAACCGTAGAATCAAGTACGTCTACAAGAACAAGGTAGGAGATCAAATCAATCAAGAACCAGGTTCGTGCAAACCACGTGAACAGTAATATGACACAAAAAGGATCGGGACAGTTTCGGTAAAAGAGCAGTACCTCCTCGTCGTCACCCTCGACATCCTCCTGGAACTGAACGTTTGGGCCGAAATCGTCGAAGGGGTCGAGGTCCGCGTCCAGCACCGGGTCTAGGAAGACCTCGCCGTGGTGGCCTGCAACGCCTTGCAGATCTTCGGCGGGAGCAACGGCGTTGCTATCCACCTTCTCCTCGACGGCCAGGACGCCCGTTTCGACCGAGGTCGAAGAATCAGACAAGCAGAGGAGACGAGCGGCCTGGGTGCCCGGTGAAGCCTCACCCGCCGCGACGGCCACTACCGCAGAGGCATCCTCTGCGCGAGCGGCCGCCGATTGCTCCGCCTCGTACGCAAGACCTGTCTTCATGCTGCTGCGGTTGGAAACGAGGAAGTCGATGCCTCGGAGGTGCGGTGAGTTGATGGGAGGGGAGAGGACGAGCTCGCGAGAGACGATGAGGCCGATTATTTTATAGCCTCTGACTCTCTGTATCAGAATGGCATTAGTTGTGGACGCGAGAGACGATGAGGCCGATTAGTTGTGGACGCGTGAAGTCGTGCATGTACTCGATTCTCACGTATACCAATACTTCCAAACGTCATAAGTAATTCACAATCATTCAGAATAATATGAGACCTTAACATTTTATTGTTTGTGTCAGATATTGTCCATGAAAAATAACATCCTTCAAAAAATAAATCCCCTATGCCAATCCGGTCATGCCCGTCTACTCCAACTAGCTTCCTCGAGTAATTTGTCACCTTACATTCTTAAAATGAACCAAAATTTGGCACAGGGGCATCACATGGAAAATGATGTTACCATTCTCTCTTCCCATTTTTGTTTGAATTTTTCAAAATTGTCATGCCCTAACGGAAAAAATGTATGTTCCTTCTATGAAGCATGTATCAGAATGGCATTACCAAAACCTGGGGGTGGCGGGGCACATGGTGGTGTGATGATACATCACATTTGGACCACACAACACAATTTGGACCAACCAAAAAAATTCAACCACCCTACACAAACCCTGGTCAAAACTAGTTTGACCAATATTACAAAAGTTGTACATAATTCAGAAACCGTCAGAAATATACGAAGCATTCAGGAGTCAATACTGAAGACAAAGCAATTATGCCAAAAGACGAAGGCAGAGGAGGAACAGGTCTTGCTATATTGCACAACAAAGCCAAATTCAACTTTTCATCGATTCCAAAATTCTGGCTGCAATTAGCACACCCTGGTCTCCTGATGTCGCAATAGTTGGCTGCTGGGAGCGGAGACACTCGACTTCCTTCTTCAACTTATCGCACTCTGTGCGAACTTTCAAGTACTTCGTCTCGAAATATTGCGCATGTTCAGCATGCAACTCCACTTCCTGTTGAAAACTTTCACAGTCACAGTTGCAATCACACTGACCAGCCTTGTCAGTGACCACACTCATCGGTGGCTGGGCGCGTAGTTCCTCGACTTCCTTCTTCAACTTCTTACACTCCGCGAGAACGTCTGAGTACCGTTTATCAAAAGAAGATTGCACGGAACGGGCATTCTCCTTCGATATGGCACGATTTAAAATGCACCTGCCCACGAGGTGGCGGATTTTCTTATGAAGGATGGTGTTGTGGCCCTTGATCTGGTCCAGTTTCGCGGAGAATCGTGTTATCACATCCTGCATTGCAAATTCAACAGCAATGAAGTATGCAGAGTGCAGATGAGGGGGGAGAAATAAACAAATGGAGTGCCAACCTCTTCAATATGCCTGAGAGCTGCAAAGTCCTTGTCCATAGGAACCTCTTCAACGATGGAACCGCCATCCCTGGAAGAAAGACATTTAAGTAGTTGGATCTGGCAGCCAGCAAGGAGGCGATGAAACTGCGGCACGGCAATGGAAACATACACGGCCGAAGATGCACACACGCGCACTGGCTGCTCCTCTCCCGGAGACTGAGCATTCGTCTCTGATTCTGCATTCAGGATACCAAACCTATGCAAGAGTTTGAGGTTTCTGTTCTGAAGGGTGGTGTTGTGGCCCTTTAATCTCATAATCCCTTCCTGCATGGAAAAATTCACCAGGAACGAATCAGGGATCCTTTTTCATTCACAGGATATGAAAATCATAAGATTAGGAAAAGCATAGGATTTTGTATACATTAGAGAGGGTGTATGCGCTATTTTATGGGCTATTTGGAATGTACAAAATGAAGTCGTGTTTAATAAACCCAAATCTCATCCCTTCTTGCAGGTTATCCCTATGATTATTCACTAGATCCGTATGTTTCTTATCTCCAGCCCGAGGATCAGCAGGATATCATGGAGTCTGGGTGCAACTGACTAGAGACAGCCGCACGGGATTTTTACAGCCAGGGTGGCTGGCAGTTTCCTCATAGAATTACTTACTGATGTGTTTTTGCCTTTTTGGCACCCGCTGTTTTCTATGTTTCGTTGGTGGATCTTTGTGTCGACTCTAGCTGATCCGTGAGAAGTTGTCATAATTTGTGTATGAACTGAAGAAAGCAATAAAGCAGCCATATACATCATTTTGATGCAGAGGCTGTGATATGTCCCCCATTTCGAAAAAAGGAACAAACATAGGATATATTTCTATAAATCAAACAACTAATGTAGGAAAAAAACCCATAGGATCTAAATGCTACACAATTCTTATAGAAGTCCTACGAATTAAAGAAGCCCTCATGCAGTACGGAGATGAAGAGGAAGAAAAAAAAGCAATGGATATATATTATATAGTGCATACATTATTAATGCTCTTGAGAGCTAACAAGTGCTCATCAAACAACGGGTCCTCGATAGCTAAGTACGAAGTGGATCCTGCGGTAGAAAGCACGAGCCTGGAACCGTCGGCCCTGGAAGATGATAGCCGGTTTAGTTGGCACCGCCTGCCAGCAAGGACTCAACGAAAATCCGGCATGGCGATGGAAACATACCCAGGAGCTTCGTACCCACCAGGTTGGCGAGAAACGAGCGATTTCTCAACTTGGGTAGGAATGGCGCTGAAACCAGCCGCCATGGAAGAAAGACGGTTAAATTGTTTGATCCGCTAGCCAGCCAGAAGGCAGAGAAACTTCGGCATGGCGATGGAAACATACCGGGGAGCTTCGTACCCACCATCTTGGCGAAACACGGTCGATTTCTCGGCATCGGTAGGAAGGGCGACACTTGAACGGGCGGCCCTGGAAGAAAGACGGTCAAATAGCTGGTTCTCCCGGGTAAAAAAATAGTTGGATCTGTTTGCCTTGCTGTAATCTGCGTTCATGGGGGCAAAGAAAGCACATGGCGATAAAAACCTACCAGGACTCTTGCTGGATTACTCTGCCCTGACCCAACAAGCCCGAAGCAGACTGAGCTTGCGATGGAAGCGCAGACTGAGCTTGCGATGGAAGCGCAGACTGAGCTTGCGATGGAAGCGCAGACATGCCTGTCCGCCGGCGCCGCTGGTACACTTTCAAAGTCGGAGTTTGCAGGACTTTCAGCGGGATGGATTTCACCGCGGATTTAGTCTCAGACAACAACGCCTCCTTCCTCTTCTTACACTTCTTCATGTTCTTCTTAGACAACTTGTTGAACGATGGATGAATCGCTGGAGGAAGAAGGAAGGGACAAGCAGGTGGGGATAGAAGGGGTCGGTGTAGAGCTCTCCGGGGAGGGTTCCCCGGGGAGGAGGATGAAAACTGGAACGAACAGGACAGGGATGGGACTGGGCAATCTTGTCCGTCCATCCAAAATCAAAGGGCGGGAGCACATAAGACTTTGGGCCATTGATGACCCACAAGTATAGGGGGTGTATCGTAGTATCTTCGATAAGTAAGAATGTCGATCCCAACGAGGAGCAGAAGGTGTTGACAAGTAGTTTCGATGAAGGATTCACTGTAAATGCTCACAAACAAGTATTCAAGGAGTTTTGATGTAACAGATGAATAAAGTACGAGTAAGTAAAGTGCGAGAGAAATAATTGCAGCGAGTGGCCCAATCCTTTTTAGCACAAAGGACAAGCCGGTTTGTTTACTTATAATGACCAAACGTTCTTGAGGACACACGGGAATTTAGTCTAGTGCTTTCGCTTCATGTAGCTAAATAATCTTCATTGTTTTGATAAGTGTTGTGTGGGTGAACCTATGCTAATGTACCGCCCTTCCTAGGACTAATACATACTTGTGATTATACCCCTTGCAAGCATCCGCAACTACAAGAAAGTAATTAAGATAAATCTAACCACAGCCTTAAACTCTGAGATCCTGCGATCCCTCCTGCATCGATATACCAACGGGGGTTTAGGTTTCTGTCACTCCGGCAACCCCGCAATTAGCAAACGAGTACAAGATGTATTCCCCTAGGCCCATAAATGGTGAAGTATCATGTAGTCGACGTTCACATGACACCACTAGAAGAATAACACCACAACTTAAATATCATAACATTGAATATTACTCAACCATAATTCACTACTAACATTTAGACTTCACCCATGTCCTCAAGAACTAAACGAACTACTCACAAGACATCATATGGAACATGATCAGAGGTGATATGATGATGAATAACAATCTGAACATAAACCTTGGTTCAAAGGTTTCACTCAATAGCATCAATAACAAGTAGAAATCAATACCGGGAGAGTTTCCCCTATCAAACAATCAAGATCCAACCCAAATCGTTACAGCGGTGATGATGTGCAGCGGTGGAGATGGCGGTGATGATGATGAAGATGATGGTGATGGTGATGGAGATGATGTCCAGCTTGATGACGGTGACGATGGCGTGCCCCCCTGGAGGGAATTTCCCAGATTCCCGCCCGAGAGCTCTTTCTCTCTGGTGTTCTCCGCCCCGCAGAGGCGGCTGTAACCCTTCGTGAGGATTCCTCCAGAGCTTAGGTTTTCGGGAAGAGTTTCGCGAAGAAAAGGAGGCGAAAGGGGCTGTGTGGGCCCCACACCACATGGTGGCGCGGGCCATGGGCCGCGCCGCCTATGGTGTGGGCCCACCTTGGGTCCAACTGGCTCTCCCCGGCTTCCTTCGTCATCTGGAGAAATAGGATTTTTGGTGAAATTTCCTTCCAAAGCTGATCTTCGAAATATTGCATCCTGACGGTGCTTTTTACAGCAGAATCCCGGCTCCGGTGCGCAATCTCCAAATAATCGTGAAACATGCAAAATAGATGAAATAACATAAGTATTGTGTCCCAATATGAAATATATCAATGAATAACAGCAAATTATGATATAAAATAGTGATGCAAAATGGACGTATCAACTCCCCCAAGCTTAGACTTCGCTTGTCCCCAAGCGAAACTGAGCTCGATAAACAAGACCACATGTTTATGGAGTGAAGAGTCGATCAATAAAATACGGACAAGAAGCATCATATTCATTCACACAAGACATTATAGTAAACAACTTCCTCATATAACTCAACTTGAAACAAGTATAAGGTAATCACAAATAAAGGTGCATAAGAAATCATAATTGGTGATGGCAAACTTTGTTCTTGGTCAGAGAACAGTTAACAGATTATACTTATCTATTGAGCAGCGCTCTCATATTAAAGCTTATGGCTCATCTTGCATACTCAATCATAATGATCATTGATAACTTTCAAAGCTATATTCATTCAGATAAAACTTGTACTAAACAAGAAAGAATAAAAGACATGATGAAGCAAATCACAATATAATAGTTCGATCACAACAACTCAAATGCTTGCTTGAGATGGAGGGAAATAGGTTTACTGACTCAACATAAAGTAAAAGACAGGCCCTTCGCAGAGGGAAGCAGTGATTAAATCATGTGCTAGAGCTTTTTCAGTTTTGAAATCATATAGAGATAATAAAAGTAACATTTTGAGAGGTGTTTGTTGTTGTCAACGACTGGTAGCGGGTACTCTAACCCCCTTGCCAGACAAACTCTCAAAGAGCGGCTCCCATTTTATTTTATTTTTGTGTGGCACTCCTTCCAACCTTTCTTTCACAAACCATGGCTAACCGAATCCTCGGGTGCCTGCCAACAATCTCATACCATGAAGGAGTGCCTTTTTATTTTAGTTTTATTATGATGACACTCCTCCCCACCTTTGCTTTCTCAAGCCATGGCTAACCGAATCCTTCGGGTGCCGTCCAACAATCACATACCATGGAGGAGTGTCTATTTTTGTTAATTAATTTGGGACTGGGAATCCCATTGCCAGCTCTTTTTGCAAAGTTATTGGATAAGTGGATGAAGCCACTAGTCCATTGGTGAAAGTTGCCCAACAAGATTGAAAGATAAAACACCACATACTTCCTCATGAGCTATAGAACATTGACACAAATAAGGAGTAATAAAGTTTTGAATTGTTTAAAGGTAGCACATGAAGTATTTACTTGGAATGGCAGAAAATACCATGTAGTAGGTAGGTATGGTGGACACAAATGGCATAGGTTTGGGTTAAGGTTTGGATGCACGAGAAGTATTCCCTCTCAGTACAGGTCTTTGGCTAGCAAGGTTAAATAGCAAGCATAAGAGTTGAGGGAAACAAACAAATATACATGTGATAGAAACAATCATGCATCTTACTTGTAAGCACAAATAGTTTTAACTTCAGAATACTAAGCTAAGAACTGATAAGAAAGATAATAACATCTTCTACATGTATTTCCTCTATTCTTCTTAAACTCAAAGTGTTGTTGCTATTGACCATTGCTAAGTTTGCCAAAACCAAATAGATTTACTTAATGCTCCCAAAGTGGTACCAATACTAAAATCAAGATCAATCATATAGTAGAAATTGCAAACTAAAATAAGGTGTGCAATATGTAAATGATAAGACTTCTCATTAATATTCCATAACGATAACTCACACCAAGGGATACATAGACAAACTAAAGGAGAGATACTTCCATACTGCAACACATCTTATATGATAACTTCCCTACTCATGATATGACACTACTTGATAGTAAAAAGTAAAAGATAGTGATGATGTGATACCGCGGCACTCCCCCAAGCTTGGAACAAACCAAGGGGATGCCAATACCGATGATGAATTACTCCTTTGGCGATGGTGGTGATGAATTCCCGTCAAGACTTCCAAGGAAGAGGCTCTCCATCAACAAATGACATCTTGGTCTCGGGAATCCTGAAACTAGCAGCACGGCTTATGTGTTTAAACCTGTTTTCATACTCACAGTTTTGATTATGAACGTCATAGAGTTGAGCTTGGAGTTTGTTGGTGGTGTCGTGAAGTGAGAGGATGTCGCCCCATAGCTTTGCAGTTTCCTTCTCGTGTTCAGCAATGAGTTCAGACACAATCTTGTGGAAGATATCCACTTCACGCTCGGCCATCTTCTTGTAATTGAAGACCTCTTGTTCTAGCTTCTCCATCCTGTCTTCCAAGCTTCCTTCTCCTTTGGGACCCTGAACATCTTTGATCTGCAGTTTTCCCTCGACGAGCATCAACTCCTTTGGGTGCATCCTCAGCTCCTCCATGTACAAGTTGCCAACATCCTTGCAGGAGCTGTCCTTCGGAGTTTCCGACGAAGACATGGCGGATCTAGATCCGAAGCAAATCTGTCGAGAAAACAGCTCAAAACAAAACACGAAAACGATATACGGACCTCCAGGGGTCCGGGGGATTATATAATAAAATTTTTAGAACAAACGGAAAGTACCAGGTCGAACCGAGTCGGAAAGGGGCAACGAGGCGGCCCCATAGGTCGGCGCGGCCAGGGGCCCGCGCCGGCCTATGGTGGCACGCCCTCGTGCGTCTCCTCCACTCCGTTTCGATCTCGTAATTTTTCATATTTTCCAAAAACAGCAAAAATATTGTTCGGAAAGTAAATTGCGAACTTTTCATTACCAGTACTGTTACCTATTCAAAGTCGAGTTCTGGCGGACTGTCAATTTGTCCTTTGATGAAAGCCTCCGGTGTTTCCACTTGAATAATATCAACATCAACATTATAAGAATCACCCGAGATATAATGCTTGAGTCTTTGTCCATTCACCACTTGCGTAGCATTGCCTTGGAGAGAGCTAATTTTAATTGCTCCTGAACGATACACCTCCTCGACAACATATGGTCCTTCCCATTTTGAGAGTAATTTCCCTGCAAAGAATCTGAGACGAGACCGATACAATAGGACTTTATCCCCAACATTAAATTCTCTTTTAATAATCCTTCTATCATGCCATTTCTTAACTTTCTCTTTAAAGAGTTTAGCATTTTCATAAGCTTCACTTCTCCATTCATCTAGTGAACTTAATTGCAGCAACCTCTTATTACCGGCTAGTTTAGGATCTTTATTTAGTTCTCTAACAGCCCAATAAGCTTTGTGCTCTAATTCTAAAGGTAAATGACAAGCTTTTCCATAAACCATTTTATAAGGTGACATTCCCATGGGGTTTTTATAAGCAGTTCTATAAGCCCATAGTGCATCCTTCAATTTACTAGCCCAATTCTTTCTAGATTTATTAACGGTCTTTCCCAAAATAGATTTAATTTCTCTATTTGATAATTCTACTTGACCACTAGTTTGAGGATGATAAGCGGAAGCAATTCTATGATTAATTCCATACCTAGCAAGAGTTTTTCTAAAACCTCCATGAATAAAATGAGAACCTCCATCAGTCATAATATATCTAGGTACTCCAAATCTAGGAAAAATAATATCTAAAAGCATTTTTAAAGAGGTCTCACCATCAGCACTTTTTGTGGGTATAGCTTCTACCCATTTAGTAACATAATCAACAGCGACAAGTATATGAGTGTTACCTTCTGAAGAGGGAAAAGGTCCCATGAAGTCAAATCCCCAACAATCAAACGGTTCAATAACAAGAGTATAATTCATAGGCATTTCATTACGTCTGGAGATATTACCAACCCTTTGGCATTCATCACAAGATAAAATAAACTTCCTTGCATCTTTGAAGAGAGTTGGCCAATAAAAACCTGATTGTAGAACCTTTTGCGCGGTTCTTTCTCCGGCGTGATGTCCTCCATAAGCACTACCATGACATTTACTCAATATCTCCTGTTGTTCATATTCGGGAACACACCTTCGCAGAATACCATCCACTCCTTCTTTATATAAGTGTGGGTCATCCCAAAAATAATGCCTCAAGTCATAAAAGAATTTCCTCCTTTGCTGAGCTGAAAAGGTTGGAGGCAAGTACTTGGAAACAATAAAGTTAGCATAATCAGCATACCAAGGGCTGTCTCGCGAGCTCACCTTTATTACAGCCAATTGTTCATTTGGAAAACTATCATTAACAGGAACAGGATCATAAGCAATATTTTCCAATCTAGATAAATTATCAGCAACAGGATTATCAGCACCTTTTCTATCTATAATATGTAAATCAAATTCTTGCAAAAGAAGTACCCATCTAATAAGCCTCGGCTTAGCATCTTTCTTTGTCATAAGGTATCTAATTGCAGCATGATCAGTATGAATTGTAACTTTTGAATCAACAATATAGGATCTAAACTTGTCACAAGCAAAGACTACAGCTAACAATTCCTTTTCAGTTGTAGCATAATTTCTTTGAGCAGCATCAAGAGTCTTGCTAGCATAATGAATAACATTTAATTTTTTATCTACTCGCTGTCCAAGAACAGCGCCTACAGCAAAATCACTAGCATCACACATAATTTCAAATGGTAAATTCCAATCAGGAGGTTCAACTATAGGAGCAGTTGTTAAGGCTTTCTTTAGAGTTTCAAAAGCTTCCTTACAATCATCATCAAAAACAAAAGGTACATCTTTTTGAAGAAGATTAGTAAGAGGCTTTGAAATCTTGGAGAAATCTTTAATAAATCTCCTATAAAACCCAGCATGACCAAGAACACTACGAATACCTTTAACATCCCTCGGATAGGGCATCTTCTCAATTGCTTCAACTTTAGCTCTATCAACTTCAATACCTCTTTCGGAAATTTTATGTCCCAATACAATTCCTTCATTAACCATAAAGTGGCATTTCTCCCAATTAAGAACAAGGTTAGTTTCTTCACATCTCTGCAAAACTTTATCGAGGTTTCGCAAGCAATTATCAAAAGAATTCCCATAGACAGAAAAATCATCCATGAATACCTCTACAATACTTTCGCAAAAACCATGAAAAATAGCAGACATGCATCTTTGAAAAGTAGCAGGAGCATTACATAAACCAAAAGGCATACGCCTATAAGCATAAGTTCCATAGGGACAAGTGAAAGTGGTTTTCTCTTGATCTTTAGCTTTAACAGCAATTTGTGAAAACCCAGAATAACCATCAAGAAAACAAAAATGAGTATTTTTAGACAATCTTTCTAGCATTTGATCAATAAATGGTAAAGGGTAATGATCTTTCTTAGTAACTTTATTAACTTTTCGAAAATCAATGCACATTCTATACCCTACAACTACTCTTTGAGGTATGAGCTCATCATTATCTACAAGAAAAGTTGCCATGGCCGACGAAGTTGAAGTCGCGCCGTGGTTGCTGGTGTACCATGGCCGACGATTTTGGTCCCTCCGTGGTGCATGTCAAAACTTTTTTTTCTCGTTTTTGAGGCCACCTAGCCCGACGAAAGCGGCCAAAACGTGGCGTATGGTGGCCCGGGACGTGGTGCATCTCGAAATCTCGGGTTCGCCGGCCGAGTCAACGCAAATCCGCACCGCCGAGGGATGTAGGGCCCAGATGGCAGCCTCTCTGGCATTGTTTTTTTTCTAGATCGCGCCATCTCGTTCAACGTTCTCCGATCGAGCCGTTTACGATGCAGGATCATGGGTCCCGCATGTCATCCTCTATGAACCAAAATTCTTTCTATTCTTGGATTTTTTTGACCCCCTGATTTCTGGCTACTTCCTTTTTCTTTTGATCCCTTGCCGCCTTGGAAACGTTGAGACCGCTGCTGCTAAATGGGACCCGCATGTCATCCTCTATGTGCAATCAACTTTCTTTTCTTGGAGTTTTTTTTGGCACCTCAAATTTGGTCACTTGCCTTTTTCTTTCGATCCCCTGCCGCCTCTCAAACGGTGATACCGCTGCTAAATGGGACCCGCATGTCATCCTCTATGTACTATAAAACTTTCTTTTCTTGAATTATTTTTGGCACCTCATATTTGGTCACTTACCTTTTTCTTTCGATCCCCTGCCGCCTCTCAAACGGTGATACCGCTGCTGCTAAATGGGACCCGCATGTCATCCTCTATGTACTATAAAACTTTCTTTCCTGGATTTTTTTTGGCACCTCAAATTTGGTCACTTGCCTTTTTCTTTCGATCCCTGCCGCCTCTCAAACGGTGATACCGCTGCTGCTAAATGGGACCCGCATGTCATCCTCTATGTACTATAAAACTTTCTTTTCCTGGATTATTTTTGGCACCTCATATTTGGTCACTTACCTTTTTCTTTCGATCCCCTGCCGCCTCTCAAACGGTGATACCGCTGCTGCTAAATGGGACCCGCATGTCATCCTCTATGTACTATAAAACTTTCTTTTCTTGGATTTTTTGGCACCTCATATTTGGTCACTTGCCTTTTTCTTTTGATCCCTGCCGCCTCTCAAACGTTGATACAGCTCTGCTAAATGGGACCCGCATGTCATCCTCTATGTACTATAAAACTTTCTTTTCTTGGATTTTTTTGGCACCTCATATTTGGTCACTTGACTTTTTCTTTCGATCCCTGCTGCCTCTCAAACAGTGATACCGCTGCTGCTAAATGGGACCCGCATGTCATCCTCTATGTACTATAAAACTTTCTTTTCTTGGATTTTTTTTTTTCTTTTCTTATTTGGTCACTTGACTTTTTCTTTCGATCCCCTGCTGCCTCTCAAACGGTGATACCGCTGCTGCTAAATGGGACCCGCATGTCATCCTCTATGTACTATAAAACTTTCTTTTCTTGAATTATTTTTGGCACCTCATATTTGGTCACTTACCTTTTTCTTTCGATCCCCTGCCGCCTCTCAAACGGTGATACCGCTGCTGCTAAATGGGACCCGCATGTCATCCTCTATGTACTATAAAACTTTCTTTTCTTGAATTATTTTTGGCTCCTCATATTTTTTCACTTGCCTTTTCTTTCGATCTCATGCCACGTTTGAAACGTTGAGGAACCTGCTGGCTCATGGGACCCGCATGTCATCCTCTATGTACTATAAAAGTTCATTTTCTTGGTTTTTTTCACCATCTGATTTTTGGCAATTTCTTTTTTCTTTTGATCCCCTGCCCTCTCAAACGCTGATACCGCTGCTGCTAAATGGGACCCGCATGTCATCCTCTACGTACAATAAAGTTACTTTTCTTGGATTATCTTTGGCTCCTGATATTTTGTCACTTGCCTTTTCTTTCGATCTCATGCCGCCTTTGAAACGTTGAGTAAGCTGCTGGCTCATGGGTCCCGCATGTCATCCTCTACGAACAATAAAAGTTTCCTTTCTTGGAGTTATTTTTTACCCCTAATTTCTGGCTATTTGCCTTTTTCTTTTGATCTCCTGCCCCCTCTGAAACGATGAGGACGCTGTTGGCAGGTCGGTCCCACATGTCATCCTCTATGAACAATAAAAGTTTCCTTTGATGGATTTATTTTGAACCCCTCATTAATTTCTGGATATTTCCCCTGCCGCCTTGGAATCGTTGAGGATGCTGCTGCCTCATGGGTCCCGCATGTCATCCTCTCAGAACGGTAAATGTTTATTTTCTTGGATTTTGTTGACCAAACGATTTTTGGCTTATTTTTTCTTTCGATCACCTGCAGCCTTTAAAACGTTGAGGACGCCGCTGGCTCACGGGTCCCACATGTCAACCTCTATGAACAATAAACGCTGAGGATGCTGCTGCCTCATGGGTCCCGCATGTCATCCTCTCAGAACGAAAATGTTTCTTTTCTTGGATTTTTTACCAACAGATTTTTGGTTTATTTTTTCTTTCCATCCCCTGCCGCCTTTAAAACGTTGACGACGCTGTTGGCTCATGGGTCCCCGATGTCAGCCTCCCCGTACAAGAAACATATGATATCTTGATTATTTTGCAGACAATAAACAATGTATTGCGCTCTGAGCTATTTCAAACGGATAATTAAATCTTTATTTTTACATAAACAAACTTATATGTTGAATCTCCTTGTTTTTTTGTCTTTGCGAAGCATAGGACTTTCCTGTTTTTTTAGAAAATTCGGAACTTTCCTGTTTTGGAGTGGGCTGAAATTGTACGAGTCAAAAGGCCAAGCAGGATAGTTCGAAAGCCCAGATGTCCAGATGCAGCCCAATTGAAATCTTTCTTCTTGGATTTTTTTCACCCCCTGATTTCTGGCTACTTCATTTTTCTTTTGGTCCTGTGCCGCCTTGGAAACGTTGAGACCGCTGCTGCAAAATGGGACCCGCATGTCATCCTCTACGTACAATAAAATTTCTTTTCTTGGATTATTTTTGGCTCCTGATATTTGGTCACTTGCCTTTTTCTTTCGATCCCGTGCAGCCTCTCAAACGGTGATACCGCTGCTGCAAAATGGGACCCGCATGTCATCCTCTACGTACAATAAACTTTCTTTTCTTGGATTATTTTTGGCTCCTGATATTTGGTCACTTGCCTTTTTTCTTTCGATCTCATGCCACGTTTGAAACTTTGAGGAACCTGCTGGCTCGTGGGACCCGCATGTCATCCTCTATGTGCTATAAAAGTTTATTTTCTATGGTTTTTTTCACTCTCTGATTTTTGTCTATTTCCTTTTTCTTTTGATGCCCTGCCGCCTTGGAAACGTTGAGTAAGCTGCTTACACATGGGACCCGCATGTCATCCTCTATGTACAATCAAGTTTCTTTTCTTGAATTATTTTTGGCTCCTGATATTTCGTCACTTGCCTTTTTCTTTCGATCTCATGCCACGTTTGAAACGTTGAGGAACCTGCTGGCTCATGGGACCCGCATGTCATCCTCTATGTGCTATAAAAGTTTGTTTTCTTGGATTTTTTTTCACCCTCTGATTTTTGGCTCCTGATATTTCGTCACTTGCCTTTTACTTTTGATCCCCTGGCCCCTTTGAAACGTTGAGTAAGCTGCTGGCACATGGGACCCGCATGTCATCCTCTATGTCCATCAACTTTCTTTTCTTGGATTTTTTTTGACCCCCTACTTTCTAGCTACTTTCTTTTTCTTTTGATCTCAAGCCGCATTTCAAACATTGAGACCGCTGCTGCAAAATGGGACCCGCATGTCATCCTCTATGTACAATAAATCTTTGATTATTTTTGGCACCTCATATTTGGTCACTTGCGTTTTTTTCTTTCGATCTCATGCCACCTTTGAAACGTTGAGTAAGCTGCTGGCTCATGGGTCCCCCATGTCATCCTCTACGAACAATAAAAGTTTCCTTTCTTGGAGTTATTTTTGCCCCCTAATTTCTGGCTACTTCCTTTTTCTTTTGATCCCCTGCCGCCTTTGAAACGTTGAAAACTTTCTTTTCTTTGATTATTTTTGGCACCTCATATTTTGTCACTTGCCTTTTTCTTTCGATCCCCTGCCGCCTCCCAAACGGTGATACCGCTGATGCTAAATGGGACCCGCATGTCATCCTCTATGTACTATAAAACTTTCTTTTCTTGGATTTTTTGGCTCCTGATATTTGGTCACTTGCCTTTTTCTTTCGAGACCTCCTGCCGCATCTCAAACGGTGATACCGCTGCTGCTAAATGGGACCCGCATGTCATCCTCTATGTACAATAAAGTTTCTTTTCTTGGATTATTTTTGGCTCCTGATATTTGGTCACTTGCCTTTTTCTTTCGATCCCATGCCGCCTTTGAAACGTTGAGGAAGCTGCTGGCTCATGGGTCCCGCATGTCATCCTCTATGAACAATAAAAGTTTCCATTGTTGGAGTTATTTTTTACCCCTAATTTCTGGCTACTTCCTTTTTCTTTTGATCCCCTGCCGCCTTTGAACGTTGAAGAATCTGCTCGCTAATGGGTCCCACATGTCAGACTCTATGGACGATAAACCTTTCTTTTCTTGGAGTTATTTTGACCCCTAATTTCTGGCTATTTTGCCTTTTTTTGGATCCCGTGCTGCCTTGGAAACGTTGAGGATGCTGCTGCCACATGGGTCCCGCATGTCATCCTCTCAGAACGATAAATGTTTCTTTTCTTCGATTTTTTTACCAACTGATTTTTGATTTATTTTTTCTTTCGATCCCCTGCCGCCTTTAAAACTTTGACGACGCTGCTGGCTCATGGGTCCCGATGTCAGCCTCCCCGTACAAGAAACATGTGATATCTTGATTATTTTACAGACAATAAAAAGTGTATTTCGCTCTGAGCTATTGCAAACGGATAAATTAAATCTTTATTTTTACATAAACGAACTAATATGAATCTCCTTGTTTTTGTTTTGTTTTTGCGAAGCATAGGACTTTCTTGTTTTGGAGTGGGCTGAAATTGTACGAGTCAAAAGACGTCCAGCAGGTTAGAAGGCCCAGATGGCCAGGCAGCCCCAATTTATATCTTCCTTATCTTGGATTATTTTTTGATCAAAAGGCCCAGCAGGGGTACATCCTTTTTCTTTTGGTCCTGTGTGCCGCCTTGGAAACGTTGTGGACGCTGCTGCCTCATGGGACCCGCATGTCATCCTCTATGAACTATGAACTCTAAAAGTTTCTTTTTTCTTGGATTTTTTTTCACCCCTCTGATTTTTGGCTATTTCCTTTTTCTTTTGTTCCCCTGCCGCCTTGGGACCCGTATGTCATCCTCTATGTACAAAAAACTTTCTTTTCTTGGAGTTTTATTCCCCCTAATTTCGGGCTACTTTCGTTTTCTTTTGATCTCAAGCCGCATATGAAACATTGAGACCGCTGCTGCAAAATGGGACCCACATGTCATCCTCTATGTAAAATAAAAGTTTCTTTTCTTGGATTATTTTTCACGCTCTGATTTTTGGCTATTTCCTTTTTCTTTCGATCCCCTGCTGCTTGGAAACGTTGAGGATGCTGCTGCCTCATGGGTCCCACATGTCATCCACTATGAACAATAAAAGTTTCTTTTCTTCGATTTTTTTCACCCTCTGCTTTTTGGCTATTTCCTTTTCATTTGATCCCCTGCCGCCTTGGAAACGTTGAGGATGCTGCAGCGTCATGGGACCCGCATGTCATACTCTATGTACAATAAAAGTTTCTTTTCTAGGTTTTTGGCTCCTGATATTTGGTCACTTGCCTTTTTCTTTCAATCTCATGCCGACTCTCAAAGGTACAATAAAAGTTTCTTTTCTTGGATTATTTTTGGCTCCTGATATTTGGTCACTTGCCTTTTTCTTTCGATCTCATGCCGTCCTTGAAACGTTCAGACCGCTGCTACAACATGGGACCCTATGTCATCCTCTATGTACAATGAAAGTTTCTTTTCATGGATTATTTTTTGCTCCTGATATTTGGTCACTTTCCTTTTTCTTTCGATCTCATGCCGCCTCGGCCCTCTGAAACGACGAGTAAGTTGTTGGCTCATGGGACCCGCATGTCATCCTCTATGTACAATAAAGTTTTTTTCTTGGATTTTTTACCCCCTGATTTTTGGTCACTTGCCTTTTTCTTTCGATCCTGTGCCGCCTTTGAAATTGTGGACGCTGCTGGCTCATGGGTCCCACATGCCAGCCTCTATGAACAATAATATTTCTTTTCTTGGATTTTTTTTACCCCTGATTTCTGGCTATTTGCCTTTTTCTTTGGATCCCCGACCGCCTTTGAAACGATGAGGACGCTGCTGGCGCATAGCTCCCACATGTCAGCCTCTAAGAACAATAAACATTTCTTTTCTTGGATTTATAGTTGACCCCTAATTAATGGCTACTTCGCTTTTTTTTTCGATCCCCAGCCGCCTTAGAAACGTTGAGGACGCTGCTGGCTCATGGGTCCCATATGACAGCCTCTATGAAAAGTAAAACATTTACTTTCTTGGATTTATTTTTGACACCTAATTAATGACTACTTGGTTCTTTTCTTTTGATCCCGTGACACCTTTGAAACGTTGAGGGCCCTGCTGGCTCATGGGTCCAACATGTCAGCCTCTATGAACAATAAGAGTTTCTATTGTTGCATTTATTTTTGACCCCTAATTTCTGGCTATTTGCCTTTTTTCCATTGCCTGCCACCTTAGAAACGTTGAGGACGCTGCTGGCTGGGTCCCACATGTCAGCCTCTTTGTACGATAAAAGTTTCCTTTGCTGGATTTATTTTTGACCCCTAATTTCTGGCTATTTGCCTTTTTCTTTCGAACTCCACCGCCTTTGAAACGTTGATGACGCTGCTGCAAACTGGGTACAATATGTCAGCCTCTTTGTGCGATAAACCTTTCCTTTCTTGGATTTTTTGGACACCTGATTTCGAGCTACTTGCCTTTTTCTTTCGATCTCCTGCCCCCTTTGAGAAACGCCGAGAACGATACTGGTTCGTGGGTCCCACATGTCATCCTCTCTGAATGATAAATGTTGGGGCCGCGGCTGCAAGATACGTCCCACATGTCAGCCTGACTGTTGAATAAACGTTTCCTTTCTCGAATTTATATTTGACCCCTGATTTCTGGCTACTTTGCCGTTTCTTTCGATCCCCTGCATGTCTGCTACTCCACCGAAAAACAGACCGGCATGTATTCATCACAATACTGGTAGCTAATTTAGGAAAAATGTGTTCATCACGGGATTCAAACAAAGATCTTCATCTCTGCTAAATTTTGATTTCACCAAAAACCGAACAGCGTGTGTTCATGACTTTAACTTCACAAACACTATGGTTTCTCTATAAAATAAGGTCACCATCCGTTCCTTTATTGTAGGCATTTGCGAAAAGTGTCTTTGGCTAATGGGCACCAGTGCTCTGCTGTTTAAAAAAAATCAAATAGCATACATATTTGTTTCAAAAAAATCTGAAAATGAATGTAGACATAATAAATAAAGTAACCTACAAGCGTGTAAAATTTTAATATGATATTCTTTATATTGTAGACTACACAAAAAAGACAAAATCTGTTGAAATTTGGAGATTTGAAATATGCATACCCAGATCCACACGTTTGTTACTTTTGTGTAGCCCAGAATTTTTTGTATTTGAAACTGAAATTTTGCACGTTTATGGGACAATTCATTAGCTACTCCATTATTTGTTTTCTAATTTTTTGAACAAATAAATATATTTTTTATTTTTTTCTAAAATAGCAGGAGCAATGGTGCCCAAGAGCACCAAATCTCTTAATAGGCATTTGCGCCTAATAGCGTGAGCTTAGCTAATTTTTGAAGAAAAAAAAGATGTCCATTGTGGTATTCAGGACAAAGATCTTCATGTCTGCTACTGCACCAAACAACAAACCAGCATGTA
Source organism: Lolium multiflorum (assembly GCA_030979885.1). Classification (NCBI taxonomy): domain Eukaryota; kingdom Viridiplantae; phylum Streptophyta; class Magnoliopsida; order Poales; family Poaceae; genus Lolium; species Lolium multiflorum. The sequence continues at coordinate 101,091,427 of CM061750.1, read as the reverse complement.
TTCATCACAATACGGGTAGCTAATTTGTGAAAAATATGTTCAGCACGGGATTCAAACAAAGATCTTCATCTCTGCAAAATTTTGATTTCAGCAAAAACCGAACAGCGAATGTTCATGAGGTTAAGTTCACGAACACTATGTTTTCTCTATAAAATAAGGTCACCATCTGTCTCTTATTTCTCAAGGAAAAACAGGTGGAAGTGTTGGGACGAACCACATGGGTGCTTCGGCTCTATGTTCAGTCTTCTCTTTTTTGTACTGCAATCTTGAGCCTATGGCAGGACCTCCATTGACGTGCATTCTGCACCAATTTGGCCTTGGACGTATCCATGTATCACGGGCGCGATTGTGGGTAGCAAAGACACAGTCAGGTTTGAACAATTGGAAATCTGGTTCTGCAGCCTCTGCGTCGACTGGCGGGGGTAGCATGAAAATTGGGTGATTGAGTCCAAGAAATAAAGAACGCCCCTTCAAATTGTTCAATCTTTCCCACCTTGCCTCTTCTACAGGGTCCAAGGTATGGGCAGATCTCAAGAAAACGTAGCACCGTACCAAAGGATAAGACCTCAGCTTGTTACCCATATGTAATATTGGAGGACCGAGGATGGGCCGATAACCTTTAACCTGAATCCACGCGAGATCAGATTCACCAGTAATGGACTCTGCTCTCATTGGTGCCAGGAACCAAGTGCGCTGGTCAGAAAATCCAAGAAATACATCTTCATCTTCATAATTATGATTATCACCATCATCATCTAATTCTTCATCATCTAATTCTTCATCATCAAATTCGTCTTCTTCTAATTCTTCTTCTTCTAATTCTTCTTCATCAGCATCATTATCTTCATCGGCACCTCCATCGCCTTGAGCCACATTTGCTTCATCATCTTCCATGACAGCATCTCCCTCGATTTGAGCGAAAATTGCAGCCACTTCTGCTTCTTCATCTTCAATGACAGGGGCGTCAATGAGACGCGGGGCTGCATGTGTCCCTGCAATGCACAAAGATCAACCACAATGCAGCAAGTAGGAACTACACTGAAAATTATCTCTTCTCTTCTATCTTCTATTTTCTACTACTATAAGGCACCAGTTTTTAACAAGACATGTAGCAGCAATTCCAACTGTTGGTGTCCAAAATCTAACGGTTGGGATTAGAGGTATTCGCGTGAAAAAAATACCACACCAGTGTCCACGTGTTTCTAGAACCGTCATGTTTCCATTATGAAGAAAAATCAGAGCAGTCTCACACCGATATCACACGTCCCACTTGATAGTGATTAAGAAAGGTTCCAAATTTTTGTTCATATTTATAAACTGTATGCTCACACTTATTTTGATGGTATAACCAAATTATTAGTTGTATTGAAAGTTTGAACAACATTTAGAACGCAACTTTTATACATCAGTATTGCGAATCGTAATTGGTCCAACATGTGCAGCATGCCATTTACTAGTTAAGACATAAAACAAAGACTCACCACAGGTATATGGTTCCCAAACCAGAACATCTCCATACGGATATGTAACTGCGTATACACGATGTAGGTGTGAACTTGTACCATATCCAGGAATGCCCATGGCATCGACATAGCTGTTTCTATCAAAGAATTCAGGGTTTCTCAGGATATTCCACTCCTTTTCTAGGGGCGCTTGTAGGATAGCGATCAATTCGTCAAATACAACGATTACCTCGTAATGCCATGGCCCTGCTAGATCATCTTTGTACGGCCTCTTGACGATCCGTACTTTGAGCAGTTCCAAACTTTTATCTATTTTGTATTTGAACAGGAATGGTGGGCTGCCATGCCACCATTCACTAGTAGGGCCCAAAGAAATTCCTGCATCTTGCAGAGATGGAAGAGGTATAATAGTATCTGATATGTATATGTTGCGGATCGTCAAGTGCCCGTCCTGCTGGACAAATGCCACCCAGTCGCCGTTACAACCCACCCAGTGCATGGGTCCATGTCCATCCAGTTCCTCCTTGGTATGGATAAATGCTGGAACTGTCGGCTTGTCTAATGGCATCAGCAACGCGTGAATGCCCTGCAAATAGGATTTGTTTCAAAATTGTCTATGCATGCAAGGTATTCGACAGAATGAAGAGCGGATTGTGCAGAACTGAAGCACAGATGTAATGGATAAATAAAGCAATTCCGAAGAGTACATGTGCATAGTGAAGGCAGCAAACCTTACAGTACTCCCAAATCAGGTGATTATGTTGAGTCTAAATTCATGCATGATGTTTGGCAATAAGAAAAGTTGATTGAAAAAACACAAGCTGAAACGAGATGAGTAAATAAATAAATACTCTTACAGTATTGTCGCGGTCGTCTGGCCATGTCTCGGGGTCGCAGTGGAGCAGGCTCGGTAAACCGAACGGAACCTTATGCGCTCCGCGGATGGCATGCCGCATGCCGATCATGCCTCGAGCGAGGCGACCAGTGCTGAGGATATCCGCCCGCTCGGCTATGTTCTCCACCAGTGGGTAGTGGAGGTTGCCCCACCCCATGGACTGGTGGTAGCAATCAGGAATCTCCTCAATCTTACGCTTCTGCTTCATTGGAGTCGGTAATCCAATGCAAGGGAGAGAGGGGTGAACGGGAGAAAGAGACAGAAGAGGGTTTTTTTTGGAGAAGATGCAGTAGTAGTACTACGATACTAGGAGGTGGAGATGCGGGGCATGTTTCCGGGGGAGAGGAACCACTATTTCCCTTAAAAAAAATAACAGCACTTGCGCATTAGAACTTGGGGCGGGGATATAGCGGTAAGAGGTATTGACCAACTTTCCCTCACCTTGACCCCACGTGGTTGTGAACCCGAGATAATTCTTTTTGATGAACCCGATATACTTATTATAGTACTAAAATAGTACAAGTATATACCTTGTACTCCTATATACTAACATTACTATTTTAAGGACTTATGTTCCATGAGCAACAACTTCCCCCACTCCGCTCATCCGAAATCCTAGCCCCTCCAACTTCAAGGACCAATCAACATAGCTATGGCCTTCTAATTTGGCTCAAGTCGCCGCACACATAGTCCTCCCGCCGACAAGGAATAGGAGCATCAGCCCTTTCGTCGCTTGTTGTTACACATAATCATATACAGTACCATATATATTTCAAATTTCCATATCAAAAAATAGTTCAAATCTGAATTTTAACATCTCAAGCTAAACCCTCGCTTGCTCTTAAACATAAGCATACCATAGTTCTACTTTTGTCTTCACCGAACAACAGAACACAATTTCATCACAACATAGCCAACCGGAGTACCTAGTAATGTAACTAGAGAAGTGAACCTATAGTTGATCAAGCCTTCAACTTTAACACAATAATACCCCCACATTATGTGTTGAGGAGCCACACCCATATATTTAAGAGTACCATCATGTAGACCACAAATGCATCAATGAAGAGAGGGGTATACTTATAGACCACCTCTTTACAAAACAGTTGTAACTAGTAGACCACAATTGCCTCGTTCATTAGCTATGAAATTACATACTATCAGTAGCTACAATGGCTGCAGGCCCTGTTTCAGAATTAAACATCACACTTGTTCCAATCCGGGGCGTTGGCGAAGTTTGGGATGAACCAAAGCGGTGTCTTTACCAGGTACCTATCTTTTTTTGTTTTGCATGTTTTCTCCAAGGCGTTGGTTTGGAAACCAACGGCGCAATCTTCACGATTCAGACTGAATCGGCATATTTCAGGCAGCTGCGAATTGCGAAGCCATGCTTCATTCGGCAAGGTGTACACACAATTTCTTCTCGTCAGACATCCTGGGACAACATCTGCACCGCCTAATGGCAGCATAATCGGATAGTTCACTCCAAGGAAAAGAGAATATTCTCCAAGGTCATCAATCTTTTCCCATGGAATACCTTCATTTAACTTACTAGTGTCCTTCGTGAACACCAGGCAACCAAACCCAGAAGCATAGTTGCCAACAGTGCGACCATGATGAACACGACGATCAGAAGCAGTATGGCAAACTTTACAGGAATATTCCCTTTCATCAGCAATGCCCAGTGTATGGATCAGAAGAAGTCTAGAACCATCTATAGATCTTGCTAACCACCACATGCCATAATCGACCTCGTGATCATGGCCAAGAGCATCATCAAGTGCACACCGCCATTCAAACACAATGGGCGGTGGCTCTACGATCAGCGGAGGACCTGCTTGAAAACGAAATTACTGTTAAGAAGGGTATGTTTGGTTTGCACAAATCTGAAAACGTAAGAATTGGGAAAACGCATTAGGATTCAGATGGGATGATATAATGGCATTTCCATTCAATAATACAGCATATTGGTGTATTTCAGTACATCACATGGGAAACCAAAGGATTCATTTCAAGAAGTTCAAGTAGAGGTCAAAATCCAACATAATTCAATCTGAGAATAAAACTCCTAATTATACAATCCTCAAATTTTTCTATGGTAATCATCTCGAATAAAAAGTCTAAATACCAATGAAATTTCATCCGAAGCAAATATGCCCCAAGCCTCCAAGTCAGATCAGTCAGGTTCGAAAATTAATAAGTTTGTGCATTAAAATTATCTTTACAGCCATGAATAATGAAGCTCATCATACACTACTTACGTCCGGAGGAAAATTACCAGCTTGCTGAGGATTCCATGCGTGAACAGTGCCAGTATGAGTTGTGGCAAACACAAGCCCATTGTGGAGAATTGCATCGCTGTAATTGTAAAAGATGTGGGACTTGGGCTCTGTAAGAACTGTCCATCCAGAATCTTCGCCGCAAAGGAGGGCAACTCTGATGTCAAAAACAGCAACAAGAGAGAAATTTTTGTACCCCCCAGCAGCTGTGGGAACTTGGCAAATATATATCTTGTGAAATATAATAGCACGAAGGTTGTGGTGGTATATATTTGGAATGTGGGTGGTTTCAAACGGCACAGGGAGAGGAATTTCACGGCGAGTGTAGACGTTGACAAGTTTCCATTTGCAAGCAGGAAAGCCAGTGTCAACCATGGCAACCCAATCTCCATTGGCACCTACCCACTGCTTACCCGTACCGTCTGGCATCACAGCGTCGGAGGAGAACCTGTCCAGCGGCGTCAGCTTGCAATCCCGTGCTACCTTCGTCGGGTGAGAATGAAGAACACATGGGAGGCCAAACGGGAGAGAAAAAGATAGAGTTGCACTATCATTTGCAGAGTCGAAAAATAGTTTGGACGAACCGACGAGGCTCGCGGCGGTGATGACGTCGCATCTTGTTACGAGTTCTTCAAGGGGACCTTCGGAAAAGACCTTCTGAAACAGTTCAGAGTCATCATTTTCCTTGTTCGATGCCGCCATCGCAGGGCAGGGGGTGGGTCTATGAGGTTTGGGTTCAACTGATTGGAGTTTAATTTGGGTTCGATGGCGGCAGGTGGCGGGGAAGATGAAGAACGGAGGCTCTCAAACTGGGCGGTGGAATTGATTCTAAAGCTGCATGGCGGCGGCACTGGCGCGTGCTATGGAAGGTGGTCGATTGGTGCGGGCGGGGGCGGAGGTAGACGATGGAGGTGAACAGAAATAGGGCAGGTGGGGGCGGGGCGCTTGACTTCGCTCCTCTACACTCTACAGCATCTCCTCCTGTTTCTTGGAAAGTGTATAGACCCATAATAAAATGTCACTGTTCCCTCTGAAAAGGTGAAGAACAAGTCACTGGTCTAACGTGCAAATTTGGACATCCCAAGCTATGTGTTGTCATGTCAATTCAATGTCCATGGCAGTATTTTGAATTTTGCGTGACCAAAAGAAGTACGCCTTGGCCTTTCACAATCGGGGTTTCTTTAGAGCAAGAACAATAGAAGAGCCAACAGCTGGCAAAAGTACCACGTAGGCGGGCTATAAGCGCCCACTATTGTCCTACTTCCTCTTGGCGTGATACTCCCTCCGTCCACAAATAAGTGGACGTGCAGGATTTTCAAGGTAAATTAGTAAAAGGAAAGAAAAAATGCATTGGAGCACTCGTATCTTAAGAAACACATGTACTCAACCACGGTTGTAGATTTTCTCGGCGCAAGACTTTTCCCCAGCAGTTGTGGCTTTCAGTTATTCGTGGGTGTGGGGAGGAGCTCCGCCGCATCGGTAAAAAGCAAAGAGGGACGGCGGCTCTCGATCGTGCGGTGTACTCGTAAATCACGTGTGACCCATGCCCTAATAATTCACAATGCATTGATGAGGGCTATCACTTCATCATCCAATAAAATGTACTTAGTAACTATGGTAATAATATTGTCTTCTCGCAAAAAAAATGGTAAAAATATTGTCTCTTAAGCCATGTACTAGTACAGTGCAAGATGCTTTAGAGAAATAAACCTATATTTTATTGCTACTCCGTAATACACATGGTTATTTATTCTAGGCAAATGCCTACCGAAAGATGTAGGAATAGGGAAATGTAGGATTGCAATGTCATGTCCACTCCAATCCTATAGGAATTCATAGAATCCAAACTTTGTTTGATTCCACCATAGGAAAAGTAAAGCATTCTTAAAAAGAGGTATGAGTAGATGTTTAATTTTCTATGGAATCTGTGCAAAGAAATCCTTAGGAAAAATTCCTATCGGAAACAATCCTACAAATCAAACAGCCAAGGATTCAATTGTACCAATTCCCTATGCAAATCCTTGGTGTTCACCCAATCCTCTCGAATACTCATCCAAAAAATGCACTAATACTTTGATGGGGAGTTTTTGTATTCTAGGCAAGAATAGAGGGTTTGCGGGGATCACTTGAGAAGTGTATTAACCAAAGAAGGCATAAGTAATACACCAACACACACTAACATGCCCTTAATGGATGTATCTCCATAAACTCCCTCTGTTCTTTATTACTACTACTAGTTTATGTACTTCTTAACTAATATGGGATAATCATGAAATATATTTTCTAACATTCAGCCAAAATATATTGTTTCGACTTTTTAAAATACTGAAAAACTAGTAATTAAAAATATTTGAGCTATCAAATCTAGGAAGTTTGAAAATATTTTGTATTCCGTCTGAAAGTTGTGTTACTTGGTGTAAGATTCACACAAAAATGATGAAAATATCAAACCTTCAAAAAAATTGCAGTAATTCAAACGTTATGTGCGTTTCATAATTTTGCAAAATCTATTCTATTTGCAATTAAAACTATAGTAGTTGGTGGTCCCCGATCATCTGATTTGCTCTTAAACAGCTCAATCCTAAATTTGAAATTCCCTGCAACAGAACACGATAGTTGGTGGTTTGTGCGGAAAAAAATTACAGTTTTAAAAAGTGTTTTAAGCAACGAAGGCAGCAATAAGCGGTAGTTTGTGCAATTTCCTCGTGTAAACAACATGTAGCGTCGAAGTAATAGTACTAGCAGTACAGAAATCTTGTGTAATTTCTAGTTCTACATATTACTAGTGTCCACTGTTTGAGAGTTGATGGTGAATGGGTCTGATTTTCAATCGAATGAGAATTAGCAAATTGATTTTTATGACAAAAGCATACAAAGGGAGTAAAACAACATACCCGCATTCGCCGCTGCTACCAGCATGCGATGCCTCCACGAGTGCATTGACGGCTGCTGCAAATCCTCGGAAGGCATCTAGGTTTTGCAGATCGTCGATTGCCGCTGTCCGGCTAAGCTTAACCAGCATAGCTGCCGCCAAGATATCTCGGATTTGGACCACAGGCAGAAGCTGATTGGGGTCGAAGGATTGCCTGATTCGGAATTTGAAGTACCAAGCCCTCGGCTCCGATGATGGAAGTTTGGAACTCGGCCCGGCCAGAACCTCCCAAATCTGTGTGTGGCAGTGGATGCCCATCGGCATCCCCAATGCTGCCGACGCCGTGATGTGGTCGGTCGCACTTTGGTCCCCACTAAAGGCTGGGGCTGCAGCACGTCGCCGCCGCCCCCGACGTCCCCACGACGGCAACGCCATGGACCGAGGCGCTGAGTTTGTTGGCGAACCCGAAGCCCTGGATGGCAAGTGCTTCTTCACAATGGAAGCATCCTCACCCGGCGAGGTTCGCCCCCGGCGCATGCCTATGCTCCGACCAGCCCACTTTGCCGCTGCTGCCTGGGCTGCCGCCGATACCTGGGCCACCGCCGCTTCATGGGACCCCCTCCCTCCTCTCCCTCTCCTAGATCAAAGGGCGCCAGGAGTCTAGCCACAGCAAGACACAGAGCCGCCTGCTTCATCGCACACCAATGGCACACAGACATTTGCGAGCTTTTAGCGCACACCCCTCCGAGGCTGAGTCGTGGAGCCTGGGTGCACGGGGCTATGGCTGGAGGAGTCGCCATGGGACGAGGGGTGTCGAGTGCTCGGGCAAATACGGGAAAGGCGAAGTTTTGGATAACCTTATATGATCACATCAATGCTTCTCAAGGAGCCAAATACTGTATGAGAAACCGGAAAAGTTTGAACGTTTGAAAACTTTGCCGGCATAATGCATCCTTCCAATGCACGCCTACTAAGGTAGAAAGCCAACTCAATTGCTACTTTGTTGGCAAAATGTACCATGGCTCAATCTTGGGTCACACACATCTATCAATTGGTATATTTTGGTCATATTCAAAATTTTACTTGAAACTTGTTGGTCATGCCATTCTACTACTCGCCTAACACTTTTTCTACGCGGGAAGGAGGGGGGTATGATGCTACCCTGAATTTTTATGCCCATTTGTATCTTGGACAAATCCTAGGTTTGACCAAAATTTAAAACATGAAGATGAAAAATTAAGCCTGGATCCACTACAAGAAAAGTTGCCAAACTTTTCTTGTAGTGATCCTTCTTAATTAGTAACTTCAAAATGAAGCTTTTGGAAGGTTTTTGAAATTTCCATGTCTGAAACCCAAAACACCTCTTCATGATTGACTTCATAAGACAAATCGAGTTTAGGGTTAGGGGTAGATACATGATTTTTCTAGTTTGAATATGTCTAGACCTGGCTTATCAACTTGAAAGCTTAGTATATGACATAAGAAGATGTACTATGTGCATTGGTTTTTTATTTATTTGATTTGTTTTGAATTTTCATGCCGAATCAAATTTTGGTCAAATCATAGGTTTAACCAAGATTTAAACAAGTTTAAAACATTAAAATGAAAAATTAAGCATGGATCCTTCTCAATCACTCCAAAATGAAGCTTTTGGGAGGCTTTTGAAATGTCTATGTTTGAAACCCAAAACCACTTCTCTTCATGCTTGACTTCATAAGACAGATGAGTTTAGGGTTAGGGGTAGATACATGATTTTTCTGGTTTGAATAGGTCTAGACCTTGTTATCAAGTTGAATGGCTTACTATGTGACATAAGAAGACTATGTGCTTTGGTTTTTCATTTTTGATTTTTTCGATTGTTTTTATGCCCATTTGAATCTTGGCCAAATCCTAGGTTTGAACAAGAATTTAAACAAGTTTAAAACATGAAAATGAAAAGGTAAGCATGGATCCTTCTTAGTCAGTCCGAAATGAAGCTTTTGGGCGGTTTTCGAAATTTCCATGTTTGAAAACCCAAACCACTTCTCTTCATGCTTGACTTCATAAGACAAATTTAGGGTTAGGGGTATAGATACATGATTTTTCTTGTTTGATATGTCTAGATATTGTTTATCAACACTTGAATGCTTACAATATATGTGACGCAAGAAGACTATGTGTTATGGTTTTTCATTTTTGGGGGTTTTTTCGAATTTTTTATGCGCACTTGAATCTTGGTCAAATCCAAGCTAGCTAGGTTTGACCAAGCTTTAAACAAGTTTAAAACATGAAAATGAAAAAGTAAGCATGTATCCTTCTTAGTCACTCCAAAATTAAGCTTTTCGGAGGTTTTTGAAATTTCCATTTTGTAAACCCAAAACCACGTATCTTCATGTTTGACTTCAAAAGACAGAGTTTAGGGTTAGGGGGTAGATACATGATTCTTCTTTTAATATGTTTAGATCTTGTTTTATCAAGTTGAATGTTGACTGTATGACATAAGAAGACTATGTTTTTGAATTTTTTATGAATCTTGGTCAAATCCAAGGGTTGACCAAGATTTAAACAAGTTTAAAACATGAAAATGAAAACGTTTCAAGTTCACCTTTGGTTCGATCTTTCAGTAACCAGGCGCATATATATATGGATGCAAATTGAGATAATTAATTCGTGAAACATTGGAAATGTCCATCGTGTGTCATGTTTCCCCCTCACATGAAAATTGGATTGGTGGCAGACAAGTAAAAGCACATTTATGTGCGACAACCCAAAATGCACATATTTTGCTGAGTTTTCATGCATGCATTAAAAGTTGTGAATATATACATAAAATGCATGTGGGTCATGATTGAAAAGTTTGACATGTATATGGTTCTTGTGTAGTAGTAGTACTATAGTAGATTAGTAGGTACGCAAACTCCCATCCATCTTCTTTGTCAAGAGAAGACGCGCACCAGGATGCGTAGTGGAAGTCGTCTCTGGATCCTTCTGTTGTCCCTCTCACGGAAAAGAAAAAGAAAAAAACATCTCTCTCATTCTCGGCCTCGCTCGACTCGCTCGCTCGCAGCCTCGCACCTCCTGCGCACTGACAAACGCTGCACAACAGTCAACATCACCAGAAAAAAGATATACACCATAAATAATAAGAGGGGCCCCGTGACTGCTATCCCTTCTTCTCCTTCCGTGTGATCCCTCTTCCTCCGAGTTTCACTGGACGGGCAAACACACATGTGCTGCATAGTAAAAATAAAAAAGTAAAAAATCGACCTATGAATCTATGATTAAATAGGTAAAATCCTGGGTTTTATCAAGGTTTAAACAAGTTTAAAACATGAAAATGAATAGGTAAGCATGGATCCTTCTTAGTCACTCTAAAATGAAGCTTTCGCGAGGTTTTTGAAATTTCCATGTTTGAAACCCAAAACCACTTCTCTTCATGCTTGACTTCGTAAGACAGAGTTTAGGGTTAGGGGTAGATACATGCTTTTTCTGGTTTGAATATGTCTAGACCTTGTTTATCAACTTGAATGCTTACTATATGACATAAGAAGGCTATGTTATTTGGTTTTTCATTTTTTCTGTTTTTTTCTGATTTTTTATGCCCATTTAAATCTTGGTCAAATCCTAGGTTTGACCAAGAGTTAAACAAGTTTAAAACATGAAAATGAAAAGGTAAGCCTGGATCCTTCTTAGTCACTGTAAAATGAAGCTTTTGGGAGGTTTGTGAAATTTCCATGTTTGAAACCCAAAAGCACTTCTCTTCATGCTTGACTTCATAAGACAGAGTTTAGGGTTAGGGGGTGTAGATACATGATTTGTCTGGTTTGAATATGTCCAAATCTTATTTATCAACTTCTGAATGCATGCTACTCTCTCAAAGAAAACCTTTTGAATGCTTACTATATGACATAAGAAGACTATATGCTTTTAAAATTCAAACATATGGTAAGCATTCTTATGACATATAGTAAGCATTCAAGTTGATAAACAAGCAAGGTTTGGACATATTCAAACCAGACAAATCATGTATCTACCCCTAACCCCTAATTAAATTGTCTTATGAAGTCTAGCATGAAGAGAAGTGGTTTTGGGTTTCAAACATGGAAATTTCAAAAACCTCCCAAAAACTTCATTTTAGAGTGACTAAGAAGGATATACAAGCTTCCCTTTTCATTTTCATGTTTTAAACTTGTTTAAATCTTGGTCAAACCTCTAGGATTTGACCAAAAGATTCAAATGGGCATGGAAATTCATAAAAAAACAAAAGAATGAAAAACCAAAGGACATAACATTATTATGTCATATATATATAGTAAGCATTCAAGTTGATAAACAAGGTCTAGACATATTCAAACCAGAAAATCATGTATATATCTACCCCTAACCCTAAACTCTGTCTTATGAAGTCAAGCATGCATGAAGAGAAGTGGTTTTGGTTTCAAACATGGAAATTTCGAAAAACCCTCCCAAGAGCTACATTTTGGAGTGAGTAAGAAGGATATATAGATGCTTAATTTTTCATATTCATGATTTAAACTTGTTTAAACCATGTTCAAACCTAGGATTTGACCAAGATTAAAATGGGCATAAAATTTTAAAAAAATCAAAAAATAAAAAACAAGTCACATAGTATTCTTATGTCATATAGTAAGCATTCAATTAAGTTGATAAACAAGGTCTAGACATATTCAAACCAGGAAAATCATGCATATATCCCCTAACCCTAGCTAAACTCTGTCTTATGAAGTCAAGCATGCATGAAGAGAAGTGGTTTTTGGTTTCAAACGTTTAAGCCAAAAGCCCCTTTTCAAATATTTCAAACTTATTCAAATTTGGTTCAAATATGAAAGACATACAAGTTATAGCACACATAGTGCATACATTTTCACACATACTGCACTAGATGCTAACCCTATAGTTTGAGGCCATTTGGGTGACCTAGGTCGAAAAAATTCTTGGATTAGAATCGTGTTGTTCGAACCCCGTAGTTGGATTTTTTTGAACCCTTGATCTGTAGAACTGGGCAAAACCCTAGTTTAACCTATTTAATTACAGATTCGTATATCGATTTTTCTACGAGTACTACCTTTTTATTATTATTATTACTATGCAGCACATGGGTGTTTGCCCGTCGAGTGAAACTCGGAGGAAGAGGGATCACTCGGAAGGAGAGAAGAAGGGAGAGAATTATGGTGTCTCCCCTTTTTCGGGTGATGATGTTGACTTTTGTGCAGGGTTTGTCAGTGAGCAGGAGGTGCGAGCGAGCGAGCGAGCGAGTCGAGCGAGGCCGAGAATGAGAGAGATTTGTTTTTTTTTGTGAGAGGGACAACCGAAGGATCTAGAAGGACCCACAGACTTCCAAACGCATCCTGATGCGTCTTCTCTTGACAAAGAAAATGGCTGGGAGTTTGCGTACCTATTGCACGTGACTTGTGCTCACTGAAGTGTGGGACCTCAAGCGTGGGCACCACACGTAAGTGACAGACCTGTTGGTGTAAAAACTCGGTTGATTATAATAGTGCATTAGAACAAAGTTTCCTATGGATTCAAGGGTAGGAAATCCAAGTTAACTCATTTACGTGTTAAACTTGTCTATATATTGGTCAAACCTAGGATTTGACCAAGATTCAAATGGGCAGAAAAATAAAAACAGAAAAATGAAAAACCAAATCACATAGTTTTCTTATGTCATATAGTAAGCATTAAAGTTGATAAACAAGGTGTAGACATATTCAAACCAGACAAATCATGTAGCTATACCCCCTAACCCCTAAACTCTGTCTTATGAAGTCAAGCATGCATGTGAAGAGAAGTGGTTTTGGGTTTCAAACATGGAAATTTCAAAAACCTCCCAAAAGCTTCATTTTAGAGTGACTAAGAAGGATCCATGCTTCCCTTTTCATTTTCATGTTTTAAACTTGTTTAAATTATCTTGGTCAAACCTAGGATTTGACAAGATTCAAATGGGCATCAAAATTGAAAAAAAAATTGAAAAAAGAAAAACCAAAGCAAATAGTTTTCTTATGTCATATAGTAAGCATTAAAGTTGTTGATAAATAAGGTCCATACATATTCAAACCACACAAATCATGTATCTATACCCCCTAATTAACCCCTAAATTAATTAACTCTGTCTTATGAAGTCAAGCATGTGAAGAGAAGTGGTTTTGGGTTTCAAACATTGAAATTTTAAAAACCTCCCAAAAGCTTCATTTTAGAGTGACTAAGAAGGATACAGACTTCCCTTTTCATTTTTATGTTTTAAACTTGTTTAAATCTTGGTCAAACCAAGGATTTGACCAAGATTCAAATGGCCCTAAAAATTCAGAAAAAAAATCAAAAGAATGAAAAACCAAAGCACATAGCATTCTTATGTCATATGTATATTAAGCATTCAAGTTGATAAACAAAGGTCTAGAGACATATATATTCAAACCAGAAAAATCATGTATATATCTACCCCTAAAACTCTAATTAAACTATGTTTTATGAAGTAAATCATGAAGAGAAGTGGTTTTGGGTTTCAAACATGGAAATTTCAAGAACCTCCCAAAAGCTTCATTTTAGAGTGACTAAGAAGGATCCAGAAGGACCCACAGACTTCCAATACGCATCCTGATGCGTCTTCTCTTGACAAAGAAGATGGTTGGGAGTTTGCGTACCTATTGCACGTGACTTGTGCTCACTGAAGTGTGGGACCTCACGCGTGGGCACCACACGTAAGTGACAGACATGTTGGTGTAAAAACTCGATTGATTATTATAGTGCATTAGAACAAAGTTTCCTATGGATTCAAGGGTAGGAAATCCAAGTTAACTCATTTACGTGACATTATTATTTCCATGAAGCAAAGTTAACACATCTATCGATTGGTACATTTTTGAGTGACTAAGAAGGATCCATGCTTACTTATTCGTTTTCACGTGTTAAACTTGTCTAAATCTTGGTCAAACCTAGGATTTGACCAAGATTCAAATGGGCAGAAAAATAAAAAACAGAAAAATGAAAAACCAAATCACATAGTCATCTTATGTCATATAGTAAGCATTAAAGTTGATAAACAAGGTCTAGAAATATCAAACCATACAAATCATGTATCTACCCCTAACCCCTAAACTATGTCTTATAAATTAAGTCAAGCATGAAGAGATGTGGTTTTGGGTTTCAAACATGGAAATATCAAAAACCTCCCAAAAACTTCATTTTAGTGTGACTAAGAAGGATACACGCTTCCCTTTTCATATTCATGTTCTAAGCTTGTTTAAATTATCTTGGTCAAACCTAGGATTTGACAAGATTCAAATGGGCATCAATATTGAAAAAAATCAAAAAAAAAGAAAAAACAAAGGAAATAGTTTTCTTATGTCTTATAGTAAGCATTAAAGTTGATAAACAAGGTCTAGACATATTCAAACTAGACAAATCATGTATCTATATATACCCCCTAACCCCTAAACTCTGTCTTATGAAGTCAAGCATGTGAAGAGGAAGTTGTTTTGGGTTGCAAACATGGAAATTTCAAAAACCTCCGAAAAACTTCATTTTAGAGTTTCTAAGAAGGATCCATGCTTAACTTTGCATATTCATATTTTAAACTTGTTTAAATCATTATCAAGCCTAGCATTTGACCAATATACAAATGGGTGGGCACAAAATTCAAAAAAATCAGAAAAATGAAAACAAATTAAAGCACATAGTCTTCATATGTCATATCGTATGAATTCAAGTTGATAAACGAGGTCTAGGTATATCCAAACCAGACAAATCATGTATCTATACCCCCTGTCGATCTTATGAAGTCTAGCATGAAGAGAGAAGTCGTTTTTGGTTTCAAAAATGGAAATTTCAAGAACATCCCAAAAGCTTCATTTTAGAGTGACTAAGAAGGATACATGCTTCCCTTTTCATTTTTATGTTTAAACTTGTTTAAATCTTGGTCAAACCTAGGATTTGACCAAGATTCAAATATATGGGCATAAAATTCAAAAAAAAACAGAAAAATTTAAAACCAAGGCACATAGTCTTCTTATGTCATATAGTAAACAATCAATTAATTAAGTTGATAAACCAGTTCTAGACATATTCAAACCAGGAAAATCATGTATCTACCCCCTAACGCCCTAGCTAAACTCTGTCTTAATTATATATGAAGTCAAGCATGCATGAAGAGAAGTGGTTTTTGGTTTCAAACGTTTAAGCCAAAAGGTAAGCATGGATCCTCCTTAATTAGTCACTGTAAAATGAAGCTTTTGGGAGGTTTGTGAAATTTCCATGTTTGAAACCTAAAAGCACTTCTCTTCATGCTTGACTTCATAAGACAGAGTTTAGGGTTAGGGGGTGTAGATACATGATTTGTCTGGTTTGAATATGTCCAAATCTTATTTATCAACTTTTGAATGCATGCTACTCTCTCAAAGAAAAACTTTTGAATGCTTACTATATATATGACATAAGAAGACTATATGCTTTTAAAATTCAAACATATGGTAAGCATTCTTATGTCATATAGTAAGCATTCAAGTTGATACACAAGCAAGGTTTGGACATATTCAAACCAGACAAATCATGTATCTACCCCCTAACCCCTAATTAAATTGTCTTATGAAGCAGTCTAGCATGAAGAGAAGTGGTTTTGGGTTTCAAACATGGAAATTTCAAAAACCTCCCAAAAACTTCATTTTAGAGTGACTAAGAAGGATATACAAGCTTCCCTTTTCATTTTCATGTTTTAAACTTGTTTAAATCTTGGTCAAACCTCTAGGATTTGACCAAAAGATTCAAATGGGCATAGAAATTCATAAAAAATCAAAAGAATGAAAAACCAAAGGACATAACATTCTTATGTCATATATATATATAGTAATTAAGCATTCAAGTTGATAAACAAGGTCTAGACATATTCAAACAAGAAAATAATGTATATATCTACCCCTAACCCTAAACTCCGTCTTATGAAGTCAAGCATGCATGAAGGGAAGTGGTTTTTGGTTTCAAACATGGAAATTTCGAAAACCCTCCCAAGACCGAGCTACATTTTGGAGTGACTAAGAAGGATATATAGATGCTTAATTTTTCATATTCATGATTTAAACTTGTTTAAACCATGTTCAAACCTAGGATTTGACCAAGATTCAAATGGGCATAAAATTTTAAAAAAATAAAAAAATAAAAAAACAAGGCACATAGTATTCTTATGTCATATAGTAAGCATTCAATTAAGTTGATAAACAAGGTCTAGACATAATCAAACCAGGAAAATCATGCATCTACCCCCTAACCCTAGCTAAACTCTGTCTTATGAAGTCAAGCATGCACGAAGAGAAGTGGTTTTTGGTTTCCAACGTTTAAGCCAAAAGCCCATTTTCAAATATTTCAAACTTATTCAAATTTGGTTCAAATTTGAAAGACATACAAGTTATAGCACACATAGTGCATACATTTTCACACATACTGCACTAGATGCTAACCCTATAGTTTGAGGCCATTTGGGTGACCTAGGTCGAAAAAATTCTTGGATTAGAATCGTGTTGTTCGAACCCCGTAGTTGGATTTTTTTGAACCCTTGATCTGTAGAACTGGCCAAAACCCTAGTTTAACCTATTTAATTACAGATTCGTATATCGATTTTTCTACGAGTACTACCTTTTTATTATTATTATTACTATGCAGCACATGGGTGTTTGCCCGTCGAGTGAAACTCGGAGGAAGAGGGATCACTCGGAAGGAGAGAAGAAGGGAGAGAATTATGGTGTCTCCCCTTTTTCGGGTGATGATGTTGACTTTTGTGCAGGGTTTGTCAGTGAGCAGGAGGTGCGAGCGAGCGAGCGAGCGAGTCGAGCGAGGCCGAGAATGAGAGAGATTTTTTTTGTGAGAGGGACAACCGAAGGATCTAGAAGGACCCACAGACTTCCAATACGCATCCTGATGCGTCTTCTCTTGACAAAGAAGATGGCTGGGAGTTTGCGTACCTATTGCACGTGACTTGTGCTCACTGAAGTGTGGGACCTCAAGCGTGGGCACCACACGTAAGTGACGGACCTGTTGGTGTAAAAACTCGGTTGATTATAATAGTGCATTAGAACAAAGTTTCCTATGGATTCAGGGGTAGGAAATCCAAGTTAACTCATTTACATGACATTATTATTTCCATGAAGCAAAGTTAACACATCTATCGATTGGTACATTTTTGAGTGACTAAGAAGGATCCAGGCTTACTTATTCGTTTTCACGTGTTAAACTTGTCTAAATCTTGGTCAAACCTAGGATTTGACCAAGATTCAAATGGGCAGAAAAATAAAATAAAAAACAGAAAAATGAAAAACCAAATCACATAGTCATCTTATGTCATATAGTAAGCATTAAAGTTGATAAACAAGGACTAGAAATATCAAACCATACAAATCATGTATCTACCCCTAACCCCTAAACTATGTCTTATAAATTAAGTCAAGCATGAAGAGATGTGGTTTTGGGTTTCAAACATGGAAATTTCAAAAACCTCCCAAAAACTACATTTTAGAGTGACTAAGAAGGATGCATGCTTCCCTTTTCATATTCATGTTTTAAGCTTGTTTAAATTATCTCAGTCAAACCTAGGATTTGACAAAGATTCAAATGGGCATCGAAAAAATCAGGAAAAAGAAAAACCAAAGCAAATAGTTTTCTTATGTCATATAGTAAGCCAATTAATTAAGTTGATAAACAAGGTCTAGACATATTCAAACTAGACAAATCATGTATCTATACCCCCTAACCCCTGAACTCTGTCTTATGAAGTCAAGCATATGAAGAGAAGTGGTTTTGGGTCGTTTCAAACATGGAAATTTGAAAAACCTCCCAAAAACTTCATTTTAGAGTGACAAAGAAGGATACATGCTTCCCTTTTCATATTCAGGTTTTAAGCTTGTTTAAATTATCTCAGTCAAACCTAGGATTTGACAAGATTCAAATGGGCATCAAAATTGAAAAAAATCAGGAAAAAGAAAAACCAAAGCAAATAGTTTTCTTATGTCATATATAGTAAGCCAATTAAGTTGATAAACAAGGTCTAGACATATTCAAACTAGACAAATCATGCATGCATCTATACCCCCTAACCCCTAAACTCCGTCTTATGAAGTCAAGCATATGAAGAGAAGTGGTTTTGCTCCCAAAAGCTTCATTTTAGAGTCACTAATAATAAGGATCCATGCTTACCTTTGCATTTTCATATTTTAATCTTGTTAAATCATTATCAAGCCTAGGATTTGACCAAGATACAAATGGGTGGGCACAAAATTCAAAAAAATCAGAATAATGAAAAACAAAAGCATGTAGTCTTTTTATGTCATATCGTATGCATTCAAGTTAAACGAGGTCTAGGTATATCCAAACCAGACAAATCATGTATCTACCCCATGTTGATCTTATGAAGTCTAGCATGAAGAGAAGTCGTTTTGGGTTTCAAACATGGAAATTTCAAGAACATCCCAAAAGCTTCATTTTAGAGTGACTAAGAAGGATACATGCTTCCCTTTTCATTTTCATGTTTTAAACTTGTTTAAATCTTGGTCAAACCTAGGATTTGACCAAGATTCAAATATATGAGCATAAAATTCAAAAAAAAACCAAAAATGAAAACCAAGGCACGTAGTCGTCTTATGTCATATAGTAAGCAATCAATTAAGTTGATAAACAAGGTCTAGACATATTCAAACCAGGAAATCATGTATCTACACCCCCTAACGTACCCTAGCTAAACTCGATCTGTCTTATGAAGTCAAGCATGCATGAAGAGAAGTGGTTTTTGGTTTCAAACGTTTAAGCCAAAAGGTAAGCATGGATCCTCCTTATATAGTCACTGTAAAATGAAGCTTTTGGGAGGTTTGTGAAATTTCCATGTTTGAAACCCAAAAGCACTTCTCTTCATGCTTGACTTCATACATGCTTCCCTTTTTATTTTTATGTTTAAACTTGTTTAAATCTTGGTCAAACCTAGGATTTGTCCAAGATTCAAATATATGGGCGTAAAATTCAAAAAAAACAGAAAAATTTAAAACCAAGGCACATAGTCTTCTTATGTCATATAGTAAACAATCAATTAATTAAGTTGATAAACCAGGTCTAGACATATTCAAACCAGGAAAATCATGTATCTACCCCCTAACGCCCTAGCTAAACTATGTCTTATGAAGTCAAGCATGCATGAAGAGAAGTGGTTTTGGTTTCAAACATGGAAATTTCGAAAAAACCTCCCAAGAGCTACATTTTGGAGTGACTAAGAAGGATATATAGATGCTTAATTTTTCATATTCATGATTTAAACTTGTTTAAACCATGTTCAAACCTAGGATTTGACCAAGATTCAAATGGGCATACAATTTTAAAAAAATCAAAAAAATAAAAAACAATGCACATAGTATTATTATGTCATATAGTAAGCATTCAATTAAGTTGATAAAGTAGGTCTAGACATATTCAAACCAGGAAAATCATGCATCTATCCCCTAACCCTAGCTAAACTCTGTCTTATGAAGTCAAGCATGCATGAAGAGAAGTGGTTTTTGGTTTCAAACGTTTAAGCCAAAAGCCCCTTTTCAAATATTTCAAACTTATTCAAATTTGGTTCAAATATGAAAGACATACAAGTTATAGCACACATAGTGCATACATTTTCACACATACTGCACTAGATGCTAACCCTATAGTTTGAGGCCATTTGGGTGACCTAGGTCGAAAAAATTCTTGGATTAGAATCGTGTTGTTCGAACCCCGTAGTTGGATTTTTTTGAACCCTTGATCTGTAGAACTGGGCAAAACCCTAGTTTAACCTATTTAATTACAGATTCGTATATCGATTTTTCTACGAGTACTACCTTTTTATTATTATTATTACTATGCAGCACATGGGTGTTTGCCCGTCGAGTGAAACTCGGAGGAAGAGGGATCACTCGGAAGGAGAGAAGAAGGGAGAGAATTATGGTGTCTCCCCTTTTTCGGGTGATGATGTTGACTTTTGTGCAGGGTTTGTCAGTGAGCAGGAGGTGCGAGCGAGCGAGCGAGTCGAGCGAGGCCGAGAATGAGAGAGATTTTTTTTTTTGTGAGAGGGACGACCGAAGGAACCAGAAGGACCCACAGACTTCCAATACGCATCCTGATGCGTCTTCTCTTGACAAAGAAAATGGCTGGGAGTTTGCGTACCTATTGCACGTGACTTGTGCTCACTGAAGTGTGGGACCTCAAGCGTGGGCACCACACGTAAGTGACAGACCTGTTGGTGTAAAAACTCGGTTGATTATAATAGTGCATTAGAACAAAGTTTCCTATGGATTCAAGGGTAGGAAATCCAAGTTAACTCATTTACGTGTTAAACTTGTCTATATCTTGGTCAAACCTAGGATTTGACCAAGATTCAAATGGGCAGAAAAATAAAAACAGAAAAATGAAAAACCAAATCACATAGTCTTCTTATGTCATATAGTAAGCATTAAAGTTGATAAACAAGGTCTAGACATATTAAACCAGACAAATCATGTATCTATACCCCTAACCCCTAAACTCTGTCTTATGAAGTCAAGCATGTGAAGAGAAGTGGTTTTGGGTTTCAAACATGGAAATTTCAAAAAACTCCCAAAAACTACATTTTAGAGTGACTAAGAAGGATACATGCTCCCCTTTTCATATTCATGTTTTAAGCTTGTTTAAATTATCTTGGTCAAACCTAGGATTTGACAAGATTCAAATGGGCATCAAAATTGAAAAAAAAAGTCAGAAAAAAGAAAACCAAAGCAAATAGTTTTCTTATGTCATATAGTAAGCATTAAAGTTGATAAACAAGGTCTAGAAATATTCAAACTAGACAAATCATGTATCTATACCCCCTAACCCCTGAACTCTGTCTTATGAAGTCAAGCATATGAAGAGAAGTGGTTTTGGGTTTCAAACATGGAAATTTGAAAAACCTCCCAAAAACTTCATTTTAGAGTGACAAAGAAGGATACATGCTTCCCTTTTCATATTCATGTTTTAAGCTTGTTTAAATTATCTCGGTCAAACCTAGGATTTGACAAGATTCAAATGGGCATCAAAATTGAAAAAAATCAGGAAAAAGAAAAACCAAAGCAAATAGTTTTCTTATGTCATATAGTAAGCCAATTAAGTTGATAAACAAGGTCTAGACATATTCAAACTAGACAAATCGTGTATCTATACCCCCTAACCCCTAAACTCCGTCTTATGAAGTCAAGCATATGAAGAGAAGTGGTTTTGCTCCCAAAAGCTTCATTTTAGAGTGACTAAGAAGGATCCATGCTTACCTTTTGCATTTTCATATTTTAATCTTGTTAAATCATTATCAAGCCTAGGATTTGACCAAGATACAAATGGGTGGGCACAAAATTCAAAAAAATCAGAATAATGAAAAACAAAAGCACGTAGTCTTCTTATGTCATATCGTATGCATTCAAGTTAAACGAGGTCTAGGTATATCCAAACCAGACAAATCATGTATCTACCCCATGTTGATCTTATGAAGTCTAGCATGAAGAGAAGTCGTTTTGGGTTTCAAACATGGAAATTTCAAGAACATCCCAAAAGCTTCATTTTAGAGTGACTAAGAAGGATACATGCTTCCCTTTTCATTTTCATGTTTAAACTTGTTTAAATCTTGGTCAAACCTAGGATTTGACCAAGATTCAAATATATGAGCATAAAATTCAAAAAAAAACCAAGGCACGTAGTCTTCTTATGTCATATAGTAAGCAATCAATTAAGTTGATAAACAAGGTCTCTAGACATATTCAAACCAGGAAATCATGTATCTACACCCCCTAACGTACCCTAGCTAAACTCTGTCTTATGAAGTCAAGCATGCATGAAGAGAAGTGGTTTTTGGTTTCAAACGTTTAAGCCAAAAGGTAAGCATGGATCCTCCTTAGTCACTGTAAAATGAAGCTTTTGGGAGGTTTGTGAAATTTCCATGTTTGAAACCCAAAACCTCTTAAGACAGAGTTTATGGTTAGGTGTGTAGATACATGATTTTTCTTGTTTGAATATGTCTAGACCTTGTTTATCAACTTGAATTTTTTACTATATGATATAAGAAGGCTATATATATGTGCTTTGGTTTTTCATTTTTTGATTTCTTTTGAATTTTTATGCCTATTTAAATCTTGGTCAAATCCTAGGTTTAAACAAGTTTAAAACATGAAAATGAAACGGTAAGCATGAATCCCTTCCTTACTCACTCTAAAATGAAGGTGTACTTGAAAATTTTATGTTTGAAACCCAAAACCCCAGTTCTCTTCATATGTTTGACTTCATAAGACAGAGTTTAGGGTTAGGGGTAGATATGATACATGATATTTCTACTTTGAATATGTCTAGACCTTGTTTATCAACTTGAATGCTTACTATATGACATAAGAAGGCTATATATATATGTGTGCTTTGGTTTTTCATTTTTTTTGAATTTTTCTGAATTTTTACTCCCATTTGAATCTTGGTCAAATCCTAGGTTTGACCAAGGTTAAAACAAGTTTAAAACATGGCAATGAAAAGGTAAGCATATGGATCATTCTTAGTCTCTCTAAAATGAAGCTTTTGGGAGGTTTTTGAAGTTTCCATGTTTGAAACCCAAAATCACTTCTCTTCATATGCTTGGCTTCATAAGACAAAGATTAGGGTTTAGGGGTAGATATATACATGTTTTGGGAGGTTTTTGAAATTTCCATGTTTGAAACCCAAATCCACTTCTCTTCATCCTTGACGTCTTCATAAGACAAAAGTATAGGGTTATATATATATATGCATGGGTAGATACATGCTTTTTTCTGGTTTTAATATGTATAGACCTTGTTTAAAATTATCAACTTAATTGAATGCTTACTATATATATGACATATATAAGAAGGCTATATATGTGTTTTGTTTTTTCATTTTTCATTTTTTCCTGATTTTTTATGCCCATTTGAATCTTGGTCAAATCCTAGGTTTGATCAAGATTTAAACAAGCAGTTTAAAAATGAAAATGAAAAGGTAAGCCTGGATCCTTCTTAGGGCTCCTTTGATTTAAAGGATAGGAAAAGTATAGGAATAGGAAAGGCATAGGATTGGAATGACACATGTCTACTTGAATCCTATAGAAAGATGAAGTGTGTTTGATTGTAGCAAAGGAATTTTTTCATGAGGTATGAGCCAATGTTTTTTCCTATAGGAATTACGCTACAAGATTCCTATAGGAATTTTTCCTATAGGATATGTTTCTATGAATCAAACAACATGTATAGGAAATTTTCCCATAGGAACCAAATCCTACACAATTCCTATGCAAATCCTATGAATCAAAGGAGCCCTTAGTCACTGTAAAATGAAGCTTTTGGGAGGTTTGTGAAATTTCCATGTTTGAAACCCAAAAGCACTTCTCTTCATGCTTGACTTCATAAGACAGAGTTTAGGGTTAGGGGGTGTAGATACGACATGATTTGTCTGGTTTGAATATGTACAAATCTTATTTATCAACTTTTGAATGCATGCTACTCTCTCAAAGAAAAACTTTTGAATGCTTACTATATGACATAAGAAGACTATATGCTTTTAAAATTCAAACATATGGTAAGCATTCTTATGTCATATAGTAAGCATTCAAGTTGATAAACAAGCAAGGTTTGGACATATCCAAACCAGACAAATCATGTATCTGCCCCCTGTCGATCTTATGAAGTCTAGCATGAAGAGAGAAGTCGTTTTTGGTTTCAAAAATGGAAATTTCAAGAACATCCAAAAAGCTTCATTTTAGAGTGACTAAGAAGGATACATGCTTCCCTTTTTATTTTTATGTTTAAACTTGTTTAAATCTTGGTCAAACCTAGGATTTGTCCAAGATTCAAATATATGGGCGTAAAATTAAAAAAAACAGAAAAATTTAAAACCAAGGCACATAGTCTTCTTATGTCATATAGTAAACAATCAATTAATTAAGTTGATAAACCAGGTCTAGACATATTCAAACCAGGAAAATCATGTATCTACCCCCTAACGCCCTAGCTAAACTATGTCTTATGAAGTCAAGCATGCATGAAGAGAAGTGGTTTTGGTTTCAAACATGGAAATTTCGAAAAAACCTCCCAAGAGCTACATTTTGGAGTGACTAAGAAGGATATATAGATGCTTAATTTTTCATATTCATGATTTAAACTTGTTTAAACCATGTTCAAACCTAGGATTTGACCAAGATTCAAATGGGCATACAATTTTAAAAAAATCAAAAAAATAAAAAACAATGCACATAGTATTATTATGTCATATAGTAAGCATTCAATTAAGTTGATAAAGTAGGTCTAGACATATTCAAACCAGGAAAATCATGCATCTATCCCCTAACCCTAGCTAAACTCTGTCTTATGAAGTCAAGCATGCATGAAGAGAAGTGGTTTTTGGTTTCAAACGTTTAAGCCAAAAGCCCCTTTTCAAATATTTCAAACTTATTCAAATTTGGTTCAAATATGAAAGACATACAAGTTATAGCACACATAGTGCATACATTTTCACACATACTGCACTAGATGCTAACCCTATAGTTTGAGGCCATTTGGGTGACCTAGGTCGAAAAAATTCTTGGATTAGAATCGTGTTGTTCGAACCCCGTAGTTGGATTTTTTTGAACCCTTGATCTGTAGAACTGGGCAAAACCCTAGTTTAACCTATTTAATTACAGATTCGTATATCGATTTTTCTACGAGTACTACCTTTTTATTATTATTATTACTATGCAGCACATGGGTGTTTGCCCGTCGAGTGAAACTCGGAGGAAGAGGGATCACTCGGAAGGAGAGAAGAAGGGAGAGAATTATGGTGTCTCCCCTTTTTCGGGTGATGATGTTGACTTTTGTGCAGGGTTTGTCAGTGAGCAGGAGGTGCGAGCGAGCGAGCGAGCGAGTCGAGCGAGGCCGAGAATGAGAGAGATTTGTTTTTTTTGTGAGAGGGACGACCGAAGGAACCAGAAGGACCCACAGACTTCCAATACGCATCCTGATGCGTCTTCTCTTGACAAAGAAAATGGCTGGGAGTTTGCGTACCTATTGCACGTGACTTGTGCTCACTGAAGTGTGGGACCTCAAGCGTGGGCACCACACGTAAGTGACAGACCTGTTGGTGTAAAAACTCGGTTGATTATAATAGTGCATTAGAACAAAGTTTCCTATGGATTCAAGGGTAGGAAATCCAAGTTAACTCATTTACGTGTTAAACTTGTCTATATCTTGGTCAAACCTAGGATTTGACCAAGATTCAAATGGGCAGAAAAATAAAAACAGAAAAATGAAAAACCAAATCACATAGTCTTCTTATGTCATATAGTAAGCATTAAAGTTGATAAACAAGGTCTAGACATATTAAACCAGACAAATCATGTATCTATACCCCTAACCCCTAAACTCTGTCTTATGAAGTCAAGCATGTGAAGAGAAGTGGTTTTGGGTTTCAAACATGGAAATTTCAAAAAAACTACATTTTAGAGTGACTAAGAAGGATACATGCTCCCCTTTTCATATTCATGTTTTAAGCTTGTTTAAATTATCTTGGTCAAACCTAGGATTTGACAAGATTCAAATGGGCATCGAAATTGAAAAAAAGTCAGAAAAAAGAAAACCAAAGCAAATAGTTTTCTTATGTCATATAGTAAGCATTAAAGTTGATAAACAAGGTCTAGAAATATTCAAACTAGACAAATCATGTATCTATACCCCCTAACCCCTGAACTCTGTCTTATGAAGTCAAGCATATGAAGAGAAGTGGTTTTGGGTTTCAAACATGGAAATTTGAAAAACCTCCCAAAAACTTCATTTTAGAGTGACAAAGAAGGATACATGCTTCCCTTTTCATATTCATGTTTTAAGCTTGTTTAAATTATCTCGGTCAAACCTAGGATTTGACAAGATTCAAATGGGCATCAAAATTGAAAAAAATCAGGAAAAAGAAAAACCAAAGCAAATAGTTTTCTTATGTCATATAGTAAGCCAATTAAGTTGATAAACAAGGTCTAGACATATTCAAACTAGACAAATCGTGTATCTATACCCCCTAACCCCTAAACTCCGTCTTATGAAGTCAAGCATATGAAGAGAAGTGGTTTTGCTCCCAAAAGCTTCATTTTAGAGTGACTAAGAAGGATCCATGCTTACCTTTTGCATTTTCATATTTTAATCTTGTTAAATCATTATCAAGCCTAGGATTTGACCAAGATACAAATGGGTGGGCACAAAATTCAAAAAAACAGAATAATGAAAAACAAAAGCACGTAGTCTTCTTATGTCATATCGTATGCATTCAAGTTAAACGAGGTCTAGGTATATCCAAACCAGACAAATCATGTATCTACCCCATGTTGATCTTATGAAGTCTAGCATGAAGAGAAGTCGTTTTGGGTTTCAAACATGGAAATTTCAAGAACATCCCAAAAGCTTCATTTTAGAGTGACTAAGAAGGATACATGCTTCCCTTTTCATTTTCATGTTTAAACTTGTTTAAATCTTGGTCAAACCTAGGATTTGACCAAGATTCAAATATATGAGCATAAAATTCAAAAAAAAACCAAAAATGAAAACCAAGTCATATAGTAAGCAATCAATTAAGTTGATAAACAAGGTCTCTAGACATATTCAAACCAGGAAATCATGTATCTACACCCCCTAACGTACCCTAGCTAAACTCTGTCTTATGAAGTCAAGCATGCATGAAGAGAAGTGGTTTTTGGTTTCAAACGTTTAAGCCAAAAGGTAAGCATGGATCCTCCTTAGTCACTGTAAAATGAAGCTTTTGGGAGGTTTGTGAAATTTCCATGTTTGAAACCCAAAACCTCTTAAGACAGAGTTTATGGTTAGGTGTGTAGATACATGATTTTTCTTGTTTGAATATGTCTAGACCTTGTTTATCAACTTGAATTTTTTACTATATGATATAAGAAGGCTATATATATGTGCTTTGGTTTTTCATTTTTTGATTTCTTTTGAATTTTTATGCCTATTTAAATCTTGGTCAAATCCTAGGTTTAAACAAGTTTAAAACATGAAAATGAAACGGTAAGCATGAATCCCTTCCTTACTCACTCTAAAATGAAGGTGTACTTGAAAATTTTATGTTTGAAACCCAAAACCCCAGTTCTCTTCATATGTTTGACTTCATAAGACAGAGTTTAGGGTTAGGGGTAGATATGATACATGATATTTCTACTTTGAATATGTCTAGACCTTGTTTATCAACTTGAATGCTTACTATATGACATAAGAAGGCTATATATGTGCTTTGGTTTTTCATTTTTTTTGAATTTTTCTGAATTTTTACTCCCATTTGAATCTTGGTCAAATCCTAGGTTTGACCAAGGTTAAAACAAGTTTAAAACATGGCAATGAAAAGGTAAGCATATGGATCATTCTTAGTCTCTCTAAAATGAAGCTTTTGGGAGGTTTTTGAAGTTTCCATGTTTGAAACCCAAAATCACTTCTCTTCATATGCTTGGCTTCATAAGACAAAGATTAGGGTTTAGGGGTAGATATATACATGTTTTGGGAGGTTTTTGAAATTTCCATGTTTGAAACCCAAATCCACTTCTCTTCATCCTTGACGTCTTCATAAGACAAAAGTATAGGGTTATATATATATATGCATGGGTAGATACATGCTTTTTTCTGGTTTTAATATGTATAGACCTTGTTTAAAATTATCAACTTAATTGAATGCTTACTATATATATGACATATATAAGAAGGCTATATATGTGTTTTGTTTTTTCATTTTTCATTTTTTCCTGATTTTTTATGCCCATTTGAATCTTGGTCAAATCCTAGGTTTGATCAAGATTTAAACAAGCAGTTTAAAAATGAAAATGAAAAGGTAAGCCTGGATCCTTCTTAGGGCTCCTTTGATTTAAAGGATAGGAAAAGTATAGGAATAGGAAAGGCATAGGATTGGAATGACACATGTCTACTTGAATCCTATAGAAAGATGAAGTGTGTTTGATTGTAGCAAAGGAATTTTTTCATGAGGTATGAGCCAATGTTTTTTCCTATAGGAATTACGCTACAAGATTCCTATAGGAATTTTTCCTATAGGATATGTTTCTATGAATCAAACAACATGTATAGGAAATTTTCCCATAGGAACCAAATCCTACACAATTCCTATGCAAATCCTATGAATCAAAGGAGCCCTTAGTCACTGTAAAATGAAGCTTTTGGGAGGTTTGTGAAATTTCCATGTTTGAAACCCAAAAGCACTTCTCTTCATGCTTGACTTCATAAGACAGAGTTTAGGGTTAGGGGGTGTAGATACGACATGATTTGTCTGGTTTGAATATGTACAAATCTTATTTATCAACTTTTGAATGCATGCTACTCTCTCAAAGAAAAACTTTTGAATGCTTACTATATGACATAAGAAGACTATATGCTTTTAAAATTCAAACATATGGTAAGCATTCTTATGTCATATAGTAAGCATTCAAGTTGATAAACAAGCAAGGTTTGGACATATCCAAACCAGACAAATCATGTATCTGCCCCCTGTCGATCTTATGAAGTCTAGCATGAAGAGAGAAGTCGTTTTTGGTTTCAAAAATGGAAATTTCAAGAACATCCAAAAAGCTTCATTTTAGAGTGACTAAGAAGGATACATGCTTCCCTTTTTATTTTTATGTTTAAACTTGTTTAAATCTTGGTCAAACCTAGGATTTGTCCAAGATTCAAATATATGGGCGTAAAATTAAAAAAAACAGAAAAATTTAAAACCAAGGCACATAGTCTTCTTATGTCATATAGTAAACAATCAATTAATTAAGTTGATAAACCAGGTCTAGACATATTCAAACCAGGAAAATCATGTATCTACCCCCTAACGCCCTAGCTAAACTATGTCTTATGAAGTCAAGCATGCATGAAGAGAAGTGGTTTTGGTTTCAAACATGGAAATTTCGAAAAAACCTCCCAAGAGCTACATTTTGGAGTGACTAAGAAGGATATATAGATGCTTAATTTTTCATATTCATGATTTAAACTTGTTTAAACCATGTTCAAACCTAGGATTTGACCAAGATTCAAATGGGCATACAATTTTAAAAAAATCAAAAAAATAAAAAACAATGCACATAGTATTATTATGTCATATAGTAAGCATTCAATTAAGTTGATAAAGTAGGTCTAGACATATTCAAACCAGGAAAATCATGCATCTATCCCCTAACCCTAGCTAAACTCTGTCTTATGAAGTCAAGCATGCATGAAGAGAAGTGGTTTTTGGTTTCAAACGTTTAAGCCAAAAGCCCCTTTTCAAATATTTCAAACTTATTCAAATTTGGTTCAAATATGAAAGACATACAAGTTATAGCACACATAGTGCATACATTTTCACACATACTGCACTAGATGCTAACCCTATAGTTTGAGGCCATTTGGGTGACCTAGGTCGAAAAAATTCTTGGATTAGAATCGTGTTGTTCGAACCCCGTAGTTGGATTTTTTTGAACCCTTGATCTGTAGAACTGGGCAAAACCCTAGTTTAACCTATTTAATTACAGATTCGTATATCGATTTTTCTACGAGTACTACCTTTTTATTATTATTATTACTATGCAGCACATGGGTGTTTGCCCGTCGAGTGAAACTCGGAGGAAGAGGGATCACTCGGAAGGAGAGAAGAAGGGAGAGAATTATGGTGTCTCCCCTTTTTCGGGTGATGATGTTGACTTTTGTGCAGGGTTTGTCAGTGAGCAGGAGGTGCGAGCGAGCGAGCGAGCGAGTCGAGCGAGGCCGAGAATGAGAGAGATTTGTTTTTTTTGTGAGAGGGACGACCGAAGGAACCAGAAGGACCCACAGACTTCCAATACGCATCCTGATGCGTCTTCTCTTGACAAAGAAAATGGCTGGGAGTTTGCGTACCTATTGCACGTGACTTGTGCTCACTGAAGTGTGGGACCTCAAGCGTGGGCACCACACGTAAGTGACAGACCTGTTGGTGTAAAAACTCGGTTGATTATAATAGTGCATTAGAACAAAGTTTCCTATGGATTCAAGGGTAGGAAATCCAAGTTAACTCATTTACGTGTTAAACTTGTCTATATCTTGGTCAAACCTAGGATTTGACCAAGATTCAAATGGGCAGAAAAATAAAAACAGAAAAATGAAAAACCAAATCACATAGTCTTCTTATGTCATATAGTAAGCATTAAAGTTGATAAACAAGGTCTAGACATATTAAACCAGACAAATCATGTATCTATACCCCTAACCCCTAAACTCTGTCTTATGAAGTCAAGCATGTGAAGAGAAGTGGTTTTGGGTTTCAAACATGGAAATTTCAAAAAACTCCCAAAAACTACATTTTAGAGTGACTAAGAAGGATACATGCTCCCCTTTTCATATTCATGTTTTAAGCTTGTTTAAATTATCTTGGTCAAACCTAGGATTTGACAAGATTCAAATGGGCATCAAAATTGAAAAAAAAAGTCAGAAAAAAGAAAACCAAAGCAAATAGTTTTCTTATGTCATATAGTAAGCATTAAAGTTGATAAACAAGGTCTAGACATATTCAAACTAGACAAATCATGTATCTATACCCCCTAACCCCTGCCCTCTGTCTTATGAAGTCAAGCATATGAAGAGAAGTGGTTTTGGGTTTCAAACGTGGAAATTTGAAAAACCTCCCAAAAACTTCATTTTAGAGTGACAAAGAAGGATACATGCTTCCCTTTTCATATTCATGTTTTAAGCTTGTTTAAATTATCTCGGTCAAACCTAGGATTTGACAAGATTCAAATGGGCATCAAAATTGAAAAAAATCAGGAAAAAGAAAAACCAAAGCAAATAGTTTTCTTATGTCATATAGTAAGCCAATTAAGTTGATAAACAAGGTCTAGACATATTCAAACTAGACAAATCGTGTATCTATACCCCCTAACCCCTAAACTCCGTCTTATGAAGTCAAGCATATGAAGAGAAGTGGTTTTGCTCCCAAAAGCTTCATTTTAGAGTGACTAAGAAGGATCCATGCTTACCTTTGCATTTTCATATTTTAATCTTGTTTAAATCATTATCAGACCTAGGATTTGACCAAGATACAAATGGGTGGGCACAAAATTCAAAAAAAACAGAATAATGAAAAACAAAAGCACGTAGTCTTCTTATGTCATATCGTATGCATTCAAGTTAAACGAGGTCTAGGTATATCCAAACCAGAAAAATCATGTATCTACCCCCTGTTGATCTTATGAAGTCTAGCATGAAGAGAAGTCGTTTTGGGTTTCAAACATGGAAATTTCAAGAACATCCCAAAAGCTTCATTTTAGAGTGACTAAGAAGGATACATGCTTCCCTTTTCATTTTCATGTTTAAACTTGTTTAAATCTTGGTCAAACCTAGGATTTGACCAAGATTCAAATATATGAGCATAAAATTCAAAAAAAAAAAAAATGAAAACCAAGGCACGTAGTCTTCTTATGTCATATAGTAAGCAATCAATTAAGTTGATAAACAAGGTCTAGACATATTCAAACCAGGAAAATCATGTATCTACCCCCTAACCCTAGCTAAACTCTGTGTTATGAAGTCAAGCATGCATGAAGAGAAGTGGTTTTTGGTTTCAAACGTTTAAGCCAAAAGGTAAGCATGGATCCTCCTCAGTCACTGTAAAATGAAGCTTTTGGGAGGTTTGTGAAATTTCCATGTTTGAAACTCAAAACCACTTAAGACAGAGTTTATGGTTAGGTGTAGATACATGATTTTTCTTGTTTGAATATGTCTAGACCTTGTTTATCAACTTGAATTTTTTACTATATGATATAAGAAGGCTATATATGTGCTTTGGTTTTTCATTTTTTGATTTCTTTCGAATTTTTTATGCCTATTTAAATCTTGGTCAAATCCTAGGTTTAAACAAGTTTAAAACATGAAAATGAAACGGTAAGCATGAATCCTTCCTTACTCACTCTAAAATGAAGGTACTTGAAAATTTTATGTTTGAAACCCAAAACCCCAGTTCTCTTCATATGTTTGACTTCATAAGACAGAGTTTAGGGTTAGGGGTAGATATGATACATGATATTTCTGCTTTGAATATGTCTAGACCTTGTTTATCAACTTGAATGCTTACTATATGACATAAGAAGGCTATATATGTGTTTTGGTTTTCCATTTTTTTTGAATTTTTTTGAATTTTTACTCCCATTTGAATCTTGGTCAATTCCTAGGTTTGACCAAGGTTAAAACAAGTTTAAAACATGGCAATGAAAAGGTAAGCATGGATCCTTCTTAGTCACTCTAAAATGAAGCTTTTGGGAGGTTTTTGAAATTTCCATGTTTGAAACCCAAAATCACTTCTCTTCATGCTTGACTTCATAAGGCAGAGTTTAGGGTTAGGGGGTAGATACATGATTTGTTTGGTTTGAATATGTCTAGACCTTGTTTATCAACTTGAATGCTTACTATATGACATCAGAAGACTATGTTCTTTGGTTTTTTTCCGTTTTTTTTGAATTGTTATACCCATTTGAATCTTGGTCAAATCCTAGGTTTGACCAAGATTTAAACAAGTTAAGAAATTGAAAATGAAAAAGGTAAGCCTGGATCCTTCTTAGTCACTGTAGAATGAAGCTTTTGGGAGGTTTGTGAAATTTCCATGTTTGAAACCCAAAACCAGTTCTCTTCATATGTTTGACTTCATAAGACAGAGTTTTTATCAACTCGAGTGCTTAATATATGATATAAGAAGGCTATATATGTGCTTTGGTTTTTCATTTGTTGATTTTTTCCGAATTTTTATGCCCATTTAAATCTTGGTCAAATCCTAGGTTTAAACAAGTTTAAAACATGAAAAGAAAAGGTAAGAATGGATCCTTCTTAGTCATTCTAAAATGAATGAAGCTTTTGGGATGTTCTCACAAATCGATCTAGTCTACATGACTTTGATAAATTTTAATTAAGAAGCAGCAACTTAACAATAATTACCCAAAATCTAACAGCTGGTTCGACAACAACCTGGACGTTACGCTAAAATGAACTGCGAAAACAACGAACAGCACTTTTGTAGTACTGTACTCGGTACTCCGTACTTGCTCCAGATAATCCCCATTGCTTCACTACTACAGTAGTACTACCCTGGCTCGCATTCATTGTTTCCCCTGACTATTCAGAGCTTTGGACGTCCATCAGAGTTGTAGTCAGTAGTACAGTACTGCTAGCTCGATTAATGGCGTGCTATAAAATTCTATACTAGCCGACAGATGTCCATTCCTCGGGTTGCGCGCCAGAGCCTTCGAAGAGAAGGTAGCCGCTCTGTCCCGTTGATTTACGGTGGACGGACAGGATACTCCGGACCGCTCTCGATTCATTTGCTTCTGCTCCCGCGTCCTGACCCTTCGCGGACTGAGATCCAGTGACTTCACTAAGAGAAGTCACCATGCGACTTTACACACGTGAGCCACTCGATCAAGATCCAACGCTCGCGGTTGATCCAAATTTCGAACTTAAACTAAACTAATATTTTAAATGGACTGGAACTTTCCGAGAATACGTCTTAATGTAAAGTTTTTCTGTTTTTTTCTGAGCTACAAAATTTTAATTTCAAATTTTAGATCGACCATGTTCGTTGGATCTTAACCTGATGGCTCGTATAGGTAAAGTTCATGGTAACTTCTGTTGGGTAAAGTCACTGGATCTCAGTTCGCAAGGGAGCCCCCTCTCGGCCGTTGATTTAGGATGGGCGGACCAGGTTGCTCGAAGCGAGGGCAGGAGACGGTTGTCTGGTTTTAATAGGGGGGAGTACTTCTTCCATCCCCTTCTTGCTTCACTTCCAGTCTCCTTCCACTTCCAGCGATGCCTCCGAAGTCAAGGCCACCATCTCGCTTGAAGAAGCACCATCTAGTGTTGACCAAGGACGCGGAGAGTTCCCGCCGGCGGTCTATCCAGATGCTGGCCGCGAGAAAGGGCCCGCCAGAAAACGAAGGCCCTGCTTCGCGCTCGTCTCGGAACGGCGTCAGTCGTGCGGTCGAAGATTCCTGGTTGGTTTCCATCGCCATGTTTCTTGATTCTTCCTGGCCCGGAGGTCCCAACTCTTTATTCCGTATTAATCCTTTTTATACATATCTCAGTGCCCCACGACGCACCCTGACATCTTCTCATGACGACTTCAACCCCTGTCTCCTGCGCTTAGAGGTTACCACTGATTGGACATTTTCGTCTTCCTCTCGTCACTTTGTTTCGGTACTGATGATATTGCCATGCAGGAAGCATCGGCGTGTTTCAGAGATGAGCTTAAAACTCTCGTGGAACTCGCCTCCAACTTTCGCGATGATGTCGATACTTTGAAGGACGAGGTCACCGGCCGGGGCAAGCTGCATGATGTGAGGGTTCCATCAAGTGAGGAAACGAACTCTGTCATCAAGAAGCTCAAGGGCGAGAATTTGATGCTTAAGATCGAGTGCGGCTTTCTTCGCGAAGAAAACGTCGAGCTATCAAACAGGTGCGTTCAAGCTCTCAACGGGAGCCTCAACACCCAACATGATGCGGTGAAGAAGATGATGGATGACAGCATCTTGAAGAAAAACAATATGGTGGAGGACACGCGCGGGATGGTCGATCCAATCCAGGCACCGCAGAAGGAAGTCGATGCGCTCCGAGTCCAGCCACCTTTGCGTAGGTCGCCGAGGCGCCCTCGCGCAGGTCACTGAGGAGCGCACGTCGCCGAGTAGGCTGGGGGATAAGGAATTCCAACGAGAGAAGCGGAATCACCACCTGTCCTGATGGAGGGCCACTCCGCCAAGTAGGCTGGGGGAGAGAAACACTGCCTCTCATTGTTCTTTAGCTAGTCCTCCGATCCATATTACTTGATGTTAAAATGGATGTATCTACAACTGAAATATGTCTAGATACATATATTTTAGTATCACAAAGTAAGTATCAACGTTTATATTGCCCAAGTCTTATTATCCATCCCTAAGGTGGGTCGCTTTTGTAACTACTGATTGCAGATTCGACTCTTCTGCAGACCGAAAGATTTTTAGAGTGACTAAGAATGATTCATGCTTAGCTTTCCATTTTCATGTTTTAAACTTGTTTAAATCTTGCTCAAACCTAGGATTTGACCAAGATTCAAATGGGTTTAACAATTAAAAAAATCAGAAAAATGAAAAACCAAAGCACATAGTATTCTTATGTCATATAGTAAGCATTCAAGTTGATAAACAAGGTCTAGACATATTCAAAACACACAAAACATGTATCTACCCCCTAACCCTAAACTCTGTCTTATGAAGTTAAGTATGAGGAGAAGTGATTTTGGGTTTCAAACATGGAAATTTCACAAACCTCCCAAAAGCTTCATTTTAGAGTGACTAAGAAGGATCCATGCTTACCTTTTCATTGCCATTTTTTAAACTTGTTTTAACCTTGGTCAAACCTAGGATTTGACCAAGATTCAAACGGGCGTAAAAATTCAAAAAAAATGAAAAACCAAAGCACATATATAGCCTTCTTATGTCATATAGTAAGCATTCAAGTTGATAAACAAGGTCTAGACATATTCAAACCAGAAATATCATGTATCATATCTACCCCTAACCCTAAACTTTGTCTTATGAAGTCAAACATATGAAGAGAACTGGGGTTTTGTGTTTCAAACATAAAAATTTCAAGTACCTTCATTTTAGAGTGACTGAGAAAGGATTCATGCTTACCTTTTCATTGTCATGTTTTAAACTTGATTAAACCTTGGTCAAACCTAGGATTTGACCAATATTTAAATGGGCATAAAAATTCGAAAAAATGAAAAAAATGGAAAACCAAAGCACATATATAGCCTTCTTATGTCATAAACATTCAAGTTGATAAACAAGGTCTAGACATATTCAAACAAGAAAAATCATGTATCTACGCCTAACCAAAAACTCTGTCTTAAGTGGTTTTGGGTTTCAAACATGGAAATTTCAAGAACATCCCAAAAGCTTCATTTTAGACTGACTAAGAAGGATACACACTTCCCATTTCATTTTCATGTTTTAAACTTGTTTAAATCTTGGTCAAACCTAGGATTTGACCAAGATTCAAATAAGTAAAAACATGAAAATGAAAAGGTAAGCATCGATCCTTATTAGTCGCTCTAAAATGAAGCTTTTGGGAGGTTTTTGAAATTTTCATGTTTGAAACCCAAAACCACTTCTCTTCATGCATGCTTGACTTCATAAGACATAGTTTAGGGTTAGGGGTAGATACATGATTTTTCTGGTTTGAACATGTCTAGACCTTGTTTATCAATTTGAATGCTTACTATATGACATAAGAAGGCTATGTGCTTTGGTTTTTCATTCTTACGATTTTTTTCTTAATTTTTATGCCCATTCGAATCTTGGTCAAATCCCAGGTTTGACCAAGATTTAAACAAGTTTAAAACATGACAATGAAAAGGTAATCAATCCTGGATCCTTCATAATTAATAAGTTAGTCTAATTAAAATGAAGCTTTTGGGAGGTTTTTGAAATTTTTGTGTTTGAAACCAAAAACCACTTCTCTTCATGCTTGACTTCATAAGATAGAGTTTAGGGTTAGGGGTAGATACATGATTTGTATTATTTGAATTGTCTTGACCTTATTTATCATCTTTTAAATGCTTACTATATATATGACATAAGAAGACTATGTGCTTTAGTTTTTCAATTTTCTGATTTTTTAATTTTATGCCCATTTGAATCTTGGTCAAATCCTAGGTTTGACAATGATTTAAACAAGTTTAAAATATGAAAATGAAAAGATAAGCATGGATCCTTCTTAGTCACTCTAAAATAAAGCTTTTGGGTGGTTTTTGAAATTTCCATGTTTGAAACCCAAAAGCACTTCTCTTCATGCTTGACTACATAAGACAGAGTTTAGGGTTAGGGGGTAGACACATGATTTTTCTTGTTTGAATATGTCTAGACCTTGTTTATCAACTTTAATGCTTACTATATGACATAAGAAAACTATGTGCTTTGTTTTTTCATTTTTTTATTTTTTTGGAATTTTGATGCACATTTGAATCTTGGTAAAATCCTAGGTTTGACCAAGATTTAAACAAGTATATAACATGAAAATGAAAAGGGAAGCATGTATCCTTCTTAGTCACTCTAAAATGAATTTTTTGGGAGTTTTTTGAAATTTCCATGTTTGAAACCCAAAACCATGCACTTCTCTTCATGCTTGACTTCATAAGATAGAGTTTAGGGGTTTGCGGATAGATACATGATTTGTCTAGTTTGAATAAGTCTAGACCTTGTTTATCAACTTTAATGCTTACTATATGACATAAGAAGACTATGTGCTTTCGTTTTTCATTTTTCTATTTTTTTATTTTATGCCCATTTGAATCTTGGTCAAATCCTAGATTTAACCAGGATTTAAACAAGTTTAAAACATGAAAATGAAAAGGTAAGCCTTGATCCTTCTTAGTCACACTAAAATGAAGCTTTTGGGATGTTCTTGAAATTTCCATGTTTGAACCCAAAACGACTTCTCTTCATGCTAGACTTCATAAGACAGAGTTTAGGGGTTAGCGGGTAGATACATGACTTGTCTAGTTTGAATAAGACTAGACCTTGTTTATCAACTTTAATGCTTACTATATGACATAAGAAGACTATGTGCTTTGGTTTTTCATTTTTCTATATTTTTATTTTATGCCCATTTGAATCTTGGTCAAACCTATATTTGACCAGGATTTAAACAAGTTTAAAACATGAAAATGAAAAGGTAAGCCTTGATCCTTCTTAGTCACACTAAAATGAAGCTTTTGGGATGTTCTTGAAATTTCCATGTTTGAAACCCAAAACGACTTCTCTTCATGCTAGACTTCATAAGACAGAGTTTAAGGTTTAGGGTTATAGATACATGATTTGTCTGGTTTAAATATGTATAGACCTTGTTTATCAACTTGAATGCTTACTATATGGCATAAGAAAACTATGTGCTTTGGTTTTTCATTTTTCTGATTTTTTTAAATTTTGATGCCCATCGAATCTTGGTCAAATCCTAGGTTTGACCAAGATTTAAACAAGTTTAAAACATGAAAATGACCAGGGAAGCATGTATCCTTCTTAGTCACTCTAAAATGAATTTTTTGGGAGGTTTTTGAAATTTCCATGTTTGAAACCCAAAACCAGTTCTCTTCATGCTTGACTTCATAAGACAGAGTTTAGGGGTTAGGGGGTAGATACATAATTTGTATGGTTTGAATATGTCTAGACCTTGTTTATCAACTTTAATGCTTACTATATGACATAAGAACACTATGTGCTTTGGTTTTTCATTTTTCTGATTTTTAAATTTTAATGCCCATTTGAATCTTGGTCAAATCCTAGGTTTGACCAAGATTTAAACAAGTTTAAAACATGAAAATGAAAAGGGAAGCATGTATCCTTCTTAGTCACTCTAAAATGAAGTTTTTGGGAGGTTTTTGAAATTTCCATGTTTGAAACCCAAAACCACTTCTCTTCATGCTTGACTTCATAAGACAGAGTTTAGGGGTTAGGGAGTAGATACATGATTTGTATGGTTTGAATATGTGTAGACCTTGTTTATCACCTTTAATGCTTACTATATGACATAAGAAGACTATGTGCTTTGGTTTTTCATTTTTCTGATTTTTTTAATTTTCTGCCCATTTGAATCTTGGTCAAATCCTTGGTTTGACCAATATTTAGACAAGTTTAACACGTGAAAACGAACTGATAATCCCATTTGTTGACTCATTTAACTAGTTAATCCCATTTGTTGACTCTCTGTTGACCAGGCACTTGAGGTAAAACTGAGTATATTGCACTAGCCAGTATTAGTACTCAAGGGGAAAACCGAGCACACAAAAAATGCTACAGTATAAGACTCGAGAGTATATCTAAATTTCCAGGGTTAGACTCGAGTACGCGTGTTGCGGTGCAGAAGTGGAAGACGTGCAATTGTTGACGGGTACTGACGCGAGTCGCGGTGCAGAAGTCGAAGACGTGCAATTGTGGACGCGTGTCGCGTTGCAGAAGCCCAAGACGTGCAGACGTTAAATGGTGGACGCGTAGGACGCGGGTCGCATTAACCACCCCTCGCCTTTATAGACGCCTCCTCGCACTATCTCTGTCACTCTCACTCGCTCATGCAACGCCGCCTCTCACGTCCCATCATCTTCTCCAAAGCAAAAACCCTCTCCCTCTCTGCAGGCGAGATGGACATGGAGAATGCGAATCCCATCGTCCATGACGCCGTCGGCTCCAAGCGCGACGCCTCCCTCTTCGACGTCGTCCCCTCAAAGGCCGTCGCCGCCGCCGGTGGCGGTCGTATCCCGCCGGGATGGGACCCCTATGAGCCGGTGCCGTA
Source organism: Lolium multiflorum (assembly GCA_030979885.1). NCBI lineage: Eukaryota > Viridiplantae > Streptophyta > Magnoliopsida > Poales > Poaceae > Lolium > Lolium multiflorum. Next base: position 101,051,591 of record CM061750.1, on the reverse strand, counting down.
CATCTCGCCTCCGAACCCCTACGACACCTTCATGGACGACCCATGGAACGAGGTAACTATGGTTTGCTCCCTTTTTTCTTCGCCCATTCCTTTTTGAACCCTATTTTTGCTGGTTCCCTAGTAACTATTAGTGCCGATCTGTAGATGGTTGAGTATTGGGTTAATATTTGCGCCGATTTTATTCCATTTTGCTTTGATCCCTTCTTGATTTCGTTTAAGATTTGGAGTTCGGCCGTTCGGTTAATTTATGCAAGTAATAATGGGATCTCAATCAGTTAATTTATGGGATCTCAGTCAGTTATTTTATGCAGGAATCAAAAGATATCAACCGTTTAATTTTGCAAATATTCTGGAATCTGTTCAAAATCAGATCTGGAATCTGTTTCTTTGCCTATGATGAATCGTTGGGCACAAATTTTTACAGAGTGGGTTCAGCGAACCATTGCTGTGTACAAATCTGTTGTGCATGAGCTATGGTTCGCTAACACCATCCCTGTAGACATATAATCGTGTCCACTCTAACTGAGGCTGGCTCTGTTTTTCCTTACTTTGTTATCATGCACGTTAGTCATCGTTGCATCTCATTCACTAATAGTTCCCGTTTGATATGGATCAGCTGTCTGGCAGCGACGTCGGCAGCGACGACGAGCACCATGACGTCAAGACTCGCCAGGTGCTGCGGAGGCTGCAGGTCGGCCAGTACGTCTCCTACTTCGCCAAGGGTGTCTACAGGTGCCCCTTCTGCACTAGGAGGCTCGGCCGCACTGACTTCAACTGCCTCCTCACGCATGCCGAGAACATCGGCAACACCAACCCCAAGGTCGGCGCGTCGGTGAACCCCCACTCCTTCCGCGCCAAGCACATGGCGCTCGGCATGCACCTCCGCAGCATCCAGCGGGTGGAGATCTCCGCCGGGCGCATGCCTCCGCTCAAGCCCAAGGCTCCCAAGGGGAGCAACAAGTGGAGGCAGATGGGGTAGGCGGAGTCCCGGACGTGTGCTGCTGCTGCTGCAAAGCAGCTTCTATTTTGTTGTTAGCTAGGGATCCCTTGTTGTTATGTTGTTAGTATGATGGTGTTGTGAAGAACCTCGAACCTGTTGGCTGCTGTGTATGCAGCTTATTATCTAGGGAGGGATCCCTATTATCTATCCCTATTCTACTGGAGTATATTTTGTTGGCCCTACTTTGTTTTCTCGATTTACTATTACTGCGAATTTGTCGTACGGAGTACATTACCCTGGAGATTTGCTTCTAGATTTAACTACATACATATGGACCAGAGGGAGTACTAGATTTGCTGCCATATTGGGCAAACAACGAGGGCCAAAAGGCACAAATAATTGAAGAAAGACAGAAATGCAAGCTTCTCTAGATTTGATACTAATTTGGTTAATAAAGACAAAGAGACAGAGGGGGAAAAGGTGCTCTTAAAAATGCCAATTCGCGCCGAGAGAGACAGAACCCAGCTCCTGCTCACGTACAACCAAACGCGGTCTCGTCCTGTCCCACGCGGTCCCTTTCTACTAGCCCCACACGTCAGCACGGAACGGTCAACTAAACTGGAATCCTCCCGTCTGAGCTCCTTCTGCGGGTTACAAATAAGGGCTTGGCGAAAACTGAGGAAAAACATAAGGCAATCTTATTGACTAATATAGCTGTTTAATTAATAAAAGGATTAGCTACAACGTGCTCAGTTTGCCCATTTATTAAGGTATAAGACTGGCAGGAGAGAAAGTAATCGCTAGTTTCCTCATTTTGCCCCTGCATGCTCGCACGATTAAAGCTCCTTCCGCACGCGCTGGACTCCTCGTTTCCTTAAACCTCCTCGTTTCTCGGGATAGACCAACAGTTTTTCAGGATCTTGGGGTTTTTTTTTTGACAATCAATACCACATATAGACGGCGCAGAGTGCCAGAGTGCATGGCACGGAACTCTTCATCGGTGGCATGCCATGGGCATGTCACCGGATGCATGATTTTTTTCGCAATGTTTTAAATTTGAATTTAGGCCGCATGTCACACGGTGACATGCAAAAGGTGCATGTCACCTGGTGGTGGTAGGCAACTACCCTTATTTACGGCGGCGTAGGCGACTGGACGCCGCGTGGCCAGCCGCTGCCTCGTGGCCGCCTCGGTTTCCACGCGGGAGACCATTAAACGCCGACGACCAACCTTCCCGCGTCACGGTTAGCGACTATGACTATAAGGGCAAAACGCTAAACTCTCTCGTTCCATTCACTTTCTTCCTCTCTCCACCTAACAAACATTTGTTCGTCGCTCTCTCCTCCAGCAATGTCTTCAAAATTCAGGTCGTCGGCGGTCAAGTACGCGGAGAAAAAACGCCGGCTCGAAATTTCGAGAGACGCTTCCAGAAACCAAGTGGGCTCGCCGTCGCCGCCGCCGCCGCCGAAACGCGTCCGTGCTGTGCTCACCGGGTTAGTTTCCTTCGCCATGTACTTTCGTTTCTTTCGTCGCTCTCTCCTCCAGCAATTAATGTGTTCAAACTTCAGGTCGCCGGCGGTCAAGTACGCGGATAAAAAACGCCGGCTCGAAATTTCGAGAGACGGTTCCAGAAACCAAGTGGGCTCGCCGTCGCCGCCGCTGCCGCCGCCGCCGAAACGCGTCCGTGCTGTGCTCACCGGGTTAGTTTCCTTCGCCATGTACTTTCGTTTCTTCTTGCCCGGGCTCAAGCTCTTTAAGAGTCTCTATGGTTATACATCTTAAAGGGTTGGAAGTTCCAACGACGCCCCTACTGCACCAACTTCCACGACCAAGGAATCATCGTCGTCCGATGATTTCAACCCGGCCCTACCCCGGCGAAATGAGGTAGCACCAAGCACTGTGTAGTTATCTTCTTCTTCTTCTTCTTCTTCTTCTTCTTCCTTTGCGCTTACTTGCTACCGATGATTTCGCCCTGAAGGAAGCGGCGCCGACTATCGACACCACTGTCGCCATCTTGATGGAAAAAAACGAGGAGCTCAGCTTAGAGTGTGATCGCCTCCGAGACGATTTGGCTGCCAAGAAGAAGAATTCGAAAACTCTTGTGGAGCTCATTTGCAGCCTTCGAAATGAGCGCGATATGTTGAAGAACGAGCTGATTAAGCAGAAAGCATCAGCGGAGAAAGCCAGCAGCATACTCAAGACTGTGTGCCTCGACAGAGACAAGTCTGATATAGAGTACAAAATCCTTCTTCAGGATAAAGTACAGCTCCAAAAGTTGAACCTTGAATATGCTGACATCGCCATCCTTGCCCTTCTCGAGAGGCAGAAGGCACAAGATAAGTTGATGCACCTGATGTTGGAGAGCTGCAGTGAAAGAGAAGAGACATTGAAAGAAGTGAGCAGTTTGGTGGGATACATGAGTGACGTCGGGCGAACTTCGCAGAATCCGCCCCGGCTGAGCTCAAATTCCAGCGGAACCAGCTTTCAGCAATGCATGTTAGGCGCACCTACAACTTCTACTCATTGATTAGAGGTCGCACGACATGGCATTTTCCCTCGAAATAGTAGTACTGTACTAATAGTTGTACTACTTAATATGTACCTTTTTGTAAAGTAATTTCTTACATGTATTAGAAACTACCCCTCTCGTTTCTGGATGCACCCGGGACATTGTCATCCGGCCCTCTTCTGGACAAACCCCCTCGGGAAGGGCGGTATATTTTGCACATTTCGCTACTAGTACTTCTAATTCCACCGCTTATTTTTCTAATCCGTTAAATCGTTAATTGGATGACCAACTGATGGAAGCTGCGATAGATTAGACCAACAAGTGGTGAATTGTGCAAAAGATATGTCCGTGTTTTATGCAAAAGAGTGATATGGGGATCTGGTGGAATCTTGAATTTCCTCTTCAGTGGTAGGCATGCTTCACTTATAGCTGGAGTACATTGCGGACCTGGTGCATTTCGTCAGTACCGATCAGCTATTTTTGCTTATCCGGGAAGAAAAGGTAGTACTAGCCTTTTCTGTGAGATGTCTTTTCAGTGCTACGGAGTTGTCTGTTCACTGCTTGCTTTGTCTGTCGGTGACTTTGCCAAGCTGACTTTGCCATGACTTTGGGTGACTGATATGTGGACCACAGTTGTAAGTGACTCAAAGTCACTGACTTTGGGGACTCGTGAATGCTTCGTATATTTCTGACGGTTTCTGAATTATGTACTCCGTACAACTTTTGTAATATTGGTCAAACTAGTTTTGACCAGGGTTTGTGTAGGGTGTTTTTTTTTGGTTGGTCCAAATGGTGTTGTGTGGTCCAAATGTGATGTATCATCACACCACCATGTGCCCCCCTCCCCCCACCCCACCCCTAGGTTTTGGTAATGCCATTCTGATACATGCTTCTTAGAAGGAGTACATTTTTTCCGTTAGGGCATGACAATTTTGAAAAATTCAAAAAAAAATGGGAAGACAGAATGGTAACATCATTTTCCATGTGATGATGCACCCCTGTGCCAAATTTTGGTTCATTTTAAGAATGTAAGGTGACAAATTACTCGAGGAAGCTAGTTGGAGTAGACGGGCATGATCGGATTGGCATAGGCGATTTATTTTTTGAAGGATGTTATTTTTCATAGACAATATCTGACACAAAAAATAAAATGTTAAGGTCTCATATTATTCTGAATGATTTTGAATTACTTATGACGTTTGGAAGTATTGGTATACATGAGTCCCACATGAAGTTAAATGGTCCAAAAAAAAGTTTCGTACACGTCTCCCAGAAAGTGGAAAGTCGAGTACATGCATGACTTCACGCGTCCACTACTGGATACAGGGAGTCGGAGGCTATAACATAATCGGCCTCATCATCTCTCGCGAGCTCGTCCTCTCCACTCCCCCAACTTGCCTCCCCCACACTGTGAAAACCCCCATCCACTCACCGCACCTCTGAGGCATCGACTTTCCCGTTTCCAACCACAACAGCATGAAGATAGGTATTGCATACGAGGCGGAGCAATAGGCGACCGCCCACGCAGAGGATGCCTCTACGGTAGTGGCCGTCGTGGTGGGTGAGGCTTCACCGGGCACCCAAGCCGCTCGTCTCCTCTGCTTGTCGGATTCTTCGACCTCGGTCGAAATGGGCATCCTGGCCGTCACGACGGGTGAGGCTTCACCGGGCACCCATGCCGCTCGTCTCCTCTGCTTGTCTGGTTCTTCGACCTCGGTCGAAACGGGCGTCCTGGCCGTCGAGCAGAAGGTGGATACCAACGTTGTTTATCCCGCCGAAGATGTGCACGGCGTTGCAGGCCACCACGGCGAGGTCTTCCTAGGCCCGATGCTGGACGCGAACCTCGACCCCTTCGACGATTTCGGCCCAAACGTTCAGTTCCAGGAGGATGTTGAGGGTGATGACGAGGAGGTACTTCTCTTTTACCGAAACTGTCCCAACCCTCTTTGTGTCATATTGCTGTTCACATGGTTTGCACGAGCCTGGTTCTTGATTGATTTGATATCCTACCTTGTTCTTGTAGATGTAATTGATTCTACGATTCGTAAGATCAGATTCTAGTTTAATTTCGACTAATCTGCCATGTAGTCATATAATCAATTTATGTGTTCATACTTAGTGGACTTGCAATTGTTGTGGCTAATGTTCATGGTTGTTCATAGGGTTTCTCATGATTTATTACGATTTCTTCTGCCATTTACTTGTTCTACACATTTAATTTTAGGGTTTCTAAGGTTTGATTATGTTAGTGGAGTATTTATTCGATCTGTCATAAAAAACCTGATTATGTAGTACTTAATAATTCATAGGAGTATTCTGATGACATGGACAACAACAAGGTGCGCAGGGACCGGAAAAGCCGCTATGTTCTCAAGCGGCTGAAGGGTGGTGAAATTCGTTTCTGCATGCGCGGGGAGCTATTTTGCCCATTATGTGGCAAATTTCTCTAGAAGGACATCCACAGCCTGATCCAACATGCGATGGGTGTAGGCCTAAGTACATAGGGGGAAACACCGCCCTGCAACCAAGGCCAAGTACGCATCATATGGCCTCTTCCTCCAGAATTACGTCTTGCCTAGCTTGCTCCACGTCAACGCCCCTGCTGCTGGCCCTCATGCTCCTGGTCATGTTTAAAGTTCATATGTGTAATCTTAATCCCTTTGGAAGTTCAGCATTAAACTCTACTAGTACAACCGTGGTGGTCTTGTGATGTAGTACTCTTTTGATGCATTTGTGATGTAGTAGTACTTTTTTTTGAAATGATATAGTACTATCTAAGAAAAGTACTCCCTCCGATTCACATTCATTTCACATCAAGAAATATGGATCAGAGCGAGGGAGTAAATTAAACATGGCATCTCGTGCATGAAGCTTGACATATCGATCAGGTTGGCTAGAATAGCAATACAATGTTGCTCATTAGGCAAATGCATGCCATGTACGATAGTATACATCCAGTAAAGAAGTCTATACTGACATAAAAAAACTACTTTGGGGATGAGAGTCAATTGGGGCATCTACAATATAGAAAATCTTGCTCGTAGATGATTTTGGCTAAGAGGGTTTTACTCACATTACACGTGCCACTTTCCTTGTCTGCAAAACAAGTTCCAATAAAGGGAGAGGAAAGAAGAGGGTATTGTGGGCGAGATTGAACACCTTTTTTATGTGTTAATCTGAGGCCTCGTTTAGATGAGGATTTCGACTTATGCCTAACAGCTCAACACATCCACAAATAACTCTGCTTGCGCACACCACCGTTCATTAAAAATAACAATATTAGCTCGCAAGATTAAGAACAAAGTGAATTTAAGTAACTTGGTAAGCTTTTCAAGCAATATATTCAGAGAAAGAGCACACATGTTCGGCTCAAAATAATCATAAGAGAAGAACAATAAATCTAAGACACCACATGGATTCATACCTTGAGTCGACGCTGGCTCGTAGAAGGGCGGACGCGCCTCGAGGATGCCGGGGACGTCTCCACCTCGGTCTCACATGTGACTGCTTATCGGCGGGTGGTGCGCCGCGCCATGTAGAAGATCTATCAAGAGATGAGAGCCCGATGACGCTACCGACGCCTCAACCTTGATAGCACCGACTTGTTGCTCCGCACCGAGATGCGCCACGTGCAAGATTTAGCGGATGCACTAATTTTAGAGATATGTCATGATCATTGTAACAAATTTCAACGTGATGATGATTTGATCTTGTACTCGGCCTTGAACATAAGAACTAGTACAATCTCACCTTTTTTTATCATTATCCTTTGCGAGATTTAGCGGTTGCGCCAAATTCAGAGAAATATCATGATCATGGTAACACAATTTTCAATATAATGATGATTTGATGTTGCACTCGACCTTGAACATAAGTACTAGTACGGTCTCACAAATTTGTATCATTATACTTTGCAAGTTTTAGTGGATGCGCCCATTTTCAGAGGTAGATCATGATCATGGTAAGTTGGTAACAAATTTTCAACGTGATGATGATTTGATTTTGCACTCGGCCTTGAACAGAGGTACTAGTACGGTCTCACAATTTTTTATCATTATACTTGGACGGTGGCCAAATTCAAAATCTCATAGCGGCAAAACTTCCCGCCCACAAAATACAAAAATTTCACACGCTTCCAAATTCCCATTCTACCCCTGTGGAGATGGCAGCAAAGTCGGTTGGTGGGGGGGTCTGCCCGTCATTTTTTGGATCACCACCTCCCTAGCCCGGAAACCCTCCCAAAAAAATTCATTTCCCTCAGACCACCCACCGGAACTTCCCAAGTCCCTCTCTCCCACCTCCACGACCACCGCACCGGAACATCCCCGCCGGACTTCCCTGGCCTACCCGAGGCCTCGCGATCCTCGTCATCCGGCTGCCTGCCGGAGCCGCTTCATCGACGCCGTCATCAACCGGACCGGATCATCCCCGCCGAACCTCGAAACCATATGCTCATCCAGCAGTCTACCGCAGTCGCTTCAGCTGCGGTATCGTCCACCCCGCCGGAGCCGCTTCGCCGGATCCGTCGTCCACCGCATCGGATCTTGCTCACCGACACCGCTGTGCATGAACCGGATCTGCTTCACCGGCGCAGTGCATGATCTAAACTCTTCTACTGTCGCTTTTCTATTGCTTGCCTGCAAGTTCTTGTTTAATCTTGGGGGAACCTGTTTGTGCTAACGACGCGCCATTACGTTTTTGCAGATGAGATGAGTAACCATGAAGTGTAATGGCCGTCTCTCCAACCCCAAGTAGCACATGTAGCGTACTTCATCACCGGATCTATCAACCCCAGGAAGATCTGCTGTGACTCCCACAGAGTGCTTCTCCTAATGTAAGTCCCTTGTTTTAGCGCCATGTTCTGGGTTCAGATTCTTGTTTGTCTGAAGCTCTTTTAGTTCATTCCTAGCTATGACCGTAACACGTTGCTATTTTCTACTTCATTGCTAACTTTAAGCGATTGAACATTTTGGTTTGCATTCCCTGCTCTGTAGATGTAGCCATCATAACTTCTATCTTGCTCAGTCGTTGTTACAAAAATTATAGGTATTATAGTAACATCCTGCTATTATTTAGTTCATGGCCAATTTTAAGTAATTGCACATGTTGGTTCGCATTCCCTGCTCTATAGCTTTTGGCATCGTAACTTCTATATTTGGTTTACATTCCCTGCTCTGTAGATCTAGCCATCATAACTTTATCTTGCTCAGTCGTTGTTACAAAAATTATGGCCTGCTACTATGTTGTTTGTGCCAATTTTTTACTCCATGAACATGTTGGCTTGCATTCCCTGTACTACAGGTGATGCCATTGTTTTGTATCTAGTTCATTGTAAGCTAACAAAGTAAGGACTTAGTTTGGCATGCTATCACTCTGCTATCTAGCCTGTAGTACAAATAAACTTGTCATACTACTAGATAATAATTTTGCGTGCCATCTTGTTCTTCAAAAGCTGCATTATTGACTTGTTTCTCTGACTTGGCATGACGCTCACATATGGAAAGCTGAACATATTGGTTTGCATTCCCTCTTATACAAGTTCACAGGTGATCCCACTATATTCTGTATCTGGTCCATCCTAAGCTCCAGCATCAACTATCCTCTATGTGTTGCTCATTACAAGTTTATATCCCGAAACATCTTGATTTGCATCCCCTTCACTATAAGTTCAGGAGTATTATTTAGTTCACGGCCAAAATGAAGTAATTGCACTTGGCACATGTTGGTTCACATTCCCTCCTCTTTAGCTTTTGCCATCGTAACTTCTATTTTTTGGTTTACATTCCCTGCTCTGTAGATGTAGCCATCATAACTTCATCTTGCTCAGTCGTTGTTACAAAATTTATAGCCTGCTACTCTGTTGTTCATGCCAATTTTGTACTCCCTGAACATGTTGGTTTGCATGGGACTCGACAGTAGTAAGTCTGTTGTTTCATTCTAACATGCTCTGTTATATTGGCTGTTGGTATGCGGCATGCACTCTTTGTTTGCTTATTGTGCGCATTACAATGATCTTGTTATAACGACGAAATGATGAGTTCCAAATTCTTTGGCAAACAATATTGTAGTGTCTTTGCCTTTCCATTGTTGTTGTCTTAACTTGTAATGTCTTTGTTTCGGATATAGGTGCTGCATGGACAACTTAAAAGATTGCCGGATCGCTTCATTGTATTGCTAGGTTTAATTACCATTCAATTTCTCTGGGTTCTGTAATATTTTTTCAATGCCTTGCAGCTGATGTAATATTTAGTTAGTTTTTATAGTTCTTTCGCGCATTTTTTCTTTGGTGCTTGTGGTAAGTGAGGCTATCCGACAGAAATCAATGCTGCGTAAATATTCTCAGTATCTAAATCACGAATTCCCATCCCTTAAACGGCCCAATTAAGCGAAATCACATATGTGCCTGCCCGCAAAATCCTAAAGCGCATATTATGCCGGCATATAAACAGCAACTAAACGGGCTGGCCCACTTACTTCTTGGGCCAGCCCATTTGATTTACGGTGGACCCCACACACTAATTGGGCTGGCCCACTTGCTTTAAGGTGGACCCCACCAACTACTGGGCCGGCCCACTAATTAGTTGGGCCAGCCCATTTGCTTTTGGAGGACCCCACATAATAAATGGGCCGGCCCTTTAAGAGGAAAGTGGGACCCACTGTGTTTTTGGCCCGGCCCACTATCTTGTTGGGCCGGCCCACTTGCTATATGGTGGACCCCACATACTAGTTGGCCGGCCCTTTAACGGAAAGTGGGGCCCACTGTGCTTATTGGGGCCCACTATCTTGTTGGGCCGGCCACTTGCTCTATGGTGGTCCCACATGGTAAATGGGGCCCTTTAAGTGGAAGGTGGGACCCACTGTGTTTTTGGCCCGGCCCACTATTTTGTTGGGCGGCCCATTTTGTATGGTGGACCCCACATACCAAATGGGCCGGCCCATTAACAGAATGTGGGACCCACTGTGTTTTGGCCCACTATCTTGGTGGGCCGCCCACCCTATATGGTGGGCCACATACTAAATGGGAGCCCTTAGAAAGTGGGCCTGTGTTTTTGGCCGGCCCACTATTTTGGTGGGCGGCCCACTATATGGTGGACCCCACAAACTAAATGGGCCGATCCTTTAACTGGAAAGTGGGACCCCCTGTGTTTGGCCCGGCCCACTAGCTTGTTGGGCCGGCCCACTTGCTATATGGTGGACCCCACACACTAAATGGGCGGCCTTTTAACGAAAGTGGGACCCACTGTGTTTTGGCCGACCCACTTGCTTCTTGGGCGGCCCGTTCTGTAAGGTGGACCCCACATGTTAAATGGCCGGCCCATTTAAGTTTTGACCAGTCAACCTTAGAGGTTAGGCCCGGCCCACTTAACTAATGGACCAGCCCAGCTGTATAGTTGACCGGTCAAACTATGTCATCGCGCCCGCTTAAGACGTGGCAGGCCTCGTGTGGGCCTACCATCTACACGGGGTTTCAGGTTAACCGTTAACTGCGATTAACGGCGTCTGCCACGTGTCGTTTGCATGACGTCGGCAGTCAACGGGCTCCGGAAACACTTCGCAACGGTCCGATTTTCCGTGGCGGAAGGGCGCCCAAGCGCGACGGACCGAAAAAATCGTCGTTGGACTTTTTGACGCAGTTTCGACAACGGAACCCATATCGTCGGGTTAGGCCCATAGGCGACGAAAAATGCCCCTTAGTTGACGATTTTGGGACGTTGTCTATCAGAACTTTTCTTGTAGTGATTGTCGCGATATTTCTTATTGCCTTGTTTGTTGCATTGTGTGCTCCTTCCTGATATCCTTCCCTTTTTTTATACAGGACCACCCAAATCTTGTTTCACTTCCTCCTCTTCCTGAAGGTGGGGAAGTCGAAGAAAGGGCCGTTATCTCTGATGATAACCAAGAGGCCCCCTCTTTTGTTAATGAACCCGCAGATTCTCGAAAATCTGCGGGATCTGCTGAAACAGCCTCTGCCTTGCATCGGCACAATCTCTTCCTCCTGCTGTTTCTCCAAGGAACAAGAGGAAAAGGGATGATGTCGAAGATTCCGGCACCTCCAAAGTCGACGAAGCTGTTCCTTCGCACCAGAAGGCAGGCTATGATCCATACCTCGAGTCTATCATCAGTTCGTAAGTACCCTTTTTCTTGTTTACTTGTACTCAAAAATTCTTGTCTATCTTGCTTTTTTACATTGTCGACGCTTTCTTTTAGTGATGATGAAGAAGAAATACCCACTGCTGATGTGGCTGCTCGAACGAGCACGTCACATACTTTAGTCGCCAACGCCAGTCGAAGGAGAAGAAACGTCGCCTCCTCGACAAAATGTCGGGCGCTACTCCTCCGGCAAGCCCCCTTGTCCCTTCACCAAAAAGGGCAAGGGTTGAAATAAATCCAGAGCTCACTCTTCAATCGAGTAGCTCTTCTAACCCTCTCTTGGATGATGTAAGTTGCTAACACTCTTGTCGTTGTTTATATTTTCTCTGGTTGCTCTATATGTCGCCATGCCAACATTTTCTTTCTTTGTCTCTCTTTAACAGCCTATGATCAAAGAGCTTCTTCGCATCGGTGCCCAATTCGTTGGGTACCGTGATTACGCCAGCAAGACTGAAGGTAATGCTCGACTATTTTTTGCTTCCTTTCTGCATGACTTGTCGACGTTTATAGCTAATCTTGTCTTCCTTTTTTCAGAGAAATTGATAGAAGCCAACGAACGTGCTGACACGCTTGCTCTAAAGTTAGAGCAATGTGAAGAGGCTCGTAAGAAGGCCGAATCAGATGCAGTTGAAGCTAGGCAAGAAGCCGACAAGGCGAAGGCTGATGCTGCTGGTGTCGAAGATCTTCGGAAACGTCTGCATGACGCCGAGACTTCACTAAGCGATCACATAACTGCGCAATCTGCTCGCGAAGCGGCGATCACCAAACGCATTAAAACACAAAGTCGTCGCTTTGTTGGTAAGCATTTGCACCATTGCATACCCTTTGGATTTTCCTTTTTTGCACTTGTTTGTTGACACAAATTTCTATTTTTGTTTTGTCAGATAGGACCTCGCAAGAATTTGAGCTTGAGGATCCTGACAACGATGCTCTTCTGGACGCCGTTTCATTCCTTGAGTTTCATGGGTCGGAAGCGCGTGAAGGCATGGATGAAGCCAGGGCGGGGTTGTCGAAGCTTTTCCCCTACTTCTTCCCGAAGAAAGAGGAGCCTGCAACTTTCCTTGGCCTTGCCAAGTGCTTCAATCCTCCCGAAGATCTTGGGCTGAAGTTGCGCCATGAGAACATGAAGATTGCCGTGGAAAGCACTGTTGCCCTAGTTGCTGACAGTCAACAGACTATTGACTGGGCCAAAGTTGGCGACACGGAGCAAATAGAGCAAGCAAAATGGCGATCCTTGATCAAGGCGGCAAAGCTTAACACGAAGAAGATCCTGGCCTATCTTGGGATCAAGCCATCTTCGACTCCTAGCTCTTCAAGGCCGGAGGTCTAGTTTTTGCTTTCTTTATTTCCTTTGCTATTGTCGCCATTCTAGTCTTGGCGACAAGTTCCCTGCCAGTCCCTTAGGAGAACTTCTTTTGTAATGGCCATGTAAATTTTCTACAATCAATGAAATTCCTTTTGGTGCTATCTTTGATTTGGGGATTTTCTTTTCCAGTTGATATTTGATAATTATTCAACGAATCCTTCTTCTCCCGATGCTGCTCCCGCGTCTTCCTTGTCGAAGAAAGTAAGAAACGACGACAATTACCTTGAAGGGTCTTCCAGCACACCTTTGTCGGAAGATTTACAAGAACTTCGACAACAACTTCAGTCCGTGAAGAAACAGTCGCTTATGCTTATGGAGCAATCTCGAGAATCTTCTCAAAGGGAGAAAATTGCGCTTCAACAAGCTCAGGATGCCATAACTGAAAAGGACGCCGCTGTTGCTGAGGCTGCCGCAGCTACATCTCGAGAAAATTCTATGCTCCAGCTGCTAACAGATGCTAGCTTGGATATGGCGGGTAAGTTTCATTGTCTTTATCTTGCTTCTTCTTTTCCTTTGCTGCTTGCCTCCTTATTGCCCACTGAATTGTTTTAAGAAACAATAGGTGCTTTTTTGGATACTACAACTGAAGATGAACGTGTCGAGGCTCGTTCCAATGTTCTTCTTCGGCTTGCGCGTGAACATGGGTCGACTTTTTGGGGCACACCTGAACGGACTCGCCAAATCGTGAGATTTCAAGATCGTGCGCTTCAGGTTCGCGAGTATCTTGACTTCTGTACAAGGACTTTGTCTCTGGTTTATGGTACTATGTTTCCTCGCAATAAGATGCCAGAAACCCTTCCTGCGTTGATGGACAAATTTCGAGATGCTCCTCGCATCCACGGCTTTGTACGAGCCCAACTAGCTGCTGGCGCAAGGTTTGCGATGATCATGATAAAGATTTGCTACCCGAAGTTAGACGTAGGGCAAGTTGTCCCAAAGTGCCTGGAGAAGATGTCGAAGAAGAAAAGAAACTTCGGCAAATATGATATTGTTACTCCTGTTGCTGAAGATATGATGGATGAACTTCTCCGGATGGATTCCGAATTCTTCGTGAAGGGTAGCTACGCTGAGCATAGTACTCGCGCTGTAAATAACGAGCGCTTAACCATAGACAATATATTGGGAAATCCTTGAAGACGAACTTATTCCGAAATTTGTATCCTGTATAGACGAGCTATATTGTAAAGTCATTATATTTTTATTTTTATCGCCAAGCCCCCGGGCGTTTTGATTGCAATATTTTTGTTTATTATAATGCGAGGTTGTCCCAAGGCAAGATAATATACATTGTGTACTATTTTGTGCGGGTGCAAGCCCCCGAGCTTTTTGTTGATCACTATTTTGTCGACATCTCTTTTTTATTTTGGCGAGGTATTTTTACCAAGGCAAGATGCTTCTTTTGCGTTCATCGACGGCGTCATATATATATTGTATCATTTAGGGGAGTCCCCGAGCCTGTCGAGAAAAAGAATATATAATTCCACTATCTTTATTATATTGCAGCACCGCGAGCCCGCCTCATTAAAAACCTTTCCCGGCCCCACTCGGTGCCCCGAAAAAGGAAAAGAGTGCGTCTGAAAACTCGCGGGCGTTTCAGTACATTGTAGCTTTACAAAGGAGGACTATATTTTCGACATCTAGGCGTAGAAACGCCTGAGCTGTGCCACGTTCCAGGGATTTGGCTCGTCAATCCCTGTCTTCTTGTCTTTGATTCTGTATGCTCCTCCTTCTATTACTTCTGTGACGATGTATGGTCCTAGCCACGGTGACTCGAGTTTTTCATGGCTTTTTTGATTGAGTCGCAGAACTAAGTCACCAACTTGAAAAGACCTTGGGCGCAATCGTCGGCTGTGGTAATTCTTCAGGTCCTGTTGATATTTGGCGACTCGTGACAGGACTTCATCTCGAGCTTCGTCAAGTGCATCAACGTCGTCCTCCAGGGCTTCCCTCGAGGTTTCTTCATTATATTCCGTGACTCTTGGAGAATCATGCTCTATTTCTATCGGCAGGACTGCTTCGGCTCCATGGACCAGAAAAAACGGTGTTTCTTGTGTCGCCGTATTTGGTGTTGTTCGGATACTCCACAACACACTTGGTAACTCCTCCGGCCAAGTATGCCGTGCTTTTTCCAATGGGCCTAGCAGGCGCTTCTTGATGCCATTGCAGATGATGCCATTGGCCTTCTCGACTTGTCCATTGGTCTGAGGATGCGCGACAGACGCAAAGCTCAATTTGATGCCCACTTCTGCGCAGTATGCTTTGAACTCCTTGGACGTGAAATTGCTGCCGTTGTCTGTCACAATACTGTGAGGAACTCCAAATCTGAAGACAATGCTCTTTACGAATTTGATTGCCGATGCGCCGTCGGTGAATTTATCGGCTTTGCTTCTATCCACTTTGTAAATTTGTCGACCGCGACAAGCATATACTCATAACCTCCTGGCGAAGCTTTATGTAATTTACCCACCATGTCGAGACCCCATTGAGCAAAGGGCCAAGATAGTGGGATTGGCATAAGTTCTGCTGCTGGCGAGTGAGGTCTTGCCGCAAATCTTTGGCACGCATCGCAGGTTCGCACTATTTCCTTCGCATCCTCGATTGCTGTGAGCCAATAAAATCCTGCTCTGAAGACTTTGGCCGCAATGGCTCGGCTACTTGCGTGATGCCCGCATATTCCTTCATGCACGTCCTTTAGGATGATCCTTCCTTCTTCGGGTGTAACACACCGTTGTAGCACACCCGAAATACTGCGTTTGTACAGCTCCCCTTTTACCACAGTAAAAGCTTTTGATCGCCTAATTATTCGCCTTGCTTCGACTGGATCGTCGGGTATGGTTTTCCTTAGGATATATGATATGTAAGCCTGCATCCATGGAATTTGCACCATCATGACTAGCTCTTGCTCTTCTTCTTCTTCTGCCGTGTCTTTGGTGATAGTCGAGGTTTTCTCTTTCTTCTCCTTCTTTGTTTTTGCTGGCTTTGTTGATCTCTCGCTAATCTCTTCCCAGAACACACCTGGAGGAATCGCGAGGCATTGTGACCCGATGTTTGCGAGAACGTCGGCTTCATCGTTGCTGATGTGGTTTACCTCACAACCATCGAATAACTTCTCCAGCTCATTGTACACCTCTTTGTATGCTATCATACTTTCGTTGACTGCATCGCATTGGTTCATGACTTGCTGTGCTACCAACTGTGAGTCGCCGAAAATTTTCAGTCGGGTTGCACCGCAAGCTTTCGCCATCTTCATCCCATGTATGAGAGCTTCATATTCTGCTTCATTGTTAGATGCGTTTGGGAACGTCATCCGCAGAACATACTTCAACTTGTCGCCTTCAGGTGATACTAATATCACGCCTGCTCCAGCACCTTCCAATCTTTTGGACCCGTCGAAGTTCATGGTCCAAGTTCTCGATAAATCTGGGGGTCCCGTGTTTTGTAACTCCATCCACTCTGCAATGAAATCTGGTAAGACCTGCGATTTTATTGCTTTTCTTTTTTCATACGTGATGTCCCGAGGGGAAAGTTCTATTCCCCAAAGGGAGACACGACCCGTAGCTTCTGGGTTGTTCAGTATATTTGATAAGGGAGCCTCGTTGACCACTATTATCGGGTGCGCCGAAAAATAGTGTCGCAATTTTCTTGCTGTCGTGAATACTCCATATGCTAGCTTTTGATATTGCGGGTACCGCTGTTTTGACGGCGACAGTACTTCGCTGATGAAATATACTGGCCTTTGAACTCCGTGAAGCTTGCCTTCTTCTTCTCTCTCGACTACCAGGGCCGTGCTGACCACCTGAGGTGTGGCTGCAATGTACAAGAGGAGAGGTTCTTTCTCTTTTGGCGCCACCAATATCGGTGGTGTCGAAATTGCTCGCTTGAGGTTCTCGAAAGCTCTATCTGCTTCCTCGTTCCATTGAAATTTTTCCCCTTGTTTGATCAATGCATAGAACGGCAGCGCCTTTTCTCCTAGCCTGGCGACGAATCTGCTTAAAGCTGCGACTCGCCCCGTTAGCTGTTGTATTTCTTTCAACTTTGTTGGCTTTCTCATAGTAACGATGGCCTGTATTTTTTCGGGATTAGCTTCAATCCCCCTTGCTGATACTAAGAACCCGAGAAGTTCTCCAGCGGGAACTCCAAAAGAACACTTTGTCGGGTTCAGCTTGAGGCAGAACTTGTCGAGGTTGTCGAAGGTTTCCTTCAAATCTTCGATCAAAGTCGACCCTTTCTTTGATGTTATTACGACATCGTCGATGTAGACTTGTACATTTTTTCCAATCTGTGTTGCTAAGCACTTCTGCATCATCCGCTGATATGTTGCTCCCGCGTTTTTCAGACCAAAGGGCATTGTTTTGTAGCAAAACACGCCATAAGGTGTGATGAACGCTGTCTTGGCTTCATCTTCTTCTTTTAATCTTATCTGGTTATAACCAGAATATGCGTCCAGAAAGGAAAGACGTTCGCATCCTGCCGTGGAGTCGATTATTTGATCGATCCTTGGGAGGGGAAAGTGATCCTTGGGACAATGTTTATTGAGACACGTGAAGTCGACGCACATGCGAAGGACTATTGTGTGTTTCTTCGGCACCATCACTGGGTTAGCTACCCATGTGGCCTGTAGATATTTCTCTGATGAAACCAACATCTTTGAGTCGATCTATTTCAGATAACATGGCTTTGCGGCTAGGCTCCGAAAAACGCCGCAAAGGTTGCTTTACTGGTCGTGCGAGAGGATCCAAATTGAGGTGGTGCTCGGCAAGTTCCCTGGGTACTCCTGGCATGTCGGCTGGACACCATGCGAAGATTTTCCAGTGCTCACGGAGGAACTCGACGAGCGCGCTTTCCTATGCGACATCCATGTTTGCGGCAATGGACGTCATTTTCTTTGGATCTGTCGGGTGGATCTGTACCTCTTTTGAATCCTTGGTTATATTGAAAGTTGGCTCCTTAGAAGATCTTCCTACCTCTGGCAGCACATCATAATCAGTGAACCTTGGTGCCGCATATTCTGCTTGCATCCCGAAAGTTTCTGACAATCTTTGTCGCATTTATCGGATAATGCAAAGCTTCCTTTGATTGTGATAGGTCCTTTAGGCCCAGGCAACCTCCACAACAGATATGTATAATGCGGCACTGCCATGAACCTGGCATACGCTGGTCGTCCCAACAAAGCATGATATTGTGACGGGAAATCCACCACTTCAAACTCCAGATTCTCTATCCTGTAATTTTCTCGGGTTCCAAACTGAACGTCGAGGTTGATCTTGCCCAATGGGTAACTTGGCTTCTCTGGTGTAATCCCGTGGAAACGTGTGTCAGTTGGTTTCAGATTTGCTAGGGATATGTTCATCTTCCTCAATGTATCTGCATACATGAGATTTAAGCTGCTGCCGCCATCTATGAAAACTCTCGACACGTCAAAACCAGCAATTACTGCGGGTAAGATGAGTGCTGATTGTCCTGGTCGAGGAACTTGCTGCGGATGGTCTGCGATTGTGAAGCCGATATCTTGCCCCGACCAATTTAAGTACTCGACTGTTGGTGGAGGCATCTTCTCTGCCATGAACACTTGTCGAGATATTACCTTCTGCGCCCTGTTGGACGGCCTACTTTCTGAATCATCGAGACCACACCGTTAGAGTTGGGGTCAACATATGGAGGTGGATGTGGTGCTGCCGCAATTCTAAGCTGGTGTCGATTTTCGTCGGTAATTGCGGGAGGAGGTGGAAGGTGAATCTCGCTCCTTGGCTCCCGAGGATTTCTGTTATTTGCTTGGGCATTTGCGATTCCTGCGGCTCGCAGCATTGCCTGAAAATTGCGGCAGTCTTTCTGGAGATGTCCTGACTGTCTCTTTCCATTGTTGTCGAGGTAAAAGTGCATTTGACACGGACCGTTCATCATCTCTTCGGGAGATACATAAGGTCTCTGAATCCTTGGTCCACTATTTTGTCTGTTGCCGCGAAAATCACCTCTATTGTCGCCTTGTTGCTCGTTGCTCCTTTGATAATCATCTCGACTATTTCCTCCAGGATTTCCTCGAAAACCAGCCGATATATGGCCGGGAGCATCGTTGTTGTAGAACTGGCGAGAAAATCGCCTTCTATTTTGATAGTTTCGACCACGATCTTCTTCTGGCGACCTGTGTCGCTTGTTGTATATTGCGTCTTCTCCATCTGCCCATTTATTGGCTATCTCCATGAGTGCTGATATGGTCTTAGGGTTAGTTCTCCCTAAGTCCTCGATGAAATCTGCTCGGCGGACTCCTGCCACGAACGCATCTATTGCCCTCTCGTCAGATATATCCTCTGCCGAGTTCTTTATGATGTTCCATCGCTGTATATACTTCCTCATCGACTCGTCGTGTTTTTGTCGGCATGCCCTCAGCTCTTCCAACGATGCAGGTTTCTTGCACGTGGATCGGAAGTTTTTCACGAAGATGTCCTCAAAGGTTTCCCAGCTGTCGATGGAATTTAAGGGGAGTTTCTTTATCCAAGATCTTGCGGCACCACTCAGGTGAACTTGGATACTTTGCATAGCTGTTGCTCTGGTTCCTCCTACCAGTTTTACCATCTCGAGATAATCCACGAGCCAATCCTCGGGATCTTGCAGGCCGTCGAACTTCTTGAAATTTTCGGGTAACTTGAACCCTTTTGGGACTCGAGTTTTTCGAACTCTTCTCGTAAAGCACGGGAGCCCACACATATCTTCGTCGGCAAGCTCTGGCGAGTGCTGACGCTCCCTTCTTTCTTGTCGCGCTCTGTCCACCCTTACTTGGACTGCTGTGTCTCTTGCTCCACTTGCTCTTGGTGGGTCTTGAACTGCTGCGGTGGGTCGTGGACTATTTTGCCTAGGATTTTCTTCGGGAGGCGTTGTTGCAAACGCTGTTCCCATAACTCCTACTCCAGCCATCGCCATATTGAACAATGGTTCTCTCGGGTCCCCAGGAGGTGGTCTCGACGCAAGGATATACGCTTGTGTTGCCATGTAACCTGCCTCTGGCGTTTTTGGGATGATATTCCCCTTTCATCGATCGACATAAAGGACATGTCGAGATTTTGGATTATGTTTCCCCTCTCTGCTTCGGGTATGTTTTGCAGCCGAGACATTGCTCTCCTCCGAGCTTCTCTGTGTTGTCTCCGAAGTTCTAGATTGTCGACTTAGATCTGCTCGGCGTCTGCGATGCAGAAGCTGCTTCTTTCTCCTATTCAGGGATGCTGTCTGTTTTTCCAATTCTCTGCTTACTCGAGCAAGTCTATATTGATATGCTTGAAGTTCTTGTACAGTAGCAGTGGTGGTCATAGGTTCTGAACCATCCATGGCTTTCGCGGCCCTATCCCACGCTTCTTGCGGGAGCTGTACTCTTGCGCGAGTTGAGGATCCAGGATATTTAGTGCCTAAGCCATGTCTGAGATCAGCGGGATCGACGTATGGATTTCCCAACTCGTCGAAAGCCTCGACGTTTGCGGGTCTGATGTGCCTGCCCCTTCTACCACATAGATCTGATGATATTTTGCGCATTGATTTTTATCAGGATTGGTGACACCATCGTATAGAGTGGTGAAGACCTTTCCGATGGCAGCAGACTTGTCGATGAAGTTGAAGCTGTCGACGCTGTCGGAGTCGCTGCTTATAAAGGAGTCCGCAGACGACTCGAAGGATGTGTTGCTGAAGATCTTGGCGAGCTTTCCGCTTGCCTTGTTGTCGACGAAGTATGGCGACGAAAACTCCTCGTCACTCGACGAAAAGTTAGAATCGACCGCTGAAAATTCCGACGAGATCGGAACTTCGAGACGGTAGGATCCTTCCTTGTTGACGCCAAATCGGAATTCTCCGAACGTCATGATGATGGGCTCCTCCAGATAGGCACATGCATCCATACGGGAGGGCGGGTGAGGAATAAGAATAGATCAGTTTTTTGTTACCTCGATCCATCGTGTTGCTGTTGATGAAGTCGAAGATCTTGAACGTGCCATCGAGATCAGCTCCTTGCAGCCTCTAATTTACGGCGCCAATTGACAAAGGATTAACTTGTCAATGCCTACAGATTGTAGACTAGGGTTTTGCTAGAAGTAGAGGGCAAGTAGATCTCGAAGGTTTGGAAAAGTACGACGATTATGAACTAGGGTTATGTGTGACAGTAAATTCGATCCTTTTTTGTCCCTCGACTCCCCCTTATATAGGAGGTGGAGCAGTGTTCGTTTTACAAGTTCAGAGTCCGGGACGGTTTCTAACTCATCCCGCCAAATTACAAATAACACTTCTATTACAACTCTAGCTTTCCTTAATATATCTTGGACTCCGAATCTTCTTATTCTTCGGATAGTGGGCCTTCAGTAAACTCCGGGTACTATATTCGGCAAGCCCATTTGGGATGCCTATGTCAATGACGATGGCGATGGCGTCGATTTCCCCCTCCGGGAGGGAATTTCCCCGGCGGATTCCTGCCCGCCGGAGAGCTCTTTTCTCTCTGGTGTTCTCCGCCCCGCGAGGCGGCTGTAACCCTCGTGAGGTCCTCTCTGTGGCTTAGGTTTTCGGGACGAAGGAGTACGCAAAGAAAAAAGGAGGCGAAAGGGGTTGTGGGGCCCCCAGAGCACACGGTGGCGCGGCCAGGCCCTGGGCCGCGCCGCCTGTGTCTGGGCCCGAGTGGCTCATCTCTTCTTTTCTGGCTCCCTCCGTCATCGGAAAAATAGGAATTTACGTGAAATTCCCTTCCACGTTGATCTTCCGAAATATTGCGTTCGTGGTTTTTCCAGCAGAATCCTGGCTCCGGTGCTTGATCCTCCAATGATGATGAAACATGCAAAATAGATGAAATAACATAAGTATTGTGTCCCAATATGAAATATATCAATGAATAACAGCAAATTATGATACAAAATAGTGATGCAAATTGGACGTATCAATGCCCTTCGAGACTACGACTCCTATTTCATATGCAAGTTGGACTGCACCGGGATGGCAGGGTTTTCCGCCCTCCAAAAGTGCACGGTGGCTATGCGGATGCTGGCATATGGAGCTCCTGGTGATTCTGCAGATGACTATCTTCGGATGGCGGAGTCCACCGCCCTTGATTGTTTCTACCGGTTCTGCAGGGCGGTGATAGCAGTGTTCGGGGACTATCTACTTGAGATCACCCACTGTCGAAGACACTGCTAAGATCCTCGCTTTCAATGAAGCTCGAGGTTTTCCAGGGATGCTTGGAAGCATTGACTGCATGCATTGGAAATGGAAGAACTGTCCGTTTGCCTGGCAGGGAATGTACAAGGGTCACAAAAAAGGCTGCACTGTGATACTTGAGGCAGTGGCTACCCATGATCTCTGAATTTGGCACTCCTTCTTTGGTATGCCGGGATCCAACAACGACATCAATGTCTTGCAGTGCTCGCCGGTCTTCTCCAAGCTTGTTGAGGGTCATGCTCCCCCGGTTAACTTTGTGATCAATGGCCGGCAGTACAACAAGGGATACTATCTTGCAGACGGTATCTATCCAAAGTGGGCAACATTTGTGAAGACTATCTCAAGCCCCGCCCTCCCGAAGGAGCAGCAGTTTGCCAAGGAACAAGAAGCTTGCCGAAAGGACGTCGAGCGTGCATTTGGTGTCCTCCAGCAGAGATTTGCTGTAGTCCGGTTCCCCGCTTTGACTTGGTCGAAAGATCAGATGTGGGAGGTGATGAACTGTTGTGTGTGCTTACACAACATGATTATCGAGGATGAGCGGAAGCATCCGGTCCTCTGAGCGAACAAGCTGCACCATATGACAGAGAGGGTCCTCTTGCACAGCCTAACCATCAGGTGCCGGCATCGTGGGCTGCGTTCATCGCTATGCGTCAGGAGATTCGAGACTCCACAATGCATCAACAGCTGCAGGATGATCTGGTGGAGCACATATGGACGCTTCGAGGCAACACCAACTAGTTTCCATTTGATTTGTTTGAAAACTTGTCTTGTTTTGTTAAACTGTAACGTTTATTTGTAAAAATAAGCCAAATGTTGGGCAAAACTAGCCAAATTTATCGAATTATGCATGAAATTTGTCATTCAGAGATGTTTTTCTCTAAAAAAGGGCGAACCCCGGGTGTTCCAGGCGGGGAGACGGCTGGAAGTTCGACGCTCCTCAGGCCAAAGTTTCATCCAATCCAGCGCTAAGTAGCGCCTGATTTCGGCCCGGGAGCCCCAACGGTTGGGATGCTCTAAGCATCTCGAAATTCAAAAGGCGATGTACATGGGGGAGCTATCTTCCGTACAGGGGCCTTGTATCCACTCTGGTTTGTCAACGGTGACTTCCTGGCCCGTTTAATCACGAGCAAGTGCATGCTAGGTCGCCACATCAACAGGAAGGTCGAGCCCAAGCCGCTCACCTCGAGGCACGTGTGCAGTGTTTCATCTGCTGGTTATTCCCAAAGCGTCTCATCCCCACTAACCGACATTACACCTAAGACACCCGGCAAGTCTATAGTATGAACTACGCAGAAAACTTGGTTAGCATTTGACGTGATAGCTACCTCATGTTATAGCACTGCCACATTGGTTAACTTCTTGAGAATGACTAGTCAGAGTTTCCGTCTAGACTCGATTGCTAACACTATTCCTCGCTACTATAGTGCCTGCATTTTCTCTCCTTTGAGCTAGCTAGAATGATTTCCCCTTTATTTCTTTAGAAGAGAGGGACGTCCTGCTCGAGGCTCATGTTATCTTTATGAAGCACGTAAGGGAGCTAGGGTCACTGGAATAAATTCTCAGAAGTAAAGTAGGTAATTCTATTGAATTTCAACCAGTGAAAAATAATTTCCTCAGTTAGCTTACTTTATTTGTACGCTCCTAGCATCCCGCTAGTTCTAAACTGAGGCCAGTCAAAATTATTTGTCTAAACTCTACGCCCGGCTTGGTGCTTGCTGGAAATAAAAATATAATTTAATTCCTTTTTATCTTTGGTGAAAGGAAACTAAGTATTTGTTAGCATCAACTATTCATTTGTATGTTATTACCTAACTGGGCCAGTTTTGTAGGGTGATAGATCAATCAAATGGTTGTCCCCATAAAAAGGAATTATATTAATATGGAGCCGGTCGGACTAATTGTATTTCTCGAAATGTCAGTTGAAACCTCTCATGGAAATTATGCGTACATTTTTTATTAAAGTTTATGCATGTCATATATTAGCATCCCACATCACAGACATGGGATCAAAAGAAATAAAGACCTTCCTCAGCTCCTGAATTTGTTGAGAAGTCCCGGCCAAAGCGTCTTAGTTTCTTAAATGAGAATCTCCGAAAGGTGTGGACCCAGCACTGCCTGCACTCGATCTCACGGCAAGTGTAGCCTCGGCAGTCGTGAACAATATGATATGATCAAGAAGAATGTGCGGAACTCAAGTTTGCCATGCTCTAGCTTATGTGTTAAGCAATGAATGATCAAGATTTTATGATAGAGCATGACGAGATACAAGGTTGACCAATACTAAGAGTGAAGATTGAATTCAAGTTGGTCAACACATGAATCATAAAGATTGTACCACTTTGGATCATGTGATCTTGTGGATGGTAAACCTTGTCAATTATGCTTCTTGGGATAACCCACTATATATATGTGCATTTGTGTTTTCTATGTGGGATAGGTATATTGTCATGGGCATGCATCAAGAGTATGATCTCATATAGCCCATGGGACGATGGCATCAAGCTTGGATGTCATCAAGGTAGATATAGCGATTAGGTTGAGAATGTTTCTTTTAATTATTACGCCCATATGGAAATATAAGCCTAGATTTCTTAAAAAAGGTTGTTGATAACGTGATTTCTGCCATGAACGCTCTTTCCTAATTAATTTCTACTGTGACTGATTGAATCGCGCTTGAGATTGTTTTCTAAATTGTTTTGATTGATCATGTCATACGTGGGGAGGAGTGGAAAAGTGGTCGGATGAAGCAGAGACATGAGATTAAATTGGGCGATTTGGATGGCCCCAATCTCCTTCATCAAGCGTGTTTGATGACCAACGACCAACTCCAATATAATAGTATAGACTTCTACTCACAAAGAAATGGGGAATAATTTTCTTCAAATCATAGGGAATGCATCTTGCTTATGCACATGTTGAATGGATGATACATGAAACCTTCCTTGAGAATGCTTTATTAGACGTGTAAATATTGTATTAACTCATCTTTAATATGTGGTGAGTTTCTCCTTGATTCATTATTTACTTGTATTATAAATCCCTATCTCTATGACAAAACTAAATATATCTATACCAAACACAAAATTCATGACTTGTTATTTGTGTCACCAAATTTGCATTTTGCTGCATGACCCATGTGAATGGTACGGAGGCCACTGTGAAGATCTCAAGTTTCATATTAACAACCAAGCCCATAAATAGGCAGACCGAAGTAGCTTACAACCAATTAACCATGTATTCCTTAGCCTTTTAAGTTTATCTTCGGTTTGTAAGGTGTTAGAGGAAACTGAATTTCGAGACTCTTGCCTTGTTGTGGCCGACCAAACTCCCTAGAGCTTTCCAAAATATTGGGAACCCGCGACACATTTAGTGCTTATCAAAATCGACATGTATGAGAATAGCCGTCATGATTTTTGAATGGCAAAGTTCCATTGGGGAAAGCCTCTTTTCAGGAGGCTTGCCAAATCTTCTCCAATTACAACCCAAACACCACATCTGAGTGACTCTGTCTTACAATCAGCATACACACGCATGTTAAAAGAGGATGTAATACACTACTAGTATATATATCGATGTATTTTGTCATTCTCAATTATAAGAATATAGTATGCCATTCAGATGTAATTTTCATTGTAATACTCTGATTTATTTACCAGTGGAAATATATATTTATTTATTATTACTATTGATGAGAGTTGATATGCCTCAAGAATGTTTAATATCAATCATCTAGACCATTTGACATGCCATAGGTTCCACGAGGAAAAAGCCACCATCCGATATCACGCCGCCCTCCCTACCTGGTGCCACTTCCCATCCCAACCATCTCGCCCTGAGTTCGGGTATGTTTGGTTTGAACCCAAACTTGCCCCACCAAAAAATTGGCATGACCAATGCAAGGGGCATGACCAAAATTTTGGTAGGGTGGCAAAAATAGACCATGTTTGGTTTGCAACAAACTTATTTTGTGTATACTAGTTCCTGAAATATTTTACACATCTACTAGGTATATCTGATAAAATATGTAGATTATTACCAAGTATGATGCACTTAAAGAGAAAAATATCTTGTTGGGAAAAAATAAAGAGAAAAATATCTTGTTGGGAAAAAATAAAGAGAAAAATATCACCAAGAGAATGGCATGCAATTGTTGAGGCTGCAGGTTGATACACGATCGGAGTACCTGGACTACCTAGTGCATACGTAGTACCTTGCTAATTACGTGAGGCTGGGCGGATTAATCACAAGACAAAACTATCAGGGCATGTACAATGGTTATATCTTAGCGATGCCACGTAGGATAATTGATGACATGGAGGAAAGAGAAACATGAAAAAAGACTTTGCCTTCTCTTAGCTAAGAGATGATCTCTTAGCACAATCTCTTTCACCACATATTTAGGGATGTCTCATTACTAAAGATAAGACTAAAAAATAGCCCATTGTATATCATGTTTTATTGTTATATCTAGACTACGTGGCGGGGTTAAGATAAGACAACCTTATCAACCATTGTACATGCCCTCACAACAACCGGCTGCATGCGCTACATATTCTTAAAAAAAAGTACATGGGAGGTGGCCTGGGCAAGCCAATTATTTGGTCCCGATCCAAACTAATGCCAAATTTCACGGGCTGACCAATTTTTTGGCAGGGTCCAAACAGGCCCGAATCGTCCCGCCGCCGCCGACGCCGACGCCGACGCCGTCTGTTCTCTACAGATCTTCGCCGCCAATATCCGCCCGTCAACCCTCCATTGTTTGGAAAAGCAGGATGAGGCCTCGGCGCACGAGGATATGAGCGCCAAGATCCGCCCGGACACCGTCCATGTCGGAGGACGAGCAGGACGAGGCCTATGCGCACGGGGATACGAGCGCCATGATCTTTGTCTTCACCGCCGCCGCTGCCGCCGCCGCCGGTCCTTGGCATCGCCTCCTGCGCAACCTCCTCCCGCTTTTTCCCATCATCTAGCGCGCCGCCGCGGCCAACACCCTGGAGCACCGTCCTCGCCAAAGCTGCCTCTTTCCGGATACCGTCAGGCGTCACCGCCTCAGCAGCGCCTTCATTGGTTCCACGACTCGGCACCACCGCGGATGAGCCCGGGGAGGATTCGAATTTCTTCTGGGTAACTGGGGCTTGGGCCTTGATTCTATTCTTCTTGACATCGAGGACACAACTTGACATACATATAATTTTTCCTGCTAGTGACATAAAAGGACACAACTTGCATGCTCGGTGTCTCTCTGGTTGAGCTATTTGTGTGCATAGCAACTTAAATTCGCAAAAGGCATGCTAAACTCAGAGCAGGTCTAACAGACCCCGTAAAAGGGGCAAATCCGTATAATAACCGCCGATTTGAGGGTTTCGCGTCTACCCGGCCGTCTAGCACGCCCCGTAAAAACGGCCCCCGCATCGTTTTTGCTGTTTTCGACTACGGGGCGGGTCGTCGCCCCCTACTTGTGCGGGGTGGGAGCGGGGATAGTGGGTGAAACCAGCATCGGCCACTCCACTGCGCGCGAAGCATTTCGCTGAAGCCAACCGCCGCCGCCGACCGATCTCCTCCCCCGCGCCCTTCCCGGCCGGATCCCGCTGCCATGGATCGTCCGCAAGAGCCGCCTGCCGCCGGCGATGCATCTCCTCCGGCCGCGGTGGTCGATGTCGCCGTCGGAGCTGCGCCGAACGCCGGGGTGGTGTCGGCCATGATCTCCGCCACCATCCCGTCGAAGAGGAAGAGGATCCCGAAGGTATTCTTCGAAGCACCTGCGGCGGCGGCCGCAGCAGCGCCGGCCGCAGCTTCGCCGGCCGAAGCCGCCGGCTGCCAAGAAGGGGTCCAGGCTGAAGACGAAGGCGGCCGGGCCGAGGGGTGTCGCGCCGGCCAAGGTGCGGACAAAGGCCATCAACCGCATCGGCCTCGCGCCTCCACCGCCCTCCAAGGCCACGCCCTCTCCTCCCTCCGTTCCGTCCGATGCGCCGCCCGTGCCGCCGCCATCCACCATTGACGTAGACAAGGTGTTCGATGTTGAGTCCACAACATCCTACATGGACATGCTCAACGATTCCGCGGTGAATTTGGACGCCGGTATCGATGCATTCGATGGCGAGTGCAACGTCGAAGAGATTGATGAGGAGGAGGAGGATGAGGGTGACGAGGAGGAGGTGGTTGAGGTTGATCCGGCTGCCGCCGGTTCTTCGTCGACGCCGAAGCCACGCACGGCGAACTACAGCGAGATCGAAGACACCATCTTGGTCCGTGCTTGGAGCAAGGTGGGGATGGATGCGTGCACCGGAGTGGACCAAGGCGGCAAGCGCTATTGGCAGCGCATTGAGGATCTGTACCACCAGCTGAAGCCTCGCACGAAGAGCATGGCGGACAGATCCTACCGCTCCCTTGAAGGCCGATGGAACATCATCAAGCCGGCTTGTTCTCGTTGGAGTGCTGCCATGGATCAAGTGGCCGACAACCCTCCTAGTGGATGCGTGCCGGAGGACTACGTAAGTTTTCCTTGTGTTGATGATGTGAAACATCACGAGCTATCCATATTATGTGTTGATGATGTGGAAACATCTCCTCATACTATTGTTGTGCAGCCCAAGTATGCTAAACAACGGTACAAGGACATGGCCGGCTCTAAGAACAAGGACTTTCAATTTCAACATTGCTTTGCCATCCTTCAACATCTTCCTAAGTGGAAGTTGAGGGACAACGAGCCAAAGTGCAAGAAGGAGGCACTTCTCACCATGGATGATGAAGCGGAGGACATGAGTGGGAGAAACACCGGCAAGCCCGAGGGCAACAAGAAGGCCAAGGAGAGGGTGAAGGTAGAACTTGAAGCAGCTAGCTTCCGGGAGAAGTTGGATCAACTCATGAAGTCCAAGGAGGCATTGACGATGAAGACGTTGGAGACCAAGCTCATCATCACCGACAAGAAGAGTGTGGTGAAGCTTGCCAAGGTGCAAGCAAGGAAGGAGCTTGACATGAAGATGATCGCAGCCAAAGAAGCCAAGGCCATGAAGGAGCTCTTGGCCGAGGAGAGGGAAATCATGATGATGCGCACCGACGGCATGGACGAGGATCAGCTGGCGTGGTGGAAGGAGACCAAGGCGGACATCATTGCGAGGAAGAAGGCTGCGCGTCAAGCTCGTGATCAAGGTGAGTCTCCGGCGAGCGGTGGCGCCGGTGGTGATGGATCCGTTGATGGTTGATCACATTTGGGAATTCCGTGGCTTGAACATTGCCTATGATCGTGTTGTGATGTTAAAACTATGAATTATGCATCACATATTTTGGATGTGCTATGTTTGATGTGAAATTGTTGTGCAAATTGCTGTCTAAAACCCTGTTTTGAGGGGCCGGAAACTCGGACGAGCTAGCAGAGCCCGTATCCCCACCCCGTAAAACAGAATATTCTGTTTTACGGGGTGGGATACGGGCTCTGCTAGCTCGTCCGAGTTTTCGGCCGGAACTGGATACAGGGCCCTTTACTCGTGTTATACGGGGTGAAAATATACGGGGCCTGTTAGACTTGCTCTCACATTGTCATTTCTTTCTCTTGAGCATGGAGTTTTGATCCGTCGGTGATGTTTGTTCCAAAACTGCATGTCATATTCGAATTGTCAATGAGATAGGTGTAGTATTCATGGTCTGTGTTCCACTTAACCGGTCGAGCCCAAGACCGGTTCCAGTGCGGAGTCAAGATTACAGTTATTATTAGCTGATGGTTTGAATAATGAACATTTGGCAATGTCTAGCAATTCTCTCGTTGCATTCAAGAACTGTTCTAGTATAGATCACCCAAACAAATTTTACACAATTCTTCTAAAATATTTCGCTGATTATTTAAGAAAGACACACATTTGTTACTACATTATGTTCCGTTAAACTTGTGGGCTTTGCGTTCCCAGGTTTATATTTCACCAGGTTTGGATAATGTTTCTGGTTGCTGCTTAGTGTGCTTAGTAAAGATTCTACGATGATTAGATCATATTCCAGCAGGCCTTCGCATTGCCTAGCTGCTAGCCGAACCATCAGGCAACACCAACGATTGTGGACTGCAGCGCCTTGTCTTCGCGAAAGGCATGGGCTTGTTTGGACGTAGGGGGCCCGTATCCCAGGGATGGCTCGCCCCCGAGCGAATTTTCCTCCACGCGAGGGAAACCCCGGGTTTCCCTCCAGATTGGGTAAATCTAAGTTTGCCATTTGGACAGCAAACGTACGGGAACGGACGGGAAAATCAGGGAACCGATCAAAATTCGAAAATAAAGCCAAAATTCAACGTTTCTTCATACTCCCTCTGTCACGCAAAAGATGCCGGAGCCCTCCCTCCCACAGTTCATTTACATTTTTGCAAAACACCCCTAATAAACTCAGATTAATTCAGATTTGGGCTTCAAATCAAATTGCAAAAACACATTCTTCTCGCCGTCGCTCGTCTGCTCCGTCGCCGGCCTGCTCCCATCCGCGCGGACGCGCAGGCCAGCCTACGGCGGACGCACGCGAGCTCCCGGACTCCGTCGTCCAGAACGCGAACGAGCGGAACGAGCTCGCGGACGCCCGCATCGTGTATGCGGAGGAGGTCGCCGACGCTGGACAGGCGGATCGACCTAGCGGCCGGCACCCCGCTAGCCGCGCTCCCTCCTACGGCCACGCTGCTCCCGTCATCTCCCCCGCCTGCAGATCCCTCGCTGTCCACCTCCGACGAACGAATTCATTGATGAATTTGGGCCCTGCCTCGCCGCTGCGGCCAGAGTAACTGCACCCTGACTCGCTGCCGCGGCCAGAAGAAGCTGAGTCCTCCCTCGCCCTCCGCCACCGAGGAACAAATTCGTCGACGAGTTTTGGCCCTGCCTCGACGCCGCGGCCAGAGGAATTGCGCCCTGACTCGCCGCCGCAGCCAGAAGAAACTGAGAACTTTGTCTCCGTCGCGGCCAGGGGTCTCGCTGGCAGCTCCAGCTCGTCAATGTAGATTCTCCCGTGACCAAAAACCAGCGGACTAAATCTTTAGCGCTGTCAAAGATACTAGCCATACTAGCCATTTTGCGTCTAGGCATCCCTGAATTAACTTCAGATACCTGCACAGCGATCAATTCCATCTTGGTCAAATGAATTTGTAGATTTCTGAGGGAAGCAAGAGTAGAGTTTTGAGAAGAGGTGACAAAACAGGAGTGTCCATTTTGTAAAGGAAGGTAAAAAATCAGGAAACTGTATAATTCGCATCAACAAGATAGATATTTGTATATCAAAGTAGAAGCTATCATACCCGGAAATGGTGAATGGAACCTGGGTACGCGCGCACCCGTTTACGAAAAGTTCAAAATAATGCTATTTAAAAGTTTCAAAAAAATGTGAAGTAAAATTTTGCATGTATATACTATGTTGATACTTACTCGTGTGTGTTTTCACGGAAAAATACCATTGTATGTGACCTACACAAAAATGACAAAATGCAAATTCCTATTCATGTGAATAGTACAAATTCCTATTCACTATTCTCATTTGGACATTTTGTCATTTTTATGCAGGCCACACACAATGGTATTTTTTCGTGAAAACTTACACGAGTAAGTATCAACATAATATGTACATGCAAAAATTTACTTCACATTTTTTTGAAAATTTTTAAATAACATTTTTTGAACTTTTCATAAACGGGTGCGCGAGCACCCAGGTTCCAAACGTCCGGGTCGCTATCATACCTGTAAACTAACAACATAAAATTCTAGACAGAACATTGACTACACTAGAAAACATGTCAAACAATTCCAACCTGCCTTGACCAGACGGTGTACAAGTATACAATCCATATCAGCTTATAGGTGACTACCTTACTAGACCTTCCTCTACAAAACTAACTTCCCAAAATTACTGTCTGCAGATTAAAACTTAGAACTGTCTGACAGTGTTTGCAATTTGGCAATATCAGAATGAATACTGCAGTTGCCATTATTAATACTTCAGCAACCAATGTTTGCTAGTAAGTTAATACTCCAGGGGACAGAACAAAACAAAAACTCCAGTGTATAAGAAACAATTTTTTTTAGAAGAGAAACAATGTTTGCTAGTAAGTTAATCCAGAACCAATTAATCCAGAAAATATCCTCTTTCACAAAGGATATTACCTAAACCAGGAGGACATGATCAGTTAATATCCTCTTTTACAAAAGATAACATAAACTCTAGGTGAAAGGCAACAGTAAGTAAACACTAGATTCAGACGCAACGTAGCTCCGTATGCTTGACACAAAATAAGATATAAGTTGTAGTTTATATTTTCATCTCAGAGAAAACTTCTGTAGTAAACTAAATAGGATGCCACATTTAACTCAGTTTCTATGTAATTTTCACAGCACTACAAATAACTGCCACCAATTCCCTACAGCTTACAAAACAATATACTTATAAACAAGCTCTGATATTAGAGAAGTAAAACTACCACTTTTAAATGAAACCATTTGCTACCTCTCCTATGTCTGTGTTGAATAACCAACAATCGCATGGTGACATCAACTGATTGTCCTCTCCATAACATAAGGGGTAAAAGAGTACTGAGCTGTGCAAATCATACAATGTATAGCAATGAAAATTGCAACGGTTGTTGGAAAGCATGACATGGAGAGGGTATAATACTGTTTTAGCAAAACAGAAATCTACTTGCCAGCATAAAACACAACAGAAAGTAAAGATTCTTCTCACAACACCAGAAAGCTGCAATCGTTCAGAGGACTCGAGGAGGTGCCGCAAGATCCTGAGCTGGCTGAACGAACCGAGGAGGTGCTGCAAGATCCGGAGCAGCAAGTCATCAGTGCGGCGAGCATGAACTGAACAAGAAAACAACAATTTAAAATACCTCCAATTAACATTAAAATGCAATATCTAATGAAGATTGGAAACTACAGCACCATAAGAAAATTTCATGGCTGAGGTAGATAAGATACCATCTCCGATTTATACTACTGCTAGTGGTTAGAACTTTAAAAAACATCAAGAAAACAACATTTTATTACTAATCTACTAGAGATGGACGTGTATGTAAATCCATAGGCATCTGAATTTTAAAGAACGGGAGGAGGCGGTGCTCACATTCCTAGATCTGGAGCAGCAATAGGCATGAACTAGAGAAGCAAAACAAGGTGGGAACGAAGTATGGGGCGCTAACCTTCTTCGAAGGAGGAAGACGATCGCCGCCGCCGGGTCGTCGTCGGAGGGCACAGAAGATCTGAGGCAAAGCAGATATTGGGGGCAGGAGAAGAACGACCGCCGAGATGTCGCTGTTGCCGGAGGGGAGAGTGGAATCTTGGATGCTTATACACGACGGTCCTCGCCAGAGGGAGGCAGAAGCGCCGCTCCGATTGCCGGAGAGAGGCGGAGGCGCCGCTCCTAGGTAGAGGTAGGCGTCGCACCCGACGCGCCTCTCCGCGCGCAGGAGATTGGGGCAGAGGGAGGACGATCCGCCGGAGGAGAGGGGAGAGGCGAGAGAGGTTCCGGTCGCCGGAGGAAGAGGGTCGCCGGCTCTCCTCGTCGCTTGTCGCGAGCGAGTCGCGGAACTGATTCCCCACCTCTGGAGTGGTGGAACGCACTCCCGGGGACGAACGCGGAAACGACAGGGAACCCAAACGTTACGGGCAACCAAATGGCCTGGTCGGCTAATCCGGGGCAACTCATCCCGGGGTTAGTTCGGCCCGGGAAAGTGCGGGGAACCCCTAGGGAAAGCCTACAACCAAACGAGCCCAAGGCGCGTGGCCGCTGGCAGGTGACCACTTGAGCGGCATGGCACTGATGACGGCGGTGCTGGAGGGAGTCATTCGGTTGGTGCATGGCTCATCACTACTAATCAGGTAATGTCACGTGCTTATGGGCATGGCTCATGCTTGCTCCTTGTTTCACTCTACATGTAACATTGTGACACGATGCGGTTCATGCACTAGGCGATGCATCGCATGCATGTGATTTTCCGTATTTAATTTTTTTCTTTGCACTCGAGGGAAGGAACTAACCGGTGCCAACCAAACTCACGGACCAAGGTTCATTCTGTTAAACCATGTACACTACATAGAGTAGTGTCTTCTACTTGGTAAAATGATTTTTTTGTTCATTTATAAAATCTCTAACTGTGTTTGGATGCATAGAAAGTTGGCATGTAATTGAATTGGACTAAGATTCCAAATCAGAGAAGGAAATAAATTGGCTTTTAATTCGATTCTATTGTTTGGATGTGTTTGGAATTTGGTGTTGGAATCAAATGGTGTGACCAATTCCAAATCATGTTTGGATGTATAAAGTATGGAATTTTATATTTTGTTGAATTTGGACAATTTCAAACATAAAAATAAATCATGTATTTCATGTTCAATCTAGAGGCTCGCCGAAGCAGGGCCGGATGAGTGGCTCGCCGGAGCAGCGCTGGAGACGGGAGAGGCCGGAGCGGGCGCTGGAGCGGCGAGTGGGAGGCGAACGAGGGGAAGAGCGGGCGCAGGGGCATGCGTCGACCGGCGCAGGGGCATGCTGCGGCCGGAGAAGGGGCATGCAGCGAGTCGGCGGCTGGCGCGAGGAGGGAGACGGGAGGTGATGACGTGTGCTTGTCGTACGCAGACTTCACACTGTTGGGAAACCCCAAGAGGAAGGTATGATTAGCACAACAATAAGTTTTCTCTCAGTAAGAATCCAATATTTAATCGACTAGTAGGAGAAAGGTGTGACTTCTGAAAGTGTTGCTGGCTGACTAGTGGCAGGGCGCACTACCGGCGTCAGCAACAACGTAAAATCTGCACACAACACAACCAAAATACTTTGCCCCAACTTACAGTGAGGTTGTCAATCTCACCGGTTTTGCTGAACACAAATGATTAAATGTATCAAGTGGAAGGAGATGTTTGCAGATAATAGGATTGCAGTGGTTGAATTTATCAGTGTAAAGGAAAGGACCGGGGCCCACAGTTCACTAGAGGTGTCTCTCCATAAAGATAAATAACATGTTGGGTGAACAAATTACAGCTGGGCAATTGACAGAATAACGATCATACATGACAAGATGGTTACTATGAGATTCGTTTGGGCATTACGACATAATACATATACCGTAATCCAACTGCGTCTATGACTAATAATCCACCTTCCGGTTATCGTCCGAACCCCTTCCAGTATTAAGTTGCAAGCAATAGATTATCGCATTAAGCAATGTGTGTAAAGTAAACAATAGAATTACCCTCGGATAAAACATTGTTGTTTTCTCCCTAGTAGCAACAAAACATCTACAATCTTAGAAGTTATTGTCACTCTTCCAGAAAACTAGAGGCATGAACCTACTATCGAGCATAAATACCCCATCTTGGAGTCACAAGCATGTACTTGGCCAGATTATCTATAAGCAACAGAGAGGATGCAAGATCACAAACAACATATGACATGAATATATAATCGATCTCAACATAGTATAAAATATTCATTGGATCCCAGCAAACACAACATGTAGCATTACATAAGGATGATCTTGACCATGTAGGGCAGCTCACAAGATCTAAACATGAGGCACAAATTGGAGAAGACAACCATCTAGCTAATGATATGGATCCATAGTCCAACGATGAACTACTCACGCATCACTTCAGAGGCGGGCATGACAATGTAGATGCCTCCGGCTATGATTTCCCCCTCCGGCGGGGTGCCGGGAAGAGCTTCAGAACCCTCCCGAGATGGGTTCTGCAATGGGCGCGATGGAACTTTTCGTGGATGGAGGCTCGGGTATTCGGGGTTTTCTCAAGATCGTGATTGAATAGGAGGAGGGGCGATGTCGGTGGAGGGCAGGGTGGCCCACACCACCCCTAGGCGTGGGCCAGGGTCAGGCCGTGCCTAGGGCAGGTGTGGCCGCCCTGCTGCCCCCCTTCGACTCCCCTCTGGACTCTATCTTCGTTACGGTAAAATATGGACTTCGGCTTTTTGTTTCGTCCAATTCCGAGAATATTTTCTGTACAACTTTTCTGAAATACGAAACAGCAGAAAATAGGGAACTGGCAATGTGGCATCTTGTTAATGCCGGAAAATGTATAAAAGTGTAACGAAGTATGAAAAAAACATGTATAAATTGGTGTAAATCAAGCATGGAGAATCAAAAATTATAGATACGTTTGAGACGTATCAGGAGGGAGCCGGGGAGGTGGAACGTGGCGGCGGGGGAACCTGGAGGCGGGGCAGGGGAACGTGCCAGCGGGAGGCAGGGCGGGGCACGCGGGGAGGATGGGAGGGAGGCCGGCGGGAGGCGGGGCGCGGAATGCGGGGAGGGAGACGGGAGGGAGGCGGGTGGGGCACTCGGGGAGGCAGGCAGGCACGCACTTTCCGAGCCTTTCCGAGGGTGAGACCTCGAAAAGTTGTGCGCTCTATTTGCACGCGAGGTGGGGGTGCTCGGAATCGAGTTATCTTTCCACGTATCAATTCAGAGCATAGTCCAAACGGTAGAATTTGCGGAATTGAGCCAAATTCCAATTCCATGCCCAGTTTCTATGCATCCAAACACAACATAACAATATTTTCCATAAAATTTGTAGGGCCATATGGTAGTCAAAATATTTCCTCTACATGTGTTTATTGTCCTCTTGTGATTTAAATACATTCTAAAATTATTTTATAAATAGCTTAATTAATTAAGCACATTCGCCAGCTTTAGTAAGGGCGTTCTATTGTTACCAATGGTAAACAAATCGGTAATTATTAACTTCTCGATAGGTTTGGTGGTAGCGACTAATCAGAATTCAGAGAATTAACTAATTTAATTAGCAGGCTATTAATTGGTACAACCTACACATATTAGCACTTAAAATATTATATATATGAAAGAAATATTATATGGGCCTCTATATGCCCGGCCCTATTTCTTTAGATCCTAAAATTCCATTAAAACATGTACGTGTCTCCTCCCTGACCTAATCTTCAAGGTCACAAGCGACTCGGGATCACCAACCGTCATCATGTTCCTTCTTTCACTTATCCTCCTCTTACCTCGTAAGTGTTGGAAATATGCCCAAGAGGCAATAATAAAATGGTTATTATAATATCTTTGTGTTTATGATAAATGTTTATATACCATGCTATAATTGTATTAACCGAAACATTGATACATGTGTGTTATGTAAACAACAAGGAGTCCCTAGTAAGCCTCTTGTATAACTAGCTTGTTGATTAATAGATGATCATGGTTTCGTGATCATGAACATTGGATGTTATTAATAACAAGGTTATGTCATTAGTTGAATGATATAATGGACACACACCCAAATGAGCGTAGCATAAGATCAAGTCATTAAGTTCATTTGCTATAAGCTTTCAATACATAGTTGTCTTAATCCTTCGACCATGAGATCATGTAAATCACTTACACCGAAAGGGTACTTTGATTACATCAAACGTCATTGCGTAAATGGGTGACAATAAAGGTGGGATTAAGTATTTGGAAAGTGTGAGTTGAGGCATATGGATCAACAGTGGGATTTGTCCATCCTGATGACGGATAGATATACTCTGGGCCCTCTCGGTGGAATGTCATCTGATTAGCTTGCAAGCATATGAATAGTTCATAAGAGATCACATACCACGGTACGAGTAAAGAGTACTTGTCGGTAACAAGGTTGAACAAGGTATGGAGATACCGATGATCAAACCTCGGACAAGTAAAATATCGCGAGACAAAGGGAATTGGCATCGTATGTAAATGGTTCAATCGATCACTAAGTCATCGTTGAATATGTGGGAGCCATTATGGATCTCCAGATCCCGCTATTGGTTATTGCTCGGAGAGGAGTCTCGACCATGTCTGCATAGTTCGCGAACCGTAGGGTGACGCGCTTAAGGTTCGATGTCGCATAAGTAGATTTGAGTATGGTATGGAGACGAAGTTTGTTCGGAGTCTCGGATGTGATCCAGGATGTCACGAGGAGGTCCGGAAGAGTCCGGAGAATAAGATTCATATAAGGAAAGTTGATTTCTGGGTTTTCGGAAATGTTCGGGATTGTTCCGGTGTTGACTGGAAGGTTCTAGAAGGTTCTGGAAGGTTCCACCATGGGGCCCACGACCCGGGAGGCCCACCGTGGGCCGAGGGGATGCTCCCTGGCCTAATGGGCCAGGGGCACTTGGCCCCCAAGGCCCAGGCCGGGGTTTCCCTGGGGGGATCAACTTGGGGGAGGGGAAAGCCCCTCTCCCCCCTTGGCCGCCGCCCCCTAACCCTAGATGGGAAAGGGGGCCACCCTGGCCGGCCAGCCCCCTATATAAAGAGGGGAGGGGGTGGCCGGCCAGCCCATCCTCCCATTGCCTCCTCCTCTGGCCGCCTCTCCCTCCACCATACGCTGTCCGGGCTTAGGCGAAGCCCTGCAGTTTTCTTCCTCCACCACCACCACCACGCCGTCGTGCTGCTGGACGTTGGAGGAGATCTACCACACCTCCGCTGCCCGCTGGAACGGGAGAGGAAGGAGCTTCATCGACACCGTACGCGCGACCGAGTACGGAAGTGCTGCCGGATTGCAGCACCGGGGACGATCGTCTACACCAACAACGAGATTAATCTCGTAGGCTTTGGAATCTTCGAGGGTTAGTCGCATCTCCATCTCGTTGCTTAGATCTAGTAGATTGGATCTTGGGTGTTCCATAGATTAGATCTGTTGGTTTTATTCACTTTGCGGTAGGAAAATTTTTGTTTTCTATGCAACGAACCCCATCAGTGGTATCAGAGCCACGTCTATGCATAGATCTGTTGCACGAGTAGAACACAATGGTTTGTGGGCGGTGATGCTTTTGTTGCTTTAGTTTGTGTACTTTGCTTCTTGCGGGATGGTGGGATGAAGCGGCCCGGGCTAACTTTACATGACCGCGTCTCATGAGACTTGCTCCACGCTTGACATGCAACTTGTATTGCATAAGTGGCTTTGCGGGTGTCTGTCTCTCCCACCATAGTGAAGATTGTAATTTGCACTTCTATTGTCAACACTAGTATCACCGTTGTGGTTCATGTTCGTAGGTAGATTGGATCTTACTCGAAAACCCTAAACCACGTAAAAGATGCAAACCAAATTAGAGGCGTCTAACTTGTTTTTGCAGGGTTTGGTGATGTGATATGGCCATTATGTGATGATGATTATATTCGATGTATGAGATGTTCATTGATGTATTATGGCAACCGGCAGGAGCCTAATGGTTGTCTTTAATTTTTGTTAAAGACCTGCGTGTCTATTCATCATGTAATAGCTTTATTCCAAGTAGTTGTTATAGTAGCTATAAGTGATGGACAACCATGAAGCGGCGCCACTGACCTTGACGCCATGCTGGTGATGATGGAGATCATGTCCGTGCTTTGGAGATGGAGATCAAAAGCACAAGAAGAAAGGCCATATCATATCACACATTATGAATTGCATGTGATGTTAATCCTTTTATGCATCTTATTTTGCTTAGATCGCGACGGTAGCATTATAAGATGATCCCTCTCACTAAATATCAAGATAATAAAGTGTTCATCCTTAGTATGCACCGTTGCTAAGACTTGTCGTTTCGAAGCATCTCGTGATGATCGGGTGTGATAGACTCTACATGTGCATACAACGGGTGCAAGCCAGATTTGCACACGCGGATACTAAGGTTGCCTTGACGAGCCTAGCATGTACAGACATGGTCTCGGAACACGGGATACCGAAAGGTAGAGCATGAGTCATATGAATGATATGATGAACACTTTGAGTGTTCGCCTTTGAAGCTACATCTTTTCTCGTGAAGATCGGACTTGGTGTAGTGGATTTGGTTCGTGTAATCACTAAGACAATGCGAGGGATGTTGTTTTGAGTGGGAGTTCACCTAGTTAATTTAAGAATTAAAATTGAACTCATTTTATCATAAACTTAGTCTAAACTCTTTGCAAATATGTTGTAGATCATGGCGCCCCCTCCATCAATTTTAACCAGTTCCTAGAGAAAGAAAAGCTTAAGGGCAATGGTAGCAACTTCACTGACTGGTCCCGTCATGTGAGGATTTTCCTCACTGGCGTGAGCATGCAATTTGTGCTCGAAGCACCGCTAGGTCCCCCACCACCTCCTGCAGTGTCCGAGGACATAAAGAATGTTTATGAGACTCGGGTAACTCGGTACTCCGAAATTCAGTGTGCCATCTTGTGCAGTTTAGAGGCAGAGCTCCAAAAGCGTTTTGAGCACCACGACCCATGTGAGATGATGCGTGAGCTCAAACTTATCTTTGAGACTCATGCAGCCGTGGAGAGCTATGAGGCCTCGAAACAGTTCTTTAACTGCATGATGGAAGAGGGCAGCTCCGTTAGTGAGCACATGTTCGCCATGTCCGGACATGCGAAGAAGCTCAGTGACTTGGGGATTGTGATCCCTAACAAGCTGGGTATTCATCGTGTCCTCCAATCACTGCCACCAAGTTACAAGAACTTCGTGATGAACTACAACATGCAGAACATGAACAAAGAGTTACCTGAACTCTTCTCCATGCTGAAGTCTGCTGAAGTAGAAATTAAGAAGGAGAACCAAGTGTTGATGGTCAACAAGACCACCAGTTTCAAGAAGCAGGGCAAGCCTAACAAGGGCAACTTCAAGAAGGGCGGCAAGAAAGTTGCAGCGCCTCCTGAGAAGCCTAAGGCTGGTCCTAAGCCTGAGACTGTGTGCTACTACTGCCAGGGGAAGGGGCACTGGAAGCGGAACTGCACCAAATACTTGGCCGATCTGAAGAGCGGCCATGCCAAGAAGAAAGGTATATTTGATATACATGTTATAGATGTCTATCTTACTGGTTCTCGTAGTAGTGCCTGGGTATTTGATACTGGTTCGGTTGCTCACATTTGTAACTCGAAACAGGAACTGCGGAATAAACGAAGCCTGGCAAGGGACGAGGTGACGATGCGCGTTGGAAATGGATCCAAGGTCGATGTGATCGCCGTCGGCACGCTCCCCCTACATCTACCTTCGGGATTAGTTTTAAACCTTAATAATTGTTATTTGGTACCTGCGTTGAGCATGAACATTATATCTGGATCTTGTTTGATGCAAGACGGTTATTCGTTTAAGTCTGAGAATAATGGTTGTTCGATTTATATGAGTAATGTCTTTTATGGCCATGCACCTGAGATGAATGGTTTATTCTTGTTAAATCTCGATAGTAGTGATACACATGTTCATAACATTGATGCTAAGCGAATTAAATTGAATGATAATTCTACTTATATGTGGCACTGTCGTCTTGGTCATATTGGAGTGAAGCGCATGAAGAAACTCCATTCCGATGGACTTCTTGAGTCACTTGACTTTGAGTCACTTGACAGATGCGAAGCATGTCTAATGGGAAAAATGACTAAGACTCCATTTTCTGGCACAATGGAGCGAGCTACAGACTTATTGGAAATCATACATACCGATGTGTGCGGACCAATGAGTGTAGCATCGCGCGGTGGTTATCGTTATGTTCTAACCTTCACGGATGATCTGAGTAGATATGGGTATATTTACTTTATGAAACACAAGTCCGAGACTTTTGAGAAGTTCAAGGAATTCCAAAGTGAAGTAGAAAATCAACGTAACAAGAAGATTAAGTTTCTGCGTTCTGATCGCGGAGGCGAATATCTGAGTTATGAGTTTGGCATGCATTTAAAGAAATGCGGAATACTTTCACAGTTGACACCGCCGGGAACACCACAGCGTAATGGTGTGTCCGAACGTCGTAATCGAACTCTCTTAGATATGGTTCGTTCTATGATGTCTCTTACCGATTTGCCATTATCGTTTTGGGGTTATGCTTTAGAGACAGCCGCATTCACTTTAAATAGGGCACCATCTAAATCCGTTGAAACGACACCGTATGAATTATGGTTTGGGAAGAAACCTAAGCTGTCGTTCCTTAAAGTTTGGGGTTGCGATGCTTATGTAAAGAAGTTACAACCTGACAAGCTAGAACCCAAAGCGGAGAAATGCGTCTTCATAGGATACCCTAAAGAAACTATTGGGTATACTTTCTATCACAGATCCGAAGGCAAAATCTTTGTTGCCAAGAACGGATCCTTTCTTGAGAAGGAGTTTCTCACTAAAGAAGTGACTGGAAGAAAAGTAGAACTCGACGAGGTTGATGAACCTTCTCTCATAGATCAGAGTAGCGCAGTGCCGGAAGAAATTCCTGTGCAGCCTGCACCGATAGGAGAGGAAGCAAATGATGATGATCATGAAATTTCGAACGAGGAAGCTACTGAACCTCGCAGATCGACGAGGGAACGTACCACTCCTGATTGGTATGATCCCTGTCTAAATGTCATGATTGTGGACAACAATGATGAGGACCCTGCGACGTATGAAGAAGCGATGATGAGCCCAGATTCCAACAAATGGCAAGAAGCCATGAAATCCGAAATGGGATCCATGTATGATAACAAAGTATGGACTTTGGTAGACTTACCTGATAGCCGCAAGGCTGTCGAGAATAAATGGATCTTCAAGAGAAAAACAGATGCTGATGGTAATATTACTGTCTATAAAGCTCGACTTGTCGCAAAGGGTTTCCGACAAATTCAAGGAGTTGACTACGGTGAGACTTTCTCACCTGTAGCGAAGCTAAAGTCTGTGAGGATTTTGTTAGCAATAGCTGCATTTTTCGATTATGAGATTTGGCAGATGGATGTCAAAACGGCGTTCCTTAATGGAGACATTGAGGAAGAGTTGTATATGGTACAACCCAAAGGTTTTGTCGATCCTAAAAATGCTGACAAGGTATGCAAACTTCAGCGTTCCATTTATGGACTGAAGCAAGCATCCCGAAGTTGGAACCTACGCTTTGATAGAGTGATCAAAGACTTTGGTTTTATACGGACTCATGGTGAGGCCTGTATTTACAAGAAAGTGAGTGGGAGCTCTGTAGCGTTCCTGATATTATATGTAGATGACATATTATTGATTGGGAATGATATAGAACTTTTAAGCAGCATTAAAGGTTATTTGAATAAGTCTTTTTCAATGAAAGACCTTGGTGAAGCAGCATACATTTTAGGCATCAAGATTTATAGAGATAGATCAAGACGCCTAATAGGCCTTTCACAAAGTACATATCTGGACAAGATTCTAAAGAAGTTTAGAATGGATGAAAGCAAGAAAGGGTTCTTGCCTATGTTGCCAGGTAAGGTCTTGAGTAAGACTCAAGGTCCGGCTACGGCAGATGAAAGAGAGAGGATGAGCAAGATCCCCTATGCTTCGGCAGTAGGCTCTATCATGTACGCCATGCTGTGTACTAGACCGGATATCGCACATGCTGTTAGTTTGACCAGCAGATATCAAAGTGATCCAGGGATGGAACACTGGACAGCGGTCAAGAATATCCTGAAGTACTTGAAAAGGACTAAGGATATGTTTCTTTGTTATGGCGGTGACCAAGAGCTCGTTGTAACCAGTTACACCGATGCAAGTTGGAACACCGACCCTGATGACTCTAAGTCTCAGTCTGGGTACGTGTTTATATTGAATGGTGCGGCAGTAAGCTGGAGCAGTTCCAAGCAGTGCACGGTGGCGAAATCTTCAACAGAATCTGAATATATAGCGGCTTCAGAGGCTTCATCGGAAGCGGTATGGATGAAGAGGTTCATTGTTGAGCTTGGTGTGGTTCCTAGTGCATTGGACCCGCTAGTCATTTATTGTGACAACACGGGTGCCATCGCCAATGCAAAGGAACCAAGGTCACACAAGAAGCTGAAGCATATCAAGCTGCGTTTTCATTCGATTCGCGAGTACATCGAAGATGGTGAAGTAGAGA
Organism: Lolium multiflorum; assembly: GCA_030979885.1. Taxonomy (NCBI): domain Eukaryota; kingdom Viridiplantae; phylum Streptophyta; class Magnoliopsida; order Poales; family Poaceae; genus Lolium; species Lolium multiflorum. Next base: position 101,007,680 of record CM061750.1, on the reverse strand, counting down.
TTTGCAAAGTACACACGGATCTGAATGTTGCAGATCCGTTGACTAAAGCTCTCCCAAGGGCAAAGCATGACCAACACCAGAATGCAATGGGTGTTAGGTACCTTACAATGTAATCTAGATTATTGACTCTAGTGCAAGTGGGAGACTGTTGGAGATATGCCCAAGAGGCAATAATAAAATGGTTATTATAATATCTTTGTGTTTATGATAAATGTTTATATACCATGCTATAATTGTATTAACCGAAACATTGATACATGTGTGTTATGTAAACAACAAGGAGTCCCTAGTAAGCCTCTTGTATAACTAGCTTGTTGATTAATAGATGATCATGGTTTCGTGATCATGAACATTGGATGTTATTAATAACAAGGTTATGTCATTAGTTGAATGATATAATGGACACACACCCAAATGAGCGTAGCATAAGATCAAGTCATTAAGTTCATTTGCTATAAGCTTTCAATACATAGTTGTCTTAATCCTTCGACCATGAGATCATGTAAATCACTTACACCGAAAGGGTACTTTGATTACATCAAACGTCATTGCGTAAATGGGTGACAATAAAGGTGGGATTAAGTATTTGGAAAGTGTGAGTTGAGGCATATGGATCAACAGTGGGATTTGTCCATCCCGATGACGGATAGATATACTCTGGGCCCTCTCGGTGGAATGTCATCTGATTAGCTTGCAAGCATATGAATAGTTCATAAGAGATCACATACCACGGTACGAGTAAAGAGTACTTGTCGGTAACGAGGTTGAACAAGGTATGGAGATACCGATGATCAAACCTCGGACAAGTAAAATATCGCGAGACAAAGGGAATTGGCATCGTATGTAAATGGTTCAATCGATCACTAAGTCATCGTTGAATATGTGGGAGCCATTATGGATCTCCAGATCCCGCTATTGGTTATTGCTCGGAGAAGAGTCTCGACCATGTCTGCATAGTTCGCGAACCGTAGGGTGACGCGCTTAAGGTTCGATGTCGCATAAGTAGATTTGAGTATGGTATGGAGACGAAGTTTGTTCGGAGTCTCGGATGTGATCCAGGATGTCACGAGGAGGTCCGGAAGAGTCCGGAGAATAAGATTCATATAAGGGAAGTTGATTTCTGGGTTTTCGGAAATGTTCGGGACTGTTCCGGTGTTGACTGGAAGGTTCTAGAAGGTTCTGGAAGGTTCCACCATGGGGCCCACGACCCGGGAGGCCCACCGTGGGCCGAGGGGATGCTCCCTGGCCTAATGGGCCAGGGGCACTTGGCCCCCAAGGCCCAGGCCGGCCAACCCCCTAGGGTTTCCCGGGGGATCAACTTGGGGGAGGGGAAAGCCCCTCTCCCCCTTGGCCGCCGCCCCCTAACCCTAGATGGGAAAGGGGGCCACCCTAGCCGGCCAGCCCCCTATATAAAGAGGGGAGGGGGTGGCCGGCCAGCCCCTCCCATTGCCTCCTCCTCTGGCCGCCTCTCCCTCCACCATACGCTGCCCGGGCTTAGGCGAAGCCCTGCAGTTTTCTTCCTCCACCACCACCACCACGCCGTCGTGCTGCTGGACGTTGGAGGAGATCTACCACACCTCCGCTGCCCGCTGGAACGGGAGAGGAAGGAGCTTCATCGACACCGTACGCGCGACCGAGTACGGAAGTGCTGCCGGATTGCAGCACCGGGGACGATCGTCTACACCAACAACGAGATTAATCTCGTAGGCTTTGGAATCTTCGAGGGTTAGTCTCATCTCCATCTCGTTGCTTAGATCTAGTAGATTGGATCTTGGGTGTTCCATAGATTAGATCTGTTGGTTTTATTCACTTTGCGGTAGGAAAATTTTTGTTTTCTATGCAACGACCCCATCAGTAAGTTTCTCTTCTCCCACCACCTACCCAGTGTACGAATCCTCTTGTATCTCAACCACCTACCTTATTGAAGGCGGCCTCGAGCTCCCATACGAGCTCCTCAAGATGGTCGAACTCCCATATATGGTCAGCAAGGGCAAGGAACATGCAGTACTACTAGGTCTCCTGAAAGATTGCTATCATTAGATTTCTTTTTGACCTAAAAGGATATAATTTGATCTAACTACATTGAAAAGAGTTTTAGTTACAAGTCTCCTAGAATACGAGACAACGAAAGAGAAGCTCCTAGAGTACATCCCCGGTTGTCGGTAGGACGACTCTCAGGCCAAGAGCTCCGGCCTGAACCCATATGGTGGCCTCCTCCTTGATATTTACATCATACTATGGGTCGAGGGCCATGCTCATTCAAAATACGCATTCATTCATGTGCTTCCATAGCATCCACGATAGCAGCAACATGGTGGTTCTAGGTTCCTTGCGTAGAGGCTTTGGAGTTGGAGGTTTGATCTCGGCTAGCTAATCAGTGAGCGAGGGAATCATCGTTGCTAGGGATTATGCAAGTCATCCTTAGCCATGACAGCTCCTCGTGCCAAACTTGCTTGGACAAGGAGCACTCGACCATAAGGTGTCGCATGTTCTAGGGATGTTGATCCCACATCAGATATCGCGGCTGGTGTTAAAGCCTCCCCGAAATAGGTTTTCGCCCGCTTTATAAATAAAGCAACCACATCCATATAAGGTTCAAGTATAGGACAGAACATGGACTACGGCCACCATAAGGTCCGCTGGAGCCACATCACAACATGGCTGAAAGAAAAAAAAAACTAAGTGATCCAGCCCTATGACAAAGGGTAACTCAGAGGCTAGATGGGGTAGATATGCGACGAGAAGTCGCAAAAATATCCTCCAACATTTCGTCCAAACGCTCTCTGTCTGATGTCTACACAGCGGATACCACTGCTGCAACAAAGCCAAGAAATTTTAGGCAGAGTGAGAGGCGCGTCGAAGAAAGATACACTCTATCACCATCTTGTTACGCACGGTCCATAAGGTCCAGTCAAAGCTGGAACAATAACTAGAAGAGATGACTCCTCCTGCTGGTGTTGTTCGCGTGGGGCTCAATAAACTCTCCGAGGACTGAGGCTTGCCACTCAAGCCCTAGAGCCTCATGCAAGAAACTCAAAAGAAACTAGGCAAAGGGGCAAGAGAACATGATGTGCATTGTTGATTTCGGAACCGCACATAATGGGCGCAGGCAGTTACCCGACCGTTCTATACTTAGCGACCTCCACACCCGATGGAAGGCCATCTCTAAGCAGTTGTTACGGGAAGATTTTCGTCTTAAGAGGAATCGACACTTTGAAAAGCGGGAACATCCAAGATAGGTGTGCCCCCTAAACAGGCCTATAGGCTGATCTCGGTGAGAACATGCCGAAGTAGTAAGGCGCCGGAGAGGAGAGTCTACATCCTGGAGGTCCCTCCGGGAGGAGGTTCAACAACGATTCCAAACGTAGGACCTCTGTGATGACCCAGCGTACCACTGCATGGTGTAGTACACAAGTCGTTGACATAACACAAGTGAAACACCATTCCACTCATATTACATCCTTCAGAGTGGTACAACAGAAACATATGCGAGTCCAATGTATGTCTATAGAAGGATACACAAGCTGTTTACAGAATATCAACACAGCCTCCTACTTTACAGTGAGGTAAAACTTCAAATAAAGCGCAAGAAGAACGACTCGTAGTCTAACTTATTGCTAACTCAAGCTTAAGAACTACTAGGCTTGCTATAGAACTCTAGCTACTTAGGGGCTAGGATTAGGGAAAGATTCCCTTCTATTACTAATCTAGGTTTTCACTCCAGTTGCTGCAGAAGTTGACTTCATTGACTTCTTTGCTTGGATTCTTCATCTTGTTGCAGTTGACTCCTTTGTCTTCGAGTTCCACGGTAGTTTATCCTCCGGTGCCTCCATAGCTAAGCAGGGGATTTAAGAGTGGGATGAGTACGAGCGTACTCAGCAAGTTCATATTAGGAAATAGGTGTATCATGCACTAGCTACAGCCACAGACCAGAAAGTCATAGGCGAATGCAAGTTTTCATAAACATTTCTTCAAAAGGTTTATTTTATTCTGAAAACTATGCCCGTCAGTCTTCACAGGTTGACTAGAATTTCATGGAGTTCCTTTCCTGCCGCGTTCGCAGTTTGACAGCCACAATTTTGATATCCTCTACAGAGGTGCGTTACTTTTCCCATAAGAGAACTTATCCTTGATACCAACCGGGTGATCTTTCCCGTCCACACTTCCTTGGTGTGGGCTCAGGTGTAAGGTCCAAGCCATTCACTCCCTTCTCCACGACCCCGCAGACCCACCCTTTTGTAAGTCTGTCCTCCCTTTATCTATGGGTAGACCGACCCAGGCATTTGTTCTCACCTATACCATTAAGGTAGACCGTTCCGAACAATTCATGTGCCCTGTCCTATACACCATAGATAGACCGATCCGGACAACCCTTACAATCCTTCATAGACCAATAATAAGTCTACCCTCTCCTGTATCTAATGGTAGACCGTGACGGACCACATGTCCCCACCTTTACCAAAGATAGACCGATATAGACAACCCTTATCACTAGTCCGTTGGCATGCGAGAGGGAAAAGATACAGCTGACTTCCCCAGAGCCATTATAGATCTTATGGTTAACGCGATATGTACGGCGCTAGAATCACTGGACGGCATTGGTACTTAATCCTAGATGAATAGTACCCTTGCAATGGAACCTCCACCAATCAACACATACCATGGTTCCATTGCCCACCACATAGTCATATTCATAATTGTAAAATAATATTTTGCTTTTCAATGCAGGAGTGATAAGTATAGTACTTTGCATATAGTTTGATAAAAATAATCAAATGACATGAGCAAGCGATGAACTTGTCTTTCTTGACTGCAAGATTATGCAGGCAAAAGCTTCGATATGTTGATATGTCTCAAACGTATCTATAATTTCTTATGTTCCATGCTACTTTTATGACAATACTTGAATGTTTTATACATACTTTACAACATTATTATATATTTTCCGGCACTAACCTATTAACAAGATGCCGAAGCGCCAATTGCTGTTGTTTTTGGTTTCAGAAATCCTAGTAAGGAAATATTCTCGGAATTGGACGAAATCAACGCCCAGGGTCCTATTTTTGCACGAAGACCGAAAGGGAACGAAGTGGGGCCACGAGGTGGCCAGACACGGGCGGCGCGGCCCAGCCCGGCCGCGCCGGCCTAGTGTGTGGGCCCTCGTGACGCCCCTGACCTACCCTTCCGCCTACAAATAGCCTTCGTCGCGAAACCCCCGTACCGAGAGCCACGATACGGAAAACCTTCCAGAGACGCCGCCGTCGCGAATCCCATCTCGGGATTCAGGAGATCGCCTCCGGCACCCTGCCGGAGAGGGGAATCATCACCGGAGGGGCTCTACATCATCATCCCGCCTCCGGATTGATGCGTGAGTAGTTCATCCTTGGACTATGGGTCCATAGCAGTAGCTAGATGGTTGTCTTCTCCGCTTGTGCTATCATTGTTTAGATCTTGTGAGCTGCCTAACATGATCAAGATCATCTATTTGTAATGCTACATGTTGTGTTTGGCGGGATCCGATGAATATAGAATATTATGTTAAGTTGATTATCAATCTATCATATATGTGTTGTTTATGTTCTTGCATGCTCTCCGTTGCTAGTAGAGGCTCTGGCCAAGTTGATACTTGTAACTCCAAGAGGGGGTAATTATGCTCGATAGTGGGTTCATGCCTCCATTGAATCTGGGACAGTGACAGAAAGTTCTAAGGTTGTGGATGTGCTGTTGCTACTAGGGATAAAACATTGATGCTTTGTCTAAGGATATTTGTGTTGATTACATTACGCACCATACTTAATGCAATTATCTGTTGTTTACAACTTAATACTGGAGGGGGTTCGGATGATAACCCGAAGGTGGATTATTTAGGCATAGATGCATGTTGGATAGCGGTCTATGTACTTTGTCGTAATGCCCTGATTAAATCACATAGTAATCATCGTTGATATGTATTGAATCTTTATTTGTCAATTGCCCGCCTGTAATTTGTTCACCCAGCATGTTAGTTATCTTATTAGAGAGACACCTCTAGTGAACTGTGGACCCCGGTCCATTCTTTTACATCTGAATATATTCTACTGCTTTTACTGTTCTTTGCAAACAAACACCATCTTCCACTCGATACGTTTAATCCTTTGTTTTCAGCAAGCCGGTGAGATTGACAACCTCACTGTTACGTTAGGGCAAAGTACTTTGATTGTGTTGTGCAGGTTCCACGTTGGCACCGGTTTCACTGGTGTTGCGCTGCACTACATTCCTCCACCAACAACCTTCACGTGCTTCTTGGCTCCTACTGGTTCGATAACCTTGGTTTCATACTGAGGGAAACTTGTTGTTGTGCGCATCACACCTTCCTCTTGGGGTTCCCAACGGACGTGTACATTTACGCGCATCAAGCCATTTTTCTGGCGCCGTTGCCGTGGAGATCAAGACACGCTGCAAGGGGAGTCTCCACTTCCAATCTCTTTACTTTGTTTTTGTCTTGCTTTACTTTATTTTATTTACTATCTTGTTTGCTTCATATTAAAAACACAAAAAAATTAGTTACTTTACTTACTGTCTTATTTACTTGTTCTATATCAAAACACAAAAAAATTAGTTACTTGTCTTTACTTTATTTGCCTAGTTTACTTTAGGGATTTCTATTTTCGTGCCCTCGGGTCCTTAGTTGTGCTCAGTTTTCCCCAGCTCCTTAGTTTTTCCTCAGTTTTACCCAAACGTTTGTCTGAAACCATCACACGTGATGTAACGGCCGGTTGCCCGACGGTTGACCGTTATCTTCTGACTAGTGGGGCCACGTAGAGCCTGCAAAGACACGTCAGACCATCCATCTTTGTTTGACCGTAAGCATCGCTGTATCCCTGACCAAAACGCGAACGAGTGGGGCTTCGGTATATCAAATGACAAGTGGGGCCATGATGCTGATACAAGGGGCAATACACGGGTAGGATTAGATTTTTAAACGGAGCTCTACAGCGATGGCACGGAGGAGGTGGCATGCGGGGTGCCGAGATGAGATCGACGTCCACAAAGAACTGCATGAGGCGAGACCAGACGCATTAGATAGATATGAACTAGACGCGTTTAACCATGCAAAGAAGAGAAGAAATGGTCGACGACATCGACGACCACCTCAAAACTTTGACTGACCGTGTCGGACACGAACGCGAGCAATGTAGAGAAAACTAGTGTCTCTCCTTTCTGGCGTGTATAGGTGGGTGCTAGGAGAGTGTGGTGGCGAAGGGAAAGACCTCGCGGCGGTCTGTGGCGTCCAGCATAGCGGGTCGGCGTGGCCGTGCCCACATCGGCGTGCATGCATGTTCGGCATTGGCATCAGCATGTACGTTCGGCATTGGCCTCGGCGGTATCTCTGGTGTGTCAGTGATCGAATGAGGGGACGGGATTGAGGGTGCATCCCGACGTTGACCTAGCAGTGGCGGCGAGCATAGCCGTTCTGACCATGCCGATATCGGCATCGGCATCGTTTGGAGGCTGTGGTGCTCGAATCAAGTTGGGATTTGTTTCTCGTAGGCCAAAATGAATTTGAAACAAGTTTCATGTTGAAGGTTAGGTAACGAAAGTTTGTAACTATCCCAAAATTATACTAGCGCCATGGTGAGGTTCTTTTTGATAGAGCTATACGGTTGGGCAAACTTTTTTGACACTTTTTAGATAGGGTTCCTTGTTGTTACACGTATGGCATCATGTATGGAAAATTTGGGGTCATTTGGAGATGTTCGAAAAAATCACTTTGCTTAAGCGCATGCCGTTTCGTCTCGCTGAAACCAGCTTTTCTAACAAGGTGATTTTTTCTACCTTCTCTAAATAACCTCAAATTTCATACAGCTGATCTTCTATACATAGATAGATAGATTGTTTCGTTTTTACATTTTTCGAACTTTTTATTTCCCTTTATAATACCCAATTGATTTTCAGGTCAAAACCTCGAAAAACAGCATCATGTATGGCATCATTTTCACCCTAAATTTCAAATTTTCTGAAACTTTCCCTTTTAGATATTCCTTGTTGTTATAGGTATGCCATCATGTATGCCAAACTTGGTTAGGTCTCACTGAAACCAGCTTTTGTAACAAATTAGGTGATGGTTTATCATTTTTTTTTGCGTGAAAAGTAATGGCTACAACAAATCGGTGATGGTTTATCATTTTTTTGCGTGAAAAGTAATGGCAACAACAAATCGGTGATGGTTTATCATTTTTTTGCGTGAAAAGTAATGGCTACAACAAATTGTTGATGGTTTATCATTTTTTGCGTGAAAAGTAATGGCAACAACAAATCGGTGATGGTTTATCATTTTTTTGCGTGAAAAGTAATGGCAACAACAAATCGGTGATGGTTTATCATTTTTTTTGCGTGAAAAGTAATGGCTACAACAAATTGTTGATGGTTTATCATTTTTTGCGTGAAAAGTAATGGCAACAACAAATCGGTGATGGTTTATCATTTTTTTGCGTGAAAAGTAATGGCTACAACAAATTGTTGATGGTTTATCATTTTTTTGCGTGAAAAGTAATGGCAACAACAAATCGGTGATGGTTTATCATTTTTTTGCGTGAAAAGTAATGGCTACAACAAATTGTTGATGGTTTATCATTTTTTTGCGTGAAAAGTAACGCCTAAAATAGTTTATAATTTTTAGCGCGTGAAAAATAATACAGAAAACCGCCCTTCAGCATACTTAGAGGGTGGAAGCTAATTAACCGCCAACAGAGAGAGAGAGAGAGGGGTTATCCTGCCCGTTCCCTATATCATACGATCAACGGTCGGCGGGCACGATCCGCGTGACATGGGCTAGACCAATCAGGGCGATGATGCACGTCTGCGAGAATTTGTGAAGAGAGAGGGCAAAACTGAGTACTATCAAGAAACCAAGGGCACCTGAGTAGTAAATAGACTAAGGGATTCAAATATGAGATTTAAAAAATGGAAAATGCGTGTTTTGTACAATGAAACCCATCTTGGCCTACCTCAAACTATTTGCAATACCAATATACATCAGTGTGAGAATTGTGGCCTCATTTAGACAAAGTATGATTTGGGGGAAGCTGTTTTGGGAAGGGCTTATTGTGGAAAACCATGCACCTTCATAGCTACTAGGTGATTTGAGAAGTGGCAATTTGTGGTAAAACTTGATTTATCTATGATTTATCTATGATTTGAGAAGTGGCAATTTGTGGTAAAGACTCCATGAGTAAGTGCCACTCTTTTTCGGATTTTTTTGCACATTAAATGACTCATTTAACTAGTTAATCCCATTTGTTGACTCTCTGTTGACCAGCCACTTGAGGGTAAAACTGAGTATATTGCACTAGCCAGTATTAGCACTCGAGGGGAAAATTGAGCACACAAAAAATGCTAGTATAAGACTCGAGGGTATACCTGAGTATATCTAAATTTCCAGGGTTAGACTCGAGGACACGTGCAATTGTTGACGCGTAGACGCGGGTCGCGGTGGAGAAGTCGAGACGTGCAATCGTGGACGCGTGTCGCGTTGCAGAAGTCCAAGACGTGCAGACGTGCACCTGTGCACGCGTAGGACGCGGGTCGCATTAACCACCCCTCGCCTTTATAGACGCCTCCTCGCACTCTCTCTGTCACTCTCACTCGCTCACGCATCGCCAACTCTCTCACGTCCCATCATCTTCTCCAAAGCAAAAAACCCTCTCCCTCTCCCTCTTCCTCTTCCTCCGCCGGAGAGATGGACAAGGAGAATGCCAATCCCATCGTCGAGGTTGGCTCGAAGCGCGACGCCTCCATCTTCGGCGCCGTCCCCTCTACGGACGACGCCGCCGCCGCCGTCGCCGGTGCATCGGAGGCTGCTGCCGCCGGTGGCAGTCAGATCCCGGCGGGATGGGACCCCTACGACCCCGTGCCGTACGTCCCGCCCCCGAACCCCTACGACACCTCCCTGGAGGACCCATGGAACGAGGTAACTACGGTTTGCTTCCTTTTTTGTTCCCCATTCCTTTTTGAACCCTATTTTTGCTGGTGTAGATGGATCTGTAGATGGATGAGTATTGGGCTAATATTTGCGCCGATTTTATTCCATTTTGTTTTGATCACTTCTTGATTTCGTTTAAGATTTGGGGTTCGGCTGTTCGGTTAATTTATGCAAGTAATATTGGATCTCAATCAGTTAATTTATGCAAGTAATCATGGGATCTCAATCAGTTATTTTATGCACTAATCAAAAGATATCAACCGTTTAATTTTGCAAATAATCTCGAATGTGTTCAAGTTCAGATCTAGTTCAGATCTAGAATCTGTTTCTTTGCCTATGATGAATGGTTGGGCACAAATTTTTACAGGGAGGGTTCAGCGAACCATTGCTGTGTACAAATCTGTTGTGCATGAGCTTTAGTTCGCTAACACCTTCCCTGTAGATATATAATCATGTCCACTCTAACTGAGGCTGACTCTGTTTTTCTTAACTTTGTTATCATGTACGTTAGTCATCGTTGCAACTCATTCACTAGTTTCTGTTTGATATGGATCAGATGTCTGGCAGCGACGTCGGCAGCGACGAAGAGGAGGAGGACGTCAAGACTCGCCAAGTGCTGCGGAGGCTGCAGGTCGGCCAGTACATCTCCTACTTCGCCAAGGAGGTGTACAGGTGCCCCTTCTGCACCAGGAGACTCGGCGCCACGGACTTCAACTGCCTCGTCACGCATGCTGAGAACATCAGCAACACCTTCCCCAACGTCGGCACGACGGTGAACGTCCACTCCTTCCGCGCCAAGCACAGGGCGCTCGGCATGCACCTCCGCAGCTTGCAGCGGGTGGAGATCTCCGCCGGGCGCATGCCTCCGCTCAAGCCCAAGGCTCCCAAGGGGAGCAAGAGCAACAAGTGGAGGCAGAGCCAGATGGGGTAGGCGGAGTCCTGGACGTGTGTGCTGCTGCTGCTGCCTCCTAGTTTGTTGTTGGGATCCCTTTGTTGTTAGCTAGGGATCCCTTGTTGTTATGTTAGTTAGTATGATGGTGCTGTGAAGGTTGTTGGCCGTACTTAGTTTTCTTGATTTACTATGACTGTGAATTTATCGTACATTATCCTGGAGATTTGCTTCTAGATTTAACTACATACATATGGACCAGAGGGAGTACTAGATTTGCTGCCATATTGGGCAAACAACGAGGGCCAAAAGGCACAAATAATTGAAGAAAGTCAGAAATGCAAGCTTCTCTAGATTTTATACTAATTTGGTGAAAAGGACAGAGAGAAAGAGGGGAAAAAGGTGCACTTAATAATGCCAATTTTGGGCCGAGAGAGACAGAACCCAGCTCCTGCTCACGTGCAACCAAACGCTTCTCGTCCTGTCCCACGCGGTCCCTTTCTACCAGCCCCACGCGACGCGGGCCCACACGACGCGGCCCCACACGACGCGGCCCCACACGTGACAGAGCGGTCAACTAAACGGGAATCCTGCCGTCTGAGCTGCTTCTGCGGGTTTCAGACAAACGTTTGGGTAAAACTGAGAAAAAAACTAAGGAGCTGGGGAAAACTGAGTACAACTAAGGACCTGAGGGCACGAAAATAGAAATCCCTTTACTTTATTGCTGCTATAATGGGTACTCCTGAAAATACTAAGTTGTGTGATTTCACTAGCACAAATAATAATGATTTTATATGCACTCCTATTGCTCCACCTGCTACTACAGCAGAATTCTATGAAATTAAACCTGCTTTACTAAATCTTGTTATGAGAGAGCAATTTTCTGGTGTTAGTACTGATGATGCTGCTGCCCATCTTAATAATTTTGTTGAACTTTGTGAAATGCAAAAGTATAAGGATATAGATGGTGATATTATAAAACTGAAATTGTTTCCTTTCTCATTAAGAGGAAGAGCTAAAGATTGGTTGCTTTCTTTGCCTAAAAATAGTATTGATTCATGGACTAAATGTAAAGATGCTTTTATTAGTAAATATTATCCTCCTGCTAAGATTATATCTTTGAGAAGTAGCATAATGAACTTTAAACAATTTGATAATGAACATGTTGCTCAAGCATGGGAGAGAATGAAATCTTTGGTAAAGAATTGCCCAACCCATGGACTGACTACTTGGATGATCATCCAAACCTTTTATGCAGGATTGAATTTTTCCTCGAGGAACCTATTGGATTCAGCTGCTGGAGGTACTTTTATGTCCATCACCTTGGGCGCCGCAACTAAACTACTTGATGATATGATGATCAATTACTCTGAATGGCACACTGAAAGAACTCCTCAAGGTAAGAAGGTAAATTCTGTTGAAGAAACCTCTTCTTTGGGTGATAAGATTGATGCTATTATGTCTATGCTTGCAAATGGTAGATCTCATATTGATCCTAATAATGTTCCTTTAGCTTCATTGGTTGCTCAAGAAGAAAATGTTGATGTGAATTTCATTAAGAACAATAATTTCAACAACAATGCTTATAGGAATAATTATGGTAACAACAACTATAGGCCATATCCTTCTAATAATGGTAATGGTTATGGTAATTCTTATGGTAATTCTTACAACAATAATAAGAGTGTACCCTCTGGTCTTGAAGTGATGCTTAAAGAATTTATTAGTACACAAACTGCTTTCAATAAAACTGTTGAAGAAAAGCTTGGTAAAATTGATGTTCTTGCTTCTAAGGTTGATAGTCTTGCTCTTGATGTTGATCTTTTAAAATTGAAAGTTATGCCTGAGGAAGTTAAAGATGCTAGGTTTGCTAAAACAAATGCCATCCAAGTTCGAATTAATGATAATATTAGATTGTTGGCTGAATTGCATGCTAGGTGGGATAGAGAAGAAAAAGAAAAACTTGCTAAAGAGAATAATGTAGCTAAAGTATGGACTATTACCACCACTAGTAATGTTGATTCTTCACATGTTGCTGCACCTCCTACTATTAATGGTAAAATAATTGGTGTTGGCAATGTTTCTACTCCTAGTGCAAAGCGTACAAAATTGCCTGAAACTGCTGTTTGTGATAAAACTGCTGAAATTTTTCAAAATATTGGTGACAATGATTCCATTGCTGTAGAACATAATGGTTTAGATTTTGATGATTGTCATATTACTGAAGTTATAAAGTTCTTACAAAAACTTGCTAGAAGTCCCAATGCTAGTGCTATAAATTTAGCCTTTACGAAACATATTACAAATGCTCTCATTAAAGCTAGGGAAGAGAAATTAAAACTTGAAGCTTCTATTCCTAGGAAGTTAGAAGATGGTTGGGAGCCCATCATTAAAATGAAATTCAATGACTTTGAATGTAATGTTTTATGTGATCTTGGTGCAAGTATTTATGTTATGCCTAAGAAGATTTATGATATGCTTGACTTGCCACCATTGAAGAATTGTTATTTGGATGTTAATCTCGCTGATAATGTTAAAAAGAAACCTTTGGGGAGGATTGATAATGTGCGCATTACGGTTAACAATAACCTTGTCCCCGTTGATTTTGTTGTCTTGGATATTGAATGCAATGCATCTTGTCCTATTGTGTTGGGAAGACCTTTTCTTCGAACTGTTGGTGCTGTTATTGATATGAGGGAAGGTAATATTAAATATCAATTTCCTCTCAAGAAAGGTATGGAACACTTCCCTAGAAAGAGAATGAAGTTGCCTTTTGATTCTATTATTAGAACAAGTTATGATGTTGATGCTTCTTCTCTTGATGTTACTTGATTTGCACTTTCTGCGCCTAGCTGAAAGGCGTTAAAGAAAAGCACTTCTTGGGAGATAACCCAAGTTACATTTTATTTACTGTATTGTTGAGTCTTGGAAGTTGTTTACTACTGTAGCAACCTCTCCTTATCATGTTTTTGTACCAAGTAAAATTTCTATGTTAAAGTTGATGCTATATTTGGGATCGCTGCGCAGAAACAGCATTGCTGTCTGTCACGAATTCTCGCAGAGCTCTCTGTAAAAAAATCGAAAAAATCTGCTAATTTACGAGCGTGATCCTCATATATGCACGCAACTTTCATTAGTTTTGAGTTTTTCCATTTGAGCAAGTTAAGTGCCCCTGCCAGATTCATCTTTACGGACTTTTCTGTTTTTTGACAGATTCTGCCTTTTATTTCGCATTGCCGCTTTTGCTATGTTGAATGAGTTTCTTTGTTCCATTAACTTTCAGAAGCTTTGTGCCATGTCCAGAAGTGTTAAGAATGATTGTGTCACCTCTGAATGTGTGAATTTTGGTTATACACTAACCCTCTAATGAGTTTGCTTGAAGTTTGTGTGAAGGAAGTTTTCAAGGGTCAAGAGAAGATGATGATATACTATGATCAAGAAGAGTGAAAGGTCTAAGCTTGGGGATGCCCCGGTGGTTCATCCCTGCATATATTAAGAAGACTCAAGCATCTAAGCTTGGGGATGCCCAAGGCATCCCCTTCTTCATCGACAACATTATCAGGTCACTTCTAGTGAAACTATATTTTTATTCCATCACATCTTATATTCTTTACTTGGAGCGTCGGTTTGTTTTTATTTTTGTTTTGGTTTGAATAAAGTTGGATCCCACCATTCTTATATTGGAGATATTACGCTCCGCTTTTTCATATGGAACACTTGTGTTCTTAATTGTGCTTTAATGTTCATGGCGAAGTCTGAAATTGCTTCGTTAAATTGCTATTTGGTTGGAATCGGAAAGTGCTGCATATGGTTTGGCAATTTGGCAATTGTTTGAGCTCTCATAGATCATGTTTAAGCTCTTGCATCATGTAGTTTAATCTATTAATGAAGAACTACCGTAGAGCTTGTTTAATTTGGTTTGCATGATTGGTCTCTCTAAGTCTAGATATTTTCGGGTAAAGTGTTTGAACAACAAGGAAGACAGTGTAGAGCCTTATAATGCTTGCAATATGTTCTTGTGTAAGTTTTGTTGTACCTGTTCATACTTGTGTTTGCTTCAAACAACCTTGCTAGCCCAAACCTTGTACTGAGAGGAAATGCTTCTCGTGCATCCAAACACCTTGAGCCAAAACCCATGCCATTTGTGTCCACCATATCTACCTACTATGTGGTATTTTTCTGCCATTCCAAAGTAAATTACTTGAGTGCTACCTTTAAAATTTCATTCCTTTACCTTTACAATATATAGCTCATGGGACAAATAGCTTAAAAACTATTGTGGTGATGAATATGTAGTTATGTGTCTTAGTTCTTATAAGTTGCTTGTTGAGCGGTAACCATGTTTCTGGGGACGCCATCAACTTTACCTTTGTTGGATATCATGTGAGATGCTATGCATGTTCATCTTGTCTGAAGTAAGTGCGATTTCATGATCAAATGGTTTGAGTATGCATATGTTAGAGAAGAACATTGGGCCGCTAACTAAAGCCATGTATCATGGTGGAAGTTTCAGTTTGGACATACAACCTCAATCTCTTATGAGAATATTATCTGTTGTTGAATGCTTAAGCATTAAAAGAGGAGTCCATTATCTGTTGTCTATGTTGTCCCGGTATGGATGTCTAAGTTGAGAATAATCAAAAGCGAGAAATCCAATGCGTGCTTTCTCCTTAGACACTTGTACAGGCGGCATAGAGGTACCCCTTTGTGACACTTGGTTGAAACATATGTTATGCGATGATAATCCGTGTTTTCCGAGCTAAGTAGGACAAGGTGCGAGCACTATTAGTACTCTATGCATGAGACATGCAACTTGTAGGAAGTATTATGCATAGCACATATGAATTATTACTACCGTTGACAAAATTGTTTCTATGTTTTCAAAACAAAAGCTCTAGCACAAAAATAGTAATCCATGCTTCCCTCTGCGAAGGGCCATTCTTTTACTTTATTGTTGAGTCAGTTTACCTACTTCTTTCTATCTTAGAAGCAAACACTTGTGTTAACTGTGTGCATTGATTCTTACATGTTTACTTATTGCACTTGTTATATTACTCTATGTTGACAAATATCCATGAGATATACATGTTACAAGTTGAAAGCAATTGCTGAAACTTAATCATCCTTTGTGTTGCTTCAATGCATTCTACTTTGAATTTATTGCTTATGAGTTAGCTCTTATGCAAGTCTTATTGATACTTGTTTGAAAGTACTATTCATGAAAAGTTTTGCTATATGATTCATTTGTTTAGTCATTATCTTTGTTAGCAATCTTTTGTTCAGATCACTCCATTCATCTCATATGCTTTACAATAATGTTGATCAAGATTATGTTGGTAGCATGTCACTTTAGAAATTATTTGTGTTATCGTTTACCTACTCGGGCGAGTAGGAACTAAGCTTGGGGATGCTTGATACGTCTCAAACGTATCTATAATTTCTTATGTTCCATGCTACTTTTATGACAATACTTGAATGTTTTATACATACTTTACATATTATTATACATTTTCCGGCACTAACCTATTAACAAGATGCCGAAGCGCCAGTTCTTGTTTTCTGCTTTTGGTTTCAGAAATCCTAGTAAGGAAATATTCTCGGAATTGGACGAAATCGACGCCCGGGTCCTATTTTTGCACGAAGCTTCCAGAAGCCGAAAGGAAACGAAGTGGGGCCACGAGGTGGCGGACACCAGGCGGCGCGGCCGGCCCGGCCACGCCGGCCTAGTGTGTGGGCCCTCGTGGCCGACCTACCCTTCCGCCTACAAATAGCCTTCATCGCAAAACCCAGTACCGAGCCACGATACGGAAAACCTTCCAGAGACGCCGCCGTCGCGAATCCCATCTCGGGGATTCAGGAGATCGCCTCCGGCACCTGCCGAGAGGGGAATCATCCGGAGGGGCTCTACATCATCATGCCCGCCTCCGGATTGATGCGTGAGTAGTTCATCCTTGGACTATGGGTCCATAGCAGTAGCTAGATGGTTGTCTTCTCCGCTTGTGCTATCATTGTTTAGATCTTGTGAGCTGCCTAACATGATCAAGATCATCTATTTGTAATGCTACATGTTGTGTTTGGCGGGATCCGATGAATATAGAATATTATGTTAAGTTGATTATCAATCTATCATATATGTGTTGTTTATGTTCTTGCATGCTCTCCGTTGCTAGTAGAGGCTCTGGCCAAGTTGATACTTATGCTCGATAGTGGGTTCATGCCTCCATTGAATCTGGGACAGTGACAGAAAGTTCTAAGGTTGTGGATGTGATGTTGCTACTAGGGATAAAACATTGATGCTTTGTCTAAGGATATTTGTGTTGATTACATTACACACCATACTTAATGCAATTATCTGTTGTTTACAACTTAATACTGGAGGGGGTTCGGATGATAACCCGAAGGTGGATTATTTAGGCATAGATGCATGCTGGATAGCGGTCTATGTACTTTGTCGTAATGCCCTGATTAAATCACATAGTAATCATCATTGATATGTATTGAATCTTTATTTGTCAATTGCCACTGTAATTTGTTCACCCAGCATGTTAGTTATCTTATTGGAGAGACACCTCTTGTGAACTGTGGACCCGGTCCATTCTTTTACATCTGAATACATTCTCTGTTTTTCTGTTCTTTGCAAATAAACACCATCTTCCACTCGATCGTTTAATCCTTTGTTTTCAGCAAGCCGGTGAGATTGACAACCTCGCTGTTACGTTGGGGCAAAGTACTTTGATTGTGTTGTGCAGTTTCCACGTGCCGGTTTTGGTGTTGCGCCGCACTACATTCCTCCACCAACAACCTTCACGTGCTTCTTGGCTCCTAATTTCGATAACCTTACTCAAATGACATGAGCAAGCGATGAACTTCCTTTCTTGGTTCCCAAGATTGTGCAGGCAAAAGCTTCGATACGTGAGAACTCCAAATGCTGAAATACCATCATTGTCCGGTAAGGACAATGTTTAAAGAACTGGCAAAGATGCTATAATGCATAGTATGAGATGCAATCGTCCCGAGCGTAACCTAACCTCGATGATTTAGGATGGATGAGTTGTAAAGATTTCTTTAGGGTTTGTTGCACTTTTAGAATGGTTCTCAAACAAGGTTCTTATTAGGGTTGGTGATATGAATAACATAAACAGGTAATATAATGCATTATAACAAGTATACACACAAAGAAATAGTTATTGTATAACAAGTCAAGAGTAGTTGTAAGTTTTAAGTTCTACAGGACATGGTTGATGATTACTTATATTATACTTCAAAAGAATAACTTTTGAAGAATAGATTAATTAAGAAATAATAAGTATAGATAAGAACTATGGTTTCTATGGTTGGATTGACATATGTACTTCAAAAGAATAACTTTTGAAGAACATGTTAATAAGTATAAGAATTACTTCAAATAGGAGCTATGGCTTCTAGGGTTTACTATTGGATTCATATAGTTTTCTAATAGGAACTAGTTGGGTTCTTAAATAGAATTGGTCTATATGTAGCAAGTATTAGCAGGTTTATTACTATGGTTGATTATGGGTATCATATCAAAGAATGATGGTCAAGGTGGGGCTATGAGTTAGGGTTTACTATAGCTCCACATTTGCTTCACTAACCAATTACTAATGGTTTCTAAGCTAAGTGGTTATTGATCCTTAAGTAGGGTTTGGTTGAATAGGAGCATGTGATATGAATTGCTACACAAGGTTAGTGTTAGGGTTCATCATTAGGATTCTACTAGGGTTTGGGTTGAGGTTGAATTCCATGGTATGGTACTAAGTATGAGGATCAATGATGCTAACATATTAACAAGCTAGGGTTTATACCTAGGTGACACTAGTGGAGCATATAGGTTTAATAAAAATAAAGACATGAAACGATAATCTTATGTGAATTTCTTTTATCCTAGTGGATCATGAGCATGCATATATTTGTTTCTAACTAGGTTTCTATAGGAATAGATGAAGCTTGTATAATCATATGGGCTAAACCCCTAGGGTTTTAGGATTGCAACTAACTTAAGATGAGCACATAAAATAATGGGATCAAGGTCTTACTTATATTAAAATTAGGGTTTCTAAATTATGGTACAACTCTTAAAATGATAATTGGCAGTAAAGGTGTGGTAACTAATTACTTTGCAACAAAATTAATAATGGTTTGTATTTTATTTATTTTTAAGTGATTTAATAATTAATAATTACTAGTTAGGGTTTAATTAGAAATCAGGGTTTCCTAATTATTGTTAGGTTTTAAAATAATAGCTTTCTAATTAAAAATGTTTGAGTTCACAATATTTAAGCTACCAAATTAATAAAATATAAAATGGTAATTTGCAAATTAGGGTTTATGAATTACCACTAATAATTAAGTTAATGCAAACATGATAAAGAAAGCTAATCATAGTATTTTATTTAGTTACTGAATAGCTAATACTTAATTTTTGAAACTCTAGTAATTATTGAACTCAAATTGAATTTAAAACAAACGAAAAGACATAATTAACAAGGTGTAAATAATTAAATTTTTATTTTGACTCACATTTTTAGTTTATATTTTTATTGAGTAGAGTTTATTTTTGTGAAAATTTTGATATATTATTCATATTTTTCTGAGTTGAAATGACTTTTATATGATTTTGCAAAGTTTCAGCTATTTTCTGGTTTTTAAAATGAAATGAAAACACTAAACGTACCGATTCGTGTTGTACCCACAGTCACTGACTGGTGGGGAAAATGCCACGTTGGCTGCCACGTGAGGTTGACCAAGTCAAAATTCGGGACATGGCGTGGGAGCAACTCTACCGGCGGTAAGTCAACAACGGCGCCGGCGACTCGGGCCCTCCCCGGACAATTGGGTGCTACCGTTGGCTTCAGCACACGATGGGGAAGCGAATGAAGCTATCGTCGCTACCTAATGGTCGCCGGAGCATGAACGACGGCGAGGCGAAGCGGCGGTGCTCATAGGCTCTCGGTGCGGCGACGATCTTGGATGAAATTGAGCTGACCGAGGGTACTGAGAGATGCAGGAGCTCACCAGGAGCACAGAGAGCTTGACGGCGAGATTTATGGTGGTCGCAATCACCGGCGACGATGGTGACCAGCGTTGGAGATGTTGAGCTTGACGGTGACGCTCCAGGATGCTCCGACCCGATTCCTGGCGCTAGCTGAACAAGACGAGGGCGAGGAAGACGATGGCGTCCATGGCTTGGCTCGGGAGTGCCTCTATCGACGGCGAGACGAGTTGGCCGGTGAGCTAGGGTTTCAGATTGGGGAAGGAATGAAGCAAAGAGAGAAGAAACGAGCGGCTAGGGTTTCTTCCAGGGCTTTTATAGAGCTCAGAAGCGCGTTGATAACGCGTGAAGCACACATCCGTTGGGAACCCCAAGTGGAAGGTGTGATACGTATTGCAGCAAGTTTCCCTTAGTATGAAACCAAGGTTTATCGAACCAGAGGAGATGAAGGCCACGTGAAGGTTGTTGGTGAAGGAGTGTAGTGCGGCGCAACACCAGGGATTCCGGCGCCAACGTGGAACCTGCACAACACAATCAAGATACTTTGCCCCAACGTAACAGTGAGGTTGTCAATCTCACCGCTTGCTGAAAACAAAGGATTAAATGTATGGTGTGGAGAATGATGTTTGTTTGCGAAGAATAGTAACAGAGATTGCAGTAGATTGTATTTCAGATGTAAAAGAATGGACCGGGGTCCACAGTTCACTAGTGGTGTCTCTCCAATAAGATAAATAGCATGCTGGGTGAACAAATTACAGGTGGGCAATTGACAAATAAAGATTCATATACATATCATGATGATCACTATGAGATTTAATCAGGGCATTACGACAAAGAACATAGACCGCCATCCAGCATGCATCTATGCCTAAAAGTCCACCTTCGGGTTAGCATCCGCACCCTTTGCGTATTAAGTTGCAAACAAGACAATTGCATTAAGTATGGTGCGTAATATAATCAATACAAATATCCTTAGACAAAGCATTGATGTTTTATCCCTAGTGGCAAGCACATCCACAACCTTAGAACTTCTCTCACTGTCCCAGATTCAATGGAGGCATGAACCCACTATCGAGCATAAATACTCTCTCTTGGAGTTACAAGTATCAACTTGGCCAGAGCCTCTACTAGCAATGGAGAGCATGCAAGAACATAAACAACTGCTGGCGTGTAGTCAACAACTTCCTTGTGACGGTAAAGCACACGTCCGTTGGGAACCCCAAGAGGAAGGTATGATGCGCACAGCGGCAAGTTTTCCCTCAGAAAGAAACCAAGGTTTATCGAACCAGTAGGAGCCAAGAAGCACGTGAAGGTTGTTGGTGGAGGAATGTAGTGCGGCGCAACACCAGTGAAACCGGCGCCAACGTGGAAACTGCACAACACAATCAAAGTATTTTGCCCCAACTTAACAGTGAGGTTGTCAGTCTCACCGGCTTGCTGATAACAAAGGATTAAGCGTATCGAGTGGAAGATGGTGTTTGTTTGCAAAGAACAGTAAAAACAGATTGCAGTAGAATGTATTTAGATGTAAAAGAATGGACCGGGGTCCACAGTTCACTAGAGGTGTCTCTCCAATAAGATAACTAACATGCTGGGTGAACAAATTATAGGCGGGCAATTGACAAATAAAGATTCAATACATATCAATGATGATTACTATGTGATTTAATCAGGGCATTACGACAAAGTACATAGACCGCTATCCAGCATGCATCTATGCCTAAATAATCCACCTTCAGGTTATCATCCGAACCCCTTCCAGTATTAAGTTGTAAACAACAGATAATTGCATTAAGTATGGTGCGTAATGTAATCAACACAAATATCCTTAGACAAAGCATCGATGTTTTATCCCTAGTAGCAACAGCACATCCACAACCTTAGAACTTTCTGTCACTGTCCCAGATTAAATGGAGGCATGAACCCACTATCGACCATAAATACTCCCTCTTGGAGTTACAAGTATCGACTTGGCCAGAGCCTCTACTAGCAACGGAGAGCATGCAAGAACATAAACAACACATATATGATAGATTGATAATCAACTTAACATAATATTCTATATTCATCGGATCCCGCCAAACACAACATGTAGCATTACAAATAGATGATCTTGATCATGTTAGGCAGCTCACAAGATCTAAACAATGATAGCACAAGCGGAGAAGACAACCATCTAGCTACTGCTATGGACCCATAGTCCAAGGATGAACTACTCACGCATCAATCCGGAGGCGGGCATGATGATGTAGAGCCCCTCCGGTGATGATTCCCCTCTCCGGCAGGGTGTCGGAGGCGATCTCCGAATCCCCCGAGATGGGATTCGACGGCGGCGTCTCTGGAAGGTTTTCCGTATCGTGGCTCTCGGTACAGGGGGTTTCGCGACGAAGGCTATTTGTAGGCGGAAGGGTAGGTCAAGTGGCGGCACGAGGGCCCCACACACCAGGGCCGCGCGGCCAGGGCCCAGGCCGCGCCGCCCTGTTGTGTCGGCGCCTCGTGGCCCCACTTCGTACCTCCCTCGGTCTTCTGGAAGCTTCGTGTAAAAATAGGCCCCTGGGCGTTGATTTCGTCCAATTCCGAGAATATTTCCTTACTAGGATTTCTGAAACCAAAAACAGCAGAAAACAGCAACTGGCACTTCGGCATGTTGTTAATAGGTTAGTGCCGGAAAATGTATAATAATGTTGTAAAGTATGTATAAAACATTCAAGTATTGTAATAAAAGTAGCATGGAACATAAGAAATTATAGATACGTTTGAGACGTATCAAGCATCCCCAAGATTAGTTCCTACTCGCCCTCGAGTAGGTAAACGATAACACAAATAATTTCTGAAGTGACATGCTACCAACATAATCTTGATCAACATTATTGTAAAGCATATGAGATGAATGGAGTGATCTGAACAAAAGATTGCTAACAAAGATAATGACTAAACAAATGAATCATATAGCAAAACTTTTCATGAATAGTACTTTCAAGACAAGTATCAATAAGAGTTGCATAAGAGCTAACTCATAAGCAATAAATTCAAAGTAGAATGAATTGAAGCAACACAAAGGATGATTAAGTTTCAGCAATTGCTTTCAACTTGTAACATGTATATCTCATGGATATTTGTCAACATAGAGTAATATAACAGGTGCAATAAGTAAACATGTAAGAATCAATGCACACAGTTAACACAAGTGTTTGCTTCTAAGATAGAAAGGAATGGGTAAACTGACTCAACAATAAAGTAAAAGAATGGCCCTTCGCAGAGGGAAGCATGGATTACTATTTTTGTGCTAGAGCTTTTGTTTTGAAAACATAGAAACAATTTTGTCAACGGTAGTAATAATTCATATGTGTTATGCATAATACTTCCTACAAGTTGCAAGTCTCATGCATAGAGTACTAATAGTGCTCGCACCTTGTCCTACTTAGCTCGGAAAACACGGATTATCATCGCATAACATATGTTTCAACCAAGTGTCACAAAGGGGTACCTCTATGCCGCCTGTACAAGTGTCTAAGGAGAAAGCACGCATTGGATTTCTCGCTTTTGATTATTCTCAACTTAGACATCCATACCGGGACAACATAGACAACAAATAATGGACTCCTCTTTTAATGCTTAAGCATTCAACAACAATTAATATTCTCATAAGAGATTGAGGTTATATGTCCAAACTGAAACTTCCACCATGATACATGGCTTTAGTTAGCGGCCCAATGTTCTTCTCTAACATATGCATACTCAAACCATTTGATCATGAAATCGCACTTACTTCAGACAAGACGAACATGCATAGCATCTCACATGATATCCAACAAAGGTAAAGTTGATGGCGTCCCCAGAAACATGGTTACCGCTCAACAAGCAACTTATAAGAATTAAGACACATACACTACAAGAAAAGTTCTGATAGACAACGTCCCAAAATCGTCAACTAAGGGGCATTTTTCGTCGCCTATGGGCCTAACCCGACGATATGGGTTCTGTTGTCGAAACTGCGTCAGGCAAAGTCCAACGACGATTTTTTCGGTCCGTCGCGCTTGGGCGCCCTTCCGCCACGGAAAATCGGACCGTTGCGGAAGTGTTTTCGGGAGCCCGTTGACTGCTGACGTCATGCAAACTGACACGTGGCAGACGCCGTTAACTGCCAGTTAACGGCGTTAACCGGCTGAAACCCCGTGGTAGATGGTAGGCCCACACGAGGCCTGCCACGTCTTAAGCGGGCCGGGCCAGATGACATAGTTTGACCGGTCAACTATATAGCTGGGCTGGTCCATTAGTTACGTGGGCCGGGCCTAACCTCTAATGTTGACTGGTCAAAAGTTAAATGGGCCGGCCCATTTAACATGTGGGGTCCACCTTACAGCAACTGGGCCGGCCCAAGAAGCAAGTGGGTCGGGCCAAAAACACAGGTGGGTCCCACTTTCCTGTTAAAAGGCCGGCCCATTTAGTGTGTGGGGTCCACCATATAGCAAGTGGGCCGGCCCAACAAGCTAGTGGGCCGGGCCAAAAACACATGGTGGGTCCCACTATCCTGTTAAAGGGCCGGCCCATTTAGTATGTGGGGTCCACCATATAGCAAGTGGGCCGGCCCAACAAGATAGTGGGCCGGGCCAAAAACACAGGTGGGACCCACCTTCCTGTTAAAGGGCCGGCCCATTTAGTATGTGGGGTCCACAATATAGCAAGTGGGCTGGCCCACCAAGATAGTGGGCCGGGCCAAAAACACATGTGGGTCCCACATTCCTGTTAATGGGCCGGGCCATTTGTTATGTGGGGTCCACCATGTAGAAAGTGGGCCGGCCCAACAAGATAGTGGGCCGGGCCAAAAAACACAGGTGGGTCCCACCTTCCTATTAAAGGGCCGGCCCATTTACCATGTGGGACCACCATATAGCAAGTGGGCTGGCCCAACAAGATAGTGGGCCGGGCCAAAAGCACAGGTGGGCCCCACTTTCCTGTTAAAAGGCCGGCCCAATTAGTATGCGGGGTCCACCATACTGCAAGTGGGCCGGCCCAACAAGATAGTGGGCCGGGCCAAAAACACAGGTGGGTCCCACTTTCCTCTTGAAGGGCCGGCCCGTTTAGTATGTGGGGTCCACCACAAAAGCAAATGGGCTGGCCCAACTAATTAGTGGGCCGGCCCAGTAGTGGGTGGGGTCCACCTTAAAGCAAGTGGGCCAGCCCAATTAGAGTGTGGGGTCCACCGTAACTCACATGGGCTGGCCCAAGAAGTAAGTGGGCCAGCCCGTTTAGTTGCTGTTTATATGCCGGCATAATATGCGCTTTAGGATTTTGCGGGCAGGCACATATGTGATTTCGATTAATTGGGCCGTTTAAGGGATGGGAATTCGTGATTTAGATACTGAGAATATTTACGCAGCATTGATTTCTGTCGGATAGCCTCACTTACCACAAGCACCAAAGAAAAAATGCGCGAAAGAACTATAAAAACTAACTAAATATTACATCAGCTGCAAGGCATTGAAAAAATATTACAGAACCCAGAGAAATTGAATGGTAATTAAACCTAGCAATACAATGAAGCGATCCGGCAATCTTTTAAGTTGTCCATGCAGCACCTATATCTGAAACAAAGACATTACAAGTTAAGACAACAACAATGGAAAGGCAAAGACACTACAATATTGTTTGCCAAAGAATTTGGAACTCATCATTTCGTCGTTATAACAAGATCATTGTAATGCGCACAATAAGCAAACAAAGAGTGCATGCCGCATACCAACAGCCAATATAACAGAGCATGTTAGAATGAAACAGCAGACTTACTACTGTCGAGTCCCATGCAAACCAACATGTTCAGGGAGTACAAAATTGGCATGAACAACATAGTAGCAGGCTATAAATTTTGTAACAACGACTGAGCAAGATGAAGTTATGATGGCTACATCTACAGAGCAGGGAATGTAAACCAAAAATAGAAGTTACGATGGCAAAAGCTAAAGAGGAGGGAATGTGAACCAACATGTGCCAAGTGCAATTACTTCATTTTGGCCGTGAACTAAATAATACTCCTGAACTTATAGTGAAGGGGATGCAAATCAAGATGTTTCGGGATATAAACTTGTAATGAGCAACACATAGAGGATAGTTAATGCTGGAGCTTAGGATGGACCAGATACAGAATATAGTGGGATCACCTGTGAACTTGTATAAGAGGGAATGCAAACCAATATGTTCAGCTTTCCATATGTGAGCGTCATGCCAAGTCAGAGAAACAAGTCAATAATGCAGCTTTTGAAGAACAAGATGGCACGCAAAATTATTATCTAGTAGTATATGACAAGTTTATTTGTACTACAGGCTAGATAGCAGAGTGATAGCATGCCAAACTAAGTCCTTACTTTGTTAGCTTACAATGAACTAGATACAAAACAATGGCATCACCTGTAGTACAGGGAATGCAAGCCAACATGTTCATGGAGTAAAAAATTGGCACAAACAACATAGTAGCAGGCCATAATTTTTGTAACAACGACTGAGCAAGATAAAGTTATGATGGCTAGATCTACAGAGCAGGGAATGTAAACCAAATATAGAAGTTACGATGCCAAAAGCTATAGAGCAGGGAATGCGAACCAACATGTGCAATTACTTAAAATTGGCCATGAACTAAATAATAGCAGGATGTTACTATAATACCTATAATTTTTGTAACAACGACTGAGCAAGATAGAAGTTATGATGGCTACATCTACAGAGCAGGGAATGCAAACCAAAATGTTCAATCGCTTAAAGTTAGCAATGAAGTAGAAAATAGCAACGTGTTACGGTCATAGCTAGGAATGAACTAAAAGAGCTTCAGACAAACAAGAATCTGAACCCAGAACATGGCGCTAAAACAAGGGACTTACATTAGGAGAAGCACTCTGTGGGAGTCACAGCAGATCTTCCTGGGGTTGATAGATCCGGTGATGAAGTACGCTACATGTGCTACTTGGGGTTGGAGAGACGGCCATTACACTTCATGGTTACTCATCTCATCTGCAAAAACGTAACGGCGCGTCGTTAGCACAAACAGGTTCCCCCAAGATTAAACAAGAACTTGCAGGCAAGCAATAGAAAAGCGACAGTAGAAGAGTTTAGATCATGCACTGCGCCGGTGAAGCAGATCCGGTTCATGCACAGCGGTGTCGGTGAGCAAGATCCGATGCGGTGGACGACGGATCCGGCGAAGCGGCTCCGGCGGGGTGGACGATACCGCAGCTGAAGCGACTGCGGTAGACTGCTGGATGAGCATATGGTTTCGAGGTTCGGCGGGGATGATCCGGTCCGGTTGATGACGGCGTCGATGAAGCGGCTCCGGCAGGCAGCCGGATGACGAGGATCGCGAGGCCTCGGGTAGGCCAGGGAAGTCCGGCGGGGATGTTCCGGTGCGGTGGTCGTGGAGGTGGGAGAGAGGGACTTGGGAAGTTCCGGTGGGTGGTCTGAGGGAAATGAATTTTTTTGGGAGGGTTTCCGGGCTAGGGAGGTGGTGATCCAAAAAATGACGGGCAGACCCCCCCACCAACCGACTTTGCTGCCATCTCCACAGGGGTAGAATGGGAATTTGGAAGCGTGTGAAATTTTTGTATTTTGTGGGCGGGAAGTTTTGCCGCTATGAGATTTTGAATTTGGCCACCGTCCAAGTATAATGATAAAAAATTGTGAGACCGTACTAGTACCTCTGTTCAAGGCCGAGTGCAAAATCAAATCATCATCACGTT
The DNA here is from genome assembly GCA_030979885.1 of Lolium multiflorum. Lineage (NCBI taxonomy): Eukaryota > Viridiplantae > Streptophyta > Magnoliopsida > Poales > Poaceae > Lolium > Lolium multiflorum. The sequence goes on along the minus strand of CM061750.1, from coordinate 100,980,096 downwards.
GAAAATTTGTTACCAACTTACCATGATCATGATCTACCTCTGAAAATGGGCGCATCCACTAAAACTTGCAAAGTATAATGATACAAATTTGTGAGACCGTACTAGTACTTATGTTCAAGGTCGAGTGCAACATCAAATCATCATTATATTGAAAATTGTGTTACCATGATCATGATATTTCTCTGAATTTGGCGCAACCGCTAAATCTCGCAAAGGATAATGATAAAAAAAGGTGAGATTGTACTAGTTCTTATGTTCAAGGCCGAGTACAAGATCAAATCATCATCACGTTGAAATTTGTTACAATGATCATGACATATCTCTAAAATTAGTGCATCCGCTAAATCTTGCACGTGGCGCATCTCGGTGCGGAGCAACAAGTCGGTGCTATCAAGGTTGAGGCGTCGGTAGCGTCATCGGGCTCTCATCTCTTGATAGATCTTCTACATGGCGCGGCGCACCACCCGCCGATAAGCAGTCACATGTGAGACCGAGGTGGAGACGTCCCCGGCATCCTCGAGGCGCGGCCGCCCTTCTACGAGCCAGCGTCGACTCAAGGTATGAATCCATGTGGTGTCTTAGATTTATTGTTCTTCTCTTATGATTATTTTGAGCCGAACATGTGTGCTCTTTCTCTGAATATATTGCTTGAAAAGCTTACCAAGTTACTTAAATTCACTTTGTTCTTAATCTTGCGAGCTAATATTGTTATTTTTAATGAACGGTGGTGTGCGCAAGCAGAGTTATTTGTGGATGTGTTGAGCTGTTAGGCATAAGTCGAAATCCTCATCTAAACGAGGCCTCAGATTAACACATAAAAAAGGTGTTCAATCTCGCCCACAATACCCTCTTCTTTCCTCTCCCTTTATTGGAACTTGTTTTGCAGACAAGGAAAGTGGCACGTGTAATGTGAGTAAAACCCTCTTAGCCAAAATCATCTACGAGCAAGATTTTCTATATTGTAGATGCCCCAATTGACTCTCATCCCCAAAGTAGTTTTTTATGTCAGTATAGACTTCTTTACTGGATGTATACTATCGTACATGGCATGCATTTGCCTAATGAGCAACATTGTATTGCTATTCTAGCCAACCTGATCGATATGTCAAGCTTCATGCACGAGATGCCATGTTTAATTTACTCCCTCGCTCTGATCCATATTTCTTGATGTGAAATGAATGTGAATCGGAGGGAGTACTTTTCTTAGATAGTACTATATCATTTCAAAAAAAGTACTACTACATCACAAATGCATCAAAAGAGTACTACATCACAAGACCACCACGGTTGTACTAGTAGAGTTTAATGCTGAACTTCCAAAGGGATTAAGATTACACATATGAACTTTAAACATGACCAGGAGCATGAGGGCCAGCAGCAGGGGCGTTGACGTGGAGCAAGCTAGGCAAGACGTAATTCTGGAGGAAGAGGCCATATGATGCGTACTTGGCCTTGGTTGCAGGGCGGTGTTTCCCCCTATGTACTTAGGCCTACACCCATCGCATGTTGGATCAGGCTGTGGATGTCCTTCTAGAGAAATTTGCCACATAATGGGCAAAATAGCTCCCCGCGCGTATGCAGAAACGAATTTCACCACCCTTCAGCCGCTTGAGAACATAGCGGCTTTTCCGGTCCCTGCGCACCTTGTTGTTGTCCATGTCATCAGAATACTCCTATGAATTATTAAGTACTACATAATCAAGTTTTTATGACAGATCGAATAAATACTCCACTAACATAATCAAACCTTAGAAACCCTAAAATTAAATGTGTAGAACAAGTAAATGGCAGAAGAAATCGTAATAAATCATGAGAAACCCTATGAACAACCATGAACATTAGCCACAACAATTGCAAGTCCACTAAGTATGAACACATAAATTGATTATATGACTACATGGCAGATTAGTCGAAATTAAACTAGAATCTGATCTTACGAATCGTAGAATCAATTACATCTACAAGAACAAGGTAGGATATCAAATCAATCAAGAACCAGGCTCGTGCAAACCATGTGAACAGCAATATGACACAAAGAGGGTTGGGACAGTTTCGGTAAAAGAGAAGTACCTCCTCGTCATCACCCTCAACATCCTCCTGGAACTGAACGTTTGGGCCGAAATCATCGAAGGGGTCGAGGTTCGCGTCCAGCATCGGGCCTAGGAAGACCTCGCCGTGGTGGCCTGCAACGCCGTGCACATCTTCGGCGGGATAAACAACGTTGGTATCCACCTTCTGCTCGACGGCCAGGACGCCCGTTTCGACCGAGGTCGAAGAACCAGACAAGCAGAGGAGACGAGCGGCATGGGTGCCCGGTGAAGCCTCACCCGTCGTGACGGCCAGGATGCCCATTTCGACCGAGGTTGAAGAATCCGACAAGCAGAGGAGACGAGCGGCTTGGGTGCCCGGTGAAGCCTCACCCACCACGACGGCCACTACCGTAGAGGCATCCTCTGCGTGGGCGGTCGCCTATTGCTCCGCCTCGTATGCAATACCTATCTTCATGCTGTTGTGGTTGGAAACGGGAAAGTCGATGCCTCAGAGGTGCGGTGAGTGGATGGGGGTTTTCACAGTGTGGGGGAGGCAAGTTGGGGGAGTGGAGAGGACGAGCTCGCGAGAGATGATGAGGCCGATTATGTTATAGCCTCCGACCCCCTGTATCCAGTAGTGGACGCGTGAAGTCATGCATGTACTCGACTTTCCACTTTCTGGGAGACGTGTACGAAACTTTTTTTTGGACCATTTAACTTCATGTGGGACTCATGTATACCAATACTTCCAAACGTCATAAGTAATTCAAAATCATTCAGAATAATATGAGACCTTAACATTTTATTTTTTGTGTCAGATATTGTCTATGAAAAATAACATCCTTCAAAAAATAAATCGCCTATGCCAATCCGATCATGCCCGTCTACTCCAACTAGCTTCCTCGAGTAATTTGTCACCTTACATTCTTAAAATGAACCAAAATTTGGCACAGGGGTGCATCATCACATGGAAAATGATGTTACCATTCTGTCTTCCCATTTTTTTTTGAATTTTTCAAAATTGTCATGCCCTAACGGAAAAAATGTACTCCTTCTAAGAAGCATGTATCAGAATGGCATTACCAAAACCTAGGGGTGGGGTGGGGGGAGGGGGGCACATGGTGGTGTGATGATACATCACATTTGGACCACACAACACCATTTGGACCAACCAAAAAAAAACACCCTACACAAACCCTGGTCAAAACTAGTTTGACCAATATTACAAAAGTTGTACGGAGTACATAATTCAGAAACCGTCAGAAATATACGAAGCATTCACGAGTCCCCAAAGTCAGTGACTTTGAGTCACTTACAACTGTGGTCCACATATCAGTCACCCAAAGTCATGGCAAAGTCAGCTTGGCAAAGTCACCGACAGACAAAGCAAGCAGTGAACAGACAACTCCGTAGCACTGAAAAGACATCTCACAGAAAAGGCTAGTACTACCTTTTCTTCCCGGATAAGCAAAAATAGCTGATCGGTACTGACGAAATGCACCAGGTCCGCAATGTACTCCAGCTATAAGTGAAGCATGCCTACCACTGAAGAGGAAATTCAAGATTCCACCAGATCCCCATATCACTCTTTTGCATAAAACACGGACATATCTTTTGCACAATTCACCACTTGTTGGTCTAATCTATCGCAGCTTCCATCAGTTGGTCATCCAATTAACGATTTAACGGATTAGAAAAATAAGCGGTGGAATTAGAAGTACTAGTAGCGAAATGTGCAAAATATACCGCCCTTCCCGAGGGGGTTTGTCCAGAAGAGGGCCGGATGACAATGTCCCGGGTGCATCCAGAAACGAGAGGGGTAGTTTCTAATACATGTAAGAAATTATTTTACAAAAAGGTACATATTAAGTAGTACAACTATTAGTACAGTACTACTATTTCGAGGGAAAATGCCATGTCGTGCGACCTCTAATCAATGAGTAGAAGTTGTAGGTGCGCCTAACATGCATTGCTGAAAGCTGGTTCCGCTGGAATTTGAGCTCAGCCGGGGCGGATTCTGCGAAGTTCGCCCGACGTCACTCATGTATCCCACCAAACTGCTCACTTCTTTCAATGTCTCTTCTCTTTCACTGCAGCTCTCCAACATCAGGTGCATCAACTTATCTTGTGCCTTCTGCCTCTCGAGAAGGGCAAGGATGGCGATGTCAGCATATTCAAGGTTCAACTTTTGGAGCTGTACTTTATCCTGAAGAAGGATTTTGTACTCTATATCAGACTTGTCTCTGTCGAGGCACACAGTCTTGAGTATGCTGCTGGCTTTCTCCGCTGATGCTTTCTGCTTAATCAGCTCGTTCTTCAACATATCGCGCTCATTTCGAAGGCTGCAAATGAGCTCCACAAGAGTTTTCGAATTCTTCTTCTTGGCAGCCAAATCGTCTCGGAGGCGATCACACTCTAAGCTGAGCTCCTCGTTTTTTTCCATCAAGATGGCGACAGTGGTGTCGATAGTCGGCGCCGCTTCCTTCAGGGCGAAATCATCGGTAGCAAGTAAGCGCAGAAGAAGAAGAAGAAGAAGAAGAAGAAGAAGAAGAAGATAACTACACAGTGCTTGGTGCTACCTCATTTCGCCGGGGTAGGGCCGGGTTGAAATCATCGGACGACGATGATTCCTTGGTCGTGGAAGTTGGTGCAGTAGGGGCGTCGTTGGAACTTCCAACCCTTTAAGATGTATAACCATAGAGACTCTTAAAGAGCTTGAGCCCGGGCAAGAAGAAACGAAAGTACATGGCGAAGGAAACTAACCCGGTGAGCACAGCACGGACGCGTTTCGGCGGCGGCGGCAGCGGCGGCGACGGCGAGCCCACTTGGTTTCTGGAACCGTCTCTCGAAATTTCGAGCCGGCGTTTTTTATCCGCGTACTTGACCGCCGGCGACCTGAAGTTTGAACACATTAATTGCTGGAGGAGAGAGCGACGAAAGAAACGAAAGTACATGGCGAAGGAAACTAACCCGGTGAGCACAGCACGGACGCGTTTCGGCGGCGGCGGCGGCGACGGCGAGCCCACTTGGTTTCTGGAAGCGTCTCTCGAAATTTCGAGCCGGCGTTTTTTCTCCGCGTACTTGACCGCCGACGACCTGAATTTTGAAGACATTGCTGGAGGAGAGAGCGACGAACAAATGTTTGTTAGGTGGAGAGAGGAAGAAAGTGAATGGAACGAGAGAGTTTAGCGTTTTGCCCTTATAGTCATAGTCGCTAACCGTGACGCGGGAAGGTTGGTCGTCGGCGTTTAATGGTCTCCCGCGTGGAAACCGAGGCGGCCACGAGGCAGCGGCTGGCCACGCGGCGTCCAGTCGCCTACGCCGCCGTAAATAAGGGTAGTTGCCTACCACCACCAGGTGACATGCACCTTTTGCATGTCACCGTGTGACATGCGGCCTAAATTCAAATTTAAAACATTGCGAAAAAAATCATGCATCCGGTGACATGCCCATGGCATGCCACCGATGAAGAGTTCCGTGCCATGCACTCTGGCACTCTGCGCCGTCTTGGATCAGAAAATGAGCGAAGAACGAGGACGAGGCACTAGTTCAAATTTAGGATGAAGTTTAAGTTTTATTTTGGTTTAAATTAGATTAGAGGGAGTAGTACTCTTACTTTATTACTCGTACTTGTGTTAATGTAGTAGTATTATTATGGTGGTGTACTTGCGTTCGTGTACTGCTTGTTTCAGCTGTTTTGGTGAAGGAGACATGCATCACCTTTTTTGGTGATATATCTAGTCGTCATGTAGCCCTCTACCATGTACTATTTTTGCTATGAATATATGTGGTATTGATTGTCAAAAAAAAAACCCCAAGATCCTGAAAAACTGTTGGTCTATCCCGAGAAACGAGGAGGTTTAAGGAAACGAGGAGTCCAGCGCGTGCGGAAGGAGCTTTAATCGTGCGAGCATGCAGGGGCAAAATGAGGAAACTAGCGATTACTTTCTCTCCTGCCAGTCTTATACCTTAATAAATGGGCAAACTGAGCACGTTGTAGCTAATCCTTTTATTAATTAAACAGCTATATTAGTCAATAAGATTGCCTTATGTTTTTCCTCAGTTTTCGCCAAGCCCTTATTTGTAACCCGCAGAAGGAGCTCAGACGGGAGGATTCCAGTTTAGTTGACCGTTCCGTGCTGACGTGTGGGGCTAGTAGAAAGGGACCGCGTGGGACAGGACGAGACCGCGTTTGGTTGTACGTGAGCAGGAGCTGGGTTCTGTCTCTCTCGGCGCGAATTGGCATTTTTAAGAGCACCTTTTCCCCCTCTGTCTCTTTGTCTTTATTAACCAAATTAGTATCAAATCTAGAGAAGCTTGCATTTCTGTCTTTCTTCAATTATTTGTGCCTTTTGGCCCTCGTTGTTTGCCCAATATGGCAGCAAATCTAGTACTCCCTCTGGTCCATATGTATGTAGTTAAATCTAGAAGCAAATCTCCAGGGTAATGTACTCCGTACGACAAATTCGCAGTAATAGTAAATCGAGAAAACAAAGTAGGGCCAACAAAATATACTCCAGTAGAATAGGGATAGATAATAGGGATCCCTCCCTAGATAATAAGCTGCATACACAGCAGCCAACAGGTTCGAGGTTCTTCACAACACCATCATACTAACAACATAACAACAAGGGATCCCTAGCTAACAACAAAATAGAAGCTGCTTTGCAGCAGCAGCAGCACACGTCCGGGACTCCGCCTACCCCATCTGCCTCCACTTGTTGCTCCCCTTGGGAGCCTTGGGCTTGAGCGGAGGCATGCGCCCGGCGGAGATCTCCACCCGCTGGATGCTGCGGAGGTGCATGCCGAGCGCCATGTGCTTGGCGCGGAAGGAGTGGGGGTTCACCGACGCGCCGACCTTGGGGTTGGTGTTGCCGATGTTCTCGGCATGCGTGAGGAGGCAGTTGAAGTCAGTGCGGCCGAGCCTCCTAGTGCAGAAGGGGCACCTGTAGACACCCTTGGCGAAGTAGGAGACGTACTGGCCGACCTGCAGCCTCCGCAGCACCTGGCGAGTCTTGACGTCATGGTGCTCGTCGTCGCTGCCGACGTCGCTGCCAGACAGCTGATCCATATCAAACGGGAACTATTAGTGAATGAGATGCAACGATGACTAACGTGCATGATAACAAAGTAAGGAAAAACAGAGCCAGCCTCAGTTAGAGTGGACACGATTATATGTCTACAGGGATGGTGTTAGCGAACCATAGCTCATGCACAACAGATTTGTACACAGCAATGGTTCGCTGAACCCACTCTGTAAAAATTTGTGCCCAACGATTCATCATAGGCAAAGAAACAGATTCCAGATCTGATTTTGAACAGATTCCAGAATATTTGCAAAATTAAACGGTTGATATCTTTTGATTCCTGCATAAAATAACTGACTGAGATCCCATAAATTAACTGATTGAGATCCCATTATTACTTGCATAAATTAACCGAACGGCCGAACTCCAAATCTTAAACGAAATCAAGAAGGGATCAAAGCAAAATGGAATAAAATCGATCGGCGCAAATATTAACCCAATACTCAACCATCTACAGATCGGCACTAATAGTTACTAGGGAACCAGCAAAAATAGGGTTCAAAAAGGAATGGGCGAAGAAAAAAGGGAGCAAACCATAGTTACCTCGTTCCATGGGTCGTCCATGAAGGTGTCGTAGGGGTTCGGAGGCGAGATGTACGGCACCGGCTCATAGGGGTCCCATCCCGGCGGGATACGACCGCCACCGGCGGCGGCGACGGCCTTTGAGGGGACGACGTCGAAGAGGGAGGCGTCGCGCTTGGAGCCGACGGCGTCATGGACGATGGGATTCGCATTCTCCATGTCCATCTCGCCTGCAGAGAGGGAGAGGGTTTTTGCTTTGGAGAAGATGATGGGACGTGAGAGGCGGCGTTGCATGAGCGAGTGAGAGTGACAGAGATAGTGCGAGGAGGCGTCTATAAAGGCGAGGGGTGGTTAATGCGACCCGCGTCCTACGCGTCCACCATTTAACGTCTGCACGTCTTGGGCTTCTGCAACGCGACACGCGTCCACAATTGCACGTCTTCGACTTCTGCACCGCGACTCGCGTCAGTACCCGTCAACAATTGCACGTCTTCCACTTCTGCACCGCAACACGCGTACTCGAGTCTAACCCTGGAAATTTAGATATACTCTCGAGTCTTATACTGTAGCATTTTTTGTGTGCTCGGTTTTCCCCTTGAGTACTAATACTGGCTAGTGCAATATACTCAGTTTTACCTCAAGTGCCTGGTCAACAGAGAGTCAACAAATGGGATTAACTAGTTAAATGAGTCAACAAATGGGATTATCAGTTCGTTTTCACGTGTTAAACTTGTCTAAATATTGGTCAAACCAAGGATTTGACCAAGATTCAAATGGGCAGAAAATTAAAAAAATCAGAAAAATGAAAAACCAAAGCACATAGTCTTCTTATGTCATATAGTAAGCATTAAAGGTGATAAACAAGGTCTACACATATTCAAACCATACAAATCATGTATCTACTCCCTAACCCCTAAACTCTGTCTTATGAAGTCAAGCATGAAGAGAAGTGGTTTTGGGTTTCAAACATGGAAATTTCAAAAACCTCCCAAAAACTTCATTTTAGAGTGACTAAGAAGGATACATGCTTCCCTTTTCATTTTCATGTTTTAAACTTGTTTAAATCTTGGTCAAACCTAGGATTTGACCAAGATTCAAATGGGCATTAAAATTTAAAAATCAGAAAAATGAAAAACCAAAGCACATAGTGTTCTTATGTCATATAGTAAGCATTAAAGTTGATAAACAAGGTCTAGACATATTCAAACCATACAAATTATGTATCTACCCCCTAACCCCTAAACTCTGTCTTATGAAGTCAAGCATGAAGAGAACTGGTTTTGGGTTTCAAACATGGAAATTTCAAAAACCTCCCAAAAAATTCATTTTAGAGTGACTAAGAAGGATACATGCTTCCCTGGTCATTTTCATGTTTTAAACTTGTTTAAATCTTGGTCAAACCTAGGATTTGACCAAGATTCGATGGGCATCAAAATTTAAAAAAATCAGAAAAATGAAAAACCAAAGCACATAGTTTTCTTATGCCATATAGTAAGCATTCAAGTTGATAAACAAGGTCTATACATATTTAAACCAGACAAATCATGTATCTATAACCCTAAACCTTAAACTCTGTCTTATGAAGTCTAGCATGAAGAGAAGTCGTTTTGGGTTTCAAACATGGAAATTTCAAGAACATCCCAAAAGCTTCATTTTAGTGTGACTAAGAAGGATCAAGGCTTACCTTTTCATTTTCATGTTTTAAACTTGTTTAAATCCTGGTCAAATATAGGTTTGACCAAGATTCAAATGGGCATAAAATAAAAATATAGAAAAATGAAAAACCAAAGCACATAGTCTTCTTATGTCATATAGTAAGCATTAAAGTTGATAAACAAGGTCTAGTCTTATTCAAACTAGACAAGTCATGTATCTACCCGCTAACCCCTAAACTCTGTCTTATGAAGTCTAGCATGAAGAGAAGTCGTTTTGGGTTCAAACATGGAAATTTCAAGAACATCCCAAAAGCTTCATTTTAGTGTGACTAAGAAGGATCAAGGCTTACCTTTTCATTTTCATGTTTTAAACTTGTTTAAATCCTGGTTAAATCTAGGATTTGACCAAGATTCAAATGGGCATAAAATAAAAAAATAGAAAAATGAAAAACGAAAGCACATAGTCTTCTTATGTCATATAGTAAGCATTAAAGTTGATAAACAAGGTCTAGACTTATTCAAACTAGACAAATCATGTATCTATCCGCAAACCCCTAAACTCTATCTTATGAAGTCAAGCATGAAGAGAAGTGCATGGTTTTGGGTTTCAAACATGGAAATTTCAAAAAACTCCCAAAAAATTCATTTTAGAGTGACTAAGAAGGATACATGCTTCCCTTTTCATTTTCATGTTATATACTTGTTTAAATCTTGGTCAAACCTAGGATTTTACCAAGATTCAAATGTGCATCAAAATTCCAAAAAAATAAAAAAATGAAAAAACAAAGCACATAGTTTTCTTATGTCATATAGTAAGCATTAAAGTTGATAAACAAGGTCTAGACATATTCAAACAAGAAAAATCATGTGTCTACCCCCTAACCCTAAACTCTGTCTTATGTAGTCAAGCATGAAGAGAAGTACTTTTGGGTTTCAAACATGGAAATTTCAAAAACCACCCAAAAGCTTCATTTTAGTGTGACTAAGAAGGATCAAGGCTTACCTTTTCATTTTCATGTTTTAAACTTGTTTAAATCCTGGTCAAATATAGGTTTGACCAAGATTCAAATGGGCATAAAATAAAAATATAGAAAAATGAAAAACCAAAGCACATAGTCTTCTTATGTCATATAGTAAGCATTAAAGTTGATAAACAAGGTCTAGAAACTTGTCTAAATATTGGTCAAACCAAGGATTTGACCAAGATTCAAATGGGCAGAAAATTAAAAAAATCAGAAAAATGAAAAACCAAAGCACATAGTCTTCTTATGTCATATAGTAAGCATTAAAGGTGATAAACAAGGTCTACACATATTCAAACCATACAAATCATGTATCTACTCCCTAACCCCTAAACTCTGTCTTATGAAGTCAAGCATGAAGAGAAGTGGTTTTGGGTTTCAAACATGGAAATTTCAAAAACCTCCCAAAAACTTCATTTTAGAGTGACTAAGAAGGATACATGCTTCCCTTTTCATTTTCATGTTTTAAACTTGTTTAAATCTTGGTCAAACCTAGGATTTGACCAAGATTCAAATGGGCATTAAAATTTAAAAATCAGAAAAATGAAAAACCAAAGCACATAGTGTTCTTATGTCATATAGTAAGCATTAAAGTTGATAAACAAGGTCTAGACATATTCAAACCATACAAATTATGTATCTACCCCCTAACCCCTAAACTCTGTCTTATGAAGTCAAGCATGAAGAGAACTGGTTTTGGGTTTCAAACATGGAAATTTCAAAAACCTCCCAAAAAATTCATTTTAGAGTGACTAGGAAGGATACATGCTTCCCTGGTCATTTTCATGTTTTAAACTTGTTTAAATCTTGGTCAAACCTAGGATTTGACCAAGATTCGATGGGCATCAAAATTTAAAAAAATCAGAAAAATGAAAAACCAAAGCACATAGTTTTCTTATGCCATATAGTAAGCATTCAAGTTGATAAACAAGGTCTATACATATTTAAACCATACAAATCATGTATCTATAACCCTAAACCTTAAACTCTGTCTTATGAAGTCTAGCATGAAGAGAAGTCGTTTTGGGTTTCAAACATGGAAATTTCAAGAACATCCCAAAAGCTTCATTTTAGTGTGACTAAGAAGGATCAAGGCTTACCTTTTCATTTTCATGTTTTAAACTTGTTTAAATCCTGGTCAAATATAGGTTTGACCAAGATTCAAATGGGCATAAAATAAAAATATAGAAAAATGAAAAACCAAAGCACATAGTCTTCTTATGTCATATAGTAAGCATTAAAGTTGATAAACAAGGTCTAGTCTTATTCAAACTAGACAAGTCATGTATCTACCCGCTAACCCCTAAACTCTGTCTTATGAAGTCTAGCATGAAGAGAAGTCGTTTTGGGTTCAAACATGGAAATTTCAAGAACATCCCAAAAGCTTCATTTTAGTGTGACTAAGAAGGATCAAGGCTTACCTTTTCATTTTCATGTTTTAAACTTGTTTAAATCCTGGTTAAATCTAGGATTTGACCAAGATTCAAATGGGCATAAAATAAAAAAATAGAAAAATGAAAAACGAAAGCACATAGTCTTCTTATGTCATATAGTAAGCATTAAAGTTGATAAACAAGGTCTAGACTTATTCAAACTAGACAAATCATGTATCTATCCGCAAACCCCTAAACTCTATCTTATGAAGTCAAGCATGAAGAGAAGTGCATGGTTTTGGGTTTCAAACATGGAAATTTCAAAAAACTCCCAAAAAATTCATTTTAGAGTGACTAAGAAGGATACATGCTTCCCTTTTCATTTTCATGTTATATACTTGTTCAAATCTTGGTCAAACCTAGGATTTTACCAAGATTCAAATGTGCATCAAAATTCCAAAAAAATAAAAAAATGAAAAAACAAAGCACATAGTTTTCTTATGTCATATAGTAAGCATTAAAGTTGATAAACAAGGTCTAGACATATTCAAACAAGAAAAATCATGTGTCTACCCCCTAACCCTAAACTCTGTCTTATGTAGTCAAGCATGAAGAGAAGTGCTTTTGGGTTTCAAACATGGAAATTTCAAAAACCACCCAAAAGCTTTATTTTAGAGTGACTAAGAAGGATCCATGCTTATCTTTTCATTTTCATATTTTAAACTTGTTTAAATCATTGTCAAACCTAGGATTTGACCAAGATTCAAATGGGCATAAAATTAAAAAATCAGAAAATTGAAAAACTAAAGCACATAGTCTTCTTATGTCATATATATAGTAAGCATTTAAAAGATGATAAATAAGGTCAAGACAATTCAAATAATACAAATCATGTATCTACCCCTAACCCTAAACTCTATCTTATGAAGTCAAGCATGAAGAGAAGTGGTTTTTGGTTTCAAACACAAAAATTTCAAAAACCTCCCAAAAGCTTCATTTTAATTAGACTAACTTATTAATTATGAAGGATCCAGGATTGATTACCTTTTCATTGTCATGTTTTAAACTTGTTTAAATCTTGGTCAAACCTGGGATTTGACCAAGATTCGAATGGGCATAAAAATTAAGAAAAAAATCGTAAGAATGAAAAACCAAAGCACATAGCCTTCTTATGTCATATAGTAAGCATTCAAATTGATAAACAAGGTCTAGACATGTTCAAACCAGAAAAATCATGTATCTACCCCTAACCCTAAACTATGTCTTATGAAGTCAAGCATGCATGAAGAGAAGTGGTTTTGGGTTTCAAACATGAAAATTTCAAAAACCTCCCAAAAGCTTCATTTTAGAGCGACTAATAAGGATCGATGCTTACCTTTTCATTTTCATGTTTTTACTTATTTGAATCTTGGTCAAATCCTAGGTTTGACCAAGATTTAAACAAGTTTAAAACATGAAAATGAAATGGGAAGTGTGTATCCTTCTTAGTCAGTCTAAAATGAAGCTTTTGGGATGTTCTTGAAATTTCCATGTTTGAAACCCAAAACCACTTAAGACAGAGTTTTTGGTTAGGCGTAGATACATGATTTTTCTTGTTTGAATATGTCTAGACCTTGTTTATCAACTTGAATGTTTATGACATAAGAAGGCTATATATGTGCTTTGGTTTTCCATTTTTTTCATTTTTTCGAAGTTTTTATGCCCATTTAAATATTGGTCAAATCCTAGGTTTGACCAAGGTTTAATCAAGTTTAAAACATGACAATGAAAAGGTAAGCATGAATCCTTTCTCAGTCACTCTAAAATGAAGGTACTTGAAATTTTTATGTTTGAAACACAAAACCCCAGTTCTCTTCATATGTTTGACTTCATAAGACAAAGTTTAGGGTTAGGGGTAGATATGATACATGATATTTCTGGTTTGAATATGTCTAGACCTTGTTTATCAACTTGAATGCTTACTATATGACATAAGAAGGCTATATATGTGCTTTGGTTTTTATTTTTTTTATTTTTTTTGAATTTTACGCCCGTTTGAATCTTGGTCAAATCCTAGGTTTGACCAAGGTTAAAACAAGTTTAAAAAATGGCAATGAAAAGGTAAGCATGGATCCTTCTTAGTCACTCTAAAATGAAGCTTTTGGGAGGTTTGTGAAATTTCCATGTTTGAAACCCAAAATCACTTCTCCTCATACTTAACTTCATAAGACAGAGTTTAGGGTTAGGGGGTAGATACATGTTTTGTGTGTTTTGAATATGTCTAGACCTTGTTTATCAACTTGAATGCTTACTATATGACATAAGAATACTATGTGCTTTGGTTTTTCATTTTTCTGATTTTTTTAATTGTTAAACCCATTTGAATCTTGGTCAAATCCTAGGTTTGAGCAAGATTTAAACAAGTTTAAAACATGAAAATGGAAAGCTAAGCATGAATCATTCTTAGTCACTCTAAAAATCTTTCGGTCTGCAGAAGAGTCGAATCTGCAATCAGTAGTTACAAAAGCGACCCACCTTAGGGATGGATAATAAGACTTGGGCAATATAAACGTTGATACTACTTACTTTGTGATACTAAAATATATGTATCTAGACATATTTCAGTTGTAGATACATCCATTTTAACATCAAGTAATATGGATCGGAGGACTAGCTAAAGAACAATGAGAGGCAGTGTTTCTCTCCCCCAGCCTACTTGGCGGAGTGGCCCTCCATCAGGACAGGTGGTGATTCCGCTTCTCTCGTTGGAATTCCTTATCCCCCAGCCTACTCGGCGACGTGCGCTCCTCAGTGACCTGCGCGAGGGCGCCTCGGCGACCTACGCAAAGGTGGCTGGACTCGGAGCGCATCGACTTCCTTCTGCGGTGCCTGGATTGGATCGACCATCCCGCGCGTGTCCTCCACCATATTGTTTTTCTTCAAGATGCTGTTATCCATCATCTTCTTCACCGCATCATGTTGGGTGTTGAGGCTCCCGTTGAGAGCTTGAACGCACCTGTTTGATAGCTCGACGTTTTCTTCGCGAAGAAAGCCGCACTCGATCTTAAGCATCAAATTCTCGCCCTTGAGCTTCTTGATGACAGAGTTCGTTTCCTCACTTGATGGAACCCTCACATCATGCAGCTTGCCCCGGCCGGTGACCTCGTCCTTCAAAGTATCGACATCATCGCGAAAGTTGGAGGCGAGTTCCACGAGAGTTTTAAGCTCATCTCTGAAACACGCCGATGCTTCCTGCATGGCAATATCATCAGTACCGAAACAAAGTGACGAGAGGAAGACGAAAATGTCCAATCAGTGGTAACCTCTAAGCGCAGGAGACAGGGGTTGAAGTCGTCATGAGAAGATGTCAGGGTGCGTCGTGGGGCACTGAGATATGTATAAAAAGGATTAATACGGAATAAAGAGTTGGGACCTCCGGGCCAGGAAGAATCAAGAAACATGGCGATGGAAACCAACCAGGAATCTTCGACCGCACGACTGACGCCGTTCCGAGACGAGCGCGAAGCAGGGCCTTCGTTTTCTGGCGGGCCCTTTCTCGCGGCCAGCATCTGGATAGACCGCCGGCGGGAACTCTCCGCGTCCTTGGTCAACACTAGATGGTGCTTCTTCAAGCGAGATGGTGGCCTTGACTTCGGAGGCATCGCTGGAAGTGGAAGGAGACTGGAAGTGAAGCAAGAAGGGGATGGAAGAAGTACTCCCCCCTATTAAAACCAGACAACCGTCTCCTGCCCTCGCTTCGAGCAACCTGGTCCGCCCATCCTAAATCAACGGCCGAGAGGGGGCTCAAGGGTCAGGACGCGGGAGCAGAAGCAAATGAATCGAGAGCGGTCCGGAGTATCCTGTCCGTCCACCGTAAATCAACGGGACAGAGCGGCTACCTTCTCTTCGAAGGCTCTGGCGCGCAACCCGAGGAATGGACATCTGTCGGCTAGTATAGAATTTTATAGCACGCCATTAATCGAGCTAGCAGTACTGTACTACTGACTACAACTCTGATGGACGTCCAAAGCTCTGAATAGTCAGGGGAAACAATGAATGCGAGCCAGGGTAGTACTACTGTAGTAGTGAAGCAATGGGGATTATCTGGAGCAA
The DNA here is from genome assembly GCA_030979885.1 of Lolium multiflorum. Classification (NCBI taxonomy): domain Eukaryota; kingdom Viridiplantae; phylum Streptophyta; class Magnoliopsida; order Poales; family Poaceae; genus Lolium; species Lolium multiflorum. The sequence continues at coordinate 100,964,315 of CM061750.1, read as the reverse complement.
GTACGGAGTACCGAGTACAGTACTACAAAAGTGCTGTTCGTTGTTTTCGCAGTTCATTTTAGCGTAACGTCCAGGTTGTTGTCGAACCAGCTGTTAGATTTTGGGTAATTATTGTTAAGTTGCTGCTTCTTAATTAAAATTTATCAAAGTCATGTAGACTAGATCGATTTGTGAGAACATCCCAAAAGCTTCATTCATTTTAGAATGACTAAGAAGGATCCATTCTTACCTTTTCTTTTCATGTTTTAAACTTGTTTAAACCTTGGTCAAACCTAGGATTTGACCAAGATTTAAATGGGCATAAAAATTCGGAAAAAAATCAACAAATGAAAAACCAAAGCACATATATAGCCTTCTTATGTCATATAGTAAGCACTCGAGTTGATAAAAACTCTGTCTTATGAAGTCAAACATATGAAGAGAACTGGTTTTGGGTTTCAAACATGGAAATTTCACAAACCTCCCAAAAGCTTCATTCTACAGTGACTAAGAAGGATCCAGGATTACCTTTTTCATTTTCAATTTCTTAACTTGTTTAAATCTTGGTCAAACCTAGGATTTGACCAAGATTCAAATGGGTATAACAATTCAAAAAAAACGGAAAAAAACCAAAGAACATAGTCTTCTGATGTCATATAGTAAGCATTCAAGTTGATAAACAAGGTCTAGACATATTCAAACCAAACAAATCATGTATCTACCCCCTAACCCTAAACTCTGCCTTATGAAGTCAAGCATGAAGAGAAGTGATTTTGGGTTTCAAACATGGAAATTTCAAAAACCTCCCAAAAGCTTCATTTTAGAGTGACTAAGAAGGATCCATGCTTACCTTTTCATTGCCATGTTTTAAACTTGTTTTAACCTTGGTCAAACCTAGGAATTGACCAAGATTCAAATGGGAGTAAAAATTCAGAAAAATTCAAAAAAAATGGAAAACCAAAACACATATATAGCCTTCTTATGTCATATAGTAAGCATTCAAGTTGATAAACAAGGTCTAGACATATTCAAAGCAGAAATATCATGTATCATATCTACCCCTAACCCTAAACTCTGTCTTATGAAGTCAAACATATGAAGAGAACTGGGGTTTTGGGTTTCAAATATAAAATTTTCAAGTACCTTCATTTTAGAGTGAGTAAGGAAGGATTCATGCTTACCGTTTCATTTTCATGTATTAAACTTGTTTAAACCTAGGATTTGACCAAGATTTAAATAGGCATAAAAAATTCGAAAGAAATCAAAAAATGAAAAACCAAAGCACATATATAGCCTTCTTATATCATATAGTAAAAAATTCAAGTTGATAAACAAGGTCTAGACATATTCAAACAAGAAAAATCATGTATCTACACCTAACCATAAACTCTGTCTTAAGTGGTTTTGAGTTTCAAACATGGAAATTTCACAAACCTCCCAAAAGCTTCATTTTACAGTGACTGAGGAGGATCCATGCTTACCTTTTGGCTTAAACGTTTGAAACCAAAAACCACTTCTCTTCATGCATGCTTGACTTCATAAGACAGAGTTTAGGGTTAGGGGTAGATACATGATTTTCCTGGTTTGAATATGTCTAGACCTTGTTTATCAACTTAATTGATTGCTTACTATATGACATAAGAAGACTACGTGCCTTGGTTTTCATTTTTTTTTGAATTTTATGCTCATATATTTGAATCTTGGTCAAATCTTAGGTTTGACCAAGATTGAAACAAGTTTAAAACATGAAAATGAAAAGGGAAGCATGTATCCTTCTTAGTCACTCTAAAATGAAGCTTTTGGGATGTTCTTGAAATTTCCATGTTTGAAACCCAAAACGACTTCTCTTCATATGCTAGACTTCATAAGATCAACAGGGGTAGATACATGATTTTTCTGGTTTGGATATACCTAGACCTCGTTTAACTTGAATGCATACGATATGACATAAGAAGACTACGTGCTTTTGTTTTTCATTATTCTGTTTTTTTGAATTTTGTGCCCACCCATTTGTATCTTGGTCAAATCCTAGGTCTGATAATGATTTAAACAAGATTAAAATATGAAAATGCAAAGGTAAGCATGGATCCTTCTTAGTCACTCTAAAATGAAGCTTTTGGGAGCAAAACCACTTCTCTTCATATGCTTGACTTCATAAGACGGAGTTTAGGGGTTAGGGGGTATAGATACATGATTTGTCTAGTTTGAATATGTCTAGACCTTGTTTATCAACTTAATTGGCTTACTATATGACATAAGAAAACTATTTGCTTTGGTTTTTCTTTTTTCTGACTTTTTTTCAATTTTGATGCCCATTTGAATCTTGTCAAATCCTAGGTTTGACCAAGATAATTTAAACAAGCTTAAAACATGAATATGAAAAGAGGAGCATGTATCCTTCTTAGTCACTCTAAAATGTAGTTTTTGGGAGTTTTTTGAAATTTCCATGTTTGAAACCCAAAACCACTTCTCTTCACATGCTTGACTTCATAAGACAGAGTTAATTAATTTAGGGGTTAATTAGGGGGTATAGATACATGATTTGTGTGGTTTGAATATGTATGGACCTTATTTATCAACAACTTTAATGCTTACTATATGACATAAGAAAACTATTTGCTTTGGTTTTTCTTTTTTCAATTTTTTTCAATTTTGATGCCCATTTGAATCTTGTCAAATCCTAGGTTTGACCAAGATAATTTAAACAAGTTTAAAACATGAATATGAAAAGGGAAGCATGGATCCTTCTTAGTCACTCTAAAATGAAGCTTTTGGGAGGTTTTTGAAATTTCCATGTTTGAAATCCAAAACCACTTCTCTTCACATGCTTGACTTCATAAGACAGAGTTTAGGGGTTAGGGGTATAGATACATGATTTGTCTGGTTTAATATGTCTAGACCTTGTTTATCAACTTTAATGCTTACTATATGACATAAGAAGACTATGTGATTTGGTTTTTCATTTTTCTGTTTTTATTTTTCTGCCCATTTGAATCTTGGTCAAATCCTAGGTTTGACCAAGATATAGACAAGTTTAACACGTAAATGAGTTAACTTGGATTTCCTACCCTTGAATCCATAGGAAACTTTGTTCTAATGCACTATAATAATCAACCGAGTTTTTACACCAACAGGTCTGTCACTTACGTGTGGTGCCCATGCGTGAGGTCCCACACTTCAGTGAGCACAAGTCACGTGCAATAGGTACGCAAACTCCCAGCCATTTTCTTTGTCAAGAGAAGACGCATCAGGATGCGTATTGGAAGTCTGTGGGTCCTTCTGGATCCTTCGGTCGTCCCTCTCACAAAAAAAAACAAATCTCTCTCATTCTCGGCCTCGCTCGACTCGCTCGCTCGCTCGCTCGCTCGCTCGCACCTCCTGCTCACTGACAAACCCTGCACAAAAGTCAACATCATCACCCGAAAAAGGGGAGACACCATAATTCTCGCCCTTCTTCTCTCCTTCCGAGTGATCCCTCTTCCTCCGAGTTTCACTCGACGGGCAAACACCCATGTGCTGCATAGTAATAATAAAAAGGTAGTACTCGTAGAAAAATCGATATACGAATCTGTAATTAAATAGGTTAAACTAGGGTTTTGCCCAGTTCTACAGATCAAGGGTTCAAAAAAATCCAACTACGGGGTTCGAACAACACGATTCTAATCCAAGAATTTTTTCGACCTAGGTCACCCAAATGGCCTCAAACTATAGGGTTAGCATCTAGTGCAGTATGTGTGAAAATGTATGCACTATGTGTGCTATAACTTGTATGTCTTTCATATTTGAACCAAATTTGAATAAGTTTGAAATATTTGAAAAGGGGCTTTTGGCTTAAACGTTTGAAACCAAAAACCACTTCTCTTCATGCATGCTTGACTTCATAAGACAGAGTTTAGCTAGGGTTAGGGGATAGATGCATGATTTTCCTGGTTTGAATATGTCTAGACCTACTTTATCAACTTAATTGAATGCTTACTATATGACATAATAATACTATGTGCATTGTTTTTTATTTTTTTGATTTTTTTAAAATTGTATGCCCATTTGAATCTTGGTCAAATCCTAGGTTTGAACATGGTTTAAACAAGTTTAAATCATGAATATGAAAAATTAAGCATCTATATATCCTTCTTAGTCACTCCAAAATGTAGCTCTTGGGAGGTTTTTTCGAAATTTCCATGTTTGAAACCAAAACCACTTCTCTTCATGCATGCTTGACTTCATAAGACAGAGTTTAGCTAGGGCGTTAGGGGGTAGATACATGATTTTCCTGGTTTGAATATGTCTAGACCTGGTTTATCAACTTAATTAATTGATTGTTTACTATATGACATAAGAAGACTATGTGCCTTGGTTTTAAATTTTTCTGTTTTTTTTGAATTTTACGCCCATATATTTGAATCTTGGACAAATCCTAGGTTTGACCAAGATTTAAACAAGTTTAAACATAAAAATAAAAAGGGAAGCATGTATCCTTCTTAGTCACTCTAAAATGAAGCTTTTTGGATGTTCTTGAAATTTCCATTTTTGAAACCAAAAACGACTTCTCTCTTCATGCTAGACTTCATAAGATCGACAGGGGGCAGATACATGATTTGTCTGGTTTGGATATGTCCAAACCTTGCTTGTTTATCAACTTGAATGCTTACTATATGACATAAGAATGCTTACCATATGTTTGAATTTTAAAAGCATATAGTCTTCTTATGTCATATAGTAAGCATTCAAAAGTTTTTCTTTGAGAGAGTAGCATGCATTCAAAAGTTGATAAATAAGATTTGTACATATTCAAACCAGACAAATCATGTATCTACCCATATGCATATATATATAACCCTATACTTTTGTCTTATGAAGACGTCAAGGATGAAGAGAAGTGGATTTGGGTTTCAAACATGGAAATTTCAAAAACCTCCCAAAACATGTATATATCTACCCCTAAACCCTAATCTTTGTCTTATGAAGCCAAGCATATGAAGAGAAGTGATTTTGGGTTTCAAACATGGAAACTTCAAAAACCTCCCAAAAGCTTCATTTTAGAGAGACTAAGAATGATCCATATGCTTACCTTTTCATTGCCATGTTTTAAACTTGTTTTAACCTTGGTCAAACCTAGGATTTGACCAAGATTCAAATGGGAGTAAAAATTCAGAAAAATTCAAAAAAAATGAAAAACCAAAGCACATATATATATAGCCTTGATCTTATGTCATATAGTAAGCATTCAAGTTGATAAACAAGGTCGATCTCTAGACATATTCAAAGCAGAAATATCATGTATATATCATATCTACCCCTAACCCTAGCTAAACTCTGTCTTATGAAGTCAAACATATGAAGAGAACTGGGGTTTTGGGTTTCAAACATAAAATTTTCAAGTACCTTCATTTTAGAGTGAGTAAGGAAGGATTCATGCTTACCGTTTCATTTTCATGTTTTAAACTTGTTTAAACCTAGGATTTGACCAAGATTTAAATAGGCATAAAAAATCGAAAGAAATCAAAAATTGAAAAACCAAAGCACATATATATAGCCTTCTTATATCATATAGTAAAAAATTCAAGTTGATAAACAAGGTCTAGACATATTCAAACAAGAAAAATCATGTATCTACACACCTAACCATAAACTCTGTCTTAAGTGGTTTTGGGTTTCAAACATGGAAATTTCACAAACCTCCCAAAAGCTTCATTTTACAGTGACTATATAAGGAGGATCCATGCTTACCTTTTGGCTTAAACGTTTGAAACCAAAAACCACTTCTCTTCATGCATGCTTGACTTCATAATATAAGACAGAGTTTAGCTAGGGTACGTTAGGGGGTGTAGATACATGATTTCCTGGTTTGAATATGTCTAGACCTTGTTTATCAACTTAATTGATTGCTTACTATATGACATAAGACGACTACGTGCCTTGGTTTTCATTTTTGGTTTTTTTTTGAATTTTATGCTCATATATTTGAATCTTGGTCAAATCCTAGGTTTGACCAAGATTTAAACAAGTTTAAAACATGAAAATGAAAAGGGAAGCATGTATCCTTCTTAGTCACTCTAAAATGAAGCTTTTGGGATGTTCTTGAAATTTCCATGTTTGAAACCCAAAACGACTTCTCTTCATGCTAGACTTCATAAGATCAACATGGGGTAGATACATGATTTGTCTGGTTTGGATATACCTAGACCTCGTTTAACTTGAATGCATACGATATGACATAAAAAGACTACATGCTTTTGTTTTTCATTATTCTGATTTTTTTGAATTTTGTGCCCACCCATTTGTATCTTGGTCAAATCCTAGGCTTGATAATGATTTAACAAGATTAAAATATGAAAATGCAAAGGTAAGCATGGATCCTTCTTATTAGTCACTCTAAAATGAAGCTTTTGGGAGCAAAACCACTTCTCTTCATATGCTTGACTTCATAAGACGGAGTTTAGGGGTTAGGGGGTATAGATGCATGCATGATTTGTCTAGTTTGAATATGTCTAGACCTTGTTTATCAACTTAATTGGCTTACTATATGACATAAGAAAACTATTTGCTTTGGTTTTTCTTTTTCCTGATTTTTTTCAATTTTGATGCCCATTTGAATCTTGTCAAATCCTAGGTTTGACTGAGATAATTTAAACAAGCTTAAAACCTGAATATGAAAAGGGAAGCATGTATCCTTCTTTGTCACTCTAAAATGAAGTTTTTGGGAGGTTTTTCAAATTTCCATGTTTGAAACGACCCAAAACCACTTCTCTTCATATGCTTGACTTCATAAGACAGAGTTCAGGGGTTAGGGGGTATAGATACATGATTTGTCTAGTTTGAATATGTCTAGACCTTGTTTATCAACTTAATTAATTGGCTTACTATATGACATAAGAAAACTATTTGCTTTGGTTTTTCTTTTTCCTGATTTTTTCGATGCCCATTTGAATCTTTGTCAAATCCTAGGTTTGACTGAGATAATTTAAACAAGCTTAAAACATGAATATGAAAAGGGAAGCATGCATCCTTCTTAGTCACTCTAAAATGTAGTTTTTGGGAGGTTTTTGAAATTTCCATGTTTGAAACCCAAAACCACATCTCTTCATGCTTGACTTAATTTATAAGACATAGTTTAGGGGTTAGGGGTAGATACATGATTTGTATGGTTTGATATTTCTAGTCCTTGTTTATCAACTTTAATGCTTACTATATGACATAAGATGACTATGTGATTTGGTTTTTCATTTTTCTGTTTTTTATTTTATTTTTCTGCCCATTTGAATCTTGGTCAAATCCTAGGTTTGACCAAGATTTAGACAAGTTTAACACGTGAAAACGAATAAGTAAGCCTGGATCCTTCTTAGTCACTCAAAAATGTACCAATCGATAGATGTGTTAACTTTGCTTCATGGAAATAATAATGTCATGTAAATGAGTTAACTTGGATTTCCTACCCTTGAATCCATAGGAAACTTTGTTCTAATGCACTATTATAATCAACCGAGTTTTTACACCAACAGGTCTGTCACTTACGTGTGGTGCCCACGCTTGAGGTCCCACACTTCAGTGAGCACAAGTCACGTGCAATAGGTACGCAAACTCCCAGCCATCTTCTTTGTCAAGAGAAGACGCATCAGGATGCGTTTTGGAAGTCTGTGGGTCCTTCTAGATCCTTCGGTTGTCCCTCTCACACAAAAAAAAACAAATCTCTCTCATTCTCGGCCTCGCTCGACTCGCTCGCTCGCACCTCCTGCTCACTGACAAACCCTGCACAAAAGTCAACATCATCACCCGAAAAGGGGAGACACCATAATTCTCTCCCTTCTTCTCTCCTTCCGAGTGATCCCTCTTCCTCCGAGTTTCACTCGACGGGCAAACACCCATGTGCTGCATAGTAATAATAAAAAGGTAGTACTCGTAGAAAAATCGATATACGAATCTGTAATTAAATAGGTTAAACTAGGGTTTTGCCCAGTTCTACAGATCAAGGGTTCAAAAAAATCCAACTACGGGGTTCGAACAACACGATTCTAATCCAAGAATTTTTTCGACCTAGGTCACCCAAATGGCCTCAAACTATAGGGTTAGCATCTAGTGCAGTATGTGTGAAAATGTATGCACTATGTGTGCTATAACTTGTATGTCTTTCAAATTTGAACCAAATTTGAATAAGTTTGAAATATTTGAAAATGGGCTTTTGGCTTAAACGTTTGAAACCAAAAACCACTTCTCTTCGTGCATGCTTGACTTCATAAGACAGAGTTTAGCTAGGGTTAGGGGGTAGATGCATGATTTTCCTGGTTTGATTATGTCTAGACCTTGTTTATCAACTTAATTGAATGCTTACTATATGACATAAGAATACTATATGTGCCTTGTTTTTTTATTTTTTTATTTTTTTAAAATTTTATGCCCATTTGAATCTTGGTCAAATCCTAGGTTTGAACATGGTTTAAACAAGTTTAAATCATGAATATGAAAAATTAAGCATCTATATATCCTTCTTAGTCACTCCAAAATGTAGCTCGGTCTTGGGAGGGTTTTCGAAATTTCCATGTTTGAAACCAAAAACCACTTCTCTTCATGCATGCTTGACTTCATAAGACGGAGTTTAGGGTTAGGGGTAGATATATACATTATTTTCTGGTTTGAATATGTCTAGACCTTGTTTATCAACTTGAATGCTTAATTACTATATATATATGACATAAGAATGTTATGTCCTTTGGTTTTTCATTCTTTTGATTTTTTATGAATTTCTATGCCCATTTGAATCTTTTGGTCAAATCCTAGAGGTTTGACCAAGATTTAAACAAGTTTAAAACATGAAAATGAAAAGGGAAGCTTGTATATCCTTCTTAGTCACTCTAAAATGAAGTTTTTTGGAGGTTTTTGAAATTTCCATGTTTGAAACCCAAAACCACTTCTCTTCATGCTAGACTGCTTCATAAGACAATTTAATTAGGGGTTAGGGGGTAGATACACATGATTTGTCTGGTTTGAATAAGTCCAAACACCTTGCTTGTGTATCAACTTGAATGCTTACTATATGACATAAGAATGCTTACCATATGTTTGAATTTTAAAAGCATATAGTCTTCTTATGTCATATATATAGTAAGCATTCAAAAGTTTTTCTTTGAGAGAGTAGCATGCATTCAAAAGTTGATAAATAAGATTTGGACATATTCAAACCAGACAAATCATGTATCTACACCCCCTAACCCTAAACTCTGTCTTATGAAGTCAAGCATGAAGAGAAGTGCTTTTGGGTTTCAAACATGGAAATTTCACAAACCTCCCAAAAGCTTCATTTTACAGTGACTAATTAAGGAGGATCCATGCTTACCTTTTGGCTTAAACGTTTGAAACCAAAAACCACTTCTCTTCATGCATGCTTGACTTCATAAGACAGAGTTTAGCTAGGGCGTTAGGGGGTAGATACATGATTTTCCTGGTTTGAATATGTCTAGAACTGGTTTATCAACTTAATTAATTGATTGTTTACTATATGACATAAGAAGACTATGTGCCTTGGTTTTAAATTTTTCTGTTTTTTTTTGAATTTTATGCCCATATATTTGAATCTTGGTCAAATCCTAGGTTTGACCAAGATTTAAACAAGTTTAAACATAAAAATGAAAAGGGAAGCATGTATCCTTCTTAGTCACTCTAAAATGAAGCTTTTGGGATGTTCTTGAAATTTCCATTTTTGAAACCAAAAACGACTTCTCTCTTCATGCTAGACTTCATAAGATCGACAGGGGGTATAGATACATGATTTGTCTGGTTTGGATATACCTAGACCTCGTTTATCAACTTGAATTCATACGATATGACATATGAAGACTATGTGCTTTAATTTGTTTTCATTTTTCTGATTTTTTTGAATTTTGTGCCCACCCATTTGTATATTGGTCAAATGCTAGGCTTGATAATGATTTAAACAAGTTTAAAATATGAATATGCAAAGTTAAGCATGGATCCTTCTTAGAAACTCTAAAATGAAGTTTTTCGGAGGTTTTTGAAATTTCCATGTTTGCAACCCAAAACAACTTCCTCTTCACATGCTTGACTTCATAAGACAGAGTTTAGGGGTTAGGGGGTATATATAGATACATGATTTGTCTAGTTTGAATATGTCTAGACCTTGTTTATCAACTTTAATGCTTACTATAAGACATAAGAAAACTATTTCCTTTGTTTTTTCTTTTTTTTTGATTTTTTTCAATATTGATGCCCATTTGAATCTTGTCAAATCCTAGGTTTGACCAAGATAATTTAAACAAGCTTAGAACATGAATATGAAAAGGGAAGCGTGTATCCTTCTTAGTCACACTAAAATGAAGTTTTTGGGAGGTTTTTGATATTTCCATGTTTGAAACCCAAAACCACATCTCTTCATGCTTGACTTAATTTATAAGACATAGTTTAGGGGTTAAGGGGTAGATACATGATTTGTATGGTTTGATATTTCTAGACCTTGTTTATTATCAACTTTAATGCTTACTATATGACATAAGATGACTATGTGATTTGGTTTTTCATTTTTCTGTTTTTTATTTTATTTTTCTGCCCATTTGAATCTTGGTCAAATCCTAGGTTTGACCAAGATTTAGACAAGTTTAACACGTGAAAACGAATAAGTAAGCCTGGATCCTTCTTAGTCACTCAAAAATGTACCAATCGATAGATGTGTTAACTTTGCTTCATGGAAATAATAATGTCATGTAAATGAGTTAACTTGGATTTCCTACCCTTGAATCCATAGGAAACTTTGTTCTAATGCACTATTATAATCAACCGAGTTTTTACACCAACAGGTCCGTCACTTACGTGTGGTGCCCACGCTTGAGGTCCCACACTTCAGTGAGCACAAGTCACGTGCAATAGGTACGCAAACTCCCAGCCATCTTCTTTGTCAAGAGAAGACGCATCAGGATGCGTTTTGGAAGTCTGTGGGTCCTTCTAGATCCTTCGGTTGTCCCTCTCACAAAAAAACAAATCTCTCTCATTCTCGGCCTCGCTCGACTCGCTCGCTCGCTCGCTCGCACCTCCTGCTCACTGACAAACCCTGCACAAAAGTCAACATCATCACCCGAAAAAGGGGAGACACCATAATTCTCTCCCTTCTTCTCTCCTTCCGAGTGATCCCTCTTCCTCCGAGTTTCACTCGACGGGCAAACACCCATGTGCTGCATAGTAATAATAAAAAGGTAGTACTCGTAGAAAAATCGATATACGAATCTGTAATTAAATAGGTTAAACTAGGGTTTTGCCCAGTTCTACAGATCAAGGGTTCAAAAAAATCCAACTACGGGGTTCGAACAACACGATTCTAATCCAAGAATTTTTTCGACCTAGGTCACCCAAATGGCCTCAAACTATAGGGTTAGCATCTAGTGCAGTATGTGTGAAAATGTATGCACTATGTGTGCTATAACTTGTATGTCTTTCAAATTTGAACCAAATTTGAATAAGTTTGAAATATTTGAAAATGGGCTTTTGGCTTAAACGTTGGAAACCAAAAACCACTTCTCTTCGTGCATGCTTGACTTCATAAGACAGAGTTTAGCTAGGGTTAGGGGGTAGATGCATGATTTTCCTGGTTTGATTATGTCTAGACCTTGTTTATCAACTTAATTGAATGCTTACTATATGACATAAGAATACTATGTGCCTTGTTTTTTTATTTTTTTATTTTTTTAAAATTTTATGCCCATTTGAATCTTGGTCAAATCCTAGGTTTGAACATGGTTTAAACAAGTTTAAATCATGAATATGAAAAATTAAGCATCTATATATCCTTCTTAGTCACTCCAAAATGTAGCTTGGTCTTGGGAGGGTTTTCGAAATTTCCATGTTTGAAACCAAAAACCACTTCTCTTCATGCATGCTTGACTTCATAAGACAGAGTTTAGGGTTAGGGGTAGATATATACATTATTTTCTGGTTTGAATATGTCTAGACCTTGTTTATCAACTTGAATGCTTAATTACTATATATATATGACATAAGAATGTTATGTCCTTTGGTTTTTCATTCTTTTGATTTTTTATGAATTTCTATGCCCATTTGAATCTTTTGGTCAAATCCTAGAGGTTTGACCAAGATTTAAACAAGTTTAAAACATGAAAATGAAAAGGGAAGCTTGTATATCCTTCTTAGTCACTCTAAAATGAAGTTTTTGGGAGGTTTTTGAAATTTCCATGTTTGAAACCCAAAACCACTTCTCTTCATGCTAGACTTCATAAGACAATTTAATTAGGGGTTAGGGGGTAGATACATGATTTGTCTGGTTTGAATATGTCCAAACCTTGCTTGTGTATCAACTTGAATGCTTACTATATGACATAAGAATGCTTACCATATGTTTGAATTTTAAAAGCATATAGTCTTCTTATGTCATATATATAGTAAGCATTCAAAAGTTTTTCTTTGAGAGAGTAGCATGCATTCAAAAGTTGATAAATAAGATTTGGACATATTCAAACCAGACAAATCATGTATCTACACCCCCTAACCCTAAACTCTGTCTTATGAAGTCAAGCATGAAGAGAAGTGCTTTTAGGTTTCAAACATGGAAATTTCACAAACCTCCCAAAAGCTTCATTTTACAGTGACTAATTAAGGAGGATCCATGCTTACCTTTTGGCTTAAACGTTTGAAACCAAAAACCACTTCTCTTCATGCATGCTTGACTTCATAAGACAGAGTTTAGCTAGGGCGTTAGGGGGTAGATACATGATTTTCCTGGTTTGAATATGTCTAGAACTGGTTTATCAACTTAATTAATTGATTGTTTACTATATGACATAAGAAGACTATGTGCCTTGGTTTTAAATTTTTCTGTTTTTTTTTGAATTTTATGCCCATATATTTGAATCTTGGTCAAATCCTAGGTTTGACCAAGATTTAAACAAGTTTAAACATAAAAATGAAAAGGGAAGCATGTATCCTTCTTAGTCACTCTAAAATGAAGCTTTTGGGATGTTCTTGAAATTTCCATTTTTGAAACCAAAAACGACTTCTCTCTTCATGCTAGACTTCATAAGATCGACAGGGGGTATAGATACATGATTTGTCTGGTTTGGATATACCTAGACCTCGTTTATCAACTTGAATTCATACGATATGACATATGAAGACTATGTGCTTTAATTTGTTTTCATTTTTCTGATTTTTTTGAATTTTGTGCCCACCCATTTGTATATTGGTCAAATGCTAGGCTTGATAATGATTTAAACAAGTTTAAAATATGAATATGCAAAGTTAAGCATGGATCCTTCTTAGAAACTCTAAAATGAAGTTTTTCGGAGGTTTTTGAAATTTCCATGTTTGCAACCCAAAACAACTTCCTCTTCACATGCTTGACTTCATAAGACAGAGTTTAGGGGTTAGGGGGTATATATAGATACATGATTTGTCTAGTTTGAATATGTCTAGACCTTGTTTATCAACTTTAATGCTTACTATAAGACATAAGAAAACTATTTCCTTTGTTTTTTTTTGATTTTTTTCAATATTGATGCCCATTTGAATCTTGTCAAATCCTAGGTTTGACCAAGATAATTTAAACAAGCTTAGAACATGAATATGAAAAGGGAAGCGTGTATCCTTCTTAGTCACACTAAAATGAAGTTTTTGGGAGGTTTTTGATATTTCCATGTTTGAAACCCAAAACCACATCTCTTCATGCTTGACTTAATTTATAAGACATAGTTTAGGGGTTAAGGGGTAGATACATGATTTGTATGGTTTGATATTTCTAGACCTTGTTTATTATCAACTTTAATGCTTACTATATGACATAAGATGACTATGTGATTTGGTTTTTCATTTTTCTGTTTTTTATTTTATTTTTCTGCCCATTTGAATCTTGGTCAAATCCTAGGTTTGACCAAGATTTAGACAAGTTTAACACGTGAAAACGAATAAGTAAGCATGGATCCTTCTTAGTCACTCAAAAATGTACCAATCGATAGATGTGTTAACTTTGCTTCATGGAAATAATAATGTCACGTAAATGAGTTAACTTGGATTTCCTACCCTTGAATCCATAGGAAACTTTGTTCTAATGCAGTATAATAATCAATCGAGTTTTTACACCAACATGTCTGTCACTTACGTGTGGTGCCCACGCGTGAGGTCCCACACTTCAGTGAGCACAAGTCACGTGCAATAGGTACGCAAACTCCCAGCCATCTTCTTTGTCAAGAGAAGACGCATAAGGATGCGTATTGGAAGTCTGTGGGTCCTTCTGGATCCTTCTTAGTCACTCTAAAATGAAGCTTTTGGGAGGTTCTTGAAATTTCCATGTTTGAAACCCAAAACCACTTCTCTTCATGATTTACTTCATAAAACATAGTTTAATTAGAGTTTTAGGGGTAGATATATACATGATTTTTCTGGTTTGAATATATATGTCTCTAGACCTTTGTTTATCAACTTGAATGCTTAATACACATATGACATAAGAATGCTATGTGCTTTGGTTTTTCATTCTTTTGATTTTTTTTCTGAATTTTTAGGGCCATTTGAATCTTGGTCAAATCCTTGGTTTGACCAAGATTTAAACAAGTTTAAAACATAAAAATGAAAAGGGAAGTCTGTATCCTTCTTAGTCACTCTAAAATGAAGCTTTTGGGAGGTTTTTAAAATTTCAATGTTTGAAACCCAAAACCACTTCTCTTCACATGCTTGACTTCATAAGACAGAGTTAATTAATTCAGGGGTTAATTACGGGGTATAGATACATGATTTGTGTGGTTTGAATATGTATGGACCTTATTTATCAACAACTTTAATGCTTACTATATGACATAAGAAAACTATTTGCTTTGGTTTTTCTTTTTTCAATTTTTTTTTCAATTTTGATGCCCATTTGAATCTTGTCAAATCCTAGGTTTGACCAAGATAATTTAAACAAGTTTAAAACATGAAAATGAAAAGGGAAGCATGGATCCTTCTTAGTCACTCTAAAATGAAGCTTTTGGGAGGTTTTTGAAATTTCCATGTTTGAAACCCAAAACCACTTCTCTTCACATGCTTGACTTCATAAGACATAGTTTAGGGGTTAGGGGTATAGATACATGATTTGTCTGGTTTAATATGTCTAGACCTTGTTTATCAACTTTAATGCTTACTATATGACATAAGAAGACTATGTGATTTGGTTTTTCATTTTTCTGTTTTTATTTTTCTGCCCATTTGAATCTTGGTCAAATCCTAGGTTTGACCAAGATATAGACAAGTTTAACACGTAAATGAGTTAACTTGGATTTCCTACCCTTGAATCCATAGAAAACTTTGTTCTAATGCACTATTATAATCAACCGAGTTTTTACACCAACAGGTCTGTCACTTACGTGTGGTGCCCACGCTTGAGGTCCCACACTTCAGTGAGCACAAGTCACGTGCAATAGGTACGCAAACTCCCAGCCATTTTCTTTGTCAAGAGAAGACGCATCAGGATGCGTATTGGAAGTCTGTGGGTCCTTCTGGTTCCTTCGGTTGTCCCTCTCACAAAAAAACAAATCTCTCTCATTCTCGGCCTCGCTCGACTCGCTCGCTCGCTCGCTCGCACCTCCTGCTCACTGACAAACCCTGCACAAAAGTCAACATCATCACCCGAAAAAGGGGAGACACCATAATTCTCTCCCTTCTTCTCTCCTTCCGAGTGATCCCTCTTCCTCCGAGTTTCACTCGATGGGCAAACACCCATGTGCTGCATAGTAATAATAAAAAGGTAGTACTCGTAGAAAAATCGATATACGAATCTGTAATTAAATAGGTTAAACTAGGGTTTTGCCCAGTTCTACAGATCAAGGGTTAAAAAATATCCAACTACGGGGTTCGAACAACACGATTCTAATCCAAGAATTTTTTCGACCTAGGTCACCCAAATGGCCTCAAACTATAGGGTTAGCATCTAGTGCAGTATGTGTGAAAATGTATGCACTATGTGTGCTATAACTTGTATGTCTTTCATATTTGAACCAAATTTGAATAAGTTTGAAATATTTGAAAAGGGGCTTTTGGCTTAAACGTTTGAAACCAAAAACCACTTCTCTTCATGCATGCTTGACTTCATAAGACAGAGTTTAGCTAGGGTTAGGGGATATATGCATGATTTTCCTGGTTTGAATATGTCTAGACCTTGTTTATCAACTTAATTGAATGCTTACTATATGACATAAGAATACTATGTGCCTTGTTTTTTATTTTTTGATTTTTTTAAAATTTTATGCCCATTTTAATCTTGGTCAAATCCTAGGTTTGAACATGGTTTAAACAAGTTTAAATCATGAATATGAAAAATTAAGCATCTATATATCCTTCTTACTCACTCCAAAATGTAGCTCTTGGGAGGGTTTTTCGAAATTTCCATGTTTGAAACCAAAACCACTTCTCTTCATGCATGCTTGACTTCATAAGACAGAGTTTAGGGTTAGGGGTAGATATATACATGATTTTCTGGTTTGAATATGTCTAGACCTTGTTTATCAACTTGAATGCTTACTATATATATATGACATAATAATGTTATGTCCTTTGGTTTTTCATTCTTTTGTTTTTTTATGAATTTCCATGCCCATTTGAATCTTTTGGTCAAATCCTAGAGGTTTGACCAAGATTTAAACAAGTTTAAAACATGAAAATGAAAAGGGAAGCTTGTATATCCTTCTTAGTCACTCTAAAATGAAGTTTTTGGGAGGTTTTTGAAATTTCCATGTTTGAAACCCAAAACCACTTCTCTTCATGCTAGACTTCATAAGACAATTTAATTAGGGGTTAGGGGTAGATACATGATTTGTCTGGTTTGAATATGTCCAAACCTTGCTTGTTTATCAACTTGAATGCTTACTATATGACATAAGAATGCTTACCATATGTTTGAATTTTAAAAGCATATAGTCTTCTTATGTCATATAGTAAGCATTCAAAAGGTTTTCTTTGAGAGAGTAGCATGCATTCAGAAGTTGATAAATAAGATTTGGACATATTCAAACCAGACAAATCATGTATCTACACCCCCTAACCCTAAACTCTGTCTTATGAAGTCAAGCATGAAGAGAAGTGCTTTTGGGTTTCAAACATGGAAATTTCACAAACCTCCCAAAAGCTTCATTTTACAGTGACTAAGAAGGATCCAGGCTTACCTTTTCATTTTCATGTTTTAAACTTGTTTAACTCTTGGTCAAACCTAGGATTTGACCAAGATTTAAATGGGCATAAAAAATCAGAAAAAAACAGAAAAAAATGAAAAACCAAATAACATAGCCTTCTTATGTCATATAGTAAGCATTCAAGTTGATAAACAAGGTCTAGACATATTCAAACCAAAAATGTATCTACCCCTAACCCTAAACTCTGTCTTACGAAGTCAAGCATGAAAGAAGTGGTTTTGGGTTTCAAACATGGAAATTTCAAAAACCTCGCGAAAGCTTCATTTTAGAGTGACTAAGAAGGATCCATGCTTACCTATTCATTTTCATGTTTTAAACTTGTTTAAACCTTGATAAAACCCAGGATTTTACCTATTTAATCATAGATTCATAGGTCGATTTTTTACTTTTTTATTTTTACTATGCAGCACATGTGTGTTTGCCCGTCCAGTGAAACTCGGAGGAAGAGGGATCACACGGAAGGAGAAGAAGGGATAGCAGTCACGGGGCCCCTCTTATTATTTATGGTGTATATCTTTTTTCTGGTGATGTTGACTGTTGTGCAGCGTTTGTCAGTGCGCAGGAGGTGCGAGGCTGCGAGCGAGCGAGTCGAGCGAGGCCGAGAATGAGAGAGATGTTTTTTTCTTTTTCTTTTCCGTGAGAGGGACAACAGAAGGATCCAGAGACGACTTCCACTACGCATCCTGGTGCGCGTCTTCTCTTGACAAAGAAGATGGATGGGAGTTTGCGTACCTACTAATCTACTATAGTACTACTACTACACAAGAACCATATACATGTCAAACTTTTCAATCATGACCCACATGCATTTTATGTATATATTCAGAACTTTTAATGCATGCATGAAAACTCAGCAAAATATGTGCATTTTGGGTTGTCGCACATAAATGTGCTTTTACTTGTCTGCCACCAATCCAATTTTCATGTGAGGGGGAAACATGACACACGATGGACATTTCCAATGTTTCACGAATTAATTATCTCAATTTGCATCCATATATATATGCGCCTGGTTACTGAAAGATCGAACCAAAGGTGAACTTGAAACGTTTTAATTTTCATGTTTTAAACTTGTTTAAATCTTGGTCAACCCTTGGATTTGACCAAGATTCATAAAAAATTCAAAAACATAGTCTTCTTATGTCATACAGTCAACATTCAACTTGATAAAACAAGATCTAAACATATTAAAAGAAGAATCATGTATCTACCCCCTAACCCTAAACTCTGTCTTTTGAAGTCAAACATGAAGATACGTGGTTTTGGGTTTACAAAATGGAAATTTCAAAAACCTCCGAAAAGCTTAATTTTGGAGTGACTAAGAAGGATACATGCTTACTTTTTCATTTTCATGTTTTAAACTTGTTTAAAGCTTGGTCAAACCTAGCTAGCTTGGATTTGACCAAGACTCAAGTGCGCATAAAAAATTCGAAAAAACCCCCAAAAATGAAAAACCATAACACATAGTCTTCTTGCGTCACATATATTGTAAGCATTCAAGTGTTGATAAACAATATCTAGACATATCAAACAAGAAAAATCATGTATCTATACCCCTAACCCTAAATTTGTCTTATGAAGTCAAGCATGAAGAGAAGTGGTTTGGGTTTTCAAACATGGAAATTTCGAAAACCGCCCAAAAGCTTCATTTCGGACTGACTAAGAAGGATCCATGCTTACCTTTTCATTTTCATGTTTTAAACTTGTTTAAATTCTTGTTCAAACCTAGGATTTGGCCAAGATTCAAATGGGCATAAAAACAATCGAAAAAATCAAAAATGAAAAACCAAAGCACATAGTCTTCTTATGTCACATAGTAAGCCATTCAACTTGATAACAAGGTCTAGACCTATTCAAACCAGAAAAATCATGTATCTACCCCTAACCCTAAACTCATCTGTCTTATGAAGTCAAGCATGAAGAGAAGTGGTTTTGGGTTTCAAACATAGACATTTCAAAAGCCTCCCAAAAGCTTCATTTTGGAGTGATTGAGAAGGATCCATGCTTAATTTTTCATTTTAATGTTTTAAACTTGTTTAAATCTTGGTTAAACCTATGATTTGACCAAAATTTGATTTGGCATGAAAATTCAAAACAAATCAAATAAATAAAAAACCAATGCACATAGTACATCTTCTTATGTCATATACTAAGCATTCAAGTTGATAAGCCAGGTCTAGACATATTCAAACTAGAAAAATCATGTATCTACCCCTAACCCTAAACTCGATTTGTCTTATGAAGTCAATCATGAAGAGGTGTTTTGGGTTTCAGACATGGAAATTTCAAAAACCTTCCAAAAGCTTCATTTTGAAGTTACTAATTAAGAAGGATCACTACAAGAAAAGTTTGGCAAATTTTCTTGTAGTGGATCCAGGCTTAATTTTTCATCTTCATGTTTTAAATTTTGGTCAAACCTAGGATTTGTCCAAGATACAAATGGGCATAAAAATTCAGGGTAGCATCATACCCCCCTCCTTCCCGCGTAGAAAAAGTGTTAGGCGAGTAGTAGAATGGCATGACCAACAAGTTTCAAGTAAAATTTTGAATATGACCAAAATATACCAATTGATAGATGTGTGTGACCCAAGATTGAGCCATGGTACATTTTGCCAACAAAGTAGCAATTGAGTTGGCTTTCTACCTTAGTAGGCGTGCATTGGAAGGATGCATTATGCCGGCAAAGTTTTCAAACGTTCAAACTTTTCCGGTTTCTCATACAGTATTTGGCTCCTTGAGAAGCATTGATGTGATCATATAAGGTTATCCAAAACTTCGCCTTTCCCGTATTTGCCCGAGCACTCGACACCCCTCGTCCCATGGCGACTCCTCCAGCCATAGCCCCGTGCACCCAGGCTCCACGACTCAGCCTCGGAGGGGTGTGCGCTAAAAGCTCGCAAATGTCTGTGTGCCATTGGTGTGCGATGAAGCAGGCGGCTCTGTGTCTTGCTGTGGCTAGACTCCTGGCGCCCTTTGATCTAGGAGAGGGAGAGGAGGGAGGGGGTCCCATGAAGCGGCGGTGGCCCAGGTATCGGCGGCAGCCCAGGCAGCAGCGGCAAAGTGGGCTGGTCGGAGCATAGGCATGCGCCGGGGGCGAACCTCGCCGGGTGAGGATGCTTCCATTGTGAAGAAGCACTTGCCATCCAGGGCTTCGGGTTCGCCAACAAACTCAGCGCCTCGGTCCATGGCGTTGCCGTCGTGGGGACGTCGGGGGCGGCGGCGACGTGCTGCAGCCCCAGCCTTTAGTGGGGACCAAAGTGCGACCGACCACATCACGGCGTCGGCAGCATTGGGGATGCCGATGGGCATCCACTGCCACACACAGATTTGGGAGGTTCTGGCCGGGCCGAGTTCCAAACTTCCATCATCGGAGCCGAGGGCTTGGTACTTCAAATTCCGAATCAGGCAATCCTTCGACCCCAATCAGCTTCTGCCTGTGGTCCAAATCCGAGATATCTTGGCGGCAGCTATGCTGGTTAAGCTTAGCCGGACAGCGGCAATCGACGATCTGCAAAACCTAGATGCCTTCCGAGGATTTGCAGCAGCCGTCAATGCACTCGTGGAGGCATCGCATGCTGGTAGCAGCGGCGAATGCGGGTATGTTGTTTTACTCCCTTTGTATGCTTTTGTCATAAAAATCAATTTGCTAATTCTCATTCGATTGAAAATCAGACCCATTCACCATCAACTCTCAAACAGTGGACACTAGTAATATGTAGAACTAGAAATTACACAAGATTTCTGTACTGCTAGTACTATTACTTCGACGCTACATGTTGTTTACACGAGGAAATTGCACAAACTACCGCTTATTGCTGCCTTCGTTGCTTAAAACACTTTTTAAAACTGTAATTTTTTTCCGCACAAACCACCAACTATCGTGTTCTGTTGCAGGGAATTTCAAATTTAGGATTGAGCTGTTTAAGAGCAAATCAGATGATCGGGGACCACCAACTACTATAGTTTTAATTGCAAATAGAATAGATTTTGCAAAATTATGAAACGCACATAACGTTTGAATTACTACAATTTTTTTGAAGGTTTGATATTTTCATCATTTTTGTGTGAATCTTACACCAAGTAACACAACTTTCAGACGGAATACAAAATATTTTCAAACTTCCTAGATTTGATAGCTCAAATATTTTTAATTACTAGTTTTTCAGTATTTTAAAAAGTCGAAACACTATATTTTGGCTGAATGTTAGAAAATATATTTCATGATTATCCCATATTAGTTAAGAAGTACATAAACTAGTAGTAGTAATAAAGAACAGAGGGAGTTTATGGAGATACATCCATTAAGGGCATGTTAGTGTGTGTTGGTGTATTACTTATGCCTTCTTTGGTTAATACACTTCTCAAGTGATCCCCGCAAACCCTCTATTCTTGCCTAGAATACAAAAACTCCCCATCAAAGTATTAGTGCATTTTTTGGATGAGTATTCGAGAGGATTGGGTGAACACCAAGGATTTGCATAGGGAATTGGTACAATTGAATCCTTGGCTGTTTGATTTGTAGGATTGTTTCCGATAGGAATTTTTCCTAAGGATTTCTTTGCACAGATTCCATAGAAAATTAAACATCTACTCATACCTCTTTTTAAGAATGCTTTAGGGCTCCTTTGATTCAAAGGATTTGCATAGGAATTGTGTAGGATTTGATTCCTATGGGAAAAATTCCTATACATGTTGTTTGATTCATAGGAACATATCCTATAGGAAAAATTCCTATAGGAATCTTGTAGTGTGATTCCTATAGGAAAAAAGCATTAGCTCATACCTCATGGAAAAATTCCTTTGCTACAATCAAACAAACTTCATCTTCCTATAGGTTTCAAGTAGACATGCCATTCCAATCCTATACCTTTCCTATTCCTATGTTTTTCCTATCCTTTAAATCAAAGGAGCCCTTACTTTTCCTATGGTGGAATCAAACAAAGTTTGGATTCTATGAATTCCTATAGGATTGGAGTGGACATGACATTGCAATCCTACATTTCCCTATTCCTACATCTTTCGGTAGGCATTTGCCTAGAATAAATAACCATGTGTATTACGGAGTAGCAATAAAATATAGGTTTATTTCTCTAAAGCATCTTGCACTGTACTAGTACATGGCTTAAGAGACAATATTTTTACCATTTTTTTGCGAGAAGACAATATTATTACCATAGTTACTAAGTACATTTTATTGGATGATGAAGTGATAGCCCTCATCAATGCATTGTGAATTATTAGGGCATGGGTCACACGTGATTTACGAGTACACCGCACGATCGAGAGCCGCCGTCCCTCTTTGCTTTTTACCGATGCGGCGGAGCTCCTCCCCACACCCACGAATAACTGAAAGCCACAACTGCTGGGGAAAAGTCTTGCGCCGAGAAAATCTACAACCGTGGTTGAGTACATGTGTTTCTTAAGATACGAGTGCTCCAATGCATTTTTTCTTTCCTTTTACTAATTTACCTTGAAAATCCTGCACGTCCACTTATTTGTGGACGGAGGGAGTATCACGCCAAGAGGAAGTAGGACAATAGTGGGCGCTTATAGCCCGCCTACGTGGTACTTTTGCCAGCTGTTGGCTCTTCTATTGTTCTTGCTCTAAAGAAACCCCGATTGTGAAAGGCCAAGGCGTACTTCTTTTGGTCACGCAAAATTCAAAATACTGCCATGGACATTGAATTGACATGACAACACATAGCTTGGGATGTCCAAATTTGCACGTTAGACCAGTGACTTGTTCTTCACCTTTTCAGAGGGAACAGTGACTTTTTATTATGGGTCTATACACTTTCCAAGAAACAGGAGGAGATGCTGTAGAGTGTAGAGGAGCGAAGTCAAGCGCCCCGCCCCCACCTGCCCTATTTCTGTTCACCTCCATCGTCTACCTCCGCCCCCGCCCGCACCAATCGACCACCTTCCATAGCACACGCCAGTGCCGCCGCCATGCAGCTTTAGAATCAATTCCACCGCCCAGTTTGAGAGCCTCCGTTCTTCATCTTCCCCGCCACCTGCCGCCATCGAACCCAAATTAAACTCCAATCAGTTGAACCCAAACCTCATAGACCCACCCCCTGCCCTGCGATGGCGGCATCGAACAAGGAAAATGATGACTCTGAACTGTTTCAGAAGGTCTTTTCCGAAGGTCCCCTTGAAGAACTCGTAACAAGATGCGACGTCATCACCGCCGCGAGCCTCGTCGGTTCGTCCAAACTATTTTTCGACTCTGCAAATGATAGTGCAACTCTATCTTTTTCTCTCCCGTTTGGCCTCCCATGTGTTCTTCATTCTCACCCGACGAAGGTAGCACGGGATTGCAAGCTGACGCCGCTGGACAGGTTCTCCTCCGACGCTGTGATGCCAGACGGTACGGGTAAGCAGTGGGTAGGTGCCAATGGAGATTGGGTTGCCATGGTTGACACTGGCTTTCCTGCTTGCAAATGGAAACTTGTCAACGTCTACACTCGCCGTGAAATTCCTCTCCCTGTGCCGTTTGAAACCACCCACATTCCAAATATATACCACCACAACCTTCGTGCTATTATATTTCACAAGATATATATTTGCCAAGTTCCCACAGCTGCTGGGGGGTACAAAAATTTCTCTCTTGTTGCTGTTTTTGACATCAGAGTTGCCCTCCTTTGCGGCGAAGATTCTGGATGGACAGTTCTTACAGAGCCCAAGTCCCACATCTTTTACAATTACAGCGATGCAATTCTCCACAATGGGCTTGTGTTTGCCACAACTCATACTGGCACTGTTCACGCATGGAATCCTCAGCAAGCTGGTAATTTTCCTCCGGACGTAAGTAGTGTATGATGAGCTTCATTATTCATGGCTGTAAAGATAATTTTAATGCACAAACTTATTAATTTTCGAACCTGACTGATCTGACTTGGAGGCTTGGGGCATATTTGCTTCGGATGAAATTTCATTGGTATTTAGACTTTTTATTCGAGATGATTACCATAGAAAAATTTGAGGATTGTATAATTAGGAGTTTTATTCTCAGATTGAATTATGTTGGATTTTGACCTCTACTTGAACTTCTTGAAATGAATCCTTTGGTTTCCCATGTGATGTACTGAAATACACCAATATGCTGTATTATTGAATGGAAATGCCATTATATCATCCCATCTGAATCCTAATGCGTTTTCCCAATTCTTACGTTTTCAGATTTGTGCAAACCAAACATACCCTTCTTAACAGTAATTTCGTTTTCAAGCAGGTCCTCCGCTGATCGTAGAGCCACCGCCCATTGTGTTTGAATGGCGGTGTGCACTTGATGATGCTCTTGGCCATGATCACGAGGTCGATTATGGCATGTGGTGGTTAGCAAGATCTATAGATGGTTCTAGACTTCTTCTGATCCATACACTGGGCATTGCTGATGAAAGGGAATATTCCTGTAAAGTTTGCCATACTGCTTCTGATCGTCGTGTTCATCATGGTCGCACTGTTGGCAACTATGCTTCTGGGTTTGGTTGCCTGGTGTTCACGAAGGACACTAGTAAGTTAAATGAAGGTATTCCATGGGAAAAGATTGATGACCTTGGAGAATATTCTCTTTTCCTTGGAGTGAACTATCCGATTATGCTGCCATTAGGCGGTGCAGATGTTGTCCCAGGATGTCTGACGAGAAGAAATTGTGTGTACACCTTGCCGAATGAAGCATGGCTTCGCAATTCGCAGCTGCCTGAAATATGCCGATTCAGTCTGAATCGTGAAGATTGCGCCGTTGGTTTCCAAACCAACGCCTTGGAGAAAACATGCAAAACAAAAAAAGATAGGTACCTGGTAAAGACACCGCTTTGGTTCATCCCAAACTTCGCCAACGCCCCGGATTGGAACAAGTGTGATGTTTAATTCTGAAACAGGGCCTGCAGCCATTGTAGCTACTGATAGTATGTAATTTCATAGCTAATGAACGAGGCAATTGTGGTCTACTAGTTACAACTGTTTTGTAAAGAGGTGGTCTATAAGTATACCCCTCTCTTCATTGATGCATTTGTGGTCTACTTGATGGTACTCTTAAATATATGGGTGTGGCTCCTCAACACATAATGTGGGGGTATTATTGTGTTAAAGTTGAAGGCTTGATCAACTATAGGTTCACTTCTCTAGTTACATTACTAGGTACTCCGGTTGGCTATGTTGTGATGAAATTGTGTTCTGTTGTTCGGTGAAGACAAAAGTAGAACTATGGTATGCTTATGTTTAAGAGCAAGCGAGGGTTTAGCTTGAGATGTTAAAATTCAGATTTGAACTATTTTTTGATATGGAAATTTGAAATATATATGGTACTGTATATGATTATGTGTAACAACAAGCGACGAAAGGGCTGATGCTCCTATTCCTTGTCGGCGGGAGGACTATGTGTGCGGCGACTTGAGCCAAATTAGAAGGCCATAGCTATGTTGATTGGTCCTTGAAGTTGGAGGGGCTAGGATTTCGGATGAGCGGAGTGGGGGAAGTTGTTGCTCATGGAACATAAGTCCTTAAAATAGTAATGTTAGTATATAGGAGTACAAGGTATATACTTGTACTATTTTAGTACTATAATAAGTATATCGGGTTCATCAAAAAGAATTATCTCGGGTTCACAACCACGTGGGGTCAAGGTGAGGGAAAGTTGGTCAATACCTCTTACCGCTATATCCCCGCCCCAAGTTCTAATGCGCAAGTGCTGTTATTTTTTTAAGGGAAATAGTGGTTCCTCTCTCCCGGAAACATGCCCCGCATCTCCACCTCCTAGTATCGTAGTACTACTACTGCATCTTCTCCAAAAAAAACCCTCTTCTGTCTCTTTCTCCCGTTCACCCCTCTCTCCCTTGCATTGGATTACCGACTCCAATGAAGCAGAAGCGTAAGATTGAGGAGATTCCTGATTGCTACCACCAGTCCATGGGGTGGGGCAACCTCCACTACCCACTGGTGGAGAACATAGCCGAGCGGGCGGATATCCTCAGCACTGGTCGCCTCGCTCGAGGCATGATCGGCATGCGGCATGCCATCCGCGGAGCGCATAAGGTTCCGTTCGGTTTACCGAGCCTGCTCCACTGCGACCCCGAGACATGGCCAGACGACCGCGACAATACTGTAAGAGTATTTATTTATTTACTCATCTCGTTTCAGCTTGTGTTTTTTCAATCAACTTTTCTTATTGCCAAACATCATGCATGAATTTAGACTCAACATAATCACCTGATTTGGGAGTACTGTAAGGTTTGCTGCCTTCACTATGCACATGTACTCTTCGGAATTGCTTTATTTATCCATTACATCTGTGCTTCAGTTCTGCACAATCCGCTCTTCATTCTGTCGAATACCTTGCATGCATAGACAATTTTGAAACAAATCCTATTTGCAGGGCATTCACGCGTTGCTGATGCCATTAGACAAGCCGACAGTTCCAGCATTTATCCATACCAAGGAGGAACTGGATGGACATGGACCCATGCACTGGGTGGGTTGTAACGGCGACTGGGTGGCATTTGTCCAGCAGGACGGGCACTTGACGATCCGCAACATATACATATCAGATACTATTATACCTCTTCCATCTCTGCAAGATGCAGGAATTTCTTTGGGCCCTACTAGTGAATGGTGGCATGGCAGCCCACCATTCCTGTTCAAATACAAAATAGATAAAAGTTTGGAACTGCTCAAAGTACGGATCGTCAAGAGGCCGTACAAAGATGATCTAGCAGGGCCATGGCATTACGAGGTAATCGTTGTATTTGACGAATTGATTGCTATCCTACAAGCGCCCCTAGAAAAGGAGTGGAATATCCTGAGAAACCCTGAATTCTTTGATAGAAACAGCTATGTCGATGCCATGGGCATTCCTGGATATGGTACAAGTTCACACCTACATCGTGTATACGCAGTTACATATCCGTATGGAGATGTTCTGGTTTGGGAACCATATACCTGTGGTGAGTCTTTGTTTTATGTCTTAACTAGTAAATGGCATGCTGCACATGTTGGACCAATTACGATTCGCAATACTGATGTATAAAAGTTGCGTTCTAAATGTTGTTCAAACTTTCAATACAACTAATAATTTGGTTATACCATCAAAATAAGTGTGAGCATACAGTTTATAAATATGAACAAAAATTTGGAACCTTTCTTAATCACTATCAAGTGGGACGTGTGATATCGGTGTGAGACTGCTCTGATTTTTCTTCATAATGGAAACATGACGGTTCTAGAAACACGTGGACACTGGTGTGGTATTTTTTTCACGCGAATACCTCTAATCCCAACCGTTAGATTTTGGACACCAACAGTTGGAATTGCTGCGACATGTCTTGTTAAAAACTGGTGCCTTATAGTAGTAGAAAATAGAAGATAGAAGAGAAGAGATAATTTTCAGTGTAGTTCCTACTTGCTGCATTGTGGTTGATCTTTGTGCATTGCAGGGACACATGCAGCCCCGCGTCTCATTGACGCCCCTGTCATTGAAGATGAAGAAGCAGAAGTGGCTGCAATTTTCGCTCAAATCGAGGGAGATGCTGTCATGGAAGATGATGAAGCAAATGTGGCTCAAGGCGATGGAGGTGCCGATGAAGATAATGATGCTGATGAAGAAGAATTAGAAGAAGAAGAATTAGAAGAAGACGAATTTGATGATGAAGAATTAGATGATGAAGAATTAGATGATGATGGTGATAATCATAATTATGAAGATGAAGATGTATTTCTTGGATTTTCTGACCAGCGCACTTGGTTCCTGGCACCAATGAGAGCAGAGTCCATTACTGGTGAATCTGATCTCGCGTGGATTCAGGTTAAAGGTTATCGGCCCATCCTCGGTCCTCCAATATTACATATGGGTAACAAGCTGAGGTCTTATCCTTTGGTACGGTGCTACGTTTTCTTGAGATCTGCCCATACCTTGGACCCTGTAGAAGAGGCAAGGTGGGAAAGATTGAACAATTTGAAGGGGCGTTCTTTATTTCTTGGACTCAATCACCCAATTTTCATGCTACCCCCGCCAGTCGACGCAGAGGCTGCAGAACCAGATTTCCAATTGTTCAAACCTGACTGTGTCTTTGCTACCCACAATCGCGCCCGTGATACATGGATACGTCCAAGGCCAAATTGGTGCAGAATGCACGTCAATGGAGGTCCTGCCATAGGCTCAAGATTGCAGTACAAAAAAGAGAAGACTGAACATAGAGCCGAAGCACCCATGTGGTTCGTCCCAACACTTCCACCTGTTTTTCCTTGAGAAATAAGAGACAGATGGTGACCTTATTTTATAGAGAAAACATAGTGTTCGTGAACTTAACCTCATGAACATTCGCTGTTCGGTTTTTGCTGAAATCAAAATTTTGCAGAGATGAAGATCTTTGTTTGAATCCCGTGCTGAACATATTTTTCACAAATTAGCTACCCGTATTGTGATGAATACATGCTGGTTTGTTGTTTGGTGCAGTAGCAGACATGAAGATCTTTGTCCTGAATACCACAATGGACATCTTTTTTTTCTTCAAAAATTAGCTAAGCTCACGCTATTAGGCGCAAATGCCTATTAAGAGATTTGGTGCTCTTGGGCACCATTGCTCCTGCTATTTTAGAAAAAAATAAAAAATATATTTATTTGTTCAAAAAATTAGAAAACAAATCATGGAGTAGCTAATGAATTGTCCCATAAACGTGCAAAATTTCAGTTTCAAATAAAAAAAATTCTGGGCTACACAAAAGTAACAAACGTGTGGATCTGGGTATGCATATTTCAAATCTCCAAATTTCAACAGATTTTGTCTTTTTTGTGTAGTCTACAATATAAAGAATATCATATTAAAATTTTACACGCTTGTAGGTTACTTTATTTATTATGTCTACATTCATTTTCAGATTTTTTTGAAACAAATATGTATGCTATTTGATTTTTTTTAAACAGCAGAGCACTGGTGCCCATTAGCCAAAGACACTTTTCGCAAATGCCTACAATAAAGGAACGGATGGTGACCTTATTTTATAGAGAAACCATAGTGTTTGTGAAGTTAAAGTCATGAACACACGCTGTTCGGTTTTTGGTGAAATCAAAATTTAGCAGAGATGAAGATCTTTGTTTGAATCCCGTGATGAACACATTTTTCCTAAATTAGCTACCAGTATTGTGATGAATACATGCCGGTCTGTTTTTCGGTGGAGTAGCAGACATGCAGGGGATCGAAAGAAACGGCAAAGTAGCCAGAAATCAGGGGTCAAATATAAATTCGAGAAAGGAAACGTTTATTCAACAGTCAGGCTGACATGTGGGACGTATCTTGCAGCCGCGGCCCCAACATTTATCATTCAGAGAGGATGACATGTGGGACCCACGAACCAGTATCGTTCTCGGCGTTTCTCAAAGGGGGCAGGAGATCGAAAGAAAAAGGCAAGTAGCTCGAAATCAGGTGTCCAAAAAATCCAAGAAAGGAAAGGTTTATCGCACAAAGAGGCTGACATATTGTACCCAGTTTGCAGCAGCGTCATCAACGTTTCAAAGGCGGTGGAGTTCGAAAGAAAAAGGCAAATAGCCAGAAATTAGGGGTCAAAAATAAATCCAGCAAAGGAAACTTTTATCGTACAAAGAGGCTGACATGTGGGACCCAGCCAGCAGCGTCCTCAACGTTTCTAAGGTGGCAGGCAATGGAAAAAAGGCAAATAGCCAGAAATTAGGGGTCAAAAATAAATGCAACAATAGAAACTCTTATTGTTCATAGAGGCTGACATGTTGGACCCATGAGCCAGCAGGGCCCTCAACGTTTCAAAGGCGTCACGGGATCAAAAGAAAAGAACCAAGTAGTCATTAATTAGGTGTCAAAAATAAATCCAAGAAAGTAAATGTTTTACTTTTCATAGAGGCTGTCATATGGGACCCATGAGCCAGCAGCGTCCTCAACGTTTCTAAGGCGGCTGGGGATCGAAAAAAAAGCGAAGTAGCCATTAATTAGGGGTCAACTATAAATCCAAGAAAAGAAATGTTTATTGTTCTTAGAGGCTGACATGTGGGAGCTATGCGCCAGCAGCGTCCTCATCGTTTCAAAGGCGGTCGGGGATCCAAAGAAAAAGGCAAATAGCCAGAAATCAGGGGTAAAAAAAATCCAAGAAAAGAAATATTATTGTTCATAGAGGCTGGCATGTGGGACCCATGAGCCAGCAGCGTCCACAATTTCAAAGGCGGCACAGGATCGAAAGAAAAAGGCAAGTGACCAAAAATCAGGGGGTAAAAAATCCAAGAAAAAAACTTTATTGTACATAGAGGATGACATGCGGGTCCCATGAGCCAACAACTTACTCGTCGTTTCAGAGGGCCGAGGCGGCATGAGATCGAAAGAAAAAGGAAAGTGACCAAATATCAGGAGCAAAAAATAATCCATGAAAAGAAACTTTCATTGTACATAGAGGATGACATAGGGTCCCATGTTGTAGCAGCGGTCTGAACGTTTCAAGGACGGTGATACGTCTCCAACGTATCGATAATTTCTTATGTTCCATGCTACTTTATTGATGATACCTACATGTTTTATACACATTATATGTCATATTTATGCATTTTCTGTAACTAACCTATTAACAAGATGCCGAAGTGCCGTTCTGTTCTGCTGTTTTTGGTTTCAGAAATCCTAGTAACGAAATATTCTCGGAATTGGACGAAATCAACGCCCAGGTTCCTATTTTGCCCGGAAGCATCCAGAACACCCGAGAGCCGCCAGAGGGGGGCCCTGTGGGCCCCAGATGACATGGTGGCGCGGCCAGGGCTGGCCGCGCCACCCTATGGTGTCGTCGCCCCTTCGACCTTCCGACTCCGCCTCTTCGCCTATATAAAGGTCCCTGACCTAAAAACCCTTACGGAGGAAGCCACGATACGAGAAAAGTTCCAGAGCCGCCGTCATCGCGAAGCCAAGATCTGGGGGACAGGAGTCTCTGTTCCGGCACCCGCCGGACGGGGAAGTGCCCCGGAAGGCTTCTCCATCGACAGCTGCCATCTCCACCGCCATCTTCATCACCGCTGCTGCTCCCATGAGGAGGGAGTAGTTCTCCATCGAGGCTCGGGGCTGTACCGGTAGCTATGTGGTTCATCTCTCTCCTATGTAGTTCAATACAATAATCTCATGAGCTGCCTTACATGATTGAGATTCATATGATGATGCTTGTAATCTAGATGTCATTATGCTAGTCAAGTGGGTTTTACTTATGTGATCTCCGGAGACTCCTTGTCCCACGTGTGTAAAGGTGACAGTGTGTGCACCGTGTGGGTCTCTTAGGCTATATTTCACGAAGTACTTATTCACTGTTATGAAGAGCGTAGTGAAGTGCTTATTTATATCTCTTTATGATTGCAATGTGCATTGTATCACAATTTATCTATGTGCTACTCTAGCAAAGTTATTAAAGTAGTTTTATTCCTCCTGCATGTGTGCAAAGGTGACAGTGTGTGCACCGTGTTAGTACTTGGTTTATGCTATGATCATGATCTCTTGTAGATTGCGAAGTTAACTATTGCTATGATAATATTGATGTGATCTATTCCTCCTACATATGCATGAAGGTGACAGTGTGCATGCTATGCTAGTACTTGGTTTAGTCTTTTGATCTATCTTACACTAAAGGTTACTAAAATATGAGCATTATTGTGGAGCTTGTTAACTCCGGCATTGAGGGTTCGTGTAATCCTACGCAATGTGTTCATCATCCAACAAAAGTGTAGAGTATGCATTTATCTATTCTGTTATGTGATCAATGTTGAGAGTGTCCACTAGTGAAAGTGTAATCCCTAGGCCTTGTTCCTAAATACTGCTGAGTTACTACTGCTTGTTTACTGTTTTACTGTGTTACTACTGCTGCAATACTACCACCATCAACTACACGCCAGCAAGCTATTTTCTGGCACAGTTGCTACTGCTCATATATATTCATACCACTTGTATTTCACTATCTCTTCGCCGAACTAGTGCACCTATTTGGTGTGTTGGGGACACAAGAGACTTCTTGCTTTGTGGTTGCAGGG
The DNA here is from genome assembly GCA_030979885.1 of Lolium multiflorum. NCBI lineage: Eukaryota > Viridiplantae > Streptophyta > Magnoliopsida > Poales > Poaceae > Lolium > Lolium multiflorum. Next base: position 100,932,152 of record CM061750.1, on the reverse strand, counting down.
TTGCATGAGAGGGATATCTTTGACCTCTTCCTCCCTGAGTTCGATAAACCTTGGGTGATCCACTTAAGGGAAACTTGCTGCTGTTCTACAAACCTCTGCACTTGGAGGCCCAACACTGTCTACAGGAAAGGAGGGGGAACGTAGACATCAAGCACTTTTCTGGCGCCGTTGCCGGGGAGGAAAGGTAAAAGGTACTCACACTCCGGACCTCGGCTACTAAGCTATTTTCCGGCGCCATTGTAAGTACTCGAAGCTATTTCCTTTAGACTCTGCAATTGCGACATTTGGTTTCTTGTTTACACTAGTTAGGCATAATGGAAAACAACAAAAATATGAGAGATCTTTATGAACTTTATCTTGAATTAGGACATGATGTGTTTGAAGAGAGAATTAAAAAACCCATGGAACTTTATATGCATGATAATGGGAATGTTATTAGTATGAATGCTTTGAACACCATTGTTGCTAATGCTATGGAAAATTCTAAGCTTGGGGAAGCCGGCTTTGATGAGCATGATATTTTTAGTCCCCCAAGCATTGAGGAGAAAATTTACTTTGATGATACTTTGCCTCCTATTTATGATGATTATAATGATAGTAGTCTTTTGTTACCACCTGTTATGGAGGATAAATTTGATTATGATTACAATATACCTCCTATATTTGATAGCTACTTTGTTGAATTTGCTCCCACTACAACTAATAAAATTGATTATGCTTATGTTGGGAGTAGTAATTATTTTATGCATGAGACTCATGATAAGAATGCTTTATGTGATAGTTATATTGTTGAGTTTGCTCATGATGCTACTGAAAGTTATTATGAGAGAGGAAAATATGGTTGTAAAAATTTTCATGTTACTAAAACACCTCTCTATGTGCTGAAATTTTTGAAGCTACACTTGTTTTATCTTCCTATGCTTGTTACTTTGCTCTTCATGAACTTGTTTATTTACAAGATTCTTATGCATAGGAAGCATGTTAGACTTAAATGTGTTTTGAATTTGCCTCTTGATGCTCTCTTTTGCTTCAAATACTATTTCTTATGAGAGCATTATCATTAAAACTGCTGAGCCCATCTTACTGGCTATAAAGAAAGAACTTCTTGGGAGATAACCCATGTGTTATTTTGCTACAGTACTTTGTTTTATATTTGTGTTTTGGAAGTTGTTTACTACTGTAGCAACCTCTCCTTATCTTAGTTTTGTGTTTTGTTGTGCCAAGTAAAGTTTCTATGTCAAAGTTGATGTTATATTTGGGATCGCTGCGCAGAAACAGCATTGCTGTCTGTCACGAATCTGGGCACAGTTCTCTGTAGAAAATTCGAAAAAATCTGCCAATTTACGAGCGTGATCCTCAGATATGTACGCAACTTTCATTAGTTTTGAGTTTTTCCATTTGAGCAAGTCTGGTGCCATCTTAAAATTCGTCTTTACGGACTGTTCTGTTTTTGACAGATTCTGCTTTTTATTTCGCATTGCCTCTTTTGCTATGTTGGATTCATTTCTTTGATCCATTAATGTCCAGTAGCATTATGCAATGTCCAGAAGTGAAAAGAATGTTTGTGTCACCTCTGAACATGTGAATTTTTGATTATGCACTAACCCTCTAATGAGTTTGCTTGAAGTTTGGTGTGTCAGAAGTTTTCAAGGGTCAATAGAAGAGGGTGATATAATGTGATCGAGAAGAGTGAAAGGTCTAAGCTTGGGGATGCCCCGGTGGTTCATCCCTGCATATTTCAAGAAGACTCAAGCATCTAAGCTTGGGGATGCCCAAGGCATCCCCTTCTTCATCGACAACTTATCAGGTTTCTTCTAGTGAAACTATATTTTTATTCAGTCACATCCTATGTATTTTACTTGGAGCGTCTGTGTGCTTTTATTTTTGTTTTTGTTTTGTTATCTTAGTTCTCTGAATAAGTTCATCCTTGTGTGGGAGAGATACACGCTCCGCTGGTTCGTATGAACACATGTGTTCTTAGCTCATAATATTCATGGCGAAGTTTCTTCTTCGTTAAATTGTTATATGGTTGGAATTGGAAAATGCTACATGTAGTAATTCTAAAATGTCTTGGATAATGTGATACTTGGCAATTGTTGTGCTCATGTTTAAGCTCTTGCATCATATACTTTGCACCTATTAATGAAGAAATACATAGAGCTTGCTAAATTTGGTTTGCATAATTGGTCTCTCTAAGGTCTAGATAATTTCTAGTATTGGGTTGAACAACAAGGAAGACGGTGTAAAGTCTTATAATGTTTACAATATGTCTTTTATGTGAGTTTTGCTGCACCGGTTCATCCTTGTGTTTGTTTCAAATAACCTTGCTAGCCTAAACCTTGTATCGAGAGGGAATACTTCTCATGCATCCAAAATCCTTGAGCCAACCACTATGCCATTTGTGTCCACCATACCTACCTACTACATGGTATTTCTCTGCCATTCCAAAGTAAATTGCTTGAGTGCTACCTTTAAACAATTCAAAAGTTATTACCTCTTATTTGTGTCAATGTTTTATAGCTCATGAAGAAGTATGTGGTGTTTATCTTTCAATCTTGTTGGGCAACTTTCACCAATGGACTAGTGGCTTCATCCGCTTATCCAATAATTTTGCAAAAAGAGCTGGCAATGGGATTCCCAGTCCCAAATTAATTAACAAAAATAGACACTCCTCCATGGTATGTGATTGTTGGACGGCACCCGAAGGATTCGGTTAGCCATGGCTTGAGAAAGCAAAGGTGGGGAGGAGTGTCATCTAAATAAAACTAAAATAAAAAGGCACTCCTTCATGGTATGAGATTGTTGGCAGGCACCCGAGGATTCGGTTAGCCATGGTTTGTGAAAGAAAGGTTGGAAGGAGTGCCACCCAAAAATAAAATAAAATGGGAGCCGCTCTTTGAAGGTTTGTCTGGCAAGGGGGTTAGAGTGCCCACTACCATTCGTTGACAACAACAAACACCTCTCAAAATTTTACTTTTATGCTCTCTTTATGTTTTCAAAACCAAAGCTCTAGCACAAATATAGCAATCGATGCTTTCCTCTTTGAAGGACCTTTCTTTTACTTTTATTGTTGAGTCAGTTTACCTATCTCCTTCCACCTTAAGAAGCAAACACTTGTGTGAACTGTGCATTGATTCCTACATACTTGCATATTGCACTTGTTATATTACTTTATGTTGACAATATCCATGAGATATACATGTTATAAGTTGAAAGCAACCGCTGAAACTTAATCTTCTTATGTGTTGCTTCAACACCTTTACTTTGATTTATTGCTTTATGAGTTAACTCTTATGCAAGACTTATTGATGCTTGTCTTGAAGTACTATTCATGAAAAGTCTTTGCTTTATGATTCAGTTGTTTACTCATGTCATTACCTTTGCTTTGATCGCTGCATTCATTACATATGTTTACAAATAGTATGATCAAGATTATGATGGCATGTCACTTCAGAAATTATCTTTGTTATCGTTTTACCTGCTCGGGACGAGCAGAACTAAGCTTGGGGATGCTGATACGTCTCCAACGTATCGATAATTTCTTATGTTCCATGCTACTTTATTGATGATACCTACATGTTTTATACACATTATATGTCATATTTATGCATTTTCTGTAACTAACCTATTAACAAGATGCGAAGTGCCGGTTCCTTTTCTGCTGTTTTGGTTTCAGAAATCCTAGTAACGAAATATTCTCGGAATGGGACGAAATCAACGCCCAGGTTCCTATTTTGCCGGAAGCATCCAGAACACCCGAGAGCCGCCAGAGGGGGGCCCTGGTGGGCCCAGATGACATGGTGGCGCGGCCCAGGCCCTGGCCGCGCCACCCTATGGTGTCGTCGCCCCTTCGACCTTCCGACTCCGCCTCTTCGCCTATATAAAGGTCCCTGACCTAAAAACCCTTACGGAGGAAGCCACGATACGAGAAAAGTTCCGAGCCGCCGTCATCGCGAAGCCAAGATCGGGGACAGGAGTCTCTGTTCCACCCTGCCGGACGGGGAAGTGCCCCGGAAGGCTTCTCCATCGACACCGCTGCCATCTCCACCGCCATCTTCATCACCGCTGCTGCTCCCATGAGGAGGGAGTAGTTCTCCATCGAGGCTCGGGGCTGTACCGGTAGCTATGTGGTTCATCTCTCTCCTATGTAGTTCAATACAATAATCTCATGAGCTGCCTTACATGATTGAGATTCATATGATGATGCTTGTAATCTAGATGTCATTATGCTAGTCAAGTGGGTTTTACTTATGTGATCTCCGGAGACTCCTTGTCCCACGTGTGTAAAGGTGACAGTGTGTGCACCGTGTGGGTCTCTTAGGCTATATTTCACGAAGTACTTATTCACTGTTATGAAGAGCGTAGTGAAGTGCTTATTTATATCTCTTTATGATTGCAATGTGCATTGTATCACAATTTATCTATGTGCTACTCTAGCAAAGTTATTAAAGTAGTTTTATTCCTCCTGCATGTGTGCAAAGGTGACAGTGTGTGCACCGTGTTAGTACTTGGTTTATGCTATGATCATGATCTCTTGTAGATTGCGAAGTTAACTATTGCTATGATAATATTGATGTGATCTATTCCTCCTACATATGCATGAAGGTGACAGTGTGCATGCTATGCTAGTACTTGGTTTAGTCTTTTGATCTATCTTACACTAAAGGTTACTAAAATATGAGCATTATTGTGGAGCTTGTTAACTCCGGCATTGAGGGTTCGTGTAATCCTACGCAATGTGTTCATCATCCAACAAAAGTGTAGAGTATGCATTTATCTATTCTGTTATGTGATCAATGTTGAGAGTGTCCACTAGTGAAAGTGTAATCCCTAGGCCTTGTTCCTAAATACTGCTGAGTTACTACTGCTTGTTTACTGTTTTACTGTGTTACTACTGCTGCAATACTACCACCATCAACTACACGCCAGCAAGCTATTTTCTGGCACCGTTGCTACTGCTCATATATATTCATACCACTTGTATTTCACTATCTCTTCGCCGAACTAGTGCACCTATTTGGTGTGTTGGGGACACAAGAGACTTCTTGCTTTGTGGTTGCAGGGTTGCATGAGAGGGATATCTTTGACCTCTTCCTCCCCGAGTTCGATAAACCTTGGGTGATCCACTTAAGGGAAACTTGCTGCTGTTCTACAAACCTCTGCACTTGGGCCCCATGTTGTAGCAGCGGTCTGAACGTTTCAAGGACGGCATGAGATCGAAAGAAAAAGGCAAGTGACCAAATATCAGGAGCCAAAAATAATCCAAGAAAAGAAACTTTTATTGTACCTTTGAGAGTCGGCATGAGATTGAAAGAAAAAGGCAAGTGACCAAATATCAGGAGCCAAAAACCTAGAAAAGAAACTTTTATTGTACATAGAGTATGACATGCGGGTCCCATGACGCTGCAGCATCCTCAACGTTTCCAAGGCGGCAGGGGATCAAATGAAAAGGAAATAGCCAAAAAGCAGAGGGTGAAAAAAATCGAAGAAAAGAAACTTTTATTGTTCATAGTGGATGACATGTGGGACCCATGAGGCAGCAGCATCCTCAACGTTTCCAAGCAGCAGGGGATCGAAAGAAAAAGGAAATAGCCAAAAATCAGAGCGTGAAAAATAATCCAAGAAAAGAAACTTTTATTTTACATAGAGGATGACATGTGGGTCCCATTTTGCAGCAGCGGTCTCAATGTTTCATATGCGGCTTGAGATCAAAAGAAAACGAAAGTAGCCCGAAATTAGGGGGAATAAAACTCCAAGAAAAGAAAGTTTTTTGTACATAGAGGATGACATACGGGTCCCAAGGCGGCAGGGGAACAAAAGAAAAAGGAAATAGCCAAAAATCAGAGGGGTGAAAAAAAATCCAAGAAAAAAGAAACTTTTAGAGTTCATAGTTCATAGAGGATGACATGCGGGTCCCATGAGGCAGCAGCGTCCACAACGTTTCCAAGGCGGCACACAGGACCAAAAGAAAAAGGATGTACCCCTGCTGGGCCTTTTGATCAAAAAATAATCCAAGATAAGGAAGATATAAATTGGGGCTGCCTGGCCATCTGGGCCTTCTAACCTGCTGGACGTCTTTTGACTCGTACAATTTCAGCCCACTCCAAAACAAGAAAGTCCTATGCTTCGCAAAAACAAAACAAAAACAAGGAGATTCATATTAGTTCGTTTATGTAAAAATAAAGATTTAATTTATCCGTTTGCAATAGCTCAGAGCGAAATACACTTTTTATTGTCTGTAAAATAATCAAGATATCACATGTTTCTTGTACGGGGAGGCTGACATCGGGACCCATGAGCCAGCAGCGTCGTCAAAGTTTTAAAGGCGGCAGGGGATCGAAAGAAAAAATAAATCAAAAATCAGTGGGTAAAAAAATCGAAGAAAAGAAACATTTATCGTTCTGAGAGGATGACATGCGGGACCCATGTGGCAGCAGCATCCTCAACGTTTCCAAGGCAGCACGGGATCCAAAAAAAAGGCAAAATAGCCAGAAATTAGGGGTCAAAATAACTCCAAGAAAAGAAAGGTTTATCGTCCATAGAGTCTGACATGTGGGACCCATTAGCGAGCAGATTCTTCAACGTTCAAAGGCGGCAGGGGATCAAAAGAAAAAGGAAGTAGCCAGAAATTAGGGGTAAAAAATAACTCCAACAATGGAAACTTTTATTGTTCATAGAGGATGACATGCGGGACCCATGAGCCAGCAGCTTCCTCAACGTTTCAAAGGCGGCATGGGATCGAAAGAAAAAGGCAAGTGACCAAATATCAGGAGCCAAAAATAATCCAAGAAAAGAAACTTTATTGTACATAGAGGATGACATGCGGGTCCCATTTAGCAGCAGCGGTATCACCGTTTGAGATGCGGCAGGAGGTCTCGAAAGAAAAAAGGCAAGTGACCAAATATCAGGAGAAAAAAATCCAAGAAAAGAAAGTTTTATAGTACATAGAGGATGACATGCGGGTCCCATTTAGCATCAGCGGTATCACCGTTTGGGAGGCGGCAGGGGATCGAAAGAAAAAGGCAAGTGACCAAATATGAGGTGCCAAAAATAATCAAAGAAAAGAAAGTTTTCAACGTTTCAAAGGCGGCAGGGGATCAAAAGAAAAAGGAAGTAGCCAGAAATTAGGGGGCAAAAATAACTCCAAGAAAGGAAACTTTTATTGTTCGTAGAGGATGACATGGGGGACCCATGAGCCAGCAGCTTACTCAACGTTTCAAAGGTGGCATGAGATCGAAAGAAAAAAACGCAAGTGACCAAATATGAGGTGCCAAAAATAATCAAAGATTTATTGTACATAGAGGATGACATGCGGGTCCCATTTTGCAGCAGCGGTCTCAATGTTTGAAATGCGGCTTGAGATCAAAAGAAAAAGAAAGTAGCTAGAAAGTAGGGGGTCAAAAAAAATCCAAGAAAAGAAAGTTGATGGACATAGAGGTTGACATGCGGGTCCCATGTGCCAGCAGCTTACTCAACGTTTCAAAGGGGCCAGGGGATCAAAAGTAAAAGGCAAGTGACGAAATATCAGGAGCCAAAAATCAGAGGGTGAAAAAAAATCCAAGAAAACAAACTTTTATAGCACATAGAGGATGACATGCGGGTCCCATGAGCCAGCAGGTTCCTCAACGTTTCAAACGTGGCATGAGATCGAAAGAAAAAGGCAAGTGACGAAATATCAGGAGCCAAAAATAATTCAAGAAAAGAAACTTGATTGTACATAGAGGATGACATGCGGGTCCCATGTGTAAGCAGCTTACTCAACGTTTCCAAGGCGGCAGGGCATCAAAAGAAAAAGGAAATAGACAAAAATCAGAGAGTGAAAAAAACCATAGAAAATAAACTTTTATAGCACATAGAGGATGACATGCGGGTCCCATGAGCCAGCAGGTTCCTCAAAGTTTCAAACGTGGCATGAGATCGAAGAAAAAAAGGCAAGTGACCAAATATCAGGAGCCAAAAATAATCCAAGAAAAGAAAGTTTATTGTACGTAGAGGATGACATGCGGGTCCCATTTTGCAGCAGCGGTATCACCGTTTGAGAGGCTGCACGGGATCGAAAAAAAAGGCAAGTGACCAAATATCAGGAGCCAAAAATAATCCAAGAAAAGAAATTTTATTGTACGTAGAGGATGACATGCGGGTCCCATTTTGCAGCAGCGGTCTCAACGTTTCCAAGGCGGCACAGGACCAAAAGAAAAATGAAGTAGCCAGAAATCAGGGGGTGAAAAAAATCCAAGAAGAAAGATTTCAATTGGGCTGCATCTGGACATCTGGGCTTTCGAACTATCCTGCTTGGCCTTTTGACTCGTACAATTTCAGCCCACTCCAAAACAGGAAAGTTCCGAATTTTCTAAAAAAACAGGAAAGTCCTATGCTTCGCAAAGACAAAAAAACAAGGAGATTCAACATATAAGTTTGTTTATGTAAAAATAAAGATTTAATTATCCGTTTGAAATAGCTCAGAGCGCAATACATTGTTTATTGTCTGCAAAATAATCAAGATATCATATGTTTCTTGTACGGGGAGGCTGACATCGGGGACCCATGAGCAAACAGCGTCGTCAACGTTTTAAAGGCGGCAGGGGATGGAAAGAAAAAATAAACCAAAAATCTGTTGGTAAAAAATCCAAGAAAAGAAACATTTTCGTTCTGAGAGGATGACATGCGGGACCCATGAGGCAGCAGCATCCTCAGCGTTTATTGTTCATAGAGGTTGACATGTGGGACCCGTGAGCCAGCGGCGTCCTCAACGTTTTAAAGGCTGCAGGTGATCGAAAGAAAAAATAAGCCAAAAATCGTTTGGTCAACAAAATCCAAGAAAATAAACATTTACCGTTCTGAGAGGATGACATGCGGGACCCATGAGGCAGCAGCATCCTCAACGATTCCAAGGCGGCAGGGGAAATATCCAGAAATTAATGAGGGGTTCAAAATAAATCCATCAAAGGAAACTTTTATTGTTCATAGAGGATGACATGTGGGACCGACCTGCCAACAGCGTCCTCATCGTTTCAGAGGGGGCAGGAGATCAAAAGAAAAAGGCAAATAGCCAGAAATTAGGGGTAAAAAATAACTCCAAGAAAGGAAACTTTTATTGTTCGTAGAGGATGACATGCGGGACCCATGAGCCAGCAGCTTACTCAACGTTTCAAAGGCGGCATGAGATCGAAAGAAAAAGGCAAGTGACAAAATATCAGGAGCCAAAGATAATCCAAGAAAAGAAACTTTATTGTACGTAGAGGATGACATGCGGGTCCCATTTAGCAGCAGCGGTCTCAGCGTTTCAAATGCGGCTTGAGATCAAAAGAAAAAGAAAGTTGATTGTACATAGAGGATGACATGCGGGTCCCATGAGTCAGCAGCTTACCATACGTTTCCAAGGCGGCAGGGGATCAAAAGAAAAAGGAAATAGCCAAAAATCAGAGGGTGAAAAAAATAAAGAAAATAAACTTTTATAGTACATAGAGGATGACATGCGGGTCCCATGAGCCAGCAGGTTCCTCAACGTTTCAAACTTGGCATGAGATCGAAAGAAAAAGGCAAGTGACCAAATATGAGGAGCCAAAAATAATTCAAGAAAAGAAAGTTTTATAGTACATAGAGGATGACATGCGGGTCCCATTTAGCAGCAGCGGTATCAGCGTTTGAGAGGCGGCAGGGGATCAAAAGAAAAAAGAAATTGCCAAAAATCAGATGGTGAAAAAAAACCAAGAAAATGAACTTTTATAGTACATAGAGGATGACATGCGGGTCCCATGAGCCAGCAGGTTCCTCAACGTTTCAAACGTGGCATGAGATCGAAAGAAAAAGTCAAGTGAAAAAATATCAGGAGCCAAAAATAATTCAAGAAAAGAAAGTTTTATAGTACATAGAGGATGACATGCGGGTCCCATTTAGCAGCGGTATCACCGTTTGAGAGGCGGCAGGGGATCGAAAGAAAAAGGCAAGTGAAAAAATATGAGGAGCCAAAAATAATTCAAGAAAAGAAAGTTTTATAGTACATAGAGGATGACATGTGGGTCCCATTTAGCAGCAGCGGTATCACCGTTTGAGAGGCGGCAGGGGATCGAAAGAAAAAGGTAAGTGACCAAATATGAGGTGCCAAAAATAATTCAAGAAAAGAAAGTTTTATAGTACATAGAGGATGACATGCGGGTCCCATTTAGCAGCAGCGGTATCACCGTTTGAGAGGCGGCAGGGGATCGAAAGAAAAAGGCAAGTGACCAAATTTGAGGTGCCAAAAAAACTCCAAGAAAAGAAAGTTGATTGCACATAGAGGATGACATGCGGGTCCCATTTAGCAGCAGCGGTCTCAACGTTTCCAAGGCGGCAAGGGATCAAAAGAAAAAGGAAGTAGCCAGAAATCAGGGGGTCAAAAAAATCCAAGAATAGAAAGAATTTTGGTTCATAGAGGATGACATGCGGGACCCATGATCCTGCATCGTAAACGGCTCGATCGGAGAACGTTGAACGAGATGGCGCGATGTAGAAAAAAAACAATGCCAGAGAGGCTGCCATCTGGGCCCTACATCCCTCGGCGGTGCGGATTTGCGTTGACTCGGCCGGCGAACCCGAGATTTCGAGATGCACCACGTCCCGGGCCACCATACGCCACGTTTTGGCCGCTTTCGTCGGGCTAGGTGGCCTCAAAAACGAGAAAAAAAAAGTTTTGACATGCACCACGGAGGGACCAAAATCGTCGGCCATGGTACACCAGCAACCACGGCGCGACTTCAACTTCGTCGGCCATGGCAACTTTTCTTGTAGTGATAACTACATATTCATCACCACAATAGTTTTTAAGCTATTTGTCCCATGAGCTATATATTGCAAAGGTAAAGGAATGAAATTTTAAAGGTAGCACTCAAGTAATTTACTTTGAAATGGCAGAAAAATACCACATAGTAGGTAGATATGGTGGACACAAATGGCATGGGTTTTGGCTCAAGGTGTTTGGATGCACGAGAAGCATTTCCTCTCAGTACAAGGTTTGGGCTAGCAAGGTTGTTTGAAGCAAACACAAGTATGAACAGGTACAGCAAAACTCACACAAGAACATATTGCAAGCATTATAAGGCTCTACACTGTCTTCCTTGTTGTTCAAACACTTTACCCGAAAATATCTAGACTTAGAGAGACCAATCATGCAAACCAAATTAAACAAGCTCTACGGTAGTTCTTCATTAATAGATTAAACTACATGATGCAAGAGCTTAAACATGATCTATGAGAGCTCAAACAATTGCCAAATTTCCAAACCATATGCAGCATTTTCTGATTCCAACCAAATAGCAATTTAACGAAGCAATTTCAGCCTTCGCCATGAACATTAAAGCACAATTAAGAACACAAGTGTTCCATATGAAAAAGCGGAGCGTAATATCTCCAATATAAGAATGGTGGGATCCAACTTTATTCAAAACAAAACAAAAATAAAAGCAAACCGACGCTCCAAGTAAAGAACATAGGATGTGATGGAATAAAAATATAGTTTCACTAGAAGTGACCTGATAATGTTGTCGATGAAGAAGGGGATGCCTTGGGAATCCCCAAGCTTAGATGCTTGAGTCTTCTTAAAATATGCAGGGATGAACCACCGGGGCATCCCCAAGCTTAGACCTTTCGCTCTTCTTGATCATAGTATATCATCCTCTTCTCTTGACCCTTGAAAACTTCCTTCACACACACTTCAAACAAACTCATTAGAGGGTTAGTGTATAACCAAAATTCATACATTCAGAGGTGACACAATCATTCTTAACACTTCTGGACATTGCACAAAGCTTCTGAAAGTTAATGGAACAAAGAAACTCATTCAACATAGCAAAAGCGGCAATGCGAAATAAAAGACAGAATTTGTCAAAAACAGAACAGTCCGTAAAGATGAATCTGGCAGGGGCACTTAACTTGCTCAAATGGAAAAACTCAAAACTAATGAAAGTTGCGTACATATCTGAGGATCACGCTCGTAAATTTGCAGATTTTTTCGATTTTTTTACAGAGACTTCTGCGAGAATTCGTGACAGACAGCAATGCTGTTTCTGCGCAGCAATCCCAAATATAGTATCAACTTTAGCATAGAAACTTTACTTGGCACAAAAACATGATAAGGAGAGGTTGCTACAGTAGTAAACAACTTCCAAGACTCAACAATACAGTAAATAAAATAAAACATGGGTTATCTCCCAAGAAGTGCTTTTCTTTAACGCCTTTCAGCTAGGCGCAGAAAGTGCAAATCAAGTAACATCAAGAGAAGAAGCATCAACATCATTATTTTTCTTACAAACACAACTTGTTGCAGAGGGTACCTTAGATGCTCCATTATCTAAATTTTCTATGGTGGTGCTAGGGGTTTTATCAATTTTAGGCCTATAATAATTCTTTTGTTTAGGCACCTTAGAGGCATACATGAATTTTTGCTCTTTACCCACATAAGCTTTCTCCTTATACTTGAGAGAAGAAAAAGTTGAACCCAAGGTTCCCATAGCTTTTTCAAGTTCATCAATCCTATTGGTTTGATTATCATGGACAACACAAGTTCCTAGGACACTAATTCTTTCATCAATTCCTCCTAGGGATTTATCAAGTTCATCAGTTTTATCAAATAACATTTCCAATTTAGTTTCAATACTTGGAAAATTTTTCTCTATGGTTTCCAATTTTTTCATAACATCCTCAAGAGAGATTTCAATTTTAACTTCATTAACAGGTGGTATTCCAACTAGACTCTCAATGATGCAACTAGCTTCTAAAGCGGGAGTACCTAGGAAATTACCTCCCGAAAGAGTATCAAGAACATACCTATTCCAACTAGATAAGCCAACATAAAAGTTCCTAAGAAGGATAATAGTGGAGTGTTTCTTAATGCACCTATGATGAGCATTACTAATTCTGTACCAAGCATCTTTAAAACTTTCTCCACCTTGTTGCTTAAAAGAACGAACTTCAACTTCAGGATTACTCATTTTAATAGTAATAAAGTAAACTAGGCAAATAAAGTAAAAACAAGTAACTAATTTTTTTGTGTTTTGATATAGAACAAGTAAACAAGACAATAAGTAAAGTAACTAATTTTTTTGTGTTTTTAATATAGCAAACAAGACAGTAAATAAAATAAAGTAAAGCAAGACAAAAACAAAGTAAAGAGATTGGAAGTGGAGACTCCCCTTGCAGCGTGTCTTGATCTCCCCGGCAACGGCGCCAAAAATGGCTGCTGGCGTGTAGTCAACAACTTCCTTGTGACGGTAAAGCACACGTCCGTTGGGAACGCCAAGAGGAAGGTATGATGTGCACAGCGGCAAGTTTTCCCTCAGAAAGAAACCAAGGTTTATCGAACCAGTAGGAGCCAAGAAGCACGTGAAGGTTGTTGGTGGAGGAATGTAGTGCGGCGCAACACCAGTGAAACCGGTGCCAACGTGGAACCTGCACAACACAATCAAAGTACTTTGCCCCAACGTAACATGAGGTTGTCAATCTCACCGGCTTGCTGTAACAAAGGATTAAGCGTATCGAGTGAAAGATGGTGTTTGTTTGCAAAGAACAGTAAAAACACAGATTGCAGTAGAATGTATTCAGATGTAAAAGAATGGACCGGGGTCCACAGTTCACTAGAGGTGTCTCTCCAATAAGATAACTAACATGCTGGATGAACAAATTACAGGCGGGCAATTGACAAATAAATATTCAATACATATCAATGATGATTACTATGTGATTTAATGAGGGCATTACGACAAAGTACATAGACCGCTATCCAGCATGCATCTATGCCTAAATAATCCACCTTCAGGTTATCATCCGAACCCCTTCCAGTATTAAGTTGTAAACAACAGATAATTGCATTAAGTATGGCGCGTAATGTAATCAACACAAATATCCTTAGACAAAGCATCGATGTTTTATCCCTAGTAGCAACAGCACATCCACAACCTTAGAACTTTCTGTCACTGTCCCAGATTAAATGGAGGCATGAACCCACTATCGAGCATAAATACTCCCTCTTGGAGTTACAAGTATCAACTTGGCCAGAGCCTCTACTAGCAACGGAGAGCATGCAAGAACATAAACAACACATATATGATAGATTGATAATCAACTTAACATAATATTCTATATTCATCGGATCCCGCCAAACACAACATGTAGCATTACAAATAGATGATCTTGATCATGTTAGGCAGCTCACAAGATCTAAACAATGATAGCACAAGCGGAGAAGACAACCATCTAGCTACTGCTATGGACCCATAGTCCAAGGATGAACTACTCACGCATCAATCCGGAGGCGGGCATGATGATGTAGAGCCCCTCCGGTGATGATTCCCCTCTCCGGCAGGGTGCCGGAGGCGATCTTCTGAATCCCCCGAGATGGGATTCGCAACGGCGGCGTCTGTGGAAGGTTTTCCGTATCGTGGCTCTCGGTACGTGGGTTTCGCGCGAAGGCTATTTGTAGGCGGAAGGGTAGGTCAAGTGGCGGCACGAGGGCCCCACACACCAGGCCGGCGCGGCCAGGGCTCCGCACCCTGTTGTGTCGGCGCCTCGTGGCCCCACTTCGTACCTCCTCGGTCTTCGGAAGCTTCGTGTAAAAATAGGCCCCTGGGCGTTGATTTCGTCCAATTCCGAGAATATTTCCTTACTAGGATTTCTGAAACCAAAAAAGCAGAAAACAATGACACTTGGCGTCTTGTTAATAGGTTAGTGCCGGAAAATGTATAATAATGTTGTAAAGTATGTATAAAACATTCAAGTATTGTAATAAAAGTAGCATGGAACATAAGAAATTATAGATACGTTTGAGACGTATCAACAACACATATATGATAGATCAATAATCAACTTGACATAGTATTCCATATTCATCGGATCCCACCAAACACAACATGTAGCATTACAAATAGATGATCTTGATCATGTTAGGTAGCTCACAAGATCTAAACATGATAGCACAAGAGGAGAAGACAACCATCTAGCTACTGCTATGGACCCATAGTCCAAGGATGAACTACTCACGCATCAGTCCGGAGGTGGGCACGGTGATGTAGAGCCCTCCGGTGATGATTCCCCTCTCCGGCAGGGTGCCGAATCCCCGAGATGGGATTGGCGGTGGCGGCGCCGAACTTTTTCCGTATCGTGGCTCTCGGTACTAGGGTTTTCGCGATGGAGAGTTTAAGTAGGCGGAAGGGCAGAGTCGGAGGAGGCTCGAGGGGCCCACCCCATAGGGTGGCGCGGGCCCCTCCTTGGCCGCGCCGCCCTATGGTTAGGGCGCCTCGTGGCCCCTCTCCGTCTCCTCTTCGGTCTTCTGGAAGCTCCGTGGAAAAATAAGACCGTGGGCTTTTGTTTCGTCCAATTCCGAGAATATTTCCTGTGTAGGATTTAGGATTTCTGAAACCAAAAACAGCAGAAAACAGGAGCTGGCGCTTCGGCATTTTGTTAATAGGTTAGTGCCGGAAAATGCATCAAAACATCATAAAGTGTGAACAAAACATGTAGGTATTGTCATAAAACTAGCATGGAACATAAGAAATTATAGATACGTTGGAGACGTATCAAGCATCCCCAAGCTTAGTTCCTACTCGCCCTCGAGTAGGTAAACGATAAAAACAATAATTTCTGAAGTGACATGCTACCATCATAATATTGATCAACATTATTGTAAAGCATATGAGATGAATGGAGTGATTCGAAGCAATAGATTGCTAACAAAAAGATAATGACTAAACAACTGAATCATATAGAAAAACTTTTCATGAATAGTACTTTCAAGACAAGTATCAAAAAGACTTGCATAAGAGCTAACTCATAAAGCAATAGATTCAAAGTAGAAGGTTTCGAAGCAACACAAAGGATGATTAAGTTTCAGCAATTGCTTTCAACTTGTAACATGTATATCTCATGGATAATTGTCAACATAAAGTAATATAACAAGTGCAATAAGTAAACATGTAAGAATCAATGCACACAGTTGACACAAGTGTTTGCTTCTAAGATAGAAAGAAGTAGGTAAACTGACTCAACATAAAGTAAAAGAAAGGCCCTTCGCAGAGGGAAGCATGGATTACTATTTTTGTGCTAGAGCTTTTATTTGAAAACATAGAAACAATTTTGTCAACGGTAGTAATAATTCATATGTGTTATGCATAAAACTTCCTACAAGTTGCAAGCCTCATGCATCGAATACCAATAGTGCCCGCACCTTGTCCTAATTAGCTTGGATTTACATGGATTATCATTGCATAACATATGTTTCAACCAAGTGTCACAAAGGGGTACCTCTATGCCGCCTGTACAAAGGTCCAAGGAGATAAATCGCATTTGATTTCTCATTTTTGATAGATCTCAACTAAGGACATCCATACCGGGACAACATAGAAAACATATAATGGACTCCTCTTTAATGCATAAGCATTCAACAACAGATAATATTCTCATAAGAGATTGAGGATTAATGTCCAAACTGAAAACTTCCACCATGATACATGGCTTTGGTTAGCGGCCCAATGTTCTTCTCTAACAATATGCATACTCAAACCATTTAATCATGATAAATCACCCTTACTTCAGACAAGACGAACATGCATAGCAACTCACATGATATTCAACAAAGGTGTAAAAAGTTGATGGCGTCCCCAGAAACATGGTTACCGCTCAACAAGCAACTTATAAGAACTAAGATACATAGCAACATATTCATCACCACAATAGTTTTTAAGCTATTTTCCCATGAGCTATATATTGTAAAGACAAAGGAATGAAATTTTAAAGGTAGCACTCAAGTAATTTACTTTGGAATGGCAGAAAAATACCACATATAGGTAGTTATGGTGGACACAAATGGCATGGGTTTTGGCTCAAGGTGTTTGGATGCACGAGAAGGATTTCCTCTCAGTACAAGGCTTTAGCTAGCAAGGTTGTTTGAAGCAAACACAAGTATGAACAGGTACATCAAAACTTACACAAGAATATATTGCAAGCATTATAAGACTCTACACTGTCTTCCTTGTTGTTCAAACACTTTTACCAGAAAATATCTAGACCCTAGAGAGACCAATCATGCAAACCAAATTTCAACAAGCTCTACGGTAGTTTTCCACTAATAGATTTAAACTACATGATGCAAGAGCTTAAACATGATCTATGAGAGCTCAAAACAATTGCCAAATATCAAATTATTCAAGACCATATGAAGCATTTTCTGATTCCAACCAAATAGCAATCAACGAAGCAGTTTTCAGCCTTCGCCATGAACATTAAAGCATAACTAAGAACACAAGTGTTCAAATGAAAAAGCGGAGCGTGTATATCTCCAATACAAGGATTGCTGGGATCCGACTTTATTCAAACAAAAACAAAAACAAAAGCAAAAAGACGCTCCAAGTAAAGAACATAAGATGTGACGGAATAAAAATATAGTTTCACTAGAAGTGACCTGATAAGTTGTCGATGAAGAAGGGGATGCCTTGGGCATCCCCAAGCTTAGATGCTTGAGTCTTCTTGAAATATGCAGGGATGAACCACGGGGGCATCCCCAAGCTTAGACTTTTCACTCTTCTTGATCATATTGTATCATCCTCTTCTCTTGACCCTTGAAAACTTCCTCCACACCAAACTTTAAGCAAACTCATTAGAGGGTTAGTGCATAATCAAAAATTCACATATTCAGAGGTGACATAATCATTCTTAACACTTCTGGACATTGCCCAAAGCTACTAAAAGTTAATGGAACAAAGAAATCCATTCAACATAGCAAAAGAGGCAATGCGAAATAAAAAGGCAGAATCTGTCAAAACAGAACAGTCCGTAAAGACGAATTTTTCTGAGGCACTTAACTTGCTCATATGGAAAAACTCAAAACTAATGAAAGTTGCATACATATCTGAGGATAACGCACGTAAATTGGCATATTTTTTTGATTCTTCTACAGAGAGAAGGACGCGAATTCGTGACAGGCAGCAAATCTGTTTCTGGGCAGAAATCCAAATCTAGTATCAACCTTCTATTAGAGGCTTTTCAACATGATAAGGAGAGGTTGCTACAGTAGTAACAACTTCCAAGACTCAACAAAACAGTAGTAAAAATAAAACCATGGGTTATCTCCCAAGAAGTGCTTTTCTTTAACGCCTTTCAGCTAGGCGCAGAAAGTGCAAATCAAGTATTATCAAGAGATGAAGCATCAACATCATAATTTGTTCTAAAACACAATTTGTTGCAGAGGGTACCTTAGATGCTCCATTATCTAAATTTCCCATGGTGGTGCTAGGGGTTTGATACGTCTCCAACGTATCGATAATTTCTTATGTTCCATGCTACTTTATTGATGATACCTACATGTTTTATGCACATTATATGTCATATTTATGCATTTTCTGGAACTAACCTATTAACAAGATGCCGAAGAGCCAGTTGCTGTTTTCTGCTGTTTTTGGTTTCAGAAATCCTAGTAAAGAAATATTCTCGGAATTGGACGAAACTTTCGCCCAGGGTCCTATTTTTGCACGAAGCTTCCAGAAGACCGAAGACCTAACGAAGTGGGGCCACGAGGCAGCCAGGGGGGTGGCCGGCGCGGCCCAGGCCCTGGCCGCGCCGACCTATCCCCTGGGCCCCTCGTGTGGCCCCTCGCGTTGACCCTCCGCCTACTTAAAGCTTCCGTCGCGAAACCCCCAGTACCGAGAGCCACGATACGGAAAACCTTCCAGAGACGCCGCCGCCGCGAATCCCATCTCGGGGGATTCAGGAGATCTCCTCCGGCACCCTGCCGGAGAGGGGATTCATCTCCCGGAGGACTCTACACCGCCATGGTCGCCTCCGGAGTGATGAGTGAGTAGTTCACCCCTGGACCATGGGTCCATAGCAGTAGCTAGATGGTCGTCTTCTCCTTGTTGTGCTTCATTGTTAGATCTTGTGAGCTGCCTAACATGATCAAGATCATCTATATGTAATTCTATATGTTGTGTTTGTCGGGATCCGATGGATAGAGAGTACTATGATTATGGTGATTATCAATCTATTGTTCATGTGTTGTTTATGATCTTGCATGCTCTCCGTTATTAGTAGAGGCTCTGGCCAAGTTTTTACTCTTAACTCCAAGAGGGAGTATTTATGCTCGATAGTGGGTTCATGCCTCCATTGAATCTGGGACAGTGACAGAAAGTTCTAAGGTTGTGGATGTGCTGTTGCCACTAGGGATAAAACATTGATGCTATGTCTAAGGATGTAGTTGTTGATTACATTACGCACCATACTTAATGCAATTGTCTGTTGCTTTGCAACTTAATACTGGAGGGGGTTCGGATGATAACCTGAAGGTGGACTTTTTAGGCATAGATGCAGTTGGATGGCGGTCTATGTTCTTTGTCGTAATGCCCGGATTAAATCTCACTATATTTACCATGTCATGTATATGCATTGTTATGCCTTTCTCTATTTGTCAATTGCCCGACTGTAATTTGTTCACCCAACATGCTTTTATCTTATGGGAGAGACACCTCTAGTGAACTGTGGACCCCGGTCCTATTCTTTACATAGCATACAATCTACTGCAACTGTGTTTTACTGTTTTCTTGCAAACAATCATCTTCCACTCGATACGTTTAATCCTTTGTTACAGCAAGCCGGTGAGATTGACAACCTCACTGTTTCGTTGGGACAAAGTACTTGGGTTGTGTTGTGCAGGTTCCTAGTTGGCGCCGGAATCCCTGGTGTTGCGCCGCATCACATTTCGCGACCATCAACCTTCAACGTGCTTCTTGGCTCCTACTGGTTCGATTAAACCTTGGTTTCTTTCTGAGGGAAAACTTGCTACTGTGCGCATCATACCTTCCTCTTGGGGTTCCCAACGAACGTGTGAGTTACACGCCATCAAGCATAATTTTCTGGCGCCGTTGCCGGGGAGATCAAGACACGCTGCAAGGGGAGTCTCCACTTCTCAATCTCTTTACTTTGTTTTTGTCTTGCTTTATTTTATTTACTACTTTGTTTGCTGCACTAAATCAAAACACAAAAAAATTAGTTGCTAGTTTTACCTTATTTACTGTCTTGCTCTCTATATCAAAAACACAAAAAAATTAGTTACTCGTCTTTACTTTATTTGCCTAGTTTACTTTTTGCTTATTGCATCATGTTTCCTTTTAATTTCACCACAAAAGACATACCGGTAGGACGTGGGTCCATAGTTGGGAGAAATAATATAGAAGAATTTTTCAATCATGTTAGTATTACTGAAGATTTTGAAGATAGACACTTGGTAGAACTTGCACCTACCTATGAAATTGCTGCTGCTGCTTTAGTTCGCATGTTGGAAACTAAATTTGTTAATCTCAATCCTATAATCCAACACATGTTTCTTACACTTGGTGATATGGAAGAAGGGGAAAAGAAAGATTTTGTTTTAGAAACCCTTCTTAGAGAATTTGGTGGTCTAGCAAGAGAGGCTAGAAAGGTTTTTGCTAAATTTAATATGCTAGGTTCTCATACCAATTTTATTGGTCTCCTTGAAAAAATGGACATGGATAGAATAAGGTACACTAATAACATTAATGATGGTGGGGAAATCAAAGCACCAATACCATGTAAACTCCTAGCTATGAATGATGCACTAGAAAATAACTATGCTTGGCTTGTTCCTGAAAATTTGTTCGATGAGAGTAGCAAGCCTAAGACTAATGAAAAGGGAGACGCTAAAACTTACATATCAAACATACTATGCTTGGTTGAGAAAACTCCCAACACCCCTGGTAATGATGTTGATGCTTCTACTCTCGATGTTACTTGATTTGCACTTTCTGCGCCTAGCTGAAAGGCGTTAAAGAAAAGCGCTTATGGGAGACAACCCATGTTTTTACCTACAGCAATTTTTTGTTTTGTTGAGTCTTGGAAGTTGTTTACTACTGTAGCAACCTCTCCTTATCATGTTTTTGTGCCAAGTAAAGTTTCTATGTCAAAGTTGATGTTATATTTGGGATCGCTGCGCAGAAACAGCATTGCTGTCTGTCACGAATCTGGGCATAATTCTCTGTAGAAAATTCGAAAAAATCTGCCAATTTACGAGCGTGATCCTCAGATATGTACGCAACTTTCATTAGTTTTGAGTTTTTCCATTTGAGCAAGTCTGGTGCCATTTATAAATTCGTCTTTACGGACTGTTCTGTTTTTGACAGATTCTGCCTTTTATTTCGCATTGCCTCTTTTGCTATGTTGGATTTATTTCTTTGATCCATTAATGTCCAGTAGCATTATGCAATGTCCAGAAGTGAAAATAATGATTGTGTCACCTCTGAATGAGTGAATTATTAATGATGCACTAACCCTCTAATGAGTTTGCTTGAAGTTTGGTGTGAAGGAAGTTTTCAAGGGTCAAGAGAGGAGAATGATATACTATGATCAAGAGGAGTGAAAGCTCTAAGCTTGGGGATGCCCCGTGGTTCACCCCTGCATATTTTAAGAAGACTCAAGCGTCTAAGCTTGGGGATGCCCAAGGCATCCCCTTCTTCATCGACAACATCATCAGGTTCCTCCCCTGAAACTATATTTTTATTCAGTCACATCTTGTGTTCTTTACTTGGAGCGTCGGTTTGTTTTCGTTTTTGTTTTTGTTTGAATAAGATGGATCCTAGCATTCACTTTGTGGGAGAGAGACACGCTCCGCTGTTGCATATGGACACATGTGTCCTTAGGCTTTACTCATAATGTTCAAGGCGAAGTTTCTTCTTCGTTAATTTGTTATATGGTTGGAATTGGAAAATGCTACATGTAGTAATTCTAAAATGTCTTGGATAATGTGATACTTGGTAATTGTTGTGCTCATGTTTAAGCTCTTGCATCATATGCTTTGCACCCATTAATGAAGAAATACATAGAGCTTGCTAAAATCTGATTTGCATATTTGGTTTCTCTAAGGTCTAGATAATATCTAGTATTGAGTTTTGAACAACAAGGAAGACGGTGTAGAGTCTTATAATGTTTACAATATGTCTTTTATGTGAGTTTTGCTGCACTTGTTCATCCTTGAGTTTGCTTCAAATAACCTTGCTAGCCTAAACCTTGTATCGAGAGGGAATACTTCTCATGCATCCAAAATCCTTGAGCCAACTACTATGCCATTTGTGTCCACCATACCTACCTACTACATGGTATTTCTCCGCCATTCCAAAGTAAATTGCTTGAGTGCTACCTTTAAAATTCCATCATCCACCTATGCAATATATAGCTCATGGGACAAAATAGCCTTAAAAACTATCGTAGTATTGAATATGTACTTATGCACTTTATATTTTATTAAGTTGCTTGTTGTGCGATAACCATGCTTCTGGGGAACGCCATCAACTATTGTTGAATATCATGTGAGTTGCTATGCATGTCCGTCTTGTCTGAAGGTCTATCATTTTAGTGGTTGGAGCATGCAAAATTGTTAGAGAAGAACATTGGGCCGCTAACTAAAACCATGAACCATGGTGGAAGTTTCAGTTTTGGACATATATCCTCAATCTCATATGAGAATAATAATCATTGCTACATGCTTATGCATTTAAGAGGAGTCCATTATCTGTTGTCCATGTTGTCCCGGTATGGATGTCTAAGTTGAGAATAATCAAAAGCGAGAAATCCAAAATGCGAGCTTTCTCCTTAGACCTTTGTACAGGCGGCATGGAGGTACCCCTTTGTGACACTTGGTTGAAACATGGCATGCAAAGATCCGGTAGTCCAAGTTAAGTAGGACGAGGTGCGGGCACTATTAGTATACTATGCATGAGGCTTGCAACTTGTAAGATATAATTTTCATAACTCATATGCTTTATTACTACCGTTGACAAAATTGTTTCATGTTTTCAAAATAAAAGCTCTAGCACAAATACAGCAATCGATGCTTTCCTCTTTGAAGGACCTTTCTTTTACTTTTATTGTTGAGTCAGTTTACCTATCTCCTTCCACCTTAAGAAGCAAACACTTGTGTGAACTGTGCATTGATTCCTACATACTTGCATATTGCACTTATTATACTACTTTATGTTGACAATATCCATGAGATATACATGTTACAAGTTGAAAGCAACCGCTGAAACTTAATCTTCTTATGTGTTGCTTCAACACCTTTACTTTGATTTATTGCTTTATGAGTTAACTCTTATGCAAGACTTATTGATGCTTGTCTTGAAGTACTATTCATGAAAAGTCTTTGCTTTATGATTCAGTTGTTTACTCATGTCATTACCTTTGCTTTGATCGCTGCATTCATTACATATGTTTACAAATAGTATGATCAAGATTATGATGGCATGTCACTTCAGAAATTATCTTTGTTATCGTTTTACCTGCTCGAGCAGAACTAAGCTTGGGGATGCTGATACGTCTCCAACGTATCGATAATTTCTTATGTTCCATGCTACTTTATTGATGATACCTACATGTTTTATGCACATTATATGTCATATTTATGCATTTTCGGAACTAACCTATTAACAAGATGCCGAAGAGCCAGTTGTTTCTGCTGTTTTTGGTTTCAGAAATCCTAGTAAAGAAATATTCTCGGAATTGGACGAAACTTTCGCCCAGGTCCTATTTTTGCACGAAGCTTCCAGAAGACCGAAGACCTAACGAAGTGGGGCCACGAGGCAGCCGGGGGTGGCCGGCGCGGCCCAGGCCCTGGCCGCGCCGACCTATCCCCTGGGCCCCTCGTGTGGCCCTCGCGTTGACCCTCCGCCTACTTAAAGCCGTCGCGAAACCCCAGTACCGAGAGCCACGATACGGAAAACCTTGAGAGCGCCGCCGCGAATCCCATCTCGGGGGATTCAGGAGATCTCCTCCGGCACCCTGCCGGAGAGGGGATTCATCTCCCGGAGGACTCTACACCGCCATGGTCGCCTCCGGAGTGATGAGTGAGTAGTTCACCCCTGGACCATGGGTCCATAGCAGTAGCTAGATGGTCGTCTTCTCCTTGTTGTGCTTCATTGTTAGATCTTGTGAGCTGCCTAACATGATCAAGATCATCTATATGTAATTCTATATGTTGTGTTTGTCGGGATCCGATGGATAGAGAGTACTATGATTATGGTGATTATCAATCTATTGTTCATGTTTGTTTATGATCTTGCATGCTCTCCGTTATTAGTAGAGGCTCTGGCCAAGTTTTTACTCTTAACTCCAAGAGGGAGTATTTATGCTCGATAGTGGGTTCATGCCTCCATTGAATCTGGGACAGTGAGAAAGTTCTAAGGTTGTGGATGTGCTGTTGCCACTAGGGATAAAACATTGATGCTATGTCTAAGGATGTAGTTGTTGATTACATTACGCACCATACTTAATGCAATTGTCTGTTGCTTTGCAACTTAATACTGGAGGGGTTCGGATGATAACCTGAAGGTGGACTTTTTAGGCATAGATGCAGTTGGATGGCGGTCTATGTTCTTTGTCGTAATGCCCGGATTAAATCTCACTATATTTACCATGTCATGTATATGCATTGTTATGCCTTTCTCTATTTGTCAATTGCCCGACTGTAATTTGTTCACCCAACATGCTTTTATCTTATGGGAGAGACACCTCTAGTGAACTGTGGACCCCGGTCCTATTCTTTACATAGCATACAATCTACTGCAATACTTGTGTTTTACTGTTTTCTTGCAAACAATCATCTTCCACTCGATACGTTTAATCCTTTGTTACAGCAAGCCGGTGAGATTGACAACCTCACTGTTTCGTTGGGACAAAGTACTTGGGTTGTGT
This sequence comes from Lolium multiflorum, assembly GCA_030979885.1. NCBI lineage: Eukaryota > Viridiplantae > Streptophyta > Magnoliopsida > Poales > Poaceae > Lolium > Lolium multiflorum. Next base: position 100,907,438 of record CM061750.1, on the reverse strand, counting down.
TGTGCAGGTTCCTAGTTGGCGCCGGAATCCCTGGTGTTGCGCCGCATCACATTTCGCGACCATCAACCTTCAACGTGCTTCTTGGCTCCTACTGGTTCGATTAAACCTTGGTTTCTTTCTGAGGGAAAACTTGCTCTGTGCGCATCATACCTTCCTCTTGGGGTTCCCCGTGTGAGTTGGTGCTAGGGGTTTTATCAATTTTAGGCCTATAATAATTCTTTGGTTTAGGCACCTTAGAGACATACATGAATTTTTGCTCTTTACCCACATAAGCTTTCTCCTTAAACTTAAGAGAAGAAAAAGTTGAACCCAAGGTTCCCATAGCTTCTTCAAGTTCACTAATCCTATTGGTTTGATTATCATGGATAACACAAGTTTCTAGGATAGCAATTCTTTCATTAATTCCTCCTAGGGATTTATCAAGTTTATCAGTATTATCAAGTAATATCCCCAATTTAGTCTCAACACTTGGAAGATTTTTCTCTATGGTTTCCAACTTTTTCATGACATCCTCAAGAGAGATTTCAATTTTAACTTCATTAACAGGTGGTGTTCCAACTAGACTCTCAATGATGCAACTAGCTTCTAAAGCAGGAGTACCTAGGAAATTACCTCCCGAAAGAGTATCAAGAACATACCTATTCCAGCTAGATATACCAACATAAAAGTTCCTAAGAAGGATAATAGTGGAGTGTTTCTTAATGCACCTATGATGAGCATTACTAATTCTGTACCAAGCATCTTTAAAACTTTCTCCACCTTGTTGCTTAAAAGAACGAACTTCAACTTCAGGATTACTCATTTTAGCAGTAATAAAAGTAAACTAAGCAAACAGAATAAAGTAAAAACAAGTAACTAATTTTTTTGTGTTTTTGATATAGAGAAAGCAAGACAGAAAATAAAGTAAAGTAAAGCAAGACAATAAACAAAGTAAAGAGATTGGATGTGAGAGACTCCCCTTGCAGCGTGTCTTGATCTCCCCGGCAACGGCGCCAGAAATTTAGCTTGATAACGCGTGAAGCACACGTCCGTTGGGAACCCCAAGTGGAAGGTGTGATGCGTATAGCAACAAGTTTCCCTCAGTATGAAACCAAGGTTTATCGAACCAGTAGGAGATGAAGGCCACGTGAAGGTTGTTGGTGAAGGAGTGTAGTGCGGCGCAACACCAGATTCCGGCGCCAACGTGGAACCTGCACAACACAATCAAGATACTTTGCCCCAACGTAACAGTGAGGTTGTCAATCTCACCGGCTTGCTGAAAACAAATGATTAAACGTATGGTGTGGAGAATGATGTTTGTTTGCGAAGAACAACAGAGAACAGAGATTGCAGTAGATTGTATTTCAGATGTAAAAGAATGGACCGGGGTCCACAATTCACTAGTGGTGTCTCTCCAATAAGATAAATAGCATGCTGGGTGAACAAATTACAGGTGGGCAATTGACAAATAAAGATTCATATACATATCATGATGATCACTATGAGATTTAATCAGGGCATTACGACAAAGAACATAGACCGCCATCCAGCATGCATCTATGCCTAAAAAGTCCACCTTCGGGTTAGCATCCGCACCCCTTCCGGTATTAAGTTGCAAACAACAGACAATTGCATTAAGTATGGTGCGTAATGTAATCAACACAAATATCCTTAGACAAAGCATTGATGTTTTATCCCTAGTGGTAACAGCACATCCACAACCTTAGAACTTTCTGTCACTGTCCCAGATTCAATGGAGGCATGAACCCACTATCGAGCATAAATACTCCCTCTTGGAGTTACAAGTATCAACTTGGCCAGAGCCTCTACTAGCAACGGAGAGCATGCAAGAACATAAACAACACATATATGATAGATCAATAATCAACTTGACATAGTATTCCATATTCATCGGATCTCACCAAACACAACATGTAGCATTACAAATAGATGATCTTGATCATGTTAGGCAGCTCACAAGATCTAAACATGATAGCACAAGAGGAGAAGACAACCATCTAGCTACTGATATGGACCCATAGTCCAAGGATGAACTACTCACGCATCAATCCTGAATCCCCCGAGATGGGATTGGCGGTGGCGGCGTCTCTGGAACTTTTTCCGTATCGTGGCTCTCGGTACTAGGGTTTTTGCGACGGAGAGTTTAAGTAGGCGAAAGGGCAGAGTCGGAGGAGGCTCGAGGGCCCACCCCATAGGGTGGCGCGGGCCCCTCCTTGGCGCGCCGCCCTATGGTTAGGGCGCCTCGTGGCCCCTCTCCGTCTCCTCTTCGGTCTTCTGGAAGCTCCGTGGAAAAATAAGACCGTGGGCTTTTGTTTCGTCCAATTCCGAGAATATTTCCTGTGTAGGATTTCTGAAACCAAAAACAGCAGAAAACAGGAACTGACGCTTCGGCATCTTGTTAATAGGTTAGTGCCAGAAAATGCATCAAAACATCATAAAGTGTGAACAAAACATGTAGGTATTTTCATAAAGCTAGCATGGAACATAAGAAATTATAGATACGTTGGAGACGTATCACGCGCCTCGTCACGCGGCCGATCGCGGAGAGGTCGACAGCAGCGAGGAGGGCGTCGTGCTGTCGAGCGCGTGAGAGGAAGAGGAAGAGGATGAACTTCCCCCCCTCTCGCTGATATTTTCGGGACGAAGGGGTACGGTGGTCTTGGCTGGGCTGAGCTGCGCTTGATCGACGTGGGTTGCTATTGGGCTTCGCGTGGGCTGCGGTGGCCTGCTTCGGCTGCCAAGCAAGGTAAGGTAAATTTCCCTCTCTCTTTCTATTTTCAAATTTCTGTTTTTGTATTTTCAGTTTTTAGATCTTGTGATTTGAATTCTGTTTTGTTTTGCAGGTTTGAAAATATTTGAGTATCAAGATAACTTAATATTATAACTTACTGCATAATGTTTCCTTTTAATTAAATATTTAATTTATGATTAGATTTATATTTTGTGAAGCTTGAGTAAAATAGAAATGGTTTAGGTATTTATTTCAATTCCCTTTCAAATTTTAAAACCAAATCTATTTAAATGATTTGAATTTTGTAATAGGTCCATGGTAAACATATTATTAATTTACTAGGGTGTTTAACAATATTGATGATTCACACATCTTTTAATTATAGCTAGAATTTCAACTAGTAAAGGGAATGGGTTGAGTTTATGATTTTATGTGTATGATGGTTCTTAGGGTTTAAGAAGATTGAGGAGATAAATTCTATAATTACCAACCTCCATTAACTAGCTTAAGCTTAAATCATTTAGGATAGATCCTATATTCCTCATGGTTAAATCAACTACTCATATGATGGCTCTATTTTATATAAATATCATTTCATTTGGTTCACTAGGCAAGGTATTTGGATAGCAAAGCAGAATTGGATATTGGTTTCACTCTACTCGCCAAATGGTATTTAGTCCTAAGTATTATGGCTTGGTTTATACTTGGGATCTATGATACACAAGTTAGGACATAATATTTTATGTGGGGTGAATCCTATGTGAAAGGGTTTAGGGTTTTGCATACTCTTCACTAAACTGAATATAAATAGGCATGAGGCATGGCAGGGTTCTAATTATAATCCAAAGTAATCCATAGGTTGGAATTCAAATGTAGTTTAGGGTTTAAGTAGTGATCACCCAAGTGATACACAACTAGGATTAAGATATGAGCATAATCTTGGTTATGTTTAACTAGCTAGGGTTATCCCTCCTCACTTAGGTAGAATTCTTATATCAAGGCAATGCTAGGTTTGTCTCAAGTGTGTGGATAGGCAAGGTTTAAGCAGATTATCAATACTCCTCTACACAAGGTATGAGGATTGGCCTGGGCTTAATGGTTAGAGATCTATCATTTTATGTGGTGGATGATCTCTGATTATCTCACAAGTTTGTCTTATCATCTTAATCTACAAAGCATGGTCATGCATTGGACATGATCAACTTATTCCTCACTAATCTCTCTTCTCTATTACTTCTCTCAACACACTTACTTAGATTCTTAGGGTTTATGGTCATTACCCAATTTGTAATGATCAAAGCGTGGGCCTTGTAAAAATTTATTAATGAAACATGGTTCTTCTCTCCAAGATCAAGTATAAGTCAATGTACTTGAGTATACCTCTTTAGGTTGAGCTCTTCTGAATAGGTAGGGTTCCTCTAGGGTTTATGATCATTACCAAGGTGTAATGATCCAACATTGCCTCCTAATGAATTACTAAAAGAATAGGTTCTTACTTACCATCAAAGGTTAGCTAAGCCAATTAGGGTTTAGTACTTGACTTGTATTTCTTGTAACATTGGTTAGTATCAACAATTACCTCACTTGGATAAGGTTTAAATATTAAGCTAGGTTCTATTCCATGGATAATATAAGCATATGAATGGTCTCTCCTTTCTCTAAGGTTTATTAGAAATTGGTGTGTATAAACAAGATTCAATGGTCAAGGGTTAATAAGAATAATATGAATGTCCTTGGCTTGGTTCAAGTATTGTAGTTGAAGATATACCATGTGAATCATGGTAAGAATAGTTATTTAGTAAAAAACATGGAAAAGATAAGTAAAGAATAGTTTCTTAACTAATTGGGTTCTTTGATTTATATTTGAACAATTATTCATGTGTTGTTGTAAGGAATGTCATGTTGAGATCTTTTATAAGATCTTGTAGTTGACCCTTACTTAAAATGTTGTTTGTTGTAAAACTAATTCCATTTGATCTAACACTAGTAGGAAAATCATCTCTGCGCCAAAAAACGTCGCCACAAAAATAACTGTGGCGCCAGGCCGTGCGCCACAGAATTAAGGTTTCGTGGCGCACTAGGCCAGTGCGCCACAGAAATAAGTAGTTCTGTGGCGCATGTGATGTGTCTGCGCCACAGAAGTAGGTGCGCCACAGAATTTAGTTTTGGTGCGCCACAGAACAATCTACAGGTATACTCGATTTTGTGCTCCCTGGTGTATTATACAGGTTTTATACTGGTTTTATACACCGTATACAGGTTATATACTGATATAATATAGACAGATATAATATGGACATATATAATCATCACATCATCATCACATTACTTAGAGCTCGATCGAGTTATACATATAGCTCCATACAACTCATAATCCATGCAAATTAATTAAGTTCTCATCATCTCTAGATACAAACGAAGTGACACCGGCCGCCGCCTACACTAGGATGAAATAGAGTACCGCCGCGACGATGGTGAGCAAGAGCGAGAGCACAAGGAAGGTCTTCATCTTGCTCTTGTTCGCTTGGTGCGCCCTCCACTTGGCAACCGCCTCGTGTCTAGTCGGGTACCCTTTGTAGCAGTTGCCGCTGAACTTGTGCACCTGTTTCTTGCACTCCTCCCACTCCTCGTACACTCCTGGAACCCGCCCCTCGAACACGACGTAGTACGTCATCTCTATGGACACAAGGCATATTAGTATATAACAATGGAAAGAGTTAGAGGGTTCACATGCATACATATTCACAAGAATTAAAGCAAGGAAATAATAATAAACCTAAAAGACATATAGCATCGGTATCACATAAGTAATCAAGTTCAACGACAACGACTACAATAGTAATTGAAGTCCAACAACGACGACCACCGTTTCGAGCAAATTAAGCAAGTTTAGTTTACAACACAGTACAAATTGTCCATCGATTCAAAGTAATGCTAAGCACACCGGTCTCGGTCAACGAGACTTCTTCTTGAGCGGCTCCGGGAACGGCTTGTACAAGCCCTTCGTCGTCCACGTCCTTCCATCACCCTGCCTATGTAGGCGTTCTTCGATATCCCTCTTCGTCATCGCTCTGGCTGCGTGTAAGAGCCCCGATGCGTTGGATACATCTTGTAAGATAATTTCCGAGAGCTTTACTTGGATGCGATGGAAGTCTTCTCTAAGATCATCATCATTGATTTCCCCCGACATTTTAATGGGGTCTCGCTTACTAGGTGGCAGAGACATCATCTCTGCATCCTCGACAAACCCTTTAAGGTGATGGAGGACATAGAAGGCCTCCTTAATGCTGCTAGCTGGCTGCTTGATACAAGGGAAGTCGATCACGTGCTTGAACCCGAGCTTTTTAGTGTCCGGCCTGATATATTGCCCATTCTTGTCGAAGGTGCCTCCATTTTTGGCGTAGCCAAGGATAGCCTCATCGAGAACTCCCCTTATTCTCTTGTAGTCTTTCTTCGTCGTCGTACTCGACGAGTCGAAATACTGGGCTAGTGACCACTTCGGATCTAGGATGATGAGTGTGCAGTATTTGTCCCTGCTCAACACATGCAATTGAAATGGAATGTTGGAAATGATCGGCAATGGAAGAAATATATAAGAAAGCATAAGTTACGACGGCCGTGAGCGGATGTGTACTTACTCGGGAAAGACAGGCAGAAGAATGGTGTTGCTCTCTTTGTACATGAGCATGAAGTTCTGGAGGTACCGCACCGCCTTGGTCCGTGTCCTTGAGCCGTCCTGGAGCTGGCTATCGCGCATGTAGTAGGGATCCGCTACCGCGATGTGGCGGGGTCTCTCTCTGTTGATCTTCATCTGAAGATTGATCGCGTATAGGCGGACCAAGTTATAGTCGAGCCGTTTCGAGTGAAATAGATTGAAGACGTCCTCGAACGCTATGAAGAAGATATCCGCGGGGTCTTCATTGACGAAGTTCTGGTCGGACGGCACCTTGACCGAGAACACCGGGTAATTTGGATCCTTCTCTTTAAGAAGGGTGCCCTCTAGATAATGAATAGTGTGCTGCAAAGGGAGCATTGGTCCACTTGCGAGGTGTTCCATGTCCTTAGATAGTATCGGTTTACCAGCTTCATGACACCGGGGCAAGCCATCCGGTGTAGGTGGTACCATGTCGTCGGCCCGGATCCTCTTAGGAGCAGGCTGGCTCGAAGATGCGCCCTTCTTGGCTCCTCTCTTCCTTGCCTTCTTCACCTGACCTACTAGGGGTGCTGGTGGTGCTGATGGTGGTGCTTCGGGTGCTGGTGGTGCTTCTGAGGTTGCTGGGGTTGATTTGGGTGGCTCCCCGATGATCGTCTTACGCAGCGTGTTAGGGCTGAAAACGGTAGCAGGCTTGACTTGAGCTGGATTGCCAGCCTCCGGAGGAGTGTCTTGAGAAAGACCCGTGAAGACCAGGCGCTGCTTCGTCACTGTAGGGGGACGACCAAGTTGATCGCCGTGTGTGCGGAAGGCTTGTTCATCCATAGGAGGCATGTACATATCTTGGCTGCAGGCGCCAGTGTTGATGTAGGCATCGATGTCATCATCATCATCTACATCGTTGCCATCAAGTGGCGCCATGTCCTGGACCTTAGATGGTGGCGGTTGTGATGCCGCCGCTTGGCGTACCGTGCGTCTAGTTGACGGTCGTTGCGGTAGCGCTCCCAACAACTGTTTGTGGCGTGTGGTGGTGGCGGCGATCGTCGGTTCCTTCCGGGTGGCGGCGGCGACCGCCGGTTCCTTCAGGGTAGTGGGGGCGGCGACCGCCGTTTCCTTAAGGGTGTCGTCGGCGCTGGCGATCTTGGGCCGGATGATAGGGGAGGTGGCGCCGGTGCTTTTCTTAGCACTCGGAAGACCCCCCCAGACGAATCTGGTTCTTCGGCCATTTCATAAGCCATGAGGTGCAATCCCCAAGGGGCAAAACGTCGCCTTCGTCTGTGCCCGGAGGTTGAAAGGGGGGATGGCGTAGCGGTACTCCGGCACTACCACTACCAACTTGACCTTCGCCACGTCTTCCGCCAATCTAGCGCCGTGCATAACGCGGGAAGCCATGACAAGGCCGCTAGCAACTTCCACCAACTTGCCGCCGGGCTCCACCGTTTGCAGAAGTATGCATTGTTCATCCTGAGTCAGGGGCGCCATGTTGGGCATCGTGAGATGGCAGTCACGAAAGGCATATATAGTTAAAGAAGATGACGCGAAGGAGTAACTAATGAGTTTACCTCCTTGATGGCGTCGATCTCGGCTACTGTCGATACAAGGGCGGCGGTTGGGGGCGTCGATGCGACCAGTTGGAGCTGCGGCGGCGGTTGGAGCTGCGGCGGCGTCTGGTGGAGCCCCGACGCCGGCGTCGGGTGGAGCGGCACCGTCGGCGACACGTGGAAGCTTGAGTTGCTGCCGCTGATGCTGGGCACATGTATCGGCCCCACTTGACCTCCCGCATTCCAAGCAGCTAACCCCTCCATCAACCCAGGGGGGATGATCTGCCGGATCTTCTCGTCCAATAACTTGTTCATCATCTCCGTGTTCTCCACAGGCTTTTCGGCCACCAGCTTCTCTAGTGACTCCACCTTCTTCTTCAGCTCCTGAACCTCGGATTTATCCTTAGCGGACGACCTCCTCTCCAGCTTTCTCGTCTTGGCATCCGATCCGTAGTACTCGGATAGCTTCATACTTGTGCCAAAGCCGGACACACGGCCACCCGACGTCGGTGGCTTGTCCAGCTCCCTCTCCTTGTATTTGTTCGTCGCCCTGTTGAAAGGCGTGTCCCACGGTTCCGTCGACCCCTGGGACGACGGGCCAGCCGTATCCTTCATCAACTCTTCATCCTTCAGACAAAGGAACTTAAGGTTAGCCCATTTGGCTTCATTGCCTAATAAGATGAGCGAAATAATATAGAACTATCCTTACCAGGTACTGCTCGAAATCCCTCACGTCTTGGTAATCCGTAATAAATTCCCCCGTCTTCCAGTCTAAGTAGTAGCGGGACCGGACAAAGTTCCTAGCCTGTACATCCTGGATTTTGTGCCAGGGGTTTTCTTTCCCCAGACGTACCATCTCGGCATCCTCCTTGTCCCAAGTGGGCTGTTTTCCTCGGTAACCGCCACTTCCGCAATGGTGGGTCCCTAAGTTCAACTCCCGCATTTTCTTCCCCCAGGCGGTCCATTTTTTAACAGCGTCACTCTGTAAGTAAGACTTGAATGCATTAAAGTCTTCTAAGGAGATCGACGGGTCTTTGCTACTTATCCTCTCCCAGCTTTCACCGGCCTCGATCTTTCTCTTCAGCCGGTTCTTCCAGCTGCTCAAGGCGGTGCTCATCTTCGTGAGAGCTAAAGAGTCCACCTTCTTATTGAACGGCTCCGGGAACGTGTATCGTTGGTGAAGCTTCTGGAGGAGGGATTGGGCGATAGCCTCGTTCTCCTTGCTTCTGAGGTCCTGAGTTAGGATCGGCACGGTTTCACGGACGATGCACCCTAGTTGCATGCCGTACCCTTTGGCAACCCACGAAGGCTCCATCGGTAGGCCACTTTCGGAGACTACCGTGACAGCATCGGTGACGTTGGCGAGCACTTGCGGCCTCCGATCCCTCCTTGGCCTCCTCGCCGTCCTCTTCTTCTTACCCTCCTGAGGGTTGCCGCCGCTATCACCTTCCGTGCGGTTGGCCGCGTTCTCTTCACCGGTCGTCTCTTCAGCAGGCTCGGCGGCGTCGTCCCAGGTATCGTCATCGTCGCCGGTGTCGGCGGCGCCCCCCCGGCCCTCTCCCTCGGAGGCGGTGTCCCGGCCCTCGTCGGTGTCGTCGGCGGCCCCCCGGCCCTCTCCATCGGAGGCGGCGTCCCGGCCCTCTTCCTCATCGCCGGGCGACTCGGCGGCGGCCTTCCGGGGCCGCTCGTAGCCCTCCCAGAAGTCCTTGTTGGCCTCTCTCGCTTCTTCGTTCTGGCTCATGGGCTTAGAAGTGCTGCCCGACATGTTTATTTGCACTTCATTAAAAAGAGGCAAAAAGTTAGTACAAAAGTCAACCAAAAAATTCGGCATGACCTTTGCTATTTTTTCTACGTAGGAGTGCCATTTCTCAACCGAAACGGAAATTAATCAACGCTTCGGGAGAAATGGGCAACTCAATGAAATCCCTGCAAAAATATTCATCATATACACCATATATCCAACATATCCACCATATATCCACCATACAAAGTTGCCCACCATCTACAATACATCAAACAAAAGCCAACATAAACCTGGAGCATCTATCAGCATATTTTTTAACCTGGAGCAGTACAACAACAATGACCTTCTTAACACTACAAAAGCCAACATAAACCTGGAGCATCTATTTCAGCTTATATTCACCATATATCCAACATATCCACTACAACCTGGAGCACTTCAAGTTTTTAACTAGTAGCTACTGCCAACATGTGACCATGAGCATCATTTATTTCCTAGCATCTGCATGGAAGCATTACATAAACCCTACTGCATTGTATTGAAAAACCTACTGCATTGTTCATTTTATTGAACCATGTACATCAACAGAGTAGTAGCAGCTTCATTTTAATTTTCATTTAAACAAACTTCATTCTTTTTCAGAGAGAACTTCAAGAACTTTATTAGCTGTACTGCAAGCAATGAATTAAAAAAATAGCAAGCTTGACATCATTTATTTTGCATTATTCTTCACAACATTTATTTTGCTACAACATTATTCTTGATAGCATTTATTTAGATATATGGTTGATTACTCCAAGTCAGGAAGCAATAAAGCTTAAGTGTTCTTCTTTTACAACATTCATCTAATCACTTTGTTTTTCTTTGACAGTACATCTAGGCATTTTAAAGCTTATGCTTGTTGGAGAAATGGAGATTAGCTATCTTATAAACAAATAAACCAATAATTGTTCATTCAAATAGTAATTCAAAATCAACAAATCCAGAGGTAATTAAAATTCCAGAGGTAATTAGCAATAAAGAAGCTTGAGCATCATATGGTAATGCTAGTGACTTATAGTAGCATTTCATGTACTAGTAGCATTATTATCTTGAAACCCCAAGTAGTAATTCAAAATCAACAAATCCTAGGCAGTAGCATTTCATTTTATTAACCCAAGCATTTTCATTTTCTAAACCTAAATTTTCTACTGCCAACAAATCCTAGCATCAATTCAAAATCAACTAGGCAGTAGCATTTCATTTTATTAAAAAACCTACTGCATTGTATTGAAAAACCTACTGCATTGTTCATTTTATTAAACCATTAGCTCTAGTGCAAGCAATGAATTTAAAAAAACAGCAAGCAATGAATTAAAAAAAATAGCAAGAACTTTATTAGCTCTAGTGCAAGCAATGATTGTTTACTGCAAAACACAAGATACCAATAATTGTTTACTGCAAATAAACCAATAAATTAAAAACAAATAAACCAAATCCTAGTGCTATCTTATAAACAAATAAACCAATAATTGTTTACTGCAAAACACAAGATACCAATTAATTGTTTACTGCAAAACCAACATACCAAACATATAAACAAATAATTCACATTGCATTAGTATTTCTTCTTGTTTATTCAGCCTTCTTAGATGAAATAATCTTCACTACATTGCATTAGGATTCAATCAGACGATTACATGGACAAATGCTACTCTAGGGATGCTATAAGATGAAATAATCTTCACTACATTGCATCCCAAAAGCACCAGAAAGAAGGACAGGGATTGGGGATGGGCACAGGGCAGTGGGGAGGGGGACAAGGGAGTGGGGACAGGGGAGAGGGGCTCTCACCGAACGGCGGCGGTTCAGGGTTGTGGTGGTGGCGGCGTTGTCCTCCTCCTCCTCTGCGGCGGCGTGGCGGTCCTCCTCCTCGGCAGCGGCGTGGCGGTCCTCCTCCTCCTTAATCTGCGCGGCGGCGGCTCGGGCTTGGGGGTCCTGCTCGGTGGCGGCGTGGCGGTCCCCTTCCTCCTCCTCCTCGGCGGCAGCGGCGCTTGGTGGCGGCGCTTGGCGGTGGCGGTGGTTGCGAGAGCAGTGCGCTAGGGTTGGCTCGTTGTCGGGGAAGAAACTGCTAGTGCGTGTGGGGAGTGGGGAAGAAAGGTTCAAGTTATTTCACCAAGTGTCTAAATTCTGTGGCGCACCCCTCTAAGTGCGCCACAGAATTAAGCTTTCTGTGGCGCACCAGCTCTCTCATGCGCCATAGAATTCCTTAATTCTGTGGCGCACCTAAAGGGGCGTGCGCCACAGAATTTAGACACTTAGCAAAACAAAATGGTTTACTGCTGTGTACTGACAGTTACTTAGCACTAGCCCAGTGGTTAAGGTCAATGTTAGCCCATTAGTAGCCAGGTTCGAACCTTGGCTGCTACACAATTTTTTTCTTTTTTTCATATTTTAGTTACATTTCAATAAATAACACAACATTATTTAGTAATTAGTAGAGTATTATAAATTACTTGTCTCATACAAACATGTACGTTCTTGTTTCTCTCACACACACATGCATGTACTTGTCTAACACACACTCACACACATGTGATAGACCAAAAAAAGATCTTCTTCGTCCCGGCTCCGAGCTCTAGCTAGCGTCTCTTCGCAATCTTCTTGCCCTTTCGGTTGTTGGCGGTTGAATACTTTATGCCGGCCACCTTGAGATTTCTTCGCGTGAACGGACAACCTTTAGAGGGTAGGGAGGTCTTCCTTCTTACTTTACTAGTAGTAGGCATGTCGAAGTGCCTGTCGAATTCCTCCTCAATCTTCGGGTCACCGTTCTTGTCCAAGTCTTCCTCGTTGGCGTCTCCTTGCATTCCTATGATGCTCCTCTTGCCCCTCCTCACGACAACACGGCTAGGCCTCGACGGATCGGTGATGAAGAAGCATTGGTCAACTTGGCTACCGAGTACCCATGGCTCATTTTTCGCGGATGCGTTCTTCGATTTTGCATCGGGTATAACCATGGTTGTGAAATATCGGCCTTCTTTTTCGACCTTCTTGGCCCATCTCACACGAAACATTGGCACCGTCTCTCCACAGTAATTGAGCTCCCATATCTCCTCGATCCTTCCAAAAAATCTTTCCTTGACATTAGTCTCATCATCGGCGTATGACAGCATAGTTACTCCTGAGTTTTGATTTTCACTATTTCTGTCCTTTTCCTCGGTGTAGAATCTGTAACCGTTGATGTCGTACCCCTGATAGGTCCTTACGTTATGCCCGGGTCCCTGTGATAAGGTGTATATGAGTTTTTCATCTTCGGTAGAAGGCCTTTTTCTCTGTGCTTCAACCAGTTGAGTTTGCTTGAACCAACGCGTGAAGCTGGAGTTGTGCTTTTTGGTTACGTCTCCCATCTTCCTCGGCCGGCCCATATCGATGTAATTCTGCTCGACCATGCTTTTGTGCTCTTGCACGAAAGGTTCGATCAGTTTTAAGTGTTGTAGCGCGACCCGGTGAGCCCTGTCAAAGTCGTCGCGTCGATTGTCAATGCCGACATGGACTGAGCGGTAGCCCTCGCGGTGACCGACTCCAGCGAGCCTCCCGAGGTGCGTCCTGGGGGGTAGACCAACATGATCCTCGTCGTCCTCGGTGCTTAGATAATTCTGGCAGAAGGAGATGCACTCGTAGGTTAGAAACCCCTTGGCCATGCTTGCGTCTGGACGGGCCCTATTGCGAACGTATCCTTTCATGACACCGTTCTGCCTTTCGAAAGGCATCATGTTGTGGAGGAACGTTGGGCCGAGCTGCTTGATGTCTTCAACGACATGGAGAAGGAGATGGACGCATATATCACAGAATGCAGGCGGGAAGTAAATCTCGAGCTCACATAGTATCACCACGATCTCATCCTGTAACATCTTGAGCTGCCTCACGCCGATCGACTTCCTGGTGATAACGTCAAAAAAGTTGCAAAGGCCAAACAGCGTATCACGGACGTGCTCGTCCATTATGCCTCGGATCGCAACGGGAAGTATCTGCGTCATTAGCACGTGGCAATCGTGAGACTTCATCCCGGTGAACCTCTTCTTCGCTACGTCCAGATATCTGCTTATATTCCCCGAGTAACCGTGAGGAACTTTCACTCCTACGAGGCACCTGAAAAACTGCTCGAGCTCCTCCGGACTCGTTGTGAAGCAGGCAGCGGGAAGCAGCACCGCGTTCTTCTTAGCCCTTTTGCGGAGACGTTGAGTCCCTTCCGTCTGATCATCATCATCATCATCGTCATCGTCAGTATCGGGGGCTTGAAGATCTTTCCTGATGCCAAAATGTTTAAGATCGTATCTTGCTTTCGGTCCATCCTTGGACTTTTCTGAGTTGCAAAGAGTGCCAAGCAGACTCTCGGTAACGTTCTTCGTAATGTGCATGACATCGAGGCTGTGGGGCGTGTGGAGGACCTTCCAGTACTCCAAGTCGTGGAAAACAGACCTCGCTTTCCATACACCGAGCAGCGGCTCTGGCTTCGGTCGCTTCTTTCCCGGCGCTGGGCACTCCTTCCAATTTTTCAGAAGATCATCGATTTCTGCGCCGCTCCTCGGGCGTGGGGGTCCATCGGGCTCATCTTTACCATTGAACAGATCACCGCGTTTTCTCCACGGGTGATCCAAGCGAAGCCACCTTCGAGCACCTGGGTACACGGTTTTCGAGGACCCGGGATCCCTTGGTAGTTGTAGATGCGGGGTCTCGTCCATGCACTTCACACAGCCGTTGAATCCGTGGCCGACCTGGGCAGATACATATGCGTAACCAGGATAGTCCGTGACCGTCGTGATCAACGCGGCTCTCATATCGAAATAAGTTCTAGTGTAGGCGTCCCACGTACGGGGTGGCGTCTTCCACAACGTGTCTAACTCCTCTTTCAGCAGCCCGAGATACAAATGCATGTCGACACCTGGTTGTTTCGGCCCCTGAATGAGAATACTCAGGTGTATGTACCTTTGCTTGGTGCACAGCCACGGGGGTAGGTTGTAAGGCCATACAAACACAGGCCAGGTGCTATGCGTGCTACTCTGGTTGCCGAACGGATTGAGTCCATCGGTGCTCATACCCAGCCTGATGTTCCTTGCGTCGCCCCCGAACCTAGGGAAGGCGATGTCCAATGCTTGCCACTGTCCAGCGTCTGAAGGGTGTGTCAGCATATAGCCCATCTCCGGATCTTCTTCGGGCTTCTGCCTTTCCGCATGCCATTGCATGAGCTTTGCTTCCTTAGGGTCCACGAAATACCGCTGCAGACGGGGAGTGATAGGAAAGTACCATACCACTTTTCGAGGTACCTTCTTGTTCCCAACCTTGTACCGTCCGTGGCCGCACACCGGACATGTGGTTCTGTCCTTGTACTCGCACCTATAAATCACACAATCATTAATGCAGGCGTGGTATTTTTCGTGCGGTAGGTCAAGGGGACACACGACTTTCTTGGCCTCCTCGATACTACTTGGCAATGTGTTCCCCTCCGGGAGACGATCGTGCCAGAATTTTAAGTTCTTGCTGAAGCTGGAATCGGTCCACTTGTTCTGCGTCTTCATCTGCAGGTAATCAAGCGTTACATGCAAGCGCGTATCCTGCGGACGACACCCAGGAAAGATCGGAGTCATCCCGTCTTTCTCCATTTGCGACAGCTTGGCTCTCTCTCTAGCTGCAACTCTATCGTTGCTCGTCTCCTGGAGGAGAAGATCTTGAACATGAGAGTCCCGCAAGGCTGAAATTAGCGGGGTCGCGCCGGAATCTTCTTCTTCATCATGATGATCTTCTCCGCCGGCATCTTCTTCTTCATGATGATCTTCTCCGCCGACTTCTTCTTCATGATGATAGTCTTCTTCATGATGATAGTCTTCTTCATGATGATAGTCATCTCGCTCGACATGGTCTTCATGCGCACCATTTGATGGGGCCGGCCGCGCCTGGTTGTCTTGCATGAAACCGCGCCTCAGCAGGTGCTCCTCCAGTTGTCCGGAATCAGGGTTGATCCAGCGCTCGAGTTTGCATGATCGACACGGACATCTTATCTGGCGCCTATTGTTCCGAATCATGTCCTCCTTCGCGTCTATCTTGTATCTAGAGATTCGAGCGGAACTCATCGAGAGGACCATGCTTGCCTGCAAATGGTATACATAGAACAGGAAATTAGAACCGCAATAAATGCACACACATGCATGGGCCGTACCTCTCCTCAAGGTATTACATGGAGCGGAAAAATTCGGCATGACCTCTCCTCAAGGTAGGACATATGGGTAGTGCAAAATTTGCCGAAACGGAAATGAATCAACATTTCGGCAAACATCCATGCACCACACCGGCACACACACAAGCGCTTCACCTGCAACAAGCATCCATACACACGACCGCCACACAAGATCTACAAGCATATGCATGTCTCCTCCAAGCATATGTATGTCTCCTCCAACTACTCACCTTGTAGATTCGATACCGAGACGAGACCGCGATCGATTAGTTCGAGAGGAGGAGAGAGTATGGAGAGCCTTCTCGTCAACTCCAATTAAGTATCAACCAAAGTAAGTGCAATAAATACCCAAGAAAGTGAAAAGTAGAGCCAAAATGGTATGAGAGAGAAGGGGGGACGAGCTAGATGGAGGAAGAAGAATGGCTTGTGTAGTGTGGTAGGTGGGAGGTTGGCTCACTTTTGTAGATCTGGTTCGCTAATTCTGTGGCGCACCGAACACAGTGCGCCACAGAATACCTTATTTCTGTGGCGCACCGAACACAGTGCGCCACAGAATACCTTATTTTTGTGGCGCACTTTTGCGATGCGCCACAGAATAAGGTATTTCTGTGGCGCACTGAGGTACGTGCGCCATAGAAATAGTAAAACCAATGATTGGGGGTGACAGGTTGTGGGGCCCGCCAAGTTTTTGTGGCGCATGGTTGGCTGCGCACACAAAGCTAGTTGCAACTGTTCGGTAAATAAAAGGCGTTTGTTCTTAAGAAGGTCCGTTATAAGGGTTTTCCTACTAGTGTAACCCATAGATCAAATACTCTCTACCTAAAACAAGGTTTTACCAAAGATCACAGTCAAGTTTATAGCGCTTGACTTGATGATCTACTTCAATTCCGGCAAGTCAAGTGAAACTTCAGTTACTGTGGTAAGTTTTATTTGAAAGCGCGAAAATTCCCCGGATTTTCTATGATGAATGCAATGCACAATTTGGTGTTCTCTCATTTTATTGCCTCTAAACCTGGGATATTACAGCCTCTCCTTGGGTCACGCCTCGGCGGAGCTGGATATCGCAATCCTGAGAAGCTTCTGCAACTAGAATAGATGGGTTAGCGCAAATGGCAAAGATTTTGGCTCGAGCCGTGCGGGCCGTTATGCAGTTCAACAATGGTCCTGTAGGCTATCCATATGAAAAGTTTCACCTTTTACGATGCCCATGCTTTCCAGATGTGCTTGTGCTTCCAGGAAGGGCAGGTTGCCGAACCATGGAACTTGGCTAGCTATGCAGATCCTACAGAGTGCATGCCACTAGGTGTCCACTTCCGCCTGCTGCCTCTCCTTCTTCCTCTACCTCCGCATGCGTTGCTATCCAGTCGAGCTTAGTTGTGCGTGCATGATGGGTCCGTCCGTGCGGGTGTGTAGCGTCCCTGAAGGAGCTGGATCAGAAACTGTCGAACAAGGAAGCTACTAGGTTAAGGTGAAAATGGGCTTTAGGTGGGCGGTTTTTCCCTAGAACATTAGCTATTTGGCCCAAACAAGGCCAGTTCACATACCGCTCCACAGTGGTAGTCCTTGCCTTCCATCGATGAAAGTAACGATCAGGTCGTCCCAATCACGCCGCCGCTCGAAAATTCTTAAAGGGGGTGTCTGCACTACATCACAGGAGCCGGGGCGGCCGCCCCTACTCATGCCCCATAGTGGCGCCCCGGATGCCCATAGTGGAGTATGGGGAGAAACTAGCAAGACTTCACTAAGAAAGAATAATCGATCTCAAGTAGAACGTGCCCAAGGTAAAGATATGATCTTGATAGGGTTTTTTCTTACGAGTCTCTTAATGTTAGTTGGGAGATCGGTTTACAAGATAGGTAACCGTATTATCACGAGAGGTTCTCGAGTAAGTAACTTGATCATATCGTTCCGAGGTGCTCAAACCTTTGTATCATTCACATTATTTTTCTTGGTTTTTATTTGCTTTTTATCCATGTGAGAAATTAGAGCTTGTGGCTATTCTTATGACAAGCTCTAGTTCATCGAAAATTTCGTACGAAAACTTGTTATGTTTTTAATGTTAAGAGTTTGCCGGTTTATCTCTTATAGATTGGTTAAACTAGTAGATACTGCTGATGATTTAAACATGTAGCGTAGCTAGCTAGTTTTTCTTAAAGAACAGCAAAACCGCTCTCGCTGGTTTGGTACCAGAATTGATTCTCATTGGGCCAAATTTAGCTGATGAATGGAAGTTTAGCTGAGCATATGATTTACCGACCGGCTCAGCTGCCTAGGCCGTGGAGTAAAAACTATCAAAAATATCAAAAAATTTACTCTTTACTTCCACTCACAAAGAAATGGGATATAATTTTCTTCAAAACGTAGGGAATGCTTCTGGCTTATGCAGATGCACCGGATGATGTATGAAACCTTCCTTGAGAATACTTTTATTAGTCGTGTGAACGTTGTATTAACTTTATGTATAACTAGCAAGGTGGCCCTCGCAAATGCGAGGGCATCATCTTATTGCTTAGAACGTGTTATATATGTTACCTTCGTATTATTAAAATTTAAATATTATTTTCTCTTATTTACCTAAATAATTTCGAAAGTAAAAGTTATTTTAGAAATCATCATATTTTTATATTTAACCTTTATTTCATATATGAATGATTGAATATCTAATAAATGAAACTTTTTCATAAAAAATTAGGAAAAACATCTTGTGTAAGTCAGTCTAGTTGTAAGGACTCCATCAAACAAACATGTAATTTCATTCTTTGTTTTCACCCTTTGTTTTCATCAAACAAAATACATGATTTCTCCATTTGTACCATAAGCGAAGGTGCAATTATAGCTACATTTGCAGTTTTGCTGCTATCTTGCAGGGATCCCAAATTGCAATGTCTCATTAAGTTCATTAGACGACCCACCTCCTATTATTTTACGTACCTAAGAAGATGGTATTAAATTTTGGGAAATTTTAAGGGTCGAAAGTGCATGCATTTGCCTAGTGGTGCGACATCGAAGGTAACTAAGTTGCGAGGGTATTTTTCATGTGTTGGCCATACAACCTCTTTAGCTTTTTTCCCATAAAAACACCGATGTACCTATTAAAAGCAGAGCCCTAGATCGCATCGCGCCACCGCATCTCATGTTCGCATGATATGACGGTCATATAGTTTAAATTAATCATACATATATTTTATTTCTGAAAACAACAAATAAACTATCAATATTATTGAGTTTATTTTGTTTGCATATTTATAGAAGAGGAAATTCTAGTTATGGCCTAGTTCAACGTGATCTCTCTAGCTACTTGGTGAAAATTGTACACGATCTTATTAGCTTATAAATCTACTACTCACTCACATATACATGTGTTATGATCCTTTTTAGAGCATGCAGGTAGCAATATCTAGAGATGAAAGCTAATTTGTCGTTATTTCGAAGATGTGTATGTGTATGTGTGTGCATAAAATATATGATTTCCTTTTTTATCTTCTCCATTTGTACCATAAACGAAAGTGCAATTATTGCTACATTTGCAGTTTTGCTGCTATTTTGCAGGGAGCCCAAGTTGCAATATCTCATAAGTTCATTAGACGACCCACCTCCTCTTATTTTATCTATGTAAGAAGATGGTATTAAAGTTTGGGAAATTCTAAGGGTCAAAAGTTCTTGCCTTTGCCCAGTGGCGTGCCATTGAAGGTAATTAAGTTGTCAAGGTATTTTTCATGTTGGCCCTACAACTTCTTTGCCTTTTTTCAATAAAAAACATCGATGTGCCTATTTAAAGCAGCGCCCTATATTGCATCGCGCCACCGCACTTCAAATGTCATGTTCGCCCGATACCACGGTCATATAGTTTAAATTAATCATGCATATATTTTACTTCAGAAAACAACAAATAAACTATCAATATTAATGAGTTTATTTTGTTTGCATATTTATAGAAGAAGAAATTATAGTTATGGCCTAGTTCAATGTGATCTCTCTACTTGGTGAAAATCTTCCATGATCTTTTCTTGAGAAATGAGAGTTCTTATTAGTTTATAAATCTACTACTCACTCACATATAGATGTGTTACGATCATATTTTTTAGAGCGTGTATGTAGCAATATCTAGATATGAAAGCTAATTTTAGGAAGTTTTCTGGTGAATTTCTATACCAGGAAAATATTTTTTTATGAGAGTTCTTATTAGTTTATAAATCTACTACTCACTCACATATAGATGTGTTACGATCATATTTTTTAGAGCGTGTATGTAGCAATATCTAGATATGAAAGCTAATTTGTCGTTATTTCAAAGATGTGTATGTATATGTGTGTGCATGGACGGGAGGTAATAATTAGTACGTATCTCACTGGAAATAGATTCTGGAAATCAACCATATCGTGTAAATAGAAAGAGATGGTGTACAATAGGAAGTTTTCTGGTTAATTTCTATACCAGGAAAAGATTTTTTATGTCCGTGAAGCTGATGCGATTTATAACGTGATGGGGTCTTCTTTCCATATCAAGGAGATAGCTAAGATATAATAAGAGAAAAAAGAGTCCTAGCTTAACACGCTACAATGAGTTGAGATATTTCTTTTTTGAACGAAAACGTACGTGTATGATCAAATCAGCTTTGTGTTGCACGCCTATTTGTTTCTCACGTCAGATGAGATATAAATAACGTGACATGAGATCCAAATAGGCAAATACTCCAACATGTTTGGTTACGTGTTACGTGCTAGAAATTTGATTTTGTACATATATATTGTTCTACGTAACACCTCTTATCTTTTAATCTCAGGCGTTACAATTAAAATCAGCGGTTTATATATTTTTAGCATACGTGGATTAACCTGGTGTCTCCAAAATCATCCTTATTTTGCTTTTAGTATATAATAGATACGTGGTGAGTTTCTTCTTGTTTTCATATGCTATTCATATTATAAATCCCTGTCTCTATTGCACAGCTGAAGAAATCTACACCGAACACAAAATTCATGAATTGTTTCTTGTGTCACCAAATTTGCATTTTGATGCACAATCCACGTGAATTGTATGGAGGTCATTCTGAACATCTCAAGTTGCATATTAGCCAAGCCCATAAATAGGCAGCCCAAAGTACTAGCATACAACCAAGTAACCATGCATTCTTTTGGCTTATATGTTTATCTTTCGTTTGTAAGATGTTAGAGGAAACTGAACTTCGAGACAAGTAGTGGAGTTCTGTTAGGAAAGGGACAAGTCATCTTTTAAGTTCTTGTCCGACTATAACTCACACACCACACCCCACGCTATCTTACAATCAGCCTACGCACGCATGTCAGTGATTGTAGCTGAAGGGCAGCAACTCCTTTCCCTCAATCTTCGGCAGGTAGCGCAATGGATTCACACAATTCGGTGGGGAAAGATAAGCAAGATGGTTCAACGCTGGGAGGGTCCGTTGGCAAGATAAACATCAATAGCGCTTCAGACGCCCTCCAACTCCTCAACTTCATCAAGTGGACGCCTCGGGGTCAAAAGAGGATGTAATGCACTACTAGTACATAGTATATGTATTCAGTTATTCTCAATTATAAGAATGCATGATATTTAGATGTAATTTCCACTGTAATCTGATTCACACTACTCATAGTGGGAGTAACATAGGTAGTAACATCACACACTCAAAACATTTTTGTGACATGACATGACAATAAATAAAGAAAGAGAATAAGGTGGTAACTAGATCACAGTTACCAAGACAATATGAGTTTATAATTTAGTAATAAATATAACATACATGATACCTCACATATGTAACTACCCACTATGGAGGTAGTAACATAGAGTAGTAACATGGTGCATGTTACTACTCTATGTTACTTCTCACTATGACTAGTCTCATGTACCAATGAAAAAAAATATATATATAAATATATTTATTACCTCTCAAAAATCTTTGACACCAATCATTTGGTCATCTAGACCATTCGAAATGCCGCAGATTCCACGAGTAAAAAGGTACGGTCCGATCTCGCATCGAGAGCCCTCCCTCCCTGCTACAGCGCCCCATCACAACCATCTTGCCTTGAGTTCGTCTCACCGCCGCCGAGGCTGTAAGTTCTCTCCCGAGCCTCAGCCCAAGATCCATCTGTCCACCGTCCATTGCGTGGAGAAGCAGGACCAGTGGCGGACCCAGAAACTTATCAAAGCCTGGGCGAGTCGCAAGGCAACTAGTTTTTTTTTACAAATATAAGTATTACATGGACCCCACTAGAGACATGGATGATGCGCTAGATACGACGTCGCTGGTGGCGGAGGCAAGGAATATTCTTAGGGTGGGTGGTGAGTTTTTTCTTCGTCTATGGTGACCAAAGGGGTTGGGGTAGGGTGCGGGTGTTAGGGGGTTCGCATGAGATGGAGAAGGTTTAGAGGGAGGGCCGAGAAGGTGACGTACTGGTGGAGGTGGTGACAAGTTGGGTGGGGCGGCATAATTAAGGCAATCACGTGCGGCTCTACCGATGTGGCGACGGGTTGGTGGGTTGGCAGCATACGTTCACCCGCGGGTCTACTGGCGCGGCGGTGGGTGCCTAGTGACTATTTCTCGGCGACCACGGCGAGCAAAGGCTAGAATCAACCATGTGCGATAGCGGCGGTGACGAACGTGGGGGGCTGGAAAAGTGGAACTTCCCTCACAGCTCACACCAATCTTTTCTTTGTTTTGTGGGTGTTGCAAATATTGTCGAAGGGAAATAAAATTTACATATACGCCGTTTCTTTTGTGTTTGGGTTGTTTTTGTGTATTTATTCTGATAAACCTTATTTTTGTATTCTAACCACTAAATCATATCTTATGGAGATGCTCTAGGGCTGAGTTGATGCCTAGTGTCCCTTCACGTGGACCGTGCTAGGCTGTTTTCTATTTGCCCGTGGGCCAAACTACCGCTGAATTCGGGATGAGGAAAAAGAAGCGACCTCATGTTCGCTGCTTCGTTGGTCGCTCGTGGTCTCTGACCTGGTGGGCTGCTATAGCCTCCAGGGCAGAGTAAAAGAGTCATGTCTGACTAAGCCAGAAAAAACACAACAAAGCCCAGGCAAGCCGGTCGATTGGACTCTGATTCACGACAGAAAATCGGCAATCGCTTCGTTCGTGCGGAAGGGAAGCCCGGGCAAGCGCCCGGGCTGTTAGGATGCTGCGTCCGCCAATGAGCAGGACGAGGCCTCAGCGCATGAGGATATGAGCACCATGAGCTCCGTCTTCTTTGCCGCCGCTGCTCCTTGGCCTCGCCTCCTACGCAACCTCCTCTTGCTTTTTTCCCATCCCCTAGCATGCCGTTGTGGATAACACCCTGGAGCACCGTCCTCGCCACGGCTGCCTCTTGCCGGATACCGTCAGCAATGCCCTCACTGGTTCCGTGCCTCAGCCGCAGCGGATGAGCTTGGAGAGGATTCAAATATCTTCTAGGTTATTGAGCTTCAATGTTGATTCGTTTCTACTTGGCATGGAAGACATCATCATTTATGCATCGATGGCAGCATGGGCTGCGATTAATGGCCCCGAATTTGGTATCTTATAGAATGCTCTAGTCTACAATAGGTTCCTAGGTGCATGATATTGATATGCCTCCAAAGTTTCATCTAGTGCATATAACTCGTATTTGGATGCATCAGCTAGCTAAGTCTTTGGTGGACATGTATAATGATATCACAATCTTTGTGGAGGTTTGCTCTCTGTCCATGTCTTCTTACATCACTATCTCATGTTAACACTGTCTTATAATGAGAGAGCTCTTGACCAAATTGATCTAATGATGGCTTTACACACATATGAGATCCTTACTCACGTAGGAGTAACGGAACATGCAATTTTGAAAAATCATCCATAGATCCATGTGCCAAATATAGTCAAATCATATGGACAAGGGTTATTAAGGAGAAGACGTGATTGAATGTGAATGGAAACAAAAGTAATTAGTAGGAGACACAAAAACACATATGTGGAATGGTTCTAGGCCAGATTGAAATCTTAATACGTACATGACTAGGAGTATTTCTTGTTGTATGGATGGTGAATCCTACATGTATCTCATTTGTGTTTATTGGCTCAATATATTACACATGCATCTCAAAGCATTGAATTATGATCGTGATTTCATGTCCCAAGCACCCGCGTCGGTACGAGACAGTTGTACAATTATATAGATAGGATTGACATGCACCCATGGAAATTTGTGATATAGGTGACTTACATTCACATCAACTTGTACAATCGCTATAGAACCGTATCTATAATTTTTATTTGTTTTTATCGGTAAATTGTACTATGAGAACCTCACATAGTTGAGGTGACACCACCTACCAGGCCTTACTGTTGTATTGTGATTCAAATTCATATACTAAAGGGAGGCTAACTTCTGACGAGCGGAGCACCGCGGTACGGTACGGATCGCTGGCACCGACTATATATACATCTTGTAAGCCGTCGGCTAGGGTTTATCAGATTATAAGATAACCCGGCGTTTGTAAACACTCCCCGATATAGTGAAATTTTGCTGGCTGGTGCCCGTGGTTTTTCCCCTTCTGTGTTGGAAGGGGTTTTCCACGTTAAATCTCGCGTCTCTGCTGCGTTTACCTTTATCATTCTTCGTTATTTGCTTGTCGCTTTTATGACACTTACATCATCTAACATTCAGGCATAGCAACATGTTCCCTCGTGTCAGCACTTCAATATATATACAAGGCACATTTATGTTGTCTATTAGCTTTACACACTGATGACCCACAAGTATAGGGGATCGCAACAGTCTTCGAGGGAAGTATTACCCAATTTATTGATTCGACACAAGGGGAGACAAAGAATACTTGTAAGCCTTAACTGCGGAGTTGTCAATTCAGCTGCACTGGAAACAGACTTGCTCGCAAGAGTTTATCAGTAGTAACAGTTTTATGGCAGTAGGAATAGTGAAATAACAGCAGCGGTGAAATAAAGACAGCAGTAGTGATTATAGTAAACAGCAGGATTAAAATACTGTAGGCACAGGAACGGATTTAACGGGCGTTGCATGGATGAGAGAAACTCATGTAACAATCAAAGCATGGGCATTTGCAGATAATAATAAAACGGTATCCAAGTACTAATCAATCAATAGGCATGTGTTCCATATTTAGTCGTACGTGCTCGCAATGAGAAACTTGCACAACATCTTCTGTCCTACCAGCCGGTGGCAGCCGGGCCTCTAGGGAAACTACTGGATATTAAGGTACTCCTTTTAATAGAGTACCGGAGCAAAGCATTAACACTCCGTGAACACATGTGATCCTCACATCACTACCATCCCCTCCGGTTGTCCCGATTTCTGTCACTTCGGGGCCATTGGTTCCGGACAGCGACATGTGTATACAACTTGCAGGTAAGATCATAAACAACGAATATCTTCATGAATAAATAACATGTTCAGATCTGAGATCATGGCACTCGGGCCCTAGTGACAAGCATTAAGCATAACAAGTTGCAACAATATCATAAAAGTGACATCTACGGATACTAGGCACTATGCCCTAACAATCTTATGACTATTACATGACCAATCTCATCCAATCCCTACCATCCCCTTCAGCCTACAGCGGGGGAATTACTCACACATGGATGGGGGAAACATTGCTGGTTGATGGAGAGGCGTTGGCGGTGATGGCGGTGAAGATCTCCTCCAATTCCCCGTCCCGGCGGAGTGCCGAACGGAGACTTCTGGCTCCCGCGACGGAGTTTCGCGATGTGGCGGCTCTCTGGAGGGTTTCGCGATGTCGACTTCTGTGCGTTTTCGGGTCGAAACCAATAAGTAGTCCGAAGGGGGGCGTCGGAGGCCGGCCGAGGGGGCCAGACCACATGGCCGCGCGGGCCCCCCTGGGCCGCGCCGCCATGTGGTGTGGGGCCCTCGGGCCTCCACCTCCTTTGCCCTTCTGGCTCCGTCAATATTTTGGTAAAATAGGGCCATCTGAAGAAATTCCGAGGATTTTCCCGAAAGTTGGATTTCTGCACAAAAACGAGACACCAGAGCAGTTCTGCTGAAAACAGCGTTAGTCCGTGTTAGTTGTATCCAAAATACACAAATTAGAGGCAAAACAATAGCAAAAGTGTTCGGGAAAGTAGATACGTTTTGGACGTATCAACTCCCCCAAGCTTAGCTTATTGCTTGTCCTCAAGCAATTCAGTTAACAACTGAGCGATAAAAGAACTTTCACGAACACATTTGCTCATATGATGTATATATTCTCATGCTATGGCTAATACTTAAGCAGTTCATAATGAGATACATGCAAATAAGATCATCCAACAGCTATGTCAATCATGGAGAGGTACCAACAATTAATAATAAGCACCATGAATCATGTATATAAGTAGGATTGCAATGTTCATAAGAGAATATGATAAAGTGGTATCTCGCTTGCCCGTATTTGATCGGCAAAACATAAATGCCGAGGCACCTCTTGAGTTCATAGAAAGACTAGAAGTAGTGATTGTCAAAGATAAAAGTATCAAAGTTATACCACAATCAATCATATTTTGAGACAAGCATATTATACTAAGAATGACAGTTGTGCTCTCAAGACAGTGCTCAAAGAAGGAATGGAGACACAACATAAAAGTAAAAGATTGACCCTTCGCAGAGGGAAGCAGGGATTAACATGCGCTATAAAAACAGGAGTAAAATTATTTTGAGAGGTGTTTGTTGTTGTCAACGAATGGTAATGGGTACACTAACTACCTCATCAACCGGACTCACAAGAGCGGCTCCCATTTATTTATTTTTGGTTGGCACTCCTTCCAACCTTTCTTTCACAAACCATGGCTAACCGAATCCTCGGGTGCCTGCCAACAATCACATACCATGAAGGAGTGCCTTTTATTTAAGTTTTATTATGATGATGACACTCCCCCCAACCTTTGCTTACACAAGCCATGGCTAACCGAATCCTCGGGTGCCGTCCAACAATCACAAACCATGGAGGAGTGTCTATTTAAGTTAATTAATTTGGGACTGGGAATCCCATTGCCAGCTCTTTTTGCAAAATTATTGGATAAGCGGATGTGCCACTAGTCCATATGAGAGTCCGTCAAAAGTAAATGACAAGGTTGAAAGCTAAACACCACAATTTGCATCACTATTTTGTATCATAATTTGCTGTTATTCATTGATATATTTCATATTGGGACACAATACTTATGTTATTCCATCTATTTTGCATGTTTCATCATCATTGGAGGATCAAGCACCGGAGCCAGGATTCTGCTGGAAAAAGCACCGTCAGAACGCAATATTTCGGAAGATCAACTGTGGAAGGGAATTTCACGAAAATTCCTATTTTTCCAGATGACGGAGGGAGCCAGAAGGGGAAGAAGAGAGGGGCCACTGTGGGCCCAGACCATAGGGCGGCGCGGCCCAGGCCTGGCCGCGCCACCCTATGCTCTGGGGCCCCCACAGCCTCTTTCGCCTCCTTTTCTTCGCGTACTCCTTCGTCCCGAAAACCTAAGCCACAGAGGGATCCTCACGAAGGGTTACAGCCGCCTCTGCGGGGCGGAGAGCACCAGAGAGAAAAGAGCTCTCCGGCGGGCAGGAATCCGCCGGGGAAATTCCCTCCCGGAGGGGGAAATCGACGCCATCGCCATCGTCATCAGCGGGACATCATCTCCATCATCATCTCCACCATCTACACCGCCATCACCACCGCTGCACCTCGTCATCGCTGTAGCAATTCGGGTTAAATCTTGATTGTTTGATAGGGGAAACTCTCCCGGTGTTATTCTATACTTGTTGTAGATGCTATTGAGTGAAACCATTGAACCAAGGTTTATGTTCAGATTGTTATTCATCATCATATCACCTCTGATTGTATTCCATATGATGTCTCGTGAGTAGTTCGTTTAGTTCTTGAGGACATGGGTGAAGTCTAAATGCTAGTAGTGAATTATGGTTGAGTAATATTCAATGTTATGATATTTAAGTTGTGGTGTCATTCTTCTAGTGGTGTCGTGTGAACGTCGACTACACGACACTTCACCATTTATGGGCCTAGGGGAGTGCATCTTGTATTCGGTTGCTAATTGCGGGGTTGCCGGAGTGACAGAAACCTAAGCCCCCGTTAGTATATCGATGCAGGAGGGATCGCAGGATCTCAGAGTTTAAGGCTGTGGTTAGATTTATCTTAATTACTTTCTTGTAGTTGCGGATGCTTGCAAGGGGTATAATCACAAGTATGTATTAGTCCTAGGAAGGGCGGTGCATTAGCATAGGTTCACCCACACAACACTTATCAAAACAATGAAGATTAATCAGCTGTATGTAGCGAAAGCACTAGACTAAAATCCCCGTGTGTCCTCGGGAACGTTTGGTCATTATAAGTAAACAAACCGGCTTGTCCTTTGTGCTAAAAAGGATTGGGCCACTCGCTGCAATTATTTCTCTCGCATTTTATTTACTTGTACTTTATTTATCTGCAATATCAAAACCCCCTGAATACTTGTCTGTGAGCATTTACAGTGAAACCTTCATCGAAACTGCTTGTCAACACCTTCTGCTCCTCGTTGGGTTCGACACTCTTATTTATCGAAAGTACTACGATACACCCCTATACTTGTGGGTCATCAAGACTATTTTCTGGCGCCGTTGCCGGGGAGTGAAGCGCTATTGGTAAGTGGAATTGGTAAGGAAATTTACTGTTTGTGCTGATTTTATTTCTGCCTGCTGCTATAATCATTATGGAGAGATCTTCTCTTCAATTTCTATTTGGGAAATCTACTACTACTGCAACGGTAGTGGATGAAGCGCCAGGTGAGGAAGTAGTACCATATAAAATACCTACGAAAATTATTGAAC
Organism: Lolium multiflorum; assembly: GCA_030979885.1. NCBI lineage: Eukaryota > Viridiplantae > Streptophyta > Magnoliopsida > Poales > Poaceae > Lolium > Lolium multiflorum. The sequence continues at coordinate 100,878,725 of CM061750.1, read as the reverse complement.
GTGTTATGGATAACCGCTATGAAGGGGATGGAACTGTCCATCCTGGTGATCATTTACTATTTTTGCATGAATTATGCGGGTTATTCAAATGTGCAGGTATTTCCATGAATGAAGTTAGGAAGAAACTATTCACTATATCGCTGTCTGGTAAAGCGGCGCACTGGTATAAATTGCTGAAGAATGGTGATTCTATTGATTGGGAGGACATTGTGCCTTTATTCTATTCCAAATTTTATCCTCCAAGTGAAATTCACAAAGATCGGAACCGCATATATAATTTCTGGCCTCATGATGGAGAAAGTATTGCCCAAGCTTGGGGGAGATTGAAGTCTTTAATGCTCAAATGCCCCATTCATGAGCTTCCTGGTAATGTTATTATTGATAATTTCTATGCAAGACTTTCTTTTCAAGACAAGACCTTGCTGGATACTTCTTGTTCTGGATCATTTACACGCAAGAATGAAGAGTTTAAAAGGGACCTTCTTGATCGGATCCAAGAAAATACTGAAGGATGGGAGAACGACAAAGATAGAGAATCAGGTATAATTTATGATTATAAATGCATTGAAGCTTTTATGGATACTGATAAATTTCGTAGTATGAGTGCTACATATGGTCTTGATTCCCAAGTTGTTGCAAATCTTTATAAAGCTTTTGCCTCTCATTATGAACTGCCTAAGAAGAATTTTGATAAGTATCATGAACCGTATAAAGATAAAATTGATTCATCTGTAAACAAATGTGTAGTGATTGAAACTGTTGATAATGTTATTCCTGAAGCTTATATTGAAAAAACTCCTTTCCCTGCTAAAATGAAGGAGTACTCTGTCATATCTAGTGCAGTTAATAAAAGTGAAAAGAAACCTAAAGAACCTGAAGAACAAATTAAAATTGAACCTGCTGTTGCAATAGTTAAAGATCTTGTGACTGAGAATGTGGAGGATGGTCATATTATTTTCTGTGAAGATGCTTCTAATATTGTTTCACATCCTAATAAATCCAAACAAGTTAGTGTTCCTATGTTATCTGTTAGAATTGGTGATCATTGCTATTATGGTTTATGTGATATTGGTGCAAGTGTTAGTGCTATTCCTTATGAACTTTACACGGAGATTATGCATGAAATTGGTTCTTGTGAACTTGAAGATATTGATGTGGTTATTCATCTGGCTAATAGAGAAACTATTTCTCCAATTGGTATTGTTCGAGATGTGGAAGTTCTATGTGGTAAGATTAAATATCCTGCTGACTTTTTGGTACTTGGTTCTGCTGCTAGTGATCATTGTCCTATCATTTTTGGTAGACCTTTTCTAAATACTTGTGGAGCTATTATAGATTGTAAGAAAGAGAAAATTTTGACTAGATTTGCTGGTGAACCTTATGAATTTAACTTTTCTAAATTTACCAAAACTCCTTATAAAGCTGACTTGCCTAGTAATGATTTTAAAATGGAGCAGTGTGCATCTATTGTTCTTGTTCCTAATAACCCTTTGCAGCAACATTTGGAGAATAGTGAAAGTGAAGCTTTTAGGAAAGAAAGAGATGAGCTTGAGGAAATTTTTCGTCGCCAACCTATTCTCAAGCATGATTTACCGGTGGAAGATCTGGGTACAACACCACCACCGAAGGAAGATCCTGTTTTTGATCTAAAGCCTTTACCTGATAATCTTAAATATGCTCATATTGATGATAAGAAAATATATCCTGTTATTATTAGTTCTAAGCTTTCAGAGATTGAGGAAGAAAGGTTATTGGAAATATTGAAGAAACACCGAGGGGCTATTGGCTATACTCTTGATGATTTGAAAGGGATTTCTCCTTCTATTTGCCAACATGCTATTAATATGGAAGAAGATGCAAAGCCTGTTGTTGAACATCAACGTCGTCTAATTCCGAAGATGAAGGAAGTGGTAAGGAACGAGGTATTAAAACTCCTTGAAGCTGGTATTATATATCCTATTGCTGATAGTAGATGGGTTAGTCCTGTTCATTGTGTCCCTAAGAAAGGAGGAATGACTGTTGTGCCTAATGATAATGATGAGCTTATTCCTCAAAGAATAGTTGTAGGTTATAGAATGTGCATTGATTTTCGAAAAGTTAATAAAGTTACTAAGAAAGATCATTACCCTTTACCCTTTATTGATCAAATGTTAGAGAGGTTGTCTAAAAATACTCATTTTTGCTTTCTTGATGGTTATTCTGGGTTTTCACAAATTGCTGTTAAAGCTAAAGATCAAGAGAAAACCACTTTTACTTGTCCTTATGGAACTTATGCTTATAGGCGTATGCCTTTTGGTTTATGTAATGCTCCTGCTACTTTTCAAAGATGCATGTCTGCTATTTTTCATGGTTTTTGCGAAAGTATTGTAGAGGTGTTCATGGATGATTTTTTGTCTATGGGAATTCTTTTGATAATTGCTTGCGAAACCTCGATAAAGTTTTGCAGAGATGTGAAGAAACTAACCTTGTTCTTAATTGGGAGAAATGCCATTTTATGGTTAATGAAGGAATTGTATTGGGACATAAAATTTCTGAGAAAGGTATTGAAGTTGATAGAGCTAAAGTTGAAGCGATTGAGAAGATGCCCTATCCGAGGGATGTTAAAGGTATTCGTAGTGTTCTTGGTCATGCTGGGTTTTATAGGAGATTTATTAAAGATTTCTCTAAAATTTCAAAGCCTCTTACTAATCTTCTTCAAAAAGATGTACCTTTTGTTTTTGATGATGATTGTAAGGAAGCTTTTGAAACTTTAAAGAAAGCCTTAACAACTGCTCCTGTAGTTGAACCTCCTGATTGGAATTTGCCTTTTGAAATTATGTGTGATGCTAGTGATTTTGCTGTAGGCGCTGTTCTTGGACAGCGAGTAGATAAAAAATTAAATGTTATTCATTATGCTAGTAAGACTCTTGATGCTGCTCAAAGAAATTATGCTACAACTGAAAAAGAATTGTTAGCTGTAGTCTTTGCTTGTGATAAGTTTAGACCTTATATTGTTGATTCAAAAGTTACAATTCATACTGATCATGCTGCAATTAGATACCTTATGACAAAGAAAGATGCTAAGCCAAGGCTTATTAGATGGGTACTTCTGTTGCAAGAATTTGATTTACATATTATAGATAGGAAAGGTGCTGATAATCCTGTTGCTGATAATTTGTCTAGATTGGAAAATATTGCTTATGATCCTGTTCCTGTTAATGATAGTTTTCCAAATGAACAATTGGCTGTAATAAAGGTGAGCTCGCGAGAGAGCCCTTGGTATGCAGATTATGCTAACTTTATTGTTTCGAAGTATTTGCCTCCAACCTTTTCAGCTCAGCAAAGGAGGAAATTCTTTTATGACTTGAGGCATTATTTTTGGGATGACCCACACTTATATAAAGAAGGAGTGGATGGTATTATGCGAAGATGTGTTCCTGAATATGAACAACAGGAGATATTGAATAAATGTCATGGAAGTGTTTATGGAGGACATCACGCTGGAGATAGAACCGCGCAAAAGGTTCTACAATCAGGTTTTTATTGGCCAACACTCTTCAAAGATGCAAGGAAATTTATTTTATCTTGTGATGAATGTCAAAGAGTTGGTAATATCTCTAGACGCAATGAAATGCCTATGAATTATACTCTTGTTATTGAACCATTCGATTGTTGGGGATTCGACTTCATGGGACCTTTCCCTTCTTCAGACGGTAACACTCATATACTTGTCGCTGTTGATTATGTTACTAAATGGGTAGAAGCTATACCTACAAAAAGTGCTGATGGTGAGACCTCTATAAAAATGCTGGTAGATATTATATTTCCTAGATTTGGAGTACCTAGATATATTATGACTGATGGAGGTTCTCATTTCATTCATGGAGGTTTTAGAAAAACTCTTGCTAAGTATGGTATTAATCATAGAATTGCTTCTGCTTATCACCCTCAAACTAGCGGTCAAGTAGAATTATCAAATAGAGAGATTAAAGCTATCTTGGGTAAGACTGTTAATAAATCTAGAAAGAATTGGCCTAGCAAATTGAAAGAAGCGTTATGGGCTTATAGAACTGCTTATAAAAATCCTATGGGAATGTCACCTTATAAAATGGTTTATGGAAAAGCTTGTCATTTACCTTTAGAACTAGAGCACAAAGCTTATTGGGCTGTTAGAGAATTAAATAAAGATCCTAAATTAGCCGGTAATAAGAGGTTGTTGCAATTAAGTTCTCTAGATGAATGGAGAAGTGAAGCTTATGAAAATGCTAAACTCTTTAAAGAAAAAGTTAAGAAGTGGCATGATAGAAGGATCATTAAAAGAGAATTTAATGTTGGAGATCAAGTTCTATTGTATCGGTCTCGTCTCAGATTCTTTGCAGGGAAATTACTCTCGAAGTGGGAAGGACCATATGTTGTTGAGGAGGTGTATCGTTCAGGAGCAATTAAAATTAGCTCTCTCCAAGGCAATGCCACACAAGTGGTGAATGGACAAAGACTCAAGCATTATATCTCGGGCGATTCTTATAATGTTGATGTTGATATTATTCAAGTGGAAACACCGGAGGCTTTCATCAAAGGACAAATTGACAGTCCGCCAGAACTCGACTTTGAATAGGTAACAGTACAGGTAATGAAAAGTCCGCGTTTACCTTTCCGAACATTATTTCTGCTGTTTTTGGAAAATATGAAAAATTACGGAATCGAAACGGAGTGGAAAAGACGCACGAGGGGTGCCACCATAGGCCGGCGCGGCCGACTCGCGCCGACCTATGGTGGCCGCCTCGTTGCCCCTTTCCGACTCGTTTTCGACCTGGAACCTTCCTTTTGTTGTAAAAAATTTTGCTATATAATCCCCCGGACCCCTGGAGGTCCGTAATATCGTTTTCTCGTCGTGTTTTGTTTCGAGCTGTTTTCTGCCAGGATCTGCTTCGGATCTAGATCCATCATGTCTTCGTCGGGAACTCAGAAGGACAGCTTCTTTGAGGACGTCGTCAACCCGTACATGAACGAGCTGAAGATGCACCCCAAAGAGTTGCAGCTCGTGGATGGAGAGTTGCAGATCAAAGATGTCCAGGGTCCTAAGGGAGAAGGGAGCTTGGAAGACAGGATGGAGAAGCTGGAACAAGAGGTTTTCAACTACAAGAAGATGGCTGAGCGTGAAGTGGATATCTTTCACAAGATTGTGTCTGAACTCATTGATGGACACAAGAAGGAGACTGCAAAGCTGTGGGACGATATCTTCTCACTTCACGACACCACCAACAAACTCCAAGCTCAACTCTATGATGTCCATAATCAGAACTGTGAGTATGAAAACAGGTTTAAGCGCATAAGTCATGCTGCTAGTTTCAGGTTTCCGGAAACCAAGATGTCTTTTGTTGATGGAGGGCCTCTTCCATGGAAGTCTGATGACGACAAAGAATCACCATCATCACCGAAGGAGTAATTCATCATCGGTATTGGCATCCCCTTGGTTTGTTCCAAGCTTGGGGGAGTGCCGCGGTATCACATCACCACCACCTTTATCTTTTACTATCAAGTAGTGTCATATCATGAGTAGGGAAGTTATCATATAGAATAGTATGCAATGTGGAAGTATCTCTCTTAGTTAGTTATCGATGTATCCGTTGGTGTGAGTTATCGTTATGGAATATTAATGAGAAGTCTTATCATTTACTTTTTGCACACCTTATTTTAGTTTGCAATCTCCATTATATGATTACTCTTGACATGAGTATTGATATCACTTTGGGAGCATCAAGTAAATCTATTTGGTTTTGGCAAACTTAGCATTGGTCAATAGCAACAACATCTTGATGTTTAATGAAGGAGAGAAATACACTTAGATACATTACTCCATTATCTCTATGCTTAGTATTCTTAAGTTAAAATTGCTTGTGCTTATGAGAAAGATGCATGATTGTTTCTATCATATGTATATTTGTTTGTTTCCCTCAACCTTTATGCTTGCTATCAAACCTTGCTAGCCAAAGACCTGTATCGAGAGGGAATGCTTCTCATACATCCATAACCTTAGACCAAACCTATGCCATTTGTGTCCACCATACCTACCTACTACATGGTATTTTCTGCCATTCCAAGTAAATACTTCATGTGCTACCTTTAAATAATTCAAACTATTACTCCTTATTTGTGTCAATGTTTTATAGCTCATGAGGAAGTATGTGGTGTTTTATCTTTCAATCTTGTTGGGCGGACTTTCACCAATGGACTAGTGGCACATCCGCTTATCCAATAATTTTGCAATAAGAGCTGGCAACGGGGTTCCCAGCCCCAATTAATAACTTTCATTAATAATTCTCTTCACATGTTTTGCTCTGATTCATCAGTAAGCAACTTAATTTTGCAATAGACACTCCTCCATGGTATGTGAATGTTGGAAGGCACCCGAGGATTCGGTTAGCCATGGATTGAGAAAGCCAAGGTTGGGGGAGTGTCATCCTAAATAAAACTAAAATACATGTGAAGAGAAGGGGGATGATCTACCTTGCTGGTAGAGATGCCGTCCCTCATGGGAGCCGCTCTTGGAAGGTTCGTTTGGCAAGGGGGTTAGAGTGCCCGCTACCATTCGTTGACAACAACAAACACCTCTCAAAATTTTACTTTTATTCTCTTTATATGATTTCAAAACTTGAAAAGCTCTAGCACATGATTTAATCCCTGCTTCCCTCTGCGAAGGGCCTGTCTTTTACTTTTATGTTGAGTCAGTATACCTATTTCCCTCTATCTTAAGCAAGCAATTGAGTTGTTGTGAACCAATCATTTATGCTATGATTCAGTTGATCATGTCTTTTATACTTTCTTGTTTAGTACCAATTTTATCTGAATGAATATGACTTTGAAGTTATCAATGATTATGAAGAGATTGTCATGCTTGAATATGAAAGTTCAGCTATAAAATCTAATATGAAAGCTTTGCTTAGAAGTACAATCCGTTAGTAGTTCTCTGACCAAGAACAAAGTTTGCCATCACCAATTATGATTTCTTATGCACCTTTACTTGTGATTTCTCTTTACTTATTTCAAGATGAGTTATATGAGGAAGTTGTTTATTAGAATGTCTTGTGTGAATGAATATGATGCTTCTTGTCCGTATTTTATTTATCGACTCTTCACTCCATAAACATGTGGTCTTGTTTCTCGAGCTCAGTTTCGCTTGGGGACAAGCGAGGTCTAAGCTTGGGGGGAGTTGATACGTCCAATTTGCATCACTATTTTGTATCATAATTTGCTGTTATTCATTGATATATTTCATATTGGGACACAATACTTATGTTATTCCATCTATTTTGCATGTTTCATCATCATTGGAGGATCAAGCACCGGAGCCAGGATTCTGCTGGAAAAAGCACCGTCAGAACGCAATATTTCGGAAGATCAACTGTGGAAGGGAATTTCACGAAAATTCCTATTTTTCCAGATGACGGAGGGAGCCAGAAGGGGAAGAGAGGGGCCACTGTGGGCCCAGACCATAGGGCGGCGCGGCCCAGGCCTGGCCGCGCCACCCTATGCTCTGGGGGCCCCACAGCCTCTTTCGCCTCCTTTTCTTCGCGTACTCCTTCGTCCCGAAAACCTAAGCCACAGAGGGATCCTCACGAAGGGTTACAGCCGCCTCTGCGGGGCGGAGAGCACCAGAGAGAAAAGAGCTCTCCGGCGGGCAGGAATCCGCCGGGGAAATTCCCTCCCGGAGGGGGAAATCGACGCCATCGCCATCGTCATCGAGCGGGACATCATCTCCATCATCATCATCATCATCATCTCCACCATCTACACCGCCATCACCACCGCTGCACCTCGTCATCGCTGTAGCAATTCGGGTTAAATCTTGATTGTTTGATAGGGGAAACTCTCCCGGTGTTATTCTATACTTGTTGTAGATGCTATTGAGTGAAACCATTGAACCAAGGTTTATGTTCAGATTGTTATTCATCATCATATCACCTCTGATTGTATTCCATATGATGTCTCGTGAGTAGTTCGTTTAGTTCTTGAGGACATGGGTGAAGTCTAAATGCTAGTAGTGAATTATGGTTGAGTAATATTCAATGTTATGATATTTAAGTTGTGGTGTCATTCTTCTAGTGGTGTCGTGTGAACGTCGACTACACGACACTTCACCATTTATGGGCCTAGGGGAGTGCATCTTGTATTCGGTTGCTAATTGCGGGGTTGCCGGAGTGACAGAAACCTAAGCCCCCGTTAGTATATCGATGCAGGAGGGATCGCAGGATCTCAGAGTTTAAGGCTGTGGTTAGATTTATCTTAATTACTTTCTTGTAGTTGCGGATGCTTGCAAGGGGTATAATCACAAGTATGTATTAGTCCTAGGAAGGGCGGTGCATTAGCATAGGTTCACCCACACAACACTTATCAAAACAATGAAGATTAATCAGCTGTATGTAGCGAAAGCACTAGACTAAAATCCCCGTGTGTCCTCAGGAACGTTTGGTCATTATAAGTAAACAAACCGGCTTGTCCTTTGTGCTAAAAAGGATTGGGCCACTCGCTGCAATTATTTCTCTCGCATTTTATTTACTTGTACTTTATTTATCTGCAATATCAAAACCCCCTGAATACTTGTCTGTGAGCATTTACAGTGAAACCTTCATCGAAACTGCTTGTCAACACCTTCTGCTCCTCGTTGGGTTCGACACTCTTATTTATCGAAAGTACTACGATACACCCCCTATACTTGTGGGTCATCAAACACCACATACTTCTTCATGAGCTATAAAACATTAACACAAATTGAGAAGCATTTTGAAAGTTTTAAAGGTAGCTGTTGGCGTCAGAAACCCACCGGCGGGCAGCGACTGGCCAACACGGTAGAGCCGGGAATGACTAGGGCTGCGGCTGGCCCCAGTCCCTCAGAGCGACGGCCCGCAAAGCCTCCTGGTCGCGCGCCGATGCTGGGTCGCAAGGGCGTGCCACCTGACCTATACCTGGTCAGGAAGGTGTGGATGATGCCTCGCTTAGTTTCCTGCAGGGCACACACGTACACGTTAAATACGAGCCTCGATCGGCTCTCAGGTTGTCCTGTGAATCGGCTCAAAGAGCCGATCCACCCACGGTTCGTCCAAGGTGGCCGAATATGTGGTGGTCCTGCTTGATCATGGTAGAGCTAATGAGATCCACGACGATGTGGGGTTTTCACCGCATAATCGGATCATCCTACTCTAGGTTGGGCCTCGCGCTCACGCACGGTGATCGTAAGCTTGCCCTAGACGAGGCCTAAAAACCAACACAAGGTTGATCCTCGGAACATCCCGTCTAGGGCTCGCAAACGACACCCTACGTGCCGCTGGATCCTCCACCCCTTTGTAAGGCCTAACTATTGCAGATATTAAACTAATCCTTGTAGAACAAGGAGCGATCGTAACGGATCAGATCTACTAAACTATGATCAAGCGGGGTGCCGCCCCTGCACCCATGATGAGGCACAAGGACGGCTAGATGCGCAAGGGTTGCACTACGAAAGCATGCAGCATGAAGAACAATGCTAACCCTAACACATCTATGATAACTACGTTGCTCGCCATCAAAAGCGCTTCAGTACGAGCAACGCATGAACAACGTAGGCAGGCTGTGCTGCCTAGATCGCAAGATGCGATCTAGGCAGCATGATGCTTACCGGTAGAAACCCTCGAGACGAAGGAGTTGGCGATGCGCCGAGATTTGTTTGTGGTTGAACGTTGGTTGTTGTTTATTCCATAAACCCTAGGTACATATTTATAGTCCAGGGGACTTTCTAATTGAGGCGTGCACCAAACCGTGCACGGGCAAAACTCTAACTTCTAAACTAAGATGCGATCTAATATGTTACAGATACACGGGCAATTAAGCCCAACTTGGTATAAAAGGCCGATTCATGCACTTCTTTCGTGTATATTCTTCAAGTCCATCTTCAATCGCGGCCCACCTCTGATCCGGTCAAATTCTGGTGATAACACATGCCCCCCTGGTTTTGGAAATGACATTTCCAAAATCATTATGCTTTTCCTTCGTCGGGTCATGTCGTGGCAGAGCAGAAACTGCCGATTGTTAGCTGGATCGACGCCCAATGAGCCGATAGCAACGCATTGGTCTCTCATAATCTGTCCTTCATCTTCTTCGTCTGATGACTCTGAGACCTGGTGACACTCCTCTGCAAAATTCACCACCCTCGAAGAAGGTTGCTACACAGGACCAGCCGATGATACTCCAATTGGCTTATAGAAACAGAACATTTACCAGGTCGGTTGCCCCCCGAGTCTCGGTCAAGGCGAAACAGAGACGAGGATACACAAATTAGCCGAATGGACCTGGGCTTGATCATGTCTGAGGGTACTATCACGCAGAGCCAGCCGATTTGAACGAAATCGGCTCTCCAGAGGAGAGAACCTTCGGGGTGAGCTGCCCCCCGAGTTTCTTCAGTCCAAATGTCATGACTACATATTCAAACAAGCCCATTGAACCTGGTACTCTGAATGCAGCCTTGTGTATATCTTCCGGATATTGTCAACATAAAGTAATATAACAAGTGCAATATGCAAGTATGTAGGAATCAATGCACAGTTAACACAAGTGTTTGCTTTTTAGATAGAAGGAAATGGGTAAACTGACTCAACAATAAAAGTAGAGGAAAGGCCCTTCGCAAAGGGAAGCATGGATTGCTATATTTGTGCTAGAGCTTTTATTTTGAAAACATGAAACAATTTTGTCAACGGTAGTAATAAAGCATATGAGTTATGAAAGTTATATCTTACAAGTTGCAAGCCTCATGCATAGTATACTAATGGTGCCCGCACCTTGTCCTAATTAGCTTGGACTACCGGATCTTTGCAATGCACATGTTTTAACCAAGTGTCACAATGGGGTACCTCCATGCCGCCTGTACAAAGGTCTAAGGAGAAAGCTCGCATTTTGGATTTCTCGCTTTTGATTATTCTCAACTTAGACATCCATACCGGGACAACATGGACAACAGATAATGGACTCCTCTTTAATGCATAAGCATGTGGCAACAATTATTATTCTCATATGAGATTGAGGATATATGTCCAAAACTGAAACTTCCACCATGATTCATGGCTTTAGTTAGCGGCCCAATGTTCTTCTCTAACAATATGCATGCTCCAACCATTAAGGTGGTAGATCTCTCTTACTTCAGACAAGACGGACATGCATAGCAACTCACATGATATTCAACAAGGAATAGTTGATGGCGTCCCCAGAAACATGGTTATCGCACAACAAGCAACTATATAAGAGATAAAGTGCATAAGTACATATTCAAAACCACAATAGTTTTTAAAGCTATTTGTCCCATGAGCTATATATTGCAAAGGTGAATGATGGAATTTTAAAGGTAGCACTCAAGCAATTTACTTTGGAATGGCGGATAAATACCATGTAGTAGGTAGGTATGGTGGACACAAATGGCATAGTGGTTGGCTCAAGGATTTTGGATGCATGAGAAGTATTCCCTCTCGATACAAGGTTTAGGCTAGCAAGGTTGTTTAAAGCAAACACAAGTATGAACCGGTACAGCAAAACTCACATAAAAGACATATTGAAAGCATTATAAGACTCTATACCGTCTTCATTGTTGTACCTTTTATCATTATATCGAAGCCGATCGCTTGAATTGGCCTCCTCTTTGTCTTTGCCATGGCGGTAAATAGAATGAGCTACCATGTAGTTAACTTCTGCGCGAGCTCTGGTTCTTCGAAGGGGTGGACAGATCTACTTGGTCGAGGGCACTCGCTGTAAAGCTGTTCCACCTGATGCCATGAAACGGGTCTTCGAGAAAGAGCCGATTAGATCGGCTTCAAAGAGAGCCTTGAGCTCATCGTACTTCTTCTTGAGCTCGTCGGCAGCTCCTCGTAGTGTGACTGGCGTGCCGTCCGCCGCCATCTCAGATGTAGATGGCGATGTGGTTGATGTAGATGATCGTCCCACCGGGCGTGCCAGAATGTGTTGGCGTCAGAAACCCACCGGCGGGCAGCGACTGGCCAACACGGTAGAGCCGGGAATGACTAGGGCTGCGGCTGGCCCGTCCCTCGGAGCGACGGCCCGCAAAGCCTCCTGGTCGCGCGCCGATGCTGGGTCGGCGTGCCACCTGACCTATACCTGGTCAGGAAGGTGTGGATGATGCCTCGCTTAGTTTCCTGCAGGGCACACACGTACACGTTAAATACGAGCCTCGATCGGCTCTCAGGTTGTCCTGTGAATCGGCTCAAAGAGCCGATCCACCCACGGTTCGTCCAAGGTGGCCGAATATGTGGTGGTCCTGCTTGATCATGGTAGAGCTAATGAGATCCACGACGATGTGGGGTTTTCACCGCATAATCGGATCATCCTACTCTAGGTTGGGCCTCGCGCTCACGCACGGTGATCGTAAGCTTGCCCTAGACGAGGCCTAAAAACCAACACAAGGTTGATCCTCGGAACATCCCGTCTAGGGCTCGCAAACGACACCCTACGTGCCGCTGGATCCTCCACCCCTTTGTAAGGCCTAACTATTGCAGATATTAAACTAATCCTTGTAGAACAAGGAGCGATCGTAACGGATCAGATCTACTAAACTATGATCAAGCGGGGTGCCGCCCCTGCACCCATGATGAGGCACAAGGACGGCTAGATGCGCAAGGGTTGCACTACGAAAGCATGCAGCATGAAGAACAATGCTAACCCTAACACATCTATGATAACTACGTTGCTCGCCATCAAAAGCGCTTCAGTACGAGCAACGCATGAACAACGTAGGCAGGCTTGTGCTGCCTAGATCGCAAGATGCGATCTAGGCAGCATGATGCTTACCGGTAGAAACCCTCGAGACGAAGGAGTTGGCGATGCGCCGAGATTTGTTTGTGGTTGAACGTTGGTTGTTGTTTATTCCATAAACCCTAGGTACATATTTATAGTCCAGGGGACTTTCTAATTGAGGCGTGCACCAAACCGTGCACGGGCAAAACTCTAACTTCTAAACTAAGATGCGATCTAATATGTTACAGATACACGGGCAATTAAGCCCAACTTGGTATAAAAGGCCGATTCATGTACTTCTTTGTATATTCTTCAAGTCCATCTTCAATCGCGGCCCACCTCTGATCCGGTCAAATTGAAGGTTTAAAGGTAGCGCATGAGAATTTACTTGGAATGGTTTGAAATGCCATGCATAGGTATTTATGGTGGACACTTTTGGAACAACTTGGTTTTCAGGTGTTTGGAAGCACGAGCGGCGTCACCGCTCAGTACAAGTGAAGGCTAGCAAAAGACTAGGGAGCGACAAATCAAGAGAGCAGTAACTGTCATAATTATGCTTGCGGCAAAATAAATTAACGGAGGCATAAAAGTGATACAAGAACTCTGAAGCAATATAAATCATCGAGGCTTAATTGACTTTTTTGTTCAGTCATATGCATGCGTGAGCATGTGCCAAGTCGATATAAATGAATTATTCAGAGGAGGATACCACAATGCCATACTTACTTATGAATAAAACAATGCAAGCAAACATCCATGACATGCTACTCATATTAATAAATTGGAACTAAACATGAGAGATCATGAGCTACTAGACTTTCTCAAATAACATATACCTCACATGAACCAACTAAGCATGCTCATATGGATGAGTATATGTACAAAAATGAAAGCAAATAGAGTTCATACCAGCCTCTCACCACAATCAGATTGTCGTAGATCGTCATTATTGCCTTTTCACTTGTGTAGCTTGGATAATATGAAATGAAAACCACGCTCCAGCCACCGAAGACCATTGAACTCATGATGAACTTTACAAACCAAAGAAGAACAGCAAATATTTTTGGTGTTTTTGAATTAGAAACAAGAACGAAAGAAAACAAGCAAACAAAGCAAAATCTTTTTGGGTTTTCTTATAGCAAACTAACGATAGCAAATAAAGCAAACTAAGAGCAAGGAACCAAATAAATAAATGGTGAAGAGAAACAACAGAAATATTTTTGGTCTTTTTGTGTTTTAGGAAAGAAACAAAGTGAAAACAAAAGAATGCAAACTAACAGAAACACAGAAAAGCAGGATGACAGAAATCTGCCAAATCCTGACAGCAGTACAGAAATCGAATTTAACAAAAATCTTCCATTGCTCAGACCAAAAAGTGTTCAACTAATGAAAGTTAGATAACAACCTGGGGAACATGCTCAAAAATTGGCAACTCAAAATAACGTTCTGGCTGTGCGTACGAATTTTTTTGGTAACAGCACAGAATCTGTTTTTGGACAGCACTTCCCCAAATATCATCTCCCTCTCATTAGAAAACCACTCTAGAGACTAAACAAGTATGTACAAGTATCCAGCAACCATAATATGCAAAGAATGAGTGATGCCGGTATACCTCCCCCAAGCTTAGGCTTTTGGCCTAAGTGGAGTTCATTCCCACGGTCCCCATGAAGTGGTGTCTTCGTAATATGACGAAGAACGACCCGGTTCCATGTATGTGCTGGAGGAAACGTCGGGGTACGTGACGGTGTAGTCGTAGGAGGGCTCGACGTTCTCGGAGTCATGTTGCTGGTGGAATTCTTGTATCTTCATATGTTCCTCCACCACCTCCTTTGTTAGCGACCATGATTGCCTGTCAATATTAAACAAACCCTGCTGGGGAAGAGGGATTTCTTTCTCATTCCCATCAGCAAACAACATTTTATAGACAATATTATCTATAGTGGAGTTAGTAGTAACAAAACGATGGCTCTTCATAGCAGCAATATCTAGCTTCCTAGGGGTTAATGGTACATCATTAGAATCAAGAGGAATATCTAGATGTGTTAAAATGCGCAGTGCAATAGTTCCTCCAAAAATAGGCCCCCTGCTAGACAGGCGGCGAGCAATAAGAGAACCAAGATGGTAAGGTGTCTCTCCAGTAAGTGCAACATTCAAGAAAGCAAGATGGTAGCTAGAGATGTTACTAGTATTTTCTCTACCCAAAATGCTAGTACTAATGTAATATGCGAAATACTTAATAGCGGGGAGTTGAATGTTTCTTATCTTCCCTCGCTGGATGGTGCGGCAATCATCCCCGGTGATCCCTCGGTAGAGCTCCAACAAGTCCCGAGGGTTGTCATCAATCCTCCTTGCTGTACCTACAGGGGCAATACCCAATGCAAAACAAAATTCCTCCAATTTCATGGTAACAGGAATATCATAAATCTTGAATGCGACTGTCGGCTCATATTCCGTGTTGTGGAACTTGAAGCTCTCAACGAAAACTTTGGTGAGCCTGTAATATTGTCCCCTCTCGTCTCCCACGTAGGTGGCTAGGCCTGCCCTGTTGACGAGGGTGAAGAAGTCATCCAATATCCCTGCATTGGTTAGAAACTCATAACAAGGGAAGGATGAAGCATTAGGAGCCCCATGGTCCTCCTCGGGCGCGAAGCTAGGCGCGATGACATCCTCATTGTAGGATCGCCTAATTTGAGTAGACGCCCTTGAGGGCCTACCGGTGCTGGTTGTTGCTTTCTTGAACAACTCTCCAAACTTGAATTTCTTCATCTTCCCCTTCTGAAATTTTCAACAATCATTATAAAATTTGATTTCAAGGTGTGTAATTGAAGGGAACTACTATAGGAACTTGCTAGAGTACTACACATGCATCAAAACTAATTTCTACCACTTAGAACAAGCATGCAAGCTCACTAAACATGTTATCTACAGCAGCAAAATATTCAAGATATACTCAACCAAATGAAATTCTAATTGGACAATCAAAGGAGTCACATACCAAGGAGTAAATGTGCCAAATTTCAGAAATCTGGGCTGAGCAAGGAGATCGAAAAATCGCGAGTTCTTGAGCAGAAACACGAGTGAGAGAAACTTGGTACGAGTTTTTTCGGGAGAGAGAAGGTGCTGGGAGGAAGAGATGGTGTAGTGGGGCAAGGGGTGGCCCACACCACATGGTGGCGCGGCCCCCTTGCTGGCCGCGCCGCCCTATGGTGTGGCACCCCCTGGTGCCCCACAGGTCATCCTCTGGTGCTCCCAGGTGCCTCGTCGAAAAATAGGACCAACGGTGTAATTTTTGTAATTTTTAGAGAACTTTGAAAAATGCACATTTCTGGGTATTAAATTAATGATTACTGCGCAGTAAAATGATTTCTAAAATCTTAAATGACTAAAGCATATTGCAAAATAAAAGTGCTACAGCAAGTAAAATAGGTGAAGGGAGAGAGAAAGAAAGAAGTGTTGTTTAGCTCTTTTATGCAATAAAATATACTTGTTAACAAGGTTGATCAAGTCTTGCTACCAAATAAATTTTATATGACATAAGAAGAAATAAACCTCAAATCAATCATGTTACCTTATATTGAATTGATATGGATCCAATCACAAGAGTTTGATATTCTTCTTTAGGCTCATATATAGGACAATCAATGGATCCCACTTTGATAGTTTTCACATTAAAAATTGTATTGACTCCACATACTTTATCAATCCTCTTGGGAAAATAGACAGTGTGTTCCTTATTATCAACATTAAAAGTAACCATGCCTTTATTGCAATCAATAACAGCCCCTGCAGTATTAAGAAAGGGTCTTCCAAGAATAATGGACATATTATCATCTTCAGGCATTTCCAACACAACAAAATCAGTTAATATCAAGCAATGCTGAGTAACTTGAACAGGAACATTTTCACATAAACCAACAGGAATAGCAGTAGATTTATCAGCCATTTGCAAAGATATATCAGTAGGTATCAATTTATCTAAATCAAGTCTCTTATAAAGAGAAAAAGGCATTACACTCACACCTGCTCCCAAATCACATAGAGCAGTTCTAACATAATTATTCTTGATGGAACAAGGAATAGTCGGTATACCTGGGTCTCCAAGCTTCTTTGGAATCTTACCATTGAAGGAGTAATTAGCGAGCATAGTAGAAATTTCCTCATTGGGGATTTTCCTTTTGTTAGTAACAATATCTTTCATATACTTTGAATAAGGAGGCAATTTAATAGCATCAGTCAAAGGGATTTGCAAAAATAAAGGTTTCATCCAATCACAAAATTTATTATAATGTTCCTCCTCCTTTGATTTTAGTTTCTTAGCAGGAAAAGGCATTTGCTTTTGAACCCAAGGTTCTCTTTCATTACCATGCTTCTCAGTAATAAAGTCTTCTTTAGTGTACTTTTTATTTTTAGCATGCTTTTCAGGTTCTTTTTCAATTTCTTCTTTATCAGGAGTATCATTCTTATCATTATCTTCCTCATGTTCATTACCACTTTCAGTTTCAGCATCAGAAATAGAAATACTATTAGGATCATTAACAGGTTCAGAGGATTCTACAACATTCTTATGTTTCTTTTTCTTTTTCTTAGATGGAGCACTAGTTTTAATTAGTTGAGAATCTTGTTCAACTCTTTTGGGATGCCCTTCAGGATATAGAGGATCCTGGGTAGAAACACCACCTCTAGTTGTTACTTCACAAGCATGTTTTTCTTTAGAATTATTTCCCAACAAGTCATTTTGCACTTTAGTAAGTTGATCAATTTGAGTTTGAACCATTTGAAAATGTTTAACAAGTATCTTAACATCATTGGAGGTTCTCTCCACAATACCATGCAATTCACTAATAGCTCGGGAATTTTCCATTAAATGATTCTCTACTCTCATATTAAAGTTTTCTTGCTTAACAATATAATTATCAAACTCATCTAAGCATTGAGCAGGAGGTTTTGAATACGGAATATCTTCCCTAGTAAAGTGTTGAAGCGAGTGTACCTCAATCATGGATGAAGGGGGAATTGTCTCACATATATCTTCTATAGGAGGTAAATTCTTCACATCTTCAGGTTTAATACCCTTCTCCTTAAGAGACTTCTTGGCTTCCCTCATATCTTCATCATTCAATTTAATCATACCCCTCTTCTTCACTATCGGTGTCGGGGTTGGTTCAGGTGTAGACCAATCATCATGATTCCGGCCTATTTTAGCCAATAATTCTTCAGCGTCTTCTGGGGTTCTTTTCCTGAAAACACAACCAGCACAACTATCCAGGTATGCCCTAGACTCAATAGTTAGTCCACTGTAAAATATATCAAGTAAATCATGCTTTTCCAAATCATGGTCAGGCTGAGCTCTAATAAGAGAACAAAATCTAGCCCAAGCCTCGGCAATTTCTCTCCATCTTCCTGGTCAAAATTATAAATTCTCTGCAAAGCAGCATGTTGAGCACTAGGAAAGTATTTGCGGAAGAAAACATCAAGAAATTCTTTTGGACTTTTAATAGAACCAGGAGGCAAATTATTATACCAAGTTTTAGCATCATCCTTTAATGAGAAAGGAAAAATTTTAGCGACAAAATAAGTACGCATCTTAATATCATCGGAAAACAAGCCACTAAGAGTAGATAACTCAGTCATGTGTTCAACAGCACTTTCTTTTTCAGTACCACAAAAGGGTGTTTTCTCACAATAGCTATATGAGATAGATCAAGAGAAAAATCATAATCTTTATCCCTAATGTTTATAGGAGATGTGGCAAATTTAGGGTCAGGAGATAGTTTATATCTAACAGCATGTTCTGCAAGCAACTTTTTAATTTTTCTTGCATCAGTAGTAGCATTGCATTTTTCAATAAAATCATCATCAAGCTCTACATAATCTTCATCAAGATCATCACTAGAATATTCAACAGACTCAGGTGAATTAACAGGTGTAGCAACATTTTCATTAGGAGTTTCAGTATTTTCAATTTGTCTAGACTTAGCAATTGTAGCATCTAGAAAAGATCCCAATGAACCACTATCATCAAGCACAGCAGAAACATTATCAATATTATGAGAATTTTCAGATTCAGCAGAAGTACCAGCACGCGAAGCATGTGGCGGTGAAACAAGTTTATCAATCACAGATGGTGAATCAAGAGCAGCAGAGGTACTCAGAGTTGTACATTTTCTTGTAGTGGATGGTAATATGGCGATCTTAGTATCGCGAGGTTTACCCATAATGGAGAATTTGCAGCGAACAATATCAATCCAAGTGAACTTCCAAATAAAGCTATGCTCCCGGCAACGGCGCCAGAAAATAGTCTTGATGACCCACAAGTATAGGGGATCGCAACAGTCTTCGAGGGAAGTATTACCCAATTTATTGATTCGACACAAGGGGAGACAAAGAATACTTGTAAGCCTTAACAGGGAGTTGTCAATTCAGCTGCACTGGAAATAGACTTGCTCGCAAGAGTTTATCGTAGTAACAGTTTTATGGCAGTAGGAATAGTGAAATAACAGCAGCGGTGAAATAAAGACAGCAGTAGTGATTATAGTAAACAGCAGGATTAAAATACTGTAGGCACAGGGATGGATTTAACGGGCGTTGCATGGATGAGAGAAACTCATGTAACAATCAAAGCATGGGCATTTGCAGATAATAATAAAACGGTATCCAAGTACTAATCAATCAATAGGCATGTGTTCCATATTTAGTCGTACGTGCTCGCAATGAGAAACTTGCACAACATCTTTGTCCTACCAGCCGGTGGCAGCCGGGCCTCTAGGGAAACTACTGGATATTAAGGTACTCCTTTTAATAGAGTACCGGAGCAAAGCATTAACACTCCGTGAACACATGTGATCCTCACATCACTACCATCCCCTCCGGTTGTCCCGATTTCTGTCACTTGGGGCCATTGGTTCCGGACAGCGACATGTGTATACAACTTGCAGGTAAGATCATAAACAACGAATATCTTCATGAATAAATAACATGTTCAGATCTGAGATCATGGCACTCGGGCCCTAGTGACAAGCATTAAGCATAACAAGTTGCAACAATATCATAAAAGTGACATCTACGGATACTAGGCACTATGCCCTAACAATCTTATGACTATTACATGACCAATCTCATCCAATCCCTACCATCCCCTTCAGCCTACAGCGGGGAAATTACTCACACATGGGGGAAACATTGCTGGTTGATGGAGAGGCGTTGGCGGTGATGGCGGTGAAGATCTCCTCCAATTCCCCGTCCGGCGGAGTGCCAGAACGGAGACTTCTGGCTCCCGCGACGGAGTTTCGCGATGTGGCGGCTCTCTGGAGGGTTTCTGGCGATGTCGACTTCTCTCCGTGCGTTTCGGGTCGAAACCAATAAGTAGTCCGAAGGGGGGCGTCGGAGGCCGGCCGAGGGGGCCAGACCACATGGGCCGGGCCCCCCTGGGCCGCGCCGCCATGTGGTGTGGGGCCCTCGGGCCTCCACCTCCTTTGCCCTTCTGGCTCCGTCAATATTTTGGTAAAATAGGGCCATCTCGAAGAAATTTCGAGGATTTTCCCGAAAGTTGGATTTCTGCAAAAACGAGACACCAGAGCAGTTCTGCTGAAAACAGCGTTAGTCCGTGTTAGTTGTATCCAAAATACACAAATTAGAGGCAAAACAATAGCAAAAGTGTTCGGGAAAGTAGATACGTTTTGGACGTATCACACACCCACTCTATGTTGTCATTGCTTGAAAAATCATTGGAATAATAGATAAGGTTTGAACGAGGGTTGGACGAGGCATTCCAAGATGAATGGTTGCATGTGGTGCACGTAGAATATCAATTACTTTTATTAGGAATTGTAGACATTGGGAAAGAGCATAAATGGAAGAATGTTATGGTTGCTACTGTCTGAGCTCAATCACCTCTTAATATTAGTTTTAGACGGGCCTTCAACGAGCATAAACGGAGTAGCTACTACCGAGACCTCTTTATGGAGAACTCGGTCAATGAGTTTATTTCCTGACATGGGTGGTTGCATATTAGGCGAATTGAAGCCAACGTAGCATAGTTTTGTTTGGCTCTTTCGATCGATCTTTTATATTTTTCTTCAGACTTGATACTTGAACGGCTGTGTGCATCTTAGTTATGCAGAGGTTGAGTGTAATGCTTAAATATTTTGAGTAATGAAGCGCCCTTTATCGAAAAATCAGACGGCTGTCATTTAATATCAATGTGCCTTAACGAGGCTATAACATAGCAGTTAGTTCTAGAATAAAGAAGGATTTAAGTAGTTTCCAAGTGAAATGGATGACGCGCTGCCTAATGGCTTGCAAATATCCATGAGCATCAAAACCCTTCAAGTAATAGATCTCTACGATGTTTTGCCTCCTAAACGTTTGTTTTCGCTTAACATTATTGAAGAAACCACGCGTTTTACCTTGGTTTTCATATGTGGAAAAATACGAACACAAACCAGCATGGACCAATCATGCCCATGGAATATGTATCTGAACCATTAAAAAAAGTATCTGATCTGTGGAGACACGCAATGCGTACTTGCTCATAAGGTTACAAGCAAGGCTGGATGCTACTTATAATAGACTTTCATCATTCATCTCATGAGATAAATTAACATTATCAGTATGGCTACATTGGGCAAACTTTTGTCTAGTGACCAGCACATCACCGTGTACATTTTTTAAACACTGTCCTCGCTTGTCAATGATAAAGTTCAGAGCAATATATGTTCTTTTGTCAATAATCATGGCGTTGTTTTTCTGGAACTGTGTGCCATTTGGCAGCTCGCTGTACCTTACAATATTTTGCTTGGTTATCTGGTTTCCCTTGATAGATCTATGAGAAGGACATCACTGATTGGTGCGCATCACTTGCTCAATAACGCACTGACTGGTTGGCTTTAGCCTCTTTGCAGAAGAGATCATGTAAGATAAGCTTTATAGCTTGCAGATTATGTTGGAGTCTGGTACGTGCATGTATCTGAGTCCGATTGGTAACATTTCCTCTCTTATTTGTTGACATTTCCTCTCTTATTTGTTGTGCAATGCCCTCATTTAGCTTTTGTGCCTATGGTCAATCACCCGCAGAAGCTCCCAGACGCGTCAATGGCGATGGGGAAGCGCTGGCCGTCGGTCGGTAGATAAGATGCTAAAAGTCGGTTGCAGTCCGCGTCGTAGGATCGCGATCCGACGATCACAGCAAGCCGCGACGCAGTTTTGTGTTTGGGCCCCTCGGTTTTTTGTAAATTAACCCGCAGTCCCAATCTTTCCAGTAAAACTAACATATACATCTATTTGGCCACGTAACTTCCTAATAATTACAACAAATAGGGTATGACAATAAAAAGAAATCATCCCGCATACAATAAAAATTACTATTACAACAAAATATCAAAAAAATACTACAATAAAGTGGTTAAAACAACATTTTTTGCCGTAGATTGATTTACAACAAAAACAGCTAGTAATATTAACAAAAAATGCAAGCGATTACAACAAAAATCCACCATTAGTGAAAATTGGTAAAGCAACAATTAACTTTCTACGTATTGAATTACAATAAAAATTGATATCTATTTAAAAAAAATCACAATCGATTACAACAAAAAAATCACTTGGTTATTGGCGACAATAAAATCTACAAAACAATTCCAATAAAAATGTTGGTTGTTTACAACAATAGTCAATAATAAAAAACAACAAAAATATTGGCTATTTACAGCACATGATTTTTTCTCCAGGTTCATTTACAACAAAAAAATCTATGTTAACAAAAGTAAGAAACGGTTAACACAATAAAATCATGTGTTTTCAGCAAAAATAAAGAAGCTATCAAGAAATAAGCAGCAGCGTTGCAGGTTGCAGGCTTGTACCTAGCTTCTTTCTTTTATCAAAACAGGCTTGAAGGAAGTTACGGGCTGGGAAAGCAAGCGGACTAATGGGCCGTCATGTAGTGCCAGCTAGTGGGCCAGATAATTTCTGGGCAAGCGAAGGAGGTGCGTTCTGGACCGATTTTCTGGCTTCCTTCGGACGACCGAACGGAAGCTTTTTCCATTGCGATGTGTGCCTAGCTGCATGTTACGTGAAATATTTGGACGTATTGTTCAGTCACGGAGCCGAATTGAATGAAGCCGAGTCATTCAACTGTGAAGAATCTGATCAGAATTTTGGACTGAATGACTTGATGTCTGGCAGAATCCTACCGAAGGGAGTTGGGTCTGCTTTTATTTTTTCTTCTAACGACATCTCCAACGGGGCGTTTGCCTCCGTGTGGACAAAAAATACGTATGGGACAAGGCCAGCGGCCCAACAGCATGGCTATTCGTGGCGATGCAACTCTGGCTTAAATACGTGTTGAGTTTGTGTTGGCGGACGCTGCGCGGACACGCCGAGTGACCGCCGAAACATACATAGGACCCGAGCGTCAGTGACAGGGACGCCGATAACATTTCCGTTTCCGCTGGTGGCCATTTTCAGCGCGAAAAATCAAAGTAGACCGGCGCTAGCAGTCCAGGCCACAACGATGGACGTCCTCATCGCCGCAGCAACCATGGATTCCGAGGGAACCCTCGCAGCCGCCGCCGCCCCGAACTCCCCCATAGACACCACCATAGCCCCAATGGAGGCCGCATCTCCGGCTGAAGCAACGCGTGCCGCCACCGGCGGCCGGGAAGCTAAGCCGAAGGCAGCAAGGAAGGTGTTGTCCAAGGAGGAGAAAGACACCAAGGCCGCGAAGCATCGTACGTGGCCGGCGGCAAGAATCTGAAGTAGAGGAATGCAGCGGCCGCCGTCATCCAGCACCTTGCGTGGGAGATGGAGCTGAAAGCCGGCGCCGCACAAGTAGGCCTCCATTCGAGCATAGCGGAGGCCATGCTCCTCGTCAAGCGAGAGGGGATCAACGGCGTCGCTCGCACGGCCTCGTCGGTGAGCTCGGTAAGTTCCCAGCTGCGTCCTGGAACGCCTGCTCCCTTTCAGGTCAACACGGTGTCGCGGTTCGCCTCCGGCGTCGCGCCGGTGCAGACGGGGCGCCGGCTCCCGACCTAAACCGGATGCCGAGGAGTGGTGACTCGTGCCCGGGCGCGACACAGAAGACGTGTTAGGTCCCGGAGGAGAGCATGCCGGTCCCCCGCACCCTGTTCTACGAAATGACACCATCTGCCCCGACGATGGATGACCCGATACGTTAGCTCTCTCAGTGTATCGGTCTGCCGTGTGTCATTCGTCTGACGTCTGGTGATTCATAGGCCTATTGGAGGGGACGAAATGAGAGCGACATCCAGGCCATGATCTTCGGCGGCGGCTTCGTTCGCGACATCGGCGTCGGGACAGAGTCACATGATCAGTGGCTACAGACGCAGGATGGGGTGGACATCGATGGCGCACGACTATTCTCCACCCAGCCCACGCAGGAAACAACTGTTTGCGTCGATGACTATGAGGAGGAGCCAACAGGGCATGTCGTCACCATTGATGATGGTACCAAGAAGAAGGGGAGAGCCACAGGACCAGCGACTTCAACGACGACGAGGACAAGTGTTTGTGTGACACGTGGCTGACGACCAACCATGGCTGCATTAATGAAACCCAGCAAAAGGGCAAGGTGTATTGGGCCAAGGTGGTCCAGGAGTACCATCAGAGAAAGGGTCACGCGCCCTACGAGATGAAAAACACTCGCACAGAGTCCATCAGAAAAAGATGGAACTACATCAAACAAGAGACCAGCAAGTTCTGCTCCGCCGTCGAACATGTTGTGAACAACCCCTTAAGCGGCATTGGCGTCATTTCAGTGGTAAAGAAACGAGCATCATGATTCTATTATATGTACATCATTCGCAAACCATGATCTGAGCTTTAACCAATTGCAGGTATTTAGGGCCTTGGAGAAGTTCAACGCAACACATAATAAGGGCTTCCATATGGTCCATTGCTGGGACAAGCTGAAGGACGCGCAAAAGTGAGCTTTGCGGCGTACGATGAAGCTGTTAAGAATGGGACAACAGCTGTTGTCGTCGACGGCGAAGACGACGATCCTGGGCAGAAAGCTCTTCCACCTCGTCCCCGGGGCCATAAGGCTACCAAGGCCGATCTAGCCTGGGAGGCAGCAGCCCTTGCATTCAAGCATACCTTGGAGAAGATGATGGCCGAGAATCAAGCCGTCATGGATAAAAGGGACGAGAAGAAGCGTCTGAAAAAAGAGACCGCAGCTACCATCTACCTCAACCTCACCAAAGAGGTCATTAAGATCCAAAAGATGGACGTCGAGGCTAAAAAGGCAGACGCCGAGGCCAAATTGCGTGACGTCGAGGGTAGATTGATGGACACCGAGGCCAAAACCCGTGTTGAGGACACAAGGATCGTGCTGGCCGACTTGAGTAACATGGACGAAGACACCAGGGCCTGGTTTATGAAGAAGTGCGCCGAAATCCGCACGCGAGATGCCTGATCTGCGGTGCCATTGTCAAGCACCATGGCCTCCTTTTGGACTTGTTCTGGCCATGTTGTGCCCCTTTTGAACTCCATTTTGCGCCGTACCATGTGCAAAATGTGATGAACTTCTTTGAGACCTTAATTTAAGCCAATATGATTGCTATAATTTCGTGCAATTTGATTGTTTAACCTGTTTTCGAAAATTTCTAAACAAAAAAATGGCCCGCGCCCGAAATGTGTCGAGCCGCTGGAGCCACCACGACGAAAACGGACACATGACCATTTTCGCGTCCGCGTGCCGACAAACGGACGCTCACTAACATTTTAGACGTCTCAAATGCGTCGGCCCGCTGGATATGCCCTAAAGAAAACATAACTCCGGACTATGTATGGAGTTGCGTTTGGCTGGGGCCTAGGATGCTTAATTATGTAACTTTGCACCTTATTAAGATTTGTAGTGAACTGTATTGACAAATATATGCACGAGGGAGTACTTGACTACTACCATGAACTTTATACGCATAAGAGATCATGATTCATGAAATGCTGACTGAAGCAAAATCATCCAACAAGTCCATCATGAACTTGAACTACCTACTACAAGAATGCGTCCAATATATCTAAATCCCATTGACAAAAAATATGAAAATGACGGGTTAAATCCGGACAAAGAATACCCAAGAATGCCAAGAATTTGGAAGATCCTTGATGTGATGCCAAGATTGCCAACTATGCTTATGTGAATGAATAGGGGAACCGAAGGGGAGAAGCAAAAAATTCCTTTTTTCAATACAAGACAATTTTTTGACTCATCCCGCACCAAAGCCATAGCCAAAGCCAAGGACGTGGCTGGCTGTTCCTGCTCCTGTGTGCACTCTGGCAGCCATCCAAAGTGCTCGTCTGGGACCCCTCTTATCCATCTCTCCCGTCCACGTCCCTATGACATTCTGGCATTCTGGCATGTAAAAAATAAATCTGAACTTTTCTTACAAGGATAATCAACACTGGTAGAAAAAAGGTCTTCCGTCCAGCCCCATTAGTCACGAAAATGAAAGAACCGCGACCAATGGGGTGTTTAACTCGGGTGGCGAACCGCGACCAAGGCTGGGCCCGCGCGCTCGGTGGCCAAGCGGTGGACGGGAGGGCTTTGTCGGATTGGCGGCCAACCGCGACTAAATGTCCTCAGCCTGGCCCAAAGGCCTTTAGTCGCGGTTGGCAGGCCAACCGCGACTAAACCCTCCCTATATATTCAGCACAGCACTTAGCCATTTGGTGTCACTTCTCTTCACAAACTTCACAAGGGGGTGTAGGTTTGCTTTTGGCTCCTCTTATGCACACAAGGTGTTTGATGAAATGCCCCAAGAGCATGAAACAAACATGATATGAAGTGTCGGAGCCACACTTGATCGAGCTTCCTCATTTATTTTTTCCTCCTTGATCGCGGTTAGCAACTTGAACCTTTCATATATATGTGTCATTGATAAAATATGCATATGTGTGTAGTTCATTGTTTAATTTCTATTTAGTTTAACAAATGCATGATGGTTAATTATATATTTTGTATTATAATAATGCAGATGAATTGGCAATGGATGTACGCTAACCGACTCTCCGGCGAATTCACTACGGGTTTGAAAGATTTCCTCGTAGTGGCTAATGCGAACAAGCAGG
The DNA here is from genome assembly GCA_030979885.1 of Lolium multiflorum. Classification (NCBI taxonomy): domain Eukaryota; kingdom Viridiplantae; phylum Streptophyta; class Magnoliopsida; order Poales; family Poaceae; genus Lolium; species Lolium multiflorum. The sequence continues at coordinate 100,851,896 of CM061750.1, read as the reverse complement.
GGGGTTTTGTTATCTGTCCATGTGTTGGCTGTAAGAATCAGAAGGGTTACTCTTCCTCAAGGGAAGTTCACCTGCTGATTCGGCATGGTTTCATGCCAAGCTATAATTGTTGGACCAAGCATGGAGAAAGAGGGGTTATAATGGAAGAAGATGAAGAAGGGGATGACATCGATGACAGCTATCTTGATCATTTCGGTGATACTTTCATGGATGATGCTGAAGGTGGGGAAGGTGAAGGGGAAGGTGAAGGGGAAGGTGATCAAGAAGAGGCACGTGATGAGCCCGCTGATGATCTTGGTCGGACCATTGCTGATGCACGGAGTCTGCGAAACTGAAAAGGAGAGGGAGAATTTGGATCGCATGTTAGAGGATCACAAAAAGTCGTGTACACAGGATGCGATAATGGTCTGAAAAAGCTGGGCTGCACACTGGATTTGCTGAGATGGAAGGCACAGGAAGGTGTAGCTAACTCGGGATTTGAAAACATGCTGAAAATGTTGAAGAATATGTTTCCAACGAATAACGAGTTGCCCTCGATACGTACGAAGCAAAGAAGGTTGTCGCCCTCTAGGTTTAGAGGTTACGAAGATACATGCATGCATCAACGTGCATCCTCTACCGCGGTGAATACGAGAATTTGAATGAATGCCCGGTATGCACTGCATTGCGTTATAAGATCGAGGCGATGACCCTGGTGACGATGTCGAGGCCGAGAAACCCAGGAAGAAGGTTCCCGCCAAGGTGATGTGGTATGCTCCTATAATACCACGGTTGAAACGTCTGTTCAGGAACAAAGAGCATGCCAAGTTGTTGCGATGGCACAAAGAGGACCGTAAGTCGGACGGGGAGTTGAGACACCCCGCAGATGGAACGCAATGGAGAAAGATCGACAGAGAGTTTAAAGATTTTGCAGCTGACGCAAGGAACATAAGATTTGGTCTAAGTACGGATGGCATGAATCCTTTGGCGGCGAGCAGAGCACCTGGCCCGTGACTCTATGCATCTACAACCTTCCTCCTTGGTTGTGCATGAAGCGGAAGTTCATTATGATGCCAGTGCTCATCCAAGGTCCGAAGCAACCCGGCAACGACATCGATGTGTACCTAAGGCCATTAGTTGATGAACTTTTACATTTGTGGGGCAGACCTGGTGTCCGTGTGTGGGATGAGCACAAAGAAGAGGAATTTGACCTACGAGCGTTGCTTTTCGTAACCATCAATGATTGGCCTGCTCTTAGTAACCTTTCGGGACAGTCAAATAAGGGATACAATACATGCACGCACTGCTTACATGAGACTGAAAGTGTACATTTGCCAAATTGTAAGAAGAACGTGTACAGGGCATCGTCGATTTCTTCCGAAAATTCATCTAGTAAGAAAGCGCGGCAAGCATTACAATGGCAAGGCAGATCACCGGCCGAAGCCTGCGGAACGCACTGGTGCTGAGGTATTTGATATGGTCAACGATTTGAAAGTCATCTTTGGAAAGGGTCCTGGCGGACAATCAATTCCGAAGGAGCTGACGGGCACGCACCCATGTGGAAGAAGAAATCTATATTCTGGGAGCTAGAATATTGGAAAGTCCTAGATGTCCGCTCTGCAATCGACGTGATGCATGTTACGAAGAATATTTGCGTGAACCTGCTAAGCTTCTTGGGCGTGTATGGGAAGACAAATGATACAAAGGAAGCACGGCAGGACCAGCAACGTTTGAAAGACCCTGATGACCGGCATCCGGAATGGTTTCAAGGTCGTGCCAGCTACGCTCGACCAAAGAAGAGAAGGTCATCTTTTTTGAATGCCTGATGAAGGTCCCGTCTGGATTCTCGTCCAATATAAAGGGAATAATAAACATGGCGGAGAAAAAGTTCCAAAACCTGAAGTCTCACGACTGCCACGTGATTATGACGCAATTGCTTCCGATTGCTTTGAGGGGGCTCCTGCCGGAAAATGTTCGAGTAGCCATTGTGAAGCTATGTGCATTCCTCAATGCAATCTCTCAGAAGGTAATCAATCCAGAAGTTCTACCACGGTTACAGAACGATGTGGTCCAATGTCTTGTCGGTTTCGAGTTGGTGTTCCCGCCATCCTTCTTCAATATTATGACGCACCTCCTGGTTCACCTAGTCGAAGAGATTTCCATTCTCGATCCTGTATTTCTACACAATATGTTCCCCTTCGAGAGGTTCATGGGAGTATTAAAGAAATATGTTCGTAACCGTGCTAGGCCAGAAGGAAGCATCGCCAAGGGCTATGGAAATGAGGAGGTAATTGTGTTTTGTGTTGACTTTGTTCCTGACCTTAAGCCGATTGGTCTTCCTCGATCGCGGCACGAGGGGAGACTAAGTGGAAAAGGCACGATCGGAAGGAAATCAATGATATGTATGGACGGCCATTCTCTGACTGAAGCACACCACACAGTTCTGACCAATTCCAGCTTGGTGGCTCCGTACTTTGAGAAACACAACAATATTTTACGCTCGGACAACCCGGGGAAGCCTGAATCCTGGATTAGGAAGGCCCACATGGAGACTTTCGGCAGTTGGTTGAGAAAACATTTAATGAGTGACAATGTTGTTGTAGATCAGCTGTACATGTTGGCCAAGACACCATCTTCGACTATAACGACTTTCCAAGGGTACGAGATAAATGGGAATACATTTTACACGATCGCCCAAGATAAAAAGAGCACCAACCAAAACAGTGGTGTCCGCTTTGATGCAGCAACCGAGAATGGGCAAAAGGTCACATATTATGGTTACATAGAGGAGATATGGGAACTTGACTATGGACCCTCCTTCAAGGTCCCTTTGTTCCGGTGCAAATGCTTCAAGCTAACAGGAGGTGGGGTAAAGGTGGACCAGCAATACGGAATGACAATGGTGGATTTCAACAATCTTGGTTACCTTGATGAACCATTCGTCCTAGCGAAAGATGTCGCTCAGGTTTTCTATGTCAAGGACATGAGTAGCAAACCGAGGAAACGGAAAGATAAGAAAACGATCAGTACATCATGCGATGATCCAAAGCGCCACATTGTTCTTTCAGGGAAAAGAAACATCGTGGGAGTGGAGGACAAGACAGACATGTCAGAAGATTATAATATGTTTGGTGAAATTCCGCCCTTCAAAGTGAACACCGACCCAAGCATTAAGTTAAATGATGAGGATGTGATACGCGTAGATGCACACGTCCGTTGGGAACCCCAAGTGGAAGGTATGATGCGTATAGAAGCAAGTTTCCCTCAGTATGAAACCAAGGTTTAATCGAACCAGTAGGAGCCAAGAAGCACGTTGAAGGTTGATGGTCGCGAAATGTGATGCGGCGCAACACCGGGGATTCGGCGCCAACGCGGAACCTGCACAACACAACCCAAGTACTTTGTCCCAACGAAACAGTGAGGTTGTCAATCTCACCGGCTTGCTGTAACAAAGAATTAAACGTATCGAGTGGAAGATGTTTGCAAAGAAAATAGTAAAACAAGTAGATTGTATGCTATGTAAAGAATAGGACCGGGGTCCACAGTTCACTAGAGGTGTCTCTCCCATAAGATAAAGCATGTTGGGTGAACAAATTACAGTCGGGCAATTGACAAATAGAGAAAGGCATAACAATGCATATACATGATATGATAAATATAGTGAGATTTAATTGGGCATTACGACAAAGTACATAGACCGCCATCCAACTGCATCTATGCCTAAAAAGTCCACCTTCAGGTTATCATCCGAACCCCCTCCAGTATTAAGTTGCAAAGCAACAGACAATTGCATTAAGTATGGTGCGTAATGTAATCAACAACTACATCCTTAGACATAGCATCAATGTTTTATCCCTAGTGGCAACAGCACATCCACAACCTTAGAAGTCACTGTCCCGATTCAATGGAGGCATGAACCCACTATCGAGCATAAATACTCCCTCTTGGAGTTAAGAGTAAAAACTTGGCCGAGCCTCTACTAATAACGGAGAGCATGCAAGATCATAAACAACACATGAACAATAGATTGATAATCACCATAATCATAGTACTCTCTATCCATCGGATCCCGACAAACACAACATATAGAATTACAGATAGATGATCTTGATCATGTTAGGCAGCTCACAAGATCCAACAATGAAGCACAACAAGGAGAAGACGACCATCTAGCTACTGCTATGGACCCATGGTCCGGGGGTGGACTACTCACTCATCACTCCGGAGGCGACCATGGCGGTGTAGAGTCCTCCGGGAGATGAATCCCCTCTCGGCCGGAGGCGATCTCCTGAATCCCCGAGATGGGATTCGCGGCGTCTCTGGAAGGTTTCCGTATCGTGGCTCTCGGTCTTTGGGGTTTCGCGACGGAAGCTTTAAGTAGAGGGTCAACGCGGGGGCCACACGAGGGGCCCGGGTAGGTCGGCGCGGCCAGGGCTTGGGCCGCGCCGGCCACCTTCTCCGCCTCGTGGCCCCACTTCGTTATCTCTTCGGTCTTCGGAAGCTTCGTGCAAAAATAGGACCCTGGGCGAAAGTTTCGTCCAATTCCGAGAATATTTCTTTACTAGGATTTCTGAAACCAAAAACAGCAGAAAACAGCAACTGGCTCTTCGGCATCTTGTTAATAGGTTAGTTCCGGAAAATGCATAAATATGACATATAATGTGCATAAAACATGTAGGTATCATCAATAAAGTAGCATGGAACATAAGAAATTATCGATACGTTGGAGACGTATCAGCATCCCCAAGCTTAGTTCTGCTCGTCCCGAGCAGGTAAACGATAACAAAGATAATTTCTGAAGTGACATGCCATCATAATCTTGATCATACTATTTGTAAACATATGTAATGAATGCAGCGATCAAAGCAAAGGTAATGACATGAGTAAACAAGTGAATCATATGACAAAGACTTTTCATGAATAGTACTTCAAGACAAGCATCAATAAGTCTTGCATAAGAGTTAACTCATAAAGCAATAAATCAAAGTAAAGGTATTGAAGCAACACAAAGGAAGATTAAGTTTCAGCGGTTGCTTTCAACTTATAACATGTATATCTCATGGATATTGTCAACATAAAGTAATATAACAAGTGCAATATGCAAGTATGTAGGAATCAATGCACAGTTCACACAAGTGTTTGCTTCTTAGGGTGGAAGGAGATAGGTAAACTGACTCAACAATAAAAGTAAAAGAATGGTCCTTCAATGAGGAAAGCATCGATTGTTGTATTTGTGCTAGAGCTTTTATTTTGAAAACATGAAACAATTTTGTCAACGGTAGTAATAAAGCATATGAGTTATGTAAATTATATCTTACAAGTTGCAAGCCTCATGCATAGTATACTAATAGTGCCCGCACCTCGTCCTACTTAGCTTGGACTACCGGATCTTCGCATGCCATGTTTCAACCAAGTGTCACAAAGGGGTACCTCCATGCCGCTGTACAAAGGTCTAAGGAGAATTTTGGATTTCTCGCTTTTGATTATTCTCAACTTAGACATCCATACCGGGACAACATGGACAACAGATAATGGACTCCTCTTAAATGCATAAGCATGTAGCAATGATTATTATTCTCATATGAGATTGAGGATATATGTCCAAAACTGAAACTTCCACCATGATTCATGGCTTTAGTTAGCGGCCCAATGTTCTTCTCTAACAATTTTGCATGCTCCAACCACTAAAATGATAGACCTTCAGACAAGACGGACATGCATAGCAACTCACATGATATTCAACAATAGTTGATGGCGTTCCCCAGAAGCATGGTTATCGCACAACAAGCAACTTAATAAAATATAAAGTGCATAAGTACATATTCAATACTACGATAGTTTTTAAGGCTATTTTGTCCCATGAGCTATATATTGCAAAGGTGAATGATGGAATTTTAAAGGTAGCACTCAAGCAATTTACTTTGGAATGGCGGAGAAATACCATGTAGTAGGTAGGTATGGTGGACTCAAATGGCATAGTAGTTGGCTCAAGGATTTTGGATGCATGAGAAGTATTCCCTCTCGATACAAGGTTTAGGCTAGCAAGGTTATTTGAAGCAAACTCAAGGATGAACAAGTGCAGCAAAAATCACATAAAAGACATATTGTAAACATTATAAGACTCTACACTGTCTTCCTTGTTGTTTAAAACTCAATACTAGATATTATCTAGACCTTAGAGAAACCAAATATGCAAATCAGATTTTAGCAAGCTCTATGTATTTCTTCATTAATGGGTGCAAAGTATATGATGCAAGAGCTTAAACATGAGCACAACAATTGCCAAGTATCACATTATCCAAGACATTTTAGAATTACTACATGTAGCATTTTCCAATTCCAACCATATAACAATTTAACGAAGAAGAAACTTCGCCTTGAACATTATGAGTAAAGCCTAAGGACACATGTGTCCATATGCAACAGCGGAGCGTGTCTCTCTCCCACAAAGTGAATGCTAGGATCCATCTTATTCAAACAAAAACAAAAACAAAACAAACCGACGCTCCAAGCAAAGAATACAAGATGTGATTGAATAAAAATATAGTTTCGGGGAGGAACCTGATGATGTTGTCGATGAAGAAGGGGATGCCTTGGGCATCCCCAAGCTTAGACGCTTGAGTCTTCTTAAAATATGCAGGGGTGAACCACGGGGGCATACCCAAGCTTAGAGCTTTCACTCCTCTTGATCATAGTATATCATTCTCCTCTCTTGACCCTTGAAAACTTCCTTCACACCAAACTTCAAGCAAACTCATTAGAGGGTTAGTGCACAATTAATAATTCACACATTCAGAGGTGACACAATCATTATTTTCACTTATGGACATTGCATAATGCTACTGGACATTAATGGATCAAAGAAATAAATCCAACATAGCAAAAGAGGCAATGCGAAATAAAAGGCAGAATCTGTCAAAAACAGAACAGTCCGTAAAGACGAATTTAGAAATGGCACCAGACTTGCTCAAATGGAAAAACTCAAAACTAATGAAAGTTGCGTACATATCTGAGGATCACGCTCGTAAATTGGCAGATTTTTTCGAATTTCCTACAGAGAATTGTGCCCAGATTCGTGACAGACAGCAATGCTGTTTCTGCGCAGCAATCCCAAATATAACATCAACTTTGACATAGAAACTTTACTTGGCACAAAAACATGATAAGGAGAGGTTGCTACAGTAGTAAACAACTTCCAAGACTCAATAAAACAAAAAATTGCTGTAGGTAAAAACATGGGTTGTCTCCCATAAGCGCTTTTCTTTAACGCCTTTCAGCTAGGCGCAGAAAGTACAAATCAAGTAACATCGAGAGTAGAAGCATCAACATCATAGCTTGTTCTAATAATAGAATCAAAAGGCAACTTCATTCTCTTTCTAGGGAAGTGTTCCATACCTTTCTTGAGAGGAAATTGATATTTAATATTACCTTCCCTCATATCAATAACACCAACGTTCGAAGAAAAGGTCTTCCCAACACAATTGGACAAGATGCATTGCATTCGATATCCAAGACAACAAAATCAACGGGGACAAGGTTATTGTTAACCGTAATATGCACATTATCAATCCTCCCAAAGGTTTCTTTTTAACATTATCGGCAAGATTAACATCCAAATAACAATTCTTCAATGGTGGCAAGTCAAGCATATCATAAATCTTTTTAGGCATAACAGAAATACTTGCACCAAGATCACATAAAGCATTACATTTAAAGTCATTGAATTTCATTTTAATGATGGGCTCCCAACCATCTTCTAACTTTCTAGGAATAGAAGTTTCAAGTTTTAGTTTCTCTTCTCTAGCTTTTATGAGAGCATTTGTAATATGTTTTGTAAAGGCTAAATTTATAGCACTAGCATTGGGGCTTTTAGCAAGTTTTTGTAAGAACTTTATAACTTCAGAGATGTGGCAATCATCAAAATCTAAATCATTATGAGCTACAGCAATGGGATCATTGTTCCCAAGGTTGGAAAAAATTTCAGCAGTTTTATCACAAGCAGTTTCAGAGTTTTAGCAATTTCAGGCAGTTTTGTACGCTTTGCACTAGGAGTAGAAACATTTCCAACACCAATTATATTACCATTAATAGTAGGAGGTGCAGCAACATGTGGAGAATTAGCATTACAAGTGGTGGTAATAGTCCAAACTTTAGCTACATTATTCTTTTTAGCTAGTTTTTCATTTTCTTCTCTATCCCACCTAGCACGCAGTTCAGCCATTAATCTTATATTCTCATTAATTCTAACTTGGATGGCATTTGCTGTAGTAGTAATCTTATTATCAATATCATTATTAGGCATAACTTTCAATTTTAAAAGATTTACATCAGAGGCAAGCCTATCAACTCTAGAAGCGATAGTATCAATTTTATCAAGCTTTTCCTCAACAGATTTGTTAAAAGCAGTTTGTGTACTAATAAATTCTTTAAGCATGGCTTCAAGACCAGAGGGTACACTCCTATTATTATTGTAAGAATTCCCATAAGAATTACCATAACCATTACCATTAGCAGAAGGATATGGCCTATAGTTATTACCAGAGTTGTTCCTATAAGCATTGTTGTTGAAATTATTATTTTTAATGAAATTCACATCAACATTTTCTTCTCGAGCAACCAATGAAGCTAAAGGAACATTATTTGGATCTACATTAGATCTACCATTCACAAGCATAGACATAATCACATCAATCTTATCACTCAAGGAAGAGGTTTCTTCAAGAGAATTTACCTTCTTACCTTGTGGAGCTCTTCCGTGTGCCATTTAGAGTAATTTATCATCATATCATCAAGAAGTTTAGCCGCCCCCAATGTGATGGACATAAAGGTACCTCCAGCAGCTGAATCCAATAAATTCCGCGAAGAAAAATTTAGTCCTGCATAGAAGGTTTGGATGATCATCCAAGTAGTCAGTCCATGGGTTGGGCAATTCTTTACCAAAGTTTTCATTCTCTCCCATGCTTGAGCAACATGTTCAGTATCTAATTGCTTAAAATTCATTATGCTACTTCTCAAAGATATAATTTTAGCGGGAGGATAATATCTACCAATAAAAGCATCCTTGCATTTAGTCCATGAATCAATACTATTCTTAGGCAAAGATAGCAACCAATCTTTAGCTCTTCCTCTTAATGAGAAAGGAAACACTTTCAATTTAATAATATCACCATCTACATCTTTATACTTTTGCATTTCACAAAGTTCAACAAAATTATTGAGATGGGCAGCAGCATCATCAGAACTAGCACCAGAAAATTGATCTCTCATAACCAAGTTCAGTAAAGCAGGTTTAATTTCAAAGAATTCTGCTGTAGTAGCAGGTGGAGCAATAGGTGTGCATAGGAAATCATTATTATTTGCATTTGTGAAGTCACACAATTTAGTATTTTCAGGGTATTCATTTTAGCAACGGTAAATAAAACAAACTAGATAAAATAAATGCAAGTAACTAATTTTTGTGTGTTTTTGATATAGAGAGCAAGACAGTAAATAAAGTAAAACTAGCAACTAATTTTTGTGTTTTGATTTAGTGCAGCAAACAAAGTAGTAAATAAAATAAAGCAAGACAAAAACAAAGTAAAGAGATTGAGAAGTGGAGACTCCCTTAGCGTGTCTTGATCTCCCCGACAACGGCGCCAGAAAATACGCGTAGATGCACACGTCCGTTGGGAACCCCAAGTGGAAGGTATGATGCGTATAGAAGCAAGTTTCCCTCAGTATGAAACCAAGGTTTAATCGAACCAGTAGGAGCCAAGAAGCACGTTGAAGGTTGATGGTCGCGAAATGTGATGCGGCGCAACACCGATTCGGCGCCAACGCGGAACCTGCACAACACAACCCAAGTACTTTGTCCCAACGAAGCGGTGAGGTTGTCAATCTCACCGGCTTCTGTAACAAAGAATTAAACGTATCGAGTGGAAGATGTTTGCAAAGAAAATAGTAAAACAAGTAGATTGTATGCTATGTAAAGAATAGGACCGGGGTCCACAGTTCACTAGAGGTGTCTCTCCCATAAGATAAAGCATGTTGGGTGAACAAATTACGGTCGGGCAATTGACAAATAGAGAAAGGCATAACAATGCATATACATGATATGATAAATATAGTGAGATTTAATTGGGCATTACGACAAAGTACATAGACCGCCATCCAACTGCATCTATGCCTAAAAAGTCCACCTTCAGGTTATCATCCGAACCCCTCAGTATTAAGTTGCAAAGCAATAGACAATTGCATTAAGTATGGTGCGTAATGTAATCAACAACTACATCCTTAGACATAGCATCAATGTTTTATCCCTAGTGGCCAGACATCCACAACCTTAGAACTTTCGTCACTGTCCCATTCAATGGAGGCATGAACCCACTATCGAGCATAAATACTACCTCTTGGAGTTAAGAGTAAAAACTTGAGCCTCTACTAATAACGGAGAGCATGCAAGATCATAAACAACACATGAACAATAGATTGATAATCACCATAATCATAGTACTCTCTATCCATCGGATCCCGACAAACACAACATATAGAATTACCGATAGATGATCTTGATCATGTTAGGCAGCTCACAAGATCCAACAATGAAGCACAACAAGGAGAGAAACGACCATCTAGCTACGCTATGGACCCATGGTCCAGGGTGGACTACTCACTCATCACTCGGAGGCGACCATGGCGGTGTAGAGTCCTCGGAGATGAATCCCCTCTCCGGCAGGGTGCGGAGGCGATCTCCTGAATCCCCGAGATGGGATTGGCGGCGGCGTCTCTGGAAGGTTTTCGTATCGTGGCTCTCGGTACTGGGGGTTTCGCGACGGAAGCTTTAAGTAGGCGGAGGGTCAGCGCGGGGGCCACACGAGGGGCCCGGGAGGTAGGTCGGCGTGGCCGGGGCTTGGGCCGCGCCGGCCACCCTTCTGGCCGCCTCGTGGCCCCACTCGTTATCTCTTCGGTCTTTGGAAGCTTCGTGCAAAAATAGGACCCTGGGCGAAAGTTTCGTCCAATTAGAGAATTTCTTTACTAGGATTTCGAAACCAAAAACAGAGAAAACAGTGGCTCTTCGGCATCTTGTTAATAGGTTAGTTCCAGAAAATGCATAAATATGACATATAATGTGCATAAAACATGTAGGTATCATCAATAAAGTAGCATGGAACATAAGAAATTATCGATACGTTGGAGACGTATCAGGATGCTCCATGGATACGACCCAATCGTAAGCAAGCAGGGACACAAGGGAAGAAATGATGTGTAATAATTTATTGTACCAAACTTTGTTGAATGGATCATGTGAATTATATTGCCCGTGATGTGTTTGGTGTCCATTTTCAAATGATTCGATTGATTCGAGATAGCAAGAATGATACATGAAATTTGGAGTGATTTAGTCATACTCCTGCCTAGGCGTATAATATGCATACTCGTAGTCTTCATAGTCGCCGCCGTTGTACTGGTAGTCGTCGCCTTCTAAGTTGCCGTCGTATCCCTCTGTCGTCCGTCGTCGGGGCGGCGCTCGTGGCTCGGGCGAGGGTAGCGCGGGCGGAGATATCGCCGGCCGTGATGTAGTCCATGACGCTCTGCGAGTCCGGCCGTACCACCATAGCCGACGGCCGGCCTCGTGGAAGTTCCCATGAGGCGACCGTCCTCCTCATACGAGCGCCTCTCACGCCGATTGATGAAGAAGGCGTCCACGTATGCTGGTTATCGGGATGCCGGCGGGGATCCGCTGCTCCTGCGTGAGGTCGAGGTAGTAGTGGTTCGTGATGGCCGCCGGCGCGCGTACGGGACGGGAGGGACCGGCACGCCGCGACGCTTAGGCTCAGAGGCGGGGACGCGGTAGCCGGTGGGCAAGGGTAGTTCGAGGCGCAAAGCTCCTCCACCTGCTGGTAGGTTAGAGTGGGTGCGGTGGAAGCCATGAGAGAGTGATGAGAGATTGTAGAGATGTGATAATGCTGGCCAAGCCGGGCTACATATATGTAGTGAGAAATGGCGGGAAAATGGGAGCGGGAAGACAGGAGGCGGGAAGAAAGTGGCGGGAAGAAAGAGGCGGGAAGAAAGAGGCGGGAAGAAATTGGCGGGAAGAAAGAGGCGGGAAGAAATTGGTGGGAAGAAAGAGGCGGGAAGAAAGAGGCGGGAAGAAATTGGCGGGAAGAAAGAAGCGGGAAGAGGGGGTGCAACTGTGACGCGTGGGTGGACGCACTACTCGATGAGATAAAGCATGTAGCGAGGCCAGAAAGACAGAGGCGGGAAGAGGGGTCCGACGGAAAGATAGAAGGGAGAGGGGCGGAGAACGAGAGGCGAGAAGAGGGCAAAGACTCCGGGAGAGGGCGCGGAAAGACAGGGGCGGGAAGAACTGGTGGGAAGAGGGAGGCGGAAAGATTTTTAAATGAATTAGTTTTATTTTTCTTTATTTTTTGATATATTATTTGTATTTTTTAGATTTTTAAATGAATTAGTTTTATTTTCTGAATTTTTTGATATATTATTTGTATTTTTTAGATTTTTAAATGAATTAGTTTTATTTTTCTGAATTTTTTGATATATTATTTGTATTTTTAAGATTATTAAATGAACTAGTTTTATTTTTCTTTATTTTTTGATATATTATTTGTATTTTTAAGATTTTTAAATGAACTAGTTTTATTTTTCTTTATTTTTTGATATATTATTTGTATTTTTAAGATTTTTAAATGAATTAGTTTTATTTTTCTTTATTTTTTGATATATTATTTGTATTTTAACATTTTGAATTGAATTAGTTTTATTTTCTTAATTTTTTGATATATTATTTCCATTTTTAAGATTTTAAAACCAAAAGTATTTGAAAATCACCTTTAGTCGCGGTTGGCCCTTCGGCGCGGAACGAAATTTGAAAAAACCTTTGGTCGCGGTTGGGGTCACCAACCGCGAAAATACCCTTTAGTCGCGGTTGGCCCAACCGCGACCCGCCCTATAAAGCGCGCGGCCGTTTCGCGCCCACCATTATTCTCCAACTCGCCCGAACCGCCGCCCCGGAGATCGATCTTGCTCCTCGCCAACGACGCCGTTCGTCCCGTCATCGTCCGAGTCGCCGTCGTCAAGCGCCGCCGCCGTGTACGTCACCGCCGCCGTCGCCGCCCTTCTCTGCTCGCCGTACGTCGTCGCGCCGCGCGCCCTCCTCGTCTCGCCGCCGCGCGCGCGTCTGCATATGCCCGACAGCGCCGCCGCCCCCGCCACACGCACCGCGCCGCTCGTCGTCGTCGCCGCCGCGCCCACGTGCCGCCGGCGCCCTCGCGCGCGCGCGGTGCGCCCTTTGGCCTGCGCGCCCTTCGATCGGCGCCAGAGACGAGAGAGGAGAGAGGAAGAGAGAAGGGCCAGGGGCCCCTGGCCCATTTTTTTGTTTTTTTTTTAATTTTGTAACTAAGTTTTTTAATTAAAAATGTAACTTAATTAAATTGTAAAAAACAAATGTAACTTAAAACCGAGTTACAAATTTAAAGTTTTTTAAATTTGTAACTTAATTAAATGTAACTAAGTTTTTTAATTATAAATGTAACTAAGTTACAAATTCAAAAAACAAAACTAAAACGGAGTTACAAATTTAATTACACTTTAATTATTAGCTACAATTTTAATTAGTTAAAAAAACCTTTAATCGCCGCCAACGCGCTCGTCCTCCTCCGCCTCCCTCTTCGTGACGCCGTCGTCTGCCGCCCCGTCTCGCGCTCTTCCGCGACACCCCTCTCCCACCCCTTCTCACCGCCACCGGTCTCTCGGTCACGTGGTCACTGCGAGGCGAGGTCGATCGTCCGCATACACATCTAATACACGCGTCCCCCCTCTCGCCTCCCTCGTCGCCCTCTCTCTTTATATGTACAGAAGAGATGTGATAATGCTGGCATATACACAATTACTTAGTTTTTACTACATGTTTTCAGGACTGACATATGGCGGACGATAGAGCTGACCCGATTATGGACAACTATAATCAAGAAGTTGAAGAATATTTATTTGGCATCATAAAAGGCGATATTCCTTATGTGCCGACCGAACAAGATGAAGAGGATATTTCTTCTTATCTGAATCTTGACGGTCAAGATGAAGGCCGTCAGCAAGATGATGGGGAAGAAACGTCGATAAACGACGATCTTCAATTGCAAGTAGCAACCAGCTCCGGCGCCGAGGTATATATATACATTTTGCTTCTGGTGATACAAACTTACTGATTTGAATAAATATGTGTGTACTAACACGCGCGACTCTCTTTCTTATTTTAACCCTCGGCCGGATCGTCGAAAAAATCGAGTACGTCATCGTCAAAGCGTGGCGCAACCAAGACGCTCAAACAAGGAGAAACATATACCATCGAGGTTGTCGACAGTGCAACCGGCAGGCCGCTGGAGCCCCAGAAGCACGCCACCAAGTTTATCAACCAATGCGGAGCCGTTGTTAGAGACAACGTCTCGATCACCCTCCAGGAGTGGCATGAGCCAAAGAAGGCACGTCTTGGTTTCACTTTTGTCGACAAGAGAACTAAAAAGGATTGCTTTAAAAAGCTTATGGAACATTTCATCCTACCTCCGGAATACCACAAATTCGATGAGGAGGGTAACAAGATTCAGGAAAACAAGGAGAGGAGGAGGCTAGTCAAACACTTCGCTCTTGGTAAGATGGCAGAAACATTGGAAATTCAAGCAAAATCTAGCCCGTGACTATGTCAACCAGAACAAGACTCCGGATTTCAAAGGACAGTATGAGAGACTTGAACATGATTGGCCAGAATTTGTGAAGCAGAAGAAATCGGAGCATTTCATTGAAATATCGAAAAAAATAAGGACAATGCGGCTAAGAAGGAGTACAATCATATTATGGGGCCAGGAGGGTATCGCTTTTGGGAGCCTAAGTGGGAGAAGATGGAGAACAAGCTGAGGAGGCGAGGAATCCGTCCATGTACGGAGGGATGGGACCGAAGGGCCAAAAGCTGGTGGTACGGGCATGGAGGAACGCTAGACCCGGAGACAGGGGCGTGTGTTTACGGGACGAAAATGTTTAAACCCACCCAAGCCCTTATTGACGCAATGAGGGATGCTCAAGAGGGGAAGATCAAGTTCAACAAAGAGAACGACGCGCTGACAAGAGCCCTCGGGAATCCCGAACACGGAGGACGTGTACGAGGCATGGGGAACATTCCGTGGAAAGTAGGGTTCTCCCGGACGATGACCCGTACGGTTACAGAACCGTAGAAAGTCGGATCGGGATGCAGATGTTGTGGCGCGGTTGGCATCGGAAGTCGATGAGATGAAGAAAACCATACTAGTACAGGAGAGATCGGCAGCTGGGACGCATGAAGATCATCCGGCGGATCTCGGAAGCAGACGGAGAAGCGTGGCTTCCACGGAGGTCCAGCCGGCTACTGATGCACCGGAGATCCATATTCTGCACCGGAGCCTCCTCGCTACCCCGTGGACGATGTAAAGGAGATGAAAGAATGTCATCTGCATTATCCTACGGGAACATGTCCACGAAGGTAGCCATCGGGTGCTTTACCATGTGAGCAGGAGCACTCCACCACAACAACCCCATTCCAGATGGCTATGCTTGTGTCACGGTGGAGGAAATAGTCCCAGGGTTTGAGGACCTGGAGATTGACATTGCTACACCCGAAGGGGAGAGAAGACTTGGAGGTGTCAAGCGCCAGTTTATTCTCTGGAAAAGAAGTTTATCAAGTTTCCAGGCGAGGCGCCAAGGCGAACAAGTCCACCCTCCGGTGGTGGTGGCGGCGGCGGCGGTGGTGGTTCACCTACACCTCCTTCACGTCAGCGACGCGCGCCCCCAATTCACCTCCGGCGGATAAGCGACGCCGCCCGGTCCTCGTCCGGCGGGTGATCGGGACGCCGCCCCCAATCCACCTCCGTGAGCGAAGCGGTCTTGGGTTATTAACCGGAGCCTGTATGTGCAACCACAAAGATACGAGCCATCATTGAAGCCTCTCCCCACAAGGCCTTGGGAACGTAGTGCCGAGGAAGTCGACGCACACGCGTCTGCTGATTATGAGAAATGGAAGGCGGACTGCAAGAAGAAAAGAGAGCCCGAGCCCAAGCAAGTATTTACGAGAAGGAAAAGAGCTGGGCTAAGTCATTTTGAACACACCGTCCCAAGCCGCGAAGAATCGCAGCGACTATGAACGTGAACTTCGTAGGCAAGCACTCGCGGTCAAGAGGAACCAAGAGTTGGCGGAGAAGCAGGAGGAGGCTGAGAAAAAATACAAAGCAAAAAAATGGGGGAAACAAGTTGCCCAGCTCGGGGAACAAAGTAAACAATCGATCGCCCCGCTCATAGTGAAAGCCACCGGTCCGGAAGATGCCCCCGATATCATAGCAGCTGCGGCAGCACAGGCCGGATTGACTGTAGCGAGTGCCACAGAACAAGCGACCAACTTAGGTCTGACTCTTTGTGCATTAGGCCTTGATGAGCGCCAATGAAGGACGTAGTATTTACATATGTGCGGAATGGGCCTCTCGTCGAGCTGCGCAGGAAGAGGATCTACCTCGACAAATGACAGGTCTGCTAAATTGGTACAAGGCTTACATAAAACTTAAAAACGCCAAAGACTATATTTATGCGGAAGTTAGACCTGAGCATCACTTCAAACATTACTATATAACAATTCATCAGAGTGAATTGTTCCAGCTGTTCAATCTGCGCGAGCTTGACAAATCTATCATCAGTTGCTATGTTCGTAAGTGATTTATTAATTTCTACCCCATCTCGTTCATTGCCTGCACTATAAATATATATATTGTCCTAACTATCTTGTTGTGTACGCTATTATGCAGAATGAAGAAGCGGGAAATGCGAATAAGGCGCATCCATGATGTTGGGTTCATTGACCCACAAATCGTTAATTCATATGTGTTAGAACACCACCCCGCCGACGTGGAGGATGACCTGTGGCGGTTTCTTATAAAACAGGAACTCAAAAGTGATATTCTATTTCCTTACCATTTTGGGTGAGTGTTTCTGTCTTGAGCACATTCTCTTTTGTTTACTCCATGCATGGTATGTGGCTAATCGATAAGTTATGCATGACTGTGCATGTATCGTGTCCGCAGGTTCCACTGGATT
Source organism: Lolium multiflorum (assembly GCA_030979885.1). NCBI lineage: Eukaryota > Viridiplantae > Streptophyta > Magnoliopsida > Poales > Poaceae > Lolium > Lolium multiflorum. Next base: position 100,834,820 of record CM061750.1, on the reverse strand, counting down.
CTGCTAGTAATTCAAATTCAGAACTCCACAGTTCTCGTCCACGACTCTCTGAATATGGATCCGAAGCATTGGGCCGACATGAGAAAAATGATGCAAAAGTAATTATTTTCATTCGTTTGTGCTCTATATCGATCGGCCTATTTCGTTCATCATTTCCTAATATCAAGTAACTAATTAATAACTCTCTTGTTCATTTAATTTTCTTTGCCTCGTAGGGTTTGGAGACGGTTCGTAGATCAAAAGGTCGGTGAAAAAAAGAGCTACAATTTAAAAGGGCAAAAGACTGGGGATATTCAGCCACCGGGACCAATCTATGTGGATACTATGTTTGTGAGAGGATCCGGAGATACACCACTGAGCAGCCGTCTGAGAACAACATCAAGAGGATTAACCTCCGGACGACGCTTAGTCCAGAAGCTCGCTTCCGACCACTTCAAGAGGAACTAGCTGGATGGTTCGCGGGGGAAGTCATCGATCCTAGAGAACACTATGTAGAGGACGTAGAACTTTATATACACTAAATTATGTATGGACACTTGTTCAAAATTGTATATGGTCATTCGATATTGAATATATATTGTATATCCCTCTTGAATTCTTTTTGGTTCTAATTTCAAATTTGTTTGAAATTGTACATTCATATGCATGTATATGTAGTACCGTAGAATATGTGAAACTCCTTCAAAATTAAAATAAAACACAAAAGAAAATAAAACAATACAAATTAAAAAGAAACCAGGTTTAGGGGGGGCTAAAACCCTAAACTGCGGCGTTAATCGCGGTTGCCAGAGAACCACGACTAAGGTCCTCCGCCCGAAGGACTGGCGGCCACGTGGAGGCCCCTTTAGTCGCGGTTCGTAAGGAACCGCGACTAGTAGTCGCGGTTCGTAAGGAACCGCGACTAAAGGGGGCCTTTAGTCGCGCTTAGTTTGTCGCGGTTGCGCAACCGCGACCAATGGCAATTGGCAACCGCGACCGATGGCCTTTTTTCTACCAGTGAGACATACTCCCTCCGTCCGTTAATAGATGTCCAGTGGTTTGTCTAAATTTAGATGTATCTATGCCTAAAAAATGTCTAGATACATTTGAATTTAGACAAATTTTTGACATCTAAAAATGGACAGAGGTAGTACAAAGTTAAACCTAAGGACAATCTGAACTTTTCTTACTCAGCAAGATTGGTCAGTCGAAAGTCGCAAAGTCTTGCCTATCTTTATGTTGCTCACGTTTGAATGGCTAAGCATGAACAATCTAGGGCACGAGACTTAGAGCATCTCCAGTCGCGTCCCCCAAACCGTCCCCCCAAGCGATTTGGGGCGCGCCGGACAAAAAAACGTTCCCAGCCGCGCGCCCCAAAGGCCTTTTTGTCCGGCGCGGCCCGATACGGTGTCCGGCGTCCCGAGCCGTCCCCGTCCCACAGGGGACGCACCGGGAACGCCGGACACAACGAAAAGCGAGGCGGGGAGTGGCGGGGCTGACCCGTCAGCGGCTCGGACGCTCAACCGCCACATACGTAGCGACGGTGCAGTTGCCAGGAAGCGGAACCGTCGCATTGGCAACCGCGTCGACGACGCGCCAACCCCGCCGGAATGGAGCGCCGACTCCTCGGAAGAGCAACCGCTGCTCTCTTCGACTTCTGCGCCGCCGTTCATCCGCGCTCAATAAGACCCGTACGTATACGCCGCCATTCATCCAAGCCTCCATCCGACACCTCCAGCGACGATGAGCTACATCTCCTAGCTCCCGTCCGACACCTCCAGCGAGGAAAGCTGGGCTGGCGCCATTGGTGGGACGAGCCAGGGGCCGAGCAGGCAACGATTCCCCGCGCCGGTTGACAGCGAGGAGGAATGGCTAGGGCTGGGAGGAGGACGCGCGAGGAAGAGAGAGCGAGGACGCGGCGGCGCGGTGGCCCGTGCGAAGAAGGCGGCCAAGGCCAAGGCCGCCAAGGCCAAGGCCAAGGCCAAGGCCAAGGCCAAGGCAAGGCGCAGCCGACGAGCACCGGCGACGACGAGGAGGACTCCGACGCGTCGGGCGCCGACACCGCCTCTTCGGAAGAGGTGACGAGCAGGAAGCGCCACCGCGATGACGACGACGAGGCGGGGCCATCAGCGAAGAAGAAGTAGTAGATTGTTTATATGTATTTAATTATATTTTTTCGAAGTTTTATATATAATTTGTTTATGTTCAACCGATTTGAATATTAGTAAATAGTTTTTTCTAGCAAAAAAAGTACTTTTAATGTTTGGGGGCGGCGTTTGGGGGCAAACGCGACACGAACAAAACACGTCCCCCAAACGCTCGATCCGACGCGGTTTGGGGGACGCGGCTGGAGATGCTCTTAGTACTCCGGAAGAGATAAGTCATGAACGTGAAATACAAGGAACATTACGCGTTCTATCGGGTGACATGCGCGCTAACACGTGAATTTTCGGTTAAGCCTCCTTGAACCTGGACTTTTGAACCATATAATAGTACAGTATCTAATTTCAAATTGTTGGACTGAATAATGTTTATACACGCGTCACATTCGTGTTTGCACAACAGTATATATTGTCTTGTAACTTTTAATTAATGACGTTCTGAGATGTCTGTCCTTTACTAATCAGCCAGTGTACCTCTCCCAGGTGCTTGAACTTTAATGGTACAAAAACACTAACCAAGTTTAATTAACGGACATGTGTTCCACATACAGAACAGTATTCCATTTTCGCGGAAGGTCTGAAAAAGCCGACGAGACAAGAAGTCTCGAGGTCCATGAATATAACCATATAAGTCATGATTTTCACAAACCCCTGACAGACCGGCCAGACGGCAGCCACTCGACGTAAGCCAGCGGTCAAAGATCAAAATGTCTAATTTCAGGTCTTGGTCTCCGGCCGGAATCGACCGGAATGTTTAATTTCAGGAAACATATGGCCTGTCCTCGGCGGTAGAAAGTCTTACGGTCCCAGCCGATTATCAAAGAGCTAGCAGTCTTATACTAGTAGTATACTATAGTCGACCGCTCTATATCTGACCTCTTTCCTGAACTTTGCTTGCTCGTCTACACTCCTACTAATTCATATTGCCACAGGAAGCCCAATTAATGGACGTGTCTTCCACTAACAGAATTAAATTCCATTTTGACAGAAAACTTGGAAAATTCAACGGAAATAAGAAGTCTCGAGGTCCATGTATATCAATCATGATTCGGCTCCGTTTCTCAAGTCCCTGACGCAGCGGCCACTCGGCATACAGCCGCAGTCAGCAGTCATAATGTTTGATTTCTTGCCGACTGGTTTGCATGACATTTCTTGTCAGTTTAAGCAATCTGTCCAAATTTGCATATGCAGCCTTAAACCAGTAACGTGCTAAGAAGTCTGTTCGTTATAATTAAGCAGTGTATCTAGCCCGGTGTTGGAACCTAATTCAAAAGTACCCATTCAAAATTACCCATGTTTCGGTAAGAAGTCCGATAAATCGACATGTATTTTGAATTTCAGTTTGGCAGAGGACCTGAAAGTTTCGAAGGAGATTAAGAAGCCCCGAGGTCCATGCACATGCACAACAATTATGATTTGTCTCAGTTTGTCAAATCTCTGATGGACCGGCTAAACGGTGGCCACTCTGACGGGCGGTCAAAAATCAGAAGCATTTTACAAACATGACGTTGTCTCTGGTGGGAATCGACCGAAATAATCAATTTCAAGAAGCATGCAGCATGTGGCCTGATCGCCGTGGTAGAAAGTCAGTTTGGTATTGGTGTTAGCCATCTTTTTCAGTAAACTCTGGCCATTCTGTGATGTATGCATATCTTCACCGTCGTCAAAATATGTACCATGCGCGCGGGTAAAGATGAGTCCTCTTTTGTTTATTTAGTGTATAGTCACTTTTATGTGAGATGCATTTGACTCAGATGAGCGGCAGATGCATAAGACTACTCATAGTGGGAGTAACTTAGGTGGTAACATCACACATCTCAAGACATTTTGGTGACATGGCATGCCATTAAATGAAAAAAGAGAGTGAGGTGGTAACTAGCTATGTTACCATAACATCACACTTTTCAAGACAAGATGAGTCTACAACATAATAAATATAAGTTTGCATGACACTACACATATGTTACTCCCCACTATGAAGGTAGTAACATAGATTAGTAGCATGTACATGTTACTACTCTATGTTACTCTCCACTATGACTAGTCTAATGCATAACATGGAAGCCAGGTCACACGGCCAATCAGCGGCTGCCAAGTTGGATGCTTCACAGCAGCAGACACAGATTTTGACGAGGTGATGACTGATGACCGTATATAAAATTGCTGGAACGTTCTGAGAGGAGTGACCATGAAATGTTTTCATAATAAACTACACGAGTAAATAAATAATTCTAGAAAGACGTTGAAGTCCGTATACATTTACAAACATAAGGATTTGCTTTACAATTTCATATTTGAACTCCGAAGGGAAACAACCCCAACAAAAGTCCCCCCTCACGTGGCTCCTCTAGCTGCTGCCCGGCCGCCATCGCCGTCAGTGGTGGTGGCGAGCCGCCAGTGGTGGAGGGCTATAGGAAGCGTATGGGGTGGATCCTCTCCGCTCAGAGGTCAATCCCCGTTGGGTGCACAGTGGTGCCGCGCTCGGCGGCAGACGCTGAGTCCCTGTGGGGCGATGGGTTGGTGAGCGGTGCGCCGAGATGGACCGCTGACGCAAGGCAGCGCGGCGATCGCTGGTGCTTGGCCGGGCGGGCCCAATATGGGATGTGCACAGGCTCGATTTGGGTCGTGCGGACCCGATATGGGTCGCACGGGCTGCTGCTGCATGTACCTCGTCGGCCCTAGGGGTGTCACCTTGCTGTGCTACGAAGGTGGGTACCGCGTTTCTTATCTCTCGATGGTGCGCTTGCCGATTCCTACTGCGATGGAGGTTGCTTGAACCTCATTTGTCGTTGTTGGGCGGCGAATGACGGCATGGGGCCTGCTTGTCTGCATGGAAGAATAAAGGAGGCGGTCATAGGGTTTCTCCTGCGCCAAGACGAAGATCAGCTGGATGCTTGTCCTCCTTGTTCTGGCCGGAGTGTCGAGTTCTGAAAGACTCCGCTGGCAAACTCCCTTGAGCGACTCATGCCTGGAGACTGTTGGATCAGATGTGATTCGGTCGTGCACACCCATGATTTCTCCGACCTTTTTCTTTCAGGAGGGAGCGGCATGAAGCTCTTCTATTTGTTTTCATCATGGGAGATGTCTCTTTTTCCATGGTGAAGCCATAGGGGCGGAGAATGGCATGGAAACCGAGATCTGAGGACTAGTGCTAGTGGTTCGAGGTTTGCGATGATGGTGAACTTGTTTAGTGTTTCAGGCTTCCTAGCAGCGACAGGTGAGTGTGGGTGCCAGCACAAGAAACTAATCTTGTTGGACCCATTATTTTGAGAGCAAGGATTTTCTTCAGGGTGAAAACCTAAGATCTATGATCTGGCACGACGATGTATGTGATTTTCCTTCTTGAAGCATTCGCTTTTGGAAAATTTAGACTTCAGGTGTTGTCTTGGGGTGATGTTTTTGTTGTTGATGCTGCTACAAGGACTGGACCACTATAGCAGGACTTTTTCTTTTTTAGATTCTTCTTCTTTTTTCAGCGGTGTGCATCTATACTACTATTATGGTATTGCGTTGTTGCAGAGGTTAAGTGTGATTGGTATCTTCACGATGTTAATATATTTCCTTTATATTAAAAAATACAAACATAAGAGATCCTTCACTAGTAGAAAAACGCTCATGATAGGGCATGTAATGTATCAAATTCATCCATAGATCTCCATGAAGAACTTGAACTAACTACACCAATGTGTCGAATGTAGTCGAATCACAGGGGCAAGAGTTAATAAGTTGAAGATGCCACTAAATGTGTCGAATGTAGTCGAATCACAGGGGCAAGAGTTAATAAGTTGAACCGAAACGAGTATTTCTTGTTGTATTGATGATAAATCATACGCTTATCACACTTGTAATAATTCATATATTTGTTCCATAGGCATCTGAAAGTGTTGAAATATGATCTTGATTTCATGTCCGCTTGGAACCATGTGACAAACATCCGCGTTGTTAGGACCTAGGAGGCAGTGGTATAGTTATATATAGGATTGACATGCACCCATGGAAATGTGTGGTATACATGACATATATACACATCAACTAGCAACATGTTATTTTATATAATAATGATATTTACTTTGTTTGTATAGGTAACTGTGCTATGAGAACCTCGGAGAATTGATGCGACATCATCAACCACACCTTGCACCATCACTAACATTTAGAGCGTAGCAACTTGTCCCCTCGTATTGATCCTTCCTTATATATAATATTTGCCCGTCCACATTGTCTATTAGTTTGTAAATATCCACTCTTTGTTGTGTGTTTCTATAAAATGATTGGATAGATAACCATCACCTGCTCAAAAACGATGCTTAAAGACGGGGTGCGACACCCGAAGTGCCGCTATCGTCCGATCTGGGAAATCCAGATCTATGGTTTCCGTAGAGCAGCTCGAGCGAATAGACGATGATGATGACGCCTTCAACAAGGTAATGACGCAATGGTGCCACCATCGCCCGCCATGTCTGGAGTCATTCACGGTATTCAACGGAATTCACGCCTCTCCATCTCATAGTCGGAACTAGATGTGGGATCCGGAGATCCGCCACAACTAGCCACTAGCCGTCAACCGGATGACCACCTCCAGCGGGAGGAGGCCGCCGCCATGCCCACATGGGGTTACATTTATGGCCAAAAAATTAGTTACACATAAGTTGCACATGGGTTACAATTATGGTCAACCCAGAATTAGTCACACCATTAGATTAGTTTTCAATTGACTGATACTTAGTTACAAGTACTTCGAATAAATTGAAAATTTTGCTAGAATTCGAGTAATCTTTTATCGTTGAAAATTATGCCGATCTAGTCCATGCTCCTGGTGTTAAGTACCTGAACCAAAATTCCATAATTGCAAAAGGAGGCCACCCAATACACGGCCGCTTGAAGTTATTTTGTCTGTTCAGTGGTCTTTCGAAGAACGCACTCATGCATGAGTGGAGCCGTCAAAACCCGGCGACCACGACTTGACGAGATCAGAGTACCCTACGCACCATAGATGGGCGCCCATTTTCTTTTCTCATGCATCGGCTGCGCCATTATGCGATCCCAACAGTGGTAGCTGGATCGGTCTCTAACTTCTTATAAGAACTCTACACGAAAGCGTAGGAAGCTCCAATATAGTGTCTGGCGTATATATAAGCGCAGACATTATAAATGGGGACCCGAGCTAAGTTAGGAGTACAGTCGACAACCAATGTACTACAACACTAGCTGGCTAGCTTTTGTCCCCACAGAGAAATAGGTTCCAACTCTCTTTCGTGCAAAGAAGAGTAGAAACACCAGAGCAGCCAATCCGTACGTGGAAACCAATCTCATAAATTCTTATGCTCAATCCATGCATTTCAATGAAGATGAGCGTAACTGGCATCACATCAGCTACCGGAACCACTTCCCCGCCATTTGCGTGTCACATTGTGTGTGCTCACAAGCAAACCCACATAGGTGGTACAAGGCCCTTTCAACAGAACCAACAAACTCGGCGCATCATCATCGCCCACCTTCGCCTACCTTTTTTACGCACAAAATCGGAGGAGTTGTCTTTCTGAAGGCCATAGCATACCGGAAGACACGGTTTCGTCTTCCGCGCAAATCGAGATCGATTTGGCACGGCACGGGTTTGTATGAGACGGTCGTGTCAAGTCGATGACGAGTCATCTCACGGCCGGCCGTGTCCGATTCCTTGTGTGTGGCAGTGAAGCGAGTGCCGGGTTCCTGCTTAACCGCGCTTTTTTTTCAGCTAGGACAAACGTTTTGATTCATTGTTCGTGTGCTAGGGCATCTCCAATGGAAGTCTGTATTTGTTTTGATAAAAAAGTCTGTATTTGTATTTCAAACATTGAAATGTCTGTTTGCGATGAACCGCGGGTAGGCTAGAGGCACGTGTCCGTTTGCTGGTGGTTGTGCACCGAATGACGTCCAGTTTGGTCCATGGCTGGAAAATTTTAGCCAATTTTCATCTGCACATTTAACACGGATAAAATGTAGCAAAAATAAAACGTAGCGAATAATCAAATTTTAGCCAATTTTTGTTGTAATGCCAGCGGCAAGCTTGTTCTTAAAGTTGTCTCTGTAGCTAGCTACGTCGATTTTTCGACTCCGCCGCTCTCTCCTCCGGCATATTCTCCTTTTTTTTTTGCTTGACCACACAGGGCACGGCATCCTTTTTCGCTCAACCATGGGCGCGAGCCAAAACCGCGTCAGCAGGAGCTATGGCCACGATTGTGGGAGCTTTGGGCACGGCGTCGGGTGTGGCAGTTGGGTGAGAGTGGAGCACTAATAGAAAATAGGTCTTTCATTCGGAGCTACCTGGAGCATTAGTTTTAGCCGCGTTTGGAACTGGAACTAATGTGAGCATTAGTCTCTGTTCCAACGGCTAGGACGCCGCATGGTTTTAGTCACCAACCGGGACGTTCCGACAGGCCCCGTCGGCGTGAGCCTCTTTAGTCTCCGTTGGTGTCTCAAACTGAGAATAAAGGTCTACCAGTCCTGGTTGGAGACACCAACCCAGACTAAAGGTTTTTTTGGGAATTTGGCTCCATCTCCCTCCCTCCCCCGGATCGCCTTTTTTGCTTTGTAAAATACAAAAGAAAAATGATAGAAAATTGAAAAACTAAAATCCTTTTGGATGTAGGTAGATTAGGTGATCTAATTGTTATGAAAAATAACAAACATGAATTTTGACTTATTTTGCAAAAAAAACTGTATTTTTGGTAAAATGGCAATATCTTTTGCATACGAACTTGAAAAAAAATGTTAATATATGTAAATCTATCTACGCGAAAAGTTACATCCGATTTCACCCGGCTATGCCCGGTTAGTCAATTTTTAGATTCTCAAACTAGCAAAGGGAATCATGAAAAATTTCAGATTAAATTAAAAAAATTATTATTACTATTTATTCAATATTATTATTAGTTCATTAATTTTGATTATTAAAGTAATTATTTGGGTTAGATCAGGCTTGGTCTCTCCCCTGTAACTCTAGGTCTGAGCGCCATTATAAGCCGGCTTACGGGAGCCCTTAGGGGATATCGCAATACACATCATTGTAACTGTGGAGCCGTTCCCATGTAGTAAGTAGCAGGAAGTAGGATCTCACCGCCGTTATGATATCTGAATCTAAGCATCCCGGTGGCACCTCGCCTTACACCCTACAAAATTATACATCATGAACATGAACTAGCAGGAACAATGGGTTGAATATGCTCGAATCACATGGACAAGAGTTAATAAGTAGAAGATGCGACTAATGTGAATGGAAATAAAAATAGTTAAGAGGAGACACAAAAATACATCGGTGGGCAAGGTTCTAAGACTGGTTGAAATCCAACCCATTCATCACTTGTAGTATTTCTTGTTGTATTGATGGTGAATCCTACACGTATCTCTTTTGTATAATTTGGTCACTATACTACACAGGAGTCTCAAAGTGTTGATTTATGGTCTTGATTTAATGTTTGCATGTAAGCATGTGTTGTTAGGAGACAATCGTGTAGTTATATATAGGACCGACATACACCCGAGGAAATGTGTGATATACGTGACTTATATACACAATGACTAGTAACATGCTGACCATATTCATAATGTTTATATTGTTTGTATATGGGTAACTATGCCACAAGAACCTCAGAGAATTGATTCAGCACCATCCGCCACACCTTACACCATCACTAACATTTAAAGCATAGCATCATGCCCCTCGTATCGATCCTTCGTTATATATACCATAGATGTCCACACTGTCTCTGAGTGTGTACACATCCACTCTACGTTGTGTGTTGCTTGAAAAATCATTGGATAGATAGGGATGGAGCAAGTGCTAGACGAGGCATACCAAGATGGATGGATAGGGATGGAACAAGTGCAAGCGATGTCAAATAATTTTATTAGGAATTGTAGACATTGGGAAACAGGTAGTTAGTATCATGTGGCCTTTAAGTAGTCGCTGTTACAATCGATGGGCTTGAGTGGTGAGACCTTCTGAAATTTCCTATTAAATGTCAAAGACCAATGTACAGCAAAACTGAGTACTACTAGCGAGATAGTGAGCCGCAGAAAAATCACTTCTATTATCATAGGTCGGACTGTTGCTCATAGACAAACATACAATGTATGATTAGGCAGCTCGTTAGCTTTGGGTCTATGTGTGTGGTGTAGTGATATCGCGTGTGCTCCTTTGAGTATTTCTAACATAGTGGAGAAGAACGTGTTAGATTATTAGGCAATTTTCGAGTGAGACTAATTACCGAAGCAACATTACAGATGCACAAGCATACTTAAGCATACACATCAGACTAAGCACATGCATCAGATCTGAACATGGAACAAGTAGCAGTGCAAAGTAGGAGAGAAAGAGCACGTACATCGCGACCGGGAAGGTCGCACCAGTAGCACCAACATGGGAATAGTTGATGTCACCCATGGTGTAGTCGGAGTCGTCGAGAAAGCAGTCAAACCGGCGAAGAAGAGCACGAACAGCAGCGAGCAGTCGCGCCGAGACGCTCCCTAAAAACCTTATCGCCCGCCTCCCGGTGCAGGATCTCAACGGACGAGGTTTCGGAGGCTTGCTCTCCCGGTGTGCACGCAGTCGCCGGGATGGGGAAAACTAGAGAGTAGCGCAGCAAAGGAACTTCTTCGTGAGAGAGGCATACTAGAGAGTTGGGATGAGAGCCGACCGCGTTGACATGCGTAGGAAGCCAAGGACACGCGGCTCCTTGAGTGTGTCTCGAACTCGAACTCGAGTCACGAAACGCGACGTCGTGACGAGGCGGGTCGGGCGGAGGAGCAGGAGTGCGCGAGGGCTCCTTCTATTCTCACTCACTTGAAAGAACTAGAACAGCAGCCCTTATATACCACTCCAACTTACTCCCAACTAGCAATGTGGGATTAAACTTTGTCCCCCGAGGCTTTCCCAAGCTGCCAACGTGATGGGCATTGAGATTTCAGAAATTATAAACTACATGGGCTGCCTTACTGGGCTACAACCCATCTACATTCAAAAAAACGTCCAATTCCAAGATATCATATTTCTTTGTGGAGTACACGGAAACGGCGCAAGTGTTGTCCAATTCATAAAAAACAATGGCTTCTTGAAGCGCCGCGGCCGTTGCTAAACGCCATTCGGTACCCAAACTCTTCATCTATTATCGTACGTCCAAAATTATACCCCCTCTCTACTCCATACTCATGTTAGGTACGTGAACCACAATTCCATAGTTGCAAAGGCCGATGGATTACACCGCCGCTTGAAGTTCTCTTGTCTATTCTATGATCTTCCGAAGGACGCACTCATGATCTGATGCATGGGTGGATCCGTATATAGATTGGCGTCCTTTTCTTTTCTCTTTCGAGCTATGCATCATTGCATCATTATGCGATCCGAGTTGGTAGCTCGATGGATCAACTAGTTAAACGTAGGAAGCTCTGGTATGGTGTCTGGCGCGTAACTATATATATGCAGACATTATAAATGGGGACCCAAACTAAGTTAGGAGTACAGTCCTAAACCAAGGTACACCTACACAGTCCTACACTAGCTAGCTTCTATTCTCACAGAGAAATAGAATCCAACTCTCTTTCGTGCAAAGAAGAGTCGAAACACCAGAGCAGCCAATCCATGGAATCCAAGATCCAATCTCATAAATTCTGATGCCGGATCCAAACATTTTAAGACATCATAACTGACATCACATCAGCTCCTCTCCTAGCTAGCCGACAATGCACTAGGCACTAGGTACCAGGAACCACTTCCCCGCCATTTGCGTGTCATTGTGTTTGCCCACAAGCAAACCCGCACATATACGTGGCCCATTCAACAGAACCAACCAACTCGGCGCATCATCACCAACCTTTTTTTACACAAAAAATCAAAGGAGTTCTCTTTCTTGAGGCCATGGCGTACCGCCGACACGGTTTCGTCTTCCGCGCAAATCGGCTGATTTGGCACGGCACGGGCTTTGTGAAATTAGCAAGTTGCCTGCTCGCTGGAACGCACCAGCTCAGCTAGCTGCACGGCCGTCTCGAGTCGACGACGAGTCATCTCACCGGCAGCGTCCGATTCCGTGTGTGTGGCAGTGAAGCGTGTGCCGGGGTTCCTGCCTAACCAGCGCGCCTTCTTTGCAGCTAGGGACAAAACGTTTGGTTCCTTCATTCGTGCGTTAAGCACTGCCTGCCAGAGATGTTATGCGTAGCTGTATATCGGTCGCGTAGGTGCTGGCCAGCATAATGGCTAGCAAAACCAGTGTTAACCAAGGCAAATATCACTAACCACAGCTGTGTTTGGATAGGATTTTACAAAACCATAACCGAAGCAAATTTTAATCGTAATTAAAACAGAAATTCTCTGGGTAAGTTGTTTCACATGAGCCAGACTTCGTGGTTTAGGCTATTTGAGAAACTGTTTCTGAAATGCCGGGTTCACTATCCAGAAAACATGTGACACAACTGCCGGTTCGATGGAAAAAAAATAGAGGGACCCAGCAAATTGCAAGTCTTTTAGTTGATGGATCTTGTCGAGCTTATAGAGAGACCTGACGAGATTAGAAGTAGTTAGGGTTTATGCCTACCTAGACTAGAGCTTCTAGCTAGGGTTTCAGACGGACTTCGGATTTATATTTTTCTGTTCATTTAAAACTTTTTGCAGGTTTTTGTAGCTTTCAGCCAAATTTTTATTCAAAATTCAGAAGTCTTCTAAAAAAAGTTGAAACGTTTAGATGAAATATTGTTTTGCAATCCCATAATGATCAAAGTTCCGAAGATTGAAAATAGTGTTAATTTGTTTGGCAGGGCTAGGGCCAACATGTTAAGGATCGAATAGATGAATTGCCTCAGGCTTTTTTGAGTGGCATGATCACAAGAAGTACCACTCCCTTCGATTCATATTACTTAACGCTAATATAGATGTATCTAGATATGTTTTACTTGTACATACATCCATTTTAGCATCAACTAATATGGATCAGAGGGAGTACAAGACTTTATACATGATAATAGATCTCGTAGAATTTGCAGAGCCTTGCAGGCGTGATCAGAAGCTCTCTTGTGAAGCGCGTATGTTGCTCGGTGGGTCCCAGGTGGTAGAAACGCTGTCAAACAGCCTAATGGGCAAGCTTTGGTTATGTGAAACAAACCCAGCGGTTCTGGTTTTTTGATTAAGCAACCGTAGCACTAGTACATGGTTCTGATATTTTTCTCACTAATCAATGGCCTTGCTTGGATAGCAAGCAATGAAGCAAGAAGCAGTGTATGTGTTTATACAGCTAGCGACGACATTCAGACGACGTAGGTGGGTTATGTACGTACGTGGCCATGAAGTTCCTCACAGCTAAAGTCATAGGTTTGGAACTGGTATACATAGCATTAATTAATTAAACCTGTTAATTAAACTCGATCCCGTACTCCTTAAGACTACAAAGCGTGTTATCTTGGAATAGTGAAAGACTAAAGAGTGTCCGTGTGGTTGAATCTTTCAGGTCCGTAGGGTTTCAGATGGACTTCAGATTATTTTTTCCGTCTTTTTAAAAGTTCTTGCAGGTTTTGTAGATTTGAGCCTAATTTTATTCAAAATTCGAAAGTTTAGAGAAAAAAAAAGTTGAAACGTTTAGACCAAGGCTTGTTTTGCAATCACACAACAATCACATTTCCGAAGATCGAAAATAGTGTTTGTTTGTTTGGTGCGGCTCGGGCCAACAAGTTATGGATCGAATAGACGAATTGGCTTCATACAGAATGGATCTCGTATAATTTACAGTGTCAAGTGTGTCTTTTGTTCAGCGGGTCCAGCAGGGAAGAAGCTACATGTATAGCAATGGTGTCAGCTGACACCATTGATTTTTCAAAATCCTTCATTAATTATGTCCTTGTTGAAAAAAATATGCCTCGGCAGATAATATTTCTAGCTTGGTCCCTGGGTCCCAGGTGTTAGAAACGCTATCAAATAGTCTAATCGCAAAGATTAGGGCATGTACAATGCTGATATCTTAGCACTGCCACATAGAAAACGCTGAGATGGAGGAAAGAGAAACATGAAAAAAGACTTTAATTTTCTTTCTCTTAGCTAAGAGATCATCTCTTAACACAATCTCTCTCACCACATATTTAGGATATCTCGTTACTAAAGATAAGACTAAAAAATAATCCATTGTAGATCATATTTGTTGTTGTATCTAAATTATGTGGCATGATTAAGATAAGACGGTATTATCAACCATTGCACAGGGATTATTGAAACAACTTACCCGATAATTCTGGTTTTATGATTAAGAAATCTGCAATTATGTTTGAGCGACCCTGGCACTAGTAGTTGGTTTGGATACAACTTACCTGATAATTCTGGCCAAGATTAGGGGTTATTGAAACAACTTACCCGATAATTCCCATTAATCAATGGGCTTTTTTTTTTTTTGCGAATCATTAATCAATGGGCTTAGTATACGTACAACGGTGACATTCAAACCACGTTGGTGGATTATGTATTCATGTACGTGCATGGCCATGAATGGAAGTTTCTTGAAGCTAAAGTCATTGGTTTGGAACTAGTATGCGTAGCATTAAGTAAACATGTTAACTAATCAAACAACCGTACTGCTCTTAAGACTAAAAAGGCTCTTTAGTAAAAGACTAAAGACCGTGTTCGAGTGGTTGAATTTCTACGCTTTCCCTTGGAAATGGTTGACACGCGCATGTTCAAAAAACCGAGATCACAACAATAGTGTAAAACAAGACGTATTTTCGTGATGCTTACACCTACAGCTTACGCATGCATATAAAGTGGGGGAATGCAACTTTGATTGTGATTTGAGACTCTAGTTTGTAGAGTATACAAGTTCTTTTCGCGGCTACGTCCAGCCCAACCGTCAGTATTATTTTCCTCTAGTTTTCTGCATGGGTTACATCGTATAGCTTTTTTTTTTGGATAGAAAGATGAGTATGGCGAGTTGGAAATTTACTTTTGATTTTGGGCACATATGCTTTACTGAAAAATATTCAAAAAGTTTTAAAAATCCGAACAAAAAATTCACGCCTACATCATGAGTTTACTGATCTCTTCCTGAACCAAAAAAAAATGAATCGAAAGATTCATTTGGCTCTCACGCTCTTTTTTTTGTTTTCTTTTACTATGCTATGGTGCACAACCCAAGTTTCAAGGATAACCAACATTTTTTGTGTCCTTTGTAAAAATATTTTAAAAAAAATCCCGTGAAGAGTGTCTTCTTTAGCACCAATTTTATCTTTTTTACGCATGGCATAAAAAATATCCATTTTTCGTGAAATGACTTTGTAAGCACATAGAACGACGAGATGTACGCGCGGCATTTTTTGTGTGAACTTGTTAATATTTTAAAATATATTAAAACTCATTTTTAAAACCAGGAGCTTCAAAAACGCTTTGAACATGACGAGTTTCGTTGTGTAATACTCCATTCACTTTAAATTAGTTGACGCAGCTTTAATTAGATTTGGCATAGATACACATATATCTATATACGTGTAGGTTGGCTCATTGTTTCAAAAAAAAACACGTTAACTAATTTGGAAGGAGTAGTAATTTGTTGTAGACAAATGGGATTGATATACATAGAAAACACGAATACATTGGAGCCGGATCAGACAACGTGAGGATCTATCCGTATCGCCGGCGTCGGTCACATGCCGCGCGCCACATGCGGTCCTCCTCCTTTCGTCGCGTCTTGGTCGCCACAACGTGTAGCCTCTGCGTACGGGCGTGCATGCATGTGCACGTGCCGCTACAGTACGGCACACGCTTAAATTAAGTACAGGATAAAACAATCCATCAAAAGAAACTACGGAGTACAGGAGTCTACATACGTACTTGCCGGAAGTTGCTGGGGAGGGGAATAAAATACTTCCACCGTCCCATAAAATTTGTCTGAAATATATATATATATTTGAATGTATATATATATCTACATATTAGATAGTGTCTAAATATATTTAAATTTAAAAAAACTCATATAGTTTTGGCGGGACGGAGGAAGTACATGGGTTCATGCGGGCAAAATACATGATAATTTAAGCTCTTACCACAAAAAATTGGGGAGGGGGAATGACATGCAGTAAGCTCCGCCGGTGTGGACGTCTACGAGCGTATTTTTTTTAGCCAGAAACGTAGATAATTATTACATACCTCAGGAGGCTTCATTAAAACTCCGGCATGCTTTCTAACACCTGTGTTGGGAGTTCTTAGCAGAAAAAAAAAAAATCTAACTAACGCAACCTGATTGTCTAGATTTGCTTGTGAAGGCTCACTAGAGACTCTGATTTGTTTACGCTACCACACACGCATAAATGTTTTCGGTTGATAAAGGTATAGCATGAAATTAAACTATTATAAACTATTGATAGATAATAATAAACATTATTTATTGTTTACCTCTAGGACACTATATCTGATAACCTGAACTTGGACGGTATTAAAAACGACGTTCCAAGCAGGCCCTTATGTATCCGAGATCGGGCTCATGTGGCCGTATGCACGCAACACATGCAACGTGCCAACGTGCCCGGCATTACCATGCACGACGCCGAACCAGCCGTACGTGCGAGTAGTGGCACTTGACAAGGAGCGCGGGGTCCTATCCTACACGCAAATTTAGGTGAGTGTGGTTGTCGACGCTATTGGATTTAGGAAAGCCTGTGGAGCTGTTCTCCACTATACTAGTTCAAAATGTACGGTAGAGCTCTCCAACGACGTTGCATCTTGCCATGCATATATGATTCATCAGGGATTAAAGAGAAATCTTTCTTTTTTAAAGGAGATTATTAGAGCAAGTCATTTTCCCTACCTCCCGAGATGTATTTTTGGCCCTCCGCCGCCACCTTTCATTCTATCGCATCGCGTAGAGTTTGATGGGAGGATCCGAAGTGGTGGCGTCCTCGTTGGACGTGACGGCTGTGATAGCTTGCTTTGTCTGAGCTAGGGGACGTGCGTGGCCCAGGAGAAGGAATTAAACAGTGAGGCGTGTCAAGATGAAACATTGACGGTCCAGGGGACATGTGGAAATGAGAGCGTGTACGTAGTGGTGCTCATGTGCTACTTTTTTCCTAGATACCATTACACATTCCGAATTATATGTATCTAGACTCATTTTAGGATCACTCATTTCTGTCTCTATGTACGGAGTAGTTCATATTCAAATATCCAAAATAAAAAGGCATAATTCTGAAAGAAAGGGGTGTCATACGGAAGCAAAGAAAAAACAGAAACGCAGAACAATATATACCTAGTTGAATGTGCTCGCTATTCACGCGGTCCATTCCATCTGGATTTGTCATACTACTTTCGTCCATAAAAGGATGTCGGAAATTTTATCTAAATTCGGATGTATCTATACACTAAGGAGTATCTAGATGCATATAGATTTAAACAAACTTGCGACATCCTTTTATGGACAGAGGTACCTTTTTATAGAAAAGAAAAAACCTATTCTACCGTGCACAGTTCTCATCTTGAAGCCCCTAACATTTTGAAAAGAGGCTGGAAGATAGGTCTAGGGTGTGTGAAAGCCGAGGTTTTGCACAAAAGTGGTGCAGTTGTAGGGTGTAATCGCAAACAAGTTCTATTAGCCATTGGATGCAGAATAAATGGTGTGGATAAGTCAAAAACATCCAATGGATGGTGAAAAATGCGTCCAAGAGGAAAAACATAATCCCCAATCATAGGATAGGAGCGAAGGGGACGGAGCAATCTTCTGGATTTGGCGTGATCTTCATGATAGGAATAGTAACTTCTCATGTTTTGTGAACTACTTGCCAATACCACGCGGTAATGTGACTTCCTTTTACACTCAAAGAGATGCTCAACAAACAAGTTTGATGGAAATCGTAATGTACCCTCAAAGGGCCACTCTTCGGTTCATCCAAACACACCAAAGTGTAAAAACTATATATTGTGGAGAGGATCTCATATTCCCATGGTGTCTTCAAAGCTCGAACCCTAGGAAAGGAACGAAGTTCTTGTCTAACCTTAGAAAAAAGGGAGGTTGCCGCCTCTTATTTATAGTCTCTCCGTTAAGCCAGGCCAGAACCATTAAAAAATCTTACGTACAAATAACTAAACTACTAAAATGGAACTCAACATATGACACTGCTTGTCATCATAAACTCAGCACCCCAAAAAATATCTTGCTCGGTATCTTCCCTCCACAGTGAGCTTCTCAGCATCCATGTTCATACTCCCACATTCCTTGAACGTACATACTACAAAGTATGGAAGCATTAGGTAGTAGACAATTCTGCAGATGAAGACTATGTGGTGACCCGAGTAGGATAAGACTCACTTGATGTTGTGTTTGAAGGGCATAAGCTCTTGTAGTTGGTCTTGTTTTAAGTTGATGTGCAACATTAAGAATGTCACTAGGAATGTTGTCAATGGAGGGTCTCGGAGGAGCCCATGCATGGTAGCCAATTATCACAACGAATATTGACCTAGTGAGTGTCTTAGGCATAGAGCTATCTAATTATTGGTCCAACTTGCAAATATTTTACCTAAAAACATCTTTGCCATGCACGAAATCATTAATAGTAGCCGTCGACCACTGCTATAGACTCCCTACGTTCACTAGTATAAGATGTTTTAGCTTTTTGTAAATTCATCTATTTTAATATGTATCTAATCTACTCCCTCCGTTCCAAGAAGGTTGTCTCAAATTTACCAAAATTTAGATGTATCTAGACACTAAATAACATCTAGATATATCTAAATTTTAATAAATCTCAAACAACTTTCATTGGACGGATGGGTACTTTTAATGTGTAGATTCACTTATTGTGGTATGTATCTAATTCATTTTAAATTTCTAAAACATCTTATATTCTTAAATAGAGGGAGTATGAATGAAGTTTCTACTCCCTCCATCCCACGAAGGTTGTTTAAGATTTTTCAAAATTTAGATATACTTAAGTGCTATTTAGTGTACGTCTAGATAGATCTAAATTTAAACAAATTTCAGATAATCTTTGTGGGACGGAGAGAGTATAATGTTTCCTACTTGCAAGGAGTAGTTGATTGTTGAAAGCATTTTGTAAGACGAAGAACGGGAGCTCCCATGTATGGCACGTATACAAAGGCGTGTTGATCCTTTGGTGTATGCTTCGACTCAACACACTAGAGCGCTCACAGTCATTCCTTTCAAATGGAAATCTGATGATATCAAGTATGTGTCACACAACTCATGTATGTGTACCACTTTTTTGTGCATCAAAATTTCCTAGTGTTGAGTCTTAAAATATACTTGTTCTCTAAACTCGATTAAGGGAGTAGATACGTGTGATGCAACAACATAACTAACATTTGGCTGAAAAAATCAACTAGGGGGAGCATGATCACGGAATCTTGACTAGAGAAGCAAATAACAATTGGGTAAAGAAGAAATATTTCCACAACAATGACAACGAGTGTGCTCATGAAAACTTGACTAAAAGAGCGAACATCAATTGAGCAAAGAAGAAATATTTCCACAAGAATGACAACGAGTGTCGGTGATTACGACCGATGAAGAAAACCCCTTGAATGTGAGGATTTAACCGACGAAATAAATCAAAACCTCGTCAACTTTATTTCCAATAAGCAGAGGAATATTCTTTCCGCTCGGCCATAAATTTGTCAGGACATTATTCTCATGATGTAGACGAATCTACTTCGCGATTGAGACGAATCAATTGCACTATCGTAGCCAAGATGGAAGCTGAAAGTGAAGGCAGTATATCCCCATTGAGATCATGGAACTTCATTCCCTCCCATTACGCGACGTGCCATCCAAAGATCTACTCCTAGCACCAAGGTTCATCGCACCTGGACGTTTGAACCTAGACGCATACTGGCCATGTCAAAACCACGTCCAAGTCCATTCAAAAACTGGCAGAAATCCAGCGTGCCGGTCATTACCTTTGAGCCTTTAACAAGGCAAGCTTTCAATGCCTCCGGCTTCCGGGATAAAGAAACTGAAGCTTTTTTATGCAGCTGGCTGGTCGTCTGGATCGTACGTACGTCTCGGACAACGTGCGTAGGACATTGTTTTCTACTGGTGCAAGGGGACGCAAAGGTATCCGATTCAGCATGCAACTGGCCAAGCAGGACAGGAGTATCTATGCGGAATCGTTTCGTGGCAGCCAAGTCGGGATGGGTCGCTAGATCCAATGCACAACTTGCGAGAGGGTAATCTCAGTGTACGTGGCTCACACTGGGCTTGCTTGTCTGGTCTGTGCCAAAAATACACAAGTGTACGTTAGAGTACATTTTTTTTACTACTCCTCCGTTCTTGTATACAATGTCACTATCAAAAAACCACTCATTCATCTATCAAAAGATGTTGGAGATTAGTCTAACTTCAAATGTATCTATAGACTAAAGAGTATTTGGATACATCTAAATTTACACAAACTTGCGACACTCTTATTATGGACAGAGATAGTTTTATTTTATCTATACAAGATCACTAACACTAATTGAGAAAAAATAATTTGATTTCTACTCCGTAACATTATTGCTCATTAGTGCAAACATTGCATGCACGCGCAGAGAAAAAGACACGACATGCAACACGTACAGGAACACAAGAGTATTTTCACATATTTAGTCGTGAGGGAGTACTCCCTTCAGCTCTAAATACTTGTTGTAATTCTAGGCAAAATGTAGGATAAAATGTGTGTCGATTCACTGAACATATGACAAGTTTTTCGAACCGGAGGGAGTGGTGTTAACAGAACACACAAGTCAGTCAGTTTAACCAACCCTGGATTTTAGTTTTAGACAAAACAAAAGCTGAAAAACTATGTCTAGATTCATAGGATCTGCTAAAGGTATTTAGAGCCGAAGAGTGACTCAACTTTGTTGAGGTATGGACGTATCTTCACAGCATGCTAAAAGGCGTCTAGATACATCTACTCCCTCCGATCCATATTACTCGATGATAAAATAGATGTATCTAGACAGTAAGTATATGGATACAAAGCTGAGTTACTTATTTCCAATTCAGAGTGATTATTATTCCACTATTGGCGGAACACAAAAGTTAATCAAAGTAATCAAGAGCCGAATATTCTCTTCTGCCTAAGCTAGTTTCTGGCACCGACATTGTCTCGCACATTAATTTGCATTAACCTGCATTTATACGACGAGGAGGCTAACTGGAAGGAAATCAGCTCCTTGCCGGGAGAAAAACGGAAGGAGATCGATTTGTTGACCAATTACAACGAGCAAAATGGGAAGGCAACGAGAAATCCGAAAGTGAAAAAAAATCCGAATCCGAGCGGAAGTGAGGTGCATGCGACTGGCAGCCCACTGATCTCCACTCCCCAAAATCGGCCCGTGATAATAAGCTCAGAAAAAAAAAACGGCAAGCGATCGCGCGGTAAAAGGTAAATCGGCATTTACAAGCTGCCACTTTTGCCGAGCGAGGCGGCCTTTAAATACGTGCGTCTCGCCACGCTGCGCTTCCTCGTCTCCTCCCGTATTCGTTCACCCAAGAAACACAATCCCTAGCGAGCGCCCGGTCGCTATTCCCCGTCCCTCCGCTCCCATTCCCCGGCCCGACCGCTCTATCCGACGCCATGGGAATGGGGCCGCAGCTCGAGACCCCGGCCGTCGCTGTGGCGCTGGTCGCGCCGGCGACGATCCCGGCGGGCGGGTCGTACGCGGTGCTGCAGTGCGGGGAGGACTCGGCGTACGTGCGGGACGCGTACGGGGGCTACTTCAACGTCTTCCGGGCGCTGCTGGAGGAGGACGGGGAGCGGTGGCGCGTCTACCGCGCCGTGCGCGGCGAGCTGCCCACGGACGCGGAGGCGGCGGGGATCGACGGGTTCGTGATCTCGGGGAGCTGCAGCGACGCGCACGGCGACGAGCCATGGATCCTCGCGCTCGTCGACCTCGTCCGCCGCGCGCACGCCGCCGGGAAGCGCGTCCTCGGCGTCTGCTTCGGCCACCAGGTGCGATTCCGTTCGGTTGGGTTCTTGGTTGGCTCTTCCATTCCATCTCCTCTGGTCTGGGACGGGGGTAGGATGGTCATTTGAAAAGCGAGGCTTGCGCTGGCCGGCCTTGTTCTTTGTGAGCTTGGCGGGTTCCGGTGTTGGCGCCTCGCAGATGGACGGGACGCACCAGCCACCGTACCAGCTGAGAGGAGTGGCGTTGTTCTAGGCTCTTCCATTTCTCCAACCGCTTACTCTTTTTTTCTTTACCATGCATTTAACTGGTAAAAATTTGCTAGTAGGAAGCTTTAAAAAATTCTGAATGAAACATGGCTGCATTATGGGGAAACGAGAGTCAGAACGTAGTAGTAGGCATGTGAAACACCGGAACATCATCCTTAGGTGATGCTGCATCTAGGTCAGGGAAAAAACCTTTTTTTTGGTAAAACAGTAGTATTGGAGCTGAAAATTTTATTTCAACAAAGCTAATTAAAAAAATCAGCATGTCGAACATGAGCTCGTGGGCTCCACTACACCAGAGCGTGTGGCCAGAAATTACCCTGGAGCTCCTGTGCTTGCACTCGTGGAGCCCACTAAAGTATCACGAGTACATTTGCTAGTTTTTGACCGCAGGACGTGGTTGCTTAAGGGTAATAATCTTGTTTAAGGATCCCACAAGACAACCTGTCCCTGCTGCCAATGCCCGGTCACGTGAGCCGACGTGGCGCTGCCTCTTCGAGATCCCCGTATGCTTTGCCGCTGCCTGCCCACTTGACGCTAATCAGCCAGCGCGCCAAATTGTTTGCAAGCTGCAGGTTGCTTGTTTGAACATTTGAATCCTGCGAGCAAGCAAGCCAGGCGCCACGCACGCACACTGATGGCGTGATGCATCTAACCGAACCCGTTTGCTTCTGAAACGAGGCCACCGTCAGGCGCCGCCGAAAGGGTGTGAGTTTGTGCCGTCTCGATCAGCACCTGGAGGTGGTGTCTGAGTCGTCTGACGAGGAGGTTTGAAAACGGTCATGCGTGCAAGCAAACGCGGGAAACCACCACCGCCGCCGCGTGACCACCCTCTCTCTTGGCTTAGCTGTCCCTGGCTTGATTGAGGAGGCGATCGATCGTGTAGGAAAGCTCGAGTTGGTTGCGTGTTCTTTAATTAGCAGGATAATTAGTCGGCAATCACCTCTTCCGACCTGGATCGATGGATCCTCATATATTGTTTACTACTCTAGTATGAGTTCTGACCCATCACACACAGGCTTCAGATATGATATTTTTGGGGAAAAAGATAATGATAGACTTCTAACATTGCAAGCATACTAATTCAATAGTCAAAGCTCTTCTTCTTCAGGAGCCGTACAATCCCAGCCGTAGACAGCGACTATTTGGCAAAATTAAAATATACATCGACAAGTGCAGGACTTTGATTTCTCATTCCCAAACAGAGTACAACGAACAATGAGCATAGGATACCAAGTGCCCTTGTCTGCACTCTGGAAATGGCATCGATCCCATCATGCCAGCGTGTGTGCGTGTCGGCCGTCCCGAGCCCGAAGCTTCTTCCCCCACATGGCCTCGCCGATTCCCTTTCGGTTGGAACCGAATGATCTAACGGGTCCGATGTGATAGGCAGCTGGCCCCCGGCAGCGATGGCGAATGCCACTAATGACGGCCGGGAATTAGATCGTCTGTCAGAACGCGTGTGGCGCTTCTCAAGATGCCTGTTTAAGCTAATTATTCGCGTTTCTGACTAGTCCAGCTGACTGCTCACCCGGTCCAAGTTTGAGTGCGATGCAAGACAGACCGCTATCGTCTCATTCGTCAGGCTGTTCTGAAGTTGTATTTTAATGTAAACCCGAAGAATTCTCATGATCTGTGAAACAACGTGGAAAATGTCCATTACCTCATACAGTTCATTCTTGCGAAGGAATCATGGCATTGCGAGTGGCTAACGGTGTTTCCAAATGTATTGCAGCTCCTGTGCCGCGCGCTGGGCGGAAGGACCGCGAGGTCAGCCAAGGGCTGGGACATCGGCGTCAGCTGCATGCACCCCACCACCGCCGCGGCCAAGCTCTTCGCGCCGCTGAAGCTGCCGGTTCACATGCCCATCATCGAGTTCCACCAGGACGAGGTATGTGCTGACCCACCATTGTCTTCAGTAATGTTGCTTCTTTCACTAGACGTTTTCAGTCTCAGATCACAGTGTCATAGTGCTAATGTTAACTTTCTTAACCCAGGTGTGGGATCTTCCCCCTCACGCCGAGGTGCTAGCCCGGTCCGACAAGACCAGCGTGGAGATGTTCAGGCTCGGTGACCGCGCCATGGGCGTCCAGGGCCACCCGGAGTACAGCAAGGACATCCTCATGAGCATTGCCGACCGCCTCCTCCAGCACAACCTCATCCTGGTAAGCTGAAAGCAATATAAGTTCGATCTCTTCAGACTTCAGTACAAGTGAAGCTAACCAAAATATGCCTTTGTGTTAACCAGGACTGCCAGGTGGACGTTGCCAAGGCGAGCTTCGACGTGCGAACCCCGGACAAGGAGCTATGGAGGAAGGTGTGCACGGGCTTCCTCAAGGGCAGGCTCCAGTCCCAGCAGCAGAAGCAACATAAGCTGCTGCTATAGGACGGGGCGAAGGAGGATACATCGGCAGCAGAGGACAACAGCATAGAATTATTGAGCGGGGGGTGGGGAGTTATCAGCCTAGAGTTAATTAATCCTTTTATTTTTCTGCTTCGGGGCGCCTTGACATCTTGTACAGAGATATTTATCCGAGGCATTAATAAAGAGGAAGCGGGTGCTAATTTGCTACTCCCTCCGTCCCAGTTCACAGGGCTTACGCGTATCCCTAGGTCGTACATTTGATGATGATAATGCAACATATTTATTACAAAATATATATCATTAGAAAGCTTAGATGTTCTATTTTCTAATGATATAATTTTTATATTATAAAAATGATATTATGTTGGACAAATTGACAACCTAGGGATACGTGCAAGCCCTATGAACTGGGACGGGGAGTAGTAGTTCTGTCCCCTCGTTTTCTTTCAGTTGGCTAAATTATGAGCAGCTTTCTGTCGAATGTTGCCCTCACATTTATCACCAATGTCGAGACCAAAAATAGAAGGGTACACAATGATCTCACCAACCTGAACTAGTGAGCTGTCTGTGCCTAGTTGTAGCTGTTGAAGAGGTTGGCGAGATCGGACACGGTGACGGAGCAGGACGTCCCAACCGTCTTCAGAAACAAGTCTGGCCTACAGAATCCGGTTGAGCGAGCTTGTACATGCTGCGCTGCATCCCATTCGTCCCCGTGGAGCTTGGGTTGGATCACAATCAAGCATTGGATGTCGATGGATGGATCCCCACGTTGGCAACTGGTCACTGGGTTGGATTATATTTGCCAAGTAAAAAATCACCCCGATTGTATTTACTTGCCTCCATGGATCACGACTTGCAGTGTTTTTTTGCTGGAATTGAACTGGTCATCCATATTTCTGCTGAAACTGAACTGTTCCTTGGCATTGGATTTCGACCGGCGCCCACGCTTTGCACGAGCGGCTAGCTGAAAACAGCTCGAGAGCTCTGCTACCAAAACCGTGCCGACTCGCTGCCTACCTGCCAGCCACACTACTTGGAGCAAAGATAAGGCGACCGTCCAGGTTCAGTGAACCTCGAGCGCTGGTGCCGTGCGGTGGCAGTGGTACCGCGCCGGCGATGCGGATAGAGGTAGCCATCCCGCTAGGCGAGGAGCTTCCGGCTTGCTATCCAGCGCTCGCTGCTCCAGGACGTACAGGACCACGACCCGGACTGGTACAGTACAGCGACCACTCGCTAGCTTCGAATCGGGATTCAAGATGTGACAGATACGGGGCTGTCCTTCCCGTGACCAAATCTCAGTGACGTGCTTGGTTTGTACCGGGAGTCCGGGACACGAGCAGCAGCAGCCGAGAACGAGCAGAACACAATTCAGAGCTAGCAAACAGAATGCAGAAGGAATAGCGAATGTGAGACAAGGTCGAGCCACCTGTCTCCTCCTGCCTTGTTTAACATCGTTGCTGAATCCCGGGATAAAATGGTGGTGAGAGCGCAAGACTAATGGAGGTGATAATGAGATTACCAGGTTTTGTGCTGACATGTTTGGATGTCAGGTTGGCTCCTAACCCATGAAGTATTTGGGTGTTCATGTTTCATCCACATCTCTCAAGAAATCGGACTGGGATTTCCTTGATATGAAAATCAGTAAAAAAAACTTGATGCCTAGATTTGTGAAGCTGCCTCCTCGGGTGGGTAGAAGATCTTGATTGGTTCAAAACTTCAATTTGAGTGAGGTGCAAGACAGATATTGTCGTAGTTCCCATTAGTCAGGCTGCTCTGAAGTTGTATTTTAATGCAAACCTGAAGAGTTTTCATGACCTCTGAAACAACGTAATAAAAGGCCAAGAATTGTTCATTACCTCACACAGTACACTACAGTATTTGAATCATTGCGACTGACTAATGGTTCACTATTGGAGGTAATCATGAGATTACCAGGTTTTTTATGATGACATGTTTGGATGCCAGGTTTGCTCCTTAGTCATGAAGTATTTGGGTGTTTGTGTTTCATCCACGCCTCTTAAGAATTCGGACTGGGACTCCTTGGTATGAAAAATGATTAAGATATTTGATGCGTAAGCTGCCTCCTCTGGTGAGAATAAGAACTTCATTGATGGAATGATGGATAAACATCATAGGAGATTCTTTTGGCAGAAAAAGAAATAAAGGAAAAGTTACCATATGTTCAGGTGGACCAAAATTTGTAGATCAAAAAAGAAAGGGGGCCTAGGGTTTAAATATTTGAGGAAACGCAATATTAGCTTGTTGGTGAAATGGTGCTGGATATTAGAGACCCGGGATGGGTTATGTGGCCAAGGACTGTGAAGGGGAGATACTTGCGCAACCAATATCTTGCTAGTGTAACTGTCGGGTTTAATGGTTCACCTCGCCGAAATTCTCTTTTGCAATTTACAGAGACCGATTTTGCTGGAAGGAAAATTAGGGTGGTGATGTGACTCGTTTCTGGAGAGATCCTTGGGAAATGGTGATCCTCTCGGTGTTCAGTAGCCTCAGTTGTTTGACATTTGTCAGCAACAAGAATGCACCATCAGGTATTTTGTGGATCGTGTGAAAAATCTCCCTTCTCGTAAACGTTTGCATGCTCCTTGCCGTGATCAGTGGGATGCTATCTTGCATCTTTTTGACCTGGTTAATCCTTCTGATGGTCCTTATAACATTGTGTGGACTTTGAATAAAACAATCAATTTACCACAAAATCTTTTTATGTGTTCCTTGATACAAATATATCTGGTGCTAATAACAATCTGATTTGGAGAGCTAAGCTCCCTTTAAATATTCAAATCTTTATGCGGCATTGTTTTGGGGGTGCTATCCGAACTAGAGCAAATATGAGAAGGAGGAACTGTCCTGGAAATCCTTCTTGCTCAGTTAGATTTAAACCTTGGATCATCCTTTGTTTGTTGTTTAACATTGTGGTAGATATGTTTGCTATTATAATTGAGCGTGCTAAAAGTTGATGGCTAGATTGAAGGGGTAGTTCCTCATTGATGGGGGCCTATCCATACTTCAATATGCCGATTGCACAATCTTATTTATGGATCATGACCTGGAGAAAGCAAGAAAATATGAAGTTAATTCTTTCAGCTTTCGAGCAGTTGTCAGGTCTTAAGATTAACTTCCATAAAAGTGAATTGTTCTATTTCGGTGAAGCCAAAGACGATGCCAACCTAAATGCCGAGTTATTCGGATGTGGGCTTTGATGCTTTTTAATTAGCTATCTTGGTATTCTGATTCTTTATCGGAGACTGACGTTGGCTGAATGGAAAATTGTTGAGGAAAGACTTCAGAAACGCCTAAGTAGTTGGAAAGGAAAATGATTACCCCTTGGGTGGGAGATTAGTTCTCACAAATTCAGTACTCACGAATATGGTGTTGTATATGATACCTTTCTTCCAATGGCTCAAAGGAGTCTCGCATAGAATGGATTATTTTTGATCAAGATTCTTTTGGCAAGGAGATAATGAGAAAAAGAAATATCGGTTGATGAATTAGAGTGTAGTTTGCCGCCCAAAAGATCAATGTGGACTTGGTGTCCATGATCTTGAAGTTAAAAACAGGGCCTTGCTAGGAAAATGACTGGCCAGGTTGTTAACTGAGGATGGCATATGGCGACAACTATACGGAAAAAGTATGTGGGATCAAAAGCAATATCTCAGATTCTTTGGAAACCAGGAGTTCGCATTTTTGGGTTGGCATTATGGCAACTAAGAAGCACTTTTTTCCATTCGGTTCTTTTTCCATCAAAGATGGGTCTGAGATAAGGTTCTGGGAGGACAGATGGTTGGGTACATCTACTTTTCGAGAACAATATCCAGCCTTGTACAATATTGTTCGGCTTAAGGGGATACATTACATAAGGTGATGGAAGCTTGTCCACCTTGTAGCATTGCAAATATTTTTGGCAATTGGCTAAATGGGGTGGCATCTAGGTATAAAACGCTTATCAGAGTGGGAGCGATTGATGTCTTATGGTCGCTTTGGCTATGTAGAAATGATAAGATTTTTAATGATAAAAATTCTTCTCTCTTGCAGGTTGTATACCGCTCTACGGCTTTGCTCCATTCTTGGTCGCGACTTCAACGACTGGAGGACCGCGACCTCTTTACGGAGGTGTTTACACGGTTGGAGAATACGGCCAGGGAGTTTATTTCCCAACATGGGTGGATGCATAATCAACGGATTGAAGCCAATGAAGCATAGTCTAGTTGGCTCTCGTTGTCTTCTTTATAATCCGCTTCGTTTCAGACTTGATATTCGAACGGCTGTGTGCATATTAGTTATGTAGAGGCTGGGTGTAATGCTTACAACTTTTGAGTAATGAAGCATCCTTTATCGAAAAATCCTTTCTTTGCTTGTCTTGTTGCTAGGGTTACCTGGGGAGTGATGGCTGGGACTAAGTGATGGGTTCTTTGTTTGGTACTTCCTTTTGTCCTAGAAACTTGTGGCAAGCGATAGGGTTTTAAGCCTTTTTTTGTAGTACTAGTAGGGAAAAGGTTATATATGATGGGTTTGGCTGCTGGTACATTTGGACATTAAGAAATAAGGTCACTTTGGATGGGAATGTGATGAGATCCCCTGTAGAAGCTTGATGATAGAGCGTAGTGCTCAAGGTTCATTAACAGGGACAACCTTGATCATAGAGCTTGGAAGAAGATGAAGATGGATGCAGATGTGATAAACAATCTGTGGAAGTGGTGTACATCTTCCGGCGACGCTCGGACACTGAGCTGGTGGTTTTCATGAGTCAGAATTGTGGAGGACCCCAGGAGGAGAGAAGCCGCCAAAGCATGATTTAAAATTTAAATTATTGTATGAATAATTCCATTTCCATTTGTTCTAAACTATGTTAAATTATTGTATTAATAATTATTGTTTGAATAAAATTAAAATTATTGCATGAAAAAATTAGAGGATGCCATGTGGGAAAGTTGTCCCTATAGTTCGGGAGGATGTGTCGGCATTCCCCATACACTCATGTTGGCGCACCTGCGGCGTCTATTTGGGGGCCGGTGGAGATGCTCTTAGGATATCTTAGGGGCTGAGGAGTAGAAGATGTAGAAAAATCATAAATCGGAACTTCTCATAGATCGGAGTTGTGGAACCACAGCTAACGCGCACCGTCGTGGTCATGGCCATTCTTCTTAGTCGTACCTCCAGGGACGGAGACAAGGGGGGACGAGGGGGGGCTAGGCCCCCCCCAAGGTTGAGATTTTGTGAAGAATAGTATGCACTTAAACTGATTTTTCATGGTGATTTATCCATGTCTGCCCCCCTCATGAAGCTCACAACACAGTTCGCCCCCCTCATGTTTCGATCCTGGCTCCGTCCCTGCGTACCTCCGCCTTCATTGGCTGAGCCAGCTCGACCCGATAAAAAATAATTGGGGGTGTTAAGCCATACCTAAAGGAGTCAAGGGCATTTCCATTGGTTACTTAATGTTGGGCCTACTTTTTTTTGAACTTTAACACTTTTCTCATTAATATAGCTAGCAAGCCGTCTCATTAAAAATCTTCCAGTCACCTTAGGTACTCTGGTAAGGAAAATAGTACGTAAAGAACTTGCTGGCTTCAACAGTTACAGAGTAGATACATCATTTGCAAGCACATTAAGGATAAAATCTGGGGATCATCCAGCCACACAATTGACTCTGGTCCCCCTGAGTGTCTAGCTAACTCATGCGATGCTACATTTACATCCCTAGGACTATGAGAAAACTGAACCTCCGTAAAACCCCTGCATAACATGGTACACTCCTCATAGATAGCTGCAGCAGGACCCAAAGAATTCTCACCTTGTTTCATAATTTCAATCACCTCCATGCAATCAGAGACCACTTCTAGCCCGTTGCACCCAACTTGTGCAGCCAATAGGAGTCCATCACGCAAGGCTCTAGCCTCGGCCGACTATGGGTCAGAAATGAAAGGAATACCAGAAGAGCTTGCTGCTAGAAAAACTCCGCGGTCATCCCTCAAAACTGCACCAATACTGCCCGTACCAGAATCTGCACAAAACCCTGCATCAACGTTAAGTTTAACAAATTTTTCCTTTGGCTTAATCCATCTATTGCCCAGCTTCTTTTTTTTGCCCTTGAATAACTAAGTGTCAGCGCTGCAATCGATTGCTCCGTTCTTGCAGTATTTTGAACCAGCTCCCCATGAGCTGCCTTTCTTCTCTCCCACCAAATATACCAGACACCCACAGCCACAAGATCATTGCGATCCACTTCAGGAAGCAGCGGTGCCGCGATTGATCGATCTCTGAGTAACGGTTCAAGAACCGCTCCTCCATTTGGCTCATGCATGTACACATGCGATATAAGATCACCAAGACCCAACTTGGCCCAAATTTCGCCAACCCTCGGGCACGTGAAGAGCGCATGACAAATGCTCTCGCAATCAATCTGACACAGATTGCACTGAGAACTAGTGATCATGTGTCTGTTAGCTAAAACACCGTTACAAGGAATAGCGCGTAGGAGAGATCTCCACAAATGAATCTTTACCTTCGCCGGGACATTAAGCGATCAAATAGTCTTCCACACAGGTAAATTCAGTGAAGTGCCATAGTTGGACGTTCTCCTCAGTTTAATGTCGTGCTGATGTTCCCATTCTAGATAGTAGCAGACCTGGCGGAAAACACTCCTGTTTTAGTATAGTGCCACGAAATAAAGTCTTGCATCATACTAGTAGCCAGAGGGATATTAAGAACTCTTTGAACATCAACCGGCCAGAAAATATCATTAAGAATCTCCTCATCCCAACGTCTTGTCTCATCATCAATCAGATCAGAAAACTTTGTTACAACAACATTACCGCTTCTAGTTGCAATTTTTCGGTTTAGGCTTCCAGGCACCCATGGATCATTCCATATATCAATTCGGGAACCATCTCCAACTCTCCACATGTGTCCCCTTTTAAAAGTTTGGATACATGCCCATATACTCTGCCAAGTAAAAGAACTCCCTTTCTTAAGATTGCAATTCAGAATATCACCAGTAGGATAATATTTAGTCCTTAACACAGAAGCACAAAGTGAGTCCGGTTCAGAGATCAGCCTCCACACCTGTTTAGCTAGCATCGACAAGTTAAAACTGCGCAAATCCCGGAACCCCATACCACCTTGTTTCTTAGGCGAACCAGTGCATATGTTTCTTCTGATCATCATCTCCCCACCAGTATTGGGACATTGCAGTTATTATCCCTTTAATGATCTGTTTGGGTAGCTTGAACACAGAAATAGCATATGCAGGAATGGCTTGGATGGTGGCCTTCAGTAGCGCCTCTTTACCTCCAAAGGACATATTTTTCTCTTTCCATCCACTTACAATTTTGCAAATCATGTCAATCAGATGTTGAAAACAATCTGACCTATCAACGCCCACCAATGGCGGCAGCCCAAGGTACTTATCAGTTATTGCTTCAGTCATAATGTTTAGTATGATACACACCTCCTCTCTAACTTCTACTTCCGTACAAGGGCTGAAGTAGATGCTAGATTTCGCATCACTCACCAACTGACCCGATGCAGCACAGTAATCATTCAAAGCACTACGGAGGCTTAGAGCATTGGTTGCATCAGCTCGCATGCGGATCAAAGAATCATCTGCAAAGAGGAGATAGAGACCGCCGGAGCGCCTCTACACACTTTCACCCCAATAAGATTTCCAGCCGCTTCTTCATGCTGCAGTAAACTCGAAAGTCCCTCCGCACAAAGAAGAAATAAGTATGGTGAAAGGGGATCCCCTTGGCGGAGACCCCTAGTAGGATAAATATAATACGAAAGATCATTATTTAGACGAACTTGATACCTGACGATACCTGACAGAAGACACGCACGCCATAATGAGATCAACCGATGCAGGATCAAAACCAGCCGCACCAGGATCTTCTGAAGGAAAGTCAACCCCACTCTGTCGTAAGCCTTATGCATATCCAGCTTCACCGCACAAATTCCGTATTTCCCAGACTTTTAATTTTTTATAGTATGATAGCTTTTATAAGCCACAAGGATATTATCCGTAATAAAACGGCCCAGAACAAAGGCACTCTGAGTAGGGGTAATAATCTCTGAAAGAAGGTGCATCAACCGATTTGCCAAGAGTTTTGCAATTACCTTGTAAACCACGTTACATAAACTGATAGGACGAAATTGAGTGGTCGACTCAGGGCTCTCCACTTTAGGGGATTAAAACAATTGTAGTGTGGTTCCAACCTTCAGGAATTACTCTTGGGTTCACCGCCAACAAAACCTCATCAATAAGATCCTCACCGATTACGTGCCAAAACCGCTTATAAAAAATAGCATGGAGCCCATCTGGACCCGGGGCCTTAAGATCACCAATATTAAACATGGCATTTTTAACCTCCTCTCTAGAGTAGGGGGCACTTAAAGTCTCATTCATTTCATTAGTAACACACGGATGAACCTTGTTAATTACCTCCTGATCCGGATCTTGCACCTCATATGTGAAAAGTTGCTGAAAATACCCAGATGCAACCTGATCATCAGTAACATCACCAGATTCATTAACTAGATGTTTAATAAAATTCCTTTTTCTCCATCCAGATGCAAATCGGTGGAAGAACACAGTATTTTGATCTCCATGGCGCAGCCAATTCACCCTTCCTCTCTGGACCCAATATATTTCTTCTTGTTCCAACAAATTTTCTATTTAAAGCTGAAGTTCCCTTTGTTTTGATAATGCATCATCCGATAACGGACCCGACATCACCAGATGGTCACGGAGAGAATTTTCTGCATGCAAAAGTTTAGCTCGGTCCCACGCAGTCTGAATAATTGTTTCGGCCAAATTTTCACGTAGCCACCGAGCTTCAAAACTCAAGGGTGCTCTAGAAAACTGAGTTTGAATACCAGCACATCTCTCAGTATCGATTAAGATCGAACGATGATCAGACTTCCAAAACTCCTTATTTGCGACACCTGCAAGCGGAAACATGGCCGCCCACCTCGGATCACAGACAGCCCTATCCAATCTCTTTCAGATCTTCCCTCTTCTCCAAGTGAATGTATCCCCCTCGTAGCCCATATCCTCTAGGTTACATTCAATGAGCATGTTGTGGAAGGCTTTCATATACCTGAGGGGTCTAACCGCACCCCCTTCCTTCTCGGAAGAATATAAGATTTCATTAAAATTTCCCATTAGCAACCATGGAAGATCAATCGCCTCATGAGGAGAACGAATATACTCCGAAGACAAATATTTCTTGTCACTACTTGGTTCGCCATAAAATCCTGTAAGGCACCATCCTGCCTCACCATTCTCGTTAATGCGAATATCAATAAAATTCTGCTCCACCTCTTTAGAAGTTACTGCTGGGCCTACTTGTTTTGACATAACGACTAGAGAATTCCCTTCCTAGGAGCACTTCAGTGTTAGAGATTACTCGCCTGCCTACTTCAGGAATTAGAGCATGTCTAGTAGAGCCCCTAAACCCTTAAATCTGTAAAAATAACCGCTTTTTTACAGTTTTTGACGAAAAAATCGCAAAGACTAGAGCCCCTAAAACTGTAAAACTGTAAAAAAATTCTCAGGTCGGACCTGGGAATCCCTTCTTGGCCTGTAGAAACGAGGGTTGGGCAATCCAACCCGTCCCCGACCAACGCCTGGGACACGCGCGGGAGGGACATTTCAGCTCGTTCCCTCTTCTCCTCTTCCTCCCCGATCCCGCCGCCGCCGCCTCCGCCCGCCGCCGCCGCCGCCCTCCGGCCCGCCTCCGCGCCCCGCTCCGCCCGCCTCCGCCGCGCCCGCTCCGCCCGCCTCCGCGCGCCGCTCCGCCCTCGCCTCCCGGGCGCCTCGCGCGCCGCCTCCGCCCGCCCCGCCTCCCGCCTCCGGCCCGCTCCGCCGCGCCCGCTCCGCCCGCCTCCACCCGCCGGCCTCCGCCCCGCCTCCGCCCGCCGCTCCACCGCGCCTCTCGCCCTCCGCCCGCCGCCTCCACCCGCCCCGCCTCCTTCCGCCGCGCCCCGCCTCCGCGCCTCCGCCCGCCCTCCGCTTCGCCGCCCCGCGCCGCCCCACGCCGCGCGGTCCGGGCATGTTCTTTTTTTTTTTTGTTTCATTTTTTTTGTTTCATTTTGTAGCACTAATTGATGGTTGATTTTTTTGCAGATGGAGATGAACAACAACGTTGTCATGGACTCGATGTCGGATTCGTCGGATTGGTCGACATCCGACGATTCCGACATTGATGAGTTGTTGCAAGACGATGATGTCGAGATGATGAGCCTCCTCGTCGAGGTGCAATCGTTTGAAGACCGCGCGAAGCTGATGGATCAGAGGAGAGGGTCGACGATGGGGCGAACCACCATCTACCGGAACCGCGCTCTCGGACACGAGCATTTGATGGAAGACTACTTCGCCGAGGTACCTACATACCCTCCTCGCCTCTTCCGCAGAAGGTACCGAATGCGCCGTAGTCTATTTGTGAAGATTGTCATCGACTGTGAGGCGGCCTCCACATATTTCAAGCGTCGTAGATCCGCCGCCGGTATCATGGGGTTTAGTGCATACCAGAAGATATCGGCGGCAATGCGGGTACTGGCCTATGGTGTACCTGCGGACTACACGGACGAGTATCTTCGCATTGGGCAAGATACAACCACGGAATCCGTCCATATATTTGCTAAGTTAGTTATCCGGTTGTATGGTGAGACATACCTTCGAGCACCAAACGAGGAAGATACAAAAAGATTGATGGAAACCAATGAAAAAAGGGGATGGCCGGGGATGCTAGGTAGCCTTGATTGCATGCATTGGACATGGAAAAATTGCCCAAAGGCATGGCATGGAATGTATTGCGGTAAAAGCCGTGATGCTACCATTGTGCTTGAGGCCGTGGCATCGGAGGACACATGGATTTGGCATGCATTCTTTGGGTTGCCGGGAACACTCAATGATATAAATGTGCTCAATAGATCTCCTTTGTTTAAAAGATTAATTTCTGGAGATGCTCCAACTTGCAACTACACAGTCAATGGCAATGACTACTCAATGGGATACTATCTCACCGATGGCATTTATCCCGAATGGGCAACTCTTGTGAAGTCCATCAAGGAGAAAAATGGGGTGCCCTTGTCCAGAAAAGAGGCTCATTTCACAAGGGCACAAGAGGCAGCCCGCAAGGATATAGAGAGAGCTTTTGGTGTCTTGCAAGCAAGGTTTGCCATAGTTCGGGGTCCGGCTCGGTTTTGGGACAAGAAAACCTTGGTGGACATCATGAAGTGTTGTGTGATTCTACACAACAT
The DNA here is from genome assembly GCA_030979885.1 of Lolium multiflorum. Classification (NCBI taxonomy): domain Eukaryota; kingdom Viridiplantae; phylum Streptophyta; class Magnoliopsida; order Poales; family Poaceae; genus Lolium; species Lolium multiflorum. Next base: position 100,798,874 of record CM061750.1, on the reverse strand, counting down.
GATCCTAGAAGATGAGAGGGGGTTAAACTTGCCTTGTTTCTATGACAATGTTGGCACACGTGTGCAACCGGAAAGAAACCCTTCTCGTGTAGAAGCTTTTCTTCAAGCACATCGTGAGATTGAAGATGCAGCCACTCATGGTCGTCTCCGTGATGATCTAGTCGAGCACCAGTGGCATTTGGATGGGCAGCGCCGTGCCGCATGATTTACCTTTGTTCTATTTGATTCGAACAATTATTGTTGTATGGTCCAACATTGTTGTAACAATTTGAATGATTATTGTTTTATGTGCGCGAATGTACTATTTGGTGTTGTAATAAATAACTACAATGCTTATTGTTTTATGTGAAATGTGATGATATTTGTGATATGTGAAATGATGATATGTGATGAAATCTGTGATATGGCATATGACAGTTTTAGGGGTTGGGGTTGAGCCAAAGACTAGAACCCTCAAACTGCATTATTTAGGGGTTTAGGGGTTCTACTCTTTACCCCTGTTTTTCAACCTGTAAAAATGCACAAAAATGGCTATTTCCAACCTGTAAAACTGCTATAGAGGTTTGAGGGTTTAGGGGCTCTACTAGACATGCTCTTAGGTCTGTAACCGTGAGCCTTGGTACGTACCCAGAATTTTTTTAACGTTGGAGGCTTTCAGATTTCATGCTATCAATGAAGACTTGCTGCGTACCCAGATTTGTTTTCTTTTGTGCTATGTAATTTTGTCCCTCGGTGGGAGATGGTACAAATAATTTAACTGCCCAGATGGTGGTATCATGCAAGGGCTTACGTCAATTTCTTTGCTATTTAGTAATGTGTTGCATCGCAAGTGCAGCCACCATGATCAGATTACTGTCTCTATTTGCCGTTTCAAGCGTATAGCAGCCAAGGTAAAAAAAAAAATCAAAGCTTTAGCAACAATCAAAGTATTCCCAAACGCCATTCCAAGATTTTGCAATCAACATCGCACAAGAGGTAGGCAACGCAGTTAACGGCCACTAGGTCTGGTTGCAGAACAACCATCACAAACAGCTGTGATGGGTGAAGCTCTCAAGAATCACAATCAAAAACAAAATTATATATTCAGCTTTGGTACGAAGACAACATGTTAAACTCCCATATTTATAAACCCAGTGCCATGAAGATAGTTCCAACATCAATACAAGGAAATACTCCAAAGACAACAGAGCATACACCACGGACTAACAACATAAGCTGTGGCACAAGTTCATTTCGCCAATCAATTATTTATGAGATCATCATCATCATCATGACTGAAACAAGTTCCGACCAATAAACCAATTCAAGCACGGCAGCAGGCTTAGAGAGAAGCACCAACTCCTGCTCCTCCACGGCGGCAGTCGTTGAGCATGTCAAGGTAGAACTGGCACTTGCTGATGTCGCTGTCGTAGTGGTTGATGCACTGTATTGTCAATGAACAACAGTCAGTTCCACATCATCAGCAAAAAAAAGCGCAATACATGAAGGTATAATGGAAGTATATCAATGACTGACATTGCAAACAGTATTCCTTACTGAGAATTCTTTGGTACCCACATTCTGGTAAGTGATATACAAACTAGCATGGTACCACTAAAATGCTGGTAATACCTTATGGTGACATTAGTGCTAACAAAGATGGGAGAGTTTTAAGGTACTCAGTTATTATGAACCTAAACATCTGGAGTAAAACAAAAGAATGTTGAAGACAGTGTACCAAAGAATTAAGTTATGTAGCCTAAATGAATGAAGAAAGGGAAAGAGGGAACATACATCTTGGAAGGCCTTGGAAGGGTTGTCACATTTATCAGATCCAGCAGCGTTGCCCATTGGAGTCATAGATGAAGCAGCTTCGGAGACAACAGTCTCATGCTGAATGGTACGGGGACCCATCACAGCATCAACAGCCCTGTGTGCAACAGCACTGCCAGTACCAAACGCCATACCTGAAATACATGTAAAATTCGAAATTAGACCGTGAATGTACTGCATTTGTTGCACTTTGAAGTGAAGAAGACGTACCCTGAGCAATAGTGGACCCAATTCCGCTCAGCATGCCACCACCGCTGCTCTGGGTAGTAGCAGGAGGAGGAGCTGGGCGGGCTGCAAGATTGTTTTAGCAAATGTCAGTAATGCAGTACAACACCATTTGAAAACAGATGAGCACTGAAAAATTTTCATCATTATAATCATCTTATACAAAACCATGGCAACGAACAAAGAATAATGAGTTAAATGTTTATGTTGATTCCATAGCAATAAAAAGTGTATCGTCAATTGCAACATAACAAACTAATGAACTAGAGAAATATGTAAGCAATCATTCCAAAATTGACTGAAGCAGGATAGCTAAGTACCTGGCTGCGGTGGGTTTCTCACAGGAGCAGCACGTGGAGCAGGGCGTGCAGACCTTCCTCCTGTCAATACAATGGCAAAAATGAGTATACCTTTACCATGAAGATGAGTACCAAACTACTATGTTTTCAGCAATAGCAACTGTAAGCTTACAAATAAAACCATAATTTAAAGGACACAGTAAGTTATTTAGGGTGGTAATGGAAAGTCTTGGAGCAAACTGATCAATAAGTAAATACACAAATCATCATTCAGAAGCTATTAGAATTTTGAACTGACCATGAACACAAATCATCATTCAGAAGCTATTAGAATTTTGAACTGACCATGAATAATCAATTAGTGTCAGAATCATTCTAAGAAGGGATGAACAGAAAAACACATCCATTCCCTCAAAAGATTACATTTTATTATGTGCCCCCTGTCTGAACCAAATGTTGATATAAAAATAACAACAAAAGGTTATTCAAGAGGCACATCAATTTGATGAACATGTAGGAGAAACGAGTAACAAAATTATTTTAGTGAAGGAAAAAATCTATAAATGAAACAATGTCTTAACAAAAGTTCTAACATTAGAAACTGTGATCAGTTAAACAGAGCAAAAGGGAATGAAGTAAATAACTCAATGTACAAGGCTGCTCAAAGGAACAGATCTTTAAAAGATTGTTGTTCTTTTCTAAACATCCTAAGCGACTAGGTCACTATGTCTCTATATGCCCCCTAACTAAACCAAAATAGTATGCATAACTATAATGGCTACTCAAGAAGGCAATTAGCAGAAAAAATAAACCGATGTACAGCTTCAAGACAATTTGGAGACTGCACTCTGATGGTCAAAATAGATAACCAACTGTGATCATATAAAGCTTATATAGTTGGAACTTCAGGAATTAGAGAATATTGATGGGACTGCGTGGCATCAATCTAGTCAAGATAGATGAGGTTCCTATAATACAGTCCATCAGAAACGTCTCTATTTGCCCCTTAACTAAACCAAGATAGTATGCATGACTATAATGGCTACTCAAAAAGGCAAGACAATATATTCAAAGCAACCGTGACAATTGATAAATGACCTAAATGCAGGCCATGCCTAACATTTCAACTTAAGATGCAACATTTATACAACTGAACAGACATGACATGTTTCAGGCTGCTTGGGAGCACATCTAGTTGATACAGATGAGTGCCCCTCAAACGACCTGGATGAGCATGAAATGCTCATTTCGTATGCGCCTCCTAACTAAGCCAAGACAGTATTGAGAACAGTAATGGCTACTCAAAGAGGCAATGGTTGGCCAACTAGAGATGATGAAACAACATGATCCATACTGAAACACATACAGTTGAAAGGATTACTGATTAAACAGAGCAAGAGCAAGGATAAACTATTAATTATGTGAAGTTGTATGAATCCATCTAAGAAAGGACGATAAAAGTCAACACCCTTTTCATAAATAAAGTAAGGATTCAAATTGTTATATGCCCCTGTCTGAACCGAATGAGAATTAGAATCTGCAATCAATTATTCGAGGGCAATACGTCTAGTTCTGACAAGAGGTAAATTACAAGCAAGGCTATGTGAATCATATTTTCAAGAGTTGAGGATTAGGCCACACAAGAGCAGGCGATAAACTAAAAGTATTTATAGTATATGAATCCATCTATAAGAGAGGACCGATGGAAGTCAGGATCCCTTTCATAATAAAACTGGAAGGATTCAAAATTGTTATATGCCCCTGTCTGAACCGAATGAGAATGGGAATCTGCAATCAATTATTCGAGGGCAATAGGCAAAGTACTAATTAGGTGGAGGTAATTACAAGCGAGGCCATATTATATCCAACACATGAAGGATCGATAGAAATCAGATCCCTAATATCAAAAAATAGGGCTTCAATTTGTCCTATGCCCTTGTATGAACCGCCTGGAAATGGCCGGTCATTCGAGAAGCAATCGGTTCTACGCTCACCAATGAAACGTTTCGTGTTTACAAATCTAGAAATAACCCTAGCGGCCTACGTAACATCTACACGACAGATCCAATCATTTTCGAGCCTAGATGCGTCAAATCCTATCAGCTAATAGATACCTCAAACCAACCGTACAAACTAGCAACGATGCGCAATATTCAACCGGTTGCAACCAAGAACCAAATCTACACGCCAAATCCAGATCCGAGATAAACAACGAGAGGCCGCGCAAGCGAAACCATAAGCAAGGCAGGGACGGGACGGCTACCTCCTCCGCTGCGGCGAGCCATGGCGGCGGCGGCGGCTGGAGCGGACGGCGGAGGAAACCCTAGGGGAGAGGCGGCGCCTGGTGGGGGAAACGGACGATGAACCAACGGATGAGAATGGTGAGACGCTGAGGCAGACCGCGGCCTAGGGTTAGCATTTATAGCCGGAGAGGGATCTCCAGTGAGGATTTTTTTTCTATTCTTTTCCTGCCCATCTTCTTGCGAGACAAGTAAGCTGACAGGTGGGGCATGCGTTGTGGTAACGCTGGATGACATGTGGGACCTTCTCGTACCGTTTCTTTTCTTGTTTTTTTTAGGAGGCTATGATTTTTATCCACCGCGAGGGGGATGTGGTTGGAACACTCTAGATCCCACCAGTTCGTTCGGGGCCACGAGAGGCTCAACGATTTTTTTCCTGCTGGAAAGAAAAGAGGAGTGATTTTGTGAGGCGGTAGTAATTCGGCGCGTGGCCGGCTTGACTGGGTGACGGAGCGGACTGTGGCCCAGCACGAAGTGTGCGCTGACTGGGCGATGGGGCGGACTGTGGCCCAGCACGAAGTGTGCGCGTGGGAGGGAGACTTACACACACAAAAAAGTATAGCACAGAGTGACTCTTCGGCCTATTTCACCTATCTAACTCTTTTGTGTGGTGCGCGCTCATCGGCGTCACACCTCACTGTGTGGCGTCCGTGTGAGCGGCGCCACACGCCCATCCGACGTGGCCCGGTCCACGCTGATGTGTGCTCGAGTCTGACGTGGCAGGATGTGTGGTGCCGCTTCCATCAGCGCCACACGGTGAAACTGTGGCGTCGCTCGGGCCGCCACACATCCACTTCAGCCAACACCAATAGGCCAACTTCCCACCACTGTCAGCAAAGAGAGTCCTCGAAATCATATACCACAAGTACACACGGGTGTACGTCCTGACAGTGTCCTCGTTGGCCCCTTCCGGGCAACTACCAAAGTTATTCCGGCCCATTTTCGCTCCCGGCCCCCAAATCGCTATCGGGGCTGCTATGGGGGCGCCGGTGGAGATGCTCTAACTCCATTGAGCAACTCCCACACTCGCAACAGGGCAATCCAAATCAAGATCTTGAAACAACTCAAACTCAATACGTCACTCCATCAAGACCAAGTGACCGTTCAAATCTGCTGGAGAGAACATCGTTACTACTATGGGAGGAGCAGTCACGGAACGCCCGAACGTAGATGAAGAGCCAGCCCTCCGAGGAGCTGCGCCAAAGCGAGGCCAACTGCCATCATCGAGGATAAACTCGTCGTCCGCAGGCGAGAGATCGACGCCGCCAGCAATGTCGAGGTTTCGAGGCCATCGCCCCGACATCCAGATGCTTCGCTACATCGAGCGGTGTAGGGTTCTGATGCGCGTAAATGTACACGTCCGTTGGGAACCCCAAGAGGAAGGTATGATGCGCACAGTGGCAAGTTTTCCCTCAGAAAGAAACCAAGGTTGAATCGAACCAGAGGAGCCAAGAAGCACGTTGAAGGTTGATGGTCGCGAAATGTGATGCGACGCAACACCAGGGATTCCGGCGCCAACGTGGAATCCTGCACAACAAAACCAAAGTACTTTGCCCCAACGAAACAGTGAGGTTGTCAATCTCACCGCTTTTGTAACAAAGGATTAAACGTATCGAGTGGAAGATGATTGTTTGCAAGAAAACAGTAAAACACAATTGCAGTAGATTGTATGCTATGTAAAGAATAGGACCGGGGTCCACAGTTCACTAGAGGTGTCTCTCCCATAAGATAAAAGCATGTTGGGTGAACAAATTACAGTCGGGACAAATAGAGAAGGGCATAACAATGCATATACATGATATGATAAATATAGTGAGATTTAATTGGGCATTACGACAAAGTACATAGACCGCCATCCAACTGCATCTATGCCTAAAAAGTCCACCTTCAGGTTATCATCCGAACCCCATTCAGTATTAAGTTGCTAAGCAAGCACAATTGCATTAAGTATGGTGCGTAATGTAATCGACAACTACATCCTTAGACATAGAATCAATGTTTTATCCCTAGTGGCAACAGACATCACAACCTTAGAACTTTCTCACTGTCCCAGGTGTCAATGAAGGCATGAACCCACTATCGAGCATAAATACTCCCTCTTGGAGTTAAGAGCAAAAACTTGGCCAGAGCCTCTACTAATAACAGAGAGCATGCAAGATCATAAACAACACATAAACAATAGATTGATAATCACCATAACATAGTATTCTCTATCCATCGGATCCCGACAAACACAACATATAGAATTACATATAGATGATCTTGATCATGTTAGGCAGCTCACAAGATCCAACAATGAAGCACAACAAGGAGAAGACGACCATCTAGCTACCGATATGGACCCATAGTCCAAGGGTGAACTACTCACTCATCACTCCGAGGCGATCATGGCGATGAAGAGTCCTCCGGAGATGAATCCCCTCCCAGGGTGCCGAGGCGATCTCCTGAATCCCCCGAGATGGGATTCGCGGCGGCGGCGTCTCCGGGAAGGTTTTCCGTATCGTGGCTCTCGCACGGGGTTTTCGCGACGAGGCTTTAAGTAGGCGGAAGGGCAACGTGGGGGGCACACGAGGGCCCCACACCATAGGTCGGCGCGGCCAGGGCTGGGCCGCGCCGCCTATGGTGACGGCGCCTCGTGGCCCCACTTCCTTCCCTCTTCGGTCTTCCGGAAGCTCCGTGCAAAAATAGGACCCCGGGCGAAGATTTCGTCCAATCCGAGAATATTTCCTTACTAGGATTTCTGAAACCAAAAACAGCAGAAAACAGAACTGGCTCTTCGCATCTTGTTAATAGGTTAGTTCCAAAATGCATAAATATGACATATAATGTGCATAAAACATGTAGGTATCATCAATAAAGTAGCATGGAACATAAGAAATTATCGATACGTTGGAGACGTATCAGCATCCCCAAGCTTAGTTCTGCTCGTCCCGAGCAGGTAAAACGATAACAAAGATAATTTCTGAAGTGACATGCCATCATAATCTTGATCATACTATTTGTAAACATATGTAATGAATGCAGCGATCAAAACAATGGTAATGACATGAGTAAACAAGTGAATCATATGACAAAGACTTTTCATGAATAGTACTTCAAGACAAGCATCAATAAGTCTTGCATAAGAGTTAACTCATAAAGCAATAAATCAAAGTAAAGGCATTGAAGCAACACAAAGGAAGATTAAGTTTCGGTTGCTTTCAACTTATAACATGTATATCTCATGGATATTGTCAACATAAAGTAATATAACAAGTGCAATATGCAAGTATGTAGGAATCAATGCACAGTTCACACAAGTGTTTGCTTCTTGAGGTGGAGGGAGATAGGTAAATGACTCAACAATAAAAGTAAAAGAAAGGTCCTTCAAAGAGGAAAGCATCGATTTGTATTTGTGCTAGAGCTTTTATTTTGAAAACATGAAACAATTTTGTCAACGGTAGTAATAAAGCATATGAGTTATGTAAATTATATCTTACAAGTTGCAAGCCTCATGCATAGTATACTAATAGTGTCCGCACCTCGTCCTACTTAGCTTGGACTACCGGATCTTTGCATGCCATGTTTCAACCAAGTGTCACAAAGGGGTACCTCCATGCCGCCTGTACAAAGGTCTAAGGAGAATGCTCGCATTTTGGATTTCTCGCTTTTGATTATTCTCAACTTAGACATCCATACCGGGACAACATGGACAACAGATAATGGACTCCTCTTAAATGCATAAGCATGTAGCAATGATTATTATTCTCATATGAGATTGAGGATATATGTCCAAAATGAAACTTCAACCATGATTCATGGCTTTAGTTAGCGGCCCAATGTTCTTCTCTAACAATTTTGCATGCTCCAACCACTAAAATGATAGATCCTTCAGACAAGACGGACATGCATAGCAACTCACATGATATTCAACAATAGTTGATGGCGTTCCCCAGAAGCATGGTTATCGCACAACAAGCAACTTAATAAAAGATAAAGTGCATAAGTACATATTCAATACTACGATAGTTTTTAAGGCTATTTTGTCCCATGAGCTATATATTGCAAAGGTGAATGATGGAATTTTAAAGGTAGCACTCAAGCAATTTACTTTGGAATGGCGGAGAAATACCATGTAGTAGGTAGGTATGGTGGACACAAATGGCATAGTAGTTGGCTCAAGGATTTTGGATGCATGAGAAGTATTCCCTCTCGATACAAGGTTTAGGCTAGCAAGGTTATTTGAAGCAAACTCAAGGATGAACAGTGCAGCAAAACTCACATAAAAGACATATTGTAAACATTATAAGACTCTACACCGCCTTCCTCTTGTTGTTCAAAACTCAATACTAGATATTATCTAGACCTTAGAGAGACCAAATATGCAAATCAAATTTTAGCAAGCTCTATGTATTTCTTCATTAATGGGTGCAAAGCATATGATGCAAGAGCTTAAACATGAGCACAACATTTGCCAAGTATCACATTATCCAAGACATTTTAGAATTACTACATGTAGCATTTCCCAATTCCATCCATATAACAATTTAACGAAGAAGAAACTTCGCCTTGAAAATTATGAGTAAAGCCTAAGGACATATTTGTCTATATGCAACAGCGGAGCGTGTCTCTCTCCCACAAAGTGAATGCTAGGATCCATTTTATTCAAACAAAAACAAAAACAAAAACAAACCGACGCTCCAAGTAAAAAACACAAGATGTGATCGAATAAAAATATAGTTTCAGGGGAGGAACCTGATGATGTTGTCGATGAAGAAGGGGATGCCTGGCATCCCCAAGCTTAGACGCTTGAGTCTTCTTAGAATATGCAGGGGTGAACCACGGGGGCATCCCCAAGCTTAGAGCTTTCACTCCTCTTGATCATAGTATATCATACTCCTTTCTTGACCCTTGAAAACTTCCTTCACACCAAACTTCAAAACTCATTAGAGGGTTAGTGCACAATTAATAATTCACATGTTCAGAGGTGGCACAATCATTCTTTACACTTATGGACATTGCATAAAGCTACTGGACATTAATGGATCAAAGAAATGAATCCAACATAGCAAAAGAGGCAATGCGAAATAAAAGGCAGAATCGTCAAAAACAGAATTCCAAAGACGAATTTAAAGCTGGCACCAAACTTGCTCAAATGGAAAAACTCAAAACTAATGAAAGTTGCGTACATATCTGAGGATCACGCTCGTAAATTGGCAGATTTTTTCGAATTTTCTACAGAGGCCTGTGCCCAGATTCGTGACAGACAGCAATGCTGTTTCTGCGCAGCGATCCCAAATATAACATCAACTTTAACATAGAAACTTTACTTGGCACAAAAACATGATAAGGAGAGGTTACAGTAGTAAACAACTTCCAAGACTCAACAAAATAAAAAATTGCTGTAGTAAAAACATGGGTTGTCTCCCATAAGCGCTTTTCTTTAACGTCTTTCAGCTAGGCGCAGAAAGTGCAAATCAAGTAACATCGAGAGTAGAAGCATCAACATCATAACTTGTTCTAATAATAGAATCAAAAGGCAACTTCATTCTCTTTCTAGGGAAGTGTTCCATACCTTTCTTGAGAGGAAATTGATATTTAATATTACCTTCCCTCATATCAATAACAACACCAACGGTTCGAAGAAAAGGTCTTCCCAATACAATAGGACAATATGCATTGCATTCGATATCCAAGACAACAAAATCAACGGGGACAAGGTTATTGTTAACCGTAATGCGCACATTATCAATCCTCCCCAAAGGTTTCTTTTTAACATTATCAGCAAGATTAACATCCAAATAACAATTTTTCAATGGTGGCAAGTCAAGCATATCATAAATCTTTTTAGGCATAACAGAAATACTTGCACCAAGATCACATAAAGCATTACATTCAAAGTCATTGAATTTCATTTTAATGATGGGCTCCCAACCATCTTCTAACTTTCTAGGAATAGAAGTTTCAAGTTTTAGTTTCTCTTCTCTAGCTTTTATGAGAGCATTTGTAATATGTTTTGTAAAGGCTAAATTTATAGCACTAGCATTAGGACTTTTAGCAAGTTTTTGTAAGAACTTTATAACTTCAGAGATGTGGCAATCATCAAAATCTAAATCATTATGAGCTACAGCAATGGGATCATTGTTCCCAAGGTTGGAAAAAATTTCAGCAGTTTTAGTTTCAGCAGTTTTAGCAATTTCAGGCAGTTTTGTTCGCTTTGCACTAGGAGTAGAAACATTGCCAACACCAATTATTTTACCATTGATAGTAGGAGGTGCAGCAACATGTGAAGAATTAGCATTACTAGTGGTGGTAATAGTCCAAACTTTAGCTACATTATTCTCTTTAGCTAGTTTTTCATTTTCTTCTCTATCACCTAGCACGCAGTTCAGCCATTAATCTTATATTCTCATTAATTCTAACTTGGATGGCATTTTCTGTAGTAGTAATCTTATTATCAATATCATTATTAGGCATAACTTTCAATTTTAAAAGATTAACATCGAGGCAAGTCTATCAACTCTAGAAGCAATAATATTTTTATCAAGCTTTTCCTCAACAGATTTGTTAAAAGCGTTTGTGTACTAATAAATTCTTTAAGCATAGCTTCAAGACCAGAGGTTACACTCCTATTATTGTTGTAAGAATTCCCATAAGAATTACCATAACCATTACCATTAGAAGGATATGGCCTATAGTTATTACCAGGTTGTTCCTATAAGCATTGTTGTTGAAATTATTATTTTTAATGAAATTCACATCAACATTTTCTTCTTGAGCAACCAATGAAGCTAAAGGAACATTATTTGGATCAACATTAGATCTACCATTCACAAACATAGACATAATCACATCAATCTTATCACTCAAGGAAGAGGTTTCTTCAACAGAATTTACCTTCTTACCTTGTGGAGCTCTTTCCGTGTGCCATTCAGAGTAATTTATCATCATATCATCAAGAAGTTTTGTAGCCGCCCCCAATGTGATGGACATAAAGGTACCCTGAATCCAATAAATTCCGCGAAGAAAAATTTAGTCCTGCATAGAAGGTTTGGATGATCATCCAAGTAGTCATCCATGGGTTGGGCAATTCTTTACCAAAGTTTTCATTCTCTCCCATGCTTGAGCAACATGTTCAGTATCTAATTGCTTAAAATTCATTATGCTACTTCTCAAAGATATAATTTTAGCGGGAGGATAATATCTACCAATAAAAGCATCCTTGCATTTAGTCCATGAATCAATACTATTCTTAGGCAAAGATAACAACCAATCTTTAGCTCTTCCTCTTAATGAGAAAGGAAACACTTTCAATTTAATAATATCACCATCTACATCCTTATACTTTTGCATTTCACATAGTTCAACAAAATTATTGAGATGGAGCAGCATCATCAGAACTAACACCAGAAAATTGATCTCTCATGAAAGATTTAGTAAAGCAGTTTAATTTCAAAGAATTCTACTGTAGTAGGTGGAGCAATAGGTGTGCATAGGAAATCATTATTATTTGCATTTGTGAAGTCACACAACTTAGTATTTTCAGGAGTATTCATTTTAGCAACAGTAAATAAAACAAACTAGATAAAGTAAATGCAAGTAACTAATTTTTTTGTGTTTTTTGATATAGAGAGCAAGACAAGTAAATAAAGTAAAACTAGCAACTAATTTTTTTGTGTTTTGTTTAGGTGCAGCAAACAAAGTAGTAAATAAAATAAAGCAAGACAAAAACAAAGTAAAGAGATTGAGAAGTGGAGACTCCCCTTGCAGCGTGTCTTGATCTCCCGGCAACGGCGCCAGAAAAGAGTGCTTGATGCGAGTAAATGTACACGTCCGTTGGGAACCCCAAGAGGAAGGTATGATGCGCCCAGGGCAAGTTTTCCCTCAGAAAGAAACCAAGGTTGAATCGAACCAGAGGAGCCAAGAAGCACGTTGAAGGTTGATGGTCGCGAAATGTGATGCGGCGCAACACCAGGGATTCCGGCGCCAACGTGGAATCTGCACAACAAAACCAAAGTACTTTGCCCCAACGAAACAGTGAGGTTGTTAATCTCACCGGCTTGCTGTAACAAAGAATTAAACGTATCGAGTGGAAGATGATTGTTTGCAAGAAAACAGAAAACACAATTGCAGATTGTATGCTATGTAAAGAATAGGACCGGGGTCCACAGTTCACTAGAGGTGTCTCTCCCATAAGATAAAAGCATGTTGGGTGAACAAATTACAGGGCAATTTACAAATAGAGAAGGGCATAACAATGCATATACATGATATGATAAATATAGTGAGATTTAATTGGGCATTACGACAAAGTACATAGACCGCCATCCAACTGCATCTATGCCTAAAAAGTCCACCTTCAGGTTATCATCCGAACCCCATTCAGTATTAAGTTGCTAAGCAACAGACAATTGCATTAAGTATGGTGCGTAATGTAATCGACAACTACATCCTTAGACATAGAATCAATGTTTTATCCCTAGTGGCAACAGCACATCACAACCTTAGAACTTTCTGTCACTGTCCCAGGTGTCAATGAAGGCATGAACCCACTATCGAGCATAAATACTCCCTCTTGGAGTTAAGAGCAAAAACTTGGCCAGAGCCTTGATACGTCTCCAACGTATCGATAATTTCTTATGTTCCATGCTACTTTATTGATGATACCTACATGTTTTATGCACATTATATGTCATATTTATGCATTTTCTGGAACTAACCTATTAACAAGATGCCGAAGAGCCGGTTGCTGTTGTTTTTGGTTTCAGAAATCCTAGTAAAGAAATATTTCGGAACGAAACTTTCGCCCAGGGTCCTATTTTTGCACGAAGCTTCCAAGACCGAAGAGATAACGAAGTGGGGCCACGAGGCGGCCGAGGGCAGGGCGGCGCGGCCCAGCCCGCCGGCCGCCCCGGCCCCTCGTGTGGCCCCCCGCGTTGACCCTCCGCCTACTTAAAGCCTCCGTCGCGAAACCCCAGTACCGAGAGCCACGATACGGAAAACCTTACGAGACGCCGCCGCCGCGAATCCCATCTCGGGGGATTCAGGAGATCGCCTCCGCACCCTGCCGGAGAGGGGATTCATCTCCCGGAGGACTCTACACCGCCATGGTCGCCTCCGGAGTGATGAGTGAGTAGTTCACCCCTGGACCATGGGTCCATAGCAGTAGCTAGATGGTCGTCTTCTCCTTGTTGTGCTTCATTGTTGGATCTTGTGAGCTGCCTAACATGATCAAGATCATCTATCCGTAATACTATATGTTGTGTTTGTCGGGATCCGATGGATAGAGAGTACTATGATTATGGTGATTATCAATCTATTGTTCATGTGTTGTTTATGATCTTGCATGCTCTCCGTTATTAGTAGAGGCTCTGGCCAAGTTTTTACTCTTAACTCCAAGAGGGAGTATTTATGCTCGATAGTGGGTTCATGCCTCCATTGAATCTGGGACAGTGACAGAAAGTTCTAAGGTTGTGGATGTGCTGTTGCCACTAGGGATAAAACATTGATGCTATGTCTAAGGATGTAGTTGTTGATTACATTACGCACCATACTTAATGCAATTGTCTGTTGCTTTGCAACTTAATACTGGAGGGGGTTCGGATGATAACCTGAAGGTGGACTTTTTAGGCATAGATGCAGTTGGATGGCGGTCTATGTACTTTGTCGTAATGCCCGGATTAAATCTCACTATATTTATCATATCATGTATATGCATTGTTATGCCTTTCTCTATTTGTCAATTGCCCGACTGTAATTTGTTCACCCAACATGCTTTTATCTTATGGGAGAGACACCTCTAGTGAACTGTGGACCCCGGTCCTATTCTTTACATAGCATACAATCTACTGCAATTGTGTTTTACTGTTTTCTTTGCAAACATCTTCCACTCGATACGTTTAATCCTTTGTTACAGCAAGCCGGTGAGATTGACAACCTCACTGTTTCGTTGGGGCAAAGTACTTTGGTTGTGTTGTGTTTCGCGTTGGCGCCGGAATCCCTGGTGTTGCGCCGCATCACATTTCGCGACCATCAACCTTCAACGTGCTTCTTGGCTCCTCCTGGTTCGATTAAACCTTGGTTTCTTTCTGAGGGAAAACTTGCTACTGTGCGCATCATACCTTCCTCTTGGGGTTCCCAACGAACGTGTGAGTTACACGCCATCAAGCTCTTTTCGGCCGTTGCCGGGAGATCAAGACACGCTGCAAGGGGAGTCTCCACTTCTCAATCTCTTTACTTTGTTTTTGTCTTGCTTTATTTTATTTACTACTTTGTTTGCTGCACTAAATCAAAATACAAAAAAATTAGTTGCTAGTTTTACTTTATTTATGTCTTGCTCTCTATATCAAAAACACACAAAAAATTAGTTACTTGCATTTACTTTATCTAGTTTGTTTTATTTACCGTTGCTAAAATGAATACCCCTGAAAATACTAAGTTGTGTGACTTCACAAATGCAAATAATAATGATTTCCTATGCACACCTATTGCTCCACCTGCTACTACAGCAGAATTCTTTGAAATTAAACCTGCTTTACCAACCTGGTTATGAGAGATCAATTTTCTGGTGTTAGTTCTGATGATGCTGCTGCCCATCTCAATAATTTTGTTGAACTTTGTGAAATGCAAAAGTATAAAGATGTAGATGGTGATATTATTAAATTGAAAGTGTTTCCTTTCTCATTAAGAGGAAGAGCTAAAGATTGGTTGCTATCTTTGCCTAAGAATAGTATTGATTCATGGACTAAATGCAAGGATGCTTTTATTGGTAGATATTATCCTCCCGCTAAAATTATATCTTTGAGAAGTAGCATAATGAATTTTAAACAATTAGATACTGAACATGTTGCTCAAGCATGGGAGAGAATGAAAACTTTGGTAAAGAATTGCCCAACCCATGGACTGACTACTTGGATGATCATCCAAACCTTCTATGCAGGACTAAATTTTTCTTCGCGGAATTTATTGGATTCAGCTGCTGGAGGTACCTTTATGTCCATCACATTGGGGGCGGCTACAAAACTTCTTGATGATATGATGATAAATTACTCTGAATGGCACACGGAAAGAGCTCCACAAGGTAAGAAGGTAAATTCTGAAGAAACCTCTTCCTTGAGTGATAAGATTGATGTGATTATGTCTATGCTTGTGAATGATAGATCTAATGTTGATCCTAATAATGTTCCTTTAGCTTCATTGGTTGCTCAAGAAGAAAATGTTGATGTGAATTTCATTAAAAATAATAATTTCAACAACAATGCTTATAGGAACAACTCTGGTAATAACTATAGGCCATATCCTTCTGCTAATGGTAATGGTTATGGTAATTCTTATGGGAATTCTTACAATAATAATAGGAGTGTACCCTCTGGTCTTGAAGCCATGCTTAAAGAATTTATTAGTACACAAACTGCTTTTAACAAATCTGTTGAGGAAAAGCTTGATAAAATTGATACTATTGCTTCTAGAGTTGATAGACTTGCCTCCGATGTAAATCTTTTAAAATTGAAAGTTATGCCTAATAATGATATTGATAATAAGATTACTACTACAGCAAATGCCATCCAAGTTAGAATTAATGAGAATATAAGATTAATGGCTGAACTGCGTGCTAGGTGGGATAGAGAAGAAAATGAAAAACTAGCTAAAGAGAATAATGTAGCTAAAATTTGGACTATTACCACCACTAGTAATGCTAATTCTTCACATGTTGCTGCACCTCCTACTATCAATGGTAATATAATTGGTGTTGGCAATGTTTCTACTCCTAGTGCAAAGCGTACAAAACTGCCTGAAATTGCTAAAACTGCTGAAACTGCTTGTGATAAAACTGCTGAAATTTTTTCCAACCTTGGGAACAATGATCCCATTGCTGTAGCTCATAATGATTTAGATTTTGATGATTGCCACATCTCTGAAGTTATAAAGTTCTTACAAAAACTTGCTAAAAGTCCCAATGCTAGTGCTATAAATTTAGCCTTTACCAAACATATTACAAATGCTCTCATAAAAGCTAGAGAAGAGAAACTAAAACTTGAAACTTCTATTCCTAGAAAGTTAGAAGATGGTTGGGAGCCCATCATTAAAATGAAATTCAATGACTTTGAATGTAATGCCTTATGTGATCTTGGTGCAAGTATTTGTTATGCCTAAAAAGATTTATGATATGCTTGACTTGCCACCATTGAAGAATTGTTATTTGGATGTTAATCTTGCCGATAATGTCAAAAAGAAACCTTTGGGGAGGATTGATAATGTGCACATTACGGTTAACAATAACCTTGTCCCCGTTGATTTTGTTGTCTTGGATATCGAATGCAATGCATCTTGTCCAATTGTGTTGGGAAGACCTTTTCTTCGAACCGTTGGTGCTGTTATTGATATGAGGGAAGGTAATATTAAATATCAATTTCCTCTCAAGAAAGGTATGGAACACTTCCTAGAAAGAAATGAAGTTGCCTTTTGATTCTATTATTAGAACAAGCTATGATGTTGATGCTTCTACTCTCGATGTTACTTGATTTGCACTTTCTGCGCCTAGCTGAAAGGCGTTAAAGAAAAGCGCTTATGGGAGACAACCCATGTTTTTACCTACAGCAATTTTTTGTTTTGTTGAGTCTTGGAAGTTGTTTACTACTGTAGCAACCTCTCCTTATCATGTTTTTGTGCCAAGTAAAGTTTCTATGTCAAAGTTGATGTTATATTTGGGATTGCTGCGCAGAAACAGCATTGCTGTCTGTCACGAATCTGGGCACAGTTCTCTGTAGAAAATTCGAAAAAATCTGCCAATTTACGAGTGTGATCCTCAGATATGTACGCAACTTTCATTAGTTTTGAGTTTTTCCATTTGAGCAAGTCTGGTGCCAGCTTTAAATTCGTCTTTACGGACTGTTCTGTTTTTGACAGATTCTGCCTTTTATTTCGCATTGCCTCTTTTGCTATGTTGGATTTATTTCTTTGATCCATTAATGTCCAGTAGCATTATGCAATGTCCAGAAGTGAAAATAATGATTGTGTCACCTCTGAATGAGTGAATTATTAATGATGCACTAACCCTCTAATGAGTTTGCTTGAAGTTTGTGTGAAGGAAGTTTTCAAGGGTCAAGAGAGGAGAATGATATACTATGATCAAGAGGAGTGAAAGCTCTAAGCTTGGGGATGCCCCGTGGTTCACCCCTGCATATTTTAAGAAGACTCAAGCGTCTAAGCTTGGGGATGCCCAAGGCATCCCCTTCTTCATCGACAACATCATCGGTTCCTCCCCTGAAACTATATTTTTATTCAATCACATCTTGTGTTCTTTACTTGGAGCGCGGTTTGTTTTTTGTTTTTGTTTTTGTTTGAATAAAATGGATCCTAGCATTCACTTTGTGGGAGAGAGACACGCTCCGCTGTTGCATATGGACACATGTGTCCTTAGGCTTTACTCATAATGTTCATGGCGAAGTTTCTTCTTCGTTAAATTGTTATATGGTTGGAATTGGAAAATGCTACATGTAGTAATTCTAAAATTTCTTGGATAATGTGATACTTGGCAATTGTTGTGATCATGTTTAAGCTCTTGCAGCATATGCTTTGCACCCATTAATGAAGAAATACATAGAGCTTGCTAAAATTTGATTTGCATATTTGGTTTCTCTAAGGTCTAGATAATATCTAGTATTGAGTTTTGAACAACAAGGAAGACGGTGTAGAGTCTTATAATGTTTACAATATGTCTTTTATGTGAGTCTTGCTGCACTTGTTCATCCTTGAGTTTGCTTCAAATAACCTTGCTAGCCTAAACCTTGTATCGAGAGGGAATACTTCTCATGCATCCAAAATCCTTGAGCCAACTACTATGCCATTTGTGTCCACCATACCTACCTACTACATGGTATTTCTCCGCCATTCCAAAGTAAATTGCTTGAGTGCTACCTTAAAAATTCCATCATTCACCTTTGCAATATATAGCTCATGGGACAAAATAGCCTTAAAACTATCGTAGTATTGAATATGTACTTATGCGCTTTATATTTTATTAAGTTGCTTGTTGTGCGATAACCATGCTTCTGGGGAACGCCATCAACTATTGTTGAATATCATGTGAGTTGCTATGCATGTCCGTCTTGTCTGAAGGTCTATCATTTTAGTGGTTGGAGCATGCAAAATTGTTAGAGAAGAACATTGGGCCGCTAACTAAAGCCATGAATCATGGTGGAAGTTTCAGTTTGGACATATATCCTCAATCTCATATGAGAATAATAATCATTGCTACATGCTTATGCATTTAAGAGGAGTCCATTATCTGTTGTCCATGTTGTCCCGGTATGGATGTCTAAGTTGAGAATAATCAAAAGCGAGAAATCCGAAATGCGAGCATTCTCCTTAGACCTTTGTACAGGCGGCATGGAGGTACCCCTTTGTGACACTTGGTTGAAACATGGCATGCAAAGATCCGGTAGTCCAAGCTAAGTAGGACGAGGTGCGGGCATTAGTATACTATGCATGAGGCTTGCAACTTGTAAGATATAATTTTCATAACTCATATGCTTTATTACTACCGTTGACAAAATTGTTTCATGTTTTCAAAATAAAAGCTCTAGCACAAATACAGCAATCGATGCTTTCCTCTTTGAAGGACCTTTCTTTTACTTTTATTGTTGAGTCAGTTTACCTATCTCCTTCCACCTTAAGAAGCAAACACTTGTGTGAACTCGTGCATTGATTCCTACATACTTGCATATTGCACTTGTTATATTACTTTATGTTGACAATATCCATGAAGATATACATGTTACAAGTTGAAAGCAACCGCTGAAACTTAATCTTCCTATGTGTTGCTTCAACACCTTTACTTTGATTTATTGCTTTATGAGTTAACTCTTATGCAAGACTTATTGATGCTTGTCTTGAAGTACTATTCATGAAAAGTCTTTGCTTTATGATTCAGTTGTTTACTCATGTCATTACCTTTGCTTTGATCGCCGCATTCATTACATATGTTTACAAATAGTATGATCAAGATTATGATGGCATGTCACTTCAGAAATTATCTTTGTTATCGTTTTACCTGCTCGGGACGAGCAGAACTAAGCTTGGGGATGCTGATACGTCTCCAACGTATCGATAATTTCTTATGTTCCATGCTACTTTATTGATGATACCTACATATTTTATGCACATTATATGTCATATTTATGCATTTTCCGAACTAACCTATTAACAAGATGCCGAAGAGCCGCTTGTCTTTTCTCTGTTTTTGGTTTCTAAATCCTAGTAAAGAAATATTCTCAATTGGACGAAACTTTCGCCTGTGGTCCTATTTTTGCACGAAGCTTCCGTAAGACCGAAGAGATAAAA
Source organism: Lolium multiflorum (assembly GCA_030979885.1). Taxonomy (NCBI): domain Eukaryota; kingdom Viridiplantae; phylum Streptophyta; class Magnoliopsida; order Poales; family Poaceae; genus Lolium; species Lolium multiflorum. Next base: position 100,778,917 of record CM061750.1, on the reverse strand, counting down.
GTGGGGCCACGAGGCGGCAGGGCAGGGCGGCGCGGCCCGTGCCCCGGCCGCGCCGACCTGCCTCCGGGGCCCCCGTGTGGCCCCCGCGTTGACCCTCCGCCTACTTAAAGCCTCCGTCGCGAAACCCCCAGACCGAGAGCCACGATACGGAAAACCCAGAGACGCCGCCGCCGCGAATCCCATCTCGGGGATTCAGGAGATCGTCCGGCACCCTGCCGGAGAGGGGATTCATCTCCCGGAGGACTCTACACCGCCATGGTCGCCTCCGGAGTGATGAGTGAGTAGTCCACCCCTGGACCATGGGTCCATAGCAGTAGCTAGATGGTCGCCTTCTCCTTGTTGTGCTTCATTGTTGGATCTTGTGAGCTGCCTAACATGATCAAGATCATCTATCTGTAATACTATATGTTGTGTTTGTCGGGATCCGATGGATAGAGAGTACTATGATTATGGTGATTATCAATCTATTGTTCATGTGTTGTTTATGATCTTGCATGCTCTCCGTTATTAGTAGAGGCTCTGGCCAAGTTTTTACTCTTAACTCCAAGAGGGAGTATTTATGCTCGATAGTGGGTCCATGCCTCCATTGAATCTGGGACAGTGACAGAAAGTTCTAAGGTTGTGGATGTGCTGTTGCCACTAGGGATAAAACATTGATGCTATGTCTAAGGATGTAGTTGTTGATTACATTACGCACCATACTTAATGCAATTGTCTGTTGCTTTGCAACTTAATACCGGAGGGGGTTCGGATGATAACCTGAAGGTGGACTTTTTAGGCATAGATGCATGGATGGCGGTCTATGTACTTTGTCGTAATGCCCTGATTAAATCTCACTATATTTATCATATCATGTATATGCATTGTTATGCCTTTCTCTATTTGTCAATTGCCCGACCGTAATTTGTTCACCCAACATGCTTTTATCTTATGGGAGAGACACCTCTAGTGAACTGTGGACCCCGGTCCTATTCTTTACATAGCATACAATCTATCTGCAATTGTGTTTTACCTTCTTTGCAAACATCTTCCACTCGATACGTTTAATCCTTTGTTACAGCAAGCCGGTGAGATTGACAACCTCACTGCTTCGTTGGGGCAAAGTACTTTGGTTGTGTGCAAGTTCCGCGTTGGCGCCGGAATCCCGGTGTTGCGCCGCATCACATTTCACCATCAACCTTCAACGTGCTTCTTGGCTCCTCCTGGTTCGATTAAACCTTGGTTTCTTTCTGAGGGAAAACTTGCTACTGTGCGCATCATACCTTCCTCTTGGGGTTCCCAACGAACGTGTGAGTTACACGCCATCAAGCCTCTACTAATAACGGAGAGCATGCAAGATCATAAACAACACATAAACAATAGATTGATAATCACCATAACATAGTATTCTCTATCCATCGGATCCCGACAAACACAACATATAGAATTACATATAGATGATCTTGATCATGTTAGGCAGCTCACAAGATCCAACAATGAAGCACAACAAGGAGAAGACGACCATCTAGCTACTGCTATGGACCCATAGTCCAGGGGTGAACTACTCACTCATCACTCCGGAGGCGATCATGGCGATGAAGAGTCCTCCGGGAGATGAATCCCTCTCCGGCAGGTGCCGGAGGCGATCTCCCGAATCCCCCGAGATGGGATTCGCGGCGGCGGCGTCTCTGGAAGGTTTTCCGTATCGTGGCTCTCGCATCGGGGTTTTCGCGACGGAGGCTTTAAGTAGGCGGAAGGGCGACGTGGGGGCCACACGAGGGCCCCACACCATAGGTCGGCGCGCCAGGGCCTGGGCCGCGCCGCCCTATGGTGACGGCGCCGTGGCCCCACTTCCTTCCCCTCTTCGGTCTTCGAAGCTCCGCAAAAATAGGACCCTGGGCGAAGATTTCGTCCAATTCCGAGAATATTTCCTTACTAGGATTTCTGAAACCAAAAACAGCAGAAAACAGCAACTGGCTCTTCGGCATCTTGTTAATAGGTTAGTTAACATGTAGGTATCATCAATAAAGTAGCATGGAACATAAGAAATTATCGATACGTTGGAGACGTATCAGGTTCCATAGCAAAAAGTAAAAAAATAATCCTACGGCATAATAACATGGCCAATATCTATTTATGAAGATGCAAAGTAACGGAAGGATTCAGTGTTTACACCTTTGAAGACCGAAAGCGTTATGTTCACGGTGAACGTTGTCGATGAAGGAGTACGTCGACGCGGATCTCAGGATCGAGTAGAAGTACAAGCGTTGAAACGCTCCAAGTGTTGCGGCCATGGTGGCGGGTGGAGAAGGCTCTAGTCGGGAATGGAGTTCCGCCAGGGTTCGCCACTACCCCGATGCACGTGAGGATTGATGGGATTCGTAGCATAGAAAACAAAAAAAATCCTACCGCAAGAACGAATAAGAAGCCAAGATCCAATCTAGAAGATGGTGATACGTCTCCAACGTACCTATAATTTCTGACGTTCCATGCTTGTTTTATGACAATACTTACATGTTTTGCTTGCACTTTATGATGATTTCATGCGTTTTCCAGAACTAACCTATTAACAAGATGCCAGTGCGCCTCTTTTTTCGTTGTTTTTGGTTCCAAAGGCTGTTCGGGCAATATTCTCGGAATTAGACGAAATCAACGCCAAAGATCTTATTTTTCCGGGAGGCTCCGAACACCGAAGGGGAGCCGGAGGAGAGCTAGGGGGCCACCACACATGTGGGCCGCGCGGGCAGGCCCCTGGCCGCGCCGGCCTGGTGTGGGGCCACCCTGCCAGCCCTCCTGCGCCGCCTCTTCGCCTATTTAAGCCCTTTCGACCTAAAAACGCAGTACCGATTGACGAAACTCCGTAAAGACTCCAGGCGCCGCCGCCATCGCGAAACTCCAATGGGGACAAGTCTCTGTTCCCACCCTGCCGGACGGGGAAGTGCCCCGGAAGCCATCTCCATCAACGCCACCGCCTCCATCATGCTCCGTGAGTAGTTCCCCCATGGACTACGGGTTCTAGCTGTAGCTAGTTGGTATACTCTCCCATGTACTTCAATACAATGATCTCATGAGCTGCCTTACATGATTGAGATTCATCTGATGTAATCGGTGTTGTGTTTGTTGGGATCCGATGGATTGTTACGTTATGATTGTCTATCTACAAAGTTTGTGAAGTTATTGTTGCTGCAATCTTGTTATGTTTAATGCTTGTCACTAGGGCCCGAGTGGCATGATCTTAGATTTAAGCTCTATACTTATTGCTTAGATTGTATCTACAAGTTGTATGCACATGTCTATGTCCGGAACCAAATGCCCCAAAGTGACAGAAATTGGGACAACTGGAGGGAAAGGCTTAGATATGTGGATCACATGTTTTCACCAAGTGTTAATGCTTTGCTCCGGTGCTCTATTAAAAGGAGTACCTTAATTGCCAGTAGTTCCCTAGAGGCCCGGCTGCCACCGGTGGTAGGACAAAAGATGTTGTACAAGTTTCTCATTGCGAGCACGTATGACTATATATGGAAAACATGCCTACATGATTAATAGACTTGATGTTCTGTCTTAATGCTATTTCAATCCTATCAATTGCCCAACTGTAATTTGTTCACCCAACACTTGTTATTGGAGAGTTACCACTAGTGTAGATAGCTGGGAACCCCGGTCCATCTCTCATAATCATATACTTGTTCCATATGTCATTGGAAGTAGTATCAACTATTTTCTGGTGCCATTGCTCTCATATTATCGTTTACCGTCGTCGTGTTACCGTTACTACGCTCTCATTATCGCTACTTTCACATCACCCCTGTTACTAGTGCTTTTCCAGGTGCACTGAATTGACAACTCATTGTTAAGGCTTATAAGTATTCTTTACCTCCCCTTGTGTCGAATCAATAAATTTGGGTTTTACTTCCCTCGAAGACTGTTGCGATCCCCTATACTTGTGGGTTATCAAGACTATTTTTTGGCGCCGTTGCCGGGGAGGCATAGCTCTACTCATAAGTTCACCTGGGGAGTACACTCTACCTCTCTCTCTGTTTTTATTTTGTTTTATTTTGTTTTGCTTAGTTTACTTTTGCTTAGTTTCTTTTTGTCTTGTTTTACTTTTCCTATATACCCAAAAATCCATAAAAATTTGAAAAACCTAAAAATTAAAAACTGTTGTTATGGGAGAACCAACAACCTACTTGGAGCTTATAGAATGTTATAATAGTTATAGAGAATCAAGAACTGGTAAAATAATGAGTGCTATGATAGAAAAATTGAATACAATGGCTAGAATCTTGCTTAGACGCCATGATATAAACTGTTGCTCTCAACAGGATACTAAACATCTTAAATTTCAATGTGGCTTTAGTGAGGAATTTTTAATTAAGAACTATAATCGGAATTGCTATATTCATTATGGGTTCGAAGAGGTAGAACAATTTGTCTTATTTATGGGAGCTTCTGAGATAGAATCCTTCATGGTTGAGAATTATGAAACTTGTGCTATTTGTAAGGACCTTAAAGATTATGTCTCTACTATCCTTAATTCTTGTATAGAATGCTACAGTAGGAATCCTTATATCCTTGATTATAAAGAGAGACACATTAATGCACAAGAATGCACTCACAATTTGCAGGAACCTGTGGAAGAAGAAATTGATGAACCTGAAAGCTCATTGGATGAAAAAGAGGAGGAAATTGATGAACCTGAAAGCTCATTGGATGAAAAAGAAGAGGAGAGTGATGAACAAAAGGAGGAAGAATGGATTAGCTACCCATGCCAACCTTCTAATGAGAGTAACTCTTTATCTCTTACACTATTTGATTGTCCTCCATGCTTACCGAAAGAGGATGAATGTTATGTTCCTGTGGATTCTCTTGAAATATTCCCTATGAGTAAAACTTGTGAGAATAATTATGCTACTGTTATCTATGATAATCCATGCTACTTTGATAAATCTTATGATAATGCTTTGTTTGTGCCTGATGTCGAAATGCATGGTACTAAAGAGTTTTGCTTGGCAAATGTTTATGATAAATCTCTAGATGATGGTCCTATGTTACTTGATAATATTAATTGTACTACTAATGAAAATGGGATTGGAGAGTTCTTGACTTTATCTATGAGTCCCATATCTTTTGAGATTGATCAATCATCTTGTTATATTATTGATAAAAGTGGGTTTGAAAGTTTTAATCCTATTATTTCTGAGCTTGATAAAAATTATGTGTTTGTGAATCATGAAAAGCATGCTTTATGTGATAGTTATATTGTTGAGTTTGTTCATGAAGCTACTGAAAATTATTATGAGAGAGGAAAATATGGTTGTAGAAATTTGCATGGTACTAAAACACCTCTCTATATGCTGAAACTTTTGAAGTTATTCTTGTTTTATCTTCTTATGCTTGTCACTTTGTTCTTCGTGAATTTATTTGTGTACAAGATTCCTATGCATAGGAAGTGGGTTAGACATAAATGTGTTTTGAACTTGCTTTTTGATTCTCTCTTTTGCTTCAACTCTTCTTTCCTGCGAGAGTATCTTTGAAATTACTGAGCCCATCTTAATGGCTATAAAGAAAGAACTTCTTGGGAGATAACCCATGTGTTTGTTTTACTACAGCACTTTGTTTTATATTTGAGTCTTGGAAGTTGTTTACTACTGTAGCAACCTCTCCTTATCTTTATTTTATTGCATTGTTGTGCCAACTGAAGTCTCTAATAGAAGGTTGATACTAGATTTGGATTTCTGCGCAGAAACAGATTTCTATCTGTCACGAATCTGGGCATATTTCTCTGTAGGAAACTCAGAAAAATAAGCCAATTTACGTGCTTGATCCTCAGATATGTACGCAACTTTCATTAGTTTTGAGTTTTCTGATTTGAGCAACGGAAGTACTATTTTAAAATTCGTGTTTACTGGTTGTTCTGTTTTGGCAGATTCTGTCTCTGTTTTTTGCATTGTCTCTTGTGGACTTTATGTGAGGCTTTCTAGACGTGGAGAGCTGTAGCTAATGTTTTATTGAGTTCTTGCAATGTGTAACTACAGGACCAAGGTGGATTCAAGTTTTTTTGAGTACTAACCCCTCTAATGAAGTTTATGAGAAGTTTGGTGTGAAGGAAGTTTTCAAGGGTCAAGAGAGGAGGATGATATATGATCAAGAAGAGTGAAAAGTCTAAGCTTGGGGATGCCCCCGTGGTTCATCCCTGCATATTTCAAGAAGACTCAAGCGTCTAAGCTTGGGGATGCCCAAGGCATCCCCTTCTTCATCAACTTATCAGGTTTCTTCTATTGAAACTATATTTTTATTCGGTCACATCTTATGTGCTTTACTTGGAGCGTCTGTGTGTTTTTATTTTTTGTTTGTGTTTGAATAAAGATGGATCCTAGCAATCCTTGTTTGGGAGAGAGACACGCTCCGCTTTTTCATATGAACACTTGTTCTTCGTTTTACTTTTAATGTTCAATGATAAAAGTTGGAAGCTACAATACTTATTGGTATTTGGTTGGAAATAGAAAATGCCTCATAATGTCTTGAATAATTTGACACTTGGCAATTGTTTTGAGCTCTCAAGTAGATCATGATTAAGTTTTTTCATGTAGATTAAACCTATTAGTGGAGAACTACCGTAGAGCTTGTTAAAATTGGTTTGCATGATTGGTCTCTCTTAAGGTCTAGATATTTTCTAGTAAAAGTGTTTGAGCAACAAGGAAGACAGTGTAGAGTATTATAATGCTTGCAATATGTTCTTATGTAAGTTTTGTTGTACCGGTTCATACTTGTGTTTGCTTCAAATAACCTTGCTAGCCTAAGCCTTGTATCGAGAGGGAATACTTCTCATGCATCCAAAATCCTTGAGCCAACCACTATGCCATTTGTGTCCACCATATCTACCTACTATGTGGTATTTCCTGCCATTCCAAAGTAAATTGCTTGAGTGCTACCTTTAAACAATTCAAAATTTATCACCTCTGATTTGTGTCAATGTTTTATAGCTCATGAGGAAGTATGTGGTGTTTATCTTTCAATCTTGTTGGGCAACTTTCACCAATTGACAAAGGATTAACTTGTCAATGCCTACAGATTGTAGACTAGGGTTTTGCTAGAAGTAGAGGGCAAGTAGATCTCGAAGGTTTAGGCGGAAAGTACTCGACGATTATGAAAACTAGGGTTATGTTGATAGTAGATTCGATCCTTTCTTTGTCCCTCGACCCCCCTTATATAGGAGGTGGAGCCGAGGGTTTCGTTTTGTACAAGTTACAGAGTCCGGGACTGTTTCTAACTCATCCCGCCAAATTACAAATAACACTTCCTATTACAACTCTAACTTTCCTTAATATATCTTGGACTCCCGAACCTTCTTATTCTTCGGATAGTGGGCCTCCAGTAAACCCCGGGTACTATCTTCAAGCCCATTTGGGATGCCTATGTCAGTAGCCCCCGAGATTTTGCTTGAATCGTAGAGTCAGGGAAAATCTCTACTGTTTATTTTTATTCGAGAGCTTTTATCCATATTCCTTCACATAAAATTCTATATTGTACAGGGATAATGGTAGTTGGGGCTAGTTCATCTGACGGATCAGGTACTAGTTAACTGCTCTAGTGGCAATCCGCAAAAACCTACTTCAAGATCACGTCCCCGGACATGATCTCGGGATACTGGTGCAAACTTCGACAGGTGCCGCTTAAGGTCTTACCATTCGTCGAGTCCCATCAAATTTATCGGGTACCTAACGCGTCCGTTAGGATTTTTCTTCGTATCCGTTGATACGGATAAAAGTAGCGAGCGTAGCTTTGGCGATGCCACGCCCAACAGAACGGATCTGGGGTCTTACCTTCGCAAATTTGCGGCATTCAGAAATTGATCGCAACTTTGGCGTTCTGAGAATATATTGTCGAGTGCTTTTCGCCTTTGGAATAGCACATTTTATCGAGTCACATTTGATGACTTATTTTGTCTTCCCGATGGGAGTATATGTAGAGTTATCTGTGTAACTCGAAATATACTCACTTTTGTCTCTTTATTTTGATAAAATTCATCGGGCACGCGAACAGCGTTCCCGATGGGAGTAGCCCCCGAGGCTACATCCAAGGACTTGTGCTTGGGTGTAGGCTCCACAGATTAATATCCATTGCCACTATATTTATAATATTTCTCGATACTTTTTATATTTATCGGGTGCGCGACCAGCGCTCCCGATGGGAGTAGCCCCCGAGACTATGAACAAATGCTTGCATTCGGTCATAGGCTCTCACCATTTCTATCTTGTCATACTCGAATTTTTCTATTTTTCCAAAGTAGCCCCCGAGCATTTGGGCAAAAACTTGTATTTGATCAAAGGCTCTCGACATAATCTTTGTGTTGTCGATAAACTTCTGAAACCTCATAGTCGAATTTTTCTTTTATCTTGACGACGTCATTGCTGATGATAGCCACGATCTCTATTTTGGAAACTGACCATTACCCCTTGTTTCGCTGCCTTGTGGGTCCCAATTCCTGATCTGTCGGACACGTCGTGCAAGTGGGGGACACATGTTCTCCCCTTTTTCTGGCGCACGTTCTGTAACCTCGTTAATGTTAAAATACCATTGTGCCCTTGTATCTACGTGGCGATCATCTGCTGCATTCTTTTTCATCCAACGGTTCCGTCGTTTCACCGCACCTGTATATAAGGTCTTCTTCTTCTTCCTCGAACACTTCCGCTCGCGCCGTCCCCCTGCTTTCCTCTGCAAAATTTCCTCCTGCGCTCCTCATCCCTCAAAGCTCTTCCCTTTGTAGCTGCACCCCTCCGCCATTGTTGATGCCACCGCGTCGATTAACCAGGCACAGCACACCTGACTCATCAATGGCTGCCGCGGATCTAGGAGCGGCGGAGTGGGAGAGGTCCAAGATCACGAACCAGGACCTCAATCTGATGAAAAAGCTGGGGATTACCAAGAAACCCAAAGCGGTTTGCTTCCTTTCTTCATGACTTGTCGACGTTTATAGCTAATCTTGTCTTCCTTTTTTTTTTAGAGAAACTGGCAGAAGCCAACGAACGTGCTGACACGCTTGCTCTAAAGTTAGAGCAATGTGAAGAGGCTCGTAAGAAGGCCGAGTCAGATGCTGTTGAAGCTAGGCAAGAAGCTGACAAGGCTAAGGCCGATGCTGCTGGTGTCGAAGATCTTCGGAAACGTCTGCATGACGCCGAGACTTCACTAAGCGATCACATAACTGCGCAATCTGCTCGCGAAGCGGCGATCACCAAACGCATAAAGACGCAAAGTCGTCGCTTTGTTGGTAAGCGTTTGCACCATTGCATACCCTTTGGATTTTCCTTTTTTGCACTTGTTTGTTGACAAAAATTTCTATTTTTATTTTGTCAGATAGGACCTCACAAGAATTTGAACTTGAAGATCCCGACAACGATGTTCTTCTTGACGCCGTTTCATTCCTTGAGTTTCACGGGACGGAAGCGCGTGAAGGCATGGATGAAGCCAGGGCGGGGTTGTCAAAGCTTTTCCCCTACTTCTTCCCGAAGAAAGAGGAGCCCGCAACTTTCCTTGGTCTTGCCAAGTGCTTTAATCCTCCCGAAGATCTTGGGCTGAGGATGCGTCATGAGAACATGAAGGTTGCCGTGGAAAGCACTGTTGCCCTAGTTGCTGACAGTCAACAAACTATTGACTGGGCCAAAGTTGGCGACACGGAGCAAATAGAGCAAGCAAAATGGCGATCCTTGATCAAGGCGGCAAAGCTTAACACGAAGAAGATCCTGGCCTATCTCGGGATCAAGCCATCTTCGACTCCTAGCTCTTCAAGGCCGGAGGTCTAGTTTTTGCTTTCTTTATTTCCTTTGCTATTGTCGCCATTCTAGTCTTGGCGACAAGTTCCCTGCCAATCCCTTAGGAGAACTTCTTTTGTAATAGCCATGTAAATTTTCTACAATCAATGAAATTCCTTTTGGTGCTATCTTTGATTCGGGGATTTTCTTTTCCAGTTGATATTTGATAATTATTCAACGAATCCTTCTTCTCCCGATGCTGCTCCCGCGTCTTCCTTGTCGAAGAAAGTAAGAAACGACGACAATTACCTTGAAGGGTCTTCCAGCACACCTTTGTCGGAAGATTTACAAGAACTTCGACAACAACTTCAGTCCGTGAAGAAACAGTCGCTTATGCTTATGGAGCAATCTCGAGAATCTTCTCAAAGGGAGAAAATTGCACTTCAACAAGCTCAGGATGCCATGACTGAAAAGGACGCCGCTGTTGCTGAGGCTGCCGCAGCTACATCTCGAGAAAATTCTATGCTCCAGCTGCTAACAGATGCTAGCTTGGATATGGCGGGTAAGTTTCATTGTCTTTATCTTGCTTCTTCTTTTCCTTTGCTGCTTGCCTCCTTATTGCCCACTGAATTGTTTTAAGAAACAATAGGTGCTTTTTTGGATACTGCAACTGAAGATGAACGTGTCGAGGCTCGTTCCAATGTTCTTCTTCGGCTTGCGCGTGAACATGGGTCGACTTTTTGGGGCACACCTGAACGGACTCGCCAAATCGTGAGATTTCAAGATCGTGCGCTTCAGGTTCGCGAGTATCTTGACTTCTGTACAAGGACTTTGTCTCTGGTTTATGGTACTATGTTTCCTCGCAATAAGATGCGTTGATGGACAAATTTCGAGATGCTCCTCGCATCCACGGCTTTGTACGAGCCCAACTAGCTGCTGGCGCAAGGTTTGCGATGATCATGATAAAGATTTGCTACCCGAAGTTAGACGTAGGGCAAGTTGTCCCAAAGTGCTTGGAGAAGATGTCGAAGAAGAAAAGAAACTTCGGCAAATATGATGACATTGTTACTCCTGTTGCTGAAGATATGATGGATGAACTTCTCCGGATGGATTCCGAATTCTTCGTGAAGGGTAGCTACGCTGAGCATAGTACTCGCGCTGTAAATAATGAGCGCTTGACCATAGACAATTTATTGGGAAATCCTTGAAGACGAACTTATTCCAAAATTTGTATCCTGTGTATACGAACTATATTGTAAAGTCATTATATTTTATTTTTGTCGCCAAGCCCCCGGGCGTTTTGATTGCAATATTTTTTGTTTATTATAATGCGAGGTTGTCCCAAGGCAAGATAATATACATTGTGTACTATTTTGTGCGGGTGCAAGCCCCCGAGCTTTTTGTTGATCACTATTTTGTCGATATCTCTTTTTGCTTTGGCGAGGTATTTTTCTACCAAGGCAGGATGCTTCTTTTTGCGTTCATCGACAGTGTGTGTATATATATATTGTATCTTTTAGGGGGAATCCCCTGATCCTGTCGAGAAAAAGATATATAATTCCACTATCTTTATTATATTGCAGCACCGCGAGCCCGCCTCATTAAAAACCTTTCCCGGCCCCACTCGGTGCCCCGAAAAAGGAAAAGAGTGCGTCTGAAAACTCGCGGGCGTTTCAGTACATTGTATGTTTACAGAGGAAGCTATATTTTGCTATCTAGGCGTAGAAACGCCTGAGCTGTGCCACGTTCCAGGGATTTGGCTCGGCAATCCCCGTCTTCTTGTCTTTGATTCTGTATGCTCCTCCTTCGATTACCTCTGTGACGATGTAGGGTCCAAGCCATGGTGATTCGAGTTTTTCGTGACTTTTTTGATTGAGTCGCAAAACTAGATCACCGACTTGAAAAGATCTTGGTCGCAATCGTCGACTGTGGTAATTCTTCAGGTCCTGTTGATATTTAGCGACTCGCGACAGAACTTCGTCTCGAGCTTCGTCAAGTGCGTCGACGTCATCCTCCAGTGCTTCTCTCGAAATTTCTTCATTATATTCTGCAACTCTTGGGGAATCATGCTCGATTTCTATCGGCAGGACTGCTTCAGCTCCATGGACCAGGAAAAACGGCGTTTCCTGTGTCGCTGTATTTGGTGTTGTTCGAATACTCCACAATACACTTGGTAGTTCCTCCGGCCAAGTATGTCGAGCTTTTTCCAGTGGTCCTAGCAGACGTTTCTTGATGCCATTGCAGATAATGCCATTGGCTTTCTCGACTTGTCCGTTGGTCTGTGGATGTGCGACAGACGCAAAACTCAGCTTGATGCCTACTGCGCAGTATGCTTTAAACTCCTTGGACGTAAAGTTGCTGCCGTTGTCTGTGACGATGCTGTGAGGGACTCCAAATCTGAAGACGATGCTTTTCACAAACTTAATCGCCGACGCGCCGTCCGGTGAGTTTATCGGCTTTGCTTCTATCCACTTTGTAAATTTGTCGACAGCAACAAGCATATACTCGTAACCTCCTGGCGAAGCTTTGTGTAGTTTTCCCACCATGTCGAGGCCCCATTGAGCAAAAGGCCAAGATAATGGGATTGGCATAAGTTCTGCTGCAGGAGAGTGAGGTCTGGCGGCAAATCTTTGGCACGCGTCGCAAGTTCTCACTATTTCCTTTGCGTCCTCAATTGCTGTTAGCCAATAGAATCCTGCTCTGAAAACCTTAGCCGCGATAGCTCGGCTGCTCGCGTGGTGCCCGCATATTCCTTCGTGCACATCTTTCAGGATGATTCTTCCTTCTTCGGGTGTAACACATCGTTGTAGCACACCCGAAATACTTCGTTTGTACAGCTCCCCCTTTATCACAGTGAAAGCTTTTGATCTCCTGATTATTCGTCTTGCTTCGCTGGGTCGTCGGGTATCGTTTTCCTTAGGATATATGATATGTAAGCCTGCATCCATGGGACTTGCACCATCATGACTAACTCTTGCTCTTCTTCTTCTCTGCTGTGTCTTTGGTGATACTCGAGGTTTTCTCTTTCTTCTCCTTCTTTGCTTTTGCTGGTTTTGTTGATCTTTCGCTTATCTCTTCCCAAAACACGCCTGGAGGGATCGCGAGACATTGGGATCCGATGTTTGCAAGAACATCGGCTTCATCGTTGCTCATCCTGCTGATGTGGTTTACCTCACAACCATCGAATAACTTTTCCAGCTCATTGTACACCTCTTTGTATGCTATCATACTTTCGTTGACTGCATCGCATTGGTTCATGACTTGCTGTGCTACCAATTGTGAGTCGCCGAAAATTTTCAGTCGGGTTGCACCGCAAGCTTTCGCCATCTTCATCCCGTGTATGAGAGCTTCATATTCTGCTTCGTTGTTGGACGCGTTTGGGAAAGTCATCCGCAAAACGTATTTCAACTTGTCGCCTTCCGGTGATACCAATATCACGCCTGCTCCGGCACCTTCTAGTCTTTTGGACCCGTCGAAGTTCATGGTCCAAGTTCTCGATAAATCTGGGGGTCCCGTGTTTTGGAGCTCCATCCACTCTGCAATGAAATCTGGTAAGACTTGTGATTTTATTGCTTTTCTTTTTTCATACGTGATGTCCCGAGGAGAAAGTTCTATTCCCCAAAGGGAGACACGACCCGTAGCTTCTGGGTTGTTTAATATATTTGATAAGGGCGCCTCGTTGACCACTATTATCGGGTGCGCCGAAAAATAGTGCCGCAATTTTCTTGCTGTCGTGAATACTCCATATGCCGTTTCGATATTGCGGGTACCGCTGTTTTGACGGCGACAGATTTCGCTGATGAAATATACTGGCCTTTGAACTCCATGAAGCTTGCCTTCTTCTTCTCTCTCGACCACTAGGGCCGTGCTGACCACCTGAGGTGTAGCTGCAATATACAAGAGGAGAGGTTCTTTCTTTGGCGCCACCAGTATGTTGGAGATATGCCCAAGAGGCAATAATAAAAGTGGTTATTATATATCTTTATGTTTATGATAAATGTTTATATACCATGCTATAATTGTATTAACTGAAACATTGATACATGTGTGATATATAAACAACAAAGAGTCCCTAGTAAGCCTCTTAACTAGCTTGTTGATTAATAGATGATTAGTTTCATAAATCATGAACATTGGATGTTATTAATAACAAGGTTATATCATTGTATGAATGATGTAATGGACACACCCAATTAAGCGTAGCATAAGATCACGTCATTAAGTTATTTGCTATAAGCTTTCAATACATAGTTACCTAGTCCTTATGACCATGAGATCATGTAAATCACTTATACGGAAAGGTACTTTGATTACATCAAACGCCACTGCGTAAATGGGTGGTTATAAAGGTGGGATTAAGTATCCGGAAAGTATGAGTTGAGGCATATGGATCAACAGTGGGATTTGTCCATCCCGATGACGGATAGATATACTCTGGGCCCTCTCGGTGGAATGTCGTCTAATGTCTTGCAAGCATATGAATAAGTTCATAAGAGACCACATACCACGGTACGAGTAAAGAGTACTTGTCAGGAGACGAGGTTGAACAAGGTATAGTGTGATACCGATGATCAAACCTCGGACAAGTAAAATATCGCGTGACAAAGGGAATTGGTATCGTATGTGAATGGTTCATTCGATCACTAAAGTCATCGTTGAATATGTGGGAGCCATTATGGATCTCCAGATCCCGCTATTGGTTATTGGTCGGAGTGAGTACTCAACCATGTCCGCATAGTTCGCGAACCGTAGGGTGACACACTTAAAGTTGGATGTTGAAATGGTAGAACTTGAATATGGAATGGAGTTCGAATATTTGTTCGGAGTCCCGGATGAGATCCCGGACATCACGAGGAGTTCCGGAATGGTCCGGAGAATAAGATTCATATATAGGATGTCATTTTATGTGAATAAAATGATGCGGAAGGTTCTATGGAAGGTTCTAGAAGGTTCTAGAAAAGTCCGGAAGAAACCACCAAGGAAGGTGGAGTCCACAAGGGACTCCACCTCCATGGCCGGCCAGCCCTAGTGGGGGTGGAGTCCCAAGTGGACTCCACCATAGGGGGCCGGCCACCCCCCACATGGGAGGTGGGAATCCCACCTTTGGGTGGGAGTCCTAGTTGGGCTAGGTTTCCCCCTCCTATGGAAGGTTTTGGTTTCGGGTCTTATTCGAAGACTTGGACACCAACACTTGGGATCCACCTATATATAGAGGGCCAAGGGGAGGGGGCCGGACACACAAAAGCCACAAGCTTGGCCGCCCCCCATAGTGGCCGGCCACCCCCTCTCCCCAAACCCTAGCGCCCCGCTCCTCCACCATATCCCGCACGCTTAGCGAAGCTCCGCCGGATTTCTCCACCGCCACCGACACCACGCCGTCGTGCTGTCGGATTCAAGAGGAGCTACTACTTCCGCTGCCCGCTGGAACGGGAGGTGGACGTCGTCTTCATCAACAACCGAACGTGTGACCGAGTACGGAGGTGCTGCCCGTTCGTGGCGCCGGAACCGATCGTGATCAAGATCTTCTACGCGCTTTTGCAAGCGGCAAGTGAACGTCTACCGCAGCAACAAGAGCCTCCTCTTGTAGGCTTTGGAATCTCTTCAAGGGTTAGTCTCGACAATCCCCTCGTTGCTACCGTCTTCTAGATTGCATCTTGGCTTGGATTGCGTGTTCGCCGTAGGAAAATTTTTGTTTTCTATGCTACGTTATCCTACAGTGGTATCAGAGCCGTGTCTATGCATAGATGGTTGCACGAGTAGAACACAATGTTTTGTGGGCGTTGATGCTCTTGTTATCTTTAGTTGAGTACTTTGCATCTTTGTGGCATAGTGGGATGAAGCGGCTCGGGCTAACTTTACATGACCGCGTTCATGAGATTTGCTCCACGCTTGACATGCAACTTGTATTGCATAAGTGGCTTTGCGGGTGTCTGTCTCTCCTACTATAGTGAAGATTCAATTTACTCTTCTATTTGACAACACTAGTATCACCGTTGTGGTTCATGTTCGTAGGTAGATTGGATCTTGCTCGAAAACCCTAAACCACGTAAAATATGCAAACCAAATTAGAGAACGTCTAACTTGTTTTTGCAGGGTTTGGTGATGTGATATGGCCATAATGTGATGATGAATATGTATGAGATGATCATTATTGTATTGTGGCAACCGGCAGGAGCCTTATGGTTGTCTTTAAATTTCATGTTGAGTAGTATTTCAAAGTAGTTGTAATAGTTGCTACTTGGAGGACGATCATGAAGACGGCGCCATTGACCTTGGTGCTTCGCCGACGATGATGGAGATCATGCCCGTTGATGATGGAGATCATGTCCACGCTTTGGAGATCAAGATCAAAGGCGCAAAGACAAAAGGGCCATATCATATCACATATGAACTGCATGTGATGTTAATCCTTTTATGCATCTTATTTTGCTTAGATCGCGACGGTAGCATTATAAGATGATCCCTCTCTAAAATCTCAAGATAATAAAGTGTTCATCCTTAGTAGCACCGTTATCAAGTCTTATCGTTTCGAAGCATCTCGTGATGATCGGGTGTGATAGATTCGATAAGTACATATGACGGGTGCAAGACAGTTTGCACATGCGGATACTAAGGTGGCCTTGACGAGCCTAGCATGTAAAGACATGGTCTCGGAACACGTGATACCGAAAGGTAGAGCATGAATCATATGATTGATATGATGAACACTTTGAGTGTTCGCCATTGAAATTACATCTTGTCTCGTGATGATCGGGCATAGGTATGATGGATTTGGTTCGTGTGATCACTAAGACAATGCGAGGGATATTGTTTTGAGTGGGAGTTCACCTAGATTTTTAATTATGTAGAATTAAAATTTGAACTCAATTTGTCATAAACTTAGTCTAAACTATTGCAAATATGTTGTAGATATGGCGTCCTCAATCAATTTTAACCAGTTCCTAGAGAAAGAAAAGCTTAAGAGCAACGGTAGCAACTTCACCGACTGGTTCCGTCATGTGAGGATCTTCCTCAATGGCGGAAATCTGCAATATGTGCTTGATGCACCGCTAGGTGACCCTCCTGCAGAAACTGAAACCGATGAAGTAAAGAATGTTTACATGACTCGGAAAACTCGGTACTCTCAAGTTCAGTGTGCCATCTTATGCAGTCTGGAATCCGATCTTCAAAAACGTTTTGAGCACCACGATCCTCATGAGTTGATAAAAGAGTTGAAGACTATTTTTGAGACTCATGCGGCCGTGGAATGCTATGAAGCATCGAAACACTTTTTCAGCTGTATGATGGAAGAAGGCAGCTCCATCAGTGAGCACATGCTCGTTATGACCGGGCATGCGAAGAAACTCAGTGACTTGGGAATAGTGATTCCTAACAGACTGGGGATTAATCGTGTCCTTCAATCACTGCCACCAAGTTATAAGAACTTTGTGATGAACTACAATATGCAGAACATGAACAAGGAGTTTCCTGAACTCTTTGGCATGCTAAAAGCTGCTGAGATTGAGATCAAGAAAGAGCACCAAGTGTTGATGGTCAACAAGACCACCAGCTTCAAGAAACAGGGCAAGTCTAAAGGCAAGAACAAGAAGAGTGGCAAGAAAGCTGCCACGCCTCCTGTGAAACCTAAGTCTGGCCCTAAGCCTGATGCTGAGTGCTATTACTGCAAGGAGAAGGGACACTGGAAGCGTAATTGCTCCAAGTATTTGGCGGATCTGAAGAGCGGCCTTATCAAGAAAAAGAAAGAAGGTATATCTGATATACATGTTATAGATGTTTATCTCACTAGTTCTCGTTCTAGTACCTGGGTATTTGATACTGGTTCGGTTGCTCATATTTGTAACTCGAAACAGGAACTAAAGAATAAACGACAACTGCTGAAAGATGAAGTGACGATGCGCGTTGGAAA
Organism: Lolium multiflorum; assembly: GCA_030979885.1. Classification (NCBI taxonomy): domain Eukaryota; kingdom Viridiplantae; phylum Streptophyta; class Magnoliopsida; order Poales; family Poaceae; genus Lolium; species Lolium multiflorum. The sequence goes on along the minus strand of CM061750.1, from coordinate 100,761,283 downwards.
CGGATCCAAGGTCAATGTGATCGCAGTCGGGACACTTCCTCTACATCTACCTTCGGGATTAGTTTTAAGCCTAAATAATTGTTATTATGTACCCGCGTTGAGCATGAACATTATATCTGGATCTTGTTTAATGCAAGACGGTTATTCATTCAAGTCTGAGAATAATGGTTGTTCTATTTTTATGAATAATATCTTTTATGGTCGAGCACCACAAAAGAATGGCTTATTTCTGTTAGATCTCGATAGTAGTAATACGCATATACATAACATTGATGCTAAGCGAATTAAATTGAATGATAATTCTACTTATATGTGGCACTGTCGTCTTGGTCATATTGGAGTGAAACGCATGAAGAAACTCCATACCGATGGATTACTTGAATCACTTGACTTTGAATCACTTGATAGATGCGAAGCATGTCTGATGGGAAAAATGACTAAGACTCCATTCTCGGGTATGATGGAGCGAGCTACTGACTTATTGGAAATCATACACACAGATGTATGTGGACCAATGAGTGTAGCATCGCGCGGTGGTTATCGTTATGTTCTAACCTTCACAGATGATTTGAGTAGATATGGGTATATCTATTTAATGAAACATAAATCCGAAACTTTCGAGAAGTTTAAGGAATTCCAAAGTGAAGTAGAAAATCAACGTAACAAGAAGATTAAATTTCTACGATCTGATCGCGGAGGTGAATATCTGAGTTATGAGTTTAGCATGCATTTAAAGAAATGCGGAATACTTTCACAATTGACACCGCCGGGAACACCACAACGAAACGGTGTGTCCGAACGTCGTAATCGAACTCTCTTAGATATGGTTCGTTCTATGATGTCTCTTACTGATTTGCCGTTATCATTTTGGAGTTATGCATTAGAGACAGCCGCATTCACTTTAAATAGAGCACCATCAAAATCCGTTGAAACGACACCGTATGAATTATGGTTTAATAAGAAACCTAAGTTGTCGTTCCTAAAAGTTTGGGGTTGCGAAGCCTATGTAAAAAAGTTACAACCGGACAAGCTAGAACCCAAAGCGGAGAAATGCGTCTTCATAGGATACCCTAAGGAAACTATAGGGTACACTTTCTATCACAGATCCGAAGGCAAGATCTTTGTTGCTAAGAACGGAACCTTTCTTGAGAAAGAATTTCTCACTAAAGAAGTGACTGGAAGAAAAGTAGAACTCGATGAGATTGAAGAATCTCTACTCGTTGATCAGAGTAGCGCAGTACCGGAAAATGTTCCTGTACCACCTACACCGACAACAGAGGAAGCTAATGATAATGATCATGAAACTTCATATGAGACAGCTACTGAACCTCGCAGATCGACAAGGGATCGTGCCACTCCAGATTGGTATGATCCTTGTCTAAATGTCATGATTGTGGATAACAATGATGAAGACCCTGCGACGTATGAAGAAGCGATGATGAGCCCAGATTCCAACAAATGGCAAGAAGCCATGAAATCCGAAATGGGATCCATGTATGATAACAAAGTATGGACTTTGGTAGATTTACCTGATAGCCGCAAGGCTGTCGAGAATAAATGGATCTTCAAAAGAAAAACAGATGCTGATGGTAATATTACTGTCTATAAAGCTCGACTTGTCGCAAAGGGTTTCCGACAAATTCAAGGTGTTGACTACGATGAGACTTTCTCACCTGTAGCGAAGCTAAAATCTGTGAGGATTTTGTTAGCAATAGCTGCATTTTTCGATTATGAGATTTGGCAGATGGATGTCAAAACAGCGTTCCTTAATGGAGACATTGAGGAAGAGTTGTATATGGTACAACCCAAAGGTTTTGTCGATCCTAAAAATGCTGACAAAGTATGCAAACTTCAGCGTTCAATCTATGGACTGAAGCAAGCATCGAGAAGTTGGAACCGACGTTTTGATAAGGTGATCAAAGACTTCGGGTTTATACAGTGTCATGGAGAGGCCTGTATTTACAAGAAAGTGAGTGGGAGCTCTGTAGCATTCCTGATATTATATGTAGATGACATATTATTGATTGGGAATGATATAGAACTATTAAGCAGTGTAAAGGGTTATTTGAATAATAGTTTTTCAATGAAAGACCTTGGTGAAGCATCATACATATTAGGCATCAAGATTTATAGAGATAGATCAAGACGTCTAATAGGGCTATCACAGAGTACATACCTGGACAAGATTCTAAAGAAATTTAGAATGGACGAAAGTAAGAAAGGATTCTTACCTATGTTACCAGGCAAGGTCTTGAGTAAGACTCAAGGACCGGCTACGGCAGAAGAAAGAGAAAGGATGAGTCAGATCCCCTATGCCTCGGCAGTAGGCTCTATCATGTATGCCATGCTATGTACAAGACCGGATATAGCACATGCTGTTAGTTTGACTAGCAGATATCAAAGTGATCCAGGAATGGAACACTGGACAGCGGTCAAGAATATCCTGAAGTACTTGAAAAGAACTAAGGATATGTTTCTTTGTTATGGAGGTGACCAAGAGCTCGTTGTAACAAGTTACACCGATGCAAGTTGGAACACTGATCCTGATGACTCTAAGTCACAATCTGGGTACGTGTTTATATTGAATGGTGCTGCAGTAAGCTGGGCAAGCTCGAAGCAGTGCACGGTGGCGAAATCCTCAACAGAATCGGAGTACATAGCGGCTTCAGAGGCTTCATCAGAAGCGGTATGGATGAAGAGGTTCATTGTAGAGCTCGGTGTGGTTCCTAGTGCATTGGACCCATTTGTCATCTACTGTGATAATATGGGTGCCATCGCCAATGCACAAGAGCCAAGGTCACACAAGAGGCTGAAGCATATCAAGCTGCGTTACCACTCGATTCGCGAGTACATCGAAGATGGAGAAGTAAAGATTTGCAAAGTACACACTGATCTGAATGTAGCAGATCCGTTGACTAAAGCTCTCCCTAGGGCAAAGCATGACCAACACCAGAATGCCATGGGTGTTAGGTATATTACAATGTAATCTAGATTATTGACTCTAGTGCAAGTGGGAGACTGTTGGAGATATGCCCAAGAGGCAATAATAAAAGTGGTTATTATATATCTTTATGTTTATGATAAATGTTTATATACCATGCTATAATTGTATTAACTGAAACATTGATACATGTGTGATATATAAACAACAAAGAGTCCCTAGTAAGCCTCTTAACTAGCTTGTTGATTAATAGATGATTAGTTTCATAATCATGAACATTGGATGTTATTAATAACAAGGTTATATCATTGTATGAATGATGTAATGGACACACCCAATTAAGCGTAGCATAAGATCACGTCATTAAGTTATTTGCTATAAGCTTTCAATACATAGTTACCTAGTCCTTATGACCATGAGATCATGTAAATCACTTATACCGGAAAGGTACTTTGATTACATCAAACGCCACTGCGTAAATGGGTGGTTATAAAGGTGGGATTAAGTATCCGGAAAGTATGAGTTGAGGCATATGGATCAACAGTGGGATTTGTCCATCCCGATGACGGATAGATATACTCTGGGCCCTCTCGGTGGAATGTCGTCTAATGTCTTGCAAGCATATGAATAAGTTCATAAGAGACCACATACCACGGTACGAGTAAAGAGTACTTGTCAGGAGACGAGGTTGAACAAGGTATAGTGTGATACCGATGATCAAACCTCGGACAAGTAAAATATCGCGTGACAAAGGGAATTGGTATCGTATGTGAATGGTTCATTCGATCACTAAAGTCATCGTTGAATATGTGGGAGCCATTATGGATCTCCAGATCCCGCTATTGGTTATTGGTCGGAGTGAGTACTCAACCATGTCCGCATAGTTCGCGAACCGTAGGGTGACACACTTAAAGTTGGATGTTGAAATGGTAGAACTTGAATATGGAATGGAGTTCGAATATTTGTTCGGAGTCCCGGATGTGATCCCGGACATCACGAGGAGTTCCGGAATGGTCCGGAGAATAAGATTCATATATAGGATGTCATTTTATGTGAATAAAATGATGCGGAAGGTTCTATGGAAGGTTCTAGAAGGTTCTAGAAAAGTCCGGAAGAAACCACCAAGGAAGGTGGAGTCCACAAGGGACTCCACCTCCATGGCCGGCCAGCCCTAGTGGGGGTGGAGTCCCAAGTGGACTCCACCATAGGGGGCCGGCCACCCCCCACATGGGAGGTGGGAATCCCACCTTTGGGTGGGAGTCCTAGTTGGGCTAGGTTTCCCCCTCCTATGGAAGGTTTTGGTTTCGGGTCTTATTCGAAGACTTGGACACCAACACTTGGGATCCACCTATATATAGAGGGCCAAGGGGAGGGGGCCGGACACACAAAGCCACAAGCTTGGCCGCCCCCCATAGTGGCCGGCCACCCTCTCCCCAAACCCTAGCGCCCCGCTCCTCCACCATATCCCGCACGCTTAGCAAAGCTCCGCCGGATTTCTCCACCGCCACCGACACCACGCCGTCGTGCTGTCGGATTCAAGAGGAGCTACTACTTCCGCTGCCCGCTGGAACGGGGAGGTGGACGTCGTCTTCATCAACAACCGAACGTGTGACCGAGTACGGAGGTGCTGCCCGTTCGTGGCGCCGGAACCGATCGTGATCAAGATCTTCTACGCGCTTTTGCAAGCGGCAAGTGAACGTCTACCGCAGCAACAAGAGCCTCCTCTTGTAGGCTTTGGAATCTCTTCAAGGGTTAGTCTCGACAATCCCCTCGTTGCTACCGTCTTCTAGATTGCATCTTGGCTTGGATTGCGTGTTCGCCGTAGGAAAATTTTTGTTTTCTATGCTACGTTCTCCTACACATCGGTGGTGTCGAAATTGCTCGCTTGAGGTTCTCGAAGGCTCTGTCTGCTTCCTCGTTCCATTGAAATTTTTCCCCCTGTTTGATCAATGCATAGAACGGCAGCGCCTTTTCTCCTAGCCTGGCGACGAATCTGCTTAAAGCTGCGACTCGCCCCGTTAACTGTTGTATTTCTTTCAGCTTTGTTGGCTTTCTCATAGTGACGATGGCCTGTATTTTTTCGGGATTAGCTTCAATCCCCCTTGCTGATACTAAGAACCCGAGAAGTTCTCCTGCAGGAACTCCAAAAGAGCACTTTGTCGGGTTCAGCTTGAGGCAGAATTTGTCGAGGTTGTCGAAGGTTTCCTTCAAATCTTCGATCAGAGTCGACCCTTTCTTTGATGTTATTACGACATCGTCGATGTAGACTTGTACATTTTTTCCAATCTGTGTTGCTAAGCACTTCTGCATCATCCGCTGATATGTTGCTCCCGCGTTTTTCAGACCAAAGGGCATTGTTTTGTAGCAAAACACGCCATAAGGTGTGATGAACGCTGTCTTGGCTTCATCTTCTTCTTTTAATCTTATCTGGTTATAACCAGAATATGCGTCCAGGAAGGAAAGACGTTCGCATCCTGCCGTGGAGTCGATGATTTGATCGATCCTTGGGAGGGGAAAGTGATCCTTGGGACAATGTTTATTGAGACACGTGAAGTCGACGCACATGCGAAGGACTATTGTGTGTTTTTTCGGCACCATCACTGGGTTAGCTACCCATGTGGCTTCTGTAGATATTTCTCTGATGAAACCAGCGTCTTTGAGTCGATCTATTTCTGATAACATGGCTTTGCGGCTAGGTTCCGAAAAACGCCGCAAAGGCTGCTTGACTGGTCGTGCGAGAGGATCCAAATTGAGGTGGTGCTCGGCGAGTTCCCTGGGTACTCCTGGCATGTCAGCTGGACACCATGCGAAGATTTTCCAGTGCTCACGGAGGAACTCGACGAGCGCGCTTTCCTATGCGACATCCATGTTTGCGGCAATGGACGTCGTTTTCTTAGGATCTGTCGGGTGGATCTGTACCTCTTTTGAATCCTTGTTTGTGTTGAAAGTCGGCTCCTTAGAAGATCTCCCTACCTCTGGCAGTACATCATAATCGGTGAACCGTGGCGCCGCATATTCTGCTTGCATCCCGAAGGTTTCTGACAGTCGATGAAAATCCTTGTCGCATTTATCAGATAACGCGAAACTTCCTTTGATTGTGATAGGTCCCTTAGGCCCAGGCAACCTCCACAACAGATATGTATAATGCGGCACTGCCATGAACCTGGCATACGCTGGTCGTCCCAACAAAGCGTGATATTGCGACGGGAAATCCACAACTTCAAACTCCAGATTCTCTATTCTGTAGTTTTCTCGGGTTCCAAACTGAACGTCGAGGTTGATTTTGCCCAATGGGTAACTTGGCTTCTCTGGTGTAATCCCGTGGAAACGTGTATCAGTTGGTTTCAAGTTCGCTAGGGATATGTTCATCTTCCTCAATGTATCTGCATACATGAGGTTTAAGCTGCTGCCGCCATCTATGAAGACTCTCGACACATCAAAACCAGCGATTACTGCGGGTAAGATGAGTGCTGATTGTCCTGGTCGAGGAACTTGCTGCGGATGATCTGCAATTGTGAAGCCGATGTCTTGCCCCGACCAATTTAGGTACTCGACTGTTGGTGGAGGCATCTTCTCTGCCATGAACACTTGTCGCGAGATTACCTTCTGCGCCCTGTTTGATGGCCTGGCTTTCTGAATCATCGAGACCGCACCATTAGAGTTGGGGTCAACATATGGAGGTGGATGTGGTGCTGCCGCAATTCTAAGCTGATGCCGATTTTCGTCCGTAATTGCGGGAGGAGGTGGAAGGTGAATCTCGCTCCTTGGCTCCCGAGGGTTTCTGTTATTTGCTTGGGCATTTGCAATTCCTGCGGCTCGCAACATTGCCTGGAAATTTCGGCAGTCTTTCTGGAGATGTCCTGACTGCCTCTTTCCATTGTTGTCGAGGTAAAAGTGCATTTGACACGGACCGTTCATCATCTCCTCGGGAGACACATAAGGTCTTTGAATCCTTGGTCCACTATTTTGCCTGTTGCCACGAAAATCACCTCTATTGTCGCCTTGTTGCTCATTACTCCTTTGATAGTCATCTCGACTATTTCCTCCAGGATTTCCTCGAAAACCAGCCGATATATGGCCGGGAGCATCGTTGTTGTAGAACTGGCGAGAAAATCGCCTTCTATTTTGATAATTTCGACCACGATCTTCCTCTGGCGACCTGTGTCGCTTGTTGTATATTGCGTCTTCACCATCTGCCCATTTATTGGCTATCTCCATGAGTGCTGATATGGTCTTAGGGTTGGTTCTCCCTAAGTCCTCGACGAAATCTCCTCGCCGGATTCCTGCCACAAACGCATCTATTGCCCTCTCGTCAGATATATCTTCTGCCGAGTTCTTTATGATGTTCCATCGCTGTATGTATTTCCTCATCGACTCGTCATGTTTCTGTCGACACGCTCTCAACTCTTCCAATGACGCAGGTTTTTGCAGGTGGACGGAAGTTTTTCACGAAGACGTCCTCGAAATTTTCCCAGCTGTCGATGGAACTTGGGGAGTTTCTTTATCCAAGATCTCGCGGCACCGCTCAGGTGAACTTGAATACTTTGCATAGCTGTTGCTCTGGTTCCTCCTACCAGCTTCACCATCTCGAGATAATCCACGAGCCAATCCTCGGGATCTTGCAGGCCGTCGAATTTCTTGAAATTTTCGGGTAGCTTGAACCCTTTTGGGACTCGAGTCTTTCGAACTCTTCTCGTGAAACACGGGAGCCCACACATATCTTCGTCGGCAACTTCTGGTGAGTGCTGACGCTCCCTTCTTTCTTGTCGTGCTCTATCCACCCTTACTTGGACTGCTGTGTCTCTGCTCCACTTGTCCTTGGGGGATCTTGAACTGCTGTGTTGGGTCGTGGACTATTTTGCCTAGGATTTTCTTCGGGAGGCGTTGTTGCAAACGCTGTTCCCATTACTCCTACTCCAGCCATCGCCATATTGAACAATGGTTCTCTCGGGTCCCCAGGAGGTGGTCTAGACGCAAGGATATACGCTTGTGTTGCCATGTAACCTGCCTCTGGCGTTTTTGGGATGATATTTCCCCTTTCATCGATCGACATAAAGGACATGTCGAGATTTTGGATTATACTTCCTCTTTCTGCTTCGGGTATGTTTTGCAGCCGAGACATTGCTCTCCTCCGAGCTTCTCTGTGACTATCTCCCGTAGTTCCTGAAAGGCGACTTAACTCTGCTCGGCGTCTGCTTGATGCAGAAGCTGCTTCTTTCCTCCTATTCAGGGATGCTGTCTGTTTTTCCAACTCTCTGCTTACTCGAGCAAGTCTATATTGATATGCTTGAAGTTCTTGTACAGTAGCAGTGGTGGTCATAGGTTCTGAACCATCCATGGCTTTCGCAGCCCTATCCCACGCTTCTTGCGGGAGCTGTACTCTTGCGCGAGTTGAGGATCCGACATATTTAGTGCCTAAGCCATGTCTGAGATCAGCGGGATCGACGTATGGATTTCCCAATTCGTCGAAAGCCTCTGACGTTTGTTCTCGATGTACCTGCCCCTTCTATCACATAGATCTGATGATATTTTGCGCATTGATTTTTATCAGGATTGGTGACACCATCATATAGAGTGGTGAAGACCTTTCCGATGGCAGCAGACTTGTCGATGAAGTTGAAGCTGTCGACGCTGTCGGAGTCGCTGCTTATAAAGGAGTCCGCAGACGACTCGAAGGATGTGTTGCTGAAGATCTTGGCGAGCTTTCCGCTTGCCTTGTTGTCGACGAAGTATGGCGACGAAAACTCCTCGTCACTCGACGAAAAGTTAGAATCGACCGCTGAAAATTCCGACGAGATCGGAACTTCGAGACGGTAGGATCCTTCCTTGTTGACGCCAAATCGGAATTCTCCGAACGTCATGATGATGGGCTCCTCCAGATAGGCACATGCATCCATACGGGAGGGCGGGTGAGGAATAAAATTGAATAGATCAGTTTTTCCCTTGTTACCTCGATCCATCGCGTTGCTTGCTGTTGACGATGTCGAAGATCTTGAACGTGCCATCGAGATCAGCTCCTTGCAACCTCTAATTCCCACAGACGGCGCCAATTGACAAAGGATTAACTTGTCAATGCCTACAGATTGTAGACTAGGGTTTTGCTAGAAGTAGAGGGCAAGTAGATCTCGAAGGTTTAGGCGGAAAGTACTCGACGATTATGAAAACTAGGGTTATGTTGACAGTAGATTCGATCCTTTCTTTGTCCCTAGACCCTGATACGTCTCCGACGTATCGATAATTTCTTATGTTCCATGCTACTTTATTGATGATACCTACATGTTTTATACACATTATATGTCATATTTATGCATTTTCTGGAACTAACCTATTAACAAGATGCCGAAGTGCCTGTTCCTGTTTTTGGTTTCAGAAATCCTAGTAACGAAATATTCTCGGAATTGGACGAAATCAACGCCCATGTTCCTATTTTGCCCGGAAGCATCCAACACCCGAGAGCCGGGGGCCCTGTGGGCCCCAGATGACATGGTGGCGCGGCCAGGGCTGGGCCCGCGCCACCCTATGGTGTCGTCGCCTCGTTGACCCTCTGCGCCGCCTCTTCGCCTATTTAAAGCCCCTGCATCAAAACCCTTACGGAGGAAGCCACGATACGAGAAAAGTTCCGAGCCGCCGCCATCGCGAAGCCAAGATCTGGGGGACAGGAGTCTCTGTTCCGGCACCCTCGGACGGGGAAGTGCCCCGGAAGGCTTCTCCATCGACACCGCTGCCATCTCCACCGCCATCTTCATCACCGCTGCTGCTCCCATGAGGAGGGAGTAGTTCTCCCGGCCGAGGGCTCCGCTATGTGGTTCATCTCTCTCTTTATGTGATCTAGTTGAATATCGTCTATGTGCTACTCTAGTGATGTTATTAAAGTACTCTATTCCTCCTCCACGTGTGTAATGGTGATAGTGTGTGCACCGTGTGAGTACTTGGCGTAGGCTATGATTATGATCTCTTGTAGATTATGAAGTTAATTATTGCTATGATGGTATTGATGTGTATTATTCCTCCTACATATGCATGATGGTGATAGTGTGCATGCTATGTTAGTTCTTGGTGTAATTATGTTGATCTATCTTGCACTCTAAGGTTATTTAAATATGAACATTGCATTGTGGAGCTTGTTAACTCCGGCATTGAGGGTTCGTGTAATCCTACGCAATGCGTTCATCATCCAACAAAAGAGTGTAGAGTAGTCCTATTATGTGATCATTGTTGAGAGTGTCCACTAGTGAAAGCAGGATCCCTAGGCCTTGCTTCCAAGCATCGAATCTCCGTTTGTTTACTGTTTTGCTGCATGTTTACTCGCTGCCATATTTTATTCAGATTGCTATTACCACTCATATACATCCATATTACTTGTATTTCACTATCTCTTCGCCGAACTAGTGCACCTATACACCTGACAAGTGTATTTGGTGTGTTGGGGACACAAGAGACTTCTTGCTTTGTGGTTACAGGGTTGCATGAGAGGGATATCTTCGACCTCTTCCTCCCTGAGTTCGATAAACCTTGGGTGATCCACTTAAGGGAAACTTGTTGCTGTGCTACAAACCTCTGCTCTTGGAGGCCCAACACTGTCTACAAGAATAGAAGCACCCGTAGACATCAAGCATTTTTGCCGTTGCCGGGAGGAAAGGTAAAAGGCACTCATACTTCGGTTCCAGGTAACAGTACTTTTCTGGCGCCATTGTGTGTGTGCTCGAAGCTATTTCCTTTAGACTCTGCAATTACATCTTTTTGTTTCTTGTTTACACTAGTTAGGCATAATGGACAACAAAGAGCTTCTTATTCTATTTCCCGATTTAAGACATGGATGGTTTGATACAAAAATTAAAAAACCTATGGAACCTTATTTACATGATAATAGCAATGTTATTAGTATGAATGCAATTACTGCTAATGCTATGAAGAAGTCTAAGCTTGGGGAAGCTGGTTTACATAAAAATAATCTTTTTAGCTCCTCCGCTTTGGAAGAAATATTTTGTTCTGATAATGCTTTATCTCCCATATGCGATAACTTTAATGATGCTTCTGATATTTTAAATCCACCTGCTGAAAGTATTCCGTATAAAATACCTATGAAAATTATTGAACATGTTATGGATAACCGCTATGAAGGGGATGGAACTGTCCATCCTGGAATCATTTACTGTTTTTGCATGAATTATGCGGGTTATTCAAATGTGCAGGTATTTCAATGGATGAAGTTAGAAAGAAATTATTTGTTATGTCGCTATCTGGTGAAGCGGCTGTTATCACCGGAAATTGGACCAGTCAGAGGTGGGCCGCGGTCAAGAAGGACTTGAAGAATTTATACATGAAGGAATATGTGAATCGGCCTCCACGCGCGAGTTTGGGCTTAGTTAGCCCGTGTATCTTTAATTATATTGTTTAGAAGTTAGAGTTTTACCCGTGCACGGTTTAGTGCACGCCCACATTAGAAAGTCCCCTGGACTATAAATATGTACCTAGGGTTTATGGAATAAACAACAACCAACGTTCAACCACAAACAAATCTCGGCGCATCGCCAACTCCTTCGTCTCGAGGGTTTCTACCGGTAAGCATCATGCTGCCTAGATCGCATCTTGCGATCTAGGCAGCACAGCCTGCCTACGTTGTTCATGCGTTGCTCGTACTGAAGCGCTTTTGATGGCGAGCAACGTAGTTATCATAGATGTGTTAGGGTTAGCATTGTTCTTCATGCTGCATGCTTTCGTAGTGCAACCCTTGCGCATCTAGCCGTCCTTGTGCCTCATCATGGGTGCAGGGGCGGCACCCCGCTTGATCATAGTTTAGTAGATCTGATCCGTTACGATCGCTCCTTGTTCTACAAGGATTAGTTTAATATCTGCAATAGTTAGGCCTTACAAAGGGGTGGAGGATCCAGCGGCACGTAGGGTGTCGTTTGCGAGCCCTAGACGGGATGTTCCGAGGATCAACCTTGTGTTGGTTTTTAGGCCTCGTCTAGGGCAAGCTTACGATCACCGTGCGTGAGCGCGAGGCCCAACCTAGAGTAGGATGATCCGATTATGCGGTGAAAACCCCACATCGTCGTGGATCTCATTAGCTCTACCATGATCAAGCAGGACCACCACATATTCGGCCACCTTGGACGAACCGGGGGTGGATCGGCTCTTTGAGCCGATTCACAGGACAACCTGAGAGCCGATCGAGGCTCGTATTTAACGTGTACGTGTGTGCCCTGCAGGAAACTAAGCGAGGCATCATCCACACCTTCCGACCAGGTATAGGTCAGGTGGCACGCCCTGCGAAGCATCGGCGCGCGACCAGGAGGCTTTGCGGGCCGTCGCTCCGAGGGACGGGGCCAGCCGCAGCCCTAGTCATTCCCGGCTCTACCGTGTTGGCCAGTCACTGCCCGCCGGTGGTTTCTCGACGCCAACACATTCTGGCACGCCCGGTGGGACAATCTTCAACGACTCATCTTCAGCGACAACCACCTCGCTATCTACAGCAGAGATGGCGAAAGACGCCTTACCGTCTTCATCAGAAGTGGCAGAAGAAACTCCGGTCACGTACGGGGATCTCCATGGCGAGCTCAAGAAGAAGTACGACGAGATCAAGTCTGCCCTCGAAGCCGACCTAATCGGCTCTTTCCACAGGACCCGCTCCCATGGCATCAGATGGAAGGGGTTCACACCTGAAGGCGCACTTGATGGAGTGGACCTGTCCACCCCGTCCGAAGAGCGCACCAGGTCGCTGCGTCAGGAGATCAACTTCATGGTGGCTCATTCGCTGCACCGCCATTCTGAGAGCCTGGTGAATACGTTGGAGCGCGTCGCGCTGCGCGTGATCCAGGAGATCATGAGCCATCAGTACTCTCCGTCAGGACCAGCCCTAGGGACTCACCAAGGGGAAGCGCTGCTCCATTCCCGTCCCCCGCTGCCATTCGCGTTGGCAGCGCCCGAAGCGCCGAACTCATCGGCTTTTGTCGTCTACAAGATTGGTGGTGACCCCAGTGACTACCAGTTCCTACAAGACGCGCCCAAGGAGATCCCGCACGGATACGCATGTGCATACGTGCCAGACTGCAGCACCTGGGCACCCTCGAACCAGGTTGCTATAACAGGGACTTCTGGGGCAACAGGAGGAGCATCGGAGGCGGACCCTGAGAAGCAAACGTGGCTAGCTAAATACGCCACCCCGACTAAGCTCCCGAGCCCAGCTCCTGCAGTTGGCTCAGAACCAGAGAAACAAGCATGGCTGGTTAAGTACGCCACTCCGACGAACCTTCAGGGTTCGGCACCTGCGGCCATCACTGCGGATCAAATTTGTACGGTCCTGAAAGATCAGTTCGGCATGATGCCGAAAAGAAAGGCGATCGGCTATACCAAGCCGTACCCCAACGAGTACGAATTGATCCCGTTACCACCCAAATATCGGCTCCCGGACTTCACAAAGTTCAGCGGATCAGATGGTTCCAGCTCCATAGAGCATGTGAGCCGGTATTTGGCGCAGCTGGGCATGATCTCAGCGTCAGACGAGCTGCGTGTGAGGTACTTCTCACAGTCCCTCACAGGATCGGCTTTCGGTTGGTACACTTCGCTGCCACCGAACTCAATCCAGACCTGGAAGCAGTTGGAAGAACGGTTCCATGAGCAATATCACTCGGAGGCTTCCGAGGCTGGCATTGCCGATCTGGCACAAGTACGGCAGAAGCGCGGGGAAACAGTATCAGAATACATCCAGCGCTTCAGGACCGTCAGGAACCGATGCTATTCGGTTCACGTAAGCGAAAAAGAAGCAGTTGAGTTGGCGGTGGTGGGTCTATCATCATCGATCAAGGAAGTGGCCTCCCAGCAGACTATCCTTCATTAGCACACATGGTGCAGAAGTTGTCAGCATATGAGCAACGCCACCCGGATATCTACCAAGATAAATTCAAGCGCGTGGTTACCATGGTTGACGCAGGCGAAGATGAAGGTCCTACGGGAGAGCGAGAGGTCGCAGTAGCTGAGTGGACTCGAGCTGCAGGCCCAGTAACCTGCAAATGGGTAAAGCCACCAGGGCCTCCAAGAGGGTTCGACTTCGACGTGACGAAAACCGAGCAGATTTTCGACCTCTTACTCACGGAGAAGCACATAAAGGTGCCCGAAGGCCACAAGTTTCCTACGGTGCAAGAGCTGAACGGAAAGCCATACTGCAAGTGGCATAACACGTTCACCCACACCACCAACGACTGCAGGGTGTGGCGTCAGCAGATCCAAGCGGCGATAGAAAATGGGCGGTTAATTTTTAACCAATACGCCATGAAGGTCGACACACACCCCTTCCCCGTCAACATGGTGGAGTTTACCCACCTTGGAGGGTGCCAGCCTGATTTCTCAGCCAATATCAGTATGGTAGAGCTTGGGCACCACTCTGAGAAGGACGGAGATGAGGGCAGCAGCCCTCGTAGCAAAGACACGAAGGGAGCCGCTCCACGCGATCGGCTCCGCCAAGATGGCAAGCGCCGGCGACACCGTGACGGCAACGAAAGAGGTCGTCGGCTAGGAACGACCGAAGGCATCATCGGCATGACCGCGATGAGGAGCGGCAGGAGCGCCACGCCAGGGGAGAGTCGAGGGAGCAAGTCGACAAGGACAGGCACTGGGATTGTCCCTTCTTCAGACACTGCTGGGATTCAGGAACAAGCCGATTGCCGACAGTCGGCAACTGCCCAGAATGTAACCACAAAGAGAAGGAGGCAGCCAACGCGTCTGTGTTTCGGCGTCTGGGACCTCTCCCACCTCGGAGCAAACGAGCTGAGTCATCTCAAGGAGAAGACTGTGAGGAGTCAGAAGGAGAAAACGATAGGTATCACCGGCCAAGGTGGTGCCCTGATGGACTCAGCCATTCTCAAAAACGTAGGGTGCAGCGGCTGCGAAGCTTGGAGGAAGCCGAGGCACAATACCTGTATACGTTGAGGAAAGCACGGCCCGACCTGGCCGTGAAAGTTCAACAAACACTGAAGACAAACGTGCGCCCGCCGAAGAAAACATCGGCTGTTATAAACACAGTGACCAGGATCTCGTCAGAGATTTACGACCCAAGGCGTAGTGGACCTTCCTCCAGCGAGTCACGTCACCATGACAAGAGACCAAGGAGTTGTAAACCCCCGTTGGACAGTGCAACGAAAAGTAAGGCCGATTTTAACGATCGGCCAGTACCGTCCCCAACGTACGCTCTGCCTGTGTTCAGCGTCGACTTGGCAGGCCACGGGAAGCTGGGTTACGGGTTTGCATCAGCTGACGAATTGGATGAAGAGGAAGTCAAGGGCAAGGTCAGGAAAATGTTGGACACCAGACACATCAGGCCACACAGGTACATTGAAGGGACCCCCGGTGTTGTACTTGCGAAGAGAAAGGATGGCCAATGGCGTATCGCTATAATCGACCAGAGCCCTAGCAGCGCTACCCCAAGGGGTGAATAATCCAGTTGATAACTGTAAGGGGAGCCGATTCCCAGCAATCGGCTAAAATGGTTCTCGCCACGAGTGTTCACTATTGTGCTAATTAACATGGCGGGTGGTACAACAAGCTCAAGATTGGCCGCGAGGCCGATAACCGCTTGAAGGTGCGGCTCGGGGGGCACATGCACAAATGAAGTCCAAGGTCACGGAGCATGTACTCAGGAGGAGCCGATCCATGGGATTGATGGGCCAAGACTATCCTCAGTGTGCGTTTCATCTGAATTCAGCATAGGTTTAACAGGCGTCTGAAGAGCCGATACTATCAACTCAGTGACAGAATCGGCTCGGGGGGGGCACATAGAAGGATGGAACACGAGGGCGCAGAGTTAGCACATGGGAGCCGGTACATAAGTAAATCGACTGGCCAAGGAAATTTGAAAATTTTTTTGAACATAGCCGATGCACAAACATCGGCTCAAGATGCTCTCAATGGAACTGTGTTGACGAGGGGTCACCAACATGGGCGGCATGGACGCACAGATCAGGCTCTGATGAGCCTGACAAAGGGAACCGTCTCTTCTAGGATTAGGAGGACAACCCTCTCTTGGGTCTGATCGGGCCTGGACTTGCTGTTTGGATCATGGACCTTTGTCACTATTCTCACCTCGGCTGGAGCTCGGGGGGCAACTCGCCACGGAGAATTCTTGTTCCATGTAGCCGATTTCGTTAGAATCGGTTTACTCTACATCACGGCTCGTAGGAGGATGCGGCGGAAGAGTGTCAGAAGTTTAGAATTAACGCGAGGATTGGGCACTATCTCAGGAGTTTTGTTGTTGAATCTGGCATTCTGTTCAGTCGGAGCTGTGCTACTAAGTCTCGGGTTTTCACGATTGTGGCCTGGCCCTGCTTGGCTGGGGGCATGGAGGTCCGGATGGACTTATCCCGAGATCTGTTAGAGGAACCGATGCACTGCCATCGGCTCATTGAGCATTGACCGAGTCAGCAGTCGGCAAAATCATTACGGAGGAAATCGGCTAAATTATCATAAGGGAATCGGCAAAATCAAACTAGGGGAGTTCTTCATTGATGAATGAGATTTCTTACACAAAGAGCTGATTGCTCTCAAAAGGAAGCCCTAGGGGATACATTGCCCTGCCTACTACTACTGGCCCTATGCTACGGTCCTATCTAGGGGCCGTCGCTGCCCTCGTCGTCATCGCCGTCACTGCTGCTGTCGGCGCTGCTCCCCGCCGGCTCGTCATCGCTGCTCCAGCGGCCACCGGCAGGACCTTCGTTGTCCTCATCTTCATCATCTGCGTCGTCGGCATCACTGTCGACGTCGCTGAGGTTCCCGGGCCAGAGGCATTGGCGTTTGGCCGGCGGCGTGTCGGAGGAAGTGTCATCCTCCTCTTCCTCTTCATCCACCACCTCCTCGGAGGAGGGGGCCCCGTCCCAGGAAAAGCGATCGTCCTCGCTTTCCTCCACCGCTTCCCTTCTTGCAAGGAAGCGGAGGTCGCTCTCCCCGTCAGTCAGGGACTGGTCGTCCTCTGACCAGATAGAGAAGTCATGGCTGGGCTCGTCTCCGGCTTCGATGGCGCGGCGGGTGTTGGCTGCGTGGACCTCTGCTGGGTTCGGTTCCGGCGTCGGCTCGCGGGAAGAGAGGGATTCGATGTAAAGACCTGATGGGGAGGAGGAGGAAGAAGACATTGTGGCTCAGGAGGGTTTTTTCGGAGTACTAATGCGAGAAGGAAGAAGAAGAGTACTGTTCGGTGCGGTTAAATAAAGGATTTGGAGGTTTAATTCCGGACGGTTCTCGAGAATGTGGTGCCGAAACTGTCAAATCGTGCAGAGAGGTTGGGAAGGCAAGTCATGATGAAGGCCTCTGCGACGGTTCTGCTCTGCCACGACATGACCCGACGAAGGGAAGCATAATGATTTTGGAAATGTCATTTCCAAAACCAGGGGGCATGTGTTATCACCGGAAATTGGACCAGTCAGAGGTGGGCCGCGGTCAAGAAGGACTTGAAGAATTTATACATGAAGGAATATGTGAATCGGCCTCCACGCGCGAGTTTGGGCTTAGTTAGCCCGTGTATCTTTAATTATATTGTTTAGAAGTTAGAGTTTTACCCGTGCACGGTTTAGTGCACGCCCACATTAGAAAGTCCCCTGGACTATAAATATGTACCTAGGGTTTATGGAATAAACAACAACCAACGTTCAACCACAAACAAATCTCGGCGCATCGCCAACTCCTTCGTCTCGAGGGTTTCTACCGGTAAGCATCATGCTGCCTAGATCGCATCTTGCGATCTAGGCAGCACAGCCTGCCTACGTTGTTCATGCGTTGCTCGTACTGAAGCGCTTTTGATGGCGAGCAACGTAGTTATCATAGATGTGTTAGGGTTAGCATTGTTCTTCATGCTGCATGCTTTCGTAGTGCAACCCTTGCGCATCTAGCCGTCCTTGTGCCTCATCATGGGTGCAGGGGCGGCACCCCGCTTGATCATAGTTTAGTAGATCTGATCCGTTACGATCGCTCCTTGTTCTACAAGGATTAGTTTAATATCTGCAATAGTTAGGCCTTACAAAGGGGTGGAGGATCCAGCGGCACGTAGGGTGTCGTTTGCGAGCCCTAGACGGGATGTTCCGAGGATCAACCTTGTGTTGGTTTTTAGGCCTCGTCTAGGGCAAGCTTACGATCACCGTGCGTGAGCGCGAGGCCCAACCTAGAGTAGGATGATCCGATTATGCGGTGAAAACCCCACATCGTCGTGGATCTCATTAGCTCTACCATGATCAAGCAGGACCACCACATATTCGGCCACCTTGGACGAACCGTGGGTGGATCGGCTCTTTGAGCCGATTCACAGGACAACCTGAGAGCCGATCGAGGCTCGTATTTAACGTGTACGTGTGTGCCCTGCAGGAAACTAAGCGAGGCATCATCCACACCTTCCCGACCAGGTATAGGTCAGGTGGCACGCCCTTGCGACCCAGCATCGCGCGACCAGGAGGCTTTGCGGGCCGTCGCTCTGAGGGACTGGGGCCAGCAGCCCTAGTCATTCCCGGCTCTACCGTGTTGGCCTCATGCCCGCTGTCTGGTAAAGCGGCGCATTGGTATAAACTATTGAAGGACGGGCGCTCTCTTGATTGGAAGGATATTGTGCCTCTATTTTATTCCAAGTTCTATCCTCCAAGTGAAATTCACAAAGATCGAAACCATATATATAATTTTTGGCCTCATGATGGAGAGAGTATTGCCCAAGCATGGGAGAGATTGAAGACTTTAATGCTCAAATGCCCCAATCATGAGCTTCCAGGTAATATCATCATTGATAATTTCTATGCAAGACTTTCTTTTCAAGATAAGACCTTGCTGGATACTACTTGTTCTGGATCATTCACGAGCAATAAAGAAGAGTTTAAAAGGGACCTTCTTGATCGGATTAAGGAGAACGCTGAAGATTGGGAGAACGACAAAGGTAAAGAGTCAGGTATAAACTATGATTATGAATGCATTGAAACTTTTATGAATACTGATAAATTTCGAAATATGAGTGCTACTTATGGTCTTGACTCTCAAGTTGCTGCAAATCTTTATAAAGCTTTTGCTTCTCACATTGAATTGCCTAGGAAGAATTTTGATAAGTATCATGAACCTTTTAAAGAGGCTTGCATGAAGAATGAAATTGTTGTTAATGATTGCAATAAGCATGCTCAAACTCCTAAGAATGCTATTTCCTATAAGCATGTTAATTTTTGTGGAATACATAGACCTTGTGGAATTAATCAAATAGAAGATGAATATTGTATCCATCACAGAAATGAAAAAACTAGAAAGTGGTCTAGAGCTCTAGATGATCTTGGAGAAAAAGTGTGTGCCCTCTATCCTTTTATTTGTGAACTTTGCCATAGAGTTGGTCATTTTAATTTTCAATGTTCCTCCAATGATAATTCAAACCCCATGAGTGCTGCAAATTTGTATTGTGATGATGAAATTATTCCTAATCAGCATGATGAACTTACCTTATTTTTGAAGTGTGAAGAGTTATCAAGAAAAATTTCTTTGTTAAATATTAACGATCTTGATATTGATGATGTCCTGCATGGTTGTCTTTCTTATTGCATTAATAATTGCCATACAAATACTTACATACAAAATATTTTAGAAGATGACACCTTGCCAAAATATGATAGGACCGCTGTGTGTTTTCAATTAATTAATGAAAAGGAGGGATCCTCCCAAGTTTCTTCTATTGTTTCTAAAAGTAAATCAGGTTATGCGGACAAGCCACCCTTCAAGCCTCTTCCTCCTAAAGAAGGAAGCGAGGAGAGGGAAGAAGAGAAGAAGAAGAAGAAGGGAACGAAGAAGAAGAAGAAGAAGAAGAAGAAGGAGAATAAAAAGAAAGAGGTAACGGCGTATCCCCGCGTGAATGAGATAACGCTAGGTAACCGTAAGTATGTTGCTCCTAATGATTATTATGATAATGAATCTGAGTACGATGATCTTCCTATACCCTTTACCCATATTAGTGATCATGATTTGGATGAGCACGCTGCCTTTGATATTGAAAATCTCTTTGGTACTGATTATGAAATTAATGATGATAGCATTATTCATGTCCCCTTAAACGATGATATTGAAAGCTCTAAGCTTGGGGATGTTGTGCTTGAAGATCCTGTATTTGAGACATCTACTTTTAGTGAAAATGATGATATTACATATTCAGGTTTAGATAATTGCTATAGAGATGTATATGACACATGTTACAATTATCCTTATGAAACTTGTCATAGTTATGATGGGCTTGCCAAAAACAATTCTTTTAATATGCAACTTGTTTACCATGTTCAAATTCTTGATAATAATCTTGCTCCAATTACTATTAATGAGAATAACTCTTCTTATGCCAAAATTAATGATACTTCTATGCATATGAACCATGATAAGAATGTTTTAAGTGACGGGTATATTGTGGATTTCATCAATGATGCTACTGAAAGTTATTATGAGAGAGGGAAATATGGTTATATGCATCTTAATAATATTAAGTTTCCCCTCTTTATGTTGAGAATCTTTAAGTTACTCGTGTTTTATCCTCTTATGCTTGCCACTTTGCTCTTCATGAATTCATTTGTGTATAAGATTCTTTTGCATAGGAAGCATGTTAGGCTCAAATGTGTTTTGAATTGCCTCTTGAAGCTCTCTTTTGCTTCAAATAATATTTCTTGCGGGTGCATCACCAAAATTGCTGAGCCCATCTTAATGGCTATAAAGAAAGAACTTCTTGGGAGATAACCCATGTGTTATTTTGCTACAGTACTTTGTTTTATATTTGTGTCTTGGAAGTTGTTTACTACTGTAGCAACCTCTCCTTATCATGTTTTTGTGCCAAGTAAAGTTTCTATGTCAAAGTTGATGTTATATTTGGGATCGCTGCGCAGAAACAGCATTGCTGACTGTCACGAATCTGGGCACAGTTTTCTGTAGAAAATTCGAAAAAATCTGCCAATTTACGAGCGTGATCCTCAGATATGTACGCAACTTTCATTAGTTTTGAGTTTTTCCATTTGAGAAAGTCTGGTGCCAGATTTAAATTCGTCTTTACGGACTGTTCTGTTTTTGACAGATTCTGCCTTTTATTTCACATTGCCTCTTTTGCTATATTGGATTCATTTCTTTGATCCATTAATGTCCAGTAGCTTTATGCAATGTCCAGAAGTGAAAAGAATGTTTGTGTCACCTCTGAACATGTGAATTTTTGATTATGCACTAACCCTCTAATGAGTTTGCTTGAAGTTTGGTGTGAAGGAAGTTTTCAAGGGTCAAGAGAGGAGGATGATATACTACGATCAAGAAGAATGAAAAGTCTAAGCTTGGGGATGCCCCGGTGGTTCATCCCTGCATATTTCAAGAAGACTCAAGCATCTAAGCTTGGGGATGCCCAAGGCATCCCCTTCTTCATCGACAAAGTATCAGGTTCCTTCTCTTGAAACTATATTTTTATTCGTCACATCTTATATACTTTACTTGGAGCGTCTGTATGCTTTTGTTTTTGTTTTTGTTTGAATAAATGATTGTTTGGGAGAGAGACACGCTCCGCTGGTTCGTATGAACACATGTGTTCTTAGCTTTTAATTTTCATGGCGAAGGTTGAAACTGCTTCGTTAATTGTTATATGGTTGGAAACGGGAAATGCTACATGTAGTAATTGGTATAATGTCTTGAATAATGTGAAACTTGGCAATTGTTGTGCTCATATAGATCTTGTTTAAGCTCTTGCATCATGTACCTTGTACCCATTAATGAATAATTACATAGAGCTTGTTAAAATTTGGTTTGCATGATTGGTCTCTCTAAGTCTAGATATTTTCTGGTTGAGGTGTTTGAACAACAAGGAGACGATGTAAAGTCTTATAATGCTTACAATATGTTTATATGTGAGTCTTGCTGCACCATTTCATACTTGACTTTGCTTCAAATAACCTTGCTAGCCTAAACCTTGTATCGAGAGGGAATACTTCTCATGCATCCAAATACTTGAGCCAATATTCATGCCATTTGTGTCCACCATACCTACCTACTACATGGTATTTCTCCGCCATTCCAAAGTAAATTGCTTGAGTGCTACCTTTAAACCATTCAAAATTTATCACCTCTGATTTGTGTCAATGTTTAATAGCTCATGAGGAAGTATGTGGTGTTTATCTTTCAATCTTGTTGGGCAACTTTCACCAATGGACTAGTGGCTTCATCCGCTTATCCAATAATTTTGCAAAAAGAGCTGGCAATGGGATTCCCAGTCCCAAATTAATTAACAAAAATAGACACTCCTCCATGGTATGTGATTGTTGGACGGCACCCGAAGGATTCGGTTAGCCATGGCTTGAGAAAGCAAAGGTGGGGAGGAGTGTCATCATAATAAAACTAAAATTAAAAGGCACTCCTTCGTGGTATGAGATTGTTGGCAGGCACCCGAGGATTCGGTTAGCCATGGTTTGTGAAAGAAAGGTTGGAAGGAGTGCCACCCAAAAATAAAATAAAATGGGAGCCGCTCTTTGAAGGTTTGCCTGGCAAGGGGGTTAGAGTACCCGCTACCATTCGTTGACAACAACAAACACCTCTCAAAACTTTATTTTTATGCTCTCTATATGTTTTCAAAATCAAAGCTCTAGCACAAATATAGCAATCGATGCTTTCCTCTTTGAAGGACCATTCTTTTACCTTATTGTTGAGTCAGTTTACCTATTCTTTCTACCTTAGAAGCAAACACTTGTGTAAATTGTGTGCATTGATTCTTACATGTTTACCTATTGCACTTGTTATATTACTTTGTGTTGACAATTATCCACGAGATATACATGTTAAAGTTGAAAGCAACCGCTGAAACTTATATCTTCCTTTGTATTGTTTCAAAGCTTTCTACTAAGAATTTATTGCTTATGAGTTAACTCTTATGCAAGACTCATTGATGCTTGTCTTGAAAGTATTATTCATGAAAAGTCTTTGTTATATGATTCATTTGTTTGCTCATTGTCTTCATCATTGCTTCGAATCTCTGCATTTATCTCATGTGCTTTACAATAGTATGATCAAGGTTATGATGGCATGTCACTTCAGAAATTATCTTTGTTATCGTTTTACCTGCTCGGGACGAGCAGAACTAAGCTTGGGGATGCTGATACGTCTCCGACGTATCGATAATTTCTTATGTTCCATGCTACTTTATTGATGATACCTACATGTTTTATACACATTATATGTCATATTTATGCATTTTCTGGAACTAACCTATTAACAAGATGCCGAAGTGCCAGTTCCTGTTTCGTTTTTGGTTTCAGAAATCCTAGTAACGAAATATTCTCGGAATTGGACGAAATCAACGCCTGTTCCTATTTTGCCGGAAGCATCGAACACCCGAGAGCCGCGAGGGGGGCCCTGTGGGCCCTAGATGACATGGTGGCGCGGCCAGGGCTGGGCCCGCGCCACCCTATGGTGTCGTCGCCTCGTTGACCCTCCTGCGCCGCCTCTTCGCCTATTTAAAGCCCCTGCATCGAAAACCCTTACGGAGGAAGCCACGATACGAGAAAAGTTCCAGAGCCGCCGCCATCGCGAAGCCAAGATCTGGGGGACAGGAGTCTCTGTTCCGGCACCCTGTCGGACGGGGAAGTGCCCCCGGAAGGCTTCTCCATCGACACCGCTGCCATCTCCACCGCCATCTTCATCACCGCTGCTGCTCCCATGAGGAGGGAGTAGTTCTCCCGGGGCTGAGGGCTCCGCTGTAGCTATGTGGTTCATCTCTCTCTTTATGTGATCTAGTTGAATATCGTCTATGTGCTACTCTAGTGATGTTATTAAAGTACTCTATTCCTCCTCCACGTGTGTAATGGTGATAGTGTGTGCACCGTGTGAGTACTTGGCGTAGGCTATGATTATGATCTCTTGTAGATTATGAAGTTAATTATTGCTATGATGGTATTGATGTGTATTATTCCTCCTACATATGCATGATGGTGATAGTGTGCATGCTATGTTAGTTCTTGGTGTAATTATGTTGATCTATCTTGCACTCTAAGGTTATTTAAATATGAACATTGCATTGTGGAGCTTGTTAACTCCGGCATTGAGGGTTCGTGTAATCCTACGCAATGCGTTCATCATCCAACAAAAGAGTGTAGAGTAGTCCTATTATGTGATCATTGTTGAGAGTGTCCACTAGTGAAAGCAGGATCCCTAGGCCTTGCTTCCAAGCATCGAATCTCCGTTTGTTTACTGTTTTGCTGCATGTTTACTCGCTGCCATATTTTATTCAGATTGCTATTACCACTCATATACATCCATATTACTTGTATTTCACTATCTCTTCGCCGAACTAGTGCACCTATACACCTGACAAGTGTATTTGGTGTGTTGGGGACACAAGAGACTTCTTGCTTTGTGGTTGCAGGGTTGCATGAGAGGGATATCTTCGACCTCTTCCTCCCTGAGTTCGATAAACCTTGGGTGATCCACTTAAGGGAAACTTGCTGCTGTTCTACGAACCTCTGCTCTTGGAGGCCCAACACTGTCTACAAGAATAGAAGCACCCGTAGACATCACCCCCCCTTATATAGGAGTGTTGGAGATATGCCCAAGAGGCAATAATAAAAGTGGTTATTATATATCTTTATGTTTATGATAAAAGTTTATATACCATGCTATAATTGTATTAACTGAAACATTGATACATGTGTGATATGTAAACAACAAAGAGTCCCTAGTAAGCCTCTTAACTAGCTTGTTGATTAATAGATGATTAGTTTCATAATCATGAACATTGGATGTTATTAATAACAAGGTTATATCATTGTATGAATGATGTAATGGACACACCCAATTAAGCGTAGCATAAGATCACGTCATTAAGTTATTTGCTATAAGCTTTCGATACATAGTTACCTAGTCCTTATGACCATGAGATCATATAAATCACTTATACCGGAAAGGTACTTTGATTACATCAAACGCCACTGCGTAAATGGGTGGTTATAAAGATGGGATTAAGTATCCGGAAAGTATGAGTTGAGGCATATGGATCAATAGTGGGATTTGTCCATCCCGATGACGGATAGATATACTCTGGGCCCTCTCGGTGGAATGTCGTCTAATGTCTTGCAAGCATATGAATAAGTTCATAAGAGACCACATACCACGGTACGAGTAAAGAGTACTTGTCAGGAGACGAGGTTGAACAAGGTATAGTGTGATACCGATGATCAAACCTCGGACAAGTAAAATATCGCGTGACAAAGGGAATTGGTATCGTATGTGAATGGTTCATTCGATCACTAAAGTCATCGTTGAATATGTGGGAGCCATTATGGATCTCCAGATCCCGCTATTGGTTATTGGTCGGAGTGAGTACTCAACCATGTCCGCATAGTTCGCGAACCGTAGGGTGACACACTTAAAGTTGGATGTTGAAATGGTAGAACTTGAATATGGAATGGAGTTTGAATATTTGTTCGGAGTCCCGGATGTGATCCCGGACATCACGAGGAGTTCCGGAATGGTCCGGAGAATAAGATTCATATATAGGATGTCATTTTATGTGAATAAAATGATGCGGAAGGTTCTATGGAAGGTTCTAGAAGGTTCTAGAAAAGTCCGGAAGAAACCACCAAGGAAGGTGGAGTCCACATGGGACTCCACCTCCATGGCCGGCCAACCCTAGTGGGGGAGGAGTCCCAAGTGGACTCCCCCTTAGGGGGCCGGCCACCCCCCCTATGGAAGGTGGAATTCCCACCTCTAGTGGGAGGGAAGGTTTCCCACCATATGGAAGGTTTTGGGTTCGGGTCTTATTCGAAGACTTGTAGTCCAACACTTGGGGCTTCCACCTATATATAGAGGGCCAAGGGGAGGGGGCCGGCCACACCAAAGCCTCAAGCTTGGCCGCCCCCATAGTGGCCGGCCACCCCCTCTCCCCAAACCCTAGCGCCCCGCTCCTCCACCATATCCCGCACGCTTAGCGAAGCTCCGCCGGATTTCTCCACCGCCACCGACACCACGCCGTCGTGCTGTCGGATTCAAGAGGAGCTACTACTTCCGCTGCCCGCTGGAACGGGGAGGTGGACGTCGTCTTCATCAACAACCGAACGTGTGACCGAGTACGGAGGTGCTGCCCGTTCGTGGCGCCGGAACCGATCGTGATCAAGATCTTCTACGCGCTTTTGCAAGCGGCAAGTGAACGTCTACCGCAGCAACAAGAGCCTCCTCTTGTAGGCTTTGGAATCTCTTCAAGGGTGAGTCTCGATAATCCCCTCGTTGCTACCGTCTTCTAGATTGCATCTTGGCTTGGATTGCGTGTTCGCCGTAGGAAAATTTTTGTTTTCTATGCTACGTTATCCTACAGTGGTATCAGAGCCGTGTCTATGCATAGATGGTTGCACGAGTAGAACACAATGGTTTGTGGGCGTTGATGCTCTTGTTATCTTTAGTTGAGTACTTTGCATCTTTGTGGCATAGTGGGATGAAGCGGCTCGGGCTAACTTTACATGACCGCGTTCATGAGATTTGCTCCACGCTTGACATGCAACTTGTATTGCATAAGTGGCTTTGCGGGTGTCTGTCTCTCCTACTATAGTGAAGATTCAATTTACTCTTCTATTGACAACACTAGTATCACCGTTGTGGTTCATGTTCGTAGGTAGATTGGATCTTGCTCGAAAACCCTAAACCACGTAAAATATGCAAACCAAATTAGAGAACGTCTAACTTGTTTTTGCAGGGTTTGGTGATGTGATATGGCCATAATGTGATGATGAATATGTATGAGATGATCATTATTGTATTGTGGCAACCGGCAGGAGCCTTATGGTTGTCTTTAAATTTCATGTTGAGTAGTATTTCAAAGTAGTTGTAATAGTTGCTACATGGAGGACGATCATGAAGACGGCGCCATTGACCTTGGTGCTTCGCCGACGATGATGGAGATCATGCCCGTTGATGATGGAGATCATGTCCGTGCTTTGGAGATGAAGATCAAAGGCGCAAAGACAAAAGGGCCATATCATATCACATATGAACTGCATGTGATGTTAATCCTTTTATGCATCTTATTTTGCTTAGATCGCGACGGTAGCATTATAAGATGATCCCCCTCACTAAAATCTCAAGATAATAAAGTGTTCATCCTTAGTAGCACCGTTATCAAGTCTTATCGTTTCGAAGCATCTCGTGATGATCGGGTGTGATAGATTCGATAAGTACATATAACGGGTGCAAGACAGTTTTGCACATGCGGATACTAAGGTGGCCTTGACGAGCCTAGCATGTACAGACATGGTCTCGGAACACGTGATACCGAAAGGTAGAGCATGAATCATATGATTGATATGATGAACACTTTGAGTGTTCGCCATTGAAATTACATCTTGTCTCGTGATGATCGGGCATAGGTATGATGGATTTGGTTCGTGTGATCACTAAGACAATGCGAGGGATATTGTTTTGAGTGGGAGTTCACCTAGATTTTTAATTATGTAGAATTAAAATTTGAACTCAATTTGTCATAAACTTAGTCTAAACTATTGCAAATATGTTGTAGATATGGCGTCCTCAATCAATTTTAACCAGTTCCTAGAGAAAGAAAAGCTTAAGAGCAACGGTAGCAACTTCACCGACTGGTTCCGTCATGTGAGGATCTTCCTCAATGGCGGAAATCTGCAATATGTGCTTGATGCACCGCTAGGTGACCCTCCTGCAGAAACTGAAACCGATGAAGTAAAGAATGTTTACATGACTCGGAAAACTCGGTACTCTCAAGTTCAGTGTGCCATCTTATGCAGTCTGGAATCCGATCTTCAAAAACGTTTTGAGCACCACGATCCTCATGAGTTGATAAAAGAGTTGAAGACTATTTTTGAGACTCATGCGGCCGTGGAATGCTATGAAGCATCGAAACACTTTTTCAGCTGTATGATGGAAGAAGGCAGCTCCATTAGTGAGCACATGCTCGTTATGACCGGGCATGCGAAGAAACTCAGTGACTTGGGAATAGTGATTCCTAACAGACTGGGGATTAATCGTGTCCTTCAATCACTGCCACCAAGTTACAAGAACTTTGTGATGAATTACAATATGCAGAACATGAACAAGGAGTTTCCTGAACTCTTTGGCATGCTAAAAGCTGCTGAGATTGAGATCAAGAAAGAGCACCAAGTGTTGATGGTCAACAAGACCACCAGCTTCAAGAAACAGGGCAAGTCTAAAGGCAAGAACAAGAAGAGTGGCAAGAAAGCTGCCACGCCTCCTGTGAAACCTAAGTCTGGCCCTAAGCCTGATGCTGAGTGTTATTACTGCAAGGAGAAGGGACACTGGAAGCGTAATTGCTCCAAGTATTTGGCGGATCTGAAGAGCGGCCTTATCAAGAAGAAGAAAGAAGGTATATCTGATATACATGTTATAGATGTTTATCTCACTAGTTCTCGTTCTAGTACCTGGGTATTTGATACTGGTTCGGTTGCTCATATTTGTAACTCGAAACAGGAACTAAAGAATAAACGACAACTGCTGAAAGATGAAGTGACGATGCGCGTTGGAAACGGATCCAAGGTCAATGTGATCGCAGTCGGGACACTTCCTCTACATCTACCTTCGGGATTAGTTTTAAGCCTAAATAATTGTTATTATGTACCCGCGTTGAGCATGAACATTATATCAGGATCTTGTTTAATGCAAGACGGTTATTCATTCAAGTCTGAGAATAATGGTTGTTCTATTTTTATGAATAATATCTTTTATGGTCGAGCACCACAAAAGAATGGCTTATTTCTGTTAGATCTCGATAGTAGTAATACGCATATACATAACATTGATGCTAAGCGAATTAAATTGAATGATAATTCTACTTATATGTGGCACTGTCGTCTTGGTCATATTGGAGTGAAACGCATGAAGAAACTCCATACTAATGGATTACTTGAATCACTTGACTTTGAGTCACTTGATAGATGCGAAGCATGTCTGATGGGAAAAATGACTAAGACTCCATTCTCGGGTATGATGGAGCGAGCTACTGACTTATTGGAAATCATACACACAGATGTATGTGGACCAATGAGTGTAGCATCGCGCGGTGGTTATCGTTATGTTCTAACCTTCACAGATGATTTGAGTAGATATGGGTATATCTATTTAATGAAACATAAATCCGAAACTTTCGAGAAGTTTAAGGAATTCCAAAGTGAAGTAGAAAATCAACGTAACAAGAAGATTAAATTTCTACGATCTGATCGCGGAGGTGAATATCTAAGTTATGAGTTTGGCATGCATTTAAAGAAATGCGGAATACTTTCACAATTGACACCGCCGGGAACACCACAACGAAACGGTGTGTCCGAACGTCGTAATCGAACTCTCTTAGATATGGTTCGTTCTATGATGTCTCTTACTGATTTGCCGTTATCATTTTGGAGTTATGCATTAGAGACAGCCGCATTCACTTTAAATAGAGCACCATCAAAATCCGTTGAAACGACGCCGTATGAATTATGGTTTAATAAGAAACCTAAGCTGTCGTTCCTAAAAGTTTGGGGTTGCGAAGCCTATGTAAAAAAGTTACAACCGGACAAGCTAGAACCCAAAGCGGAGAAATGCGTCTTCATAGGATACCCTAAGGAAACTATAGGGTACACTTTCTATCACAGATCCGAAGGCAAGATCTTTGTTGCTAAGAACGGAACCTTTCTTGAGAAAGAATTTCTCACTAAAGAAGTGACTGGAAGAAAAGTAGAACTCGATGAGATTGAAGAATCTCTACTCGTTGATCAGAGTAGCGCAGTACCGGAAAATGTTCCTGTACCACCTACACCGGCAACAGAGGAAGCTAATGATAATGATCATGAAACTTCAAATGAGACAGCTACTGAACCTCGCAGATCGACAAGGGATCGTGCCACTCCAGATTGGTATGATCCTTGTCTAAATGTCATGATTGTGGATAACAATGATGAAG
This sequence comes from Lolium multiflorum, assembly GCA_030979885.1. Taxonomy (NCBI): domain Eukaryota; kingdom Viridiplantae; phylum Streptophyta; class Magnoliopsida; order Poales; family Poaceae; genus Lolium; species Lolium multiflorum. The sequence continues at coordinate 100,731,431 of CM061750.1, read as the reverse complement.
ACCCTGCGACGTATGAAGAAGCGATGATGAGCCCAGATTCCAACAAATGGCAAGAAGCCATGAAATCCGAAATGGGATCCATGTATGATAACAAAGTATGGACTTTGGTAGAATTACCTGATAGCCGCAAGGCTGTCGAGAATAAATGGATCTTCAAAAGAAAAACAGATGCTGATGGTAATATTACTGTCTATAAAGCTCGACTTGTCGCAAAGGGTTTCCGACAAATTCAAGGTGTTGACTACGATGAGACTTTCTCACCTGTAGCGAAGCTAAAATCTGTGAGGATTTTGTTAGCAATAGCTGCATTTTTCGATTATGAGATTTGGCAGATGGATGTCAAAACGGCGTTCCTTAATGGAGACATTGAGGAAGAGTTGTATATGGTACAACCCAAAGGTTTTGTCGATCCTAAAAATGCTGACAAAGTATGCAAACTTCAGCGTTCAATCTATGGACTGAAGCAAGCATCGAGAAGTTGGAACCGACGTTTTGATAAGGTGATCAAAGACTTCGGGTTTATACAGTGTCATGGAGAGGCCTGTATTTACAAGAAAGTGAGTGGGAGCTCTGTAGCATTCCTGATATTATATGTAGATGACATATTATTAATTGGGAATGATATAGAACTATTAAGCAGTGTAAAGGGTTATTTGAATAATAGTTTTTCAATGAAAGACCTTGGTGAAGCATCATATATATTAGGCATCAAGATTTATAGAGATAGATCAAGACGTCTAATAGGGCTATCACAGAGTACATACCTGGACAAGATTCTGAAAAAGTTTAGAATGGACGAAAGTAAGAAAGGATTCTTACCTATGTTACCAGGCAAGGTCTTGAGTAAGACTCAAGGACCGGCTACGGCAGAAGAAAGAGAAAGGATGAGTCAGATCCCCTATGCCTCGGCAGTAGGCTCTATCATGTATGCCATGCTATGTACAAGACCGGATATAGCACATGCTGTTAGTTTGACTAGCAGATATCAAAGTGATCCAGGAATGGAACACTGGACAGCGGTCAAGAATATCCTGAAGTACTTGAAAAGAACTAAGGATATGTTTCTTTGTTATGGAAGTGACCAAGAGCTCGTTGTAACAAGTTACACCGATGCAAGTTGGAACACTGATCCCGATGACTCTAAGTCACAATCTGGGTACGTGTTTATATTGAATGGTGCTGCAGTAAGCTGGGCAAGCTCGAAGCAGTGCACGGTGGCGAAATCCTCAACAGAATCGGAGTACATAGCGGCTTCAGAGGCTTCATCAGAAGCGGTATGGATGAAGAGGTTCATTATAGAGCTCGGTGTGGTTCCTAGTGCATTGGACCCACTAGTCATCTACTGTGACAACATGGGTGCCATTGCCAATGCACAAGAACCAAGGTCACACAAGAGGCTGAAGCATATCAAGCTGCGTTACCACTCGATTCGTGAGTACATCGAAGATGGAGAAGTAAAGATTTGCAAAGTACACACTGATCTGAATGTAGCAGATCCGTTGACTAAAGCTCTCCCTAGGGCAAAGCATGACCAACACCAGAATGCCATGGGTGTTAGGTACCTTACAATGTAATCTAGATTATTGACTCTAGTGCAAGTGGGAGACTGTTGGAGATATGCCCAAGAGGCAATAATAAAAGTGGTTATTATATATCTTTATGTTTATGATAAAAGTTTATATACCATGCTATAATTGTATTAACTGAAACATTGATACATGTGTGATATGTAAACAACAAAGAGTCCCTAGTAAGCCTCTTAACTAGCTTGTTGATTAATAGATGATTAGTTTCATAATCATGAACATTGGATGTTATTAATAACAAGGTTATATCATTGTATGAATGATGTAATGGACACACCCAATTAAGCGTAGCATAAGATCACGTCATTAAGTTATTTGCTATAAGCTTTCGATACATAGTTACCTAGTCCTTATGACCATGAGATCATATAAATCACTTATACCGGAAAGGTACTTTGATTACATCAAACGCCACGTAAATGGGTGGTTATAAAGATGGGATTAAGTATCCGGAAAGTATGAGTTGAGGCATATGGATCAATAGTGGGATTTGTCCATCCCGATGACGGATAGATATACTCTGGGCCCTCTCGGTGGAATGTCGTCTAATGTCTTGCAAGCATATGAATAAGTTCATAAGAGACCACATACCACGGTACGAGTAAAGAGTACTTGTCAGGAGACGAGGTTGAACAAGGTATAGTGTGATACCGATGATCAAACCTCGGACAAGTAAAATATCGCGTGACAAAGGGAATTGGTATCGTATGTGAATGGTTCATTCGATCACTAAAGTCATCGTTGAATATGTGGGAGCCATTATGGATCTCCAGATCCCGCTATTGGTTATTGGTCGGAGTGAGTACTCAACCATGTCCGCATAGTTCGCGAACCGTAGGGTGACACACTTAAAGTTGGATGTTGAAATGGTAGAACTTGAATATGGAATGGAGTTCGAATATTTGTTCGGAGTCCCGGATGTGATCCCGGACATCACGAGGAGTTCCGGAATGGTCCGGAGAATAAGATTCATATATAGGATGTCATTTTATGTGAATAAAATGATGCGGAAGGTTCTATGGAAGGTTCTAGAAGGTTCTAGAAAAGTCCGGAAGAAACCACCAAGGAAGGTGGAGTCCACATGGGACTCCACCTCCATGGCCGGCCAACCCTAGTGGGGGAGGAGTCCCAAGTGGACTCCCTTAGGGGGCCGGCCACCCCCTATGGAAGGTGGAATTCCCACCTCTAGTGGGAGGGAAGGTTTCCCACCATATGGAAGGTTTTGGGTTCGGGTCTTATTCGAAGACTTGTAGTCCAACACTTGGGGCTTCCACCTATATATAGAGGGCCAAGGGGAGGGGGCCCACACCAAAGCCTCAAGCTTGGCCGCCCCCATAGTGGCCGGCCACCCCCTCTCCCCAAACCCTAGCGCCCCGCTCCTCCACCATATCCCGCACGCTTAGCGAAGCTCCGCCGGATTTCTCCACCGCCACCGACACCACGCCGTCGTGCTGTCGGATTCAAGAGGAGCTACTACTTCCGCTGCCCGCTGGAACGGGGAGGTGGACGTCGTCTTCATCAACAACCGAACGTGTGACCGAGTACGGAGGTGCTGCCCGTTCGTGGCGCCGGAACCGATCGTGATCAAGATCTTCTACGCGCTTTTGCAAGCGGCAAGTGAACGTCTACCGCAGCAACAAGAGCCTCCTCTTGTAGGCTTTGGAATCTCTTCAAGGGTGAGTCTCGATAATCCCCTCGTTGCTACCGTCTTCTAGATTGCATCTTGGCTTGGATTGCGTGTTCGCCGTAGGAAATTTTTTGTTTTCTATGCTACGTTATCCTACAAGGAGGTGGAGCCGAGGGTTTCGTTTTGTACAAGTTACAGAGTCCGGGACTGTTTCTAACTCATCCCGCCAGATTACAAATAACACTTCCTATTACAACTCTAACTTTCCTTAATATATCTTGGACTCCCGAACCTTCTTATTCTTCGGATAGTGGGCCTCCAGTAAACCCCGGGTACTATCTTCGGCAAGCCCATTTGGGATGCCTATGTCACCAATGGACTAGTGGCTTCATCCGCTTATCCAATAATTTTGCAAAAAGAGCTGGCAATGGGATTCCCAGTCCCAAATTAATTAACAAAAATAGACACTCCTCCATGGTATGTGATTGTTGGACGGCACCCGAAGGATTCGGTTAGCCATGGCTTGAGAAAGCAAAGGTGGGGAGGAGTGTCATCATAATAAAACTAAAAAAAAAGGCACTCCTTCATGGTATGAGATTGTTGGTAGGCACCCGAGGATTCGGTTAGCCATGGTTTGTGAAAGAAAGGTTGGAAGGAGTGCCACCCAAAAATAAAATAAAATGGGAGCCGCTCTTTGAAGGTTTGTCTGGCAAGGGGGTTAGAGTGCCCACTACCATTCGTTGACAACAACAAACACCTCTCAAAACTTTACTTTTATGCTCTCTTTATGTTTTCAAAACCAAAGCTCTAGCACAAATATAGCAATCGATGCTTCCCTCTTTGAAGGGCCACTCTTTTACTTTATGTTGAGTCAGTTTACCTACTTCCTTCCATCTTAGAAGCAAACACTTGTGTCAACTGTGCATTGATTCTTACATACTTGCTTATTTGCATTCATCATATTACTTTGTGTTGACAATTATCCATGAGATATGCATGTTGAAAGTTGAAAGCAACCGCTGAAACTTAAATCTTCCTCTGTGTTGCTTCGATGCCTTTACTTTGAATTTATCGCTTTGTGAGTTAACTCTTGTGCAAGACTTTTTGATGCTTGTCTTGAAAGTACTCTTCATGAAAAGTTTTGCTATATGTTATCTATTTGTTAGCAACTATAGATCATTGCCTTGAGTCACTTCATTCATTTCATATGCTTTGTAATAGTATGATCAAGGTTATGTAAGTAGCATGTCACTATAGAAATTACTCTTTTTATCGTTTACCTACTCGAGGGCGAGCAGGAACTAAGCTTGGGGATGCTGATACGTCTCCAACGTACCTATAATTTCTGACGTTCCATGCTTGTTTTATGACAATACTTACATGTTTTGCTTGCACTTTATGATGATGCATTTTCCGGAACTAACCTATTAACAAGATGCCACAGTGCCTGTTCGTTGTTTTTGGTTCCAGAAAGGCTGTTCGGGCAATATTCTCGGAATTGGACGAAATCAACGCCAAAGATCTTATTTTTCCCGGAGGCTCCAACACCGAAGGGGAGTCGGAGGAGAGCCAGGGGGCCACACACATGTGGCCGCGAGGCCCCGGCCGCGCCGGCCTAGTGTGTGAAAGTATAGAGATGGTAAACCTAGAGGGGGGGTGAATAGGTTTCTACAGATTTTAATTCTTTCTTTGCAATATTAGGCTTTGCGAAATATTAGGCTTTCTTTACAAGGAATCGGGTCTATTGCAACAACAAAAATTGTCGCGATAGATGCCATTTTGTGGCAATATGCACCTATTGCCACGAAATGACGTTCGTTGGCAAGCGTTGCAATTACATGTATGGTAATAGGCTATTGCAACGAAAACGCGATTGTGGCAACAAAGTGATCTATTGCAACAACCATGCGGGAAGTTGCCACATGTTTTCCCGTGGCAGCACTCACTTATCTCCACAATTCGGTTTGTGGAGATAGCTTGTCGCAACATGCAACCGTGCCGTGGCGTTTGCCAGTTTGTGGTCGATAGACATTTGTGGCAATAACCTATGCCAACGTCCCACGTTTCGTGGCGCGCTCTCTTTCGTGGCAAAAGCGAGACGTGGCGATAACCTATGGCAACATCTACTGGTTTGTAGCATTAGCCATTTGCCACGGATCGCTACGCTCGTGGTATTAACTTATGGCGACAATCATTCCACTCGTTGCGATAAATAGGTATGGCAACGGTAAAAAAATTTGTGGCGGGAAGGTGTTGCGACAATTTTAACATTTCGTGGCGATACTCTATTTCAACAAAATCCAGTTTCGTGGCGCCAAATGCTTATCGCAACGGGGAAAATGATTGTAGCAAGAAGCTACTGCAACAATGTAAACTTTTCGTGGAGATACTCTATTTCAACAAAGTTTTATTCCGTGGCGCCAAATAGTTATCACAGCATGCATAAAAAATGTGGTAACAATTTATTGCAACAATAAAAAATTCTTCGTTGCTACATTCTAGCGCAACAAAGCATGTAGTCATGGCGACTAGGATTTGACGCAACACTATATTTTTCGTGGTGCTAACGTAAGGCAACAAAAAGTGAGTTGTGGCAATAGCTTATCGCAACCATAAAAAAAATACAGCCATTGAATTACAAAATTCAAATCCACACGTATAATATGTAGGTTCATACAAATCATAATTCTCATATCAAATATCCATCAAATGCAACTAAAGTAAAATGTAGCAATCCAGCAGAGTTGAGTCCATTGCTACCATGGTAGTTGAACTCTCTAAACTATGTGCGTTTTTCGTGTACTTCAACCCTATCCAGCTAAGTCTTTGGGTCCTGCAATCAAAAAAATGAAGAACTTAAGTAAAGCAAGCAAGTTATGTCAACAAGCTAATACCTAATGAAATTATGTAAGGCAATATCTATGATGGAATGCCCAGGTGTTAACCATGCAACATACCCAGGTGTAAACCAAAAGAGAATGTACTGAACTGACAGAAGGCTTGCACTGTTGATGAGATAAAATTATAAAGTAGATTTTGATTACTTCGTGATTCAATGTTTCAGTTGCATGACGAACTACAATGTGAAAATAGTACAAAGATCCTATTTGAGTGAATGATTTATAGATGGTGTGACCTATAGAAGTGCAAACAACCTACAGTAGTAGAATTAAAACAACCACAAAATAACATGATGTAATCTACAAAAGTGCAAACAAGATGCTCTGATGCTGCTACTTGCAATCAAGTATATGCTTTCAGCATGTAATTTCAAGGAAATACTAAAATATTGTATGTATTAGAGATTAAACATGAGAACCAAAAAGGGGCGCTCAAATTCAATTATCAGGTCTGAGTCTTGATGGTCTCCAGTTAGTACTAGTATTAACACATTTGACAAGAATGCAATCTGTATAAGGCTACCCTGATGCACATGCATCGGGGTCAAAGAATTTTTTTAGTACTACTTATGAGATAAATAAGACTAGTGCATCAGGTTATGCCAAGAAAGGTTCATCATGGAGGCATAATCTCAACAAGCAATGCGGCAAAGCACTTGAACATGCATCTGATTAATTTTCCATGCCATATATACATCGCATAAGTAACAAGGACAAAATCAATTGTAGAGGAAGAGGTTGTACAGAAGCATTGCTATGCTACTACAAGCTTATATTATGAGCATACTGGAAAGGGTTATAGAACTGAGCAAGCATTCAGACGAGTAAAGCATGAAGCACAAATAAATGGTCTTCTATATAGAAGTGAGCAAGGTACTGTTGTGACTTACCAATGCTCTGTACATTCGAGAATTCAATGTTGCAGCTTGTAGGAGTGAATTTGTAGAAATCAAATTTGACTTTGCTCCTAGATTCCTGTTAGGACTAGAGCTCTGTAAAAGAGTGGTTTGCAAATTTGAATTAATATTTTCTTTGTCATTCCTCTTCTTAAGCACCTGCAAGTAGAAGTGCACTTTCAGCAAGACAAGTTAGCAAAATAAATCTTACAAGGCAGGAAGCATATGACCGTAATTACCTGTTGGTTTCCCATCTGTTGGCTAAATTTAGCCATCTGCTGGTTGAACTTTGCCATCATGTTTTTTCAAATTCGAGCCTTGATCTTCGCTCCTCTTCCACCATTTTGTTTCCACCAGAGGTACCACAAATAACATAACACCTCAGATTCTGAGTAATGCACATAACTGTCAAATATTTTTCAGAAACCTTATCTTAGCACCTACATGTGGTTCTCTTACTAACTAGTTCTGTTCAAGCCAAACTACCTTGAAGAGGTAGCATTACATATAGAAAAGGCACAAGTCCAAAGCATGAATCACCTACTGGAAGTATTCCGTGTGCATCTATGGCCTAACCAAAGGAGAAAATTATCAGGTTACTTAAGGCATCCTAACATTGCTTTAGTCAAATAGATGACAAAACTATTCAGAGTTCCATAGTATGATTGCAGGCACATGCAGATTTTACAGAGTATTTGGATAGCAGGTCATCATGCCTGATACCATTATACAAGAATTTGAAAGCATCTTATAAATAAGAGAAGTCTGTCATCACATAGTTATTATCACACATTGAATTGCCATTTGTGAAGGCAAGCACAAGCAGCTGGATAGTGTCATGTTGGAATTATAAAAGATCACAAACTCACAATGTACAAAAACATATATTAGATGAATACTGAACATGCTTCAGTTCAGATGAACATTATTTCAGTTCAGATGAGAATAAACCACATACATGTTGAGACTAGATTCAGTAAAAGCATCGAGAGTACAATGTCCAATCAGCAAAGGATTAAAGTTAGAATCCATGTTGAGCATCTAATACAATGATTCACCAACTTGGAAAAGGAGTCAGTACGACTAGTCAGACTGGATTTACTTGTGAGAGTACCTTATGTTCAAAGCATGAAGTGTATAAGACCTATCCTCTAGTAGAAACTTACACAAATTCAACTCCTCAGCTAAGCGATTGAATACAGTTTAATCTCATCTATAGGTTGCAAGTTGCATAATCTCCTAGAGTTAAAACTGGAGAATTACATCAAATTCGTCCCAAATGGATATGATACATAACTGCATCTGGCTCCTGAACTTGACCAAGCGGATTACGTCCACCCACCTATGGCAAACCACACCCACCGGAAGACTTCCAAGGCATGTATGTACCGCAACAAATTAACCTCATGCAGCACAGACCTACACGACAAATCTTACAAAGGAGAAGAGAATGAACTAGCCCGAACAATTTCCTGCCCGAATTCCGGAACCAAATCGAACGTGATCTCACGACATCAAAAGCTGATCCCGTCATGAGATCGCAGCAAACCAGGGTCACACTTCGTCAGAACCTAGATTTTTCTAATGTAATCATGCACACAGTATTATAGATTTTCTAATGTAATATTGTAATCTCAAAAATGAATTGTCACTGTTATTGATTAATTTTATGCCTAGAGAGAATGTAATTAAGACGTGGAACAATTTCAGCGTCAGATTTGCAGATGAAGGAGATACAGAATAGAAAATATAAAGGCCCAAGCTATGCACTGCGAGCTTACAGGCAAACATGTCATTTTAGCTATGTGGTTCTGGTGTCCTATTCTATGATCTAATTTGATGCTGCGGAATGGGCAGCTTGGAATATTAGTGACAACAATCTAAGTTACAGCCTTCTAGCAAATGCACAGTCAACCACCAAGTCATGGATTTAGCAAATTCAGCGTTTCGTTTGTCTCTGGGTTGCTTCTGAAATTAAAAACTTGGGATTTGTTCTTTTGAAGTTCCACTTCTATGACCACCGTGGTATTATTATTATTCTAAAGTGTGAGGTATTTTTGCTCTCAGCTTAAACACACACGGTGACAGCAGGTCAAGTAATAGGAATGCAAGCATGTGCAACTTTGTACAACTGAATTCTTAGATTATTTTACAGACTTGCTACATACAGCCCCTTTGTATTTTCCTGATTACATTTCCTAACATGCCATGCTCTTTTCCCATTGTACACATCTTTTAATTGCCACCCATGTATTTGGCTTTAGTATCATACTCTTTAGCACCATAGCTCTAATACATTACTTCTGCTATACACGTTCAAGATTTTGTATATGCCATGTATGCTGCTCAGAACATTAAGCGTCAGATTTGCGTTGTGTAAGAACTATTCCTCCGTCCAACTCTACATGATTGATATGCGTTTTTTGTTTTGCTCTAACAGATCTTTTATGTGAATGGATGCAGAGCATACTTTTGCGCGGCAAAACTTATTACTTGATTCTGACATTTCAAAATGGTATCTATGTACACTAAATGATTTGGTGGAACACATATGCAGTTTCTGTTTTCTGATATAACTTCTAATCAATTTTGTTTCTGTGAACTACTAAACATAGGATGATTGAGCATCATGTAATTTTACATTTTTTTCATACCGAGCTAGGTTGCCCATCTCAAACAATTTCAAACTATTCATTTAATTTTTTTTGTGACTAATGTTCCATTGCTATGAATGCTAAGTATTTAAGTATTGTGCTAACCTGACCTAATGGCAACATATTTTGTTTGCATTATATGCATATATCTACTCTTTTCACGCACCTCCTATCCAGTTTATGATCTTTTCACGCCCTGCTAATTCCAGGCGAGGCACGGTTCAATCAACCCAACAAGACACGATCGATCTGCTAATTCCAGGAAAATTAAGGCCCTATGCATGAAGAGATGGGCTACAGGGCTTTAGTTTGTTTGTCCACATCTAAATCAATTGATCATGGGCTAATTATTAGTGCTAATCTCCGGCCATTAGCGCACATACCAGTATCTACTGCGAGGCGATCGATTGTGTCCAAGAGCTTCGACTCAAAAAAAAAATGTGTCCAAGAGCGGCGCGGCATCATCCTCAGCAGGCCTGATCCCCAGACGCATTCGATTGTGTACAATACCTGCGTCTCGAAGGGTGGCGGCGTGGGGCAGCGCGGGGCAGCGCGGCAACGGACTGGAGGCAGGGCGGCGGCCATCCCGACAATACCCGGCGGCCATTCCCGGCGTGGGGCAGCGCGGGGCAACGCGGGGCGGGCGGCGGCATAGCGACGACGTGGGGCAGCGCGGCAACGGCTGCGCTGGTGGCAGGCGGTAGCGGCGGCGCTGAAACGCGTGGTAGGATCCACGATGGGAGGGGATTGGAAGAAAATGGGGATTGGAAGAAAATAACCTGAGACTGAGAGTTTGTACTCCTGATCGGCGGTGGTGTGTTGACGCCGCGATGACGCCGTGAGCACGGACGAAGAGACCTCAGATCCAATCGCCACCGTGATGACGGTGTGATTTCGTTAGAGTACTAATCAGGAGTAATTGTTAGGCGCTTTTACGGGGAAGGTTAAATAGGCTTTTTTTTTTGTGGGAACAAAATTATTTGGAGGCGTTTAGCGGGAGGTTTGATTTTTTTAGGCGTAAATGCTAATTAGGTGGTGGGAAAGTAATTCTTTTTGGAGGGAATGTTTACATTAAAAAAATTGAAAAATAATATTTCCGAGCAGTATGAAATATATATGTTGTTGAAAATAATGTTACTAAAATTATTTCTGCCGTCGGCGATCTAGTTGTACAGTTCTAGGATGGGAGGAGATAGGAAGTGAATTATTGTCGGCGGTGTTGTTCGATGTGTTGACGCCGTCATGATGCTATAAGGTTGGAAACGCTTCGTGTCGTCACGCCGTCCTCCCGATTGGCTTCTCTCCCTCTTCCCAACCGTTGTTGCGTGGTTCCGGCGGCAGCGGACTGGCCTCTACCGTGTTGACGGCAGTGCATATCAAGAAGCAATTACACATACAACCAACATCACATGCCACATTTACAACCTTGACGATGCCATTTCCGATCAAATGTCGATGTATACATATCGACACCTTCGAACATAATGGCACCTTCACTTTGAGGCTACTATAGGTCATAGTGTTGCCTTGAAATGTGATTGTAGATGGGCGATGGTACGGTCGATCTTGTCAGTCCAGATGGGCGATGCGACGGTCGATCTATGCCATTCCAGATATAATGGTATGCATGGAGAAGCAGTTGTACATACACAAGGGGTCGTCGTGTTGATCATAAAACCAAAATCAAATGCCGCCACATATGTCGACACTTTCCAACTTGGAAACCCTATGGAAAATGATGCAGGGTAATAGAGGTGATGTGGGGGTACACTCATTGATAGAAACATAATGGCACCCTTACTTTGAGGCTACTAGGTCATAATATTGCCTTGAAATATGATTGTAGATGGGCGGTGGTATTGTCGATCTTGTCAGTCCAGATGGGCGATGCGACGGTCGATCTATGCATGCCATTCTAGATATAACGGTATGCATCGAGAAGCAGTTGTACATACACAAGGGGTCGTCGCGTTGATCATAGAACCAAAATCAAATGCCGCCACATATGGCGACACTTTCCAACTTGGAAAACCCTCATTGATAGAAACATAATGGCACCCTCACTTTGAGGCTACTAGGTCATAATATTGCCTTGAAATATGATTGTAGATGGGCGATGGTATTGTCGATCTTGTCAGTCCAGATGGGCGATGCGACGGTCGATCTATGCATGCCATTCTAGATATAACGGTATGCATCGAGAAGCAGTTGTACATACACAAGGGGTCGTCGCGTTGATCATAGAACCAAAATCAAATGCCGCCACATATGTCGACACTTTCCAACTTGGAAACCCTAGGTACATGATGTAATGGAGGTGATGTGGGGGGGTACACTCATTGACAGAAACATAATGGCACCCTCACTTTGAGGCTACTAGGTCATAATATTGCCTTGAAATATGATTGTAGATGGGCGATGGTACGGTCAATATTGTCAGCCCAGATGGGCAATGCGACGGTCGATCTATGCCATTCCAGATATAACAACATGCATCGAGAAGCAGTTGTTCATACACAAGGGGTCGTCGTGTTGATCAGAGAACCAAAATCAAATGCCGTCACATATGTCGACACTTTCCAACTTGGAAACCCTAGAACACTCTAAGTTCTAACTATCGGTCTCTGAGCCGGATTCGCCGGTGTGGTAGTGCCTGCGGCACACTGTGTCGTCGAAGACCTTGACGATCATCTCGCCGTCCCCCTCGTAGAGGAAGGTGAGCTAGCAGCCGGGCTTGAGCGCGAGGTCGCAGGCGAACTTGTCCCACCCCATGTGCAGGCTTGCCCTGCCCGTCGAACAAGACCTCGACAGTCCACCGGCATAATTTGCAGCTGGCCTCCCGTAGCTGCAAGTGTGCCGGCTCGACGCTGATGGCGCGTGAAGCACACGTCCGTTGGGAACCCCAAGGGGAAGGTGTGATGCGCATAGCAGTAAGTTTTCCCTCAGAAAGAAAACCAAGGTTATCGAACCAGTAGGAGTCAAGGGCCACGTGAAGGTTATTGGTGGAGGAGTGCGGCGCAACACCAGGGATTCCGCCAACGTGGAACCTGCACAACACAATCAAAATACTTTGCCCCAACGTAACAGTGAGGTTGTCAATCTCACCGGCTGAAAACAAAGGATTAAACGTATGGTGTGGAGAATGATGTTTGTTTGCGAAGAACAAAGAACAAGAGATTGCAGTAGATTGTATTTCAGATGTAAAAGAATGGACCGGGGTCCACAGTTCACTAGTGGTGTCTCTCCAATAAGATAAATACCATGCTGGGTGAACAAATTACACGTGGGCAATTGACAAATAGAGATGCACATACATATCATGATGACTACTATGAGATTTACTTAGGGCATTACGACAAAGTATATAGACCGCCATCCAGCATGCATCTATGCCTAAAAAGTCCACCTTCAGGTTAGCATCTGCACCCCTTCCAGTATTAAGTTGCAAACAACAGACAATTGCATTAAGTATGGTGCGTAATGTAATCAACACAAATATCCTTAGACAAAGCATTGATGTTTTATCCCTAGTAGCAACAGACATCCACAACCTTAGAACTTTGTCACTGTCCCAGATTCAATGGAGGCATGAACCCACTATCGAGCATAAATACTCCCTCTTGGAGTTACAAGTATCAACTTGGCCAGAGCCTCTACTAGCAACGGAGAGCATGCAAGAACACTTTGCGCGTCCGCAGCCTTCTCCTGCTCCTTCTGTGCATAGAACGCCTCCATCGCGGCGACGTCCTCCGGGAACTACCGCACCCACTCGAGGCGGAGGCGCTCATCGCGCTCCGCGATGACGAGCCGCTGCTCGAGCTCGCGCCGCCGCCGCCTGCACCCGCGTCCACACATCGTCGAAGTTCATTGTGCGGCGGGAGCGGCCGAGACGCCAGGCGACGACGTCGTAGGCGCGCGCCGCCGCGTGCGCCGCCTCAGACGTGCAAAGGCGGATGCGCTGCTCGCCGGAGCGGATCTCGGTGTTGAAGTGGCCGCTTGGCCGCGGTAGCTGGAGGAGGAGCGACGGCGGGGAGGCATCGTGTCGACGGAGGCGGAGCGGCGGCGCAGCACGACGTGGGAGGCAGAGCGGCGAGACGCGGGAGGTAGAGGTGGAGCGACACGCGGGCGGCTGAAGTTTCCGGGCGGTTGGCTTGCGCGCACGTGGCGTTTATAGCATGCGCGGCAAGTTTCCCGGCGGGATAGCGCAAAAATCGTGGGCGCGGCAAAGTTTTTAGCACGCCGCTTTTTCACGTGTCCACTTGGGGTTCGCGCGGGCTCCCGCGCGCCAAACTGGCGGTTTTACTGTTGGAGATGCTATTATGCGAGTAGGTGAAAACACAGTTATGGCTTGACCCCTTGTCTCCCTTTATTCAGATTGATATATGCAAGACCCGACCCTGTTCTCTTTCTATTCCCCTTTCTGTATAGACTTAATCGCACCCGAGTCCCCGTCGCCAGAGGAGAAGATGGAGATCCAGGAGGTGGTTGTACTCTTTGAGAGCGACGATGAGGAGTTTCTTGTCTAGGTAAGCTGTCGCCACAATTTGTGTCTCCTATTTTCGGGGGATTTTATAATATACCATATTTTTCTTCACATCTCTATTATTTGCCACATGACCACCACCTGTCATTGTCACTGACATGTGGTGGTCACGTGGTAAATAATAGAGAATCAAAGAAAAATGTGGTATATTATAAATATCCCCCTATTTTCATCAAGTTGACCTACGCCCCACAAATAATACTTCCCCTTGATATCTATATCTATACCTACTAATAAAGGAAGGAAGGTTTCTCCCCCAGATTTTCGTCCGTTTTTTCCTTGCCCCCGAAGTTGTCAAAAATTACCCACCAATGTCACTTAAATGAAATAACGGTTCGTGGGTAACCAACCGAACTCTTCTTCCTCCCAAAGCCGTACGGGAGAGGTGCGGTAACCGCCGTCGGCGCCGCTCCACTGCCCGGTCGGGGTCTCCACCGAGCAGTCCGAGGTCGTAGACCATGCCTAGCTCTAGGTAGTTGATACAGGAGGCAGCGGAGCGCGGGTCCCGTCGCATGCGAGCTGGGGAAGCTTTGCCATGGCTAGAGGCCACGGGAATACCTCGCGAGTCTGTGGGCCACTGCACGCTCGTTGAAGGTTCCAGGCGTCAGGGGAGCGCGAGCCGCGTCGCCAGCGAGCTAGAGAAGCTCGGCCATGGCGGGAGGCCACCGGAGGACGTCGCTTCCCCAGCAGTGAAACGGGGACGCCGTGTCTCCCGGCAGACAAGTGGGTTCCCAACTTCCTATCCGCGCTTTGGGCGAGTACCTGGTAGTTTGCTTGATTCGGTGAGGCTCTGGAACACGCTGAGGGTGGCTCTGCTCCTGCTCCATGTATCCGGTGCGGTTGTTTCAGTATGCAGGAGAAGTGTTCGTGAAAATGCCTGAGTGACTGTTGGTTGATGTTCTTGCACTTTACAGGTCACGTTGGAACGAAGGTGCGTTGCTGGCAAGCGAAGGGAGGAGGCAGTGGTGGCCGGCGAGGCAAAGGGACTCTTCGGTGGCTGTCTGGGAAAGGAGCACGCGACGGGCGAAATAAGGGAGGCGGCAGCGCTGCTTGGCTTGACCACGGGAAAAGAAGAATTTGTTAACCTATGATAGTGTTGTGACCTATGATCTTGGAAGCTAGCAGGCCCATCGAGGTGCAGCGCGAAGGAGAAGTACCTGAAGCCAAAACCATCTTCGAGGGACAAGAACTGGCGAGGTATTTTGTTAGAATCTCAGCCTTGTGAACTCTGACTGTGCGGCAGCGATTCTGAAAGCAAGCAGTAATACTACAAGAAAATTCCAAAATAGCTGTATTAAACAAGCTAAGTCTACTATCCCTAATTGCAGAAGTATATAAAATAGGAAGAGCGCTCGGCACCAAGGCTCACAAGCGCCCTAGCTAGCCAAACTGTCAACAACTGCGTGATGAACGTGACTGTAAAGGACTGCATAATTGCAAACTCTATGAATCTATGATTGTTTGAAAAAAATAATATGCAAAACATCTCGATGATACAACATGGATAACAAAAGACTCAGCAATATGTACTGAATCGTAAGTTGACTACATGTGCAGCATAATTCATGTCCAAGCATCGCTGCCATATTTGTTTGTCTTAGTCTGCTAGGAGTCAGAGATGCCTGCTTTATGCAGCAATCTTTCTTTAATCTAAGAAGTGATAAAGTGGTGTGTTTTATACATTTTTTTCTATGCTAATCACCTTATCTAAAAGTAAAAAAGTCGTGTATTTCTCCAAAAATAGAAAACATGATCAATTTTTGGAGGCGAAAATAGAGTATCATTAAATGGAAACATAATTGTATAAATAATTAAATTTAAATCTAGCATGTGCAAATTATGATGCCGTAGCAACGCACGGGCAAATTTACTATCTCTACTATTAAATTGCTACCGGTCTGGCACGTCGTACGTTGCGCGTAGCCATAGAAAAAAAATATATATCGATAAAAGTCAATTCAGCGTTTCGTCACGCTTCTTTTTTCCTTGCCCCGTCCCCTTCGACTTTCTCTGTCGCACATCTCGCAAGCCCTCCATGGCGCCGCCAGCCAACCTCCATCGCTGGGCAATGGGCATCCCCTCAAGAGCACGGCGCCCAGTCTCCTACGCCACCCCATCCCTCCCGATTCCCGGCCTACTCACCTTCTCCCCTGCGCCCCTCTCCTTTGACCCGCTGCTGGAAATACCGCGACGCCGCTGTTCCAAGCACCATAGGCCAGGTCCGTCCTGGGGGATAAGGGATACGAGCGGGGGCTTCCCGTCCCAAACGGCTTCAGCCGGATCTGTCCCGGAGGTCGACAAGGCGGCCGCCTACGCGGAGGAGGAGGTCTACGAGCGGGAGTGGCTTCCCGTACCCGACGAGGATGACCTCGCGAGTCGCGACTTGCCCGCGTCATCCTCTGCTGCGAAGCCCTCAAGCTCAGCTCTACATCGTACACATCTTAGGTGATTCGATTTGGTTGGAAAAGATCACTCTACCCTCTCATAATTCCTTACATAGCATTCTCAGGAGTATACTATAGAATTTTTTTTAACAATAGCCGCTCTCAAAGTTGCCAATTTGAGATTTGTCTAATACCTTCAGTTAGAAACATACTGATAAGTCAAAACCTTTGATCAATTAGTTGTGCAAATTCGTGTTGTGGCAAAGCTTATATGCTTCTCGTTTTCTCTGGTTTCAGTATTTCGTCAGTCCTCACAATTATACTGTTGTAATAATATAGTTAAGTCCAGAATGCAGCAATGTTCACTCTAATATGGAGTTCCAGTAAAAAGTTTCTGCTCTTTTCATGATTTTGTTTAACTTATTTCCCTGTTTTGTATAATTACTGAACCTGATGGTTTTACTACTTTAAAATCTTTGTTGTGGATGGAGGGCAGGTTGATCTTCTTGTTGGTCTTCAAGGCCATGGCCGCCTCACGCTCCGAGTAGGCGGAGGAAGTCATTGCCATCTTCTTTTGGATCGCCAGCATGACCTTCGCTGCCATCGGGGCGCGGTGACAGGAGGGAAGGGGAGTAGACAAGAGCGAAGTCCATAGTCACTAAGTTGGGATTAATCACGATGTTACTTATATTAAGATCTTTCGGAGAAAAACACAAACAAGCTATACACGAATACACGATGTACTAGGCTGCTAGCATGATTTGTAGTCATTATTTTTTGAGTCTGGCTAGAATTAGTTTTTTCTCTTAATAAACTGGAGTAGTATAAACTCTTCTTTAACCATGTATATAATTTCACAGCCAGCTTTGCTCTGATGATAGTTTCCTAACCCATATTATCTTGCATTTGAGCAGGTGGTGCAGATATATATGAACATGTTGACGCTCTCCTCCTGGTTCACATCTTTAGCCATTCAATGCATGCCATATCTGCAAAACATCAAGTTATTGTTTGCTTGGGCATTTTGGTGTATCTGTTTGTTGGTGAGTTAATGAAACAAATATACTATTTCTTAAGCAAAAAATAAGTATTCTTTATATTTTTGTATTTTAATTATGTAATGCCACCTGTAACGAGAAGCATGTCAATTTCCTTTATTTTCCTTGTAACGGTCTTTTTTTTATTTAACCAAAGCACTACATAAATATACATTATCTTGTAGATATGACGTTACTCTATAGATAACCTTGCGTTTGTTCATAAATGAAACTTTGCTAACGGGTTGCTAAGAGGCAAAGCCTAATGTCTACGAATCATTTTTTTTGGTTGTTGGCCGTAGCAACGCACGGGCATCTTACTAGTAGTATGTAAGGAAGAACATGCTGCCGCCGCCGCCGCATTTTGGAAGAAATCAGAGAAGAAGAAGGTTGCAGAGGACACCGCTAGCTAGTCCAGGAAGCGCCGCCTTGCCGGCTCCGCTGGCGGATCGAAGGCCCGCCAAGACACCGTCCCTGGTGGCGGCTTCACGAAGCGCCGCCGTGCCGTAGGTCGCAGTTCGAGCAAGCGCCACGACGCCGTCGCCGCAAGCGGATCGAGGAAGCGCGAAGACACCGTCGCCGCTGGCGGGTCGAGGAAGCGCCGTCATGCCGCCTCGGCTGCCGGATCGACACATCGCGAAGACGCCGTCACTGTTGGCGGGTCCTGGTAGCGTCGCCATGCCGTCTCTGCGGGCGGATCAAAGAATCGCGGAGACGCCGTCGCCACAGTCAGATCGAGGAAGGTCTGATCTCTAATCTTTACTCTCACAGTACATAATAGGTTCCACTTGTGTTCATGTTTTCGATCACCAGGTTGGCGGGTGGGTAGTGCTTGGTTCATAATGCTTCGCTGTGGCAACCACCCGCACCGCTGTTTTAGGGATTTCCATATGTTGATGCTTGTGTTAAAAGTGATTCCTTATGATTATCCCTGTGGACTTGCAGAGGGAGCATTCTCTTGCCATCACCGCTGGAGGATCGAGAAACTGGCAAGACGGCCTCGTCGCTGGCGGGTCGAGGAAGCGCCGTCGCTGTTGGTGATATAGTATATAAGTATGCTTGTTAAACAATGAAATCACTTTTCCTGTTGTATAACTATATCTGTGATTGTGGGAATATCATATGCAATATGCAAGTTTGAAACTTCATAATTGTTTTGGATGAATCATCAGGTTACTTTCGTCTTACAAGTTATAGCAGCAATCAAACTTCTAATCATCTCATTCCCTAATAGGTCTGCATAATTTCAATTTACTTCTAATAATCGGGTTTGTTGTTAAATTTGCCCCTAGCTAGAATTGAGGAGTAGCACTGCTGCATGCAATCTTTTTTCTTAAATGAACCGCATGCAATCTTTGTAAATCACGCTAGTGTGATTGCTTTGCACATGTACCTACCATTTAATTTCTTTCCGTCTATCTAAATCAAGGGAGCTCCCACAAATATAAATCCTTTTAACATACATGCAGTCAGGCACACAATCCTTGTAATAACTGACAGAGAAATTTGTGGGATTTATTGACATATTCAGTGACGTTTCTGATCAGGAAAGGTAAAGGATCGTTATGGAACAGAGGGTAAGTGGTATCACCATTCTGTTAAAAAAAGTCTTTATTACACTTTGGGCTGAAACGGTGGGTCAAATTAGACATTAAAGAAAAAACCAAAAGTGCCAACGACAGCTCCTCCCGTCCTTCGTCTTTGACGCCGTGGCCGCCCTTCCCTCGTCTTGCAGCGCCGCCTCTAGGGTTCTTCAACAGCGGTGCGTCCTCCTCATCCCGAAAGGCAAAGTGAGGCCCCATGTGCAACTTCATCTGTCTGGGACGGATTTCGTTATTCCCTGCGTTCTACTCATCGAAATTGATTTGGCGTGCATCGAGGAGCAGTGTCTGCGCCGTAGTGGTGTTACCAGGCAAAATTAGGGACCAATTGCTTCAGGTACTGCATATACGTCTCAATCCCAATACTTTCAATGGAGGCACAGACATGGAAAGTAATGTATGCTATAACTGAAAATTACCTCGCATGATGAACTAACTGGAAAAATCCAACAGGGCTTGTTGCCTCTGAAAGTTTATCACAATGGAAAAATCATGAAAGCCTTGGCAATTAAGTTTTGTGACAATGGAAAAATTATGATAGTTGCAAAAAGCATGTAAACTTACTACAAAAGAGTTTTGTCTGTACTCTTCACAACAAGCAAGCCTTGGCCCGTTGGTTAGAGGCGCTTGCCTGCATATGCGAGGTGCGAGCTTTGAAACCTACTTTTTGCAATTAATTTTTTCCTTATAATAAAAAGGAAAATGAATTAATCAGCCATAATGATACCTATTGCATCTTTTAATAAAGATTGAAAAATCCATGATTGTTGCAATATCTTATATATATTACCATGGATACCTAACTTGTTGCAATATGCAAATAATTATTGCAACGAAATGGGTTTGAGGCAAAACACTAGTATTACGACAAATTAGTATTTTGTTGCAATACAAGTTATTTTTTGCAACAATGTGAATACTTAGCGCAACATGGGGAAATGTTGCAATATCTTTTCAAATATTACCACAATTTTATGCTTTTGTTGCATTAGCTAGGATCTATTGCAACAAGGTGGCAAGTTTATGCAACGAAGCGTAATTGTCGCAATAGGACCAACATATTACAACGACGCTATGTTTTGTTGCAATACACGCCCTCTTTTGCAACAAAAAAGGTAACTACCGCGACAAAACTAAATTGTGGCAATACGTGGAGGCTATTACCACGAATGGGGGTTTCGTGGCAATATTGCATTCTATTGCAACGAAAACTGGCCGTTGCAATAATTATTGTTGCAATAGACCGGATTTATTTGCTATAAGCTTTCGATACATAGTTACCTAGTCCTTATGACCATGAGATCATATAAATCACTTATACCGGAAAGGTACTTTGATTACATCAAACGCCACTGCGTAAATGGGTGGTTATAAAGATGGGATTAAGTATCCGGAAAGTATGAGTTGAGGCATATGGATCAATAGTGGGATTTGTCCATCCCGATGACGGATAGATATACTCTGGGCCCTCTCGGTGGAATGTCGTCTAATGTCTTGCAAGCATATGAATAAGTTCATAAGAGACCACATACCACGGTACGAGTAAAGAGTACTTGTCAGGAGACGAGGTTGAACAAGGTATAGTGTGATACCGATGATCAAACCTCGGACAAGTAAAATATCGCGTGACAAAGGGAATTGGTATCGTATGTGAATGGTTCATTCGATCACTAAAGTCATCGTTGAATATGTGGGAGCCATTATGGATCTCCAGATCCCGCTATTGGTTATTGGTCGGAGTGAGTACTCAACCATGTCCGCATAGTTCGCGAACCGTAGGGTGACACACTTAAAGTTGGATGTTGAAATGGTAGAACTTGAATATGGAATGGAGTTCGAATATTTGTTCGGAGTCCCGGATGTGATCCCGGACATCACGAGGAGTTCCGGAATGGTCCGGAGAATAAGATTCATATATAGGATGTCATTTTATGTGAATAAAATGATGCGGAAGGTTCTATGGAAGGTTCTAGAAGGTTCTAGAAAAGTCCGGAAGAAACCACCAAGGAAGGTGGAGTCCACATGGGACTCCACCTCCATGGCCGGCCAACCCTAGTGGGGGAGGAGTCCCAAGTGGACTCCCCTTAGGGGGCCGGCCCCCCCTATGGAAGGTGGAATTCCCACCTCTAGTGGGAGGGAAGGTTTCCCACCATATGGAAGGTTTTGGGTTCGGGTCTTATTCGAAGACTTGTAGTCCAACACTTGGGGCTTCCACCTATATATAGAGGGCCAAGGGGGGGGCCGGCCACACCAAAGCCTCAAGCTTGGCCGCCCCATAGTGGCCGGCCACCCTCTCCCCAAACCCTAGCGCCCCGCTCCTCCACCATATCCCGCACGCTTAGCGAAGCTCCGCCGGATTTCTCCACCGCCACCGACACCACGCCGTCGTGCTGTCGGATTCAAGAGGAGCTACTACTTCCGCTGCCCGCTGGAACGGGGAGGTGGACGTCGTCTTCATCAACAACCGAACGTGTGACCGAGTACGGAGGTGCTGCCCGTTCGTGGCGCCGGAACCGATCGTGATCAAGATCTTCTACGCGATTTTGCAAGCGGCAAGTGAACGTCTACCGCAGCAACAAGAGCCTCCTCTTGTAGGCTTTGGAATCTCTTCAAGGGTGAGTCTCGATAATCCCCTCGTTGCTACCGTCTTCTAGATTGCATCTTGGCTTGGATTGCGTGTTCGCCGTAGGAAATTTTTGTTTTCTATGCTACGTTATCCTACAAGGAGGTGGAGCCGAGGGTTTCGTTTTGTACAAGTTACAGAGTCCGGGACGGTTTCTAACTCATCCCGCCAGATTACAAATAACACTTCCTATTACAACTCTAACTTTCCTTAATATATCTTGGACTCCCGAACCTTCTTATTCTTCGGATAGTGGGCCTCCAGTAAACCCCGGGTACTATCTTCGGCAAGCCCATTTGGGATGCCTATGTCACCAATGGACTAGTGGCTTCATCCGCTTATCCAATAATTTTGCAAAAGAGCTGGAATGGGATTCCCAGTCCCAAATTAATTAACAAAAATAGACACTCCTCCATGGTATGTGATTGTTGGACGGCACCGAAGGATTCGGTTAGCCATGGCTTGAGAAAGCAAAGGGAGGAGTGTCATCATAATAAAACTAAAATAAAAAGGCACTCCTTCATGGTATGAGATTGTTGGTAGGCACCCGAGGATTCGGTTAGCCATGGTTTGTGAAAGAAAGGTTGGAAGGAGTGCCACCCAAAAATAAAATAAAATGGGAGCCGCTCTTTGAAGGTTTGTCTGGCAAGGGGGTTAGAGTGCCCACTACCATTCGTTGACAACAACAAACACCTCTCAAAACTTTACTTTTATGCTCTCTTTATGTTTTCAAAACCAAAGCTCTAGCACAAATATAGCAATCAATGCTTCCCTCTTTGAAGGGCCACTCTTTTACTTTATGTTGAGTCAGTTTACCTACTTCCTTCCATCTTAGAAGCAAACACTTGTGTCAATGTGCATTGATTCTTACATACTTGCTTATTTGCATTCATCATATTACTTTGTGTTGACAATTATCCATGAGATATGCATGTTGAAAGTTGAAAGCAACCGCTGAAACTTAAATCTTCCTCTGTGTTGCTTCGATGCCTTTACTTTGAATTTATTGCTTTGTGAGTTAACTCTTGTGCAAGACTTTTGATGCTTGTCTTGAAAGTACTCTTCATGAAAAGTTTTGCTATATGTTATCTATTTGTTAGCAACTATAGATCATTGCCTTGAGTCACTTCATTCATTTCATATGCTTTGTAATAGTATGATCAAGGTTATGTAAGTAGCATGTCACTATAGAAATTACTCTTTTTATCGTTTACCTACTCGAGGGCGAGCAGGAACTAAGCTTGGGGATGCGATACGTCTCCAACGTACCTATAATTTCTGACGTTCCATGCTTGTTTTATGACAATACTTACATGTTTTGCTTGCACATTATGATGATTTCATGCGTTTTCCGGAACTAACCTATTAACAAGATGCCACGGTCCCTGTTTTTTGTTGTTTTTGGTTCCAGAAAGGCTGTTCGGGCAATATTCTCGGAATTGGACGAAATCAACGCCAAAGATCTTATTTTTCCGGGAGGCTCCAGAACACCGAAGGGGAGTCGGAGGAGAGCCAGGGGGCCACCACACATGTGGGCCGCGCGGGCAGGCCCCTGGCCGCGCCGGCCTAGTGTGTGAAAGTATAGAGATGGTAAACCTAGAGGGGGTGAATAGGTTTCTACAGATTTTAATTCTTTCTTTGCAATATTAGGCTTTGCGGAATATAAAGGTGAGCCTAATGCAAACTAGGTGAAGCAACCTATATGAGGATACAACTAACTCGAGCACGAAGGCTCTCACAGGCAGTTAAATCACAAGTAAGGAGTTCGGTTAGAGATAACCGATAGCACGCGAAGACGAGGATGTATTCCCGTGTTCCCTTGCTTTGCAACAAGGTACGTCACGTTTGGAGGAGTGGAGGTCCCACGAAGGATTCCCCGCGCCACGAAGGCTCACCCTATTCTCCGGAGCCTATCCCACGAAGGAATAGCTCTCTCACTTGTGGTAGACTTTGAGGTAGCCTCCAAACCTTCACAATCTTGCCCGGAGCAGATCCACAGCCCGGATGCTTCCGGACTCCTCTTGCCCACCTAGGGTTTCCAAGGAACCCTAGGAAGCAAGCTTCTTGATGAATACAAGGGGGAATGAGATTTGGCTTGGTAGAATGGTAGATCGGGTCCTCCTCTATCGTTTCCCCGGAGGGATTTGAGTTTGGGTGGAGGAGGAGGGAGATCTGAGGCTTTTGGTGTTTCTAACAATGGAGCATGGAAGAAGGAGCTCAAGAACAGCTTGTAGTGTAGTGCCTAACTGTCTAGAGGTAGGAGAAGGACTATTTATAGTGTTCTTCGAAATATGGCCGTTGCCACTTGCCACCTCAGCATTTTTCTTCGACAAACCCGGTTGACCGGGCCACAGACCGGACAGCCCGGTCCAGAGGCCGGTCAGACCGGATCAGTGACCGGAGCTCCTTTGCGTCGTCCTGGTGCTTCTCCGGTTGCTGTCCGGTTGCTGCCCGGTTGCCGCCCGGTCGACCGGACGGAGCGCCGGACCCGCCGGTCAGGGGCCCGGTTGACCGGTCGCAAACCGGATCTGCTGGCTCCTCCATTGGAACCCGGTTGCCGCCCGGTTGACCGGCCAGCACGCCGGACTGGCCGGTTGCTGGCCCGGTTGGACCGGGCTGGTGACCGGATTTCTCCTGTAGCCCCCTTTTGATTGTTGTTGAAATGGGGGGTCTCCTTTAGCCTTCTTGTTCCTTTGATACACCATTTACGCCTCATTGCCTAATACCTGAGATTATCCTTATAAACACATTAGGCCAAATACTTTAGCACGGTGTCATCGTTACCAAAATAATGGATAAGGGTGAAATACCCTTACAATCTCCCCCTTTTTGGTATACGATGACAAACCGAGCTAGAGTCACAAATAGATATTATGATAAGCTCTAAACCTTGATTCCATATAAGATATTACGACAGCTCCCCCATAATGTGTGCACTTGGAGAATTTGCGTTTGAATGCAAAGTGCACCATTTGTGAAACATGAGAAGCTCCCCCAATATCTTTAGGAAACAAGCATGGTATGGACAAGTATATCAAGATATATAAGCATAAAGCATGAAGCATGATTATCCTAACATAGAGTAGCACACATAATAGTCGTCCATACATATCCATACATGAATTATTCGAAGTAGCAAATGGTTCTTGAGAAATCAAAGCAAATACGCACAAGCCATATAAAATCCAAATAAAGCAACTCCCATGGCTTGTGACAATCAAAGAACCCCGTGGTTCCCTAGACTCTACTCTCTTCTCCCCCTTTGGCATCGGAACACCAAAAAGGCGAAGGAAAAAGTAGAGATGCTATCGCACCCATCAATAGAACTCATGCCCGGTGGAGTAGGAGCCCTCGTCATCATCACCGGCAGCCGAATCAACTTCATCCTCATCACCATCATCATCAGCAGGAGGAGGAGTAGGAGTACGAGCAGTCCTAGGAGGAAGACCACCATGAGCATACATGGAGAAGTCAAAGTTCTGGATCATCTCATCGGTGATGGAAGGCATCTCCCACTGAGGTGCAGCCACAGGTGCCAACTCGGGTCCAGGAGGAGGAACTGTGACATTCCTAGTAGCCATAAACTCGTTCTGTCGCCTCCTGGTCTCCTGGTTCAAAGCAAGACTCTGATGTGCAACATCATTAGTGTTCTTGCACATTTGCCACATGCTAGAGAAGAAGCGAGCGGCACCATGCTTGGGGCGCCGAGAGTAGCTGGAGCTAGCATCATGATCATGGCGTTCCTTAGAACGGCGCTCAGCAGTGGGCATCATGGAGGGAACATCCGGACGAGTGGCCTCCTGAGTGGGGATCTTGAAGGCATCCATGATGACTTTTTCACCAATAACGTTCAGAGGAGCGGGAACAATGTAGTTGATGAGCCGCTGAACATACTGGGCGTAGTTGGGAGTCATACGGTCCATAACTGCTCTCTTCAGTTCACAGTAGATAAGATCACAGCCATCAATCTTCCTTACCCTGTCAGGATGACAATAGTACATCAAGTTGAGGTGATAGTTCCGGACTTCACTGGAGTCGCCAGACTTGCTGATGAGGTTCTCTCGGAACAGCTTGGCAAGGACAAGGTATGAGTAGTACATCCCAGAGATAGTGGGAGGTCCAGGTGTAGGGTTCGCAGGATAGCAGAAAGAGATGTCACCCCTAGTAAGCCTGGACCGTGAATGAATCCTGTACCCTGGATTACTGTCATCACCACAACCCATGGCTGCACGGAACTGAGAGTAGGTGCATGAGTACTTTGTCTTGCCGGTCATCCAGGTGAGGGTGCGGTCCTCATCATCATGGAAGAAGACGGTGCAGTGAAATTGACGGACAAGGAGTGGACAATAGGTAGGATCATCTTGGGTCTCATCAGGCTTGAGGCACACAAGGTCATACACTCCCAGATTCTTCAAGGTTTGAACCACAAAACGGTACTTTGTGGCTTCATGCAAGGCAAGCTCGGCAGGATTGATGGCCTTGGGTGATACAATATTACCATGCTTCATATACTCATGAGAATCATAGTAACCCTCCCAGAGGACTGCTTGTGTGTTGGTCCAGAAGGCCTTGTCCGAACGAGTGTAAGTTGGCTTTGCAAAGCGATACGGATTGACTGTCCTCCATGCCTTCCACTCAAGGCGGTTTGCAGCCCCAACATTGACGGTTGGCACTACCTCATCATCCTCTTGGGCAACATGCTTATCCTTGTTCTTGTTAGCAACAGACTTGGTTCTACCCCCAACTGAGCTGCCACCGTCAGTACCCTGCTGAGCTGGAGGGGGAACGCGGTTACTAGCACGGCGAGGAGGATTAGCCCTTCCTCGCTTGGAGACATTGCCACGTGTCTCACTCTCACCACTCCAACTACCTGTGAATGAGAAAGAAAGAGCCGGGATAGTAGTGGGGTAAGCGTACATGTCATCAATAAGAGAGAAGTCACAAGAGCATAGCATATATTCAAGTGTAGTGATGAAGTTGTGCGAAAAACTGGGCAGCTCGGCGCACAGGCCGGTCAAACCGGGCAGCAGACCGGACTGGCCGGTTTGCGACCGGTTGACCGGGCCATGCACCGGGTCGGCCGGTGGAGCGGCCGGTTGACCGGGCCATGCACCGGGCCGGCCGGTTGAGCGGCCGGTTGACCGGGCGAGTGACCAGATCTGTCGAGTTGTGATGTTGTGCCCAGATTTTCTACCACAAAACCATGCAAAAGCTCATAAACTTGAATATAGACTATAGCAATATAGTGAAGAAGTGCATTGTGGTGTGAGACACTCTAAAGGCATGAGGACTTTACAAAACCTAACCCTAACCCTAAGATTTCCTCAAATTTTGGCAAGAACTTGCAATGTGTGAGGAGGACTAGAGGTTAGGGAGAAAAGGAGAGTACATTACCCGAAGACATTGTTCTCCTTGATCAAGGGAGCAAGAAGAACACAAGGTAGGGCTTGAGAACCAAGAACTCCAAAAATTCCCAAACTAGGTGGAGAGGGACCAAATCCTTCGGTGGAGATGTTCCAAGGGCCCCGATCTATGGTGTGGTGGAGTTTGGGGAAGTTCTTGTGGTGGGAAGTGCCTAGATCTTGGTGGGGGTGCTGAGGGCGCCGGCCATGGTGGTGTGGGAGTTGGGGAAGAATGAGGAAGATGACCCCAAGGGGTAACCCCCTCAAACACATATCAGCCGCGCGGCCGGTCGGGAATCCGGTCAGACCGGACTGGTGACCGGCTGACCCGGTCCCGGACCATCCGGTCAGGGACCCGGTCCAACCGGGCCAGGGACCGGCCCAGCCCAGAATTTTCTAATTTTGCCTCGTTTTTGCCCCTATGCTTTGTGTAAATGTGTGTGAGTGCTCAAATGATGACATGTACATATAGATAGATAGATGATGATGAGATGAGCATAGACATGGGGTAGGAAACACAAAGTTCTCTAGGCATACCCATTGGAGAGAAAATCCAAATAAGATGTGAATAGCAACAATGGGCATGATTCGAAGTGTATATCAAGAATCATAAGTCATTTTGGAGTGGTTTTTGCAATAAAATCATTTAGCCTTGTATATCCAAATCAAGTTGCAATTTAGACTAAATGAGGGGCGGGGGATTACTCCCCCTATGTGAAAGCGCAAATGTCATGTGACCTCGAAGAGACGTGCTTGGGTCCATATAATGACATTGGGTCTATTTATGTTGCACACATGGGTATGCATCATACCAAGACATGGTAAGATGACTATCCCCATATGTGCTGTGCCTCTAAGCTAGATAGTTAGATAAATGCAAGAATATAGTGCAAGAAGTTGATTCAATCCAAGTTTTTAGGATCAAGAATACCAAGTTCTCCTCTCAAGTTCACAAACCGGGCTTCATCCAAAGGCTTAGTGAAAATATCCGCCAATTGGTAGGTTGTTCCCACATGAGTGAGATCAATATCCTTATTGGCAACATGGTCACGTAGGAAGTGATGGCGAATGTCAATATGTTTGGTGCGACAATGTTGAACCGGGTTATTGGCGATCTTTATTGCACTTTCATTGTCACATAGAAGAGGCACCGTACCAAGAGACACACCATAGTATTTCAAGGTTTGCTTCATCCATAACAATTGAGTGCAACAAGATGCCGCGGATATATATTCGGCTTCGGCGGTGGATAAAGCGGTGGAGTTTTGTTTCTTGGATGACCAACTCACCAATGACCGGCCAATAAATTGGCAAGCCCCGGAGGTAGACTTCCGGTCAACCTTATCACCGGCCCAATCGGAGTCCGAGTAGCCAATGAGTTCAAAGGTTGACCCCTTTGGATACCATAGCCCGAGAGTAGGAGTGAGAACAAGGTATCTTAGAATCCGTTTGACCGCCATCAAATGGCTCTCCTTAGGAGCGGATTGAAAACGAGCACACATCCCTACACTTAGCATGATATCCGGCCTAGAGGCACAAAGGTAGAGCAAGGATCCTATCATGGAACGGTATACCTTTATGTCCACATCCTTCTCACCGTCACATGAGCCAAGTTGCCCCTTTACGGGCATGGGTGTCTTCATTGGGCTTGCATTGGTCATGTTGAACTTCTTGAGCATGTCCTTCACATACTTTTCTTGAGAGATGAAGGTGCCTTTTGCAAGTTGCCTCACTTGGAAGCCTAGGAAGAACTTCAACTCCCCCATCATGGACATCTCAAATTTCCTAGTCATCAATTGCTCAAAAGCTTTGTTATGATTGGGGTTAGTTCCACCAAATATAATATCATCAACATATATTTGACATATAAACAAGCCACCCCCTTTAACCCGCTTGGTGAAAAGGGTGGAATCGACCGTACCCATGCAAAACCCATCTTGTAGTAGAAAATCCCTAAGGAACTCATACCAAGCACGTGGAGCTTGCTTGAGACCGTAGAGTGCCTTATGGAGTAAATACACATGGTTGGGTCGGCATGGATCTTCGAAACCCGGGGGTTGAGCTACATATGCGGTTTCTTTTAGAGGACCATTCAAAAATGCACTTTTCACATCCATTTGATATAGTTTAAAATTGTGGAAAGATGCAAATGCAAGCAAAAGACGAATAGCTTCAAGACGGGCTACCGGCGCAAAGGTATCCTCAAAGTCCATACCTTCTATTTGGGCAAACCCTTGCGCCACTAACCTTGCTTTATTTCTAATGACAATGCCATCCTCATCTTGCTTGTTCTTGAACACCCATTTGGTCCCAATGACATTGATGCGATGATCCTTGGGTCTCTCAACTAGAGACCATACTTCATTGCGGGTGAAACACTCCAATTCTTCTTGCATGGCAATGACCCAATCCGGATCAACCAAGGCTTCATGTACCTTAAGTGGCTCAAAACTAGACACAAAAGCATGGTGTTGACAATAAGTCATAAGTAGTGCATGGTGTCTACGAGTTACCACTCCTTTGGAGATGCTACCAAGGACAAGATCCACTTTCATGTCACTTGCCCTTGTAGCCGCCTTGATCTTCCGAATGGTTCCTTCATGATCAATGAATTCATCTCTTGCTAATACTTGATCATGAGGTACAACTTGAGCTTGAACATGAGTTGAAGATGTTTCTTGATCATCATCATGATCTTGCTCAGTGGGTTGAGGACTTTCTTCTTGTTCTTCGGGATGTGGCTCATCTTGAGTGGAGGATACATCTTGGGTTGCACTTGATGGTTCAACTTGAGTTGAGCTAGGCTCAACTTGAGGTGAGCTTGATACTTCTACTCCATCATCTTGATCATCATTATGAACCTCCATGGGCCGGATGTGTCCAATGCCCATATGCTTGATGGCACTAGATGGATCATCATCATTACCTGCAACACATGGAACAACTTGCTCCACTTGGGAGCCATTATCCTCCAAGAACACCACGTCACAAGATACTTCAATAGTCCCGGAGGACCGGTTGTAGTATCTATAGGCGTGAGAGTTCTCCGCATATCCAACAAATATACCCTCTATGGTTCTAGTTTCAAATTTACCGAGCTTTCCTTTGTTGTTCTTAACAAGGCATTTGCATCCAAAGACACGAATATACATGACATTAGGCTTGTTACCGGTAAGGAGCTCGTATGGAGTTTTGTTGTGGAGGGGACGGAGGAAGAGCCGGTTGGAGTAGTGGACGGCCGTAGAGATGGCTTCTCCCCAAAAGTTGTGGGGTGAGTTGAATTCACTCAACATGGTTCTTGCCATCTCGATGATAGTCCGGTTCTTCCTTTCAACAACACCGTTTTGTTGAGGGGTGTATGGCGCCGAAAACTCATGCTTGATGCCCTCATCATCAACAAACTCTTGCATAGTGTAGTTCTTGAACTCGGTGCCATTATCGGTCCTAATTGCCTTGATCTCGGATTCATACATACGTTGAGCTTTCTTGGCGAAGGTGATGAACTCTCTATGGGTCTCGTCCTTAGACTTAAGGAGAAAGACCCAAGAGTATCTTGAGTAATCATCAACAATGACAAGTCCATACTTGCTCCCACCAAGAGTATCATAATGTGATGGCCCAAAGAGATCCAAATGAAGGAGCTCCAAAGGCCTAGATGTGGTAACAATACTCTTGATGGGATGCTTCTTCTTGAGTTGCTTTCCGGCTACACATGCACTACAAACACGATCTTTCTCAAAAGTAACGCCGGTTAGTCCCACAATATGCTCACCCTTTAGGAGTTGTTTAAGATTCCTCATGTTAACATGACCAAGGCGGCGATGCCACAACCAACCTTCGTCATGCTTGGCCGCCATTAGACATGTGGAGAAGGAGGGGCTCTCTTTCGAGAGATCAACCACGTAAAGGTTGTTCTCCACATATCCAACAAGGACCAATTTGAGATTGTCACTCCTAAAGACTTGCACATAGTATTTAGTG
The DNA here is from genome assembly GCA_030979885.1 of Lolium multiflorum. Taxonomy (NCBI): domain Eukaryota; kingdom Viridiplantae; phylum Streptophyta; class Magnoliopsida; order Poales; family Poaceae; genus Lolium; species Lolium multiflorum. The sequence goes on along the minus strand of CM061750.1, from coordinate 100,700,197 downwards.
AAATATGAATTGTAACCGGCATCGGCAAGATGATATATAGAAAGCAAGTTATAACCAAGGTGTTCAACAAGCATGACCGTCTCAAGGCACAAGTCCTTAGAGATTGCCACCTTGCCATACCCAAGTACCTTTCCCTTTGAGTTGTCACCAAAGGTAATGCTTGACTTCTTGTTAATATCTTCAATGAATTGGTCAAGCACACCTCTTCCTCCGGTCATATGATTGGTGCATCCACTATCAAACACCCATTTTGGACCACCGGAGGAATACCCCTACAAAATCAAGTAGAGGATTTAGGAACCCATTGATTAATGGGTTCCCTAGTCATGGCAACAAGATCTTTTGGTACCCAAATCGAGTACCCTCTATAAGCATAGCCATTACGAGGACCAACATAGTTAGCATAAACATCACCATAATAATCAACAAATAAAGCATAGTGATTGTTTGGCCCCGTGCGGTCACCACTAGTGGCTTTGCCCTTTGGGGCTTTGCCAACATTAGTGACCTTCTTGTTCTTTTCTTGAGCGGGCTTCTCTTTCTTGTAGTTGTTCTTCTTGTAAGGCTTGGGAGCATACCCAAGACCATACTTTTGATTGTTTGACCTTTGCTTACTCAAAAGGTCATCCAATCCCATCTTACTCTTGGTTGTGGTGAACTTGGCAAGTTCTTTCTTCAACCTAACATTCTCCTCAAGAGTAGTTGCTTGCTCACAAGCCGATTCATTAGGATAATAGTTGAGACCATATTTGGTTACCAAAGATTCAAGATATGTATTGGTCTCAACATGCAAAGATAGTTCCTCTTGTAAACGAACATGTTCCGCAACAAGCTTAGCATGCTCACTAGTAAAGGTGGTGGAGGAACTAGCAACATTTTTATCAACAATAGAATCATTCATTGATTCAAGAGCTTTAGAGTAGGATTCTTGGAGTAGGTCATGGTTCTTTCCAAGTTTCTTGAGCTCATCCTTGACAAGCTTGTTAGCTCTTTCAAGGTGGTCAAGATCCCTAGTGAGAGAAGCATGAGCAACTTCAAGTTCCTCCTTTGATGCATTAAGCTCTTGGGTCAATAATTGAGCCCTTTCAATAGTTTCAAGATCCTTAACTTTATCTAGTTCATAAGTTTCAATTTGTTGCTTAAGACCTTGGGATATGCACCTTTCGGTTTTTAGCTCTTGTCTTAGGAGATTGAATCTCCTTTCCTTATCATTCAAATGATATTCTAATTCCTCAATGGACTCATCCTTTTCTTTGAGAGAGTCCATCAAGAAATCAAATTTGACAAGAGCTTCACCACGAAGGGTGCATCTAACATTGTAAAGTTCCTTAAGCACAGTTAATTCATCTTGATTTTCAGCTTCATTGTCAAGGACACTAGACAAAGAAGGTGGGGGTTCCATTACCTTGGTTTCTCTTGCCATAAGACAAGAGCCAATGGTTGTAGATGAGGAAGAGTCGTCGGAGTCATCATCTTGAGTTATTCTTGCCATAAAGGAAGAGCCAACATCATTCTCCGTGGAGTAATCCTTGGAGTAGTCATATGTGAAGAGTGACCCGGGCTTAGAGAAAGCCAAGCCGGCCACTCCGGCCTCCTTCTCCTCATCTTCCTCTTCTTCATCGGACAAGTACTCGGCCCCAACAAATGCTCTTCCCTTGTTCCTCTTGTATCGGTCATTGATTGGGTTTGGCTTCAATCTTGGCTTGACCCCTTTGATGAACTTTGGCTTGTCTACCCTTTTCTCATAAGGGCACTCATTTGCAAAGTGGCTCTCTTCATCACAATTGTAGCAAGTTCTCTTCTTCTTCTTGTCATTGAGGAGCATTGGCAACTTTCCCTTGTACTTCTTAGCAAAGAAGGCAAAGTCGGTAGCGATGTCACTAGTTGAGGTCATCTCCTCATCTTCCTCAATTTCATATGCTTCTTCTCCTCCATGGTCAGCTCTAGCCTTGAGAGCAAGGTTGTGTGATGCTTCATGGTTGTGTGAGGCTTCATCAACACGGTTCATTGCCTTGAGCCTCTTTCCGGCTTTGGCCATGTTTTCATTGGCAGCCACATAGGAGACAAGATCATCGGAGTTGAGATCGGCACTCTTGGTCATGATTTGCAAGTTGAGTCCAATGTTGGTGTCTTCTTGTTTGACGGCAATCATAGCAATGACCTTGGATTTTATGAAGGCTTCGTTCATCTCGAATCCGTCATTGTACTTCTCAGCACCAAGTCCCTTGATCCTTACTTTCAGAGCACCAAGCCTAGCATAGGCATCGAATACGGATTCTCCATCTCGAATCATGAACTGGTAGGCCTCTTGCTTTGCGGTCTCATAGAGAGATGATTGGATCAAATCGGTTCCCTCTTGGAGTACTACGATTCGATCCCACAACTCTTTAGCGGAGACAATGTCATCAACTTGATCTAGAAGCTTGCGGTTGATGCCACTTCTAATCTTGTCACGTGCGGATGCATTGAGTTGACGGTTGTAGAACTCGGTGGAGGTCAACCGATCGGGATCTTGTGGCTCCCGGTATCCATGAAGAATGATCTCCCATAGCTCCACACTGCAGCTGCGAATATGAGATTCCATAGAAGATTTCCAATGTGGAAAGTGAGTTCCATCAAAATGGGGAACGGTCCCACTATGGTTTATATGAGGCATGGGTGAAGTGTTTCTAGGATAGTCATGGTTAACTTCATGGTAGGATTCCTTAGAGCCCGAAGCCCCACTAGGAGCTCCTCCAGTAGTTAGGTTCTTAAGCATGACAGACATTTCTGCCATTTGGCTTTGTAGTTCATCCTCCTTTTTCTTCCTCTCGGCATCATATGCCAAGAGTCTAGATTTCATTTCTTTAACCGAAAGGTTAGAGTCATCATCTAGACCCTCGAATAGTTTTTCCATCTCACTCTTAAGGCGGTGAAGCCCTTAAAAAGAGTCCAGGCTCTGATACCAATTGAAAGTATAGAGATGGTAAACCTAGAGGGGGGGTGAATAGGTTTCTACATATTTTAATTCTTTCTTTGCAATATTAGGCTTTGCGGAATATAAAGGTGAGCCTAATGCAAACTAGGTGAAGCAACCTATATGAGGATACAACTAACTCGAGCACGAAGGCTCTCACAGGCAGTTAAATCACAAGTAAGGAGTTCGGTTAGAGATAACCGATAGCACGCGGAGACGAGGATGTATTCCCGTGTTCCCTTGCTTTGCAACAAGGTACGTCACGTTTGGAGGAGTGGAGGTCCCACGAAGGATTCCCCGCGCCACGAAGGCTCACCCTATTCTCCGGAGCCTATCCCACGAAGGAATAGCTCTCTCACTTGTGGTAGACTTTGAGGTAGCCTCCAAACCTTCACAATCTTGCCCGGAGCAGATCCACAGCCCGGATGCTTCCGGACTCCTCTTGCCCACCTAGGGTTTCCAAGGAACCCTAGGAAGCAAGCTTCTTGATGAATACAAGGGGGAATGAGATTTGGCTTGGTAGAACGGTAGATCGGGTCCTCCTCTATCGTTTCCCCGGAGGGATTTGAGTTTGGGTGGAGGAGGAGGGAGATCTGAGGCTTTTGGTGTTTCTAACAATGGAGCATGGAAGAAGGAGCTCAAGAACAGCTTGTAGTGTAGTGCCTAACTGTCTAGAGGTAGGAGAAGGGCTATTTATAGTGTTCTTCGAAATATGGCCGTTGCCACTTGCCACCTCAGCATTTTTCCTCGACAAACCCGGTTGACCGGGCCACAGACCGGACAGCCCGGTCCAGAGGCCGGTCAGACCGGATCAGTGACCGGAGCTCCTTTGCGTCGTCCTGGTGCTTCTCCGGTTGCTGTCCGGTTGCTGCCCGGTTGCCGCCCGGTCGACCGGACGGAGCGCCGGACCCGCCGGTCAGGGGCCCGGTTGACCGGTCGCAAACCGGATCTGCTGGCTCCTCCATTGGAACCCGGTTGCCGCCCGGTTGACCGGCCAGCACGCCGGACTGGCCGGTTGCTGGCCCGGTTGGACCGGGCTGGTGACCGGATTTCTCCTGTAGCCCCCTTTTGATTGTTGTTGAAATGGGGGGTCTCCTTTAGCCTTCTTGTTCCTTTGATACACCATTTACGCCTCATTGCCTAATACCTGAGATTATCCTTATAAACACATTAGGCCAAATACTTTAGCACGGTGTCATCGTTACCAAAATAATGGATAAGGGTGAAATACCCTTACAATCTCCCCCTTTTGGTCTACGATGCCTCTTCCTATTTAAGCCCTTTCACCTAAAACGCGATGACAAACCGAGACCAGCCGCCATATAAGATATTGGGACAAGTCTGTTCCGGACTGGACGGGAAGTGCCAAGCCATCTCCATCAACGCCACCGCCTCCATCATGCTCCGTGAGTAGTTCCCCCATGGACTACGGGTTCTAGTAGCTAGTTGGTATACTCTCCCCATGTACTTCAATACAATGATCTCATGAGCTGCCTTACATGATTGAGATTCATCTGATGTAATCGGTGTTGTGTTTGTTGGGATCCGATGGATTGTTACGTTATGATTGTCTATCTACAAAGTTTGTGAAGTTATTGTTGCTGCAATCTTGTTATGTTTAATGCTTGTCACTAGGGCCCGAGTGGCATGATCTTAGATTTAAGCTCTATACTTATTGCTTAGATTGTATCTACAAGTTGTATGCACATGTCTATGTCCGGAACCAAAGGCCCCAAAGTGACAGAAATTGGGACAACTGGAGGGAAAGGCTTAGATATGAGGATCACATGTTTTCACCAAGTGTTAATGCTTTGCTCCGGTGCTCTATTAAAAGGAGTACCTTAATTGCCAGTAGTTTCCCTAGAGGCCCGGCTGCCACCGGCTGGTAGGACAAAAGATGTTGTACAAGTTTCTCATTGCGAGCACGTATGACTATATATGGAAAACATGCCTACATGATTAATAGACTTGATGTTCTGTCTTAATGCTATTTCAATCCTATCAATTGCCCAACTGTAATTTGTTCACCCAACACTTGTTATTGGAGAGTTACCACTAGTGTAGATAGCTGGGAACCCCGGTCCATCTCTCATCATCATATACTTGTTCATATGGAAGTAGTATCAACTATTTTCGGTGCCATTGCTCTCATATTACTGCCTCTGCTGTGTTACTGTTACTACTGCTCTCATATTACTGTTGCTTTCACATCACCCTGTTACTAGTGCTTTTCCAGTGCAGCTGAATTGACAACTCAGTTGTTAAGGTTTATAAGTATTATTTACCTCCCCTTGTGTCGAATCAATAAATTTGGGTTTTACTTCCCTCGAAGACTGTTGCGATCCCCTATACTTGTGGGTTATCAGATGGTAGCAACGAGAAGATCATGAGACTAACCCTCGAAGATTTCCAAAGCCTACGAGATTAGATCTCGTTGTGGATGTAGTCGATCACTTGCCGCTTGCAAAAGCGCGTAGAAGATCTTGACGGTGCCATAGTCGGGCAGCACCTCCGTACTCGGTCACACGTTCGGTGTTGATGACGACGTCCTTCTGATACGTCTCCAACGTATCGATAATTTCTTATGTTCCATGCTACTTTATTGATGATACCTACATGTTTTATACACATTATATGTCATATTTATGCGTTTTTGGAACTAACCTATTAACAAGATGCCGAAGTGCCGTTCTGTTTCTGTTTTTGGTTTCGAAATCCTAGTAACGAAATATTCTCGGAATTGGACGAAATCAACGCCAGGTTCCTATTTTGCCCGGAAGCATCCGAACACCCGAGAGCCACCAGAGGAGAGCCCTGGTGGCCCAGATGATAGGGTGGCGCGGCGGCCCGCGCCACCCTATGGTGTCGTCGCCCCTTCGACCCTCCTGCGCCGCCTCTTCGCCTATTTAAAGCCTCCGTCGCGAAAACCCTGATACGGAGGACGAAACCCACAGAAACCATCCAGAGCCGCCGCCATCGCGAAGCCAAGATCTGGGGGACAGGAGTCTCTGTTCCGGCACCCTGCGGACGGGGAAGTGCCCCTGGAAGGCTTCCCCATCGACACCTGCCATCTCCACCGCCATCTTCATCACCGCTGCTGCTCCCATGAGGAGGGAGTAGTTCTCCATTGAGGCTCGGGGCTGTACCGGTAGCTATGTGGTTCATCTCTCTCTATGTACTTCAATACAATAATCTCATGAGCTGCCTTACATGATTGAGATTCATATGATGATGCTTGTAATCTAGATGTCATTATGCTAGTCAAGTGAGTTTTACTTATGTGATCTCCGGAGACTCCTTGTCCCACGTGTGTAAAGGTGACAGTGTGTGCACCGTGTGGGTCTCTTAGGCTATATTTCACAGAATACTTATTCACTGTTATGAATGGCATAGTGAAGTGCTTATTTATATCTCTTTATGATTGCAATGTGTTTTGTATCACAATTTATCTATGTGCTACTCTAGTGATGTTATTAAAGTAGTTTTATTCCTCCTACACGGTGTAATGGTGACAGTGTGTGCACTCGTGTTAGTACTTGGTTTATGCTATGATCATGATCTCTTGTAGATTGTGAAGTTAACTATTGCTATGATAGTATTGATGTGTATTATTCCTCCTACATAAGCATGAAGGTGTGTGCATGCTATGTTAGTACTTGGTTTAGTCGTTTCGATCTTTCATGCACTCTAAGGTTATTTAAATATGAACATTGAATTGTGGAGCTTGTTAACTCCGGCATTGAGGGTTCGTGTAATCCTACGCAATGTGTTCATCATCCAACAAGAGAGTGTAGAGTATGCATTTATCTATTATGTTATGTGATCAATGTTGAGAGTGTCCACTAGTGAAAGTCTATTCCCTAGGCCTTGTTCCTAAATACTGCTATCCTGCTTGTTACTGTTTTTTGCGTTACTACTGCTGCGTTACTACTGCATGTTTACTTCTGCAATATTACTACCATCAACTGCACGCCGCGAGCTATTTTTTACCATACTACTGCTCATATTCATTCATACCACTTGTATTTCACTATCTCTTCGCCGAACTAGTACACCTATTAGGTGTGTTGGGGACACAAGAGACTTCTTGCTTTGTGGTTGCGGGTTGCATGAGAGGGATATCTTTGACCTCTTCCTCCCCGAGTTCGATAAACCTTGGGTAATCCACTTAAGGGAAACTTGCTGCTGTTCTACAAACCTCTGCTCTTGGAGGCCCAACACTGTCTACAAGAATAGAAGCACCCGTAGACATCAAGCACTTTTTGGCGCCGTTGCCGGGGAGGAAAGGTAAAAGGCACTCATACTCCGGTTCCAGGTAACAGTACTTTTCCGGCGCCATTGTGTGTGTGCTCGAAGCTATTTCCTTTAGACTCTGCAATTGCGACATTTGGTTTCTTGTTTACACTAGTTAGGCATAATGGACAACAATGACCTTTTTATTCTATTTCCTGATTTAAGACATGGATGGTTTGATGCGAAAATTTAAAAACCCATGGAACATATTAATATGAATGCTTTGAACACTATTGTTGCTAATGCTATGGAAAATTCTAAGCTTGGGGAAGCTGGCTTTGATGAGCATGATATTTTTAGTCCCCCAAGCATTGAGGAGAAAATTTACTTTGATGATACTTTGCCTCTTATATTTGATGATAAGAATAATAATGATAGCTACTTTGTTGAATTTGCTCCCACTACAACTAATAAAATTGATTATGCCTATGTGGAGAGTAATAATTTTATGCATGAGACTCATGATAAGAATGCTTTATGTGATAGTTATATTGTTGAGTTTGCTCATGATGCTACTGAAAGTTATTATGAGAGAGGAAAATATGGTTGTAGAAATTTTTATGTTACTAAAATGCCTCTCTATGTGCTGAAATTTTTGAAGCTACACTTGTTTTATCTTCCTATGCTTGTTACTTTGCTCTTCATGAACTTGTTTATTTACAAGATTCCTATGCATAGGAAGCATGCTAGGCTTAAATTTGTTTTGAATTTGTCTCTTGATGCTCCTTTTTGCTTCAAATACTATTTCTTGCAAAACTGCTAAGCCTATCTTAATGGCTATAAAGAAAGAACTTTTGGGAGATAACCCATGTGTTTATTTTGCTACAGTACTTTTATTTTGTATTTGTGTCTTGGAAGTTGTTACTACTGTAGCAACCTCTCCTTATCTTAGTTTTGTTGCATTGTTGTGCCAAGTAAAGTCTCTATAGTAAGGTTCATACTAGATTTGGATTACTGCGCAGAGACAGATTTCTTTGCTGTCACGAATCTGGGCCTAATTCTCTGTAGGTAACTCATAAAATTATGCCAATTTACGTGAGTGATCCTCAGATATGTACGCAACTTTCATTAGTTTTGAGTTTTTCCATTTGAGCAAGTCTGGTGCCATTTTAAAATTCGTCTTTACGAACTGTTCTGTTTTGACAGATTCTGCCTTTTATTTCGCATTGCCTCTTTTGCTATGATGGATGAATTTCTTTGATCCATTAATGTCCAGTAGCTTTATGCAATGTCCAGAAGTGTAAAGAATGATTGTGTCACCTCTGAACATGTAAAATTTTATTGTGCACTAACCCTCTAATGAGTTTGCTTGAAGTTTGGTGTGAAGGAAGTTTTCAAGGGTCAATAGAAGAGGGTGATATAATATGATCGAGAAGAGTGAAAGGTCTAAGCTTGGGGATGCCCCGGTGGTTCATCCCTGCGTATTTCAAGAAGACTCAAGCATCTAAGCTTGGGGATGCCCAAGGCATCCCCTTCTTCATCGACAATTTATCAGGTTTCTTCTAGTGAAACTATATTTTTATTCGGTCACATCTTATGTACTTTACTTGGAGCGTCTGTGTGCTTTTATTTTTGTTTTGTTATCTTAGTTCTCTGAATAAGTTCATCCTTGTGTGGGAGAGAGACACGCTCCGCTGGTTCGTATGAACACATGTGTTCTTAGCTCATAATATTCATGGCGAAGTTTCCTCTTCGTTAAATTGTTATATGGTTGGAATTGGAAAAATGCTACATGTAGTAATTGGTAAAATGTCTTGAATAATTTGATACTTGGCAATTGTTGTGCTCATGTTTAAGCTCTTGCATCATGTACCTTGTACCCATTAATGAATAATTACATAGAGCTTGTTAAAATTTGGTTTGCATGATTGGTCTCTCTAAGGTCTAGATAATTTCTAGTATTGGGTTGAACAACAAGGAAGACGGTGTAAAGTCTTATAATGTTTACAATATGTCTTTTATGTGAGTTTTGCTGCACCGGTTCATCCTTGTGTTTGTTTCAAATAAACCTTGCTAGCCTAAACCTTGTATCGAGAGGGAATACTTCTCATGCATCCAAAATACTTGAGCCAATATTCATGCCATTTGTGTCCACCATACCTACCTACTACATGGTATTTCTCCGCCATTCCAAAGTAAATTGCTTGAGTGCTACCTTTAAACAATTCAAAAGTTATTACCTCTTATTTGTGTCAATGTTTTATAGCTCATGAGGAAGTATGTGGTGTTTATCTTTCAATCTTGTTGGGCAACTTTCACCAATGGACTAGTGGCTTCATCCGCTTATCCAATAATTTTGCAAAAAGAGCTGGCAATGGGATTCCCAGTCCCAAATTAATTAATAAAAATAGACACTCCTTCATGGTATGTGATTGTTGGACGGCACCCGAAGGATTCGGATAGCCATGGCTTGTGTAAGCAAAGGTTGGGAGGAGTGTCATCATAATAAAACTAAAATGAAAAGGCACTCCTTCATGGTATGAGATTGTTGGCAGGCACCCGAGGATTCGGTTAGCCATGGTTTGTGAAAGAAAGGTTGGAAGGAGTGCCACCCAAAAATAAAATAAAATGGGAGCCGCTCTTTGAAGGTTTGTCTGGCAAGGGGGTTAGAGTACCCGCTACCATTCGTTGACAACAACAAACACCTCTCAAAATTTTACTTTTATGCTCTCTTTATGTTTTCAAAACCAAAGCTCTAGCACAAATATAGCAATCGATGCTTTCCTCTTTGAAGGACCTTTCTTTTACTTTTATGTTGAGTCAGTTCACCTATCTCTTTCCACCTCAAGAAGCAAACACTTGTGTGAACTGTGCATTGATTCCTACATACTTGCATATTGCATTTGTTATATTGCTTTGCATTGACAATTATCCATGAGATATACATGTTATAAGTTGAAAGCAACCGCTGAAACTTCATCTTTGTGTTGCTTCAATGCCTCTACTTTGAATTATTGCTTTATGAGTTAACTCTTATGCAAGACTTATTGATGCTTGTCTTGAAGTACTATTCATGAAAAGTCTTTGCTTTATGATTCATTTGTTTACTCATGTCATTACCATTGTTTTGATCGCTGCATTCATTACATATGTTTACAAATAGTATGATCAAGGTTATGATGGCATGTCACTTCAGAAATTATCTTTGTTATCGTTTTACCTGCTCGGGACGAGGAACTAAGCTTGGGGATGCTGATACGTCTCCAACGTATCGATAATTTCTTATGTTCCATGCTACTTTATTGATGATACCTACATGTTTTATACACATTATATGTCATATTTATGCGTTTTGGAACTAACCTATTAACAAGATGCCGGTGAGTTCTGTTTTCTGCTGTTTTTGGTTTCAGAAATCCTAGTAACGAAATATTCTCGGAATTGGACGAAATCAACGCCAGGTTCCTATTTTGCCCGGAAGCATCCAGAACACCCGAGAGCCACCAGAGGAGAGCCCTGGTGGGCCCAGATGATAGGGTGGCGCGGCAGGGCTGGGCCCGCGCCACCCTATGGTGTCGTCGCCCCTTCGACCCTCTGCGCCGCCTCTTCGCTATTTAAAGCCTCCGTCGCGAAAACCCCGATACGGAGGACGAAACCCACGAAACCATCCGAGCCGCCGCCATCGCGAAGCCAAGATCGGGGACAGAGTCTCCCGGCACCCTGCCGGGACGGGGAAGTGCCCCGGAAGGCTTCTCCATCGACACCGCTGCCATCTCCACCGCCATCTTCATCACCGCTGTGCTCCCATGAGGAGGGAGTAGTTCCATTGAGGCTCGGGGCTGTACCGGTAGCTATGTGGTTCATCTCTCTCTATGTACTTCAATACAATAATCTCATGAGCTGCCTTACATGATTGAGATTCATATGATGATGCTTGTAATCTAGATGTCATTATGCTAGTCAAGTGAGTTTTACTTATGTGATCTCCGGAGACTCCTTGTCCCACGTGTGTAAAGGTGACAGTGTGTGCCGTGTGGGTCTGATACGTCCAAAACGTATCTACTTTCCCGAACACTTTTGCTATTGTTTTGCCTCTAATTTGTGTATTTTGGATACAACTAACACGGACTAACGCTGTTTTCAGCAGAACTGCCTGGTGTCTCGTTTTTGTGCAGAAATCCAACTTTCGGGAAAATCCTCGGAATTCTTGCAGAAGGCCCTATTTTACCAAAATATTGACGGAGCCAGAAGGGCAAGGAGGTGGAGGCCCGAGGGCCCCACACCACATGGCGGCGCGGCCCAGGGGGGCCCGCGCGGCCATGTGGTGTGGCCCCCTCGGCCGGCCTCCGACGCCCTTCGGACTACTTATTGGTTTCGACCTGAAAACGCACGGGGAGAAGTCGAAGTCGCCAGAAACCCTCCAGAGAGCCGCCACATCGCGAAACTCCGTCTCGGGAGCCAGAAGTCTCCGTTCTGGCACTCCGCCGGGACGGGGAATTGGAGGAGATCTTCACCGCCATCACCGCCAACGCCTCTCCATCAACCAACAATGTTTCCCCCATCCATGTGTGAGTAATTCCCCCGCTGTAGGCTGAAGGGGATGGTAGGGATTGGATGAGATTGGTCATGTAATAGTCATAAGATTGTTAGGGCATAGTGCCTAGTATCCGTAGATGTCACTTTTATGATATTGTTGCAACTTGTTATGCTTAATGCTTGTCACTAGGGCCCGAGTGCCATGATCTCAGATCTGAACATGTTATTGATTCATGAAGATATTCGTTGTTTATGATCTTACCTGCAAGTTGTATACACATGTCGCTGTCCGGAACCAATGGCCCCGAAGTGACAGAAATCGGGACAACCGGAGGGGATGGTAGTGATGTGAGGATCACATGTGTTCACGGAGTGTTAATGCTTTGCTCCGGTACTCTATTAAAAGGAGTACCTTAATATCCAGTAGTTTCCCTAGAGGCCCGGCTGCCACCGGCTGGTAGGACAGAAGATGTTGTGCAAGTTTCTCATTGCGAGCACGTACGACTAAATATGGAACACATGCCTATTGATTGATTAGTACTTGGATACCGTTTTATTATTATCTGCAAATGCCCATGCTTTGATTGTTACATGAGTTTCTCTCATCCATGCAACGCCCGTTAAATCCGTCCCTGTGCCTACAGTATTTTAATCCTGCTGTTTACTATAATCACTACTGCTGTCTTTATTCCACGCTGCTGTTATTTCACTATTCCTACTGCCATAAAACTGTTACTACTGATAAACTCTTGCGAGCAAGTCTGTTTCCAGGTGCAGCTGAATTGACAACTCCGTTAAGGCTTACAAGTATTCTTTGTCTCCCCTTGTGTCGAATCAATAAATTGGGTAATACTTCCCTCGAAGACTGTTGCGATCCCCTATACTTGTGGGTCATCAAGACTATTTTCTGGCGCCGTTGCCGGGGAGCATAGCTTTATTTGGAAGTTCACTTGGATTGATATTGTTCGCTGCAAATTCTCCATCATGGGTAAACCTCGCGATACTAAGGTCGCCATATTACCATCCACTACAAGAAAAGGTACAACTCTGAGTACCTCTGCTGCTCTTGATTCACCATCTGTGATTGATAAACTTGTTTCACCGCCACATGCTTCACATGCTGGTACTTCTGCTGAATCTCATAATATTGATAATGTTTCTGCTGTGCTTGATGATAGTGGTTCATTGGGATCTTTTCTAGATGCTACAATTGCTAAGTCTAGACAAATTGAAAATACTGAAACTCCTAATGAAAATGCTGCTACACCTGTTAATTCACCTGAGTCTGTTGAATATTCTAGTGATGATCTTGATGAAGATTATGTAGAGCTTGATGATGATTTTATTGAAAAATGCAATGCTACTACTGATGCAAGAAAAATTAAAAAGTTGCTTGCAGAACATGCTGTTAGATATAAACCATCTCCTGATCCTAAATTTGCCACATCTCCTATAAACATTAGGGATAAAGATTATGATTTTTCTCTTGATCTATCTCATATAGCTATTGTTGAGAAAACACCCTTTTGTGGTACTGAAAAAGAAAGTGCTGTTGAACACTTGACTGAGTTATCTACTCTTAGTGGCGTGTTTTCTGATGATGTCAAGATGCGTACTTATTTTGTCGCTAAAATTTTTCCTTTCTCATTAAAGGATGATGCTAAAACTTGGTATAATAATTTGCCTCCTGGTTCTATTAAAAGTCCAATTGACTTGCGTGATGTTTTCTTTCGAAAATACTTTCCTGCTAGTGCTCAACATGCTGCTTTGCAGAGAATTTATAATTTTGACCAGGAAGATGGAGAGAAATTGCCTGAGGCTTGGGCTAGATTTTGCTCTCTTATTAGAGCTCAGCCTGACCATGATTTGGAAAAGCATGATTTACTTGATATATTTTATAGTGGACTAACTATTGAGTCTAGGGCATACCTGGATAGTTGTGCTGGTTGTGTTTTCAGGAAAAGAACTCCAGACGACGCTGAAGAATTATTGGCTAAAATAGGCCGGAATCATGATGATTGGTCTACACCTGAACCAACCCCGACACCGATAGTGAAGAAGAGGGGTATGATTAAATTAAATGATGAAGATATGAGGGAAGCCAAGAAGTCTCTTAAAGAGAAGGGTATTAAACCTGAAGATGTGAAGAATTTACCTCCTATAGAAGATATATGTGAGACAATTCCCCCTTCATCCATGATTGAGGTACACTCTCTTCAACACTTTACTAGGGAAGATATTCCGTATTCAAAATCTCCTGCTCAATGCTTAGATGAATTTGATAATTATATTGTTAAGCAAGAAAACTTTAATATGAGAGTAGAGAATCATTTAATGGAAAATTCCCGAGCTATTAGTGAATTGCATGATATTGTGGAGAGAACCTCCAATGATGTTAAGATACTTGTTAAACATTTTCAAATGGTTCAAACTCAAATTGATCAACTTACTAAAGTGCAAAATGACTTGTTGGGAAATAATTCTAAAGAAAAACATGCTTGTGAAGTAACAACTAGAGGTGGTGCTTCTACCCAGGATCCTCTATATCCTGAAGGGCATCCCAAAAGAGTTGAACAAGATTCTCAACTAATTAAAACTAGTGCTCCATCTAAGAAAAAGAAAAAGAAACATAAGAATGTTGTAGAATCCTCTGAACCTGTTAATGATCCTAATAGTATTTCTATTTCTGATGCTGAAACTGAAAGTGGTAATGAACATGAGGAAGATAACGATAAGAATGATACTCCTGATAAAGAAGAAATTGAAAAAGAACCTGAAAAGCATGCTAAAAATAAAAAGTACACTAAAGAAGATTTTATTACTGAGAAACATGGTAATGAAAGAGAACCTTGGGTTCAAAAGCAAATGCCTTTTCCTGCTAAGAAACTAAAATCAAAGGAGGAGGAACATTATAATAAATTTTGTGATTGGATGAAACCTTTATTTTTGCAAATCCCTTTGACTGATGCTATTAAATTGCCTCCTTATTCAAAGTATATGAAAGATATTGTTACTAACAAAAGGAAAGTCCCCAATGAGGAAATTTCCACTATGCTCGCTAATTACTCCTTCAATGGTAAGATTCCAAAGAAGTTGGGCGACCCAGGTATACCGACTATTCCTTGTTCCATCAAGAATAATTATGTTAGAACTGCTCTATGTGATTTGGGAGCAGGTGTGAGTGTGATGCCTTTTTCTCTTTATAAGAGACTTGATTTAGATAAATTGATACCTACTGATATATCTTTGCAAATGGCTGATAAATCTACTGCTATTCCTGTTGGTTTATGTGAAAATGTTCCTGTTCAAGTTACTCAGCATTGCTTGATATTAACTGATTTTGTTGTGTTGGAAATGCCTGAAGATGATAATATGTCCATTATTCTTGGAAGACCCTTTCTTAATACTGCAGGGGCTGTTATTGATTGCAATAAAGGCATGGTTACTTTCAATGTTGATGATAAGGAACACACTGTCTATTTTCCCAAGAGGATTGATAAAGTATGTGGAGTCAATACAATTTTTAATGTGAAAACTATCAAAGTGGGATCCATTGATTGTCCTATATATGAGCCTAAAGAAGAATATCAAACTCTTGTGATTGGATCCATATCAATTCAATATAAGGTAACATGATTGATTTGAGGTTTATTTCTTCTTATGTCATATAAAATTTATTTGGTAGCAAGACTTGATCAACCTTGTTAACAAGTATATTTTATTGCATAAAAGAGCTAAACAACACTTCTTTCTTTCTTTCTCCCTTCACCTATTTTACTTGCTGTAGCACTTTTGTTTTGCAATATGCTTTAGTCATTTAAGATTTTAGAAATCATTTTCCTGCGCAGTAATCATTAATTTAATACCCAGAAATGTGCATTTTTCGAAGTTCTCTAAAAATTACAAAAATTACACCGTTGGTCCTATTTTTCGACGAGGCACCTGGGAGCACCAGAGGATGACCTGTGGGGCACCAGGGGGTGCCACACCATAGGCCGCGCGGCCAGCAAGGGGGCCGCGCCACCTTGTGGTGTGGGCCACCCCTTGCCCCACTTCATCATCTCTTCCTCCCAGCACCTTCTCTCTCCCGAAAAAGCTCGTACCAAGTTTCTCTCACTCGTGTTTCTGCTCAAGAACTCGCGATTTTTCGATCTCCTTGCTCAGCCCAGATTTCTGTTTGAAATTTGGCACATTTACTCCTTGGTATGTGACTCCTTTGATTGTCCAATTAGAATTTCATTTGGTTGAGTATATCTTGAATATTTTGCTGCTGTAGATAACATGTTTAGTGAGCTTGCATGCTTGTTCTAAGTGGTAGAAATTAGTTTTGATGCATGTGTAGTACTCTAGCAAGTTCCTATAGTAGTTCCCTTCAATTACATACCTTGAAATCAAATTTTATAATGATTGTTGAAAATTTCAGAAAATGGAAGAAGGTGTGCCCCAATTGAACCAAGAAGAGTTGGAGGTACAGCAAGTCATGAGAGTTCATCGTGAAGAGGGAGTATACCCCTCTTATTACCCATGCACGGACTTTATGCGGAATGCAGGAATCCTGCAAGACGTTCAAACACTAATTTCCAATGCAGGATTGGGAGATTTTGCTGTTGGTGAACCTCACCAATATGCTAAACTAACGGTGTCGGTTGTGCAGGATTTCGAGTTTCACCGGTCTCAAACTGACCCCATGGTCCGGTATAAGATTTATAACAAAACTATCGACTTGCCTTTCAGTGATTTTTGTACAGCGATTAGAGTGCCGCGATGGGGATCTTGCGAGAAGATCAGGGGAACACCGCGGGAGCTCTCGAATCTTTATACAAGGATTTGTAATGGGAGGAGCTTCTCCAATGATGGTGGTAAGATTAGTAGCATTCAACATCCAGCCATCCGCTATTTTGCCTATTTCATTACAAAGTGCGTTCTTGCGAGAAGAACTGGAGGTAAATTATCTGTCCCAGACTTGGCTTTCTTAGCTGCTGCTTTGCAACAGGATAGGACTTATAATTTGGGTGCTTTAATAGCTTGTAGACTTGCTACTAACCGTGAGAAAGGAGGAATTTGTGGAGGTCTTATTGCCTCTCGCTTATTAGCTATGCATGGTGTAGGTCCTCACCATTTAGATATTCCGCTTTCTATAGAGAAACTTGATGTTTTCTCCATGATCAGGCATGAGTTTATTTCAGATGCATCTAGTTTGAACAACCTGCATTATAGGATAACTTTGTATAAGAAAAGTTGGAGTATAACTAAGAAAATTGAAAAATTAGTACGCTTGCCTGCACCTGCTTTGTTTAACCTTGATGCCAGGGACGGGTGGTCGATCACAGAAAATGAGCTAAACGCATACATAGAAAGGGAAAGCCGTCGTGCAAGGGAAGATGTGGAGGAGACCGAGGAGCATCCCGACTCTTCATCCGATGCAGCAAGCTCCTCATATCAACATCATGGTCATGTGGAGCCTCCACGATATTCTTCTGCGCAGGGGCCCTATTACCACTCCATGTATGATCCACCGGCGTGGAACTCCGACCCTCGTTGGGAATGAACTCCACTTAGGCCAAAAGCCTAAGCTTGGGGGAGGTATACCGGCATCACTCATTCTTTGCATATTATGGTTGCTGGATACTTGTACATACTTGTTTAGTCTCTTAGAGTGGTTTTCTAATGAGGGGGAGATGATATTTGGGGAAGTGCTGTCCAAAAACAGATTCTGTGCTGTTACCAAAAAAATTCGTACGCACAGCCAGAACATTATTTTGAGTTGCCAATTTTTGAGCATGTGCCCCAGGTTGTTATATAACTTTCATTAGTTGAACACTTTTTGGTCTGAGCAATGGAAGATTTTTGTTAATTTCGATTTCTGTACTGCTGTCAGGATTTGGCAGATTTCTGTCATCCTGCTTTTCTGTGTTTCTGTTAGTTTGCATTCTTTTGTTTTCGCTTTGTTTCTTTCCTAAAACACAAAAAGACCAAAAATATTTCTGTTGTTTCTCTTCACCATTTGTTTATTTGGTTCCTTGCTCTTAGTTTGCTTTATTTGCTATCGTTGGTTTGCTATGAGAAAACCCAAAAAGATTTTGCTTTGTTTGCTTGTTTTCTTTCGTTCTTGTTTCTAATTCAAAAACACCAAAAATATTTGCTGTTCTTCTTTGGTTTGTAAAGTTCATCATGAGTTCAATGGTCTTCGGTGGCTGGAGCGTGGTTTTCATTTCATATTATCCAAGCTACACAAGTGAAAAGGCAATAATGACGATCTACGACAATCTGATTGTGGTGAGAGGCTGGTATGAACTCTATTTGCTTTCATTTTTGTACATATACTCATCCATATGAGCATGCTTAGTTGGTTCATATGAGGTATATGTTATTTGAGAAAGTCTAGTAGTTCATGATCTCTCATGTTTAGTTCCAATTTATTAATATGAGTAGCATGTCATGGATATTTGCTTGCATTGTTTTATTCATAAGTAAGTATGACATTGTGGTATCCTCCTCTGAATAATTCATTTATATCGACTTGGCACATGCTCACGCATGCATATGACTGAACAAAAAGTCAATTAAGCCTCGATGATTTATATTGCTTCAGAGTTCTTGTATCACTTTTATGCCTCCGTTAATTTATTTTGCCGCAAGCATAATTATGACAGTTACTGCTCTCTTGATTTGTCGCTCCCTAGTCTTTTGCTAGCCTTCACTTGTACTGAGCGGGAACGCCGCTCGTGCTTCCAAACACCTGAAAACCAAGTTGTTCCAAAAGTGTCCACCATAAATACCTATGCATGGCATTTCAAACCATTCCAAGTAAATTCTCATGCGCTACCTTTAAAACCTTCAAAATGCTTCTCAATTTGTGTTAATGTTTCATAGCTCATGAGGAAGTATGTGGTGTTTAGCTTTCAACCTTGTCATTTACTTTTGACGGACTCTCATATGGACTAGTGGCACATCCGCTTATCCAATAATTTTGCAAAAAGAGCTGGCAATGGGATTCCCAGTCCCAAATTAATTAACTTAAATAGACACTCCTCCATGGTTTGTGATTGTTGGACGGCACCCGAAGGATTCGGTTAGCCATGGCTTGTGTAAGCAAAGGTTGGGGGAGTGTCATCATCATAATAAAACTTAAATAAAAAGGCACTCCTTCATGGTATGTGATTGTTGGCAGGCACCCGAGGATTCGGTTAGCCATGGTTTGTGAAAGAAAGGTTGGAAGGAGTGCCAACCAAAAATAAATAAAATGGGAGCCGCTCTTGTGAGTCCGGTTGATGAGGTAGTTAGTGTACCCATTACCATTCGTTGACAACAACAAACACCTCTCAAAATAATTTTACTCCTGTTTTACAAATGAAAAGCTCTAGCGCATGTTAATCCCTGCTTCCCTCTGCGAAGGGTCAATCTTTTACTTTTATGTTGTGTCTCCATTCTTTCTTTGAGCACTATCTTGAGAGCACAACTGTCATTCTTAGTATAATATGCTTGTCTCAAAATATGATTGATTGTGGTATAATTTTGATGCTTTTATCTTTGACAATCACTACTTCTAGTCTTTCTATGAACTCAAGAGGTGCCTCGGCATTTATGTTTTGCCGATCAAATACAGGCAAGCGAGATACCACTTTATCATATTCTCTTATGAACATTGCAATCTTGCTTACATACATGATTCATGATGCTTATTATTAATTGTTGGTACCTCTCCATGATTGACATAGCTGTTGGATGATCTTATTTGCATATGTCTCATTATGAACTGCTTAAGTATTAGCCATAGCATGAGAATATATACATCATATGAGCAAATGTGTTCGTGAAAGTTCTTTTATCGCTCAGTTGTTAACTGAATTGCTTGAGGACAAGCAATAAGCTAAGCTTGGGGGAGTTGATACGTCCAAAACGTATCTACTTTCCCGAACACTTTTGCTATTGTTTTGCCTCTAATTTGTGTATTTTGGATACAACTAACACGGACTAACGCTGTTTTCAGCAGAACTGCTCTGGTGTCTCGTTTTTGTGCAGAAATCCAACTTTCGGGAAAATCCTCGGAATTCTTGCAGAAGGCCCTATTTTACCAAAATATTGACGGAGCCAGAAGGGCAAGGGAGGTGGAGGCCCGAGGGCCCCACACCACATGGCGGCGCGGCGGGGGCCGCGCGGCCATGTGGTGTGGCCCCCTCGGCCGGCCTCCGACGCCCCCCTTCGGACTACTTATTGGTTTCGACCTGAAAACGCACGGGGAGAAGTCGAAGTCGCCAGAAACCCTCCAGAGAGCCGCCACATCGCGAAACTCCGTCTCGGGAGCCAGAAGTCTCCGTTCTGGCACTCCGCCGGGACGGGGAATTGGAGGAGATCTTCACCGCCATCACCGCCAACGCCTCTCCATCAACCAGCAATGTTTCCCCCATCCATGTGTGAGTAATTCCCCCGCTGTAGGCTGAAGGGGATGGTAGGGATTGGATGAGATTGGTCATGTAATAGTCATAAGATTGTTAGGGCATAGTGCCTAGTATCCGTAGATGTCACTTTTATGATATTGTTGCAACTTGTTATGCTTAATGCTTGTCACTAGGGCCCGAGTGCCATGATCTCAGATCTGAACATGTTATTGATTCATGAAGATATTCGTTGTTTATGATCTTACCTGCAAGTTGTATACACATGTCGCTGTCCGGAACCAATGGCCCCGAAGTGACAGAAATCGGGACAACCGGAGGGGATGGTAGTGATGTGAGGATCACATGTGTTCACGGAGTGTTAATGCTTTGCTCCGGTACTCTATTAAAAGGAGTACCTTAATATCCAGTAGTTTCCCTAGAGGCCCGGCTGCCACCGGCTGGTAGGACAGAAGATGTTGTGCAAGTTTCTCATTGCGAGCACGTACGACTAAATATGGAACTGATACGTCTCCAACGTATCGATAATTTCTTATGTTCCATGCTACTTTATTGATGATACCTACATGTTTTATGCACATTATATGTCATATTTATGCATTTTCGGAACTAACCTATTAACAAGATGCCGAAGAGCCATTGCTGTTTCTGCTGTTTTTGGTTTCGAAATCCTAGTAAGGAAATATTCTCGGAATTGGACGAAACTTTCGCCCAGGGTCCTATTTTTGCACGAAGCTTCCAAGACCGAAGAGATAACGAAGTGGGGCCACGAGGCAGCCGGGGGCTAGGCGGCGCGGCCCAAGCCCTGGCCGCGCCGACCTACCCCTAGGCCCTCGTGTGGCCCCCGCGTTGACCTTCCGCCTACTTAAAGCCTCCCGCGAAACCCCCGTGCGAGAGCCACGATACGGAAAACCTTCCAGAGACGCCGCCGCCGAATCCCATCTCGGGGATTCGGAGATCGCCTCCGCACCCTGCCGGAGAGGGGATTCATCTCCCGGAGGACTCTACACCGCCATGGTCGCCTCCGGAGTGATGAGTGAGTAGTTCACCCTGGACCATGGGTCCATAGCAGTAGCTAGATGGTCGTCTTCTCCTTGTTGTGCTTCATTGTTGGATCTTGTGAGCTGCCTAACATGATCAAGATCATCTATATGTAATTCTATATGTTGTGTTTGTCGGGATCCGATGGATAGAGAGTACTATGATTATGGTGATTATCAATCTATTGTTTATGTGTTGTTTATGATCTTGCATGCTCTCCGTTACTAGTAGAGGCTCTGGCCAAGTTTTTACTCTTAACTCCAAGAGGGAGTATTTATGCTCGATACACTACAAGAAAAGTTGCCATGGCCGACGAAGTTGAAGTCGCGCCGTGGTTGCTGGTGTACCATGGCCGACGATTTTGGTCCCTCCGTGGTGCATGTCAAAACTTTTTTTTTTTCTCGTTTTTGAGGCCACCTAGCCCGACGAAAGCGGCCAAAACGTGGCGTATGGTGGCCCGGGACGTGGTGCATCTCGAAATCTCGGGTTCGCCGGCCGAGTCAACGCAAATCCGCACCGCCGAGGGATGTAGGGCCCAGATGGCAGCCTCTCTGGCATTGTTTTTTTCTACATCGCGCCATCTCGTTCAACGTTCTCCGATCGAGCCGTTTACGATGCAGGATCATGGGTCCCGCATGTCATCCTCTATGAACCAAAATTCTTTCTATTCTTGGATTTTTTTGACCCCCTGATTTCTGGCTACTTCCTTTTTCTTTTGATCCCTTGCCGCCTTGGAAACGTTGAGACCGCTGCTGCTAAATGGGACCCGCATGTCATCCTCTATGTGCAATCAACTTTCTTTTCTTGGAGTTTTTTTTGGCACCTCAAATTTGGTCACTTGCCTTTTTCTTTCGATCCCCTGCCGCCTCTCAAACGGTGATACCGCTGCTGCTAACTGGGACCCGCATGTCATCCTCTATGTACTATAAAACTTTCTTTTCCTGGATTATTTTTGGCACCTCAAATTTGGTCACTTGCCTTTTTCTTTCGATCCCCTGCCGCCTCTCAAACGGTGATACCGCTGCTGCTAAATGGGACCCGCATGTCATCCTCTATGTACTATAAAACTTTCTTTTCTTGAATTATTTTTCCCTGATATTTTTTCACTTGCCTTTTTCTTTCGATCACCTGCCGCCTCTCAAACGGTGATACGCTGCTGCTAAATGGGACCCGCATGTCATCCTCTATGTACTATAAAACTTTCTTTTCTTGGATTTTTTTGGCACCTCATATTTGGTCACTTGACTTTTTCTTTCGATCACCTGCTGCCTCTCAAACGGTGATACCGCTGCTAAATGGGACCCGCATGTCATCCTCTATGTACTATAAAACTTTCTTTTCTTGGATTTTTTTGGCACCTCATATTTGGTCACTTGACTTTTTCTTTCGATCCCCTGCTGCCTCTCAAACAGTGATACCGCTGCTGCTAAATGGGACCGCATGTCATCCTCTATGTACTATAAAACTTTCTTTTCTTGAATTATTTTTGGCTCCTCATATTTTTTCACTTGCCTTTTTCTTTCGATCCCCTGCCGCCTCTCAAACGGTGATACCGCTGCTGCTAAATGGGACCCGCATGTCATCCTCTATGTACTATAAAACTTTCTTTTCTTGAATTATTTTTGGCTCCTGATATTTTTTCACTTGCCTTTTTCTTTCGATCTCATGCCACGTTTGAAACGTTGAGGAACCTGCTGGCTCATGGGACCCGCATGTCATCCTCTATGTACTATAAAAGTTCTTTTTGGTTTTTTTTCGCCCTCTGATTTTTGGCAATTGCCTTTTTCTTTTGATCCTGCCACCTTTGAAACGTTGATAAGCTGTTGCTCAAGGGACCCGCATGTCATCCTCTATGTCTATCAACTTTCCTTTGTTGAATTTTTTTTGGCCCCTAATTACTAGCTACTTTCTTTTTCTTTTGATCTCAAGCCGCATTACAAACATTGAGACCGCTGCTGCAAAATGGGACCCACATGTCATCCTCTATGTACAATAAAGTTTCTTTTCTTGGATTATCTTTTGCTCCTGATATTTTGTCACTTGCCTTTTTCTTTCGATCTCATGCCGCCTTTGAAACGTTGAGTAAGCTGCTGGCTCATGGGTCCCGCATGTCATCCTCTACGAACAATAAAAGTTTCCTTTCTTGGAGTTATTTTTGACCCCTAATTTCTGGCTATTTGCCTTTTTCTTTGGATCTCCTGCCCCTTTGAAACGATGAGGACGCTGTTGGCAGGTCGGTCCCACAAGTCATCCTCTATGAACAATAAAAGTTTCCTTTGATGGATTTTTTTGAACCCCTAATTAATTTCTGGATATTTCCTTTTTTTTTCTTTGATCCCCTGCCGCCTTGGAATCGTTGAGGATGCTGCTGCCTCATGGGTCCCGCATGTCATCCTCTCAGAACGGTAAATGTTTCTTTTCTTGGATATTGTTTACCAAATGATTTTTGGCTTATTTTTTCTTTCGATATCCTGCCGCCTTTAAAACGTTGAGGACGCTGCTGGCTCACGGGTCCCACATGTCAGCCTCTATGAACAATAAGCGCTGAGGACGCTGCTGCCTCATGGGTCCCGCATGTCATCCTCTCAGAACGAAAATGTTTCTTTTCTTGGATTTTTTACCAACAGATTTTTGGTTTATTTTTTCTTTCCATCCCCTGCCGCCTTTAAAACGACGCTGCTGGCTCATGGGTCCACGATGTCAGCCTCCCCGTACAAGAAACATGTGATATCTTGATTATTTTGCAGACAATAAACAGTGTATTGCGCTCTGAGCTATTGCAAACGGATAAATTAAATCTTTATTTTTACAACATATATCTTGAATCTCCTTGTTTTTTGTTTTGGCGAAGCATAGGACTTTCCTGTTTTTTTTTTTGAGAAAAATCCGAACTATCATGTTCTGGAGTGGGCTGAAATTGTACGTGTCAAAAGGCCAGAAGGATAGTTCGAAGGCCAGATGTCTAGATGCAGCCCAATTGAAATCTTTCTTTTCTTGGATTTTTTTCACCCCCTTTTCTGGCTACTTCATTTTTCTTTTGGTCCTGTGCCGCCTTGGAAACGTTCAGACCGCTGCTGCAAAATGGGACCCGCATGTCATCCTCTATGTACAATAAAGTTTCTTTTCTTGGATTATTTTTGGCTCCTGATATTTGGTCACTTGCCTTTTTCTTTCGATCTCATGCCACGTTTGAAACGTTGAGGAACCTGCTGCTGCTCATGGGACCCGCATGTCATCCTCTATGTACAATAAAAGTTTGATTTCTTGGATTTTTTTCACCCTCTGATTTTTGGCTATTTCCTTTTTCTTTTGATCCCCGCCGCCTTTGAAACGTTCAGAGCTGCTGGCTCATAGGTCCCACATGTCAGCCTGTATGAACGATAAAGCTTTCCTTTCTTGGAGTTTTTTTGACCCCTAATTTCTGGCTACTTTCTTTTTCTTTTGATCTCAAGCCGCATTTGAAACGTTGGGACCGCTGCTGCAAAATGGGACCCGCATGTCATCCTCTATGTACAATAAAGTTTCTTTTCTTGGATTATTTTTGGCTCCTGATATTTGGTCACTTGCCTTTTTCCTTCGATCCCATGCCACGTTTGAAACGTTGAGGAACCTGCTGGCTCATGGGACCCGCATGTCATCCTCTATGTACTACAAAAGTTTATTTTCTTGGGTTTTTTTTCACTCTCTGATTTTTGGCTATTTCCTTTTTCTTTTGATCCCCTGCCGCCTTGGAAACGTTGAGTAAGCTGCAAACTCGTGGGACCCGCATGTCATCCTCTATGTACAATCAATTTTCTTTTCTTGGAGTTTTTACCCCCTAATTTCTGGCTACTTTCTTTTTCTTTTGATCTCAAACCGCATTTGAAACGTTGGGACAGCATGTCATCCTCTATGTACAATAAAAGTTTCTTTTTTTGGATTATTTTTCACCCTCTGATTTTTGGTCACTTGCCTTTTTCTTTCGATCTCATGCCGCCCTTGAAAACGTTGAGGAACCTGCTGGCCCATGGGACCCACATGTCATCCTCTATGTACTATA
Organism: Lolium multiflorum; assembly: GCA_030979885.1. Taxonomy (NCBI): domain Eukaryota; kingdom Viridiplantae; phylum Streptophyta; class Magnoliopsida; order Poales; family Poaceae; genus Lolium; species Lolium multiflorum. The sequence continues at coordinate 100,674,996 of CM061750.1, read as the reverse complement.
AAAGTTTCTTTTCTTTGATTTTTTTCACCCTCTGATCTTTGGCTATTTCCTTTTTCTTTTCATCCCCTGCCGCCTTGGAAACGTTAGTAAGCTGCTGACTGGTGGGACCCGCATGTCATCCTCTATGTACAATCAAGTCTCTTTTCTTGGATTTTTTTTACCCCCTTATTTTTGGTCACTTGCCTTTTTCTTTCGATCTCATGCAGCCTCTGAAACGTTGAGAAGCTGCTGGCTCATGGGACCCACATGTCATCCTCGATACTATAAAAGTTTCTTTTCTTGGATTTTTTCACCCTCTTATTTTTGGCTGTTTCCTTTTTCTTTTGATCCCCTGCCGCCTTGGAAACATTGATTAAGCTGCTGACACAAGGGGCCCGCATGTCATCCTCTATGTACAATCAACTTGCAAGATCTTGGGGCGGAAGAGCTTGTATAAGTGGGACCCATATGTCATCCTCTATGTACAATAAAAGTTTCTTTTTCTTGGATTATTTTTTGCTCCTGGTATTTGGTCTCTTTCCTTTTTCTTTCGATCTCATGCCGCCTCTGAAACGTTGAGTAAGGTGCTGGGTCATGGGACCCGCATGCCATCCTCTATGTACAATCAACTTTCTTTTCTGGGAGTTTTTTTACCCCTAATTTCTGGCTACTCTTTTTCTTTTGATCTCAAGCCGCATTTGAAACGTTGACACCGCTGCTGCAAAATGGGACCCGCATGTCATCTTTTATGTACAATAAAGTTTCTTTTCTTGGATTATTTTTGGCTCCTGATATTTGGTCACTTGTCTTTTTCTTTCGATCTCATGCCCCCTTTGAAACGTTGAGGAAGCTGCTAGCGCATGGGTCCCGCATGTCATACTCTATGAACAATAAAAGTTTCCTTCCTTGGAGTTATTGTTTACCGCTAATTTCTGGCTACTTCCTTTTTTCTTTTGATCCCCTGCCGCCTTGGAAACGTTGAGTAAGATGCTGACACAAGGGGCCCGCATGTCATCCTCTATGTACAATCAACTTGCAAGATCTTGGAGCGAAAGAGCTTGTATAAGTGGGACCCATATGTCATCATCTATGTACAATAAAAGTTTCTTTTCTTGGATTATTTTTTGCTCCTGATATTTGGTCACTTTCCTTTTTCTTTCTATCTCATGCCGCCACTGAAACGTTGAGTAAGGTGCTGGCTCATGGGACTGTACAATAAAGTTTCATTTCTTAGATTTTTTTACCCACTGATTTTTGCTAACTTGCCTTTTTCTTTTCGATCATATGCCGCCTTTGAAATTGAGGTCGCCGCTGGCTCATGAGTCCCACAAGTCAGCCTCTATGAACAATAAACCTTTCCTTTGTTGTATTTTTTTACCCCTAATTTCTGGCTATTTGCCTTTTTCTTTTGATCCCCTGCGGCCTTTGAAACGATGAGGACGCTGCTGGCAGGTCGGTCCCACATGTCATCCTCTATGAAGAATATAAGTTTCCTTTTTGGATTTATTTTTGACCCCTAATTTCTGGCTATTTGCCTTTTTCTTCTGATCCCTGCCGACTTCGAAATGATGAGGATGCAGCTGGCAGATCGGTCCCACATGTCAGCCTCTATGAACAATAAATGTTTCCTTTGTAGGATTTATTTTTTACCCCTATTTTCGGGCTACTTGCCTTTTTCTTTGAAACGTTGAGGACGGCTACTGTCTCATGGGTCCCACATGGCATCCTCTCTGAACGATAAACCTTCATTTCTTGTTAACGACAGGTTTATCAGTATTATTTTCGCAGACTAATACAAGCTCTTTGGCTCCAAGATCTTGCAAGTTGATAGATTAAATCAAGGAATTATTAGGATATGTTTTAAATTTCAAATCCACTTTATGAATTTTTAAAAATACCGTTATCCATGTGGGTATGGAGCGATCAAGGATTTTCATATTGGGCATGAGCAGTTTCAAAAATTGGAACCCTATAATTCAAAATAAATAAAAACAACTTTTATGTAGAATCTCCGTGTATTTTTTTTTTTGCCAATCATAGGATCTGTGTTTCATTAGAAAAGGGCCGAAATTGCATGAGCAGAAAGGCCCATTTGAAGTTATTGGGCTTCGACGGCCGGAGCAAGTAGACCGATAACAATTACCATGTAGATGTTCCTTGGCAACCCAAAAGTGAAATATTGGGCCCAACAGGGGAAGGTTGAACAGTACTTTTTCTATTGGGAAGGTGGTACATGGGGTTATCCTGACAAAAAAAATGGAACATGGGTTACTGAAGGTTGCCCATTTGTGCCTAATATGTTTGTCAGCAGGAGCTTTACCTTCCGCCGCCGCCGCTCCGCTTCCGCCGCCGCCGCCATGCCTCGTCGCGGGTCGAGCTACCGGTACGGCGGCGTCTCGAGCTCGGGGTACCGCAGCGTCCGCGCGCGCCCCAAATTAAGGTACTTCCTCCTCGGGACGGCACCTACGATAGGCTCGGCTGGCCTTGGGGCATTTACCCCTAGCCTCTTCCATGCTCAAGTTTTTGAAATGTTTCTGGCTCTGTTCAACACTGGATCAAATTTGTCAACATGACCATTCTTATGGATTGTGATGCCACTATTTCGTGTCTTCAAATGTTGTTCACGCTCATAGGAGCTGTAATGGACACCATTGGCATTGCAAGCTGCAGCTACCAACACCCTCTTATCTGGACCACGTGATAGGACAAGGAGATCAGCACTAACAGCGCCTGGATTCTCCGCATGGAGTTTCGAGATCTACGATTACAAAATAGACAAGAGGTCATCTCATGTGAAAACACATAGACAAGTCAGAGTGCAATTGAACATCTTACATATTTCTCAAACCAGTCCTGAAACCCACTCCCACGTGCCGATAGCTTTCCATTCGTTTCCATGTACAACCTGCAAAACATAGCCAAGTCAGCTGAATATATTTCATTTTGATACAAGTTCATAGTATATGCGAGGAACTGAGTAGTTCGTGTGCATAGTACTCACTTAACATATTCATCAGCCTCTGTAGCATTATTCAGCACATACCAAGACAGCTGTTCAAATTCAGACTGCTCTAATGTTTTTTCGGTCCTCTTTCCTATTAGCTCAACACCATGTTTAAAAACAGATCCTCCAACTTCCAAAATTCTGCGACCCCGATTGAATCTGGTCTCAATATCAGGAATATATCTTGAGGCAAATGTATATGCTTCAGCAGCAATATACGCCACTGCAATGCAAGCCTCCGGTCTAGCTTTGTTCCTAACTGTATTCTTGAAAGTGCACAGTCGACGTTCTATAGGGTACATCCATCCATACTGTACCGGACCTCTTAAAAGTGCCTCATCAGGTAGATGAACAGCCAAATGCACCATCACATCAAAGAAGGCTGGAGGATATATCAGCTCCAGCTTGCACAGGATTACTGCTATGTCCACCTTAAGACGTTCTACAACAGCTCTGCTTAGAGTTTTACTACATATTTCCCTAAAGAACCTTCCCAACTCTGCAATCACGTTGTACATATTTGGCTTCACTAAATCTTTAATGCCAATAGCTAAAAGCCTTTGCAGCAGGATGTGACAATCGTGAGTTTTCAACCCTTGGAGCTTGTTTCCTTCAGCATTGAGACAATTTGCAATGTTGGAAGCAAATCCGAACGGGAACATCACACCTCGGAGGTACTCACAAAATAATCTCCTTTTAGGCATCGGCAATGTGAATTCCGCGCCTCGAAATTTATAATGTTTTTCCTTGCCTTTGTTCACTTTGTCATTACGATCCAGTTGCAAGTGCCTGTTAACATTCAATGTTGCACAATCAATCCTAGCATTTGAGCTATCTTTTGTCTTGGATGGAATGTTGAGTAATGTGCCGACAATGCTGTCACATATATTCTTCTCCATGTGCATGATATCAATATTATGCCGAAGCTTCTTACCAGCCCAATACGGCAAGTCCCAAAGAGTGGTCCTGCGCTTATAAAATATTCTCGGTCTATCATTTTCCATTTCCTTCCTCTTGGTACGTGCTGCTATTTCACCTCCCATCTTCCTTTTGGTAGCTGCTAGACTCAGTTCATCTCGTCTCTTCTTCCTTTTTCTATCTGCTACTACTGCTGCTGCATCTTCTGTATTCTTCTCTGCTGTACCTCCATTTGGCAACGGGGAGAGAAACCGCTGGTTATTACTAAACCAAAACCGTCCCCGTGAGGCAAAGTTCTTCCCGTCCCCATCCCTGATAACTGCCACGGGGACATACTGCATACCATAACCACCACCATCGGGTTAACGGCTAACCAGCGGTTACCCATCCCTGACAATAGGCTAAAAAAAATTGAGCAGCACTTCTCTAGTACCTTAGCTAAAAATATTGACAGCAAATCAATAGGAGAAAACTGGGCACATAGCCGCACAGGGACACATAGCAGTTTAAGTTTCAGCCATTACATGACACAAATGGTAGGAGTAGCAGTTTAAGTTCAGCCATTACATGACACAAATCAATTGGCAGTTTAACTTCAGCCATTACATGACAAGAGTCATGACTCATGACAATACAGAATTCGAATGAACCGAAAATGAAGATAAATTGCAGTCTTTACTCCAAGCTTTGCTTCATCATTTCAGACTTGTAGAAGCACTGAAGTGCAGGCTGCGACTCACTAAACATTACAGCTTCAGGCCCTGCATAAGGTGAAAAGATTAGACTGAAAGCTTGTTCTATACAAGTATCATCATCCTGTCCGAAACAAGTGAATAACTGATGATCCATTCATCTATCATAGTAGTATCATCATCTTGTCCGAAACAAGCAAGTGAATAACTGATGATCCATTCATCTATCATAGTAGTATAGTGAAAATGCTACAGTATTAGAGATAGATGCTAACCTCGAGGCCTTCCTCAATATCTTCAAGAACACTCCAGAAGCTAGCTTCTTGTCCATTGTCATCATCTACAAGCAAACACAAATACAACAATTTAGACATGAAAAATAAAGGAATATAACTAGAGATGTTGCTCTATGCTCTCTGCTGTACGCCTGTACCTGCTGTGGCGGCTGGTGGTTTTCCTGGTTTAACATTTCTGACCGCTTCTAGGTGCGCCTCCAACTCGTGACTCTTAAAGTGCTGCGGTTTAGTCTTTTTACAGGCCTGATCACCAATAAATTGCAATTTTTTTCTATTTTTTCGGAAACTGTGATCTAATGGAAGGAAACGGCGATGGCCCATATAGCATATCTTGTTTATTATCCTCACTGCCAGCTGATCAGTATCACAGTGAACACATGCATTATAACCTGATGTTACTCTGCCTGACATAGTGCCCAAAGCTGGATAATCATGGGTGCAATACAGTACAGCAACACGTAATAGAAAATTTTGTTCTTTAGGTTGACACACATCCCATGTAGGGACACCCTCCCATAATGTTTGCAAGTCTCTAATAAGAGGCTGCATGAACACATCAAAATCCTTCCCAGGAGATTTGGGACCTGGGATGAGTAAGGCCATCATACAGTTCGACTGATCGGTGCATGTCCAGGGAGCCTGGTTGTAAGGTGTAACTAGTACTGGCCACATGCTATACGAGTTGCTCATGTTGCCAAATGGGTTGAATCCATCTGTAGCAAGGCCAAGTCTCAGGTTCCTTGGATCTGCAGCAAAATCTGGATGATCCAGGTCGAATTGCTTCCATTCATCGCCATCAGCAGGATGCCTCAGTAAATCAGGGTCGGGCGTGAGAATCTCTTTGTGCCATCTTGTTTCCCGAGATGTTTGTTCTGAAGCAAACAACCTCTGCAATCTTTGTACAAGTGGAAAGTATCTCAGAACCTTCCAAGGAATCTTTTTCTTACCACCAGCTCCATCATGTTTCCATCTTGATTCCTTACATACTGGACATTCATCGAGGTCATTATACTCCATCCAAAACAGTGCACAGTTATTTTTGCAAAAATCAATCTTCTCATATCCAAGTCCCAGTACCTTGATGTACTGCTTCACCTCATAAAAGGATTTTGGCAGTCCAGCCCCAGGGAGTGCATCGCTGTATGTCTTCGCAACTGCATTGAACGCTTTATTGGTAATCCCCTGGTATGACTTGTCATGAAGTAATTTCACAATTAATTCGAATCTTGACACAACAGAACCAGGGGCCACTAAGCGCTTAGCATCTTCTATCAGGTCATGGAAAAGAGGCTTTTTGTGATAAGCATGGGGCTGTTGGCTTGCATATGGATACAGATCCCGTAACAAATTAGCAGTAGCCTCATCCTGGACGAGATCTTCAGGCTGATAACCATCAGAATAAAGAGGATCAATAATGTCAGGCTGATCATAGTGTTCACCATGGTTAATCCACCTGATATATGTCTGGTCCATCCCATAAACGAATAAATGATCTGAGACTACATGTTGAGGCTTGGACCCAATATTCAAACATACGCGGCATGGACAAATCACTTCCTTTGTCTTGTCGCCGTCAGTAAAATCACTAACGTGCTTCATGAAGTCTTCAATACCACTCAAATATGTTGGTGTGGTTAATGAGTCAAATAATATCCAAGTTCTGTCCATCTGTTGAGGAGATAGATGGTCAGAGAAGCGATAAGCTATTTCAACAAACAGGTCACCTACGAATGTAAGCAAGCATACCTGAGCAAACAGGTCGAATATAAAACTATAAATGCTACATTATTTGAGCCAGAGGTGGGCCGCGATCAAGATGGACTTGAAGATATACATATAGAAGAGATATGTGAATCGGCCTTATTTACCAAGTTTGGGCTAGCTAGCCCGTGTATCTTAGTTTAGAAATTAGAGTTTGTCTCGTGCACGGTTTAGTGCACGCCCACATTAGAAAGTCCCCTGGACTATAAATATGTACCTAGGGTTTATGGAATAAACAACAACCAACGTTCAACACAAACCAATCTCGGCGCATCGCCAACTCCTTCGTCTCGAGGGTTCCTCCGGTAAGCACCATGCTGCCTAGATCGCATCTCGCGATCTAGGCAGCACGAGCCTGCCTAGTTGTTCATGCGTTGCTCGTACTGAAGCCTTTTTGATGGCGAGCAACGTAGTTATCATAGATGTGTTAGGGTTAGCATTGTTCTTAGCATCATATGCTTACGTAGTGCGACCCTTGCGCATCTAGCCGTCCCTGTACCTCATCATGGGTGCAGGGGCGGCACCCCGCTTGATCGTTATTTAGTAGATCTGATCCGTTACGGTCGCTCCTTGATTCATCAAGGATTAGTTTAATATCTCAATAGTTATCATCCAATAGTTAGGACCGTTATCAACCAGGGTTGGAGGATCGCAGCGATGCATGCAGGGTGTAGTTTGCTGCCCCTTAGACAGGAGGAGCCGATTCTTCTACGTGTTAGGTCGTGAGTCCTTATCTATTAGGTTAGAATCGTCGTGGAGGAGGCATCGTGATAGCAGGATCACCATATATTTTGGACGAATGGGTGGATGCATGAGCCTTGTGAGAGCCGATCACCATTTCAATACGAGTGGCTTAATCCACACCTGGAGCAGGTAAGGTCAGGTCAGTAACCCCCGGGCGCGACCACTCTTCCTGCAACTACCGGCCGCCCGCCTCGAGGAGGGCGGGTGTCGGCCCCCAGCCAGCCCCAACGGACAAGCTGGCATGGTCTTCGCGGAAATGCTCAGCGTCGGTGGACACATCGGAACGCACGAACCAGCGGTCCATCATCAGAAGAAGGAGCTCTAGAAAGAGAAGGTCGAGAGGTCGAAGCCGACCTCATCGGCTCTTCCCACGACGCCCGCTCCCATGGCGTCAACACGGTCGATCTCAGCCACTCCATAAGGGAACCAGGGTTCTCTTTCGATGCCAATATGGCAGGGTTCGTGATTCGCCATGACGCGGACAAAGCGGAAAGCAGCCACACTCGTGGCAAAGAGAAAGACGAGGCCGCTCCACGTGACCGGCCCCAAGACGACGATAAACGGTACCTGGCCGAGGAGGAGGCGAGAAGCATGCGGTATCCACGCCCATTATCCGTGCATCTCCTCAGCAAATATGATCAGCCATACGACCGACACCGCCCCGGCGAAGACGACCAAAGAATTCATCGGTCCGATGCAGGCGGGAGGTATCGTCAAGACAACAGCTATGACGACGGGTACGAACGTCGTGACAAGGACAGGCACTGGGACTGCCCCTTCTTCAGACACTGCTGGGATTCCGGAATGAGCCGATTACCAACAATCGGCAATTGCCCAGAATGTAAACAAAAGGAGAAGGGTACAGCCAAGGTGTCCGTGTTCGAGCGTCTAGGGCCTCTCCCGCCTTGGAGCAAGCACACTGAGTCCGTTCAGATGGGAGATCACGAGGAACTAGAGGACGATGATGAAGAGGATAAGTATCATCGGCCAAGATGGTGTCCTGACGGGCTCAGCCGCTCCCAAAAACGTAGGGTTCAGCGACTACGTGCGTTGGAAGAAGCCGAAAGGTTATATCTGCACGCGCTGAGGAAGGCGCGGCCTGACCTGGCCGCCAAAATTCAGCGAACCCTGGATGAAGAAGGTCGGCCACAAAGAAAAGAGTGGCGCCCCAAGCAAAAGAAAGCCGATGACGAGACATCGGCTGGCACCAACATGGTTTTCATCCTTCCTGCGGAATTTAGCGCTCCAAGGTTATATGAAGCACCTGTGGCACAACTGGACTGCGGCCCACGGCCGGTCATCTTCGAGAAGCCGCGAGAAAGGAGTTACAGGCATCTGAAGGCCCTGTACTTACGAGGCTACATCAATGGACAGCTTGTCAATAAGATGTTGGTGGACACCGGAGCGGCAGTCAACATTATGCCATACTCTATGCTGCGGCGGTTGGGACGCTCCACCTCGGATTTAATCAAAACCAATGTAACATTGAGCGATTTCAACGGCCAAGCATCTGACGCGCAAGGTGTTCTAAACGTGGATCTGACCGTAGGAAGGAAGACTATCCCTACGACGTTCTTTGTTGTCGACAGCAAAAGTACCTATGCTGTAATATTAGGGAGGGATTGGATCCACGCCAATTGTTGCATCCCATCCACGATGCACCAATGCCTGATACAGTGGGATGGAGATGAAGTGGAAGTCGTCCACGCCGATGATTCAGCCGAAATTTCAACAGCCGGCATGGGCATTTGGGAGGCGTCAGGCCAAGAACCACTCTCGGGCATCAATTTGGATGACTGCGAACGCATAGATGTGACAAAGAACGGGGTAAGGCTGGTTTTATCCACCGGCCTAACGGAATAGCACGTCCAAGACATTGGACATACGTGGCGAGGCCGATCCCTGCGATCGGCCCTCAAAAAAAAAAAGAAAAGCAGGGGATCTCATCTCCAACATGCCACGGTGTAAATCCAAGGAGTTGCCACCCATCGTCAAGCATTGCAACAAAAAAGGAGGCCGATTTTGGCAATCGGCCGAAATTATCCTCAACATACCATCGTTTGTGTTAAGCATTGACCCAACGGATGCCTGAAGAGCCGATACCATCAATTACTTGACAAAATCGGCTCGGGGGCACACAGAGGGATGGTACGAAGTTGGGGACGGATGTTAAGTTTCCAACAGAGCAATGTGGGGGCCGATACATAAACAAATCGGCCACAAAAAATCGAAGACATTAAAACTAGCGAGCACAGCCGATGCACGGCCATCGGGCAGTCATCGGCAGCGAGGCTCCACGAAGGCTCTTCTCGTAGAATGAGTGATGCCCCAAGCGGATCATGGTGTCGACAATGTCGGGTCGCAGCCCCGCGAAGCGTATATCTCTTCGAAACCAGGAGAATAGTCAATGATGGGGCGATCGGCTACGGCATGTCACGACCGAAGGGGGAAAACGTCGAAACGTCTTCGCCAAGGGCTGCATCATGTCAAAGATAATGAGCCGATATTATCGACGAGACGCAGGACTTGAACGGGAGAGGCTCAGGGAGACAGTTGACCCTGAAGGGTCCTTCATTATAGGAAGCCGATTTTTCCCAATCGGCTAGCCCTGCATCTCAGCTTGCGAAGAATGGTGCTGGTCACCGAAACATCAGTTTCTACATACAAGCCAATTGAGTGACACGCACGGGGCTTTGTTGTGGGCACCTGCCCGGAACCAGATGGCCAGCCCGCTGGATTGGCTAGTAGGGCTCATAATCTTGTTTGAGGTCTCATGGGGCAAAGCCGACGCTTGGCCGTCGACTCAAGGGGTATGGTGGTTACAGGCAAAGATCTCATGGAGCATCCATCACCAAATCGGCAGTGTTGGCGCAAGCTTGCGGATCAGTCTAGGGTCATGAGAACAGCCGATGATCGTCCGATGATCTTGATGAGCCGAATCATTCGAGCCGAGCTATTTGCACCAGAAGCTGCATCAGTTCGCCCAAGATGATGAGCTAATTAGGACAGCAAGGTGGGTCCTCCTCAAGGGAGCTGCTGACCTTTCCAGAATCTGCCAGGGGCTGGCTCCTTGAGCCTAACACAGTGATACAGTCGGGAAACCGATGGTGGCCCAATCAGCTGGTCTGCTTTTATCCTCGCCTGGACTAAGGCTCGGGGGGCAGCTCGCCCTTAAGGTTCCTTGTTCTATGGAGCCGATTTGGTTGAAATCGGCTTGCTCTGCATCATAACTCGTCAAGAGAGGGTGAATTATTGCAGACGGGAGTGGCTGGAGGTAGTGGAAGGAAGCAACGATCGCTGACGGACTTTGGACCAGGTGTGACTACGAAGAGATGAGGCATTATCAGGACAGTGGCAAAGAGGATCCGGTAGATGAGAATGCCGCTGAGGTCCATTAGTCCGTGTGGTTGAGTCTGCATTTCCAGGATCTAGGATTTGCGCGATTGCGGCTCGTCCTAGGGGTGGAGGTCTGGATGGATCTACCTCGAGTTTATCATGAGAGTCCGATGCATTGCCATCGGCTCCTTAAAGCACCGACCAGATTGGCAGTCGGCAAGCCCGGTATAAAGGGCAATCGGCTAAATTATCATAAAAAAGGACGACAAGATCGAGTTGGGGAAGTTCTCCATTGATTAACTAGAGTTCTTACATAAAGAGCTGATTGCTCTCAAAAGAAGATCCTAGGGGCTACATTGCCCGTCTACTACTGATGGCCCTGAGCTAAGATCCTATCTAGGGGCCGTTGCTGCCTTCGTCGTCGTCGCCATCATCGCCGTCGTCGGCGCTGCTCCCAGCCGGCTCGTCGTCGCTGCTGTAGCGACCGCCGGCAGGACCTTCGTTGTCCTCGTCTTCTTCATCAGCGTCGTCGTCGTCGCTGTCGAAATCGCTGAGATTGCCGGGCCAGGGGCAGTGGCGCTTGGCCGGCGGCTCGTCGGAGGAGCTGTCATCTTCTTCCTCCTCCTCCGGCCTCTCCTCTTCGGAGGAGGGGGCCCCGTCCCAGGGAAGGTGGTCGTCGTCGCTTTCCTCCACCGCTTCCTCCCTGGCAAGGAAGGAGAGGTCGCTCTCCCCGTCGGTCAGGGACTGGTCGTCCTCCGACCAGGTGGAGAAGTCGTGGCTTGGCTCATCCCCGGCCTCGATGGCGCGGCGAATGTTGGCCGCGTGGGCTTCCTCCGGTTTCCATTCCGGCGTCGGCTCGCGGAAGGGGGAGGACTGCGCAGAAAGGTCTGACGAAGAGGAAGACATGGTGGCACAGGAGGGTTTTTTCTTTGGAAGTACTAGTGCCTGGAGGATGAGGAAGAGAGCTACAGGAAGTGGCCGAATAAAAGGGGGAATATCTGGTTTAATGCCTAAGCAGTTCCCGAGAACGTGGTGCCAGAACCGTCAAGTCGTGCAGAGAAGGCGAGGAGGCAAGACGTCATCATGAAGGAAACTGCGACGGTTCTGCCACGACATGACCCGGCGAAAGAAAGCATAATGATTTTGGAAATGTCATTTCCAAAACCAGGGGGGCATGTGTTATCACCAGAATTTGACCAAGCCAGAGGTGGGCCGCGATCAAGATGGACTTGAAGATATACATATAGAAGAGATATGTGAATCGGCCTTATTTACCAAGTTTGGGCTAGCTAGCCCGTGTATCTTAGTTTAGAAATTAGAGTTTGTCTCGTGCACGGTTTAGTGCACGCCCACATTAGAAAGTCCCCTGGACTATAAATATGTACCTAGGGTTTATGGAATAAACAACAACCAACGTTCAACACAAACCAATCTCGGCGCATCGCCAACTCCTTCGTCTCGAGGGTTCCTCCGGTAAGCACCATGCTGCCTAGATCGCATCTCGCGATCTAGGCAGCACGAGCCTGCCTAGTTGTTCATGCGTTGCTCGTACTGAAGCCTTTTTGATGGCGAGCAACGTAGTTATCATAGATGTGTTAGGGTTAGCATTGTTCTTAGCATCATATGCTTACGTAGTGCGACCCTTGCGCATCTAGCCGTCCCTGTACCTCATCATGGGTGCAGGGGCGGCACCCCGCTTGATCGTTATTTAGTAGATCTGATCCGTTACGGTCGCTCCTTGATTCATCAAGGATTAGTTTAATATCTGCAATAGTTAGGCCTTACAAAGGGTTGGAGGATCCAGCGGCATGCAGGGTGTAGTTTGCTGCCCCTAGACAGGACGTTCCGAGGATCAACCTAGTGTTGGTTTTTAGGCCTTGTCTAGGGCTGGCTTACGTTTACCGTGCGTGAGCGCGAGGCCCAATCGTGAGTAGGATGATCCGATTATGCGGTGAAAACCCTAGATCGTCGTGGATCTCATATGCTTTATCTTGATCAAGCAGGACCACCATATATTCGGCCACCTTGGACGAATCATGGGTGGATCGGCTCATGAGCCGATTCACAGGAAAACCGATCGAGCTCGATTAAGTCGTGTGTGCCCTCAAATATGTGGTGTGGTTAATGAGTGAAATAATCATCCACGTTCTGTCCATCTGTTGAGGAGATAGATGGTCAGAGAAGCGATAAGCTATTTCAACAAACAGGTCACCTACGAATGTAAGCAAGCATACCTGAGCAAACAGGTCGAATATAAAACTATAAATGCTACATTATTTGAGCCGATTTCAGCAAACAAACTGAGTGCAAAACTACGGCTACCTAGCGAACAGATTTTTTTAGGCTGACCACTGGGTTTCCCCACTTTGTATTTTTTTATTAATAAAAAGAGGGAAATATGTACAAAAGTTGCTGGAGAGCAGCAACTAAAAGGATCATAGATCCCAAGCAGCAAAATATATATATAATGTTCTACCCATGATATGATTTCCTCTTTGCCTTATGAACAAGGAGAGCAATTTCATCCTTGAATCTCTTGTGCCATCTATAAATGCTTGGGGGGAGGGGCGAACAGATCTATCGAAAGCAATACAATACCAACACATTCTTTCTTCTTTTTTGCCGTAATTCCGCCGATCTATTAGCAGTGCAAAGAAGCCAAAAGTAATAAGATTACATACAGGTTCATAGACCACCAGGGCCGTACCTGAGAATACGGAGGGCCTGAGCAAAACAAGAAATAGAGGCCCTCAACATGATCATTGGCAACTAAAATGATTTTATATATACTACTCACTCCATTTCAATAAACAATGCACCCTTGTTTTTCGTATTTTATCTTCGAAAAAATATTAATCTATATCTCTCTATTTAAAAATGATGTTTCAATTTTATGTAGATATACATGTATTTAGATGAGTTTAGTTTGCAGATACATGCAAGTTTTGATGAAGTTGAAACATATTTTTCAGGATGAAGTATATAAAAAAATTGATATAAAACTGGTATCATTAGAAAGTATTTTCCAACACGATTCTAACAATGCTGCTTATGTATTATATGATCGTGATATTGTTGTCCTATTTATTTGGTCAAGGTTCACATTGAAATGTGGTAAAATAAATTAAAAGAAGTGCATCGTGTGAAAAAGCAATCTAAGAATTCAAAAGTGCTAATTGTTAGTCGAAACATGACATCATTGAGACAAAATATTAATATTCATTGGAAGACTAACTGAATTAGCTGCACTCGCGATGAAAAAGAAAGAGAAGATACGGGTAAGAGCAAGTACAATAAGGTACAGTCTTTTTGTTTGTTTGTTTGGGTTGCTCATCAAGCTTATCGCTCGATACAATAAGGTACAGTCAGCGGGAGTGGTGTTTGGAACATGGGTGCATAGTGGGTGGTATCATAGAGTACTATCATAGATATGCTATATTTATTATAGTGGAGTATTGAAAATGGCATATATAGAAGGGGATATTGAGAATTGAGAGTGGCATAAACACAACTTCAGTTTTTGTAATGGCATAAACACAACTTGTGAATTGAGGAGTGGCATAGAACCAATTAACACTTGTTTCAATAACAGCCATCAAAAGCCAATCGAACGCACGAGAATGGATCCAAAATTTACCCATTTTAAGTTTCACGAGAAAATTTTAAACTTAAAATTCGTACTGCCTAGAAGTTTTTGAAACAAAAATCCAGTAAATCTTATATGTCGGGTTATGCATTCTGGGGGAGTTTCATCAGATTCAGCCATATTGTTTATCAATAAACCTCATTTTATGTTTTACAACCAACTTTAAACTTAAAATTCAAACTGTCCAGTAAAAAGAACAACATTCCAGTAAATCTTATATATTTCTTCTGCATTCCGGGAAAGATTGGTCGGATTCAAAAAAAATAGTTTGGGAATAAACATTGTTTTTGTCTGGAAACGACTTATTGTAGAGTGATTTTTGGTTGGATACATTCATGTGTGTTCGATTGGCTTTGGATGGCTGATATTGAACCAAAGTCAACGCTGGGCTTTTGACCTAGCTGAACGTCACTGGAGCTGCGTCAAAAGTCCAGCCATGACTTTGTCTCAATAACAGCCATCAAAAGCCGATCGAACGCACAGGAATGGATCCAACCAAAAATCACTCAACCGCTGGAATTTTGACCTGAAAGTCACTGAAGCTGTGTCCATACTTGCCCAACAGGTTGCGTATGAACGTAAACCAACATATCTGAGCAAACAGGTCGAATATAAAACTATATAACTAAATGCCACGTTATTTGAGCCGATTTCAGCAAACCAACTGAGGTCTATTTTTTTTAGGCTGGACAGTGGTTTCCTCGCTGTGTATTTTTCACTGTAATAAAAAAGAGGGAAAATGTTACTGGAGAGCAGCAACTAAAAGGATCATAGATCCCAAACAGCAAAATCTAGCTAAAAAGGTTATACCCATGATGATAAGCCATGATATGATTTCCTCTTTGCCTTACAAACAAGCAGTGGCGGACCTAGGATTTTAGGAAAGGGTATGACACAACAAAATTTTGGAGTTTCTATTGAATTTCTTTTGTCCTAATAAAAATAATTAAATAAAATACTTTCTCGGATTCATACTAATTAACTCAAATTTGTCTAGATATAAATGTATCTACTCAACAAACTTGTCTAAGATACATCAGTATCTAGACAAAGTTGAGTCAATTAATTTGGATTGAAGGGAGTATGTCAAAATGATTAAATAAAACAGATTTTGCATATAATCAAAATGTAAATTGTTGAAAAATGCACCGTTGACGGGGTGCTCTAATTTTGAACTGAATTCTCACTAAATATATATAATTAATCATATACTTGACTACCAAAGATTAATTATCAGTTGATTAATCGTATATACAGTAGCAAGATATTTCCTTTGATTAATCATGATATCTAATCAGGTCATGGTGCATGGCCATAGCTGGCCTTGTAGGCTTACACGCGAGACAAAATCGCACATCTTGAAAAACATGCAAGTAGACTGTTGGCTAAAGCCAATGCATTAATCAATCGGATGTCTAATCAATCGGTTACATGCACTAGCTCAGTGTTCGCATGGCTGCACGCCACATGTATTAGCACCGCATGTATACATATACATCACTCATCTTGATTAATTGCTCAGCTCATTAAACTATCAAAGATCTTGCACGGCTTGGACGCAGGGTATGCCGTGGCATATACGGCATACCCTGTAGATCCGCCACTGCAAACAAGGAGAGCCATTTCATCCTTGAATCTCTTGCGGCTTCTGTAAAAGCTTGGGGGCGAACAGATCAATCGAAAGCAATATAATACCAACAAATTATTTCTTCTTTTTGGCCGTAAATCCACCGATGTATTAGCAGTGCAAAGAACCCAGAAGTAATAAGATTACAAACAGGTCCATAGAGGACTGGCACCAAGCGACGACTACAAACATTGGGCAATGGTGAGCAGTACAGTGTACAGTACGAACGAATTCGAGCAAATAGGTAAAGCGGAAAACAATGTCAAACAAACACATCGAGAGGAAAACAATATCAACCGATCGATTCGAACGAACTAACGAACTTATAAGGGCTGGGCGACGGCGACTGACTTCGATTGAGCTATAATGAATCGTACTTGCCCAGGCCTGAAGATAGCATGCATACCGTGAGGATCTACCAGCTGACCGCGCCTGCCGGTGCGGCTGGAGAAGAACGGCGCCACCAGCAGTCGCCGGCTGACGCGGCTGATAGACAGCGTGGGGAAGTTTTGGTGCGCGGCCTGGTTCACCGAGGGTGTGTCTAGAGAAGAACAGGGCGCCGAAGGAGGTGTCTAGAGAAGAACAAGGTGGGCTGGGTGCTGAGTTAAAGGCGAGCGTTCGAAATATTGGGCGCGCGTTCGAAAGTTTAGGAGCGCGAGGGAGGTGTCTGCTGTGCTGAGTTAAAGGCGAGCGTTCGAAATTTCCCCGTCCTCTTCTTTTTTGGGCTAATCTATCTATACCTCTATTCTATCTACATGTTTTTTATTTTTTTCTATTCTATACATGAGTTTTTGAAATTGAATTTTTTCACTCTGTCAGCCTTCCGGCCAATGCTCATTTGAAGTAATTGAAGCTGTTGATTTGCAGCTTAGAGGTGCTATCTACCGCTCATCATACAAGGACTCTTCAGATCTAAACGGCTGTGAATGCACGGATTCGTCACCCATCCTTCCCTTGGACTGGCGATGCTGAAAGCCTGAAACACTGGAACCCTCTAGATACTTCGGGATACCTCACTGCCCCACATTATTAGACAGGCCTTTTCCGACACGGGAAGTCAAAAGTTGGGGGCTCCATGCAGTACATATGAATACTCGCTAGCTGCATGGTCTAGAAGCAGACTAGAGTAAATCATCAATTCGTCAAATCAATTGGTGTATAATTTTTTTTAGCAGCTAAGACGCCGGCATGAACCATTTTATCAACTTGAATGCTTACTACATGACATAAGAAGACTATGTACTTTGGTTTTTCATTTTTCTGATTTTTTAAATTTTGTGCCCATTTGAATCTTGGTCAAATCCTAGGTTTGACCAAGATTAAACAAGTTTAAAACATGAAAATGAAAAGGTAATCATGGATCCTTCTTAGTCACTCTAAAATGAAGCTTTTGGGATGTTCTTGAAAATTCCATGTTTGAAACCCAAAACGACTTCTCTTCATGCTTGACTTCATAAGACAGAGTTTAGGGGTTAGGGGGTAGATACATGATTTGTCTAGTTTGCATATATCTAGACCTTTTTTGTCAACTTTAATGCTTACTATATGACACAAGGAGACTATGTGCTTTGGTTTTTCATTTTTCTATTTTTTTTGAATTTTTTGCCCATATATTCGAATCTTTGTCAAATCCTAGGTTTGACCAGGATTTAAACAAGTTTAAAACATGAAAATGAAAAGGTAAGCCTGGATCCTTCTTAGTCACTCTAAAATGAAGCTTTTGGGAGGTTCTTGAAATTTCCATGTTTGAAACCCAAAACCACTTCTCTTCATGATTGACTTCATAAGACAGAGTTTAGGGTTAGGGGTAGATATATACATGATTTTCTGGTTTGAATATGTCTAGACCTTGTTTATCAACTTGAATGCTTACTATATGACATAAGAAAATTATGTGCTTTGGTTTTCATTTTTCTGATTTTTTTATGCCCGTTTGAATCTTTTGGTCAAATCTTAGGTTTGACCAAGATTTAAACAAGTTTAAGACATGAAAATGAAAAGGGGAGAATGCATCCTTCTTAATTAGTCACTCTAAACTGAATTTTGTAAGAGGTTTTTGAAATTTCCATGTTTGAAACCCAAAACCACTTCTCTTCATGTTGGACTTCATAAGACAGAGTTTAGGGGTTAGGGGGTAGATACATGATTTGTCTAGGTTGAATATGTCTAGACCTTGTTTATCAACTTTAATGCTTACTATATGACATAAGAAGACTATGTGCTTTGGTTTTTCATTTTTCTATTTTTTTGAATTTTATACCCATATATTTGAATCTTTGTGAAATCCTAGTTTTGACCAGGATTTAAACAAGTTTAGAACATGAAAATGAAAAGGTAAGCTTGGATCCTTCTTAGTCACACTCTAAAATGAAGCTTTTGGGAGGTTCTTGGAATTCCAATGTTTGAAACCCAAAACCACTTCTCTTCATGATTAACTTCATAAGACGGAGTTTAGGGTTAGGGGTAGATATATACATGATTTTTCTGGTTTGAATATGTCTAGACCTTGTTTATCAACTTGAATGCTTACTATGTGACATAAGTAGACTATGTGCTTTGGTTTTCATTTTTCTATTTTTTATATTTTATACACATATATTTGAATCTTTGTGAAATCCTAGGTTTGACCAGGATTTAAACAAGTTTAGTACATGAAAATGAAAAAGGTAAGCCTGGATCCTTCTTAGTCACACTCTAAAATGAAGCTTTTGGGAGGTTCTTGAAATATCCATGTTTGAAACCCAAAACCACTTCTCTTCATGATTGACTTCATAATACAGAGTTTAGGGTTAGGGGTAGATATATACATGATTTTCTGGTTTGAATATGTCTAGACCTTGTTTATCAACTTGAATGCTTACTATATGACACAAGAAGACTATATGCTTTTGTTTTTCATTTTTCTGATTTTTTTTGAATTTTATGCCCGTTTGAATCTTTTGGTCAAATCTTAGGTTTGACCCAGATTTAAACAAGTTTAAGACATGCAAGTGAAAAGGGAAGCTTGCATCCTTCTTAGTCACTCTAAAATGAATTTTTAAGAGGTTTTTGAAATTTCCATGTTTGAAACCCAAAACCACTTCTCTTCATGCTTGACTTCATAATACAAAGTTTAGGGGTTAGGGGGAGATACATGATTTGTCTAGTTTGAATATGTCTAGACCTTGTTTATCAACTTTAATGCTTACTATATGACATAAGAAGACTATGTGCTTTCGTTTTTCATTTTTCTATTTTTTTGTATTTTATACCCATATATTTGAATCTTTGTGAAATCCTAGGTTTGACTAGGATTTAAACAAGTTTAGAACATGAAAGTGAAAAGGTAAGCCTGGATCCTTCTTAGTCACAATCTAAAATGAAGCTTTTGGGAGGTTCTTCAAATTTCCATGTTTGAAACCCAAAACCACTTCTCTTCATAAGACAGAGTTTAGGGTTAGGGGTAGATATATACATGATTTTTCTGGTTTGAATATGTCTAGACCTTGTTTATCAACTTGAATGCTTACTATATGACATAAGAAGACTATATGCTTTTGTTTTTTCATTTTTCTGATTTTTTTGAATTTATGCATGTTTGAATCTTTTGGTCAAATCTTAGGTTTGACCAAGATTTAAACAAGTTTAAGACAAGAAAATGAAAAGGATGTTTGAAACCCAAAACCACTTCTCTCCATGCTTGACTTCACAATATACAAAGTTTAGGGAAAATGTCAGTCTTTTTATGCAAATCTGCACATAAATGGCTCAAATTAAAATAGTATACTCGTTTCAGTGTTTTTGATTTCCTATAAAAAAATAGATTTTCCTGAGAAGTTCTAATTTTTGCCAGAATTTGAAAATTTTGGATTTCTTGTTCCTATTTAGATATTATAGATACTAGCAAGATGGCCCTCGCAATTTTGATTTACCATGAATAGTTACTATGACATTTCCAAGAATACCATGTCACATATTCTACAATTTATATTTGAGTTTTTGGTATTTAAAATTCCACTGGTTTGATGACTAAATATTGAAGGTGTAGCCTTGCATTAGTGGATTTTTATCGTGACAAAACAACCTATTGTTATTGCTACTCTTACACTTACATCATTATTCTCTCTAATAATAGACCGACGAACTACCTCCATATACATATTGTCCTTACTCTCTCTTCTATTTAATCCAACTATGCTAGTGGATTACTTATGTGCCTATGAGTTTGATTCCAAATAAGAACTCCAATATTGTTGACATGATCTTTCTAAAACTAACACTTAAGGTACAATGGAGCAATCTTGTCCTGATTCTATATCCATACGCCTGTGGAAATTTTGATAAAACCACTTAAATCCACGCAAAATAGTACTCTCACCCGGATATAATTGTTTTTTATTTACCGCGTCGTACCCTCTGACCCGGAGTCCCAATTAGTATAACCATAAACTTGTGTAGCCGACTTAGAAGTGGGACATGACTATCTAGATATTACACTTTGTAAAATTTTCATAAATAAACGTAGCTAAACATGGCGGTGAGCTTTAAATCCAAAATCATATAATAATGTATTTATAATCATCTATAGAGATTTTTCTAACATGTTTCTTCGAAACACAGCACTCTATCGAAAATAATTGGTCTAATTGGAACTTATTCACTCTTCAGAACCAATTACACCCTTCTCTCATAATAACTGATTTAGAATGAATTGGGATAGACCAGATGGAATGTTTGTGTGTGACGAACACAGGATAGCATGTGGTTACCATGAGTGTATATGATTATGGCAATGACCAACCGTATTACCTACAAATGAAGTTTGGGGAAAAACTTCGTATCTAACTATCGAGCAAGATAATTGTGGAGCAAGATGCGTGCTCAATATTTTTAGATAATATTTTTTTATATCATACTTCCTCTGTTTATAAATATTAGACGTTTTAGCTAGCCAATCTAGCTTGTTTAAATGTCATACATTAACAAACGGAGGGAGTACATACATGTGCTCTACTTTGTACTACCTTGTTCAGAAAAAGATGTCGCAATTCTTTTTAAATTTTGATGAATCTATACACTATTTAGTGTAGGTGTAAAGAAACGTCCCAATTTTAAAAATCTGCTATATCCTTCTCGAGAGTGAGGGTAACCTTTTTTCTTTCGATTTGTTTAAGTACACTCAATTCATGTAGTATAAACCACTTCACACTATTTAGCGTACATCCTCATCTTCCAGGCTACCCGGCTCGACGGCAGGACGACCGTAGTAGCTCGACGCATAACACGTCCTCCTCGCCGGCACTCTCGCTCAGCTCATGTGGTTACTAAAAAAATGAATTCTAATTTTAAAATATTACACGTCCTAGTTTAAAAACCTTGTCATGCACGTGTGGTTCAGAATATGTATGCACACGACACAGTCCGACGCTAGGATAATACACAGATAACTCATCTAAACTTTCAAAAAAACTGGTCTAAACGTGACGGGATAGGTCACATGCACGTAAATATATGGCTCAATCTAGATCCCATTTAAACGTGATCTGATAGGATTCTTTTCTTTTTGACAGAATCTGATAGGATTCTTACGGTCAAAGAAAGAAAACAACATATGTTAAACTCGTATGGGCAACAGACTCTGTTTCCATGTTTTTCCCCAAACTACACTTTTACGTGCAACCTTAGACTTTCCCGCGCCAAATAAAAAAAATAGATCGTGTCAAGTTTGAGTTCGTGTTACACATGTGTACGTTTAACTCGTATGGGCAACAGACTCTGTTTCCATGTTTTTCCCAAAACTACACTTTTACGTGCAACCTTAGACTTTCCCGCACCAAATAAAAAAAATAGATCGTGTCAAGTTTGAGTTCGTGTTACACATGTGTACGTTTACGTTATATTCATCTATTAGTAAATCCTAGTCACAAATTACAGATCCAACGATTAATAATAATTAAGATGATGTGGATTAACCTTGTGTCTCTATTTAAAACATCTTATTTTGCTTTTAGTATATAATAGAAGACTAGGTGACTCAACGAGAACGACTCAACATTGACTCGACTCAGACACAACTACTACATTGACACAAGTACTAATATAATAAAGTAAGAGTACTAGTTAGTTTACATTTCCACAGGCCAATTTTACGAACAAAATTTCGAAAATTAACCTTCAGAAACTCGGAAGCCAGGTGACACAACAGTCATCAAGGATTGCAGCTAGTGGTACACAGTGACCTGGTCAAGATCTACCTTGAGCCTGCTTGACGCTTCAGCTCGGAGTTGAGAGCCTTCTCCTGTGACAGCTCGGCCTCTAGTTTGTCCGTCCTAACCGTGAGGTTCAGGATCAGTCCGGCGAGTTTGTCCATGGTCTCCGCCTGGCCGAGGCTCCGCCGCTGGATCTCATTACTCGCAGTGAACGATTTCATGGCGATATCGTCGAGAATGCGAATCCGGATCTT
Organism: Lolium multiflorum; assembly: GCA_030979885.1. Taxonomy (NCBI): domain Eukaryota; kingdom Viridiplantae; phylum Streptophyta; class Magnoliopsida; order Poales; family Poaceae; genus Lolium; species Lolium multiflorum. The sequence goes on along the minus strand of CM061750.1, from coordinate 100,652,551 downwards.
CTCAGTGGCGAGCTCAGAATAAAGTCTCATGCACTCATCGGCGAGGGCGCTTCTGTCCGCCGTCTCGACGCAGAAATCGCCCATAACCATTTCTAAAATGGGACCGATCTCGTAGCGGGGCTTCTATCAGATGGGGATGGAGCACAAAATCAGAAGTGTACCCAGAGAAGTACCAAGAAAGAGAAAATGGGAATCCCAATTTGCACGAATGTCTATACCTCGCTGCTTTGAGAACTTGGCTCCGTGGAAGATGTTTCCGCAGGCAGGAGGGCTGCGGGAAAACTAAGGCCGCCCGACCTGAATATACGATTGAGAGAAGGTAAGAAAAGGAGGGGATGATAAGTTGTGAAAGACATAGAAAGATGCGCAAGAACGGAGGATCGCCTGAAGGTAGCAGTCGCGGGCTGCGACGCCCTTGAAGACTCTTGCGCAGAAGGCACCTCGACAGCAGCACAGGGACGCCATTGCTGGGATTCCCTCAGCTTCGCCGCAGCCGCACGAGCCCTTCTGTGGCGAGACTTGCTCCCGGTCATGGTGGCGAAGTAGTATTCCAAGAGGTAAACAAAGTGGTGAACTGAGGAAGACGGCAAGAGCAAAGGTTAGTTCTTAAATTTGGCCTCCCCGTCTCCTCGGCACCTCGCGAGTAGTAATACTGGTCAAAGAGCAAACTTCAAGGCAGAGACTTGGTGGGCCATTCATCTCCAACTATACTTCCTCCGATCCGAATGATACCAAATTTTTGAATGACAAATCACCCAAAACAGTATCTAGGATTTGATCTAGATTCAAATGGGCATAAAATTTCAAAAAAATGAAAAACCAAAGCATATAGCCTTCTTATGTCATATAGTAAGCACTCGATCAAGTTGGTAAACAAGGTCTAGACATATTCAAACCAGAAAAATCATGTTTCTACCCCTAGCCCTAAACTTTGTCTTATGAAGTCAAGCACGAAGAGAAGTCGTTTTGGATTTCAAACATGGAAATTTCAAAAACCTTCCCAAAAGCTTCATTTTGGAGTGACTAAGAAGGATACAGGCTTACCTTTTCATTTTCATGTTTTAAACTTGTTTAAATATTGGTTAAGCCTAGGATTTGACCAAGATCAAATGGGCATAAAAATTCAGAAAAAGTCAAAAAAAATGAAAACCAAAGCACATAGTATTATTATGTCATATAGTAAGCATTCAAGTTGATAAACAAGGTCTAAACAACAAACTAGACAAATCATGTATCTACCCCTAACCCTAAACTCTGTCTTATGAAGTCAAGCATGAAGAGAAGTGGTTTTGGGTTTCAAACATGGAAATTTCAAAAAACTCCCAAAAGCTTCTCATTTTTGAGTGACTAAGAAGGATTCAGGCTTACCTTTTCATTTTCATGTTTTAAACTTGTTCAAATCTTGGTCAAACTTAGGATTTGACCAAGATTCAAATGTGCATAAAAATTGGGAGGAAGGGTATGAATTACAATTCAAAAAACAAGGTAACTTAAATACTTGGATGCCCCAAAGATGTGTGGAAGCCCAGAACAATGGCAAAACATGTGCGCACGCTGCATCCAATTCAAGTAGAACACATAGTAGGCATCGATAGTTTGACCTAAATTTGAAATCAAAGAGAAGGTGGTTAGAAAAAATCGAAATTGGCAAAGCAAAGCATGAAATCATAAATTTGTGATGCACTATAGCTATGAAAAGTATCAAACAATGCATACCAAAATGATTTTTTAGAGGAATACTAGTTCAACTTATTTTAATTTTATATTAGTAGCCCAAAATCGAACTAGTAGTTGGATATTTCTGAACTTGATCTGTAGTAGTGGGCAAAACCCTAGTTTAACCTATTTAATCATAGATTCGTAGGTCGATTTTTCTACTTTTTTATTATTACTATGCAGCACATGTGTGTTTGCCCGTCGAGTGAAACTCGGAGGAAGAAGGGATCACTCGGAAGGAGAGAAGAAGGGAGAGAATTATGGTGTCTCCCCTTTTTCGGGTGATGATGTTGACTTTTGGGCAGGGTTTGTCAGTGAGCAGGAGGTGCGAGCGAGCGAGCGAGCGAGTCGAGCGAGGCCGAGAATGAGAGAGATTTTTTTTTTTTTGTGAGAGGGACAACCGAAGGATCCAGAAGGACCCACATACTTCCAATACGCATCCTGATGCGTCTTCTCTTGACAAAGAAAATGGCTGGGAGTTTGCGTACCTATTGCACGTGACTTGTGCTCACTGAAGTGTGGGACCTCACGCATGGGCACCACACGTAAGTGACAGACCTGTTGATGTAAAAACTCGGTTGATTATTATACTACTACATTTATACAAAGTTTCCTATGGATTCAAGGGTACGAAAGCCAAGTTAAATCATTTACATGACATTATTTTTTCCATGAAGCCAAGTTAACTCATTTATCAATTGGTACATTTTGGAGTGACTAAGAAGGATCCAGGCTTACTTTTTCATTTTCATGTTTTAAACCTGTTTAAATCTTGGTCAAACCTATGACTTGACCAAGATTCAAATGGGCATAAAAATTCAAAAAAAAGAAAAACAAAAGCACACCGTCTTCCTATGTCATATATCAAGGTGATAAACAAGGTCTGCCATATTCAAACCACAAAAATCTTGTATCTACCCCCTAACCCTAAACAAGGATCCAGGCTTACCCTTTTCATTTTCATGTTTTTAAACTTGTTCAAATCTTGGTCAAACTTAGGATTTGACGAAGATTCAAATGGGCGTAAAAATACTTAGAAAAATCATGTACGTATCTACCCCAAACCCTAAACTCTATCTTACGAAGCCAAGCATGAAGAGAAGTGGTTTTGGGTTTCAAACATGGAAATTTCAAAAACCTCCCAAAAGCTTCATTTTAGAGTGACTAAGAAGGATCCATGCTTACCTTTTATTTTCATGTTTTAAACATGTTCAAATCTTGGTCAAACCGTACGTACCTAGGATTTGACCAATATTCAAATGGGCATAAAAATTCAAAAAAAAATGAAAAACCAAAGCACATAGCCTAGCTTCTTATATATGCCATATAGTAAGCACTCAAGCTAGTTGATAAACAAGGTCTAGACATATTCAAACCAGAAAAATCATGTATCTATATACCCCTAACCCTAAACTTTGTCTTAATTATGAAGTCAAGCACGAAGAGAAGTCGTTTTGGGTTTCAAACATGGACATTTCAAAAACCCTCCCAAAAGCTTCATTGTGGTGTGACGTACTAAGAAGGATACATGCTTACATTTTCAACAACCCCCCTAAAAGCTTCATTATAGAGTGACTAAGAAAGGATCCAGTCTGGCGGGCTTACCTTTTATTTTCTTGGTTTAAACTTGTTCAAATCTCGGTCAAACCTAGGATTTGACCAAGATTCAAAATGTGCATCAAAATTTAAAAAAATTAAAAACCAAATTAAAGCGCATAGTGTTCTTATGTCATATAGTAAGCATTAAAGTTGATAAACAAGGTCTAGACACATATTCAAACAAGACAAATCATGTATCTATACCCCTAACCCCTAAACTCTATCTTATGAAGTCAACAACATGAAGAGAAGTGGTTTTGGGTTTCAAACATGGAAATTTCAAAAACCTCCCAAAAGCTTCATTTTAGAGTGACTAATATATATAAGAAGGATCCATACATGCCTGCTTACCACCTTTTCATTTTCATATTTTAAACTTGTTTAAATCCGTGTCAAATTAAACCAAGGATTTGACCAAAAGATTCAAATGGGCATAAAATTTTAAAAAAAAATCAGAAAAATGAAAAACAAAAGCATATAGTCTTCTAATGTCATATAGTAAGCATTCAAGTTGATAAACAAGGTTTGGACATGCATATTCAAACCTAGGCAAATCATGTATCTATCCCCTAGCCCCTAAACTCTATCTTATGAAGTCAAGCATGAAGAGAAGTGGTTTTGGGTTTCAAACATGAAAATTTCAAGAACATCCCAAAAACTTCTTTTTAGAGTGACTAAGAAAGGATACAGGCTTCCCCTTTTCATTTTCATGTTTTATACTTGTTTAAATCTTGGCCAAACCTAGGATTTGACAAAGATTCAGATGTGCATCTATCAAAATAAAAAAATCAGAAAAATTAAAAACCAAAGCACATAGTTTTCTTATGTCATATATAGTTAGCATTAAAGTTGATATAAACAAGGTCTAGATATATTCAAACAAGAAAAATCATGTATCTACCCCTAACCCTAAACTCTGTCTTATGTGTAGTCAAGCATGAAGAGAAGTGGTTTTGGGTTTCAAACTTGGAAATTTCAAGAACCCCCCAAAAGCTTCATTTTAGAGTGACTAAAGGATCCAGGTCGGGCTTACCTTTTATTTTCATGTTTTAAAATTGTTCAAATCTTGGTCAAACTGTACCTAGGATTTGATCAAGATTCAAATGGGCATAAAATTTCAAAAAAAATGAAAAACCAAAGCATATAGCCTTCTTATGTCATATAGTAAGCACTCGATCAAGTTGGTAAACAAGGTCTAGACATATTCAAACCAGAAAAATCATGTTTCTACCCCTAGCCCTAAACTTTGTCTTATGAAGTCAAGCACGAAGAGAAGTCGTTTTGGATTTCAAACATGGAAATTTCAAAAACCTTCCCAAAAGCTTCATTTTGGAGTGACTAAGAAGGATACAGGCTTACCTTTTCATTTTCATGTTTTAAACTTGTTTAAATATTGGTTAAGCCTAGGATTTGACCAAGATCAAATGGGCATAAAAATTCAGAAAAAGTCAAAAAAAATGAAAACCAAAGCACATAGTATTATTATGTCATATAGTAAGCATTCAAGTTGATAAACAAGGTCTAAACAACAAACTAGACAAATCATGTATCTACCCCCTAACCCTAAACTCTGTCTTATGAAGTCAAGCATGAAGAGAAGTGGTTTTGGGTTTCAAACATGGAAATTTCAAAAAACTCCCAAAAGCTTCTCATTTTTGAGTGACTAAGAAGGATTCAGGCTTACCTTTTCATTTTCATGTTTTAAACTTGTTCAAATCTTGGTCAAACTTAGGATTTGACCAAGATTCAAATGTGCATAAAAATTGGGAGGAAGGGTATGAATTACAATTCAAAAAAACAAGGTAACTTAAATACTTGGATGCCCCAAAGATGTGTGGAAGCCCAGAACAATGGCAAAACATGTGCGCACGCTGCATCCAATTCAAGTAGAACACATAGTAGGCATCGATAGTTTGACCTAAATTTGAAATCAAAGAGAAGGTGGTTAGAAAAAATCGAATTTGGCAAAGCAAAGCATGAAATCATAAATTTGTGATGCACTATAGCTATGAAAAGTATCAAACAATGCATACCAAAATGATTTTTTAGAGGAATACTAGTTCAACTTATTTTAATTTTATATTAGTAGCCCAAAATCGAACTAGTAGTTGGATATTTCTGAACTTGATCTGTAGTAGTGGGCAAAACCCTAGTTTAACCTATTTAATCATAGATTCGTAGGTCGATTTTTCTACTTTTTTATTATTACTATGCAGCACATGTGTGTTTGCCCGTCGAGTGAAACTCGGAGGAAGAAGGGATCACTCGGAAGGAGAGAAGAAGGGAGAGAATTATGGTGTCTCCCCTTTTTCGGGTGATGATGTTGACTTTTGTGCAGGGTTTGTCAGTGAGCAGGAGGTGCGAGCGAGCGAGCGAGCGAGTCGAGCGAGGCCGAGAATGAGAGAGATTTTTTTTGTGAGAGGGACAACCGAAGGATCCAGAAGGACCCACATACTTCCAATACGCATCCTGATGCGTCTTCTCTTGACAAAGAAAATGGCTGGGAGTTTGCGTACCTATTGCACGTGACTTGTGCTCACTGAAGTGTGGGACCTCACGCATGGGCACCACAAGTAAGTGACAGACCTGTTGATGTAAAAACTCGGTTGATTATTATACTACTACATTTATACAAAGTTTCCTATGGATTCAAGGGTACGAAAGCCAAGTTAAATCATTTACATGACATTATTTTTTCCATGAAGCCAAGTTAACTCATTTATCAATTGGTACATTTTGGAGTGACTAAGAAGGATCCAGGCTTACTTTTTCATTTTCATGTTTTAAACTGTTTAAATCTTGGTCAAACCTATGACTTGACCAAGATTCAAATGGGCAAAAAAAGAAAAAAAAAGCACACCGTCTTCCTATGTCATATATCAAGGTGATAAACAAGGTCTGCCATATTCAAACCACAAAAATCATGTATCTACCCCCTAACCCTAAACAAGGATCCAGGCTTACCCTTTTCATTTTCATGTTTTTAAACTTGTTCAAATCTTGGTCAAACTTAGGATTTGACGAAGATTCAAATGGGCGTAAAAATACTTAGAAAAATCATGTACGTATCTACCCCAAACCCTAAACTCTATCTTACGAAGCCAAGCATGAAGAGAAGTGGTTTTGGGTTTCAAACATGGAAATTTCAAAAACCTCCCAAAAGCTTCATTTTAGAGTGACTAAGAAGGATCCATGCTTACCTTTTATTTTCATGTTTTAAACATGTTCAAATCTTGGTCAAACCGTACGTACCTAGGATTTGACCAAGATTCAAATGGGCATAAAAATTCAAAAAAAATGAAAAACCAAAGCACATAGCCTAGCTTCTTATATATGCCATATAGTAAGCACTCAAGCTAGTTGATAAACAAAGTCTAGACATATTCAAACCAGAAAAATCATGTATCTATATACCCCTAACCCTAAACTTTGTCTTAATTATGAAGTCAAGCACGAAGAGAAGTCGTTTTGGGTTTCAAACATGGACATTTCAAAAACCCTCCCAAAAGCTTCATTGTGGTGTGACGTACTAAGAAGGATACATGCTTACATTTTCAACAACCCCCCTAAAAGCTTCATTATAGAGTGACTAAGAAAAGATCCAGTCTGGCGGGCTTACCTTTTATTTTCTTGTTTTAAACTTGTTCAAATCTCGGTCAAACCTAGGATTTGACCAAGATTCAAAATGTGCATCAAAATTTAAAAAAATTAAAAACCAAATTAAAGCGCATAGTGTTCTTATGTCATATAGTAAGCATTAAAGTTGATAAACAAGGTCTAGACACATATTCAAACAAGACAAGTCATGTATATATACCCCTAACCCCTAAACTCTATCTTATGAAGTCAACAACATGAAGAGAAGTGGTTTTGGGTTTCAAACATGGAAATTTCAAAAACCTCCCAAAAGCTTCATTTTAGAGTGACTAATATATATAAGAAGGATACATGCCTGCTTACCACCTTTTCATTTTCATATTTTAAACTTGTTTAAATCCGTGTCAAATTAAACCAAGGATTTGACCAAAAGATTCAAATGGGCATAAAATTTTAAAAAAATCAGAAAAATGAAAAACAAAAGCATATAGTCTTCTTATGTCATATAGTAAGCATTCAAGTTGATAAACAAGCTAGGTTTGGACATGCATATTCAAACCTAGGCAAATCATGTATCTATCCCCTAGCTAGCCCCTAAACTCTATCTTATGAAGTCAAGCATGAAGAGAAGTGGTTTTGGGTTTCAAACATGAAAATTTCAAGAACATCCCAAAAACTTCATTTTAGAGTGACTAAGAAAGGATACAGGCTTCCCCTTTTCATTTTCATGTTTTATACTTGTTTAAATCTTGGCCAAACCTAGGATTTGACAAAGATTCAGATGTGCATCTATCAAAATAAAAAAATCAGAAAAATTAAAAACCAAAGCACATAGTTTTCTTATGTCATATATAGTTAGCATTAAAGTTGATATAAACAAGGTCTAGATATATTCAAACAAGAAAAATCATGTATCTACCCCTAACCCTAAACTCTGTCTTATGTGTAGTCAAGCATGAAGAGAAGTGGTTTTGGGTTTCAAACTTGGAAATTTCAAGAACCCCCCAAAAGCTTCATTTTAGAGTGACTAAAGGATCCAGGTCGGGCTTACCTTTTATTTTCATGTTTTAAAATTGTTCAAATCTTGGTCAAACTGTACCTAGGATTTGATCAAGATTCAAATGGGCATAAAATTTCAAAAAAAATGAAAAACCAAAGCATATAGCCTTCTTATGTCATATAGTAAGCACTCGATCAAGTTGGTAAACAAGGTCTAGACATATTCAAACCAGAAAAATCATGTTTCTACCCCTAGCCCTAAACTTTGTCTTATGAAGTCAAGCACGAAGAGAAGTCGTTTTGGATTTCAAACATGGAAATTTCAAAAACCTTCCCAAAAGCTTCATTTTGGAGTGACTAAGAAGGATACAGGCTTACCTTTTCATTTTCATGTTTTAAACTTGTTTAAATATTGGTTAAGCCTAGGATTTGACCAAGATCAAATGGGCATAAAAATTCAGAAAAAGTCAAAAAAAATGAAAACCAAAGCACATAGTATTATTATGTCATATAGTAAGCATTCAAGTTGATAAACAAGGTCTAAACAACAAACTAGACAAATCATGTATCTACCCCCTAACCCTAAACTCTGTCTTATGAAGTCAAGCATGAAGAGAAGTGGTTTTGGGTTTCAAACATGGAAATTTCAAAAAACTCCCAAAAGCTTCTCATTTTTGAGTGACTAAGAAGGATTCAGGCTTACCTTTTCATTTTCATGTTTTAAACTTGTTCAAATCTTGGTCAAACTTAGGATTTGACCAAGATTCAAATGTGCATAAAAATTGGGAGGAAGGGTATGAATTACAATTCAAAAAAACAAGGTAACTTAAATACTTGGATGCCCCAAAGATGTGTGGAAGCCCAGAACGATGGCAAAACATGTGCGCACGCTGCATCCAATTCAAGTAGAACACATAGTAGGCATCGATAGTTTGACCTAAATTTGAAATCAAAGAGAAGGTGGTTAGAAAAAATCGAAATTGGCAAAGCAAAGCATGAAATCATAAATTTGTGATGCACTATAGCTATGAAAAGTATCAAACAATGCATACCAAAATGATTTTTTAGAGGAATACTAGTTCAACTTATTTTAATTTTATATTAGTAGCCCAAAATCGAACTAGTAGTTGGATATTTCTGAACTTGATCTGTAGTAGTGGGCAAAACCCTAGTTTAACCTATTTAATCATAGATTCGTAGGTCGATTTTTCTACTTTTTTATTATTACTATGCAGCACATGTGTGTTTGCCCGTCGAGTGAAACTCGGAGGAAGAAGGGATCACTCGGAAGGAGAGAAGAAGGGAGAGAATTATGGTGTCTCCCCTTTTTCGGGTGATGATGTTGACTTTTGTGCAGGGTTTGTCAGTGAGCAGGAGCGAGCGAGCGAGTCGAGCGAGGCCGAGAATGAGAGAGATTTGTTTTTTTTTGTGAGAGGGACAACCGAAGGATCCAGAAGGACCCACATACTTCCAATACGCATCCTGATGCGTCTTCTCTTGACAAAGAAAATGGCTGGGAGTTTGCGTACCTATTGCACGTGACTTGTGCTCACTGAAGTGTGGGACCTCACGCATGGGCACCACACGTAAGTGACAGACCTGTTGATGTAAAAACTCGGTTGATTATTATACTACTACATTTATACAAAGTTTCCTATGGATTCAAGGGTACGAAAGCCAAGTTAAATCATTTACATGACATTATTTTTTCCATGAAGCCAAGTTAACTCATTTATCAATTGGTACATTTTGGAGTGACTAAGAAGGATCCAGGCTTACTTTTTCATTTTCATGTTTTAAACATGTTTAAATCTTGGTCAAACCTATGACTTGACCAAGATTCAAATGGGCATAAAAATTCAAAAAAAAGAAAAACAAAAGCACACCGTCTTCCTATGTCATATATCAAGGTGATAAACAAGGTCTGCCATATTCAAACCACAAAAATCATGTATCTACCCCCTAACCCTAAACAAGGATCCAGGCTTACCCTTTTCATTTTCATGTTTTTAAACTTGTTCAAATCTTGGTCAAACTTAGGATTTGACGAAGATTCAAATGGGCGTAAAAATACTTAGAAAAATCATGTACGTATCTACCCCAAACCCTAAACTCTATCTTACGAAGCCAAGCATGAAGAGAAGTGGTTTTGGGTTTCAAACATGGAAATTTCAAAAACCTCCCAAAAGCTTCATTTTAGAGTGACTAAGAAGGATCCATGCTTACCTTTTATTTTCATGTTTTAAACATGTTCAAATCTTGGTCAAACCGTACGTACCTAGGATTTGACCAAGATTCAAATGGGCATAAAAATTCAAAAAAAAATGAAAAACCAAAGCACATAGCCTAGCTTCTTATATATGCCATATAGTAAGCACTCAAGCTAGTTGATAAACAAAGTCTAGACATATTCAAACCAGAAAAATCATGTATCTATATACCCCTAACCCTAAACTTTGTCTTAATTATGAAGTCAAGCACGAAGAGAAGTCGTTTTGGGTTTCAAACATGGACATTTCAAAAACCCTCCCAAAAGCTTCATTGTGGTGTGACGTACTAAGAAGGATACATGCTTACATTTTCAACAACCCCCCTAAAAGCTTCATTATAGAGTGACTAAGAAAAGATCCAGTCTGGCGGGCTTACCTTTTATTTTCTTGTTTTAAACTTGTTCAAATCTCGGTCAAACCTAGGATTTGACCAAGATTCAAAATGTGCATCAAAATTTAAAAAAATTAAAAACCAAATTAAAGCGCATAGTGTTCTTATGTCATATAGTAAGCATTAAAGTTGATAAACAAGGTCTAGACACATATTCAAACAAGACAAGTCATGTATATATACCCCTAACCCCTAAACTCTATCTTATGAAGTCAACAACATGAAGAGAAGTGGTTTTGGGTTTCAAACATGGAAATTTCAAAAACCTCCCAAAAGCTTCATTTTAGAGTGACTAATATATATAAGAAGGATACATGCCTGCTTACCACCTTTTCATTTTCATATTTTAAACTTGTTTAAATCCGTGTCAAATTAAACCAAGGATTTGACCAAAAGATTCAAATGGGCATAAAATTTAAAAAAAATCAGAAAAATGAAAAACAAAAGCATATAGTCTTCTTATGTCATATAGTAAGCATTCAAGTTGATAAACAAGCTAGGTTTGGACATGCATATTCAAACCTAGGCAAATCATGTATCTATCCCCTAGCTAGCCCCTAAACTCTATCTTATGAAGTCAAGCATGAAGAGAAGTGGTTTTGGGTTTCAAACATGAAAATTTCAAGAACATCCCAAAAACTTCATTTTAGAGTGACTAAGAAAGGATACAGGCTTCCCCTTTTCATTTTCATGTTTTATACTTGTTTAAATCTTGGCCAAACCTAGGATTTGACAAAGATTCAAATGTGCATCTATCAAAATAAAAAAAACAGAAAAATTAAAAACCAAAGCACATAGTTTTCTTATGTCATATATAGTTAGCATTAAAGTTGATATAAACAAGGTCTAGATATATTCAAACAAGAAAAATCATGTATCTACCCCTAACCCTAAACTCTGTCTTATGTGTAGTCAAGCATGAAGAGAAGTGGTTTTGGGTTTCAAACTTGGAAATTTCAAGAACCCCCCAAAAGCTTCATTTTAGAGTGACTAAAGGATCCAGGTCGGGCTTACCTTTTATTTTCATGTTTTAAAATTGTTCAAATCTTGGTCAAACTGTACCTAGGATTTGATCAAGATTCAAATGGGCATAAAATTTCAAAAAAAATGAAAAACCAAAGCATATAGCCTTCTTATGTCATATAGTAAGCACTCAAGTTGGTAAACAAGGTCTAGACATATTCAAACCAGAAAAATCATGTTTCTACCCCTAGCCCTAAACTTTGTCTTATGAAGTCAAGCACGAAGAGAAGTCGTTTTGGATTTCAAACATGGAAATTTCAAAAACCTTCCCAAAAGCTTCATTTTGGAGTGACTAAGAAGGATACAGGCTTACCTTTTCATTTTCATGTTTTAAACTTGTTTAAATATTGGTTAAGCCTAGGATTTGACCAAGATCAAATGGGCATAAAAATTCAGAAAAAGTCAAAAAAAATGAAAACCAAAGCACATAGTATTATTATGTCATATAGTAAGCATTCAAGTTGATAAACAAGGTCTAAACAACAAACTAGACAAATCATGTATCTACCCCCTAACCCTAAACTCTGTCTTATGAAGTCAAGCATGAAGAGAAGTGGTTTTGGGTTTCAAACATGGAAATTTCAAAAAACTCCCAAAAGCTTCTCATTTTTGAGTGACTAAGAAGGATTCAGGCTTACCTTTTCATTTTCATGTTTTAAACTTGTTCAAATCTTGGTCAAACTTAGGATTTGACCAAGATTCAAATGTGCATAAAAATTGGGAGGAAGGGTATGAATTACAATTCAAAAAAACAAGGTAACTTAAATACTTGGATGCCCCAAAGATGTGTGGAAGCCCAGAACGATGGCAAAACATGTGCGCACGCTGCATCCAATTCAAGTAGAACACATAGTAGGCATCGATAGTTTGACCTAAATTTGAAATCAAAGAGAAGGTGGTTAGAAAAAATCGAAATTGGCAAAGCAAAGCATGAAATCATAAATTTGTGATGCACTATAGCTATGAAAAGTATCAAACAATGCATACCAAAATGATTTTTTAGAGGAATACTAGTTCAACTTATTTTAATTTTATATTAGTAGCCCAAAATCGAACTAGTAGTTGGATATTTCTGAACTTGATCTGTAGTAGTGGGCAAAACCCTAGTTTAACCTATTTAATCATAGATTCGTAGGTCGATTTTTCTACTTTTTTATTATTACTATGCAGCACATGTGTGTTTGCCCGTCGAGTGAAACTCGGAGGAAGAAGGGATCACTCGGAAGGAGAGAAGAAGGGAGAGAATTATGGTGTCTCCCCTTTTTCGGGTGATGATGTTGACTTTTGTGCAGGGTTTGTCAGTGAGCAGGAGGTGCGAGCGAGAGCGAGCGAGCGAGTCGAGCGAGGCCGAGAATGAGAGAGATTTGTTTTTTTTTGTGAGAGGGACAACCGAAGGATCCAGAAGGACCCACATACTTCCAATACGCATCCTGATGCGTCTTCTCTTGACAAAGAAAATGGCTGGGAGTTTGCGTACCTATTGCACGTGACTTGTGCTCACTGAAGTGTGGGACCTCACGCATGGGCACCACACGTAAGTGACAGACCTGTTGATGTAAAAACTCGGTTGATTATTATACTACTACATTTATACAAAGTTTCCTATGGATTCAAGGGTACGAAAGCCAAGTTAAATCATTTACATGACATTATTTTTTCCATGAAGCCAAGTTAACTCATTTATCAATTGGTACATTTTGGAGTGACTAAGAAGGATCCAGGCTTACTTTTTCATTTTCATGTTTTAAACATGTTTAAATCTTGGTCAAACCTATGACTTGACCAAGATTCAAATGGGCATAAAAATTCAAAAAAAAGAAAAACAAAAGCACACCGTCTTCCTATGTCATATATCAAGGTGATAAACAAGGTCTGCCATATTCAAACCACAAAAATCATGTATCTACCCCCTAACCCTAAACAAGGATCCAGGCTTACCCTTTTCATTTTCATGTTTTTAAACTTGTTCAAATCTTGGTCAAACTTAGGATTTGACGAAGATTCAAATGGGCGTAAAAATACTTAGAAAAATCATGTACGTATCTACCCCAAACCCTAAACTCTATCTTACGAAGCCAAGCATGAAGAGAAGTGGTTTTGGGTTTCAAACATGGAAATTTCAAAAACCTCCCAAAAGCTTCATTTTAGAGTGACTAAGAAGGATCCATGCTTACCTTTTATTTTCATGTTTTAAACATGTTCAAATCTTGGTCAAACCGTACGTACCTAGGATTTGACCAATATTCAAATGGGCATAAAAATTCAAAAAAAAATGAAAAACCAAAGCACATAGCCTAGCTTCTTATATATGCCATATAGTAAGCACTCAAGCTAGTTGATAAACAAAGTCTAGACATATTCAAACCAGAAAAATCATGTATCTATATACCCCTAACCCTAAACTTTGTCTTAATTATGAAGTCAAGCACGAAGAGAAGTCGTTTTGGGTTTCAAACATGGACATTTCAAAAACCCTCCCAAAAGCTTCATTGTGGTGTGACGTACTAAGAAGGATACATGCTTACATTTTCAACAACCCCCCTAAAAGCTTCATTATAGAGTGACTAAGAAAGGATCCAGTCTGGCGGGCTTACCTTTTATTTTCTTGTTTTAAACTTGTTCAAATCTCGGTCAAACCTAGGATTTGACCAAGATTCAAAATGTGCATCAAATTTTAAAAAAATTAAAAACCAAATTAAAGCGCATAGTGTTCTTATGTCATATAGTAAGCATTAAAGTTGATAAACAAGGTCTAGACACATATTCAAACAAGACAAGTCATGTATCTATACCCCTAACCCCTAAACTCTATCTTATGAAGTCAACAACATGAAGAGAAGTGGTTTTGGGTTTCAAACATGGAAATTTCAAAAACCTCCCAAAAGCTTCATTTTAGAGTGACTAATATATATAAGAAGGATACATGCCTGCTTACCACCTTTTCATTTTCATATTTTAAACTTGTTTAAATCCGTGTCAAATTAAACCAAGGATTTGACCAAAAGATTCAAATGGGCATAAAATTTAAAAAAAATCAGAAAAATGAAAAACAAAAGCATATAGTCTTCTTATGTCATATAGTAAGCATTCAAGTTGATAAACAAGGTTTGGACATGCATATTCAAACCTAGGCAAATCATGTATCTATCCCCTAGCTAGCCCCTAAACTCTATCTTATGAAGTCAAGCATGAAGAGAAGTGGTTTTGGGTTTCAAACATGAAAATTTCAAGAACATCCCAAAAACTTCTTTTTAGAGTGACTAAGAAAGGATACAGGCTTCCCCTTTTCATTTTCATGTTTTATACTTGTTTAAATCTTGGCCAAACCTAGGATTTGACAAAGATTCAAATGTGCATCTATCAAAATAAAAAAATCAGAAAAATTAAAAACCAAAGCACATAGTTTTCTTATGTCATATATAGTTAGCATTAAAGTTGATATAAACAAGGTCTAGATATATTCAAACAAGAAAAATCATGTATCTACCCCTAACCCTAAACTCTGTCTTATGTGTAGTCAAGCATGAAGAGAAGTGGTTTTGGGTTTCAAACTTGGAAATTTCAAGAACCCCCCAAAAGCTTCATTTTAGAGTGACTAAAGGATCCAGGTCGGGCTTACCTTTTATTTTCATGTTTTAAAATTGTTCAAATCTTGGTCAAACTGTACCTAGGATTTGATCAAGATTCAAATGGGCATAAAATTTCAAAAAAAATGAAAAACCAAAGCATATAGCCTTCTTATGTCATATAGTAAGCACTCGATCAAGTTGGTAAACAAGGTCTAGACATATTCAAACCAGAAAAATCATGTTTCTACCCCTAGCCCTAAACTTTGTCTTATGAAGTCAAGCACGAAGAGAAGTCGTTTTGGATTTCAAACATAGAAATTTCAAAAACCTTCCCAAAAGCTTCATTTTGGAGTGACTAAGAAGGATACAGGCTTACCTTTTCATTTTCATGTTTTAAACTTGTTTAAATATTGGTTAAGCCTAGGATTTGACCAAGATCAAATGGGCATAAAATTTCAAAAAAAATGAAAAACCAAAGCATATAGCCTTCTTATGTCATATAGTAAGCACTCAAGTTGGTAAACAAGGTCTAGACATATTCAAACCAGAAAAATCATGTTTCTACCCCTAGCCCTAAACTTTGTCTTATGAAGTCAAGCACGAAGAGAAGTCGTTTTGGATTTCAAACATGGAAATTTCAAAAACCTTCCCAAAAGCTTCATTTTGGAGTGACTAAGAAGGATACAGGCTTACCTTTTCATTTTCATGTTTTAAACTTGTTTAAATATTGGTTAAGCCTAGGATTTGACCAAGATCAAATGGGCATAAAAATTCAGAAAAAATCAAAAAAATGAAAACCAAAGCACATAGTATTATTATGTCATATAGTAAGCATTCAAGTTGATAAACAAGGTCTAAACAACAAACTAGACAAATCATGTATCTACCCCCTAACCCTAAACTCTGTCTTATGAAGTCAAGCATGAAGAGAAGTGGTTTTGGGTTTCAAACATGGAAATTTCAAAAAACTCCCAAAAGCTTCTCATTTTTGAGTGACTAAGAAGGATTCAGGCTTACCTTTTCATTTTCATGTTTTAAACTTGTTCAAATCTTGGTCAAACTTAGGATTTGACCAAGATTCAAATGTGCATAAAAATTGGGAGGAAGGGTATGAATTACAATTCAAAAAAACAAGGTAACTTAAATACTTGGATGCCCCAAAGATGTGTGGAAGCCCAGAACAATGGCAAAACATGTGCGCACGCTGCATCCAATTCAAGTAGAACACATAGTAGGCATCGATAGTTTGACCTAAATTTGAAATCAAAGAGAAGGTGGTTAGAAAAAATCGAAATTGGCAAAGCAAAGCATGAAATCATAAATTTGTGATGCACTATAGCTATGAAAAGTATCAAACAATGCATACCAAAATGATTTTTTAGAGGAATACTAGTTCAACTTATTTTAATTTTATATTAGTAGCCCAAAATCGAACTAGTAGTTGGATATTTCTGAACTTGATCTGTAGTAGTGGGCAAAACCCTAGTTTAACCTATTTAATCATAGATTCGTAGGTCGATTTTTCTACTTTTTTATTATTACTATGCAGCACATGTGTGTTTGCCCGTCGAGTGAAACTCGGAGGAAGAGGGATCACTCGGAAGGAGAGAAGAAGGGAGAGAATTATGGTGTCTCCCCTTTTTCGGGTGATGATGTTGACTTTTGTGCAGGGTTTGTCAGTGAGCAGGAGGTGCGAGCGAGCGAGCGAGTCGAGCGAGGCCGAGAATGAGAGAGATTTGTTTTTTTTGTGAGAGGGACAACCGAAGGATCCAGAAGGACCCACATACTTCCAATACGCATCCTGATGCGTCTTCTCTTGACAAAGAAAATGGCTGGGAGTTTGCGTACCTATTGCACGTGACTTGTGCTCACTGAAGTGTGGGACCTCACGCATGGGCACCACACGTAAGTGACAGACCTGTTGATGTAAAAACTCGGTTGATTATTATACTACTACATTTATACAAAGTTTCCTATGGATTCAAGGGTACGAAAGCCAAGTTAAATCATTTACATGACATTATTTTTTCCATGAAGCCAAGTTAACTCATTTATCAATTGGTACATTTTGGAGTGACTAAGAAGGATCCAGGCTTACTTTTTCATTTTCATGTTTTAAACATGTTTAAATCTTGGTCAAACCTATGACTTGACCAAGATTCAAATGGGCATAAAAATTCAAAAAAAAGAAAAACAAAAGCACACCGTCTTCCTATGTCATATATCAAGGTGATAAACAAGGTCTGCCATATTCAAACCACAAAAATCATGTATCTACCCCCTAACCCTAAACAAGGATCCAGGCTTACCCTTTTCATTTTCATGTTTTTAAACTTGTTCAAATCTTGGTCAAACTTAGGATTTGACGAAGATTCAAATGGGTGTAAAAATACTTAGAAAAATCATGTACGTATCTACCCCAAACCCTAAACTCTATCTTACGAAGCCAAGCATGAAGAGAAGTGGTTTTGGGTTTCAAACATGGAAATTTCAAAAACCTCCCAAAAGCTTCATTTTAGAGTGACTAAGAAGGATCCATGCTTACCTTTTATTTTCATGTTTTAAACATGTTCAAATCTTGGTCAAACCGTACGTACCTAGGATTTGACCAAGATTCAAATGGGCATAAAAATTCAAAAAAAAATGAAAAACCAAAGCACATAGCCTAGCTTCTTATATATGCCATATAGTAAGCACTCAAGCTAGTTGATAAACAAAGTCTAGACATATTCAAACCAGAAAAATCATGTATCTATATACCCCTAACCCTAAACTTTGTCTTAATTATGAAGTCAAGCACGAAGAGAAGTCGTTTTGGGTTTCAAACATGGACATTTCAAAAACCCTCCCAAAAGCTTCATTGTGGTGTGACGTACTAAGAAGGATACATGCTTACATTTTCAACAACCCCCCTAAAAGCTTCATTATAGAGTGACTAAGAAAGGATCCAGTCTGGCGGGCTTACCTTTTATTTTCTTGTTTTAAACTTGTTCAAATCTCGGTCAAACCTAGGATTTGACCAAGATTCAAAATGTGCATCAAAATTTAAAAAAATTAAAAACCAAATTAAAGCGCATAGTGTTCTTATGTCATATAGTAAGCATTAAAGTTGATAAACAAGGTCTAGACACATATTCAAACAAGACAAGTCATGTATATATACCCCTAACCCCTAAACTCTATCTTATGAAGTCAACAACATGAAGAGAAGTGGTTTTGGGTTTCAAACATGGAAATTTCAAAAACCTCCCAAAAGCTTCATTTTAGAGTGACTAATATATATAAGAAGGATACATGCCTGCTTACCACCTTTTCATTTTCATATTTTAAACTTGTTTAAATCCGTGTCAAATTAAACCAAGGATTTGACCAAAAGATTCAAATGGGCATAAAATTTAAAAAAATCAGAAAAATGAAAAACAAATGCATATAGTCTTCTTATGTCATATAGTAAGCATTCAAGTTGATAAACAAGGTTTGGACATGCATATTCAAACCTAGGCAAATCATGTATCTATCCCCTAGCCCCTAAACTCTATCTTATGAAGTCAAGCATGAAGAGAAGTGGTTTTGGGTTTCAAACATGAAAATTTCAAGAACATCCCAAAAACTTCATTTTAGAGTGACTAAGAAAGGATACAGGCTTCCCCTTTTCATTTTCATGTTTTATACTTGTTTAAATCTTGGCCAAACCTAGGATTTGACAAAGATTCAAATGTGCATCTATCAAAATAAAAAAATCAGAAAAATTAAAAACCAAAGCACATAGTTTTCTTATGTCATATATAGTTAGCATTAAAGTTGATATAAACAAGGTCTAGATATATTCAAACAAGAAAAATCATGTATCTACCCCTAACCCTAAACTCTGTCTTATGTGTAGTCAAGCATGAAGAGAAGTGGTTTTGGGTTTCAAACTTGGAAATTTCAAGAACCCCCCAAAAGCTTCATTTTAGAGTGACTAAAGGATCCAGGTCGGGCTTACCTTTTATTTTCATGTTGTAAAATTGTTCAAATCTTGGTCAAACTGTACCTAGGATTTGATCAAGATTCAAATGGGCATAAAATTTCAAAAAAAATGAAAAACCAAAGCATATAGCCTTCTTATGTCATATAGTAAGCACTCGATCAAGTTGGTAAACAAGGTCTAGACATATTCAAACCAGAAAAATCATGTTTCTACCCCTAGCCCTAAACTTTGTCTTATGAAGTCAAGCACGAAGAGAAGTCGTTTTGGATTTCAAACATGGAAATTTCAAAAACCTTCCCAAAAGCTTCATTTTGGAGTGACTAAGAAGGATACAGGCTTACCTTTTCATTTTCATGTTTTAAACTTGTTTAAATATTGGTTAAGCCTAGGATTTGACCAAGATCAAATGGGCATAAAAATTCAGAAAAAGTCAAAAAAAATGAAAACCAAAGCACATAGTATTATTATGTCATATAGTAAGCATTCAAGTTGATAAACAAGGTCTAAACAACAAACTAGACAAATCATGTATCTACCCCCTAACCCTAAACTCTGTCTTATGAAGTCAAGCATGAAGAGAAGTGGTTTTGGGTTTCAAACATGGAAATTTCAAAAAACTCCCAAAAGCTTCTCATTTTTGAGTGACTAAGAAGGATTCAGGCTTACCTTTTCATTTTCATGTTTTAAACTTGTTCAAATCTTGGTCAAACTTAGGATTTGACCAAGATTCAAATGTGCATAAAAATTGGGAGGAAGGGTATGAATTACAATTCAAAAAAACAAGGTAACTTAAATACTTGGATGCCCCAAAGATGTGTGGAAGCCCAGAACGATGGCAAAACATGTGCGCACGCTGCATCCAATTCAAGTAGAACACATAGTAGGCATCGATAGTTTGACCTAAATTTGAAATCAAAGAGAAGGTGGTTAGAAAAAATCGAAATTGGCAAAGCAAAGCATGAAATCATAAATTTGTGATGCACTATAGCTATGAAAAGTATCAAACAATGCATACCAAAATGATTTTTTAGAGGAATACTAGTTCAACTTATTTTAATTTTATATTAGTAGCCCAAAATCGAACTAGTAGTTGGATATTTCTGAACTTGATCTGTAGTAGTGGGCAAAACCCTAGTTTAACCTATTTAATCATAGATTCGTAGGTCGATTTTTCTACTTTTTTATTATTACTATGCAGCACATGTGTGTTTGCCCGTCGAGTGAAACTCGGAGGAAGAAGGGATCACTCGGAAGGAGAGAAGAAGGGAGAGAATTATGGTGTCTCCCCTTTTTCGGGTGATGATGTTGACTTTTGTGCAGGGTTTGTCAGTGAGCAGGAGGTGCGAGCGAGCGAGCGAGTCGAGCGAGGCCGAGAATGAGAGAGATTTGTTTTTTTTTTGTGAGAGGGACAACCGAAGGATCCAGAAGGACCCACATACTTCCAATACGCATCCTGATGCGTCTTCTCTTGACAAAGAAAATGGCTGGGAGTTTGCGTACCTATTGCACGTGACTTGTGCTCACTGAAGTGTGGGACCTCACGCATGGGCACCACACGTAAGTGACAGACCTGTTGATGTAAAAACTCGGTTGATTATTATACTACTACATTTATACAAAGTTTCCTATGGATTCAAGGGTACGAAAGCCAAGTTAAATCATTTACATGACATTATTTTTTCCATGAAGCCAAGTTAACTCATTTATCAATTGGTACATTTTGGAGTGACTAAGAAGGATCCAGGCTTACTTTTTCATTTTCATGTTTTAAACATGTTTAAATCTTGGTCAAACCTATGACTTGACCAAGATTCAAATGGGCATAAAAATTCAAAAAAAAGAAAAACAAAAGCACACCGTCTTCCTATGTCATATATCAAGGTGATAAACAAGGTCTGCCATATTCAAACCACAAAAATCTTGTATCTACCCCCTAACCCTAAACAAGGATCCAGGCTTACACCCTTTTCATTTTCATGTTTTTAAACTTGTTCAAATCTTGGTCAAACTTAGGATTTGACGAAGATTCAAATGGGCGTAAAAATACTTAGAAAAATCATGTACGTATCTACCCCCTAACCGTAAACAAGGATCCAGGCTTACCCTTTTCATTTTCATGTTTTTAAACTTGTTCAAATCTTGGTCAAACTTAGGATTTGACGAAGATTCAAATGGGTGTAAAAATACTTAGAAAAATCATGTACGTATCTACCCCAAACCCTAAACTCTATCTTACGAAGCCAAGCATGAAGAGAAGTGGTTTTGGGTTTCAAACATGGAAATTTCAAAAACCTCCCAAAAGCTTCATTTTAGAGTGACTAAGAAGGATCCATGCTTACCTTTTATTTTCATGTTTTAAACATGTTCAAATCTTGGTCAAACCGTACGTACCTAGGATTTGACCAAGATTCAAATGGGCATAAAAATTCAAAAAAAAATGAAAAACCAAAGCACATAGCCTAGCTTCTTATATATGCCATATAGTAAGCACTCAAGCTAGTTGATAAACAAAGTCTAGACATATTCAAACCAGAAAAATCATGTATCTATATACCCCTAACCCTAAACTTTGTCTTAATTATGAAGTCAAGCACGAAGAGAAGTCGTTTTGGGTTTCAAACATGGACATTTCAAAAACCCTCCCAAAAGCTTCATTGTGGTGTGACGTACTAAGAAGGATACATGCTTACATTTTCAACAACCCCCCTAAAAGCTTCATTATAGAGTGACTAAGAAAGGATCCAGTCTGGCGGGCTTACCTTTTATTTTCTTGTTTTAAACTTGTTCAAATCTCGGTCAAACCTAGGATTTGACCAAGATTCAAAATGTGCATCAAAATTTAAAAAAATTAAAAACCAAATTAAAGCGCATAGTGTTCTTATGTCATATAGTAAGCATTAAAGTTGATAAACAAGGTCTAGACACATATTCAAACAAGACAAGTCATGTATATATACCCCTAACCCCTACGTTCTCCTCCTTTATCAGTGTTGGGCCTCCAAGTGCAGAGGTTTGTAGAACAGCAGCAAGTTTTCCCTTAAGTGGATCACCCAAGGTTTATCGAACTCAGGGAGGAAGAGGTCAAAGATATCCCTCTCATGCAACCCTGCAACCACAAAGCAAGAAGTCTCTTGTGTCCCCAACACACCTAATAGGTGCACTAGTTCGCGAAGAGATAGTGAAATACAGGTGGTATGAATATATATGAGCGGTAGCAACGGTGCGAAAATAGCTTGGCGTGTAATTGATGGTGGTAGTATTGCCAGTAGTAACACAAGAAACAAAGAAAGCGTAGTAACTCAGCAGTATTTAGGAACAAGGCCTAGGGATTACACTTTCACTAGTGGACACTCTCAACATTGATCACATAACAGAATAGATAAATGCATACTCTACACTTTTGTTGGATGATGAACACATTGCGTAGGATTACACGAACCCTCAATGCCGGAGTTAACAAGCTCCACAATAATGCTCATATTTTAGTAACCTTTAGTGTAAGATAGATCAAAAGACTAAACCAAGTACTAGCATAGCATGCACACTGTCACCTTCATGCATATGTAGGAGGAATAGATCACATCAATATTATCATAGCAATAGTTAACTTCGCAATCTACAAGAGATCATGATCATAGCATAAACCAAGTACTAACACGGTGCACGCACTGTCACCTTTGCACACATGCAGGAGGAATAAAACTACTTTAATAACACATCACTAGAGTAGCACATAGATAAATTGTGATACAAAACTCATATGAATCTCAATCATGTAAAGCAGCTCATGAGATCATTGTATTGACGTACATAGGAGAGAGATTAACCACATAGCTACCGGTACAGCCCCGAGCCTCGATGGAGAACTACTCCCTCCTCATGGGAGCAGCAGCGGTGATGAAGATGGCGGTGGAGATGGCAGCGGTGTCGATGGAGAAGCCCGGGGGCACTTCCCCACCCGGCAGGTGGAACAGAGACTCCTGTCCCCAGATCTTGGCTTCGACGGCGGCGGCTCTGGAACTTTTCTCGTATCGTGGCTTCCTCCGTAAGGGTTTTCGATGCAGGGGCTTTATATAGGCGAAGAGGCGGCGCAGGAGGGTCAAAGGGGCAACCACACCATAGGGTGGCGCGGGCCCAGCCCTGGCCGCGCCACCATGTCATCTGGGCCCACATCCCCTCCGCGCTCTCGGGTGTTCTGGATGCTTCCGGGCAAAATAGGAACCTGGGCGTTGATTTCGTCCAATTCCGAGAATATTTCGTTACTAGGATTTCTGAAACCAAAAACAGCAGAAAACAGAACTGCACTTCGGCATCTTGTTAATAGGTTAGTTCCAGAAAATGCACGAATATGACATAAAGTGTGCATAAAACATGTAGGTATCATCAATAAAGTAGCATGGAACATAAGAAATTATCGATACGTTGGAGACGTATCAGCATCCCAAGCTTAGTTCTGCTCGTCCCGAGCAGGTAAAACGATAACAAAGATAATTTCTTAAGTGACATGCCATCATAACCTTGATCATACTATTTGTAAACATATGTAATGAATGCAGCGATCAAAACAATGGTAATGACATGAGTAAACAAATGAATCATAAAGCAAAGACTTTTCATGAATAGTACTTCAAGACAAGCATCAATAAGTCTTGCATAAGAGTTAACTCATAAAGCAATAAATCAAAGTAAAGGTATTGAAGCAACACAAAGGAGATTAAGTTTCAGCGGTTGCTTTCAACTTATAACATGTATATCTCATGGATATTGTCAACATAAAGTAATATAATAAGTGCAATATGCAAGTATGTAGGAATCAATGCACAGTTCACACAAGTGTTTGCTTCTTAAGGTGGAAGGAGATAGGTAAACTGACTCAACAATAAAAGTAAAAGAAAGGTCCTTCAATGAGGAAAGCATCGATTGTTGTATTTGTGCTAGAGCTTTTATTTTGAAAACATGAAACAATTTTGTCAACGGTAGTAATAAAGCATATGAGTTATGAAAATTATATCTTACAAGTTGCAAGCCTCATGCATAGTATACTAATAGTGCCCGCACCTCGTCCTACTTAACTTGGACTACCGGATCTTCGCATGCCATGTTTCAACCAAGTGTCACAAAGGGGTACCTCCATGCCGCCTGTACAAAGGTCTAAGGAGAATGCTCGCATTTTGGATTTCTCGCTTTTGATTATTCTCAACTTAGACATCCATACCGGGACAACATGGACAACAGATAATGGACTCCTCTTTAATGCATAAGCATGTAGCAACAATTATTATTCTCATATGAGATTGAGGATATATGTCCAAAACTGAAACTTCAACCATGATTCATGGCTTTAGTTAGCGGCCCAATGTTCTTCTCTAACAATTTTGCATGCTCCAACCACTAAAATGATAGACCTTCAGACAAGACGGACATGCATAGCAACTCACATGATATTCAATAAAGAGTAATTGATGGCGTTCCCCAGAAGCATGGTTATCGCACAACAAGCAACTTAATAAAATATAAAGTGCATAAGTACATATTCAATACTACGATAGTTTTTAAGGCTATTTTGTCCCATGAGCTATATATTGCAAAGGTGAATGATGGAATTTTAAAGGTAGCACTCAAGCAATTTACTTTGGAATGGCGGAGAAATACCATGTAGTAGGTAGGTATGGTGGACACAAATGGCATAGTAGTTGGCTCAAGGATTTTGGATGCATGAGAAGTATTCCCTCTCGATACAAGGTTTAGGCTAGCAAGGTTATTTGAAGCAAACTCAAGGATGAACCGGTGCAGCAAAACTCACATAAAAGACATATTGTAAACATTATAAGACTCTACACTGTCTTCCTTGTTGTTCAAAACTCAATACTAGATATTATCTAGACCTTAGAGAAACCAAATATGCAAATCAAATTTTAGCAAGCTCTATGTATTTCTTCATTAATGGGTGCAAAGCATATGATGCAAGAGCTTAAACATGAGCACAACAATTGCCAAGTATCACATTATCCAAGACATTTTACCAATTACTACATGTAGCATTTTTCCAATTCCAACCATATAACAATTTAACGAAGAAGAAACTTCGCCATGAATATTATGAGCTAAGAACACATGTGTTCATACGAACCAGCGGAGCGTGTCTCTCTCCCACACAAGGATGAACTTATTCAGAGAACTAAGATAACAAAACAAAAACAAAAATAAAAGCACACAGACGCTCCAAGTAAAGTACATAAGATGTGACCGAATAAAAATATAGTTTCACTAGAAGAAACCTGATAAGTTGTCGATGAAGAAGGGGATGCCTTGGGCATCCCCAAGCTTAGATGCTTGAGTCTTCTTAAAATATGCAGGGATGAACCACTGGGGCATCCCCAAGCTTAGACCTTTCACTCTTCTTGATCACATTATATCACCCTCTTCTATTGACCCTTGAAAACTTCCTTCACACCAAACTTCAAGCAAACTCATTAGAGGGTTAGTGCATAATCAAAAATTCACATGTTCAGAGGTGACACAATCATTCTTAACACTTCTGGACATTGCACAAAACTTCTGAAAGTTAATGGAACAAAGAAACTCATTCAACTTAACAAAAGCGGCAATGCGAAATAAAAGGCAGAATCTGTCAAAAACAGAACAGTCCGTAAAGACGAATTTTAAGATGGCACCAGACTTGCTCAAATGGAAAAACTCAAAACTAATGAAAGTTGCGTACATATCTGAGGATCACGCTCGTAAATTGGCAGATTTTTTCGAATTTTCTACAGAAAACTGTGCCCAGATTCGTGACAGACAGCAATGCTGTTTCTGCGCAGCGATCCCAAATATAACATCAACTTTGACATAGAAACTTTACTTGGCACAACAAAACACAAAACTAAGATAAGGAGAGGTTGCTACAGTAGTAAACAACTTCCAAAACACAAATATAAAACAAAGTACTGTAGCAAAATAACACATGGGTTATCTCCCAAGAAGTTCTTTCTTTATAGCCATTAAGATGGGCTCAGCAGTTTTAATGATGCACTCGCAAGAAATAGTATTTGAAGCAAAAGAGAGCATCAAGAGGCAAATTCAAAACACATTTAAGTCTAACATGCTTCCTATGCATAAGAATCTTGTAAATAAACAAGTTCATGAAGAGCAAAGTAACAAGCATAGGAAGATAAAACAAGTGTAGCTTCAAAAATTTCAGCACATAGAGAGGTGTTTTAGTAACATGAAAATTTCTACAACCATATTTTCCTCTCTCATAATAACTTTCAGTAGCATCATGAGCAAACTCAACAATATAACTATCACATAAAGCATTCTTATCATGAGTCTCATGCATAAAATAATTACTACTCCCAACATAAGCATAATCATTCTTATTAATTGTAGTGGGAGCAAATTCAACAAAGTAGCTATCAAATATAGGAGGTATATTGTAATCATAATCAAATTTATCCTCCATAACAGGTGGTAACAAAAGACTACTATCATTATAATCATCATAAATGGGAGGCAAAGTATCATCAAAGTAAATTTTCTCCTCAATGCTTGGGGGACTAAAAATATCATGCTCATCAAAGCCAGCTTCCCCAAGCTTAGAATTTTCCATAGCATTAGCAACAATGGTGTTCAAAGCATTCATAGTAATAACATTCTCATTAGCATGCATATAAAGTTCCATGGGTTTCTTAATTCTTTCTTCAAACACATCATGTCCTAATTCAAGATAAAGTTCATAAAGATCTCTCATTTTATTGTTGTCTTCCATTATGCCTAACTAGTGTAAACAAGAAACCAAATGTCGTAATTGCAGAGTCTAAAGGAAATAGCTTCGAGTACTTACAACGGCGCCGGAAAATAGCTTAGTAGCCGAGATCCGGAGTGTGAGTACCTTTTACCTTTCCTCCCCGGCAACGGCGCCAGAAAAGTGCTTGATGTCTACGTTCCCCCTCCTTTCCTGTAGACAGTGTTGGGCCTCCAAGTGCAGAGGTTTGTAGAACAGCAGCAAGTTTTCCCTTAAGTGGATCACCCAAGGTTTATCGAACTCAGGGAGGAAGAGGTCAAAGATATCCCTCTCATGCAACCCTGCAACCACAAAGCAAGAAGTCTCTTGTGTCCCCAACACACCTAATAGGTGCACTAGTTCGGCGAAGAGATAGTGAAATACAGGTGGTATGAATATATATGAGCAGTAGCAACGGTGAAAATAGCTGGCGTGTAATTGATGGTGGTAGTATTGCAGCAGTAGTAACACAGTAAAACAGTAAACAAGCAGTAGTAACTCAGCAGTATTTAGGAACAAGGCCTAGGGATTACACTTTCACTAGTGGACACTCTCAACATTGATCACAGAATAGATAAATGCATACTCTACACTTTTGTTGGATGATGAACACATTGCGTAGGATTACACGAACCCTCAATGCCGGAGTTAACAAGCTCCACAATAATGCTCATATTTTAGTAACCTTTAGTGTAAGATAGATCAAAAGACTAAACCAAGTACTAGCATAGCATGCACACTGTCACCTTCATGCATATGTAGGAGGAATAGATCACATCAATATTATCATAGCAATAGTTAACTTCGCAATCTACAAGAGATCATGATCATAGCATAAACCAAGTACTAACACGGTGCACGCACTGTCACCTTTGCACACATGCAGGAGGAATAAAACTACTTTAATAACACATCACTAGAGTAGCACATAGATAAATTGTGATACAAAACTCATATGAATCTCAATCATGTAAAGCAGCTCATGAGATCATTGTATTGACGTACATAGGAGAGAGATTAACCACATAGCTACCGGTACAGCCCCGAGCCTCGATGGAGAACTACTCCCTCCTCATGGGAGCAGCACGGTGATGAAGATGGCGGTGGAGATGGCAGCGGTGTCGATGGAGAAGCCTTCCGGGGGCACTTCCCCACTCCGGCAGGGTGCCGGAACAGAGACTCCTGTCCCCCAGATCTTGGCTTCGCGACGGCGGCGGCTCTGGAACTTTTCTCGTATCGTGGCTTCCTCCGTAAGGGTTTTCGATGCAGGGGCTTTATATAGGCGAAGAGGCGGCGCAGGAGGGTCAAAGGGGCAACCACACCATAGGGTGGCGCGGCCCAGCCCCGGCCGCGCCACCATGTCATCCGCCCACAGCCTCCGGCGCTCTCGGGTGTCGGATGCTTCCGGCAAAATAGGAACCCGGGCGTTGATTTCGTCCAATTCCGAGAATATTTCGTTACTAGGATTTCTGAAACCAAAAACAGCAGAAAACAGAACGGCACTTCGGCATCTTGTTAATAGGTTAGTTCCAGAAAATGCACGAATATGACATAAAGTGTGCATAAAACATGTAGGTATCATCAATAAAGTAGCATGGAACATAAGAAATTATCGATACGTTGGAGACGTATCAACCCCTAACCCCTAAACTCTATCTTATGAAGTCAACAACATGAAGAGAAGTGGTTTTGGGTTTCAAACATGGAAATTTCAAAAACCTCCCAAAAGCTTCATTTTAGAGTGACTAATATATATAAGAAGGATACATGCCTGCTTACCACCTTTTCATTTTCATATTTTAAACTTGTTTAAATCCGTGTCAAATTAAACCAAGGATTTGACCAAAAGATTCAAATGGGCATAAAATTTAAAAAAATCAGAAAAATGAAAAACAAATGCATATAGTCTTCTTATGTCATATAGTAAGCATTCAAGTTGATAAACAAGGTTTGGACATGCATATTCAAACCTAGGCAAATCATGTATCTATCCCCTAGCCCCTAAACTCTATCTTATGAAGTCAAGCATGAAGAGAAGTGGTTTTGGGTTTCAAACATGAAAATTTCAAGAACATCCCAAAAACTTCATTTTAGAGTGACTAAGAAAGGATACAGGCTTCCCCTTTTCATTTTCATGTTTTATACTTGTTTAAATCTTGGCCAAACCTAGGATTTGACAAAGATTCAAATGTGCATCTATCAAAATAAAAAAATCAGAAAAATTAAAAACCAAAGCACATAGTTTTCTTATGTCATATATAGTTAGCATTAAAGTTGATATAAACAAGGTCTAGATATATTCAAACAAGAAAAATCATGTATCTACCCCTAACCCTAAACTTATGTGTAGTCAAGCATGAAGAGAAGTGGTTTTGGGTTTCAAACTTGGAAATTTCAAGAACCCCCAAAAGCTTCATTTTAGAGTGACTAAAGGATCCAGGTCGGGCTTACCTTTTATTTTCATGTTTTAAAATTGTTCAAATCTTGGTCAAACTGTACCTAGGATTTGATCAAGATTCAAATGGGCATAAAATTTCAAAAAAAATGAAAAACCAAAGCATATAGCCTTCTTATGTCATATAGTAAGCACTCGATCAAGTTGGTAAACAAGGTCTAGACATATTCAAACCAGAAAAATCATGTTTCTACCCCTAGCCCTAAACTTTGTCTTATGAAGTCAAGCACGAAGAGAAGTCGTTTTGGATTTCAAACATGGAAATTTCAAAAACCTTCCCAAAAGCTTCATTTTGGAGTGACTAAGAAGGATACAGGCTTACCTTTTCATTTTCATGTTTTAAACTTGTTTAAATATTGGTTAAGCCTAGGATTTGACCAAGATCAAATGGGCATAAAAATTCAGAAAAAATCAAAAAAATGAAAACCAAAGCACATAGTATTATTATGTCATATAGTAAGCATTCAAGTTGATAAACAAGGTCTAAACAACAAACTAGACAAATCATGTATCTACCCCTAACCCTAAACTCTGTCTTATGAAGTCAAGCATGAAGAGAAGTGGTTTTGGGTTTCAAACATGGAAATTTCAAAAAACTCCCAAAAGCTTCTCATTTTTGAGTGACTAAGAAGGATTCAGGCTTACCTTTTCATTTTCATGTTTTAAACTTGTTCAAATCTTGGTCAAACTTAGGATTTGACCAAGATTCAAATGTGCATAAAAATTGGGAGGAAGGGTATGAATTACAATTCAAAAAACAAGGTAACTTAAATACTTGGATGCCCCAAAGATGTGTGGAAGCCCAGAACAATGGCAAAACATGTGCGCACGCTGCATCCAATTCAAGTAGAACACATAGTAGGCATCGATAGTTTGACCTAAATTTGAAATCAAAGAGAAGGTGGTTAGAAAAAATCGAAATTGGCAAAGCAAAGCATGAAATCATAAATTTGTGATGCACTATAGCTATGAAAAGTATCAAACAATGCATACCAAAATGATTTTTTAGAGGAATACTAGTTCAACTTATTTTAATTTTATATTAGTAGCCCAAAATCGAACTAGTAGTTGGTAAACAAGGTCTAAACAACAAACTAGACAAATCATGTATTTACCCCCTAACCCTAAACTCTGTCTTATGAAGTCAAGCATGAAGAGAAGTGGTTTTGGGTTTCAAACTTGGAAATTTCAAGAACCCCCCAAAAGCTTCATTTTATAGTGACTAAGAAGGATCCATGCTTACCTTTTCATTTTCATGTTTTAAACTTGTTTACATCTTGGTCATAGCTAGTGTATTTGACCAAGATTCAAATGGGCATAAAATTTAAAAAAAAATGAAAAACCAAAGTACATAGTCTTCTTATGTCATATAGTAAGCATTCAAGCTGATAAACAAGGTCTAGACATATTCAAACCAAACAAATCATGTATCTACCCCCTAACCCCTAAACTTTATCTTATGAAGCCAAGCATGAAGAGAAGTGGTTCTTGGTTTCAAACATGGAAATATCAAAAACCTCCCAAAAGCTTCATTTTAGAGTGACTAAGAAGTATCCATGCTTACCTTTTCATTTTCATATTTTAAACTTGTTTAAATCATTGTCAAACCTAGGATTATACCAAGATACAAATATGGGCACAAAACCCTCTTAGCCAAAATCAACTACGAGCAAGATTTTCTGTATTGTAGATGCCCCAATTGACTCTCATCCCCAATGTAGTCTTTTTTATGTCAGTATAGACTTCTTTACTAGATGTATACTATCGTACATGGCATGCATTTGCCTAATGAGCAGCATTGTTTAGCCGTTCTAGCCAACCCGATCAATCTGTCAAGCTTCATGCACGAGATGCCATGTTTATGGCCCTTTTGTTGTGGCTTTTTTTGGCTTTTGGCTTTGGCAAAAGCCAAAAAAAGCACGTAAATAGGTGCTTTTTTGGGCTTTTGGATTTTGGAAGCCAAGAACAAAGATTCTATTCTTTTGGCTTCCAAAATCCAAAAGCCCAAAAAGCACCTATTTAGGTGCTTTTTTTTTGGCTTTTGCCAAAGTCAAAATAAGCCACAACAAAAGGGTAATTTACTCCCTCGCTCCGGTGATCCGATCCATATTTCTTGGTGCTAAAAAGAATGTGAATCGGAGGGAGTACTTTTCTTAGATAGTACTATATCAGTTCAAAAAAAAGTACAGTACTACTACATCACAAATGCATCAAAAGAGTACTACTGTACATCACAAGACCACGACAGTTGTATAGTATATAGAGTTTAATGCTGAACTTTAAACAGGACCAGGAGCATCAGGGCCAGCAGCAGGGGCGTTGACCGGCAACAAACCAGGCAAAAGACGTAAGGAAGAGGCCATATGCTGCGTGCTTGGCCTTGATTGCAGGGTGGTGATTCTTCGCCGCTCGCCATGTATTCACGCCGTACCAGTTCCGCGTCGCCCGCGAGCGGATCGAAGCGATCCCGCGCGCCGGACACGCTCGAGGAGGCGTGGCGGCTCCAGTGCAAGCAGTCCGCCGCCGGGAGTCGGCGCGCGGCGTGCAGGTACAGAGGCTCCCTGTACATGCCGTCGTCGCTCCGCGAGTTCGCCCCGGGCGGGCTCTGGTACAAGGCGGATCCGCCGCTCAAACCGATGAGCGGCCCCGTCTTCAACAAATGGCGCGCCGACCGGGAGAGGAACCGCCGGTCGAAGGCGGCGTGGGAGGCGAGCACCAGCGGCGGATTCGCGCCGCCAGCCGGCGAGGAGGCGGAGGAGGCGGAGGAAGGGGAAGACCCCCTCTTCTTGAAGGCGCTGGCCGCGTCCCTCAAGGACGATGCCGACAAGAAGAGGGCGGAGGAAGAAGACAAGGCGGCGGCCATCGCCGCCGTGAAGGAGAAGGAGGCGCGGGATGCGGAGGAGAACGCGACCATCATCTTCCTCGACGACTAGATAGGTTAGAAGTCGCGATAAGGATCGCGCAATTCTGTATGTATGATCCGTATGTATGATCAACTATGAATTATGAACAATGAACTATCAAACCAAACCACATAGTTTTTTTATGTCATATAGTAAGAATTCAAGTTGATAAAACAAGGTCTAGACATATTCAAACTAGACAAATCACGTATATCTACCCCTAACCCTAAACTCTGTCTTATGAAGTAAAGCATGAAGAGAACTGGTTTTGGGTTTCAAACATGGAAATTTCAAAAACCTTCCCAAAAGCTTCATTTTGGAGTGACTAAGAAGGATGCAGACTTACCTTTTCATTTTCATGTCTTAAACATGTTTAAATCTTGGTTAAACCTAGGATTTGACCAAGATCAAATGTGCAAAAAAATCAGAAAAAATCAAAAAAATGAAAACTAAAGCACATAGTATTCTTATGTCATATAGTAAGCATTCAAGTTGATAAACAAGGTCTAAACATATTCAAACCAGACAAATCATGTATCTACCCACTAACCCTAAATTCTGTCTTATGAAGTCGATCAAGCATGAAGAGAAGTGGTTTTGGGTTTCAAACATGGAAATTTCAAAAACCTCCCAAAAGCTTCATTTTAGAGTTACTAAGAAGGATCCATGCTTACCTTTTATTTTCATGTTTTAAACATGTTCAAATCTTGGTCAAACCGTACCTAGGATTTGACCAAGATTCAAATGGGTATAAAAATTCAAAAAAACTGAAAAACCAAAGCACATAGCCTTCTTATGTCATATATAGTAAGCACTCAAGTTGGTAAACAAGGTCTAGAGATATTCAAACCAGAAAAATCTTGTATCTACCCCTAACCCTAAACTTTGTCTTATGAAGTCAAGCACGAAGAGAAG
The DNA here is from genome assembly GCA_030979885.1 of Lolium multiflorum. Classification (NCBI taxonomy): domain Eukaryota; kingdom Viridiplantae; phylum Streptophyta; class Magnoliopsida; order Poales; family Poaceae; genus Lolium; species Lolium multiflorum. The sequence goes on along the minus strand of CM061750.1, from coordinate 100,619,361 downwards.
TCGTTTTGGATTTCAAACATGGAAATTTCAAAAACCTTCCCAAAAGCCTCATTTTGGAGTGACTAAGAAGGATGCAGGCTTACCTTTTCATTTTCATGTTTTAAACTTGTTTAAACCTTGGTTAAACCTAGGATTTGACCAAGATCAAATGGGCATAAAAATTCAGAAAAAATCAAAAAATGAAAACCAAAGCACATAGTATTCTTATGTCATATATTAAGCATTCAAGTTGATAAACAAGGTCAAGACATATTCAAACCAGACAAATCATGTATCTACCCTAACCCTAAACTCTGTCTTATGAAGTCAAGCATGAAGAGACGTGGTTTTGGGTTTCAAACATGGAAATTTCAAGAACCCCCCAAAAGCTTCAATTTAGAGTGACTAAGAAGGATCCAGGTCGAGCTTATACCTTTTATTTTTATGTTTTAAACTTGTTCAAATCTTGGTCAAACCTAGGATTTGACCAAGATTCAAATGGGTATAAAAAAATGAAAAACCAAAGCACATAGCCTTCTTATGTCATATAATAAGCACTCAAGTTGATAAACAAGGTCTAGACATATTCAAACCAGAAAAATCATGTATCTACCCCTAACCCTAAACTTTGTCTTATGAAGTCAAGCACGAAGAGAAGTCGTTTTTGGGTTTCAATCATGGAAATTTCAAAAACCTTCCCAAAAACTTCATTTTGGAGTGACTAAGAAGGATGCAGGCTTAGCTTTTCATTTTCATATTTTAAACATGTTTAAATCTTGGTCAAACCTATGATTTGACCAAGATTCAAATGGGCATAAAAATAATTAGAAAAATCATGTACGTATCTACCCCTAACCCTAAAATCTATCTTACGAAGTCAAGCATGAAGAGAAGTGGTTTTGGGTTTCGAACACATGGAAATTTCAAAAACCTCCCAAAAGCTTCATTTCAGAGTGACTAAGAAGGATCCAGACCGGGCTTACATTTTATTTTCATATTTTAAACTTGTTCAAATCTTGGTCAAACCGTACCTAGGAATTGACCAAGATTCAAAAAAAAATGAAAAACCAAAGCACATAGCCTTCTTATGTCATATAGTAAGCACTCAAGTTGATAAACAAGGTCTAGTCATATTCAAACCAGAAAAATCATGTATCTACCCCTAAGCCTGAACTTTGTCTTATGAAGTCAATCACGAAGAGAAGTCGTTTTGGGTTTCAAACATGGAAATTTCAAATACCTTCCCAAAAGCTTAATTTTGGAGTGACTAAGAAGGATGCAGGCTTACCTTTTCATTTCCATGTTTTAAACATGTTTAAATAAGGATGCGTGATTCTGAAACCTCATACACATTGTTGCAAAAGTAATTACATCACCTAAACAATACTACCAGTTCATAATTCTAAACTTATGTACAATCTTGGAAACATATAACGCCAGCCTAGTTCACCAATTATCATCATCCCTCTTGATGCGCTTGCCGGTGCCGCTTGTACCTGCCTCCCACGGGTTGGCAGTCCAAGTTCTGCACTCGTTCGCACTTCGTGTGTCGGGAATCCTTGTTGGAGCTTCCCAACCAGATACAGGCCCTGCCCTTGCTAGCTCACCACATCCAGCCGTTGCCCTAGCTTGCTCACCGTGTGAACCGCCATCCCACGGAGACCCCGAAGTAGGCTCGCACGAGTCCTTTATCCATGGTGGCATTTTCTTCGGATCAAATGGTATGTTGTGCCTAAAGCAATAAGATACAAATTCCCAGTAGGTTGTCCCGACACACTGCTTCTTCTCGTCGCGCCAGGCAGGGGGAAGAGCGGCCAACCTAGCCGCTTCCTTGCAATCCGGGCAAACCACTTCCCTTGGAATTGGTTGTGCTTGACGCTGCCCATCATTGATTTTTTTGAGTCGCCTGTACAACTCAAAACTGACATACCCATCAATCGCAGCATACCTCAAGTTTACTTCAGGCAATGGCATGCACTCCCATTGATCGTGGCTGCTAGTAGGGAACTTGGTCTTCATGTCTTTGTAAGATGGGTCAATGATGGCGGCTGCCAAATCACCCATGCCAGTCCTATTGCCAGGACCATTGAAATTGATCATATCCTGAATGTCAATCCAATTATGTTTAGGAATTTTAATGCCATCTCTAGCAAACCTGCTAGAGTCACCCCTGATGTCAACAGTTGTGAAACAAATTCCTTTATGTTGAAGGAATTCTTGCAGTGCCAGATTATCAGGACTCCTGCATGTTAACACAAATCAATCTTGTAAGATCGTATATGCTGAAATAGTACACATATTTTTCTTCCAGTAAACTGTATACTTGTTGCAGTGAAACAATGATTTTGCATCAGTGATACACATCAAAATAACATGAATTATTGTTGCGACTATATGATCTAATTATTTAAGTGTCATCAAGTTAAGATTCAGTTACTATATGTTAATATCTTGACATCCATGCCGATTATCGGTGAGTATGAGTACATGAAATTTGTGCAAATTTTGAGTACCAAAATCATGAAACTAGATATCGTGGTCAATCCAAAAAAATTATACAAGTATATGTTGGATATTACGTTCCAGACCACATTTTTCATACAAGTTAGTTTGTTCGTGTTTTCATACAAGTTAGAACCTAGTCTATGTCGAAATAAAAAAGCAGATCCAAGATAAAGGAAGAGTTTCTATATTAAAAAACAAAAGGATAAAGGAAGGCATGTGAAGAACATACCTGCAGAAATGGTACACCAGGACGTGGTCGTCCATGGCCAACTGAACGACGGCGGTACTTACTTGGTCCGCAGTGTATTCTAGGTCGAGGCCGACGAACCTGGACCTGTCCTCTAGTAGCTTTTGTTCGTACATCTTGAGGGTGTGCTCGAGAACGGAAGGGTCATTCGTGTAGACCACGTTCACCTTGGTCGTCCCATGGGGAACGACGCTCCTCTTTAGCGTAAACAGGCCGCCGTCGGCCATGGCAGCGCTGAAGCACGTCGAACTGATCGGAGGGATTGAGGGGGAGGGAGGGAGAGCAACTGCAAACAATGGGGTTTTTTGGAACTTGCCGAAATGCAGGGGAGAACGAACCGCCAGGGGTTGTTTAGTGGGGACAGATGGGAATAATACTGCGATGAGGTTGAGGAATTAACTCCAACCGCCATTTAAATCTAGTACTCCCTATAGTCAGTTGATAGGAAATGGACGGGCAAGATTGATTCTAGGGAGGCGAACCCCAGTATTTTCCCAATTTATTTGAGTTGTAATATAACCATCGTTAATACTTGAATTGAAAAATATTTACAAAATTAATTTATTATATACTACATGATGAGATAATCCAACAAACCATGGAAATGCATGGCCATCCAACCATGTCACCCTCTTGTGAAAATTGTATAGGTGGTAGTGTGCGCAATACACGCGGTAGCCACTTCACAAATACATCCTTTTAATTTTGCCCCCCTTAATTCGGCCAATAAAAATGAAAAGACTTTATGTGGAAAACCAAAAAAACTGTATTTGGCAAAGTATAGTCGAAAATAAGAAGTTTTTCATTGATCTCTTAAAAAAGGGGTCATGATTCGAAAGTTCGCCATGCATGGTTCTTGCGGTAACCAAGCTAGCTCACCCATGTGGCAAGAAGCGAATCAATGTCCAACATGCATGGTTCCAAAAATATATATTTACAGAATGATTCTGCTTCTCAAGAATATTTGCATGCCATCATGTTTGTTATTTTTCCTAGATAAAAGTAGTAATTGGTGACTTCGTGATTGCCTTGCTTGCTGATTTCAATAAGTTTGAACCTCATTTTGGCTTTATTTCAAATTTAGGCAAAAACTTCTTGGCAATCGACTTTGTGAGCTACTATACTTGGATGCAACCCACATTTTCGTTGGCTAATGTTTTCTGATTCCACAACAATAGGGCACATCCCTATATCATCCCAAATTTTGAATTCTTTTTAGTTTGGTTGATGACCACCATTCATATCCGAACTTAATTAATTGGAGTACACATGATGGTTTCATGGTAAGCTAGTTTGACAAATTAGCCTTCGAAATGGCGATTCGCCTACCATGCATGCATGTTTGGCCTACCCGTGAAATTTTGATTTGCGGTATTGTGCACACACGTACTGCACATGATAGCGAATAAACAAAACACATATTCGGACCCCTTTGGCCAGCAAGGGCATGTTTGGTTCCTAGCCACAATTTGTCAAGAAGCCAAAATTTGGCAGCCATGCATGCATATAGTTTATTTGGCATGTGTTTGGTTTTTGCCACAATTTGGCTTATCACACTTCATTGCATGTATATATGGTCCATTTGTCATAGACTCAACTTTTTTTTACAAAGTTTTGACAAAGTTTGGCTTTAATATTTTAAGCCACAATTTGGTGGCTAGCCATACTAGCTTTTTTTTTGGCTAACCACACTTTGGCTTTGGAAAAATGTGGCTACCAAACATGGGTCCTAATAAAAAGAAAACAACACACTAATGTGTGGTAAACCAAAAATCCCTACTTTGCAAAGTTGCATATGTGCAAAAGGGGGGCAATGCATGCATTATTCAGAAGTTGATTGTGGTTTTCGTAGTGTAACCAATTAATTAAGCTTACATATGGGAAGAGGCTAGCGAGGCGAACTCAAGCAGCTATGGTTCCAATGTTGTCAAGTTTGAAGTGGACACTGCATGAAGCTTGCTCAAATTAATGGGTAGAAAGCCAAAAGCAGTCCATATTTATTCTATATGTGTGTGAATAATAACTCTTCACCCCAAACCTCTATGTATGATAGGGTTTTATATTTTTTACTTGTTAGTAGTAAGTACATGTCATGTGATGGCTCCATGCACATGTTTCACAACTTTTTTCTGATTTGTTTCTACCTCATTTGGTTGGTTTCAAATTTGCTCAAACTTCCTATGCGCGCTATGTTGTACTATTGGGACCCATGTTTTGGCTTAGTTTGTGGTACCACACTTGCAGGGTACCTCCAAGTATTTTATTCCCAAAAATTATGAATTCTAATTAAATGGTGAACTATAAACTGATCATCTAAAGTTGGAAAATAAAATCCATATATAGCTACACATCTAGATATGTGTATAAGGTAGACAAACTGCATTGCCACACATGCCTTATATAAGTTTGTTTTTTCTAGCGGAGTGGATTCCCTAATCACCCCACGGTTGTGACATTGTCAATGTTGTCATGATAAATAACATTGCGAGACTTTCCATCTTATTCTTTTTTGTAGAAATGATCGTCCCATTATGGCAAACGTCCCCATTCGTTTTTCAAATTAAGTAAACGTTATAGGATGAAAATTCATTGAAGTGACAAATTTTCTAGATTTCTAACTATTTTAGCTCATTCAAACAAGTTTGCAATAGGCCGACCTGTTGTCCAGTGACAATTTTAGAGTACAATTTGATCAACATCACAAAAAAGTGCTTTTAAGGCTCGTAAGTAGTATCATACATGCCATGTTGGCAAAAATCTAATGTGTCACATCAATTATGAGGTGAGATATGAGAGTAGTATTATAACACATAAACCTAGAAAACTTAGAAAACTTCATGACAAATACATCATGTACACACATTTGCATTGAGATTCTACAAAACTTTAAATATGACATAAGTATGAACCATATTATGATACTATGCATTGTGGAGGTAGTATCACAAACTAGTAGTGTATGATACTACGTACTACGTACTTCCCATTGTGACTAGTCTTAATCACTCTGACCTCGCCGTCTCGCCGTCTTACTATAGTACATACTACACCCCCACTCCGTCTCTCATACATCGCCCCACTCGTTTCCCACTCCGTCTCTCATACAGCGGCTGCGCCTGTAGATATCTTCGAGGATCTGGGCGATTTTGACCCGCTTTTCGGCGCTCGCCGTTTCAAGGTGAAGACCCCAATCTTAGCATGCATGTTGGACCAATTAGGAGTACAAAATTATGTTCTAAATGTTGCTCAAACTTTCCATACAACTAATATATAACTTATACTACGTAGGTTACACCATCGAAATAGGTATGACCAGTTGAGAAATGGGAACAATAACTTGGAACCTTTCTTACTATCGAGTGGGACGTGTGATATTGGTGTGACCCTGCTTTTTTCTTCTTCTACATAATGGCTACATGATGGTTCTAGAAAGAAGTGTATGCTGTTGTGGTATCTCTTGACGCGAATCCCTCTAATCACAAGCGTTAGATTTTGGAAACCAACGGTTAGTACTGCTGTTACATCTCTAGTTCAAAACTGGTGCATTTTGTATGTTGTTGTAGTAGTCTAGTAGATAGATTCAGATGCATGGTCAGGAGTGCAAACATTTCGCAACTAGTTGATCCCTCATCTTATTGTCGGATGTCACATTTCGAGTTTGTAAAAAAATGTAAATTCAAATCATAGTCACGGGTTATGTTGTATCTTTCGCACATCTAAACATTTGTTTCAAAAGGTGACCATATGTGAGCTGTGGAAAAAAGAAAAGACCAAAGTGAATAATATTCCTTAACTATTCACATATCATTTGTCTTTTTTGTGCAAGCTAGAATTTTTTTTACATACTCATCTGTGACCTGTGGAGCAATACACAACATAATATGTGTCCCAGTTTTGTTTTTCTTCATATTTTTTAAAAGTGCAGAAGTGTGATATCCGATAATAGGATGCGAGTGCAACTAGTTGCAAATGAGATGCTAATGCATGCTGATATGATACTACCTCTGTCCATAAATAGATGTATGTCTTTTGTCGTGGCCCCATCCTACTTCTGCATTTTCTTTACGGCCATTTTTGAGTAGTTGCGACCTGGACGTGATCGGACTAGTCGATACTCGATAGTAGTCGTAGTACTGTACAACTTCTGCATGTGGCGTCAGCCTCTAGAGTAGTAGTACTAGCTAACGGATAGATTATATCTGGAGAAACTGACATGGCCATTGATATGACAAGACTATACCCGGATTCGGACGCATTGTAGTGACTCCATCAATGTTCCGCTATGATGGTCTATTTTACTGCTACACCAGATTGTCGACGCAGAGGATTCCTTGGCTTCCGCGCAAGACCCTTCCCAAAGAAGGCATCTGCTCTGGCCCGTTGATTCTATGTGGACGGTTCCAGATTGCTTTATGTGTTTTTGTACAGTATCAGATCTAGGTTTTCCTTCCCTCCATATTAGGGGTTGTTTGGTTTAGGGGATAGGTTTATGGGATGAGAGTATCCCCAACCACCTGGCTAGGATAGCCAATTTTTGTTGTTTGGTTGTGTAGGAATTGAGTGTAGGACGAGAGGTGGGTAGTGGTATAGATTTTTTTTTGTTTGCTCGAAATGTTAGGGGTGGCTATAAGATGGTGAGATTATCTCTACACACATCAAATATACCACACCTCCTATTTTTATAGCCCAAAAAAATACATAACCGGTGGTATGTGAATTGATCTGGGTAAAAATATTACACAACCGTACAAATATTCAAATCCTATAGTCAAATCCTACATAACTCCTATAGTCAAATCCTACATAACTCCTATACAAATTGTACGAATCAAAGGATATGATTTTCCCCCTATATAGCTTGTTTGATTTGAAGAATTGAATCCTCCAAAATTTCTATGTATTGTTTTCTTATACTAGTACAACCCTATAGGATTTCTAATAAGAGGTTAGACCTCTTGGAAAAATTCATATGCATCTGTGACAACTATGCTATGCACTCTCAATCTCTATAGAAATTTCCTTTGTCTTTCCGATGATACCATCACACACCTAGCTCTACCAATTCATGTAGATTTCTTTCCCGTAGGATTCAAGGAGGCATATGTCATAGCGATTCTCCATTATTCTATCATATGAATCTAACATGCCCTCTCAGTTTGAGTGATGCAAAGTGGCCACTATAAGATTTATTTAGTCAGATTAATTGGTCATGCATACACTAGTTGTTTTCTATCTTTCCTACACATGTCAATTAGCGAAATTTATAAGTAAAATCCTAAAATTCAAATAAATTGCTGAAAATTGGAAATAATATTACAGTTGTAGCAAATTACTAAATCGATCCAGAAATTATGTACATGGCTTCAGTAGTCCGTAAATGATGTCCTTGGAGTAGTTTGTGAGTTAAAGAACGTCCATTTCGTTAAACTGACATGGCCTTTGATTTGACAAGAGAACACTAATATTTTGTACCTGAATCAGAGTGGTAAAGGCGTACAGCTCGATCAATGCAATGGTATGATGGCTATGCAGCTATACCTATATAGGAGTAGACTACTAGTAGACTTTGGGACACAGAGATTTGGCTTCCGCGGCCGACCCCGAACAAGATTCTTTTACATTGCCCATCTTTTCACTGACATTGAATCGCTGAAACTTGGGGTCCGCCTGTGGCAGGACCAGCCTGTCAATGGCCCAAAGTCTTATGTGCTCCCGCCCTTTGATTTTGGATGGACGGACAAGATTGCCCAGTCCCATCCCTGTCCTGTTCGTTCCAGTTTTCATCCTCCTCCCCGGGGAACCCTCCCCGGAGAGCTCTACACCGACCCCTTCTATCCCCACCTGCTTGTCCCTTCCTTCTTCCTCCAGCGATTCATCCATCGTTCAACAAGTTGTCTAAGAAGAACATGAAGAAGTGTAAGAAGAGGAAGGAGGCGTTGTTGTCTGAGACTAAATCCGCGGTGAAATCCATCCCGCTGAAAGTCCTGCAAACTCCGACTTTGAAAGTGTACCAGCGGCGCCGGCGGACAGGCATGTCTGCGCTTCCATCGCAAGCTCAGTCTGCTTCGGGCTTGTTGGGTCAGGGCAGAGTAATCCAGCAAGAGTCCTGGTAGGTTTTTATCGCCATGTGCTTTCTTTGCCCCCATGAACGCAGATTACAGCAAGGCAAACAGATCCAACTATTTTTTTACCCGGGAGAACCAGCTATTTGACCGTCTTTCTTCCAGGGCCGCCCGTTCAAGTGTCGCCCTTCCTACCGATGCCGAGAAATCGACCGTGTTTCGCCAAGATGGTGGGTACGAAGCTCCCCGGTATGTTTCCATCGCCATGCCGAAGTTTCTCTGCCTTCTGGCTGGCTAGCGGATCAAACAATTTAACCGTCTTTCTTCCATGGCGGCTGGTTTCAGCGCCATTCCTACCCAAGTTGAGAAATCGCTCGTTTCTCGCCAACCTGGTGGGTACGAAGCTCCTGGGTATGTTTCCATCGCCATGCCGGATTTTCGTTGAGTCCTTGCTGGCAGGCGGTGCCAACTAAACCGGCTATCATCTTCCAGGGCCGACGGTTCCAGGCTCGTGCTTTCTACCGCAGGATCCACTTCGTACTTAGCTATCGAGGACCCGTTGTTTGATGAGCACTTGTTAGCTCTCAAGAGCATTAATAATGTATGCACTATATAATATATATCCATTGCTTTTTTTTTCTTCCTCTTCATCTCCGTACTGCATGAGGGCTTCTTTAATTCGTAGGACTTCTATAAGAATTGTGTAGCATTTAGATCCTATGGTTTTTTTTCCTACATTAGTTGTTTGATTTATAGAAATATATCCTATGTTTGTTCCTTTTTTCGAAATGGGGGACATATCACAGCCTCTGCATCAAAATGATGTATATGGCTGCTTTATTGCTTTCTTCAGTTCATACACAAATTATGACAACTTCTCACGGATCAGCTAGAGTCGACACAAAGATCCACCAACGAAACATAGAAAACAGCGGGTGCCAAAAAGGCAAAAACACATCAGTAAGTAATTCTATGAGGAAACTGCCAGCCACCCTGGCTGTAAAAATCCCGTGCGGCTGTCTCTAGTCAGTTGCACCCAGACTCCATGATATCCTGCTGATCCTCGGGCTGGAGATAAGAAACATACGGATCTAGTGAATAATCATAGGGATAACCTGCAAGAAGGGATGAGATTTGGGTTTATTAAACTCGACTTCATTTTGTACATTCCAAATAGCCCATAAAATAGCGCATACACCCTCTGTAATGTATACAAAATCCTATGCTTTTCCTAATCTTATGATTTTCATATCCTGTGAATGAAAAAGGATCCCTGATTCGTTCCTGGTGAATTTTTCCATGCAGGAAGGGATTATGAGATTAAAGGGCCACAACACCACCCTTCAGAACAGAAACCTCAAACTCTTGCATAGGTTTGGTATCATGAATGCAGAATCAGAGACGAATGCCCAGTCTCCGGGAGAGGAGCAGCCAGTGCGCGTGTGTGCATCTTCGGCCGTGTATGTTTCCATTGCCGTGCCGCAGTTTCATCGCCTCCTTGCTGGCTGCCAGATCCAACTACTTAAATGTCTTTCTTCCAGGGATGGCGGTTCCATCGTTGAAGAGGTTCCTATGGACAAGGACTTTGCAGCTCTCAGGCATATTGAAGAGGTTGGCACTCCATTTGTTTATTTCTCCCCCCTCATCTGCACTCTGCATACTTCATTGCTGTTGAATTTGCAATGCAGGATGTGATAACACGATTCTCCGCGAAACTGGACCAGATCAAGGGCCACAACATCATCCTTCATAAGAAAATCCGCCACCTCGTGGGCAGGTGCATTTTAAATCGTGCCATATCGAAGGAGAATGCCCGTTCCATGCAATCTTCTTTTGATAAACGGTACTCAGACGTTCTCGTGGAGTGTGAGAAGTTGAAGAAGGAAGTCGAGGAACTACGCGCCCAGCCACCGATGAGTGTGGTCACTGACAAGGCTGGTCAGTGTGATTGCAACTGTGACTGTGAAAGTTTTCAACAGGAAGTGGAGTTGCATGCTGAACATGCGCAATATTTCGAGACGAAGTACTTGAAAGTTCGCACAGAGTGCGATAAGTTGAAGAAGGAAGTCGAGTGTCTCCGCTCCCAGCAGCCAACTATTGCGACATCAGGAGACCAGGGTGTGCTAATTGCAGCCAGAATTTTGGAATCGATGAAAAGTTGAATTTGGCTTTGTTGTGCAATATAGCAAGACCTGTTCCTCCTCTGCCTTTGTCTTTTGGCATAATTGCTTTGTCTTCAGTATTGACTCCTGAATGCTTCGTATATTTCTGACTGTTTCTGAATTATGTACAACTTTTGTAATATTGGTCAAATTAGTTTTGACCAGGGTTTGTGTAGGGTGGTTGAATTTTTTTGGTTGGTCCAAATTGTGTTGTGTGGTCCAAATGTGATGTATCATCACACCACCATGTGCCCCGCCACCCCCAGGTTTTGGTAATGCCATTCTGATACATGCTTCATAGAAGGAACATACATTTTTTTCCGTTAGGGCATGACAATTTTGAAAAATTCAAACAAAAATGGGAAGAGAGAATGGTAACATCATTTTCCATGTGATGCCCCTGTGCCAAATTTTGGTTCATTTTAAGAATGTAAGGTGACAAATTACTCGAGGAAGCTAGTTGGAGTAGACGGGCATGACCGGATTGGCATAGGGGATTTATTTTTTGAAGGATGTTATTTTTCATGGACAATATCTGACACAAACAATAAAATGTTAAGGTCTCATATTATTCTGAATGATTGTGAATTACTTATGACGTTTGGAAGTATTGGTATACGTGAGAATCGAGTACATGCACGACTTCACGCGTCCACAACTAATCGGCCTCATCGTCTCTCGCGTCCACAACTAATGCCATTCTGATACAGAGAGTCAGAGGCTATAAAATAATCGGCCTCATCGTCTCTCGCGAGCTCGTCCTCTCCCCTCCCATCAACTCACCGCACCTCCGAGGCATCGACTTCCTCGTTTCCAACCGCAGCAGCATGAAGACAGGTCTTGCGTACGAGGCGGAGCAATCGGCGGCCGCTCGCGCAGAGGATGCCTCTGCGGTAGTGGCCGTCGCGGCGGGTGAGGCTTCACCGGGTACCCAGGCCGCTCGTCTCCTCTGCTTGTCTGATTCTTCGACCTCGGTCGAAACGGGCGTCCTGGCCGTCGAGGAGAAGGTGGATAGCAACGCCGTTGCTCCCGCCGAAGATCTGCAAGGCGTTGCAGGCCACCACGGCGAGGTCTTCCTCGACCCGGTGCTGGACGCGGACCTCGACCCCTTCGACGATTTCGGCCCAAACGTTCAGTTCCAGGAGGATGTCGAGGGTGACGACGAGGAGGTACTGCTCTTTTACCGAAACTGTCCCGATCCTTTTTGTGTCATATTACTGTTCACGTGGTTTGCACGAACCTGGTTCTTGATTGATTTGATCTCCTACCTTGTTCTTGTAGACGTACTTGATTCTACGGTTCGTACGGTCAGATTCTAGTTTAATTTCGACTAATCTGCCATGTAGTTGGCTTGATTTGTCATATAATTAATTTATGTGTTCATACTTAGTGGACTTGCAATTGTTGTGGCTTATGTTCATTGCTGTTCATAGGGTTTTCTCGTGATTTAGTATGATTTCTTCTGCCATTTACTTGTTCTACACATTTAATTTTAGGGTTTCTAAGGTTTGCTTATGATAGTGCAGTATTTATTCGATCTGTCATTAAGCACCTGATTATTATGTACTTTATAATTCACAGGAATATTCTGACGACATGGACGACAACAAGGAGCGCAGGGACCAGAAGAGCCGCTACGTTCTGAAGCGGCTGAAGGGTGGTGAAATTCGTTTCCGCAAGCGCGGGGAGCTATTTTGCCCATTCTGTGGCAAAATCCTCCAGAAGGACATCCGCAGCCTGATCCAGCATGCGACGGGTGTAGGCCTAAGTACATCGGGGAAGCACCGCCCTGCAACCAAGGCCAAGCACGCAGCATATGGCCTCTTCCTCCAGAATTACGTCTTGCCTGGCTTGTTCCCAGTCAACGCCCCTGCTGCTGGCCCTCATGCTCCTGGTCCTGTTTAAAGTTCATATGTGTAATCTTATTCCCTTTGGAAGTTCAGTATTAAACTCTACTAGTACAACCGTGGTGGTCTTGTGATGGTAGTACTCTTTTGATGCATTTGTGATGTAGTAGTACTAGTATTTTTTTTTGAAATGGTATAGTACTACTAGTATCTAAGAAAAGTACTCCCTTCGATTCACATTCATTTTACACCAAGAAATATGGATCGGAGTGAGGGAGTAAATTAAACATGGCATCTCGTGCATGAAGCTTGACATATCGATCAGGTTGGCTAGAATGGCAATACAATGCTGCTCATTAGGCAAATGCATGCCATGTAAAGAAGTCTATACTGACATAAAAAAAGACTACATTGGGGATTAGAGTCAATTGGGGCATCTACAATACAGAAAATCTTGCTTGTAGCTGATTTTGGCTAAGAGGGTTTTACTCACATTACACGTGCCACTTTCCTTGTGTGCAAAACAAGTTCCAATAAAGGAAGAGGAAAGAAAAGGACATTGTGGGCGAGATTGAACACCTTTTTTATGTGTTAAGCTGAGGCCTCGTTAAGCTGAGGATGACTTAGGCCTAACAGCTCAGCACACCCACAAATAAATCTCCTTGCACGCACCACTGCCAGCAAAAATAACAGAATTAGCACGCAAGATTAAGAATGAAGTGAATTTAATTAACTTGGTTAGCTTTTCAAGCAATATATTCAGAGAAAGAGCACACATGTTCGGCTCGAAATAATCGTAAGAGAAGAACAATAAATCTAAGGCACCCCACTTCATCGGAAGAAGGGGCGCGACAACGCATGGATTCATATATACCTTGAGTCGACGCTGGCTCATAGAAGGGCGGCCGCGCCTCGAGGATGCCGGCGACGTCTCCACCTCGGTATCACATGTGACTGCTTCTCGACGGGCGGTGCGCCACGCCATGTAGAAGATCTATCAAAAGAGGAGAGCCCGATGACGCTACTGACGCCTCAACCTTGATAGCACCGGCCTGTTGCTCCGCACTGAGATGCGCCACATGCAAGATTTAGCGGATGCGCCAATTTAAGAGATATGTCATGATCGTTGTAATAAATTTCACCGTGATGATGATTTGATCCTGCACTCGGCCTTGAACACAAGTACTAGTACAGTCTCACAATTTTTTTTATCATTATACTTTGCGAGATTTAGCGGATGCACCAATTTTAGAGATATGTCATGATCGTTGTAACGAATTTCAACGTGATGATGATTTGATCCTGCACTCGGCCTTGAACATAAGTACTAGTACATTCTCACAATTTTTTATCATTATACTTTGCGAGATTTAGCGGATGCGCCAAATTAGAAGATAGATCATGATCATGGTAACACACTTTTCAATGTAATGATGATTTGATGTTGCACTCGACCTTGAACATAAGTCCTAGTACGGTCTCACAATTTTGTATCATTATACTTTGCAAGTTTTAGAGGATGCGCCCATTTTCAGAGGTAGATCATGATCATGGTAACAAATTTTAAACGTGATGATGATTTGATGTTGCACTCGACCATGAACAGAAGTACTACTACTGTCTCACAATTTCTTTATCATTATAGTTTGCCAGATTTAGCGGATGCGCCAAATTTAGAGATAGATCATGATCGTGGTAACAAATTTTCAACGTGATGATGATTTGATGTTGCACTCGGGCTTGAACAGAAGTACTAGTACGGTCACTAATTTTTTTAGCATTATACTTTGCAACGAATGCACCAATTTCAGGTGCATGTCACCAGATCTGTGTCCGATGATGATCATGGTAGTAACCGATGTTCAACTTGATGATGATTTGATTTTACAGTCGGCCTTGAACAGAGGTACTAGTACGGTCTCACAATTTTTTATCATTATACTTGTACCTTAGCGAAATTCAAAATCTCATAGCGGCAAAACTTCCCGCCCACAAAATACAAAAATTTCACACGCTTCCAAATTCCGATTCTACCCCTGTGGAGATGACAGCAAAGTCGGTTGGTGGGGGGGTCTGGCCGTCATTTTTTGGATCACCACCTCCCTAGCCCCGGATACCCTCCCAAAAAAATTCATTTCCCTCAGTCTCTCATCTGAGACCACCCACCGGAACTTCTCAAGTCCCTCTCTCTACCACCTCCACGACCACCGCACCGGAACATCCCCGCCGGACTTCCCTGGCCTACCCGAGCCCTCGCGATCCTCGTCATCCGGCTGCCTGCCGGAGCCGCTTCATCGACGCCGTCATCAACCGGACCGGATCATCCCCGCCGAACCTCGAAACCATATGCTCATCCAGCAGTCTACCGCAGTCGCTTCAGTATCGTCCACCCCACCGGAGCCGCTTCGCCGGATCCGTCGTCCACCGCATCGTATCTTGCTCACCGACACCGCTGTGCATGAACCGGATCTGCTTCACCGGCGCCGTGCATGATCTAAACTCTTCTACTGTCGCTTTTCTATTGCTTGCCTGCAAGTTCTTGTTTAATCTTGGGGGAACCTGTTTGTGCTAACGACGCGCCGTTACGTTTTTGCAGATGAGATGAGTAACCATGAAGTGTAATGGCCGTCTCTCCAACCCCAAGTAGCACATGTAGCGTACTTCATCACCGGATCTATCAACCCCAGGAAGATCTGCTGTGACTCCCACAGAGTGCTTCTCCTAATGTAAGTCCCTTGTTTTAGCGCCATGTTCTGGGTTCAGATGCTTGTTTGTCTGAAGCTCTTTTAGTTCATTCCTAGCTATGACCGTAACACGTTGCTATTTTCTACTTCATTGCTAACTTTAAGCGATTGAACATTTTGGTTTGCATTCCCTGCTCTGTAGATGTAGCCATCATAACTTCTATCTTGCTCAGTCGTTGTTACAAAAATTATACTGTAGGTATTATAGTAACATCCTGCTATTATTTAGTTCATGGCCAATTTTAAGTAATTGCACATGTTGGTTCGCATTCCCTGCTCTATAGCTTTTGGCATCGTAACTTCTATATTTGGTTTACATTCCCTGCTCTGTAGATCTAGCCATCATAACTTTATCTTGCTCAGTCGTTGTTACAAAAATTATGGCCTGCTACTATGTTGTTTGTGCCAATTTTTTACTCCATGAACATGTTGGCTTGCATTCCCTGTACTACAGGTGATGCCATTGTTTTGTATCTAGTTCATTGTAAGCTAACAAAGTAAGGACTTAGTTTGGCATGCTATCACTCTGCTATCTAGCCTGTAGTACAAATAAACTTGTCATACTACTAGATAATAATTTTGCGTGCCATCTTGTTCTTCAAAAGCTGCA
This sequence comes from Lolium multiflorum, assembly GCA_030979885.1. Lineage (NCBI taxonomy): Eukaryota > Viridiplantae > Streptophyta > Magnoliopsida > Poales > Poaceae > Lolium > Lolium multiflorum. The sequence continues at coordinate 100,603,205 of CM061750.1, read as the reverse complement.
TTATTGACTTGTTTCTCTGACTTGGCATGACACTCACATATGGAAAGCTGAACATATTGGTTTGCATTCCCTCTTATACAAGTTCACAGGTGATCCCACTATATTCTGTATCTGGTCCATCCTAAGCTCCAGCATCAACTATCCTCTATGTGTTGCTCATTACAAGTTTATATCCCGAAACATCTTGATTTGCATCCCCTTCACTATAAGTTCAGGAGTATTATTTAGTTCACGGCCAAAATGAAGTAATTGCACTTGGCACATGTTGGTTCACATTCCCTCCTCTTTAGCTTTTGCCATCGTAACTTCTATTTTTTGGTTTACATTCCCTGCTCTGTAGATGTAGCCATCATAACTTCATCTTGCTCAGTCGTTGTTACAAAATTTATAGCCTGCTACTCTGTTGTTCATGCCAATTTTGTACTCCCTGAACATGTTGGTTTGCATGGGACTCGACAGTAGTAAGTCTGTGTTTCATTCTAACATGCTCTGTTATATTGGCTGTTGGTATGCGGCATGCACTCTTTGTTTGCTTATTGTGCGCATTACAATGATCTTGTTATAACGACGAAATGATGAGTTCCAAATTCTTTGGCAAACAATATTGTAGTGTCTTTGCCTTTCCATTGTTGCTGTCTTAACTTGTAATGTCTTTGTTTCAGATATAGGTGCTGCATGGACAACTTAAAAGATTGCCGGATCGCTTCATTGTATTGCTAGGTTTAATTACCATTCAATTTCTCTGGGTTCTGTAATATTTTTTCAATGCCTTGCAGCTGATGTAATATTTAGTTAGTTTTTATAGTTCTTTCGCGCATTTTTTCTTTGGTGCTTGTGGTAAGTGAGGCTATCCGACAGAAATCAATGCTGCGTAAATATTCTCAGTATCTAAATCACGAATTCCCATCCCTTAAACGGCCCATTTAAGCGAAATCACATATGTGCCTGCCCGCAAATTCCTAAAGCCCATATTATGCCAGCATATAAACAGCAACTAAACGGGCTGGCCCACTTACTTATTGGGCTGGCCCACTTACTTATTGGCCAGCCCATTTGATTGACGGTGGACCCCACACTCTAGTTGGGCTGGCCCACTTGCTTTAAGGTGGACCCCACCCACTACTTAGTTGGGCCAGCCCAATTGCTTTTGTGGTGGACCCCACATACTAAATGGCCGGCCCTTTAAGAGGAAAGTGGGACCCGCCTGTGTTTTTGGCCGGCCCACTATCTTGTTGGGCCGCCCACGCTATATGGTGGACCCCACAAACTAATTGGCCGCCCACCCGCTTTGGCCCGCCCACTATTTGGGCCCATTTGCTTTGTGGTGGACCCACATACTAAATGGGCCGCCCTTTAAGAGGAAAGTGGGACCCACTTGTTTTTGGCCCGGCCCACTATCTTGTTGGGCGACCACCGCTATATGGTGGACCCACATACTAATTCGTCGACCCTTTAGGAAAGTGGGACCACCTGTGTTTTTGGCCCGCCCACTATCTTGCCGCCACTTGCTATATGGTGGACCCCACGTACTAAATGGGCCGACCCTTTAACGGAAAGTGGGACCACTGTGTTTTGGCGGCCCACTATTTTGTTGGTACCCTTGCTATATGGTGGACCCCACAAACTAAATGGGCCCCTTTAACAGAAAGTGGGACCCACTCGTGTTTTTGGCGCCCACTATTTTGTTGGGCCACCACTTGCTATATGGTGGACCCCACAAACTAAATGGGCCGACCTTTAATGGAAAGTGGGACCACTGTTTTTGGCCCGCCCACTAGCTTGTTGGGCCGCCCACTTGCTACCGGTGGACCCCACACACTAAATGGGCCGCCCATTGTCAAGGTGGACCCACATGTTAAATGGGCGGCCCATTTAAGTTTTGACCATCAACCTTAGAGGTTAGGCCCGCCCACGTAAATAATGGACCAGCCCGCTATATAGTTGACCGTCAAACTATGTCATCGGCCCGGCCCGCTTAAGACGTGGCTCTGTGGGCCTACCATCTACCACGGGGTTTCGTTAACGCCGTTAACGGCGCACGGCTCGCACGTGTCGTTTGCATGACGTCGCGATCAACGGCCTCAAACACTTCCGCAACGGTCCGATTTTCCGTGGCGGAAGGGCGCCCAAGCGCGACGGACCGAAAAAATCGTCGTTGGACTTTGCCTGACGCAGTTTCCACAACGGAACCCATATCGTCGGGTTAGGCCCATAGGCGACGAAAAATGCCCCTTAGTTGACGATTTTGGGACGTTGTCTATCAGAACTTTTCTTGTAGTGATAGTGGTTCATGCCTCCATTGAATCTGGGACAGTGACAGAAAGTTCTAAGGTTGTGGATGTGCTGTTGCCACTAGGGATAAAACATTGATTCTATGTCTAAGGATGTAGTTGTCGATTACATTACGCACCATACTTAATGCAATTGTCTGTTGCTTAGCAACTTAATACTGAATGGGGTTCGGATGATAACCTGAAGGTGGACTTTTTAGGCATAGATGCAGTTGGATGGCGGTCTATGTACTTTGTCGTAATGCCCAATTAAATCTCACTATATTTATCATATCATGTATATGCATTGTTATGCCTTTCTCTATTTGTCAATTGCCCGACTGTAATTTGTTTACCCAACATGCTTTATCTTATGGGAGAGACACCTCTAGTGAACTGTGGACCCCGGTCCTATTCTTTACATAGCATACAATCTACTGTGTTTTACTGTTTTCTTTGCAAACATCTTCCACTCGATACGTTTAATCCTTTGTTAAGCAAGTTGTGAGATTCCACGTTGGCGCAGGAATCCAGTGTTGCGCCGCATCACATTTCGCGACCATCAACCTTCAACGTGCTTCTTGGCTCCTCCTGGTTCGATCAACCTTGGTTTCTTTCGAGGAAAACTTGCACTGTGCATCATACCTTCCTCTTGGGGTTCCCAACGGACGTGTACATTTACGCGCAAGCATTTTCTGGCGCCGTTGGGGAGATCAAGACACGCTGCAAGGGGAGTCTCCACTTCTCAATCTCTTTACTTTGTTTTTGTCTTGCTTTATTTTATTTACTACTTTGTTTGCTGCACCTAATCAAAACACAAAAAAATTAGTTGCTAGTTTTACTTTATTTACTGTCTTGCTCTCTATATCAAAAACACAAAAAATTTAGTTACTTGCATTTACTTTATCTAGTTTGTTTTATTTACCGTTGCTAAAATGAATACCCCTGAAAATACTAAGTTGTGTGACTTCACAAATGCAAATAATAATGATTTCCTATGCACACCTATTGCTCCACCTGCTACTACAGCAGAATTCTTTGAAATTAAACCTGCTTTACTGAACTTGGTTATGAGAGATCAATTTTCTGGTGTTAGTTCTGATGATGCTGCTGCCCATCTCAATAATTTTGTTGAACTTTGTGAAATGCAAAAGTATAAGGATGTAGATGGTGATATTATTAAATTGAAAGTGTTTCCTTTCTCATTAAGAGGAAGAGCTAAAGATTGGTTGCTATCTTTGCCTAAGAATAGTATTGATTCATGGACTAAATGCAAGGATGCTTTTATTGGTAGATATTATCCTCCCGCTAAAATTATATCTTTGAGAAGTAGCATAATGAATTTTAAGCAATTAGATACTGAACATGTTGCTCAAGCATGGGAGAGAATGAAAACTTTGGTAAAGAATTGCCCAACCCATGGACTGACTACTTGGATGATCATCCAAACCTTCTATGCAGGACTAAATTTTTCTTCGAATTTATTGGATTCAGCTGCTGGAGGTACCTTTATGTCCATCACATTGGGGGCGGCTACAAAACTTCTTGATGATATGATGATAAATTACTCTGAATGGCACACGGAAAGAGCTCCACAAGGTAAGAAGGTAAATTCTGTTGAAGAAACCTCTTCCTTGAGTGATAAGATTGATGTGATTATGTCTATGCTTGTGAATGGTAGATCTAATGTTGATCCAAATAATGTTCCTTTAGCCTCATTGGTTGCTCAAGAAGAAAATGTTGATGTGAATTTCATTAAAAATAATAATTTCAACAACAATGCTTATAGGAACAACTCTGGTAATAACTATAGGCCATATCCTTCTGCTAATGGTAATGGTTATGGTAATTCTTATGGGAATTCTTACAACAATAATAGGAGTGTACCCTCTGGTCTTGAAGCCATGCTTAAAGAATTTATTAGTACACAAACTGCTTTTAACAAATCTGTTGAGGAAAAGCTTGATAAAATTGATACTATTGCTTCTAGAGTTGATAGACTTGCCTCTGATGTTAATCTTTTAAAATTGAAAGTTATGCCTAATAATGATATTGATAATAAGATTACTACTACAGCAAATGCCATCCAAGTTAGAATTAATGAGAATATAAGATTAATGGCTGAATTGCGTGCTAGGTGGGATAGAGAAGAAAATGAAAAACTAGCTAAAGAGAATAATGTAGCTAAAGTTTGGACTATTACCACCACTAGTAATGCTAATTCTTCACATGTTGCTGCACCTCCTACTATCAATGGTAAAATAATTGGTGTTGGCAATGTTTCTACTCCTAGTGCAAAGCGAACAAAACTGCCTGAAATTGCTAAAACTGCTGAAACTGCTTGTGATAAAACTGCTGAAATTTTTTCCAACCTTGGGAATAATGATCCCATTGCTGTAGCTCATAATGATTTAGATTTTGATGATTGCCACATCTCTGAAGTTATAAATTTCTTACAAAAACTTGCTAAAAGTCCTAATGCTAGTGCTATAAATTTAGCCTTTACCAAACATATTACAAATGCTCTCATAAAAGCTAGAGAAGAGAAACTTAAACTTGAAACTTCTATTCCTAGAAAGTTAGAAGATGGTTGGGAGCCCATCATTAAAATGAAATTCAATGACTTTGAATGTAATGCCTTATGTGATCTTGGTGCAAGTATTTCTGTTATGCCTAAAAAGATTTATGATATGCTTGACTTGCCACCATTGAAGAATTGTTATTTGGATGTTAATCTTGCCGATAATGTTAAAAAGAAACCTTTGGGGAGGATTGATAATGTGCATATTACGGTTAACAATAACCTTGTCCCCGTTGATTTTGTTGTCTTGGATATCGAATGCAATGCATCTTGTCCTATTGTGTTGGGAAGACCTTTTCTTCGAACTGTTGGTGCTGTTATTGATATGAGGGAAGGTAATATTAAATATCAATTTCCTCTCAAGAAAGGTATGGAACACTTCCCTAGAAAGAGAATGAAGTTGCCTTTTGATTCTATTATTAGAACAAGCTATGATGTTGATGCTTCTACTCTCGATGTTACTTGATTTGCACTTTCTGCGCCTAGCTGAAAGGCGTTAAAGAAAAGCGCTTATGGGAGACAACCCATGTTTTTACCTACAGCAATTTTTGTTTTGTTGAGTCTTGGAAGTTGTTTACTACTGTAGCAACCTCTCCTTATCATGTTTTTGTGCCAAGTAAAGTTTCTATGTCAAAGTTGATGTTATATTTGGGATCGCTGCGCAGAAACAGCATTGCTGTCTGTCACGAATCTGGGCACTCTGTAGAAAATTCGAAAAAATCTGCCAATTTACGAGCGTGATCCTCAGATATGTACGCAACTTTCATTAGTTTTGAGTTTTTCCATTTGAGCAAGTATAGTGCCAGCTTTAAATTCGTCTTTACGGACTGTTCTGTTTTGACAGATTCTGCCTTTTATTTCGCATTGCCTCTTTTGCTATGTTGGATTTATTTCTTTGATCCATTAATGTCCAGTAGCATTATGCAATGTCCAGAAGTGAAAATAATGTTTGTGTCACCTCTGAATGAGTGAATTATTAATGATGCACTAACCCTCTAATGAGTTTGCTTGAAGTTTGGTGTGAAGGAAGTTTTCAAGGGTCAAGAGAGGAGAATGATATACTATGATCAAGAGGAGTGAAAGCTCTAAGCTTGGGGATGCCCCCGTGGTTCATCCCTGCATATTTTAAGAAGACTCAAGCGTCTAAGCTTGGGGATGCCCAAGGCATCCCCTTCTTCATCGACAACATCATCGGTTCCTCCCCTGAAACTATATTTTTATTCAGTCACATCTTGTGTTCTTTACTTGGAGCGTCGGTTTGTTTTCGTTTTTGTTTTTGTTTGAATAAAATGGATCCTAGCATTCACTTTGTGGGAGAGAGACACGCTCCGCTGTTGCATATGGACACATGTGTCCTTAGGCTTTACTCATAATGTTCAAGGCGAAGTTTCTTCTTTGTTAAATTGTTATATGGTTGGAATTGGAAAATGCTACATGTAGTAATTCTAAAATGTCTTGGATAAATGTGATACTTGGCAATTGTTGTGCTCATGTTTAAGCTCTTGCATCATATGCTTTGCACCCATTAATGAAGAAATACATAGAGCTTGCTAAAATTTGATTTGCATATTTGGTTTCTCTAAGGTCTAGATAATATCTAGTATTGAGTTTTGAACAACAAGGAAGACGGTGTAGAGTCTTATAATGTTTACAATATGTCTTTTATGTGAGTTTTGCTGCACCTGTTCATCCTTGAGTTTGCTTCAAATAACCTTGCTAGCCTAAACCTTGTATCGAGAGGGAATACTTCTCATGCATCCAAAATCCTTGAGCCAACTACTATGCCATTTGTGTCCACCATAACTACCTACTACATGGTATTTCTCCGCCATTCCAAAGTAAATTGCTTGAGTGCTACCTTTAAATTCCATCATTCACCTTTGCAATATATAGCTCATGGGACAAAATAGCCTTAAAAACTATCGTAGTATTGAATATGTACTTATGCACTTTATCTTTTATTAAGTTGCTTGTTGTGCGATAACCATGTTTCTGGGGAACGCCATCAACTATTGTTGAATATCATGTGAGTTGCTATGCATGTCCGTCTTGTCTGAAGGATCTATCATTTTAGTGGTTGGAGCATGCAAAATTGTTAGAGAAGAACATTGGGCCGCTAACTAAAGCCATGAACCATGGTGGAAGTTTCAGTTTTGGACATATATCCTCAATCTCATATGAGAATAATAATCATTGCTACATGCTTATGCATTTAAGAGGAGTCCATTATCTGTTGTCCATGTTGTCCCGGTATGGATGTCTAAGTTGAGAATAATCAAAAGCGAGAAATCCAAAATGCGAGCTTTCTCCTTAGACCTTTGTACAGGCGGCATGGAGGTACCCCTTTGTGACACTTGGTTGAAACATGGCATGCGAAGATCCGGTAGTCCAAGCTAAGTAGGACGAGGTGCGGACACTATTAGTATACTATGCATGAGGCTTGCAACTTGTAAGATATAATTTACATAACTCATATGCTTTATTACTACCGTTGACAAAATTGTTTCATGTTTTCAAAATAAAAGCTCTAGCACAAATATAGCAATCGATGCTTTCCTCTTTGAAGGACCTTTCTTTTACTTTTATTGTTGAGTCAGTTTACCTATCTCCTTCCACCTTAAGAAGCAAACACTTGTGTGAACTGTGCATTGATTCCTACATATTTGCATATTGCACTTGTTATATTACTTTATGTTGACAATATCCATGAGATATACATGTTATAAGTTGAAAGCAACCGCTGAAACTTAATCTTCCTATGTGTTGCTTCAACACCTTTACTTTGATTTATTGCTTTATGAGTTAACTCTTATGCAAGACTTATTGATGCTTGTCTTGAAGTACTATTCATGAAAAGTCTTTGCTTTATGATTCAGTTGTTTACTCATGTCATTACCTTTGTTTTGATCGCTGCATTCATTACATATGTTTACAAATAGTATGATCAAGATTATGATGGCATGTCACTTCAGAAATTATCTTTGTTATCGTTTTACTGCTCGGGACGAGCAGAACTAAGCTTGGGGATGCTGATACGTCTCCAACGTATCGATAATTTCTTATGTTCCATGCTACTTTATTGATGATACCTACATGTTTTATGCACATTATATGTCATATTTATGCATTTTCCGGAACTAACCTATTAACAAGATGCCGAAGAGCCAGTTGCTGTTTTCTGCTGTTTTGGTTTCAGAAATCCTAGTAAGGAAATATTCTCGGAATTGGACGAAACTTTCGCCCAGGGTCCTATTTTTGCACGCTTCCGAAGACCAGGGCTTGGGCCGCGCCGCCTACCCCCTAGGCCCTCGTGTGGCCCCCGCGTTGACCTTCCGCCTACTTAAAGCCTCCGTCGCGAAACCCCCGACCGAGAGCCACGATACGGAAAACCTTCCGAGACGCCCACCGCGAATCCCATCTCGGGGGATTCGGGAGATCGCCTCCGCACTGCACGGAGAGGGGATTCATCTCCCGGAGGACTCTACACCGCCATGGTCGCCTCCGGAGTGATGAGTGAGTAGTTCACCCCTGGACCATGGGTCCATAGCAGTAGCTAGATGGTCGTCTTCTCCTTGTTGTGCTTCATTGTTGGATCTTGTGAGTTGCCTAACATGATCAAGATCATCTATATGTAATTCTATATGTTGTGTTTGTCGGGATCCGATGGATAGAGAGTACTATGATTATGGTGATTATCAATCTATTGTTTATGTGTTGTTTATGATCTTGCATGCTCTCCGTTACTAGTAGAGGCTCTGGCCAAGTTTTTACTCTTAACTCCAAGAGGGAGTATTTATGCTCGATAGTGGGTTCATGCCTCCATTGAATCTGGGACAGTGACAGAAAGTTCTAAGGTTGTGGATGTGCTGTTGCCACTAGGGATAAAACATTGATTCTATGTCTAAGGATGTAGTTGTCGATTACATTACGCACCATACTTAATGCAATTGTCTATTGCTTAGCAACTTAATACTGAATGGGGTTCGGATGATAACCTGAAGGTGGACTTTTTAGGCATAGATACAGTTGGATGGCGGTCTATGTACTTTGTCGTAATGCCCAATTAAATCTCACTATATTTATCATATCATGTATATGCATTGTTATTCCTTTCTCTATTTGTCAATTGCCCGACTGTAATTTGTTTACCCAACATGCTTTATCTTATGGGAGAGACACCTCTAGTGAACTGTGGACCCCGGTCCTATTCTTTACATAGCATACAATCTACTGCAATTCTGTTTTACTGTTTTCTTTGCAAACATCTTCCACTCGATACGTTTAATCCTTTGTTACAGCAAGCCGGTGAGATTGACAACCTCACTGTTTCGTTGGGGCAAAGTACTTTGGTTTTGTTGTGCAGATTCCACGTTGGCGCCGGAATCCCGTGTTGCGCCGCATCACATTTCGCGACCATCAACCTTCAACGTGCTTCTTGGCTCCTCCTGGTTCGATCAACCTTGGTTTTCTCGAGGAAAACTTGCCATGTGCGCATCATACCTTCCTCTTGGGGTTCCCAACGGACGTGTACATTTACGCGCATGGAACACATGCCTATTGATTGATTAGTACTTGGATACCGTTTATTATTATCTGCAAATGCCCATGCTTTGATTGTTACATGAGTTTCTCTCATCCATGCAACGCCCGTTAAATCCGTCCCTGTGCCTACAGTATTTTAATCCTGCTGTTTACTATAATCAAGCTGTCTTTATTCCACTCGTTTATTTCACTATTCCTACGCTATAAACGTTACTATCGATAAACTCTTGCGAGCAAGTCTGTTTCTGTGTAATGAATTGACAACTCGTGTTAAGGCTTACAAGTATTCTTTGTCTCCCTTGTGTCGAATCAATAAATTGGGTAATACTTCCCTCGAAGACTGTTGCGATCCCCTATACTTGTGGTTCATCAGTCTCTTAGGCTATATTTCACAGAATACTTATTCACTGTTATGAATGGCATAGTGAAGTGCTTATTTATATCTCTTTATGATTGCAATGTGTTTTGTATCACAATTTATCTATGTGCTACTCTAGTGATGTTATTAAAGTAGTTTTATTCCTCCTACACGGTGTAATGGTGACAGTGTGTGCACTCGTGTTAGTACTTGGTTTATGCTATGATCATGATCTCTTGTAGATTGCGAAGTTAACTATTGCTATGATAGTATTGATGTGTATTATTCCTCCTACATAAGCATGAAGGTGACAGTGTGCATGCTATGTTAGTACTTGGTTTAGTCGTTTCGATCTTTCATGCACTCTAAGGTTATTTAAATATGAACATTGAATTGTGGAGCTTGTTAACTCCGGCATTGAGGGTTCGTGTAATCCTACGCAATGTGTTCATCATCCAACAAGAGAGTGTAGAGTATGCATTTATCTATTATGTTATGTGATCAATGTTGAGAGTGTCCACTAGTGAAAGTCTATTCCCTAGGCCTTGTTCCTAAATACTGCTATCACTGCTTGTTACGCGTTACTACTGCTGCGTTATTACCGCATGTTTACTTCCTGCAATATTACCATCAATCGCACGCCAGCGAGCTATTTTCTGGCGCCATACTACTGCTCATATTCATTCATACCACTTGTATTTCACTATCTCTTCGCCGAACTAGTACACCTATTAGGTGTGTTGGGGACACAAGAGACTTCTTGCTTTGTGGTTGCAGGGTTGCATGAGAGGGATATCTTTGACCTCTTCCTCCCCGAGTTCGATAAACCTTGGGTAATCCACTTAAGGGAAACTGCTGTGTTCTACAAACCTCTGCTCTTGGAGGCCCAACACTGTCTACAAGAATAGAAGCACCCGTAGACATCACCTTCTCCCCGTTCCAGCGGGCAGCGGATGTAGTAGACCCTCCTCGGAATCCCGCTAGCACGACGGTGTGGTGACGGTGGTGGTGGAGATCTCCGGCAGGGCTTCGCATAAGCGCTATGGGAGTAGTATGAGGAGGGGGCGGCTAGGGTTTGGGAGAGGGAGCTAGGGCTGCGACTTGTGCACCTCTTGGGGCTCCCCTTGCCCTCCTTTTATAGGTGGAAAAGGTCCTTGGGTCGTCCAAGACCTGCCCCCAAAGTTTGGGAGAGTTCCGGTAGGTTTCTGTCAGCCGAAACCTACTAGAACTAGGACTCTTTTGCCAAATCCGAATCTGTCTTAGGGGAAATTTCTTAACCCTTAAGGAAAACATGGATACACCTATTATGGAACCCTCCGGACTTCCTTAGACAGCCCGGGTCGTCCCGGACACTTCCGGAACCTTCCACCATATTCCGGACTATTCCACCCTTCTAAACCTTTCTAGAAGCTCAAAACACCGATTTTTTTCCGAACCCGGAAAATGACTTCCCATATATGAATCTTATTTTCCGGACCATTCCGAACCTCCTCATGATGTCTTGGATCCCATCCGAGACTCCGAACAAAATTCGAACTCCATTCCATATTCCATATCTACTTAAAACGACATCAAACCTTAAGTGTGTCACCCTACGGTTCGTGAACTATGTAGACATGGTTGAGACTCCTCTCCGACCAATAACCAATAGCGGGATCTGGAGATTCATAATGGCTCCCACATATTCAACAATAACTTAGTGATCGATTGAACCATTTACATACGATACCGATTCCCTTTGTCACGCGATACTTTACTTGTCCGAGGTTCGATCATCGGATCTCCATACCTTGTTCAACCTCGTTACCGACAAGTACTCTTTACTCGTACCGTGGAATGTCATCTCTTGTGACCTAGTCACATGCTTGCAAGCTAATCAGACGACATTCCACCGAGAGGGCCCAGAGTATATCTATCCGTCATCGGGATGGACAAATTCCACTCTTGATCCATATGCCCCAACTCACACTTTCCGAACACTTAATCCCATCTTTATAACCACCCATTTACGTAGTGACGTTTGATGTAATCAAAGTACCCTTCCGGTATAAGTGATTTACATGATCTCATGGTCGAAGGACTAGGTAACTATGTATCGGAAGCTTATTTGGGTGTGTGTCCATTATATCATTCATCTAATGACATAACCTTGTGATACGTCTCCAACGTATCTATAATTTCTTATGTTCCATGCTACTTTTATGACAATACTCAAATGTTTTATACATACTTTACATCATTATTATGCATTTTCCGGCACTAACCTATTAACAAGATGCCGAAGCGCCGCTGTCTGCTGTTTTTGGTTTCAGAAATCCTACAAAGGAAATATTCTCGAATTGGACGAAATCAACGCCTGTGGTCTTATTTTTCCACGAAGCTTCCAAGACCGGAGGGATACGGGGGGCCACGAGGGGCCGGCACCATAGGGCGGGCCCCGCATGGGGCCCACGCCGGCCTATGGTGTGGCCCCTGCTCCCTCCAAAACGCTGCCCTTCCGCCTACTTATACTCTTCGTCGCGAAAACCCTATTACCGAGAGCCACGATACGGAAACCTTCCGAGACGCCGCCGCCAATCCCATCGGGGGATTCAGACGCCTCCCTGCCTGAGAGGGGAATCATCACCGGAGGGCTCTACATCATCATGCCCGCCTCCGGATTGATGCGTGAGTAGTTCATCCTTGGACTATGGGTCCATAGCAGTAGCTAGTTGGTTGTCTTCTCCGCTTGTGCTATCATGTTTAGATCTTGTGAGCTGCCTAACATGATCAAGATCATCTATTTGTAATGCTACATGTTGTGTTTGGCGGGATCCGATGAATATAGAATATTATGTCAAGTTGATTATCAATCTATCATATATGTGTTGTTTATGTTCTTGCATGCTCTCCGTTGCTAGTAGAGGCTTTGGCCAAGTTGATACTTGTAACTTCAAGAGGGGGTATTTATGCTCGATAGTGGGTTCATGCCTCCATTGAATCTGGGACAAAAGTTCTAAGGTTGTGGATGTGCTGTTGCCACTAGGGATAAAACATCAATGCTTTATCTAAGGATATTTGTGTTGATTACATTACGCACCATACTTAATGCAATTGTCTGTTGTTTGCAACTTAATACTGGAAGGGTTGCGGATGCTAACCTGAAGGTGGACTATTTAGGCATAGATGCATGCTGGATGGCGGTCTATGTTCTTTGTCGTAATGCCTCGATTAAATCTCATAGTGATCATCATGATATGTATTGAATCTTTATTTGTCAATTGCCCACCTGTAATTTGTTCACCCAGCATGTTATTTATCTTATTGGAGAGACACCACTAGTGAACCGTGGACCCCGGTCCATTCTTTTACATCTGAATACAATCTACCGCAATCATTGTTCTCTATGTTCTTTGCAAACAAACATCATCTTCCACACTATACGTTTAATCCTTTGTTTTCAGCAAGCCGGTGAGATTGACAACCTCACTATTACGTTGGGGCAAAGTATCTTGATTGTGTTGTGCAGTTCCACGTTGGCGCCGGTTTCACCGGTGTTGCGCCGCACTACACTCCTCCACCAACGACTTTACGTGTTCCTTGACTCCTACTGGTTCGATAACCTTGGTTTCATACTGAGGGAAACTTGCTTCTATACGCATCACACCTTCCACTTGGGGTTCCCAACGGGCGCGTGCTTCCGCGTGTCACCTTGTTATTAATAACATCCAATGTTCACGATCACGAAACCATGATCATCTATTAATCAACAAGCTAGTTATACAAGAGGCTTACTAGGGACTCCTTGTTGTTTACATAACACACATGTATCAATGTTTCGGTTAATACAATTATAGCATGGTATGCAAACATTTATCATAAACACAAAGATATATTATAATAACCATTTTATTATTGCCTCTTGGGCATATCTCCAACAAGGATGCCATGGGGCAACCACGTGGATTTTCTCCCAATGCCTCGCCGCCGGTCGCGTCGCCCTTCGGACGACTACGGGCGCGTCGGGAACCCTCCGCTCCAATAGCGCCCGTCCTTCGACTGATGCTTAGGCGTCGTCAGCGCCTTCTTCTGGATTTGGGTTGGGACGTGGTGGAGCACATGTGAGCGCTGGTGCGCAGCCTCCTCCTACGATGGGCCCGCTGGTGCTCCGTCCCATTGTAACTACTCCATCCCTTCCAAATCGATTTGTGGTAGGCCAATGTAGATTCAATTAATGTCAATGTGCTTGGGCATGTTAGTCAGAAGCATGGCAATGGCAAGGTCACCTCAGCAAACTTGTGTCAATTGACATTGTAATGATGAGTAGGATGAATGACATGCTTGTCATTGGCAATGTGCATCGGCATGTCATTGACAAGCATTCCATTGACACAAGGTTGTTTGAACGAAATTGGCTTTGGCATGCATGTGATTGCCATGCTGATGATGAGTACCATGATTTCGAGGTTGTCATTGGCAACGTGCATTGACATGTCATTGACAAGCATGCCATTCACACTTTGGTTGCTTCAAGCAATGTGTCAATGCCATGCTTCTCATCAGCATGCCAATGACAATCATGCCATGCTTCTCATCAGCATGCCAATGACAATCATGCCATTGGAGCTCACAATGGCAACGATGAAGTATACCTGAATATTCTCATTGGGGCTACATGGAAGCCTTCCCGGAGGGGCCGACAGGGGAGGCCGCCGACATTACCGTCTGGGTGCAGCTTCAGGACCCCAATGAAGGCTTCATCGATGCCTACTGTAAGGTCTACACGCCTAGGGTTCACTATGGCGTCCTCCTCAACTGAGTCACGGTCCTATAGGGAAAGGCTTCTTGCCTTCTTCGTGCAGGTGGAGAGCCAGGACCTCTCCTTGCCCTGACCGTGCCGCCCGTCATGGAGCAACTCCTCATCAAGAAGTACAAGCTGAAGAACAATGAGTCGCCAGTGAAGGTGGCGCTGTACATGGGCAACTAATGCGATTACAAGGTGCATATCCAGTCGAAGGCTGAGCGAGTCAGCTTCATCAAGACCTGGAGTGAGTTCGCCAAGAAGGCTCGCTTTAAGCCCACAACATGCTCGTCTTCACCCCCATGGACGACGACTTTTAGGTCCAGGTGTACACGAAGGTGATCCTGCAAGAAGCATTGATCGCTAGGGCCCTTGGGCGGATCCACGCTTTGAAGGTTGAAGACGGCGTTGTCCTTGTTATCTGCTTGTTCATAACTCTGCTTTTTGTGAAGTTGTGCTTGTAGTGTTGGTCTCAAAAGGCTATTGAACATCTGCCTTTGTGAATATCTGCTTCTAATGTTGGCCTCTTGAGGTTACTGAATATTTTTTGGGCCTAGGAAGTCTGCCTTATGTTTTAGTAGGCGTCTTATCATTCTAACGCTAGAAATTAGATGCTAAGTACTAATGCATATCATGTGTATTGAACTTATGATTGTATATGAGCTTTTACGTGTCGTTGTGTGATGGTAAGACTACCATATTTAAATATGGTGAGGAGAAGCAAAAACTGTATGCTCAAAATGGTAACCAAACACATATGTTTTGGCTGAGCACAAACAACAACCTTTTTCCACACATCTAAACAAAATGGCACTTTGATACCAAATAATGCAGCCTAGTCCACCAAACGAAGAGACTTTTTTTAGCCCGTGCCCCGTATGAAACACGCAATGCAATTCTCCCCCCTCACATAGTGTTACCTAAATCACAACACGTCCTAAGAGCATCTCCAACAGACGCCCAAAAACTTGGCGCGCTAAAACTTGTTTATAGCGCCACTTTAGCTGTTTTTGGGTGCACGACAGTGTCGAGGTTTTCCAGACGCGCGCTAAAATATAGTGCCGTAAGTAGCGCTTTACCAGCGTCAAAAACAGTTTTTGTATACACTTGCAACAAATAGCCAAATAGGTCCCTGACTTTATAAAGAATACCCTACACAAATTTTAAGAAAAACAATCGGGTCCCAAATTGGCACAAGAGGTTGTGGCAGCTAGTAGTCCCCATCAATTCCAATCGCTAAATCGAAGCTGGCTAGTTCCAATCGTTTCTTGATAGCTGCTAGCAGTTCCAATCGGTCAATCGAAGCTAGCTTTTATTTTTTTTTGCGAATAATTGGAGCTAGCTACTCCCAATCGCGAGCTCGCCCACTCTTGTCGTCGTCCCACGCGAAGCTCGCCGAGGCGGAGCTCGCCTACGCTGGCCCGATGGCCGCCCGTTCCCGACCCTGCCATGCTCGCCCGCTCCCATCCCCGCCCCTGCCGTGCTCGCCCGCACCCGTCCCCGCCCTTGCCGTGCTTGCCGTGGCCTGCCCGACGGTCACCCGCGGCAGCCAGAAAAGCTCACGAACATGACCAACCAGAGGAGGCGCGAGGCCAGGGACGGAGAGGGTTGTCTCCGACGGACAGGGACGGCGCCATAGGTGGTGGCGGCCAGCGAGATGGTACCGCGGGCCCACACGGGGTGAAACTTTCGATGGCGGTTGAACCTTCGCGTGGATAAATTTTTATAGCGCGCAGTAGCTTTTATGCACCCGCGCGCTGTATAATTTTTATAGCACCTACCGAGGTGCGTTGGAGCATCATTTTTGCTCCTCGCCCCCAAAATACATTTAATTTTTTTATATGAAAATACATTTATTTTATAGGGCGCGACGTTAGCAAAGCGCCATCCCGATAAGATCTCCGGGCTTAGCTGCGCTGGGCCATGGGCCTACGGTGAATCACGCCCTAAAATACCGCAAGTTATAAAACAATTACGACTAATCATCTCAACCTTCCAAATTGTATCCGACGACGGATATGCCACAATCCCGAGCCATGGTTCTGTACAAAACCAAATCGAGGGAAATAAAAACCCTAGCAAAGCCGTTACCATTGTCAGGACCCACTTTCCCGGCGGCGACCACGGCTCGCTGCCGGAACCCTCGTCGCCGGCGGATCCCGTGCGCCCGCCTCTTCCGCGACGCCGGCGATGGTGAGACCCGCACCTCCCCTGCAGCGTCCCTTCTGTCCCCTTTTCTGATTCCGCGTTACTCACTCACCCTCCGCCTCTCCCCGCAGTTCTCCATCGCGGCCATCAACGAGAGCGACACCGTCGGCCAGTGGGAGCCGCTCGCGCCGACCAAGGAAGCACAGGCAGGAATCCTCTTCTCCTTCCCCCCACCCGTTTCTCTCTGAGCATGCTGCTATGTTTGCAATTCCTGAAATCCCAGCGCGTTGATTATGTAGCTGGCGTCTGGGGTTAGGGTTTTCGATTTCTAGGGTGCACTGTCATGGGTTAAATGAGTTTTATGTGATTATGCGTGGCGTGATTTTTGGGCAAGCACCATAAGCCGTCACCTGGTGGTGCCATTGACGATCTGGGTGCCTCAATTGCGGTTTTACTAGGATGTGGTTTCTTCTAATTCAGTACAGAGGAGAATTCAAAGCGGTTTGTTCATTCCTTTAGTGCTCCCTTTCTGTACCATCCTCAAAAGAATGAAACTCCATGAGATTCCAATGCTTGATTGTGAAGATTGCAGGCGTAGTAGGACAAGAATGTAGTCTGATCTTTCATGTTTGAGGGAGTAGTCTTGATGTTGAGTTATGTAGCGGTCATAATATATTATTGAACACAGTACATTAGCATCTTCTTCATGATTTTTTTGGAGCTGTGATGCTTCTGCTAGAAATTTAATGGTAAAAAGTGTTGGCACGAAAGAATTCCGCGGATTGAAGGAAATTCAGTTGGCTGAACACCGGAGTTTCTTAAAACACATTAGAAGTGGAAAATTAACATGAGACGATGTTTCCTGATGACCTGACAAAGTGAAGGATTATAATTTACTATGCAGAGTTATTGCACAATGCATGAATGCATTTTTTTTTAGATAAAAGGCATCATTCATGAATGCACTATCACCACCCAATAAGTTTTGGCCTTGAATGGGTTTGCGTCCTGTAGATGGTATAAGAGTATGTTTCTCTAGTGATTTTAAGTTCTCCCATCAAACATTGTAGGAGTATTTACGATCTAGATGTTTAATCCAAGTGCCTGTGCTTAAGAGTTTGGTTTGTTGCACCAGCATCTTGATTAAGTGCCTCAAAAGGATCCCTGAAGAACTAATTTCAGCAATTGAATGTGTCTGATTATGTGGATTTTTATTGACACTGTATTTTCTTGTGAACGAAAAAATATTTGTATTCTTTCAGAAAACATTTTATCCTTCAATCTTTGTATCCTTACATGAATATTAGTGATCAAGGATAATTTGTCGGCTGTCGCTGAACTGATTATCCTGATGTAATTACGCTGGTCTCAGATCACACTTCAATATGAGTGACAGCTCGTAATTTAATAAGATGAACAGTTGTTTGATTAACTAAACATTACATGTGGTCACATGATATTTGGCCACACATATATACCAGTTCATCCCAGACTTACTGCAAACGGGTCTGGGCAGGGGCGGAGCTGCATGGTGCCAAGGGGTTGAACAGGCACCCCGATTCAAATTATTTTTCGTAGTAATTAGCCAATTAGTCTAAGGAATGGTCTCCGTGCACCAACCTAGCTCGTGTAAGGTGCAGCCGGTTGGCTTAGAATACTTGAGTTAAAAAAACACACACTCTTTTGTGAACCACCTTTGATCTTAGCATAGCTTCGCCCTGCCTACAGGGCCACCTAAACTACATCGATCATAATCTTCCAGTACCTGTTCAGTTTTGTTTGTTAAGCTAGAAGGACCTAGCTGCCACATGATAAGAGATGCCGCATAGAGATTATTGCTGTCGAGGAAACATGTTCAAGATGTCATTTTCTCTGTCACCACTGGATTAGAGCGTTCAATTCTTTAGGGTTAGATTTTCAGTGGGGCACAACTGTACGTGTTGTTATTATTATTAATAATATTTTTTATTGTTGGAATTGGAGTTAGTGTAGATTGATACAAGAACACGCTGAATAGTGAGTATCATGTACATGTTACTGAAGATTCTTATTCTTTTTCACATCTTTGTACGTCAGCATATCATATTGATCCGCATTTAATTCAATAGAAGGACTTCCTGTAGTTATATATGCAGATAACTTTTATTTGCTACTGAGGGGCTAGAGCTTGAAAGAGTATCCCAAAGCTTGCAAGAGATTATTATCAAGTCGCTGGCTGATTTTACACTCTTTTAATTCCCTTCTTTTGGAAAAGTTGCACTTTTGAGTTTTAGAAGCTCTGAATATTGGTTCTCAGGATATATTGTTATTGAAACAACCTTTAAATGCTGTCAGGAGTCTGCACTTTCTCACAAGTACCATGAGGGGCTCCTCAAGTTACAAGAAAAAGACTACGCAAAAGCTTGTGAACTTTTGGAGGATGTTCTGAAGGATCCACTAATATCTGAAATACAGGTAATCTCACTAAAACTATTTCACATGTTCTTTGTCGCCTCCTCTATAACAGCAGGTTGTTCATTTCAACAGGTCGAGAACATTGGCAGTGATCAACATTTGCTGCAGCTAAGGTTTTTTTCCCCACCTTTTTGCAATGGTCATGTTATATTATATTCACTGTTTTCTTTGCCACTCTAAAGGGTTATTTGTTGGTTAAACTCCTGGACTAACATGGATGTTAAATGCAAAGTTGGATAAAACTAATGTAGTCACTATTTACGAAGAAATGTTATTTTAAGAACTTATGTTCACTTCTATAAAAATGTCAACTGGTAGTGGTGGTCCGTTCATCTTTTGCTTCACCACATGTTGGATCTTGCATTTATGGTTGGGATGCGGGCCAGTATGAATTGTTTGATCTGGCACAAGTGGTATATTTTCTTTAGTTCTACAGTATTTTTAATCAGTGGTATTGTGCTAATTATTTCAAATTTACCAATAATGATGTTCTTAATGGTCACTTCTCCTATATGATGAATCAAAAAGGTGTATCATTTCTACTAAGTAGCTGATAATCCTATGCATTCATAATAAAATCATAGTGCACTGCTTGCATGTCATGACATGCTGAAGCCTGAAGGTTTATTGTAAAACGCATCGCATAGTTGGTCTTTGTCTGGATTCTTGGATTAGACATAGCAAGCTAATTTCCGATGGCGACTGATAAACGCGTGGCATTATTATTTTCTGTTCAAAATGCTGATGTGCCTTCTTAATTGCTCAGGTTCTTGACACTGAAAAACCTTGCATCTGTTTTCCTTCAACAAGGGTCAAAGTTCCATGATAATGCTCTACGCTGTTACCTACAAGCTGTGGAGCTTGATACAAATGATTCAGTTGTATGGAATCATCTGGGAACACTGGCTTGCAAGATGGGTTTGCTGAGCATATCAAGATGGGCATTTGAGCAAGGGCTTCTATGCAGTCCAAACAACTGTATGATGTCCCTTTCATTTCATTTTTGTCTTGATTTAATCTGCTACTTCGTAGTTCAACTACCATATCTTAAACTTGTGATACCTAATTTTGGATTCTCATTAGCTTTGGATGCTTTTGTAGGGAACTGCATGGAGAAACTCTTGGAGGTCCTTATAGCGATCCGTGATGAAGTTGCATGCCTTTCTGTAGCAAATTTACTACTTCGGAACTGGCCATCACATCATCGTGCGTTACATGTAAAGAAGACCATTGAGAATCCTGAAACAGTGCCTTTTGCACCGCGGGGTATCGACACACTTGAACCCAAGCATGTCAGACTTGATTTTTCCAATAAAAGAAAATGTGCTGCTGATGAAATAAATCAAGAAAGAAAGAAGTGTAAACACAATGCTACATTGCAACTCAGTGAAGCCAAATGGACTGCCCTTTTAGATGGCATCATAAGTCTTTTAACTGCAAATAGTGGGCTTGCTTATACCCCGGTGGATGTTGTCTTGTCTATAGATACATCCAAACCTGTGGAGCCAGCTGGTGGAAGTGGAAATGAATTGTACCGGGATGGTGAAAGTTTGCCATCTCATGATTGCAAAACTACAGTTAAAGAGAAGGATGTTAACTCAGACAGAGAACATCCTCATGAAAGGCGAAGCAGACGCCTCGAGAGATTGCGAAGTCGCAAATCTGGAAAAGATGAAGATGAATCCAGTGGCAAAGATATATCACATGCGATAACTCAGTTTCTAGATTCATTTATCCTGAAGCGGGTAAGTACTACAGATAAGACTGATCATTCTGTAAATGCTGATACTTCTAACATGGAAACTCTCACATATACATCCGACTGTGAGGCAGATGATGTCAAGCATTTTCTATTAAAGATATGCAAGAATTATGGTCCTTGCCATATTGGGTATATGCTGTTGGAGGAGATAGCTCATCTTAACGTACCTTTTCAAGATTACTTTGTTAACATCATTGAACTAGACAAACTTACTAGAGTCTGGTCTCAAGGTAGATCTGCACTGTGCAGTTTATTTCTTGCTGAACTATACCATGATCGAGCTATATGTTCTGGAAGCTCAACAACATCCTTGGAGCTGTCTGATTCTTCTTACCATCTTTGTAAGATCATTGGGTCAGTAGCTCTGGAATTACCATTCAGCACAGCTGTTGAGAAAATGAACTCCACCAGCTTCGATTTGGATAAGGAAAACAGTAGCGCAGAAGTAAATTCAAGTTATAAATCAGAGAAAAATGCTTCAGATGTGTCCGAAAGCTCTCCAAAGGCTAAAGAATCAAATTTCAGTAACATGCTTTGTGATGAAACATCTGAACACGATTCTTCTTCAGACACTGAACGTGTGAACTGGGTTCGCTTCTTCTGGCTGAGTGGTTGTGTGTCCCTTTCAACAGACTGCAAAGAAAGGGCTTATAAGGAGTTCAATATTGCTCTGTCACTCTTAACAAATGGCAACAAAGCCAAAAGCAGTACAGAGTTTATACTTCTACCTCACACCAAATTTGTGAAATTTCTTACAGCTGATAGGATTCTGCGTGAAATCAACTTGATCAAGCTTGATTCCTTACTTTGGAAGAATGATGAAAATATCAAGAACATAACTCATACAGAGTTCAAGGAATTGCTTCCTCCACTTCTGCTTTCCACCAATGATGTCTATGTTGGCAGTGCATATGGTTCGCTGAGCGAAAGTGAGAGAGTGATTTCACTTGAATTATCTGCCTTGGATGTCTTAATATCAGCATGCGAAAAAGCTCAACCAATGGACGTGAAGATCTATCTTGATTCTCACCGAAGGAAAATACATATTCTAACTGTGGCAGCTGGCATGGTAGGAGCTTTCGGCACCCCCAAGGGAAATATTTCAAGTGATGCGGACTTTCTGAAAGCAATGAACAGAAATTGGCTAGAAAATGTTATGGAAGCAGTCAAGGAAGTATCTCGAAGTGTCAGTATAGCAAAAGACATTATTGATCAGTCTGATACTTCTGTAAGTGGTCTCTTCATTTGTTTATGGATCTCCTTATCAGTCATTTTTTAGTTCAGACCTTACCATGTTTGGAATTCCTTCTACTTTTCACTTTTGTATTAAAATATTAATGCAATATAAGCATGCCAGTGTTCTCCACTCAGAAATTTCTTGCTTTTTAACATGAGTATAACGGTATAAGTGAAAAGCTATTGTTAAATCCTTGGGATTTTGTAGCTATTTGGGATGTTAAATGATATTTTTTATATTTATATTATATAATAACTCTATGTAGGCTGGTGTAGCTCATTGATGGGAAATTGAAGTTTCAGAATATTGGTGCATTTATGACAGTTGGACGTTTCTAACTCTGGCCACTTGTGTATAAACATCTAGAATCGTCACGGAGATAAATAAATGAGCATATTTGTTGTAAACATATAATTACATTTTCCGCTGTCATAAACCTTAGTGGTGAAACTACCTGACATAGTAGATTGGTTGTTCAGATAAGAAGCATGGAGTTTTCCACACTTGCAGCTACAATAAGTTACATATGATCATAGTAAAGTCGCTATGTTATCCTGATTTTCTTTAAAAGCTTTGTAAGACTGTAGTTAGATCTGATAGAAAATTAGGGTTATTTAGAATGTTTTAGGAGCATTCTTGTGGTTAATTTCTTGTGTGGTGCAAGAAGCTTATCTGACCTGCTTGCCATTTAGTATTATATGATCTAAACGTTACTACCGTGGTTTGGAAAATTTGCCAAGGTGTAAATTCCCACTTTTATCTCGTCTAGGTGTTCCGTATGAATACTGTAGGGCAGTATGATATAATAGGACGCATCCGAGAAGGCTTGAGGATACACAAGCGCAGCAGGAATGGCTTTACGATCCTGATTGACGCCTCTTAACTCTGGCCCACCTCGTTTTCTTGCTGTAGGATGCCGATTCCTCCCCGGTTAGGTTGATTCCTGGTCGAGGAGGCCAATTCATTGCCCGAAAAAGGAACGCAAAGGTCCTTTGCGTTTTCTCGATTTTTTTTGGTTCCAGGTGTTGGCCATGTTCTAGTTAAAGACACGACTTGGAATCACATATCTTTCTAGGTTAATAACTGTATCAATTATATTTGATTCATTGGACAAAACATCATGCAATCTTTCTAGTCAGAGAAAAATCTTGTTATGGATTAAAATACCTCTAATAGCACAATGGTGTTTGATATTCATATTTGCAGGATGGGCAAGATGGTCTGAGTTCACTAGTTTTTATCATCGGTGGTATTCAATCATTGCTCCTCAAAATCATGTGCGCTGCTGTCAAGATGATAGTATGGAGAAAACTCTCGTGCTCGGGAACCTCGGATCAGGCTGACCAGTTGGACAGTTCTTGCCTTGTAGATGCAGCTATTGCATTTTGCAAACTTCAGCATCTTGATCCTACGATATCTGTCAAAACTCAGGTACATTTACCTTCATATTACCAATACAATTATGGTGCTGATTTTTCTATTCAGTATCCACTTACTTTTGTTCACCTATGCAGGTTGACTTAATTGTCGCTCTCCACGATTTGCTTGCTGAGTATGGGCTCTGCTGCGCCGGAGGGGATGGTGAAGGGGAGGCAGGGACTTGTCTCAAGTTTGCAATCAAACATCTTATGGCACTAGACGTGAAGCTAAAATCTCAACTTAGTATGTTTTTCTTAGCAAGATTATTCTGGCAGGCATATTTTCTTTGGCAATTAATAACTAGCATTTGTCGGCCTTCTCTTTCTTATATAGATCCAAGTGGGATGGAAGGATCACTTCCAGAAACTGGCACAACACAAGATACTGCAACTGATGAGCGCTCTGCTGGTGACGATAAACATAACTCTGAGGATGAGGAAGAATCGGGTAGGCCTGGATTACCCTGACCGATTTCATAATGTGGATTTTCTATTTACTTTGGGCTAGAGAACTAGAGATCTCGCATAATGCCAGATAATGCTTGAAGCTGCAGGGAAAGTAGAAACGTGAGGAAATTCCTTATTTGACACTAGATTAAAATGTACTTCTGTGTTTGACCCTGGATTTTTTTTTTCCCCATTCGAAATTGCGTCTAAATTTTGTTGGCAATATGACACTGCTGTCCATTTTGACTACTAGCGGTGTTAAATGACTCCTGAAAAGATGCTTTTGCCCCTGGTGCAGTATGTGACAAAAAAGTTTATACGACCAAAACAACACATACATGAGGACAAGTGCACGCATACATCACTTTTTTTTGAGCAATGGTCGTTGCATATATTAGAACAGAGTACACATGGAAACCAAGAAGTTTCCGCCGCTGATTACAACCTGATACACAAGATAAGGAAACAAGGAAAAAAAATGCAAAACAGCCTCTGAGCGATACGTGACGAGCCAAAACACAGAAAAAATACACACTTGTCTTGCATGCAGCCACAGGTTAGCTTGGGAACTCCCACGCGTTGTCGCCGCTGACCTACACCAGACTCGCCGCCGACGAGACAAAAGTGTCGGCTGCCACTAGCAGACCAAGCTAGCTAGGAAGCATAGGCCTCCAATCAATCTAAAAAAGTTCTGGAGGTGATGAAGTTCTCTGCGGCCAAAGATATTGAGGGTGCACAAGGTATCAGCCAACTCAATGGGCTCTAAGAACAGGCAGGCATCTCTGACATGATGCCCAAGCCTCACCGCTTTTGATGCCAGGAGACCATGAGTCCCAAGATGGCGGGCCTTTGGAGTGGAGGCTGAATAGGGACAACGATGACACGGTGAGAAGAGAGCGGGCAGAGGAGGGACACATGCAGGTCCTTTGTGCCCAGCAACGCTGTTCTGCGAATCATCAGCTGACGGAATTCCTCCTCGAGCTGCTCCATTGCGACCTGCAGCACCACTTTGACGCGCGGGACGGCCTCTCCCACGAGGCAGGCGGCTGCAGCGTGGTACTCCCCGGCATCCTCAGGCGACTCTAAGACCAGCCTGCCCTCCTCCCCGTAGCTGGCTGCCTCGTCGCCCTCCCGGATGGACCTGGCCATGGCGTTGGGGCACAGCTAGGAGTTGGGAGAGATCGACCGGGACAGAGTTGGTAGAGAAAGAGTTCGACTGGATGGCTCAGTCTCTTTTTTTTACCCCTGTATAGCAAGGGGTAATTTCGTCCATGAAATAAAAAACTGGCATGTCAAATTGGGAGACCTAGATGGTAACGGCAGTGTCGTATTAGTAACAAAATTTAGACCTAGTGTTGAATAGGAAAGAAAAAGTTTCCAGGGCCAAATAGGGAAGCACATTTTAATCTAGTGTCGAATAAGGATTTTCCTGAACAAACATTGTAGTTTTTTTTGTTGGTGTGTACCCTGATAAATGCTTTGTCAATGCAGAATTGGAGGAAATACAATCAAGTATTGATAGTGCCTTGGACCAGGCTTTTTTCTGCTTATATGGTTTGAAGATAAACCCGGACTCTTGCAGTGAAGATGATCTAGCAGTGCATAAAAATACAAGTCGCGGTGACTATCAAACAAAAGAACAATGTGCTGAAGTGTTTCAGTATGTCCTACCATATGCAAAAGAGCTCTCTGTGAGTTTCTTAACGAGGCGTTAGTTTCATTTTGATACGAAGCATCAGGTACAGCGACTAATATATTTTCCTTTCCTAATTTATCATTTCAGAAAACTGGGTTGGTTAAACTACGGAGAGTGCTGCGTGCTATACGTAAACACTTTCCACAACCACCTTACGACATATTAGTTAATAATCCTCTCGACAATTTCTTGGATGGACCTGATTCATGTGAAAAGACGCTCTGTGAAATATATGAATCTGATGGATCTAGGGAAGCAATACTGAATGTACTGTTCCCAGGTGAAAGGGGCTATGAAGCATTCAAAAAACTTTCCACTGACAGGTGTTAGATTTCTGCTAGATTCCTTTTTTGTGTGCAGTAAAACATAACTAGTAGAGAATATACACTAACGATCTTTTTGACTAATTCATGCAGCTCTGAGTCTTACTCAGATGTTTATGGAAACCTGTATCATTACATTGCACAAGCTGAAGATATAAGTGCTAGTGACAAGTACACGGGTTTTGTCTTGAAAAAGGAAGGAGGAGAATTTGTTGAACAGAGTGCAAATCTTTTCAAGTATGATCTGTTGTATAACCCATTGCGGTTTGAAAGCTGGCAAAAGCTTGCACATCTATATGACGAGGTAATATTATTACTTATTCCATCCAAGTCTATTAGGCCCTGATCCAAATTTGGGCTTTCCAGGATTATAAGGCCAATTTCCAGCTCCTCTGACTTAAACTGCGTCTCAAATAATTGCAAGTCTCCCGGATCTCAAATCTGTATTACTGCGACAAATGCGTGCCTACCGTTCGAAATTTGCATTGATTGCAAGTCTCTTGGGTCCCAAATCTATTGGCCAAAAAATAATGATGAAAACCTCTCTAAAGCGCTCATGCTCTTCCTTTGTCATCATAGATCTCCAAACGGGCCTAATAAACTTGGATGGAGTAGTTTTGCTATTTTGTTGAAGTTGTTCCTTGTATATTAGTTAGTTCTGTTACATAACAAGTATTTTTCATGCTACTGTAGGAAGTTGACCTGTTGCTGAATGATGGTAGTAAACATATAAGCATCTTGGATTGGCGAACAAATACAACTTTAACTCAAAGGGTTGAGGTGGGTCGTAGACATAGTCGACGTTGCCTGTTGATGAGTTTAACATTGGCCAAAACTGTTCCAGACAAGGTATGTCCATCAGTCTGTTTTTTT
Organism: Lolium multiflorum; assembly: GCA_030979885.1. Classification (NCBI taxonomy): domain Eukaryota; kingdom Viridiplantae; phylum Streptophyta; class Magnoliopsida; order Poales; family Poaceae; genus Lolium; species Lolium multiflorum. The sequence goes on along the minus strand of CM061750.1, from coordinate 100,576,316 downwards.
TTCCATACTCACCCATGAGATGCCTGTGTTATCTCTTATTAGTCTCCCATTTTTCTTGATTAAACTTGGACACTGTTGGAGTTGACATCTAATCTCATTTTTCAGGTTGAAATACATGAACTGTTAGCCCTAGTTTACTATGACAGCCTTCAAAATGTGGTGCCCTTTTATGATCAAAGAGCTACTTTACCCGTGAAGGATTCAACATGGGATATGTTCTGCCAAAATTCTCTGAAGCACTTCGAGAAAGCTTTTGAACTCAAGTAATCTAACACACCTAACCTGTACTCCTCTTCATCGTTTTGCTTGCCTCACATGGAACATTGTGTTGCTTATTTACTTTGCAGGGCTCAGTGGCTCCATGCATTTTACCTTGGAAAGCTGTGTGAAAAACTGGGGCATTCCCCTGCTAAGGCTTTTTCATACTACAGCATAGCCATCGAGTTGAATCCAACTGCAGTTGACCCGGTTTACAGGATGCATGCATCACGCATGAAGTTACTTTATACTCGAGGGAAACATAATCTTGATGTTATACAGGTTTGTTAACATGATATGCATCAATATATAAACAGCTTGAGCGAAAAGTGATAGGAAAAGAAGCTAGTTTAGCACATTAGTGAAGTGGTCTCCATTTATAACTGTATCTTTGGGCAAGATTGGGCAGGCTGATAGTAATCAGGTGGTTATATTTGGTCACTGGCTTTTAGAGGCTGTACTAATAGGTTCTGCTACAGGACAAATCAGCATCAACAACACGTAAAGACTAAACATAACACCTCTAAAAAATAAGGCATTTTATAATAAATAATGGTTCCAAATATACCAAATTCCAAATATACCAAACAAATAATTAAAGTTAGTTCAGTGACTATCAATCAAGTTTCTTGTAGATAAATAAACGGATACATAAGGTCTTGCTCAAAATGCGAACCAAACAAGTGTGTGATACGATAGACTACTTGTGGGTTGGGCTCGATCTAGGTGAAGCGAGCTAATGAGGAGCTCGTGAACCAGCTCTGCGGCCGAGCCACTAACAAATGACCCCGAGCGGGCTTGCGAGATTCGAGTTTTTCGCCAGCCCTTCTGGTCACAACCTAGCTTTCCTGGATTTTCGGAAACTTGCCTGCGTACCAAGAGCTCAGTTTTAAATATTTATAGTGCTAAAGGGTGAAGTTCTTTACTTTATTGGGCATCCATCGTTCTGAATTTCCAGTCAGAAGTTCATTCTTCTTGGCAGTTTTTCATTTATGACATACAGTACTACTTTAGCAATAGGCAGTTAGATACTAACTTTGTGGAGTGTTTGCTTGCTAGGTGGTTGCTGATTACACATACAACCAGTCGACAAAGGAAAAGGTCTTGAGCATGCTGGGGTCCATAACTAATGCCAAACATTCATCCTCTGAACAGAACAATAATACTCTGGATAGTACAGAGAAAAATGAGTTTGTCGAGCCAGGTTTACTTGATAAAGTATGGCGCATCCTTTATGATGACTGTCTCTATGCCCTTGGTACTTGTGTGGAAGGGGAGCTAAAGCATTTCCACAAGGCAAGGTACAAGCTTGCACAAGGGTTGCTTAGAAGAGGTGAAGCAGGGGACCTGGAGCGGGCTAAGGAAGAACTCTCATTTTGTTTCAAATCCACTCGGTCTTCCTTTACAGTGAACATGTGGGAAATTGATGGCGCTGTTAGAAAAGGAAGGTGAAGTTTCTTTTTGCTATATAACTTACACACAGATGTTGATTGCTTCTACTTTTGTTATAAATAGTTTCCCAAAGAATTCTTATTATCCGTTGTTTCTTTCAGGAAAAAAAATCCAAGTATTGGTGCACCGAGAAAGAATCTGGAGGTCAGTTTATCAGAAAGTTCACGCAAATTCATTACATGCATCAGGAAGTATATGATAATGTACTTGAACCTGTTGGAGAAGAACTTGGACTTGTGGACTCTTGAGAGGGCATACACATATTTGCGAACCGATAAGAGGGTACCTCATAATTACTAGCATGGTGATTTTAATACATACCTTTTTCCGGGCACACTATAACTATTTGTTCTTTTTTTGTAGTTTGCTCTATGTTTGGGTGATATTGTTCCTGTCGGTCTTGGGAAGTACCTTCAAGTTCTAACGGCGGCAATCCGTGATCCTGTGATCCGTCTAAATTGTGGTGATGCTTCTGTTGAGCAACTATATGAGAAAATGTTTGGCATATTCATGGACCATGCGAACTTGTGGGCCGATATAAGCACTATACCAGAAGTGAACAGTCCAGACTTGTCAGAAAGCAATCTTTACAGGTAAGTACTTGATCAGAGTGCAATACATTATTCTTTAAGCTAGGTAGTTGTCATATAATGCTTTCCTTATGGCAGTTGTATCCACCAATATATCCATTTGCTGGAGAGTGATGTCCGAGTAGATGTTCTTGAAGCAGTAAACGAGAAGATAAGAAAGCGTTTCAAGACACCTAAATTGTCAAATAGCAACTTTGCAAAGATTTGTAAGCATGCTTCTCTGTCATGGTGCCGGTGTATACTCATCAAACTGGCCTCAATTACTCCACTGCCAGAATCTGTGGACACAGCCAAGCAGCCTGTTCCATTATCCAGTGCCCTTGTACTCTATGTTGATTTGCAACCTGATGAGCTCCTTATCTCATCCCCTGATGGGCCTGCTCCATTCAAAGGTCTTGACATGAATTTGTTTGAGACACTCAGCAGAATAAAAAACATTCCGATCAGACAGACATCTGAAGATAACATGGAGACTGCTGTTACTTTAATGAAGAGCACCTACAACTTTTATCGGGAGAGTTCTTGTGGAACATTTCCCACAGGCATTAATCTTTACACGGTAACCTCATCTGTTGAAGGGGTACATCAAGCCCCCAGTATAGTTGATGCCCTTGACCTAAGCATTCCAAGGAAGCTTCTTCTGTGGATATACACATTGGTTCACGGTCGATATGCCAATATATCCGCTGTTGTAAAGTACTGCGATGAGATGAAGGTACTGTCTGCACGGCTCATGATGGAACTACTTGCCACTTAGCTTTTCATCCTTAACATCACATTTCATTCTTGTTGCAGGCAAGAAATAAAAGAGGGACCGCAGCAGCAACAGGTTCGTCACAAGTCCCTCCTCCAGCACCGCACGGCTCTGTTTCTTCTCACGGTACTTCACACAACTCCTGACACCTGGGCATATGCTGAAAAAGTAGTTACCTTGGCTTGACCCTGCTATGTGTTCTTTGTTGTACAGTTACCTCTAAAGAAAAAAGCGCGCACACCGAGCCCATTGAAGCTCATGAAGCAAATCTTTCTGCTCCAGCAGTGGCCAGTGCTCCTCTTCACCAAGAAACAGGAGGAAGCTCCTCTCAGACTGGCACTGAGGCCCCGAATCCGAGCACTGCCGCATCTCAGCTCGCCCGCAGCGGCTCATCCAGGGCAATGGAAAATGCTCAGGATGGTGGTGGTACAGCTTGATTGCACATCATGCTTGTCTGCTGCCCACATGAGCTCCAGCAGAAATATGATTTACAACTGTAGGAAATCTTCAAGAAAGAAGAGAGGAGATATAGAGTAGGTCCTATGTCTATCCTGGTGTATACCGCAGTACTTTACCAATGGGTAGAGCAGAGAAGTGTGGAGAGGCTGAGATAGAAGTCCTGAAAGAGTGAACAGGTGTGTGTGTGTTTTTTCTAGTGTTGTTCCTATTCCGATGTATGTCTGGAATACAAGAACCGGAAAGAGTTAAAGTGCTGTAGGAAATTCCGGAGTTGTAAATAGGGCTTTGACATGTTCCCGTATGGTATAAAGAAATGGAGCCCTTTTAGCACTCGTTTCTCCCACTTTGCAAGTTGCAACGTCTTACTCAAGCTTTTGAAGTTTTTTTTATGGCATTATTGAATGGACTTTCTGGTTATCAACTCTCTCGTAGGTAAGTTTAAGCAAGTGTAGCTTTTTTTTTTTGCGAATTTAAAGCAAGTGTAGCTTGCCAGTCATTTTTGTTCTCACTTTTCTACAGTCACAGAACATGGATGGATTAGGCTAATTCTGCCCGCGCGGCATAAATCCGGCCCACGTTAAGGCACCGACCAGTGATGGGCCAGGATGGGCCGGCCATCACTTTGGTGCCGCTCGGGCACCCACCATCCCTAACCACGAGACGCCGACGGCGACCGAGGAGGAGCGAAGAACACAGACACAGACACAGATCGATCCGAGATAGAGAGGAGGTGAAGCTCGCCATGGGTTTCATCATGGAGTTCGCGGAGAACCTGATCCTGCGGCTGATGGAGAACCCGGAGCAGCGGGACGAGGCGCAGCGGGCGCACGTCTACCGGATGAAGGAGCGCTGCGAGCGCACCAAGGCCGCCTGGGCGCTCCCGCTCCGCCCCTACGGCTTCTGGACCTTCGAGCGCTTCAACTCCCAGCTCGCCTCCGACCCGCAGATCAGCCAGGCCGCCGGCCGCCGCGACCCCTACGACGACCTCCTCGCCCGCGCCGCCAGCCCCGCCCCGCCGCCGTCCTGAAACCCAATCCGGTGCGTCGCTTGCTTCCTGCCAGATCTCCCTTGCTGTTTGTGCTGCCACCGTTTCTGTCTCTGCCTAGGGATTTGGTCGGGCAGGTAGATTTGGCTGTGGGCTGCTGCTGCTTGGATTAATGGGGAATTTGATGCTTCTCCACTGTACACGTTAGAATGGCTGGCTAATGCTTTATTGGTTGTTGGCATTTCCTGCCTTCTGCAGCTGCTCCAGCTTGGTTTAGTTCAGTTTGTTCTGCGTGAACTTTGCGGAGTTTGGCGTGTAAGTTTTTTTTTTGCGGGTAAGTTTGGCGTGTAAGTTAGTAGCATGCCACATTCAGGCTGCTGCTCCAGTGAAGGACGATCAGTTTTCGTTTGTTAAATTTGGCAGCCTTTGTTAGTTAGTTTTAAGTTTTAACACAATTGCCTCACTGGTCCAGTGGAGCATTTCAGCCTCACATGAGCTGCACTAATTGGGATACTCTTGCAATCTGATTGTACAAGATCACGATTTAACAATCATGTGCTTATACTCCAAATGTCGGCGGCGTTGTTCTGAAGAGTCAAGGATATAGATAATGCTTTTGTTGAAATTTTAGGTTCTATGTAACTCCTTTGAATCAGCATGTAGTCGATTTTGTTCGATAACCTTAGGTTCTCTGTTAACATCAAAGCAAGTGAAAGAGAAGTATGTTCATTCAACTTGTTGTCACTTGTCAGTGCCTACTTCATACACGATTCATTAGGCTTGGCTATCATTGACACCATAAGCTCTGCATGTAAATGTTCGATACCTTAATGTTCTTCTAACCACAATTATATTGTGTTGCATATAGTGGAACCTACTCATAAGACATAGCTAAATTTTGCATGAGATGGCATAATAAAACTCCCTCTGTTAATTATATTCCATTTTACAATGCGCAAAATCAGATTACTGTTTGTGCTGCCACCGTAGTGTGTCTGCAACTTCCTCTACCTGGGTATTTGGTTGGATAGGTAGATTTGACTGCCGGTTACTGGTTGGATTAATGGAGAGTCATATGCTCTGTGGGCTGTGACATTAGCCAGTACGTTAGAGTGCCTTGTCTTATCTCATTGTTGGGAGTTCCTTCATGCTGCGCAGGTTAGTGTTTAAGTTAATACGCCGGATTTGTGATGCTGCTCAGGTGAAGGAAGAGCAGTTCATATGGGTTACCATTTCGTTGATTTGCGGTACTGAAGTGAATTACCTGTCATTATGTATCTGGGCTATGATACTGGTATATTTTTTATCTGCTTGTCCGTAGCTTCCAGTGGATTTTAGTTTTAAGAGCTGGTGCCCTGTGCTCTGTGTGCCAGTCATTGACATTCCATTAAGAGGCATGTATGCGTTGTAAGCCCAATGTGTTGCTGTCTAGTTCCCAAAACCTGTTTAATGTCTCATGGTTCCTCAGAACGCTGGCATGCTCCTATTTGGTCTTTTGTAGTTACACTCTGAAATTATATTTTGATGCATACCATGTACTTTGTTTAGCTATCTTGGTGAAGATTCAAAGTGGGTTGCCTTTTGATAGTTTTGCACTGCTCAAGTTCTTACAATTGACAACCTTAGTTTTTTCTAACACAGTTGCCTGACTTGTCTAGTTTAACATTTCTGCTTCTCATGTTAACTGCACAAATTAAGACACTCTTACAATCTGATTGTACGAGGGCACAATAGAGTAATCATGTGAGTTGACTCCAGAAATGTTTTATTTACATTGTTCTGAGCAGTCAAGAATATCTGGCGCTTTGCCTTGAACTTGTAGCTTCTACCAAATTCTGGTGAAAGCAGGTGACAGATAATTGATAATTATATACACTTGAATTTAGCAACTTGTTGTCAATGTTCTAGACTTCTAGCTCATGTATGGTCCATTAGGCTTTGTTAGCACAGACAACAGAAGCTCTCGATGACAATTGTCGAGATCTTAATGTTCTTCTAACTGCATAGGTAACTATTATATAATCTACTTAGCAAATATGTAACCGTTCAAAATTTTAGGATTAAATATCAGGTATCTGTTTGTTGTCTATATAGTGGAACCGTATCCTGGTAAGACATAATAATTTAGTTAAGATACAACCTACTTCCTCCATTCAAGTATATGCCATTTTAGAAATCACAGTCGAGTTTTGGGTATGTTGACCACTAATACAGACACAAGTATCTGGACTTGGCTATATAGAATATGGTTATATGTGTGTATTGAGAACCGGGGTATAAACGACAGCACTGTTCACCATCTTAGTATCAGGTTGATTATGGATTCACAAGCAATAACCACTGTACAGTGATTGATATTAGTTCATGTGATGCCCATTTCACAAGTGCATATGTGCTCATGGTTTGCCATCATCCTTATTTTCTGATGACTAGTTAGGTTTTTGCTTTGAACTTACTATCCTGGATTTATACAATCAAGTGAACTAGGAAGAAGCCGTTCCAAGGATTAGAAGAATGCCCGCTAGGAGGGCCTTGTGAGTTATGACAGAATCGTAGAACTATGTAGTTATTTTTCTTGTAGCCTTAGCTTAAATATGGCTGCTACATGATTAAAGTACAGAAGGTTGTGCCCTTGCGAAGAACCAACAAGGTGCAACCTTAATGTCATACAACATTTTTTAAGTACCAGATCATTCATCGCTCAATTTGGCGCATTTTGATGAACGTTCCAATAGCCTCAAAGATGCGCAGTTTCTCAAAAAACTATTCCATCAGATCAGCTATTGATTGTTCTCTTTCTATTATGTAAAGCCATTTTATAGTGTTCATATGCTGCCTGCAAAAAGGATACTGCTTAATTCATATAGGTTTGCTAGTCAGCGTGTTGGCAATATGTTCTTGCGTAAAGAAAAGTCGTGCACTTGTGTTTCCAAGTTTCATTCCTTTCAGGCTTGATAACTGAGATGGTTTCTGATCTTTAATTTGCTTACATGCAGATATCCTTTATGAGGAAGCGTGGTTGCGCCGAATCTACCGGGGCAGCAATAAGGAATTTTCCTCAAAATGACCGTGAAGGACATTCTCTTCTGCTTCATTGTTTTTTATCCCTGAACTGCCCTAGTTGGTTCATCTCCTGAATGGTTACTTTGACAACTTGCAGTTTGACAAGATGCCATAAAAGTGTTTTGTATCCGCTGATTAAAGTTTTTAATAATCTCACTGTGCTTGCCTTTGGTAATATTGAAACCTTCCAATGATAATGAGACCTTAAGTTCTCTTCTTGGATTGAATGGTTGGTTATCAAATGCTACATATATGTAGATGTGTTTTACGTGCTGTTTGGTTGTGTGCCTGCCTTTCTCCCATCTCTAGCCTAGTAAGCGACACGAGCCGGCAACCAGTCTTATCTGGGGAGTCTTTGTTGCAATTTCGTGTAGGAAGATACTCAGGTCACGGCTACCTTTTTAACAGAAAGTGGTACTCCGTAGAGCTTGTATCCAATCTCTAAACTGAGATGTGTTATTACCAGTAATAACTAAAATAGGCATGATCCATTTTTGACACCACTTCTCAATATTCTATTAGATCCAAAATTGCAGTAGGAAGTAAAGTTATCCGTAAACGGATTTGCAATTTGTCTTTGATAGCCTGGAATATTAAATGAACAGAATGAACACCTAAATCATCATCATCATCAACAACAACAACAAGTGAGCGTCTGAGGGAAATAAGGAAGATGGAGGTAGGTCTAGGGTTTTTTGTGTATATACGGGGTGATCTTGTTTCACTGACATGTGGGGTCTAGGGTATCGTGAGGTATCAATGGGGGAATTTTTCTCTCATCCGGTAGCTTATCGGGTACCCACCCCGTTATACTTGTGGGGGGAATTCTCCCCCATCACCCTTTCTTAGTGGGCAAATTCCTGCAGGTACCCGCCCCCACGGGGAAAATCGCCACATTGACACACGAGACAATTTGATATCTCTCTTGACGACCACACTCTACAACATCTCCGCCCACCTCCCTTTAGAGGACTTATGCACCAAACAACTCTCGTGCGCCTAGCCCCCACGGTCCGACAACCTAACGGGTTCATGACCAACGCTAAATTTGATTTATTTATATTGAACTTTTTAACATTTTTTTGCATTTACAACCCATTCTCTAAACATATGATATATATACCACTACTATGTCCTATTAGAGTTAGGAAAATATACCATGCCATAATACAACAATAAAATCGTGACACAACCGTTTGCACTATGCAATTTTAACTTTGATCATGGGAACTGAAGTTGCACAAAATCTAAAACATATATTACAACTGAACTTATGTTAGTTATTTCCCTTTTTAGACACCATTCCTTATTATTCTTTGGTTCAACTATATTCTTCTCGATTTAAAGGAGAAAAGAAACAAATCAAATGTCTCCACAGATGCCACTTAGATTAACTACGGATATATATATGTATGCGTTCATGTGTATTTTAGTTTACTTAAATATTATGATTGACTTATAAAGTTGATAGATGTTTCTTGAACTTTATGATTGCCTATTTTAAGTGTAAGTAGAGATAAGATATATAAATCAATATAATATTAACAGAAAATTCCAGAATATATAAAATATTTCTATCAGGGTTTGTCCTCTAATTGCGTTGTTCAGTTACTAGTTTGTTCATGATTAAGTATGTCTTTCACGTTCCCGGATTCAATAATCGACATTCCTCACATGATTTCTTTGCACTTGGTATTCATATGGGATCATTCAGCTGAACTCACATAAAACCGTCTATGTTTTTTTGTGTGTTTGAACCACATTCTTATAAAAAAGATTGTCTGGTAGTACTTGGTAAAATAATATAAATCTATTGGATAACTTGGCGGTACACCAGAAATTCGACCACAACGTGATTCGAACCCTGGTCTGCCGGGTGTGCCACTGCATGCCCGGCCCTACATCTATTTCAAAATAATTGTAGTTATAAGTTTGTTCTAGGATTTTTTTTTATATGGGCCAACTTTATAGAAAAACATATAAATATATACAATATCAATTTAGTTTTATTAAATGTATTATACAATATATTTTCATACATTATAGATTTTGTCATAAATATCGACACATTTTTCTTTAAACTAGATCAAACGAAGAGAAGTTTGACTTAAGATGGATGTTAGGGTGAACTTGTTGACTGAATCCATGCTGACATACGTGAAGTTACTCGATTGAGGAAAACTTTTTCTAGAGAAATTGACATCATTCCCTTCTTCATCTTCGTACTTCTTGTTTCCTGGAGATTGTTTTATGAACAAACTCATTACGATGAAAGTGGATTAAAACTTATTGTAATGTTTAATGGAATTCCTCTTGAAGAGTCACAACGTTGAGCTAATTAAGATCAAGAGATGTGACTAGACATTCCAACACGTAAATGAAGTAGATGGGTCTCAAATAAACGAGTCATGTAATTCTCTATGTTAAAAAGTTAATCTGCATTAGGCCAAAATTCTTAGAATGTGCTTTATTGTCTTACGTGTCTGCTTTTTTTTTTTAATGTTACACCACATAGCAATTATGATTAAAAAACTTCAAGCTCCATTTCTTTCTATCATATTTATTATGCATGGGGAGGAGCTGAACCGAACTTACAACTCATATGCATGAATCATGATGCAATCGAACGGTGTAAAGCATAACTGATTACGAACTTAATCCTCAGCTACCCAAGGCTAGTTTTTTCATATCAATTTTTTGTAACTTTTCGTCTTGTAAAAGGCCGAATTCTAATTTCAGGCGGCATGGTAACCCAAGGCTTTGTTCCCTGAGTAGATGCATTGAACGGCAGCTATGTCCATTGACCTTGTGCTGTTGTGGTTAGGGAACTTGAGCGCTTCTTTTAGTGTGTTAGTTTTATTGCACATTTTGTATTTATCTTATTTGGAAGAAGCACTGATGTTTGTGTGTCCGTCTACAAAATCTGGTGTTTGCGTGTCCAGATTTAAATTATCAGAACGATCTAGTCCCTTCGTCTTTATACGTAAAGCCACCGCGAATTTCGAGGTTGATCTTTAAATAATAGTTTGATCAATAAAATTTGAGCTATATGGCATCAAAAATATGTCATTAGATTCGTATTTGAAAGATATTTCCAACATTTATTTTTATTTTTAGTGTCATATAACTTATATTTTGCTGATCAAATTATTAATTAATTTTTTTTATCTCAAAATACTAAGTGGCCTTATATATAGAAATGAAGGGAATACTGCTATATATAGGTAGGGTCCAGACTGTATAGAAGCTAACGAGCACCGTGTTTCCAAAACCTAATTAGTACTAATACTTTTGGTCGATACCAGCAAGAGCTTGGTTGTGACAAACCTCTGATCCTTCTTTTTGATAACGAGAATATATTAATATCACGAAGATACCAATTACACTCGGCCTCTGCAACAATGCAGTGTCCTAATGGTAACACGGATGCACACAGCCAAAAAAAAAGTCCTGCTACAATGATCTATTCCTTGTAAAGTTTCAAAAATAAATGATCTATTCCTTGTAACAGCTAACCAAACACCACCAATACAACACCATAAATCCATCTTCTCCAAAAGCGCCTCCAAGAAGGAAACGGTGCACAAGCGCCATCGTCGCCCTGATCATAGATCATTGGTTTTCACCTTGGAGAAGGTCCGCTCTCTCAAAAACAATGCCTTCAACAAGGTCATTGCCAGACACAAACAATTAAGGTCAGACCTTGGGTTTTCACCCTGAAGATTAGACACTGAACTTCTCATGTGCTGTCGCCCCCACTTGCCGGTGCCGCTGATCCAAGAAACAAAACACCAAGCCAATCCATCATCTCCACCAGGACTTGAACCACCATTACTAGTCCACATATCTCGGCTTCCATGCCATTCTCCACTACTGACATCACCATGGAACTAAAGACATGTCCCACGATGGCAACAGACTGCAGAGCTTCGCATCGCTCCCTCTGAAACCAAATGTTCAGAAAAAACATGGTTGCGTGCGACCAAATCCCATCCGGTCCGGCAATCTCCAGGCATGAGTCGCCCAGTGGAGTTCGCCGGCGGAGCCTTCCGGAACACGGCACTTCGTCCAGATCGATGTAGACATGTATCAAGCAGATCTTCGTCTTGGCTTGAGAGAGACCCTAAGACCGCTTCCTTTATTGAAAACCGAGCCAGTAGCCCCCACGCCACCCGCATGCAACCTTCTGCAGAATCCATCGCTCCCAAGTGAAATAACGAGACAAGCAAAGACGATGTTTTCGATAAGGTAACGACGCCGCCATCGTCCGCCAAGACCAAAGTCGAGGAACGGTTTTCACAGGATGCCACTGTTGGAGATATGCCCAAGAGGCAATAATAAAAGTGGTTATTATATATCTTTGTGTTTATGATAAATGTTTATATACCATGCTATAATTGTATTAACCGAAACATTGATACATGTGTGTTATGTAAACAACAATGAGTCCCTAGTAAGCCTCTTAACTAGCTTGTTGATTAATAGATGATTAGAGTTTCATAATCATGAACATTAGATGTTATTAATAACAAGGTTATATCATTATATGAATGATGTAATGGACACACCCATTTAAGGGTAGCATAAGATCACGTCATTAAGTTATTTGCTATAAGATTTCGATACATAGTTACCTAGTCCTTTCGACCATGAGATCATATAAATCACTTATACCGGAAAGGTACTTTGATTACATCAAACTGCGTAAATGGGTGGTTATAAAGGTGGGATTAAGTATCCGAAAAGTATGAGTTGAGGCATATGGATCAACAGTGGGATTTTCCATCCCGATGGATAGATATACTCTGGGCCCTCTCGGTGGAATGTCGTCTAAATAGCTTGCAAGCATATGAATAAGTTCATAAGAGACCACATACCACGGTACGAGTAAAGAGTACTTGTCAGAGACGAGGTTGAACAAGGTATAGAGAGATACCCATGATCAAACCTCGGACAAGTAAAATATCGCGTGACAAAGGGAATTGGTATCGTATGTGAATGGTTCATTCGATCACTAAGTCATCGTTGAATATGTGGGAGCCATTATGGATCTCCAGATCCCGCTATTGGTTATTGGTCGGAGAGAGTTCTCAACCATGTCTACATAGTTCACGAACCGTAGGGTGACACACTTAAGGTTTGATGTCGTATTAGTAGAACTTGAATATGGAAAGTTCGAAGTTTGAAGTCTCGGATGGGATCCCGGACATCACGAGGAGTTCCGAAATGGTCCGGAGAATAAGATTCATATATAGGAAGTCATTTTATAAGTTTGAAAATGATTCGGTGCATTTATGGAAGGTTCTAGAAGGTTCTAGAAAAGTTCGGAAGAAATCACTTTGGAAGGCGGAGTCCCGAAGGGACTCCACCACCCATGGCCGGCCAACCCTAGAGGGGTGGAGTCCCAAGTGGACTCCACCAAGGGGGCCGGCCACCCCCCTCATGGAAGGGTGGGAGTCCCACTTGAGACCTTGTTTGGCACTGGGGTATTCGGGGGGATTCGCGGGGATTATCCCGACCCAACTCCAAATCCCCGCTTTTCCCTGAGGCCTTGTTCGGCACTCGTGGTTTAGCAGGTTTCTTTGAGTATTTTTCCAAGTGTTTTGGGTGAAAACACCCTTGTCACCCAATCCCCTAGAATCCTCTTCTATCCTATATCCCCTAGGATCTCTCCTCAAAATTGTTGCTCTGTAAGTAGGGACTTTAAGATTTCTTTGTCGGGCGGTTGCTGTGTGCGTCGCCAGCAGCCAGAAACGCGAGAGGGGGCTCGCGTTTCAGTTCCACCCCAACCCGACGTGTATCAGGCGGGTCACTGGGGCTGAGCCCGTCCGTAACCGGTCTACCGAACAGCCCGCTCGTGGTTTCTGATGGTTTTGAAGTGGGCCGGGATAAGACACAACGAGCCCGGTTGAACCACCTCTACCGAACAGGCCCTGAGTAGTCCTTTGGTACTGGTGTTTTGGGGCAAAAAATCCCCAGTCATCCCCGGTCATCCCCGTCCCCAATCCACTTTTTGCCTAAGATTAAATCCACGCCCCTACCCTCGCGTATTATCCCCGTCCCCATCTTTCCCCGTCCAAATTCTCGAGAGAGCTTCTCGCGAGCGACCGGCGACGAGCAGAACGGCGTCGAGCGGAGCGACTGCGGGAGGGGAGGGAGAGGCGGAGCATCTTACCCACGGGAGGGGATGGATCCTGCCTAGCCGCTCCTCATCAGATCGCCGCCGTTCTTGGAGTCCGACCGGCGCCGCCATCTACTGCGGTTCCTGTCCGGTAACCTCCCTTCTCTCGCCCTTTCTCTTCTACTCCCGTCTCACAGCCGCGTGCCCGCACCACATCCGTCACGTCTCGCGCACCAACCTCCTACTGTCAGTCGCGTGGACGCTCGTGGGCAACCAAGCAGGTGGATGGATGCAGGGCAGCTGATGGCGCACGCGAGCGAGCTAGCTAGATGTTGTGCGAGCAAGCAGGTGGATGGATACGAAGAACTAGCTACATGATGTGGTTGCATTCATTTTTCTTAGGAAACGTTTTTGCTAATTGCTCTTTGTCAAGTGCTAGCTAGCTAGCTAGCTGTACCAAAGGGAGAAACAGAGAGCTATAATTGAGATGAATTTGTGGATGATGTTAATTTTATATATGTTAACAAAGGGCTGAAGCTTCTGAATATATATTTTCTTTCATCCTATTAGTTCTCAATTTGATTCTACTGAAGACAACATGGTCACACCTGAAGAAGTAATGCATATATAGAGTCTGCATCTGGTGTATTAGCCAGCCAGTGAATGAATGTATAGAAAAAAATTATAAGTTCATACTCATTTGGAAGATTTTTCATTCCTATTATTTATCAGAAGTGTTTCTAGCAGAAAGTTCTATCTTCACATGTCCAAGAGAGAGTCATATCTTCACATTCTTCACATGTCTAGAAAACTAGAAACATACACAAATGTTGTATGTATATGCTTTTCTAAAACTGGGTCCTTGCACTACTAGGCATACTGTTAAGACTTAAGACTTCCATGATAGACTGATATTTGCTGCCTCCTTTTCTAATGTGTGATACATGAATGGTTCAGTTTGGCAGGTAATTGCACAACAGGGAAGAAGATTTTCAGTCCAGATGAAGTAGTTGGATGGATTCAGTGTAGCTTCAGTTCAGAACGTACATGTACTGCTGTGTGGCCTACGACATGTACTGCCGTGTGTGGCCAAGGCTATTCGTGACTTGATCGAACTGGTGTACTCCTTCCGACCATACTATTGTCAATTTTATAATGTATGTAAAACCTCAAATATGCATTAGTTTAGAGTGCCGTGTGGCCTATGGCATAACAATTGGATTCTTTGCTAACCATTGTCGATTTTCCTTGTTGATTGCTATTGCTGTTGTGCATCGATCCCTGCTCACCAAATGGCAGTTTTTCAAAATGGGGATTAGGGATGGGGTTTTGTGGGGATTGGGTGAAGGTAGGGGTTTCACCCAATACTCTAGAGTATTATCCCCACTAATCCCCACAAAAACTCTAGTACCAAACAAGGCCTGAGGTGGGAATCCCACCTTGGGTAGGTTTCCCTACACATGGAAGGTTTTGGGTTGGGGTCTTATTCGAAGACTTGTAGTCCAACACTTGGGGGTTCCACCTATATAATGAGGGGCCAAGGGGAGGGGGCGGCCATAACACCACCACCTTGGCCGCACCCCAAGGAGGCCGGCCAACCTCTCCCCAAACCCTAACCCTCTCTCCCCCTCCCGCTCCGCCAGCCTATCGCCACCGCCACCACGCCCGCTACCGGATTCAAGGAGGACTGCCTAGCAGCTTCCTGCAGAAAGGACGCCTTCATCGAACGTGTGACCGACGGAGGTGCTGCCCGATTGTGGCACCGTCAAGATCTTCTACGCGTTGAAGCGGCAAGTGAACAAGAGCAACAAGAGCCTGGCGTAGGCTTTGGAAATCTTCAAGGTGAGTCTCGTTCATCCCCTCGTTGCTCCGTCTTCTAGATTGCATCTTGGCTTGGATTGCGTTTCGCGGTAGGAATTTTTGTTTTCTATGCAACGAATCCCTACAGTGGTATCAGAGCCGTGTCTATGCATAGATGGTTGCACGAGTAGAACACAATGGTTTTGTGGGCGTTGATGCTTATGTTGTCTTTAGTTTGAGTACTTTGCATCTTTGTGGCATAGTGGGATGAAGCGGCGCGGGCTAACTTTACATGACCGCGTTCATGAGATTTGCTTCACGCTCGACATGCAACTTGTATTGCATAAGTGGCTTTGCGTGTCTGTCTCTCCTACTATAGTGAAGATTCAATTTACTCTTCTATTGACAACACTAGTATCACCGTTGTGCTTCATGTTCGTAGGTAGATTAGATCTCACTCGAAACCCTAAACCACGTAAAATATGCAAACCAAATTAGAGAACGTCTAACTTGTTTTTGCAGGGTTTGGTGATGTGATATGGCCATAATGTGATGATGAATATTTATGAGATGATCATTATTGTATTGTGGCAACCGGCAGCCTTATGGTTGTCTTTAAATTTCATGTTGAGTAGTATTTCAAAGAAGTTGTAATAGTTGCTACATGGAAGAACAATCATGAAGACGGCGCCATTGACCTTGACGCTACGCCGACGTTGATGGAGATCATGCCCGTTGATGATGGAGATCATGTCCGTGCTTTGGAGATGAAGATCAAAGGCGCAAAGACAAAGGGGCCATATCATATCACATATGAACTGCATGTGATGTTAATCCTTTTATGCATCTTATTTTGCTTAGATCGCGACGGTAGCATTATAAGATGATCCCTCTCACTAAAATATCAAGATAATAAAGTGTTCATCCTTAGTAGCACCGTTGCCAAGACTTGTCGTTTCAAGCATCTCGTGATGATCGGGTGTGATAGACTCAACAAGTGCATACAACGGGTGCAAGCCAGTTTTTGCACATGCGGATACTAAGGTGGCCTTGACGAGCCTAGCATGTACAATGGTCTCGGAACACGTGATACCGAAAGGTAGAGCCTGAATCATATGATTGATATGATGAACACTTTGAGTGTTCGCCATTGAAGTTACATCTTGTCTCGTGATGATCGGACTTGGTGTGGTGGATTTGGTTCGTGTGATCACTAAGACGATTCGAGGGATATTGTTTTGAGTGGGAGTTCACCTAGTTTTTAATTTTGTTGAATTAAAATTTGAACTCAATTTGTCATAAACTTAGTCTAAACTATTGCAAATATATGTTGTAGATATGGTGTCCCCAATCAATTTTAACCAGTTCCTAGAGAAAGAAAAGCTTAAGAGCAACGGTAGCAACTTCACCGACTGGTTCCGTCATGTGAGGATTTTCCTCGGCGGAAATCTGCAATATGTGCTTGATGCACCGCTAGGTGACCCTCCTGCAGAAACTGAAACCGATGAAGTAAAGAATGTTTACGCGACTCGGAAAACTCGGTACTCTCAAGTTCATGTGCCATCCTATGCAGTCTGGAAGCCGATCTTCAAAAACGTTTTGAGCACCACGATCCTCATGAGTTGGTCAATGAGCTGAAAGCTATCTTTGAAACTCGGCCGTGGAATGCTATGAAGCATCGAAACACTTCTTCAGCTGCATGATGGAAGAAGGCAACTCCGTTAGTGAGCACATGCTCGCCATGACCGGGCATGCGAAGAAACTCAGTGACTTGGGAATAGTGATTCCTAACAGACTGGGATTAATCGTGTCCTTCAATCACTGCCACCTAGTTACAAGAACTTTGTGATGAACTACAATATGCAGAACATGAACAAAGAGTTACCTGAACTCTTCGCCATGCTAAAATCTGCTGAGATTGAGATCAAGAAAGAGCACCAAGTGTTGATGGTCAACAAGACCACCAGTTTCAAGAAACCAAGTCTAAGGGAAAATTCAAGAAGGGTGGCAAGAAAGCTGCCACGCCTCCTGTGAAACCTAAGACTGGCCCTAAGCCTGATGCTGAGTGCTATTACTACAAGGAGAAGGGACACTGGAAGCGTAATTGCTCCAAGTATTTGGCGGATCTGAAGAGCGGCCTTGTCAAGAAGAAGAAAGAAGGTATATCTGATATACATGTTATAGATGTTTATCTTACTGGTTCTCGTACTAGTACCTGGGTATTTGATACTGGTTCGGTTGCTCATATTTGTAACTCGAAACAGGAACTAAAGAATAAACGAAGACTATTGAAGGATGAACGATGCGCGTTGGAAATGGATCCAAAGTCGATGTGATCGCTGTCGGCACACTTCCTCTACATCTACCTTCGGGATTAGTTTTAAACCTCAATAATTGTTATTTTGTACCCGCGTTGAGCATGAACATTATATATGGATCTTGTTTAATGCAAGACGGTTATTCATTCAAGTCTGAGAATAATGGTTGTTCTATTTTTATGAATAATATCTTTTATGGTCGAGCACCTAAAAAGAATGGTTTATTTCTGTTAGATCTCGATAGTAGTGATACACATATTCATAACATTGATGCTAAGCGAGTTAAATTGAATGATAATTCTACTTATATGTGGCACTGTCGTCTTAGTCATATTGGAGTGAAACGCATGAAGAAACTCCATACCGATGGATTACTTGAATCACTTGACTTTGAGTCACTTGATAGATGCGAAGCATGTCTAATGGGAAAAATGACCAAGACTCCATTCTCTGGTATTATGGAGTGAGCTACAGACTTATTGGAAATCATACATACCGATGTGTGCGGACCAATGAGTGTAGCCTCGCGCGGTCGTTATGTTCTAACCTTCACAGATGATTTGAGTAGACATGGGTATATCTATTTCATGAAACATAAATCCGAAACTTTCGAGAAGTTTAAGGAATTCCAAAGTGAAGTAGAAAATCAACGTAACAAGAAGATTAAATTTATACGATCGCGGAGGTGAATATCTGAGTTATGAGTTTGGCATGCATTTAAATAAATGCGGAATACTTTCACAATTGACACCGTCGGAACACCACAACGAAACGGTGTGTCCGAACGTCGTAATCGAACTCTCTTAGATATGGTTCATTCTATGATGTCTCTTATGATTTGCCGTTATCATTTTGGAGTTATGCATTAGAGACAACCGCATTCACTTTAAATAGAGCACCATCAAAATCCGTTGAAACGACACCGTATGAATTATGGTTTAATAAGAAACCTAAGCTGTCGTTCCTTAAAGTTTGGGGTTGCGAAGCCTATGTAAAAAAGTTACAACCGGACAAGCTAGAACCCAAAGCGGAAAAATGCGTCTTCATAGGATACCCTAAGGAAACTATAGGGTACACTTTCTATCACATATCCGAAGGCAAGATCTTTGTTGCTAAGAACGGAACCTTTCTTGAGAAAGAATTTCTCACTAAAGAAGTGACTGGAAGAAAAGTAGAACTCGATGAGATTGATTAATCTTCACTCGTTGATCAGAGTAGCGCAGACGAAGATGTTCCTGTGTCGCCTACACCGGCAACAGAGGAAGCTAATGATAATGATCATGAAACTTCAAACGAGATAACTACTGAACCTCGCAGATTGACAAGGGAACGTGCCACTCCTGATTGGTATGATCTCTGTCTAAATGTCATGATTGTGGACAACAATGATAAAGACCCTGCGACGTATGAAGAAGCGATGATGAGCCTAGATTCCAACAAATGGCAAGAATCCATGAAATCCGAAATGGGATCCATGTATGATAACAAAGTGTGGACTTTGGTAGACTTACCTGATAGCCGCAAGGCTGTCAAGAATAAATGGATCTTCAAGAGAAAAACAGATGCTGATGGTAATATTACTGTCTATAAAGCTCGACTTGTCGCAAAGGGTTTCCGACAAATTCAAGGAGTTGACTACGATGAGACTTTCTCACCTGTAGCGAAGCTAAAGTCTGTGAGGATTTTGTTAGCAATAGCTGCATTTTTCGATTATGAGATTTGGCATGGATGTCAAAACGGCGTTCCTTAATGGAGACATTGAGGAAGAGTTGTATATGGTACAACCCAAAGGTTTTGTCGATCCTAAAAATGCTGACAAAGTATGCAAACTTCAGCGTTCAATTTATGGACTGAAGCAAGCATCGAGAAGTTGGAACCGACGCTTTGATAAGGTGATCAAAGACTTCGGGTTTATACAGTGTCATGGAGAGGCCTGTATTTACAAGAAAGTGAGTGGGAGCTCTGTAGCATTCCTAATATTATATGTAGATGACATATTATTGATTGTGAATGATATAGAACTATTAAGATGTGTAAAAGGTTATTTGAATAATAGTTTTTCAATGAAAGACCTTGGTGAAGCATCGTATATATTAGGCATCAAGATTTATAGAGATAGATCAAGACGTCTAATAGGGCTATCATAGAGTACATACTGGACAAGATTCTAAAGAAGTTTAGAATGGACGAAAGTAAGAAATGATTCTTACCTATGTTACCAGGCAAGGTCTTGAGTAAGACTCAAGGTCCGGCTACGGCAGAAGAAAGATAAAGGATGAGTCAGATCCCCTATGCCTCAGCAGTAGGCTCTATCATGTATGCCATGCTATGTACTAGACCGGATATAGCACATGTTGTTAGTTTGACTAGTAGATATCAAAGTGATCCAGGAATGGAACACTGGACATCGGTCAAGAATATCCTGAAGTACTTGAAAAGAACTAAGGATATGTTTCTTTGTTATGGAGGTGACTAAGAGCTCGTTGTTACACCGATGCAAGTTGGAACACTGATCCTAATGACTCTAAGTCAGTCTGGTACGTGTTTATATTGAATGGTGCTGCAGCTGGGCAAGCTCGAAGCGTGCACGGTGGCGAAGTCTTCAACATAATCGGAGTACATAGCGGCTTCGAGGCCATCGAAGCGGTATGGATGAAGAGGTTCATTGTAGAGCTCGATGTGGTTCCTAGTGCATTGGACCCATTAGTCATCTACTGTGATAACATGGGTGCCATCGCCAATGCACAAGAACCAAGGTCACACAAGAGGCTGAAGCATATCAAGCTGCGTTATCATTCAATTCGCGAGTACATCGAAGATGGAGAAGTAAAGATTTGCAAAGTACACTGATCTGAATGTAGCAGATCCGTTGACTAAAGCTCTCCCTAGGGCAAAGCATGACCAACACCCGAATGCCATGGGTGTTAGGTACCTTACAATGTAATCTAGATTATTGACTCTAGTGCAAGTGGGAGACTATTGGAGATATGCCCAAGAGGCAATAATAAAAGTGGTTATTATATATCTTTGTGTTTATGATAAATGTTTATATACCATGCTATAATTGTATTAACCGAAACATTGATACATGTGTGTTATGTAAACAACAATGAGTCCCTAGTAAGCCTCTTAACTAGCTTGTTGATTAATAGATGATTAGAGTTTCATAATCATGAACATTGGATGTTATTAATAACAAGGTTATATCATTATATGAATGATGTAATGGGCACACCCATTTAAGCGTAGCATAAGATCACGTCATTAAGTTATTTGCTATAAGCTTTCGATACATAGTTACCTAGTCCTTTCGATCATGAGATCATATAAATCACTTATACCGGAAAGGTACTTTGATTACATCAAACGCCACTGCGTAAATGGGTGGTTATAAATGTGGGATTAAGTATCCGGAAAGTATGAGTTGAGGCATATGGATCAACAGTGGGATTTGTCCATCCCGATGACGGATAGATATACTCCGGGCCCTCTCGGTGGAATGTCGTCTAAATAGCTTGCAAGCATATGAATAAGTTCATAAGAGACCACATACCATGATACAAGTAAAGAGTACTTGTCAGGAGAAGAGGTTGAACAAGGTATAGAGAGATACCGATGATCAAACCTCGGACAAGTAAAATATCGCGTGACAAAGGGAACTGATATCGTATGTGAATGGTTCTTTCGATCACTAAGTCATCGTTGAATATGTATTATGGATCTCCATATCCCGCTATTGGTTATTGGTTGGAGAGAGTTCTCAACCATGTCTACATAGTTCGCGAACCGTAGGGTGACACACTTAAGGTTTGATGTCGTATTAGTAGAACTTGAATATGGAATGGAGTTCGAAGTTTTGTTCGAAGTCTCGGATGGGATCCCGGACATCACGAGGAGTTCCGGAATGGTCCGGAGAATAAGATTCATATATAGGAAGTCATTTTATAAGTTTGAAAATGATCCGGTGCATTTATGGAAGGTTCTAGAAGGTTCTAGAAAGTCCGGAAGAAATCACTTTGGAAGGCGGAGTCCCGAAGGGACTCCACCACCCATGGTCGTCCAACCCTAGAGGGGTGGAGTCCCAAGTGGACTCCAAAGGCCGGCCACCCCCTCTCATGGAAGGGTGGGAGTCCCAATCCCACCTTGGGTAGGTTTCCCTACACATGGAAGGTTTTGGGTTGGGGTCTTATTCGAAGACTTGTAGTCCAACACTTGGGGTTCCACCTATATAATGAGGGGCCATGGGGGGCGGCCACCATAACACCACCACCTTGGCCGCACCCCAAGGAGGCCGGCCACCCCTCTCCCCAAACCCTAGCCGCCCCACTCCTCCCCCTCTCCCGCAACTCTTAGCGAAGCTCCGCCGGAGATCTCCATCGCCACCGCCACCACGCCGTCGTGCTGCCGGATTCAAGGAGGAGCTACTTCCGCTGCCCGCTGGAATGGGGAGAAGGACATCGTCTTCATCAACACCGAACGTGTGACCGAGTACGGAGGTGCTGCCCGATTGTGGCACCGTCAAGATCTTCTACGCGCTTTTGAAAGCGACAAGTGATCGTCTACCGCAGCAACAAGAGCCTCATCTTGTAGGCTTTGGAAATCTTCAAGGGTGAGTCTCGTTCATCCCCTCGTTGCTCCCGTCTTCTAGATTGCATCTTGGCTTGGATTGCGTTCTCGCGGTAGGAAATTTTTTGTTTTCTATGCAACGAATCCCTACAGCCACGTCACCACAAACTCGTCGGCGAGATTCCTGGCCGACCACCTGCGGCGGAGAAGGAGGTCACCACCACCATGCTAGGGATAGATGCCCCTAGCGTCCTCGTATCACGACATAGCCCGGAAGAACTTGTGCGAGCGGTCGTCGAGGGCGAAATAGCAAGCAGCTCGCGGCCCGACTAAGACCATATGGGCCTAGATCTGGGCCTGGACGCCGCCGCCCGCTGCCATCAACCGCCGGCCGTCGAGTTCCTCCGGCCGCCGCCAGCCACGACACCACGTCGACATCAGCCAGGTGCGGGCGCCACCGCCAGCACGATCGTGCCCCCACGTCGAGTCGTCGTCGAGGTAACCGCCGCTGCCACGCCACCAGAGCTTCACCCGGCGACGCCTAGGGAGGCGACGGCGGGAGGGGAGGTCGAGGAGGGAGGGTCGAGGTAGGGGAGGAGGTGGCCGCCCGGCGCGGCGCGGCGCCGCGCGCGGGGGTGCGGGAGGTTGGTAGGTGCCTGCTAAGTCATGGATAGATAACAAATGTACTCCCTACGTTTAAATATATAAGATGTTGAAGTATTTTCTTTGATTCACAAACTTTAGTTTGTATTTAGTCTATTATTAGTATGTATGTTCAGTCACTTTAGGTTGTATCTAGTCTACTTTATAAGCATCTAAAACATCTTATATTTTATATTTCTAAATGGAGGAAGTAGCTGTTGTTCAATGCATATAAACCGAACATGTGTGAGAAATTGGAAGTTCAGGTTTGGCACTGAACCTGAACCGCAGCTTCAGGTGTTCAGGAGGGCCTTGCAAGCAAAATCCTGCTTTTCTTTTCCTGCTTGTATTAGACGTAATTGCAAGGTTGAGTTAAATTGCAAATTTCAATGGCAACTATCAAGTATAGGTGACAGACAGAATAGTATCAGCAACACCACATACGTTTTTTCTTTCTTGATGGGGCTTTACATGGTCACGGGACGTCACGGGGCTGTACATGGTTTTGACTCCGATGGTGTTCCTGATCGAATTCAAGTTTGCCTTTCTCTTTTCTTTTCCTTTTCTTTGACCTTCTCTTTTCTTTTCCTTTGCATAGAAGACAGTAGATAACAGATACACGTCGATCAGACATCGCACGTACGGGCACGCCATGGCTCCACGGACGAAACGCGGACGAGAAAACGCGTGCGCGCCGCCGGAAACTGGGACGCTGCCGGCAGAACTGGTGCTCGAGATCGTCGCGCGCTCTGACCACCGCACGCTCGTCCGTTGCGCCGCCATCTGCAGGCAGCTCCGGCGTGAGATCCTCAGCCCATCTTTCATCCACCGCGTTAGCAGCCAAGCGGCTCCGCGCATCCTCGCCCATCTATCCACCACCGACGCCGACAAGCGCCTCGCCCTTGTCCACCCGGCAACGCCGTCCGCCTCGTCCTTCTGCCATGACCACCTCTCGCCCTTCATCTCGCGCCGCACCGCCCGTATCTTTGACCATTACGGTCCTGTGATGTCCCGTCACGGTCTCGTCCTCCTCAGTCGCCTCGACTTAGAATCCCGATGGCGATCCAAGTCCGGCCGCCGCTTCGACCTGTGCGTGTACGACCCCATGAGTGGGCGCCGTACATTCTTCTCCAAACCGCCGGAGATCAAGATCAGCGGGAAATCCCGCTGCAAATACGTCTTGCTCACCGCCGCCGACGGCATAGACGACTCCTTTCTGCTGCTCGTCGTCGATCCCTACGGGTGGGGCATCAAAGTACAGGCTGGATCATCGTGTGGGACATGGAGGCCAGTCACGTATGGGAGCGACCATGACTTCCCATGGTGGTCGCTCAAACGGCGAGGCGACCCTGCCATCCTCTCTGGTGGCGTCATCCACTGGCTAGCGTCTCATGGCAAGCAAATCCTAAGCTACGATTTCGGCACAGGGAAGACGGGCTCGGTGAAGCTTCCGCCCACCAAGTACGACTTTTACCAGCTCTATTTGACGACATCGTCGGATCGGAAACTACTGAAACTTCTCTCCGTCCAAGGGTTCCTGATGTCCGTGTGGCTAAAACTCCCAAACTCAGCAGCAGGTGGCGGTGGCTGGGCGTTGGAGACCGTGATCGACACCGGGGAAAAGTTGCGCTCGCTGGACCCTAGTATCCCTCTCGGTTGTCCATATTATTATAAACTTACCGTGTTCCATTGCTTTGAGAAGAGAAGTGGTGATGTGGTGTTGCTCCGGGTTCCTAGGGAAGGCTATTTTGACACCATCACCGTGGACTTGGAGACGAAGTATATTCATAAGCAAGAGTGGGGTCCCACATTGTTGGAGAACGATCTACCGTTGAGGAGGAAGGATATGCATAGGCAAGAGTCGGGTCCCTTATTGTTGGAGAAGGATCGACCCTTAAGGAGGAAGATTATACGTTGGCAAGAGTGGGCTCCTTTCTTGTTGGAGATCGACCTGCCATCTCGTTTAGAGAACATGCAAATATATTCCTAGCTAGGATAGCCATCTAAGTAGGTCGTTTTACATATATATACATTTATCATCTGCAGTGGTGCATGCTTAGCTCATATTGATTTTTTTCTTTTCATTCCACTAGTCGTTGTAGATTGAGATTTGGATGCAACACAGTGATTGTATTGATCTCCAGGGTAATTCATAATATATGATTACATGCTAATTAAACACAGATTAATTGTACTATTTGTAACAAGATTACCTTTTTTCCATGGAAGTTTATTATTGTTTTCTGTGCTCGGTAAATATGTGTGACATGATTTTTCTCCTTGCCGTCACTATATCGAGTACATACTAGACATTATCAAGTTTTATTAATCATCCATTTCTTAGTTGATCACAGGTTTCAACTATCGATTGATTTTTTTTAACATAGACCATCCGACATCACTGAAAATCCTTTCAATGTCCCGCAACAACGTGCGAAATATCATCTAGTTCATACAGTTTATATTCACTGATAGAGCTAAAGTGTTAATTTGATCTATTATAATGCCTTGCATAAGAGCATCTCCAGTCGCGTCCCCAAACTGTCCCCCAAACAGCGCCGAATTGAGCGTTTAGGGTGTTAGAATATGTAATAGGGCTCTTTATTTCATGTTTTCTACTCTAATACGTATGTGTATTAGAGTCTATACCTTGTACAATACCTGGCCCGGGTTGTGGCATATATTAACACGAAAACAACAGAAGACGACTCTGACGTTGCAAACCTAAAACCTCGACATGGTATTAGAGCATCGCTCTTCCTCGACAACCTAGCTGCCGCCACCGTCGCCGTTGATCTTCAGCCGCTGCCGCCGCCAGAAACATCGCCACCACCGTAGTTTACCTGCCGCTGTCGCCATACATCAACAAAACCAGACCGTCGCCACTGCTGGTCTCCTCAGTCGTCGCCGCCGCTGTCATACATCCAATATCCAGGCCGTCGCCGAAGCTCTCTGGCACCGCCATCTACATCTCCCAAACACCTACAACCCTCACAAAATCTCCCAGAAACCAAATCCCCAGCCACCACGTGGGAACTTCCTGCTATGGAAGGCTCTGGTTTTTCCGGCTTTTCGCGGTGCCAATGTCATGGCGCTGCTTGAAGTTACCGATGTTGCCCCGGCCAAGACTATTGAAGTTGAAGACGCGGAGAAGAAGAAAATTCTGGTTGAAAATCCAGCATATGTCGGGTGGCTTGCTCGTGATCAGCAGGTTCTTCGGTTCCTCCTCAACAAGCTGTCACCCGATATTCTGTCACATCTCCTTGATGTGAGCTTCACTGCTGAGGCTTGGTCCGCCATTAACGCCATGTTCAAGACGACTTCACGCACCAAAGCTCAACACCTCCGTGAGAAACTGAATGAAACGAAGAAGCTCTCCATGACAGCAGATACCTACTACACCAAGATGAAAGGGTTCGCCTCAGAACTGTCAGCTCTTGGTAAACCAGTTGAAGATGATGAGATGCTTGGTTACTTGCTGCATGGTCTTGACAAGGGTGAATACAATGCCCTGATTACTTCTGTCAATGCAAATCCTGGTACTACACTTGATGATTTTTATGAGCAGCTTAGTTCCTATGATATGCGCAATGGAGTTGAAGAAAACGGGGAGTTTGTATCTTTTGCAAACCTTGCTCGTCATGGCCGTGAGCAGCAGCAGCGTTCACGTGGTCGCACCCCACCTCCTCGCGGTCGCACCCCTGATCCTGCCCCTTACCGTGGTGGTGGAGGTGGTGGTTATCGCGATAGAGACGATGACCACGGTTATTGGCGCCGTGATGATCGTCGTGACAGACGCCGAGATGATGGTGGAGGTGACCGACGTCAGTTTGATGGTGGTGGCCGCCGCTTTGACCGCACCCCCACTCCCTATGTGGACACCGACTGTCAGATATGCACCAAGCATGGCCATCCTGCTAGCAAGTGTTGGTGGCGCTATTCGGATGACAAGAAGAACAAAGATGATCGTGAGGGTGCCCATCTTGCCTCATATGGTGTTGATACGAACTGGTATACTGACACAGGGGCAACTAATCACACCACTGGCAAACTGAATAAACTCCTCATAGCCAACAAGTATCATGGACAAGACAGTGTTCGCACTGCTGAAGGTACATGTATGAACATTAGTCACATTGGTAATTCAATTTTGCATACTCCTCATGGTTCATTTGATCTTAAAAATATTCTTCATGTTCCTAGTGCTCCAAAAATCTATTATCCGTTCATCGCTTTAGACTTGATAATCATGTCTTTATTGAGTTTCATCCTTTCTTCTTCTTAATCAAGGACCAAGCAACATGAAGAGTTCTGTTTAGAGACCCTTGCTGGGGTGGTCTCTATCCCCTGGTGCCCATGTTCCATGAGACTGCCAAGCATGCTTTTATTTCAATAAAGTCATCATCCTCCACATGGCATCACCGCTTAGGACATCCATCTTCATTTGTGGTTTAGCAAGTTCTTAGAAGAAATAAAATATCTTACAACCAGAGAGTACTCCATATGTTTGTGACTCTTGTCAGTTGGCCAAGAGCCATCATTTGCCATACCCCATATTCTCTAGTGTCTCTACTGCTCCTTTGGAACAAGTATTCTCTAATGTATGGGTCCCGCCCCTCTCTCTGTGGGAAACATGCATACTATGTAAGCTTTATCGATGATTTTAGTAAATTTACTTGGATTTATTTGCTTAAAAAGCGTTATGATGTTTATCAAGATTTTCTTAATTATCAGCAATATGTTGAACGCAAGTTTGATAGGAAAATTGTTACTATGCAAATTGATTGGGGAGGCGAGTATGAAAAATTGAATGGCTTCTTCCAAAAAGTTGGCATCACACATCATGTATCATGCCCTCATGCTCATCAATAAAATGGTTCAGCTGAAAGAAAACACCGTCATATAGTTGAAGTTGGTCTTGCCTTGCTTGCTAATGCCTCTAAAATTCTAGGATGAAGCCTTTATCACTGCCACTTTTCTCATAAATCTTCTCCCTAGCAAGGTTCTTAATTTTGAAACACCCACCGAACGTCTACTCCATGTAACACCAGATTATGATGTTCTTCGAACTTTTGGTTTTGCTTGTTGGCCTAACCTTCGTCCCTACAATAAAAAGAAACTCGCCTTTCGGTCTAAACGGTGTGTGTTTCTTGGGTATAGCCCCCTACACAAAGGTATTAAGTTTCTAGACATATCTACTGGTCGGGTATACATCTCTCGTGATGTTGTATTCGATGAAAATGTCTATCCGTTTGCCTCCCTTCATCCAAATACTGGTGCACTTCTTAAGAAAGAAATTTTGCTTCTTCCATCTTCCTCTAACTCCCATGAGAGTGTACATAATTGCAATGACCATATTATGCGTATTGTCTCTGTTACTAATGTGGAACAGGTAGATGAAACTACAGAAAATTCGGAGGGTGAGCATGCTACAAGTTCCGAAAATTCTGAAAATTATTCTAGCTCCTCAAGTTCTGATAATTCGGATGCTGAAGTTGCTCCACCACCACCATCACCTCCTGGAGTTCGTACTCGGCTACAGAAAGGTATACGTCATCCAAAGCAATACACTGATGGTACGATCAGATATGGTATGTTTTCTTCTATGGGTGAACCACATACTATTACAGAAGCCATGAGTGATTCAAATTGGCGTCAAGCTATGGAGGAGGAATATAATGCTCTTATTGAGAACAAGACTTGGCACCTTGTTCCTCCAAGCAAAAATAAAAATTTGATTGATTGCAAATGGGTTTATCGTATAAAGAAGAAGGCAGATGGTTCTATTGATAGATAAAAGGCTCAACTAGTTGCAAAAGGGTTTAAGCAAAGGTATGGTATTTGTCGTTGCCTAATCGACAATACCTCGGAGGAGGGATCCTCACGAGGGGGAGAAGAAGTAGGGGCCATAGGGCGGAGTGCACACGGGACGGTGGTACGCGAGTTACCCAGCTTGAACACCCGCACGATGACGGGCCTACTGCTGCTTGTCTGGAATTATCTGGGCGCTTGCGCGTTGTTACAATGGTTGTGGTTGTGCCTCTAGGGCTCCCAGGATCCGGCTTATAAAGGCGCACGGATCTAGGGTTTACATGGAGAGTCCTAGCCGGAATACAAGTTGCCTAACTATGGTACAATATCTTGCCGTGTACGTCAAGGATCCGCCTTCCTTATGGTCGTGTTGGATCCGGATACTTTATGGGCCTCCACGGATCCGGCCTCCTTCGTAGGTCGGTTGGGATCCGGCTCCGGGTTCCTGGCTGGACTTCATCCTTCATGATCAACAACAATGGACCGCCCGATGGGCCCCATGCCACCATCACCGCCTGGGCCACCCGGGCTTGCCGGATCTAGGCCATGTCGTTGATATACCCATAAAGTATACCCACAACAGTAGCCCCCGAAGTTCTCCGAGATTCATCATTCTTCCGTCTTCAAACAACTCGGAACCGAAGAAAATCTTGAAGAGCTTCCAAACTTTCTTGTTTCCGATATCATTTACTCGGAAATTCACATGTCCTTCAGTAACGATAATGTAACGGAGTTTGCACCTTTCCCGCGCACAACTTCCTATTTTCCCCGCTAAATTTTCGGAAATGCGAATCTTTAGCCGGAAATTTCGCACGGTTAAGTTACCTCCACGTCATTTTACCGCTTTTAACCTAAGACACGCGTCATGCATCCAACGGTGAGACCGTTCAGTTTCCGCCGTCGGATCTGAAATGCGAATCTCCGCGCGAGGTCTATAAATACCCCCTCGCGCGGTAACTCCTCATTCTTTTCACCCCATCACCACTTCATCTTCCTCCTCGCGCCGCGCCGCCCGTCAGATCTGGATTCCGGCGAGCTCCGCCGCAGAGAACTTCGCGCCAGGTCACTCCAAGCTTCCCCTCGTTCCAAGATCGTTGCGGTTGATCGGGAAATCTCCCCCGCCGCCGATTCGTGGTCACGCGGGTCGTTTCACAGCAAGTTCGGCGACCTTCATCCTCGCGGAGCATCGCCGGTTCGCCGCGCCACGGTACGTGCACCGGACTTGTAGAAGAAGAAGTAGAGTAGAGTAGTTTCCGGTTACTCAAACACTTTGCATGGGTGCAGCCGGAAGCATGCCAATCGACTCACACTGTACTTGTAGTTCTCCGAATAGCCCGGATCCCAGTTCATTAGAGCCAATCTGTCCGGATCCCATAGCTTATCTACCACCATATGTTTCCGACATCCGGCTAGCTCAACCTTTTTCCGCATCTTCCAGCACCAAGCTAGGCCGGATCCCAACCGCTCAAGAACTTGAAGAAGAACTCCAAGGGCAAGCTAGAATGGCAGCCAAGGTTCAGGAGAGGAAAACAAGAAAGCCTCCAAGGCTCGGAACCGCGAAGGAGAGCGGGGTCAATGGTGGCCCTGCGAAACCACCGACACGGAGCTTAGAGAGCTTCAAAACGAGGGTATGATCTCCGCTCACTGGAGCATACGCGACACCGTCGTCCCCAAGCCTGGAGCCGGAGAAGTGGTCATGACCAAAGCTTGGGTGGAACGCGGATTATCGCTCCCCTGCTCGGAATTCTTTCTCTCCATCCTCAATACGTACGGGCTTCAGCCTCACAACATCTGCCCCAACTCATACCTTCTGCTCTCCAACTTCGCGACTCTGCGAAGGGCATCTCGGAATCCGACCAGATGTCAAGCTATGGCAGTTTTTCTTCCGAGTGAAGAAGGAAACAAAGGACAAAGCCATGTTGAACTGCGGGAGCATGACGTTCATGCTCTGACCTGGCCGCATGTATCCTCCTCATGACTCGCACGAATCCGTCCGGTACTGGAACGCCGGATGGTTTTACGAGAAGAATGTTTCAGTTCCGGAGATCCACGACGGTCTCCCCAAATTCAACAACGAGCCTCCGGAAGAACTTGCAAGCTGGAGCTTCATCCCGTCGCTTTCCCTAACTCCCATCTTGGAGAAGGCAGCGGAGAATCTCCGGCTAGTCCACGACGGGCTAACCGGAACCCAGCTCACACTTAGCTGGTTCACCCGGCGAATCCAGCCGCGGTATAATGCGGTTAATCTGCGCATACACCGGGGCGGACGACCAGCTCCGAGCTACCCGCCACAACCTTCCGGCTGATTCTCTCAAGAGGAGATTCAAGACGCTCGTGAAGATAGGCCGGGGTCAACCGATCCCGGAATTGATCAAGGATATCTACACAAACGACCAGTGTCCTCCGGTAAGCTCTGATCCCTTCGTTACTTCACAAGTTTTTGGATGTTGACTAACATATAATACCTTTCCCTCCAGCTCGCTACATTGGCGGAGGAAAACTTGCGCACCATACTTCGCGTCCCCGTCAGCGGCGACACGGCGGAGGAGGTTCCGGATGACGAGGAGGAGGAAGAGGAGCAAGCACCCCGCAAGGCAGCTCCTCGACCTTCGTCCCCGCGCCAAAGCTCCGGCTCGGCCCAGCGGCGAGGCCTCCGTCAAGAAGCCCAAGATCATCAAGCCCTCCGCTAGACTCAAGGAAAGTGGAGCGGGAACGTTTGAAAATGCTTTCCACAGCTGGCAAACGCTCGCGCCCCATCATCCCCGGCGCCCCGTAAGTTTCCGAGTATGGCACGTATCTACTTTGATGCAATTGTTACTTATGCGATCTTCTTTTATTTGTTCGCAGACTACCGACTGCCACTCGGACCACCAGCCAGAGCCCATCACAAAATACATGAAAAAGTCTCGGCTATTGGTCCTACAACTCCAGCTCCGCCGCTTGCACACCTTTCCACCGCCATCTCCTCCTCGCGGAACAATCTCCCCCTCTGTCGCAAACACTCCACCGGAAATAATTCCGGTCAGCAGCGAAAAGTTGGGCGGAGAGGATCCTAAGGCCAAAGGCCTGCCCAAGAAGAAACAAGTTCAAGGCCAAGGAGAGGCTGAGGTTACTTCCTCCGAGAAGGTCGGAGCGGCTGGCGACGTCGTGTTTTTCCGAAAAACTTCGAGATACGGCTGACCTCACTTCCACTCCCAAGGCATATGCTACAAAGTTCTTCAACAAGCTGACCGAGGCGGAGAAGTGGGAACTTGAACAAGACCTGCTCAACGCCATGCTGAACAACGCCTGGGGAAACCGGATGCCGCGACGTCGGAAATCCAGGAATTTAAGAAGGACGTCTCTTCGACAAGCTTGTCTGCAAACAAAAGGTACTCCCAGTAGCCCCAAGCAAGTAGGCGGAAACTAGGTACTAGTTAGCGCTTAGATGCTTTAGAGTAAAGCCACTTTTGGAAAGATTTTTAAATTGTCGCAGTAGCCCCCAAGCATGATGTCGGAAGGATTCCGGCAATGATGCTTCAAAGGACCCCACTATTTGTAGGCGGAATTTTTACTCCTGCTCTGATTGTTTTTTACAGGAACAGCAGGCACTGCACTATGAGCTACACAAGAATATTGCCCTGCAGCGCCGCGTTACCTTGGGTCAAGCGGAAAATATCCGGACCCTCAAGAATGAAAATGCAGAACTGAACAAACAACTGGTGGACGCCCAAGGTTGGTTTCCGCCCTTTCATGTTATTAATTCACGTTCCGACTTTGAACTGTATTTAAATTGAATCCTTATAGGCGCATCTTCTTCCCTAGCTACGACCTCCTCCGAACTTGAAAACCTGCGCTCCTCATACCAAGAGTTGGAGACGAAGCTGAAGGAGGCGGAGCAAAAGAAGGAGCAGGCCGAGAAGCAACTGGCGGAGAAAAACTCCGAGCTCATCAGGGAGAAGGGCGAATTCTTGTTAAAGCGCAATGCTGATAGCGAGACCATCAAGAGGCAGCAGGAAGAACTCAACGGACTCTCCGGAAATACATGGAGACCGCGGAGCATCATTGGGATTTGCTGGCCACAAACATCCTGGGTACATATACTCGGAGTTTCTTATCTTGATGTACAATTTCTTGTGCTCAACTTGAACGTTTATTCTGGTATTTGTGTGCAGAGCCGCTTGGATACTCTGAAAGGCGCCGGAATAAATTTCCCGGGACGATGTTCTTTCTCTTGCTGGCGATGATTGCAAGGATCTTATCTCCGCCTCACGGAAGATATGCCACAACTTGTCATTGAAGAAGAGCCGCACCTGCGGTCTGCGCAAACTGATCAAGAGAATGGACATTCTTCCGGAGCTGGTGACGGATCTGCAAGCTTCATCAGCCCGGCGCGGCTGCCATGACTTTGACTATGTGCTCGCGCATAACCCGGAGATGGATCTTGACCGGGTAACTATCGTGTTCCTCCGACAGCAGATGTCGGTGCGCTGCTAGATGCGGTAAGTGGCTATGACACCCGCATCGCGCGGAGGATCCGTCACGACGAATTCCACGACAAGGCGGTTCTCCCCTGACGAGCCCCTTGAAGCTGAACTTCAAAAAGAGCGTGACGCGAAGCCCGACCTGCGGAATCCGGAACCAGTTACCTGGACCAGCTCCAAGGATGCTCCCCAAGAGGAACCCAAGTCCAGCGCTGCGACTTCCGAAGAAGAAGAAGAGAGGGAAGATGTATCGTCTCCGGCTGAGGACGCCAAAGGGAAAGATCCAGAGGGCAATGCTTCTCCGTCCAAGGCGGAGTGAAAACTTTTATGTCCTGCGGGAGAAAACAATGCATCATTTTGGGCCCAGCGAGGGTTTGTAATATAACTTAAATTCTTAGTTAGGGACGAAACAAGCATGCATGCGTGGGCGGAAAATACTTATCCTGCTATCCGTTTTAATATTATTTGCATGTGTTGTTTCTTGAAAGCAAGTGCTGGTTTTATAATTTCCGGCTTGCCCACTTGACCTTCCACGAGCCGGAAAACCCGTGCCGGAAACGCTCGCCAGCGGCGACGAAGCCCAATGGCGACCCGTCAATAACCGAAACAAGCCCCCACCCAAGTGCCGAAGTCGCCGGGAATCCATGGGTTTGCAACAGAAAAATTTCCCCGAAAACTTAAGCTTACGTCCTAAAGGACGATTTTGAAAATCACAACTTTCATACACGCCTAGGCGGAAAGATCCAGCTCTGCGGTTTTAGTCGGAAAAAACATACACGTTCCAGAAATGAAAAATTAAAGGAGGTAAAAGACTCTAAGAGTGAACCAAAAGCTTTATTTCATTGATCATGTATCATAGATATTACAAGGTATGTAATGCGTAAAGCGCTAAGTGTGGAAAGGACGTAGCTGTGCTATGTTCCAGGGACGATCTGTTTCATCATATATGTCATCCGGATCTTCTCGTTTTCGTTTCCGGTGCCACAGGTCTATCCTTCAATTCCGGAAATCAATGAGATAGTAGGATCCGTTGTGTAGTACTTTGCTGATGACAAAAGGTCCTTCCCATGGAGATTGCAACTTGTGATCTTTCACCTGGCGAAGGCGGAGGACTAAGTCTCCGACCATGAACGAGCGGTTCCGAACTCGACGGCTATGGTAGCGTCGGAGCTTCTGCCGATAAATGGTGGAGCGTTGGTCAGCTAAATTCCGAGCTTCGATTAGGTCCACAGATAGCTGTCGAGCCTCGTCAGAGTTTCTTCATTATAGCAGAAACTCGCGGTGAATCATGGATGATGTCGGGGGAGCACAGCTTCGGATCCATATACCAGGAAGAAAGGAGTAAATCCTGTTGACCTGTTAGGGGTAGTTCATAAACTCCACAGAACAGAGTCTATGCGGGGACTCACAACCAGAGCGTAGCACTCTTTGGGGATGACGGCCGGGTGATCCGACCTGTCAAAGGTACAGGCTTTCTCCGACCACTTGACATATCTGCGCACAGCGGAATCGAGCGTTCAAGATCCGGAGCGCCGATTTTTCGCGGACAGTTGGGGTTCCGAGGAAGGTGTGGTAAGTTCCGACACTCTTCTTGCCAAAGGGTTGGACTTTTTGGCTGTGGTACCCTCCTTGGGTTCCGGCGAAGCGTCATCCTCGTCCATGGCCTCGAACTGTCCTTTGTCCTTGTTCTTGCCCTTGCCTCCTTTGCCGCGGGCGGCTTCCGGGCTCGCTTTTATCCTGCCTCCGGGTCGTTCTTCAGATCGTTGACCCACTTGCAGTTGCGATTGGTATGGGTGGATTTGCCCGTAGCCGGATCCAGATGGGCCGGCACGGCATATCCCTGTATTCTTCGTACGTTTGGGGCGGGATCCGGCTGCGGTGACCTCGCGCGCTGCTGGCCCCCGCTGCTCCGCTCCACGTCCGCGGCCTCTTCCGCCTCCCCGAACCTCCGCGTTGGAACGTCATGGCTACCATGTCGGATCCTCCGCCCTTCTGGTCTTCGGGGGTTCTTCCGCTTGTTGTTTCTGACGCCGTTATCACGGTTTTTCTTGTTGGTGGGTATGGCTGTACGAGATCTTCGCGTCGTCATCGGCGGCAGTATGATCGCGGCGATGTTTATCATCTCATCAAGAGTGAGCTTGTTCGCGTTCACCGGGCAGGTAAGCTTGTGGCGAGCAGCCCCGCGCTGCAAACCACCAATGAAGCGTGCATTGCTGTGCGGTTATCTACGTTTTCTGGTTGCCAACCATCGGGTGAGGAAGCTCCTAGATGTCTCACCCTTCTTCGGATGCAAGCTTGAAGATCGCTGGTGGTGGCCGGTCTCTTGTAGGTACCCCTGAAGTGGTTCTCGAAAGCCTTCAGGTCCAACCAGCAAAAGATAGTGTTTTCCTCAAGGTGAGCCAAACACGAGCTGGACCAATAAGGTACAACTGGAGCATGCGGCAGGCTATATTCGGGGTTCCTCCGGCGAAGGTTACTGCATTGTAGTAATCCTCAATCCAGGTATCCGGCCTCTCGCTGCCATCATAATGCTTCAGGTTTCCTGGTAGCTTAAGGTTCAAGCTTCTTGGCTTTGGTTCCTCTCGGATCATATGGCCAAAGCACCTTGGACCGATGTAGTCGGATCTGTACTGTTGAGGCGATCCCGGGCATCGCGGGGGCACCGCCGGGTGATTTCGAGCGGGAACGGGATCTGCCCTCCTCCCCTCCACCTCCGCCTCCACCGGGTGGTGGCGAGGGAGATCTGCGAGGGGGCCTGTAAGATGATCTTCCGCCTTCGGACTCGCGGCGTGGCTCCCCGGCTGGCTCCGGCTTGCTCCTTTCCTCTTGGTGGTGGTCGCCTCCGTCGTCCGGATCCCGTGGCCTGGTGCGCGCTCTTCGTTCCGGGTCCTCTTGGTTCCGGATCGCGTCCTTGGCTTCTGCGTGGCTCGAGTCACGTTCTTGATTCCGACGAGGCTCGGGGTCGCGGTCTTGGTTCCGCTTCTGCGTGGTTCCGGCGTACGCTCCCTGCTCCTGTCCCTAGGAGGCGACATGTTGTCGCGGATGTTGATTCCACCTGGCCCATGGGGCCTGGTGTTTCCGGTGGGACTGCGACGTCGAGGAGGTAGCGGAGGACGCGAAGCTCGGGGTGGCGGTGATGGAACACGGTACTTGTCTCTCCCAGTATACATCGGATCCTTTCCCTTTAACGGAGTTGAATCCGAGGACACCGGGATTGGATTCGGATGTTCTCTGACTTTCCTCCTGCGCTCCGTGGATCCGGTGCGCGATTTGTCATCACGGTGTTGACCTGCGTGTCGCGCGGTAGATATGTTCGGATTGGATTCCAACCTGCGCGAAGTGTCTGCCTTGCTCTGTTGTGCATTGCCGAGGCAACGAGCTTCCGGACGTAGTTGATGTCAATCTCCTTGTCCTTCTTTTTCAGAGCCGCAGCCTTCTTCATGTTATTCTTTGGAGTTGCGAGCGGCTGCTGCTCTGTGGGTGTTGCGAAGGTAATCTTGCGGGAAGTATGGCTTCGCCTGATTCTAGCTTCTTCCTCCTGCACAAATTTTACCTTGGCCTCCCAGTGCTTCTCGAGTTGCCTGACCTTTTCGAGAGATTCATCGACCTCGCGATCCTTCTTCTGAAAGTGATCCACGAAGCTCGCTATGGTTCTTTCTTCCAGCATTGCGGCAGCGGTCTTGGCAAACTCCGCTGTCGCTAGCATCTCCCTGTCTTTTGGCTTCTAAGGCCTCCGGATCTGCAGCTTCCTCGGGAGTTATTGGCTTGTTGAGGATATCGACTTTGCGACTAAATCCATGCGTGCTTGCTCGACCATCTCTTCTGGTGACAGGACATCCTTTCGCGGTCGCGTCCGATCTAACGGAGACCTTACGTTGGATGGTCCTGGGTCGGAGTTGGAGGCTTCGTCTCTGTTTCCTCGCTGATCCAGCGGTGCTACGGTTGCTAGAACCTGCATCGGCTGGGCGGATTCCACTTCAGCTTGCTCACCGCCTCCGAGTTCCTCGAGCTTGCGATTGAATTCTTCTGTATTCATGGATGAGGCGTCAACTTCTTCCCGATCTCGAGCTAAAGCGATTGTATTCTTTGTGCCTATTGAGGAGGCATCGTCGGAATCTGGCTCAAGTTACCGAGGATTGATTCCTCAGGGTTTCCGGCTTCATCTTGTCCCGGAGCGTCGCTGTCTCCACGCGGCAGATCCGAGCGACGTTCCGGGTGTCTCAACCTGCAAAGGATCGGCCTCTGTTGGAGGGCGTCTCCTGCGGTATGAGCCAAGAAGTGCACGAAGTGACACCTTTGCTTCTCTAACACCGGAGACCCAGCGGATCTGCATTGGTCTTCCATCGTTTTCTCCTGGGGGATTGGGTGGTTTTGATTTTTCCTGATCTAAGGCGGAACCTTCCTTAAGAAGCTCATGCGACTCAGATCGGATCTTCGCGTCGGCGTCCAGCTCAGCGGAGGAGTTACTGGTGCGTTTCCGTCGGAATCGACGGTCTCGCCGATGAAGATGTGGATGCCGCCGATTGGGACGATGGAGAGCTTGACGGGGTTTGACCTAGCCGGAATCAGAATTCGTCGGACGGACGGTCGGAAAATTTTGGGTAGCACGCGCCCCACGATCGAGTCGTCGTACTTCCCATGGCGGAGCCCTCCCGGTTCCGGACGCCGTGGCCCCACGGTGGGCGCCACCGTCGTTGCCTAATCGACAATACCTCGGAGGAGGGATCCTCACGAGGGGAGAAGAAGTAGGGCCATAGGGCGGAGTGCACACGGGACGGTGGTACGCGAGTTACCCAGCGGAACACCTCGCACGATGGCCCTCTGCTTGTGCGGAATTATCCGGCGCTTGCGTGTTGTTACAATGGTTGTGGTTGTGCCTCTAGGGCTCCCGGATCCGGCTTATAAAGGCGCACGGATCTAGGGTTTACATACGGAGAGTCCTAGCCGGAATACAAGTTGCCTAACTACGGTACAATATCTTGCCGTGTACGTCAAGGATCCGCCTTCCTTATGGTCGTGTTGGATCCGGATACTTTATGGGCCTCCACGGATCCCTCCTTCGGGTCGGTTGGGATCCGGCTCCATGTTCTGGGCTGGACTTCATCCTTCATGATCAACAGCAACTGGGCCGCCCGATGGGCCCCATGCCACCATCACCGTCTGTGGGCCACCCGGGCTTGCCGGATCTAGGCCATGTCGTTGATATACCCATAAAGTATACCCACAACAATATTGATTATGAGGACACTTTCAGCCCTGTGGTAAAAATCGCCACTATCAAAATTGTTTTGTCTCTTTCTGTTTCTCGTGGCTGGAGTTTACGGCAGCTAGATGTCAAGAACGCGTTCTTATATGGTGTTCTGGAAGAGGATGTCTACATGAAACAACCCCCTGGTTTTGAAAACTCTCACGCTCCGCATTATGTTTGCAAGCTTGACAAAGTATGTATGGACTGAAGCAGGCCCCTCGAGCCCGGTACTCTAGGCTCAGCTCCAAGTTATGTGAGTTTGGATTTAAACCATCAAAATCTGACACTTCACTATTTCTTCTCAACAAGTCAGGTATCACTATGTCTGTTCTAATTTATGTTGAGGATATCATAGTTATTGGTTCCTTTGATCATGCTATTACTGCTCTTCTTCAAGGCTTAACAGCAAACTTTGCTATAAAAGATCTGAGTGACTTACATTATTTTCTTGGCATTGAGGTAAAGAAGGTACATAATGGTTTACTTCTTACACAGGAAAAATATGCTACAGATTTACTTGATAGAGTTGGAATGCGTAGCTGCAAATCTGCTCCTACTCCTCTGTCTTCGTCTGAACAGTTTGACAGATGGTACACCTCTTGGCTCTGAGTATAGTACTCAATACATGAGTATTATTGGAGCTCTTCGGTACTTAACATTGACACGCCCTGATTTAGCCTTCTCAGTAAACAAGATCTGTCAGTTCTTACATGCTCCAACTACATAACACTGGACAACTGCAAAACGTATTCTCAGATATGTGAAAGATACATTACAGCTTGGTATTAGTTTTACAAAGTTTTCATCGACATTTCTGAGTGCTTTTACATATGCAGATTGGACTGGTTGCCTGGATGATAGACGCTCCACAGGTGATTTTGCTATATTTGTTGGACCAAATTTGGTCTCTTGGAGAGCCAGGAAGCAAGCCACAGTCTCTCGGTCTAGCACTGAGGCAGAGTATACAGCTTTAGCAAATGCTACAGCTGAATTAATTTGGGTTGAAGCTCTCCTTGCTGAACTTGGAGTTTAATTAAAGGAAAAACCAAGTCTTTGGTGTGATAATCTAGGTGCAACCTATCTATCTGCAAATCTAGTGTTTCATGCTCGGACCAAGTATATTAAGATTGATTTTCACTTTGTCAGAGAAAGAGTTGCTAATCAGAAGTTAGCTATTCGGTTTATGTCAAATAAAGATCAAGTTGCACATGGTTTTACAAATGCCCTTCTTGTCAAGAAGCTTGATGAATTCTAACGTAATCTAAACCTTTCAAAAGGTTTAGATTAAGGGAGGGTGTTAGAATATGTAATAGGGCTCTTTATTTCATGTTTTCTACTCTAATACGTATGTGTATTAGAGTCTATACCTTGTACAATACCTGGCCCGGGTTGTGGCATAGATTAACACGAAAACGCTAGAAGACAACTCTGACATTCCAAACCTAAAACCTCGACATGGGGGACGTGTTTCGTTCGTGCCGCGTTTGGGGGACGTCGCTCCCCAGCCGCGTTCCCCAAACGCCGCCCCCACACATTTAAATACTCTTTTTTGTTTTTTTGGCATTTTTATTTCAATAAAGAGTAGAAACATTCCACAAACTAGTACATAATTGGAAACATGGTTTACACGAAGATATAATTTGGAACATGGTTTTCCACAAACTAATACATAGTTTGAACCATGGTTGACACAAATATAAACATTTGCAAAATAACTAAACCTAACTAGGCCGGGCATCGAAGATTTCGTGTGTTCGCTGCCAAGAAAGAATACTCGCAGGCACACCCAGTCACCCAAACTGGAAAATCCAGCTGTTCACGGTGCCCCTGTTGGTTCTTTCGAGGAAGAACAACCAGAAACCTCCATGCATATTTTTGTTGCGAAGAAACAAAACTCATCAGTCGTCGTCCTCCTCGGCACTGTCGCCGTGGTAGTGCCGGCGGCAACGCGTCTCGTCGAACACCTTGACTTTCATGTCCCTCTCGCCAAGGTAGGAGAACATGAGCACGAAGCCGGCTTCAAGGTGGTGGTAGCGCACGAACTTCTCCTAGCTGATGTGGAGGAACATCTTGGCGCGCGAGTCGTAGATCACGTCCATGATCCACCGGCAGCAGCCACATGCAGCCTCCCGTAGATGCAGCGAGCCCGGCCCGTCGCCGGCGACGAAGTCGGCGAAGGTGTCTGGCAACCTTTGGATGCCGTGTGGGTCGCCCTTGAGGACGACGACGAACTCGAACAGCACTTGCCGCTCCTCCTCCTGCAGGTCCAACGATGAAGATGACGGCGTCGCAGGCGACGACGAGCGTGCAGCTGCCGCGGCCACGGCCACGACCACGGTCGCGTCCTCGTCCTCCGCCTCTACCAGCCATGGCGTCGACTCTTGAGATGGTGGCGGCTAGGGTTGAGGAGAGAGGCGCTAGGGTTTGTGTGTGAGAGGGACGATGAGAGGCGGCCCTTTTTATAGGCCGAAGGGAGGCGGGGGAGCGGTGGCGCTCATTAACGCCGGCACGCAGAGCTAGGCGCGACGAGACGCTTCGCTGCGCCTCTACGGAAACTGCACCGTCGCTGCGCGCCAATAACTTCCGTCGCGAGGTAGGCGACGGTTAGGTTAAACTTCAATGTGCCGCTGACGCGTCGGTCCCGCCACTCCCCGCCTCGCTTTTCGTTGTGCCCGACGGCCCCGGAGCGTCTCCTCTGTAGTGGGAACGGGCTCGGGGCACCGGACACCGTATCGGACCGCGCCGGATAAAAAGAGGCTTTGGGAGACGCGGCTGGAAACATTTTTTTATCCGGCGCGCCCCAAAATCTCATTGGGGAACGGTTTCGAGACGTGAGTGGAGATGCTCTAAGGATGCAAGCTGTCGCAACACCACCGAATATATGGGAGAAATTGACAGGTTCAGGTTTTGGCAGCTGAACTTCAGAGAAACCGCAGCTTCAGGTTGTCAGGAGGGCATTGCAAGCAAAGTTCTGCAGTATTATCCGCAGCTGAGTAATCTAGCGTATGGTCACATAGAAAGAGAACAAATTACACGTGCAGGCGTAATTGCGCGTCGAATGAAATTGCAGATTTAACTACTGTGCAAAAGACTCTTGAGGCAACTATCCAGGCAAGGGTTTTTCTTGACCGGGGTTGCACATGGTTACGGGGCGTCACGGGGGTGTACATGGTTTTGATTCCTGATCGTTTCCTAACTGAACTCTGTTTATCCTTCCTTTTAACAGATAGTCGATCAGACATCGCACGTACGGGCACGCCATGGCTCCACGGAGGACAGGCGAACGATGCGCGCCGTCGGAAAGTCTGATTGCGCGGACGTTGCCGGCAGATCTAATGCTCGAGATCGTCGCCCGCTCCGACCACCGCACCGTCATCCGTTGCGCCGCCACCTGCAATCTCCTCCGGCGTGACATTCTCAGCCCATCTTTCATCCACCGCCTTCGCCAAGCGGATCCGGCCATCCTCGCTCATCTATGCACCACCGACGCCAACAAGCCCCTCGTCCTCGTCCACCCGGCCACGCCCCCCGCCGCGTCCTTCTGCCATGACCACCTCTCGCCCTTCATCTCAGGCACCGCCGGTATATTTGACCATTACAGTCCCGTGATGTCCCGTCACGGTCTTGTCCTCCTCCATCGGCTAAACATAAAAACTCGATCCGAGTCCGACCAAATCTGTGTTTATAACCTTATCAGTGGGGCCTGTACATTCTTCTCCGAACCACCCGGCATCAAGATCGACGGGAACTCCTGTCACAATTACGTCTTGCTCACCGCCGCGGACGGCATCAACGACTCCTTTCAGCTGCTAGTCGTCGATCCCTACGGATGGGCCATGGAAGTACAAGCTGGATCATCGTGTGGGACATGGGGGCCAGTCATGTATGGGAGCAACGACAACCTCCCATGGTGCTCGCTCAAAAGACGCAGCGACCCTGCCATCCTCCACGGCGGCGTCATCCACTGGCTAGCGTGTCTTGACAAGCAAATCCTAAGCTACAATTTGGGCACAGGGAAGTCAGGCTCAGTGAAGCTCCCGCTCACGAACTGCGACATTCATCAGCTCCACTTGACAACCTCGTCGGACGGGAAACGGTTGAAGCTGCTCGGTATCGAAGGTTTCATGATATCCGTGTGGCTGCAACTCCCAATCTCAGCAACATGTGGTGGTGATTGGGTACTGGAGACAATGTTTGACATGGAGGAGAAGCTGCGGTCGCTATACCCTTGTAACCCTTTCGACATGACATATTATAGCCTTATCGTGCTCCACTGCTTTGAGAAGAGGAGCGGCGACGTGGTGCTGCTCCGAGTGCCCGGGCAAGGTTATCTTGCCACCGTCATCGTCGACTTGGAGATGAAGGATATGCGTAGGCATAAGTCGGGTACCTTGTTGGAGATAAACCTACTACCATCTCGTTTAGAGAACATGAAAAATCATGTCCTAGCTAGCTAGGATAAGCCATGTAAGTAGAGCATCATACATATAAATTTTATCACCTCGCGTATTAAATTTCTCCTCTAATTTCATTTGTCATGTGTATTTTTCCGAAATGGTTTTGCACGTATATATATACTAAACATTTGAGGCAAAGTTATGTACTTCATCTATTTGTAAAAAAATGTGGGAAATTTATCTAAATTCAGATGTATCTGTTAACGTATACCTTGCCTTTTGTATTGTAACCATATATGGTAGATTAACAACGGACATCTCTAGATTGATTCGGTTCTGATCTTGTTTAAATCTAACGTGTAACCCAAGACTGTACCCATATATAATGGTTCAACGTGATCGCCCCAAGTGCGGCGTTTTCCAACATAGTTCTCGTTTACTTGGTATCAGATTCCGATCTACGATCCGATCTCAGCCATGACCACCCCAGCTCACACCGGCGCCACCTCCGGCGCCCTCACCAACAGCACCATGCCCGCGGCCGAGAGCTCCACGGCCGGCGTTGTCCACGCCCCGTCCCATGCCACTCATGTCGCCAGCGTGCGCACGCACGTCCCGATCACCCTCGATCTGCAGAAGTCAAACTTCACCAAGTGGTGCATGTTGGTGCGCGTTCTCCTCGGCAAATACGACCTCCTTCACCACATCAACGCCATCGGGCCTGCCATCCGCACCACGGAGTGGATCCGCGACGACTACATCGTCCGCTCGTGGATGTACGGGTCCATCCCGATGAGATCCTCGACGTCATCATGGGGGAGGCGCAGACAGCGCAGGAGGCCTGGCTGCTTATCACCAATCTCTTCCTCGACAACCAGATGACCCGCGCCGTGCATCTCGACGCGGAGTTCCGCGCCATGGTCCAAGGCGACCTCTCCATCACCGCCTACTGCCACCGCCTCAAAGCCCTCTCTGATGCTTTGCGCGATGTCGGCTCTCCGGTCACCGACCAGGTCCTCGTCCTCAACTTCCTCCGCGGCCTCAACCCGCGCTTCGCCGACATCACAAACATAGTCACCATGTCGAACCCGATGCCCTCCTTCGCTCAGACTCGCTCACTCCTCACCCTTCGCGAGATGCAGGTCGCTAACTCCCATAGGGTGGGCACCCAGACTGCCCTCTACGCCGCCTCCAGCTCCTCCTACGGCTTCAACAACAACGGAGGCAGCTCCTCTGGCGGCGGGTACTCCGGCGGCAAGACAGGCGGCGGCGGGAACTACTACAAGAAGAAGAAGAACGGCGGCGGTGGAGGAAACTCCGGCGGGAACCGGACCGATGGTGCTGGTCGCGGTGCTCCTGCCCCCGTCGGCCCTTGGGTGTGCTTCAACCCCTACACTAGCCAAGCCCAGCAGATGCAGGCTCCTCCGCCCCATGGACCTCAGGCTCCTGCGACGCGGCCTAGCGCCGGGGCTGGCCTCCTTGGTCCCCGACCCTTGTCCATGCCTCTTGCCCAGGCCTTCACGTCCCTGGCACCACTCCATGGCCAGGCTTTCGGCACCAACCCACCACCGATCCCCGGCTACACCAACGACAACATCAACGGCACTTCTCCGGCGTGGGACTGCTCCACGCTCATGGCCGCCCTGAACACTGCAGCCACCCCTTCACACGCTGGTGAGTGGGTCATGGACTCCGGAGCGACCGCACACATGGCCTCCGACCCCGGTCTGCTCCAACATCTAGCCCCTACTTCTTTTCCTTCCTTTGTCACGGTGGGCAATGGTTCTACCTTGCCCATCTCTCATACTGGTCATGCATCTATACCTGCTTCCGCTCGCAGTCTCTTCCTTAAAAATGTCCTACTTGTTCCTAATCTTGTGAAAAAACCTCATCTCTATACGGTCATTTCACTATTGCTGCAGTAGACACGGCGACCTCCATGTGTTTCCATCATCGATCATCAACCACTTCGCTCATGGACTCCTCGCCACCACCACCTCCACCGAGCTATGGCATCGTCGTTTAGGTCA
This sequence comes from Lolium multiflorum, assembly GCA_030979885.1. Lineage (NCBI taxonomy): Eukaryota > Viridiplantae > Streptophyta > Magnoliopsida > Poales > Poaceae > Lolium > Lolium multiflorum. The sequence continues at coordinate 100,531,359 of CM061750.1, read as the reverse complement.
CCCGGGGCGCGACTCCATGTTGCACCTCCATAAGAAGTCTTTTATCTCATGTAATAAAGCAGCCACACATGTTTGTCATGCATGCCAACTTGGCAAGCATGTGCGTTTGCCCTTCACTAGGTCTACCTCGATAAGTGTTGAACCGTTTCAGTTAATACATTGTGATCTTTGGACCTCTCCTTTTAAGTATCTCTGGTTTCAAATATTACCTTGTCATTATCGATGATTTCTCTCACTTCATGTGGACTTTTCCCCTACGCCACAAATTCGACACTGCCGATACACTTATCGCCTTTATTGCCTATGCACACACACAATTTTCTCGCCTCGTTGTGGCCATGCAAGCTGACAATGGAACCGAGTTTCTCAACTCCACCGTCACCACCTTTTTCACCTCTAATGGCATTCGCCTTCGACTCTCTTGCCCATACACCTCACCCAAAATGGCAAGGCGGAACGTGCAATCTGCACAATAAACGACACCACCCGAACCCTCCTATTTCAGTCCTCCATGCCACCTGAATATTGGGCCGAAGCCGTAGCTACAGCCACACACCTAGTCAATATTCGCCCATACCAATCCATAGGCTTTGTCATTCCCTATATTCTCCTACATGATGCTGCCCCCGACTATGGCGCTCTTTGCGTCTTTGGATGTTTATGCTACCCCAACCAGTCGGCCACCGCCTCCCACAAACTTTCTCCTCGGTCTGTCGGTTGTGTCTTCCTCGGTTACCCGAGCAACCACAAAGGCTATTGATGCCTTGATCTCCAAACTCGTCGTGTCATCTTATCCCGCCACGTTGTCTTCGACGAGCATGTTTTTCCCTTCTCTACCCTCTCACACAACTCCGATGATCCCGCTGCATCGCTTGATTTTCTGCTTGATCTTGCCGCTACACACCCCGCGCCCCTTTCTGGTGCTCCACGTCCATCCCATGCAGCGCCCGCTATGCATGCCGCCCGCCAACCCGCCTCATCCAGCAGCCCGCCAGCGACCTCGCCCGGCAGTCCGCCCGCCGCCTGCCCCACCCGGCCCACTTCTCCGTCCTCTGGGCCTCCCTCGCTTGGACCGTACTCCCTGGGCCGTCTCCCGCCTCGCTGTCACCAGCGATAGCTCGCTCTATTCCCATCGGCGCTACTGTCTCACCTGTTCCAGTCAATGTGCATCGCCCACCTTCTCCCTCCAATACTCACACCATGGTCACTCGCGCCAAACACGGTCTTTTTCAGCCCGTAGACAAACTCAACCTTACTATCTCCCATTCCCTCCCTTCTCCCATTCCTAAAACATACCGGGGAGCTTTACATGACCCACACTGGCGTCGTGCCATGCAGGATGAATTTGATGCATTGGTTACGAATGGGACTTGGTCTCTTGTTCCACGTCCTACTCGTGCTAATGTTGTTTCAGGGAAGTGGAATTTTAAGCACAAGTTTCACTCCGATGGCATCCTTGCTCGCTACAAGGCTCGGTGGGTGGTTCACGGATTTTCTCACCAGCCGGGCATCGACTTTGACGGGACTTTCAGTCCCGTCGTCAAACCCGCCATGATCTGCATCGTCCTCAGCATCGCCGTTTCTCGCTCGTGGCCGATCCACGAGCTCGACGTCAAGAACGCCTTTCTCCATGGCAATCTTGACGAGGAGGTTTACTGTCAGCAGCCGCTGGGCTTCGTCGACACTCGCTGCCCCGACTATGTGTGTCGTCTTCATAAGTCCCTCTATGGACTTAAACAGGCCCCCAGGGCATGGTACCAACGATTTGCCTTATTCGCTCATCGCCTTGGCTTCGTCGCCTCCAAGTCGGATGTCTCTCTCTTCATCTACAAGAGTGGCTCCGAGCTCGCTTACACGTGGATGATATTGTGATCACTACTTCTACTGACCAACTCCTTCAGTGCCTCACGACGCAGCTTCACGCCGAGTTTGCCATGACAGACCTCGGTGCCCTCTCCTTCTTCCTTGGCATTGTTGTTAATCGGACATCGGCTGACATGGTTCTTTCTCAGCGTAAGTACGCTCTCGATCTTCTTCAGCGAGCCGGCATGACAGACTGCCACCCGTCTGCCACTCCTATTGATGTCAAGTGCAAGCTTTCTGCCGAGGATGGTCCCCTTCTTGTTGATCCGACGGAGTACAGGAGCTATGCTAGTGCTTTGCAGTATCTTACCCTCACTCGTCCGGACATTACTCATGCAGTTCAGCAGGCATGCCTCTATATGCATGCTCCTCGTGAGCCCCATCTCAGCCTGGTGAAAAGGATTCTCCGCTATGTCAAGGAAACCCTGGATCTCAGCATGCATCTCTCGTGGTCTTCTACGTCCTCACTCACCGCTTACTCGGATGCTGATTGGGCTGGATGTCCTGACACTCGCCGCTCTACTTCCGGCTACTGTGTGTATCTCGGCGACAACTTGGTTTCTAGTGCCGATGCCGAGTATCATGCAGTTGCTCACGTTGTTGCCGAGTGTTGTTGGATTCGACAATTGCTTGGCGAGCTTCATCATCCTCTGACCACCGCTACTGTGGTGTTTTGTACCCATATATAATGGTTCAACGTGATCGCCCCAAGTGCGGCGTTTCCCAAAATAGTTCTCGTTTACTGTATCTACACCAAAGAGTATCTAGATGCATGTAAATTTAGATAAACTTGCATCATTCTTTTATGAACACAAGTAGTACCAAATTTGTGTTTAGTAAAGAGGAAAACAAATTTGTAGAGCATGAATGGTGAACGCCTCTATTATTTCGAAAACCATGTGCATGAGCGTATAACCCGCTCTAATTCTTGCTGAAAAATAGCCAGCTGGGAGGGCGAATGTGTCTCACGCGGCGCCGCGAACCCGCCTCTGGCGCCTCGGGCGGCGCCGGAGCCATCGCCGCACTCCCTCTCCCTCGCCGTCGACGGACTGCTCGCTCGCAAGCGCATAGGGTGCGGCTTGCAACGGAGCTCCTCCCTGATCCCCTCTCCAGTTCAGACTCCGATGCTTCCGCCATGGGTGGCGAGGTCGAAGACGGGGGCCCAGTCACCTCCGCCGTAGGTCAGTTTTGGGAACTACCTGGCACAGATCTGGCCATCGTCGTCTTCCTCTTTGCCGCCATGCTCTCCTCAGGCTTCGTCTCCCGCACCTGCTCGCAGCTCTGCAACATTCTCGCCGCGGTTGGTGCCCGCCGCCGGGGAGTTCCCTCCGCTCTCCTCGTGCTATTCATCTGGGTTGGTCTGCCCCTGTTTGCGAGATCCGCCAGGGGGTGGAACTTCGTCGGGTGGAACGCCGAGATCCATCCAGATCGGTGAGCTCCTCGTTCCCTTTCCGGCGTCGCCCATGCTGCCTGGGGTGGAGGGGCAAGGGGAAGGGGAGCTAGGGTTTCCCGCTTCCCTGGGCTGCGGGCAGTCAATTGGGCATGTGGCCTCAGCGTCGACCCACCGGGCGATGGGCTCTTCATCTCTCTAGCCGACCAAGGGAGTGGGTGAGGCTGATGCTCCCCATGTGTCGTAGGGGCAAAAGTATGCGGCTCAGATTGCCCCAGTGGTTGCGTCGGCCTCCGTGGTCGATTCTACCCCCCCCCCCCCGCCGGCACTACTTAAGCGGTACTGGCTCCCTCCGGGAACCCTAGATATAGATCTAGGGTTTATTGCTCTCCCCGTGACATACGCAGAAACCTCACACGCGCCAAGACTCTCCTCCTCTCTCGCGGCCCCTCCCCTGTTGACGGCACGCTCGGTCGGCTGATCCTCATGGATCGCGACTGGTATGCTCGGGGCAAGCGTCCTTACGAGGACATGGACCGTGACTACTCCCGCAACCGCGACCACGACCTCCTGCATAAGCTAGATCGCGAGCAGGAAGAACAGAGGGCCAGCAGCGATAGAGAGACTTCAACAGCGATCGAGATCGTGCCGGCCAACACTCTTGGAACCAAGACGGTGGCCGCTCCAGGCAAGAGGCTCAGCTACCTCCCCCTCCCCCTCCTCCACCGGGTCAGCGTGGGCGCGAACCGAGTAGAGGAGTGGGGAACCATTAGCCTCGTCTGGTGAGGGCGCCGACATGGAAGGTTGTCGTATTTCCAGGTCAAGGAGCTTCCAGCACGGGTGCGGCAGGCTGGGCGGGCCCATCTGTTGCAGACACCAGTCACATCACGTGCTATAACTGTGGCAAGCAAGGCCACGTCCAAGCTGAATGTGCGGCAGAGCCCTTCTGTGTCAACTGCAACAAGGTCAGGCACTTATCGTCTATGTGTGCCCACTTTAACCGCTCGCCAGACCCTTTCTGGGCGGGTTTCGAAGGCGGGCAACAGGGGTTCTTCTGCTGTGAGGTCCAAGAGGAAGAACTGCCTCACGCGAATAATGCGATCCTGGTGATTATTCAAGATGGATGCCTTTCAGCTGTGGAAGTGGAGGAAGAGTTCAAAGAATTGGTTGAAGAAGACTGGGACTAGCAGGTCAGGAAGCTCAACGACACTGATTTCACGCTCGTCTTCCCCTCCAAAGAAAGCTTTTGTATGGGGATTAAGGGAGGCGGCCTAACTCTTCCAACAAGCAAGGTTAAGACCATCGTGACTCTCCGCACGGGTCGGTGACCCGCTGGCCGTGGAACGCCTACAAGAAGTCTGGGTGTGTCTATACGGGGTTCCTCCCTCTCTCAGACACGCTGATCGCTTGCTGATGTGCACTAGGGAAATTGGCCGGCCGGTGGGGGTGGACACTGCCTCGCTCGCGCACCTGCTGGGCCTGGTTCGTATGTCGTTTGGTTTCCGTGCGCCGGTGCAACGCCTGGAATCGGTGGTTCTATTTGTTAACATGCAAGGTTACAAGGTTCGGATTGAGTGCGAGGAGGGGTCCCAGGAGAGGCCACCTCATGCCGATCCGCCGCTTCGCCCTCCTCTGGACAAGGACGATGACAAATATGACGACAACGACGAGACTGATGAGGACCGTTGGGTTGGTCGTCGTGGTCGACATGCTTCCAGAGACAGATTACCAGCCTCGGCGCCGGCGGGAGGTGCCATTGGACCGGCTCGTAAATCGGTTTCCCTAGAGATTGATAGCTCGCTTGTCCCTACCTCCACCTCCCTTTAGCCCCCGTTCGCAGCCACTCAGGTGACGATCCCTTCGGCGCCCCTCAATCAGTATGGCTCCAAATTTACACAGTCCGGGGATGTGTTTCCTTTGATGTCCAAGATCAGCGCCTCTTCCAATATGGAGCCGCAGCCTCAAACCCCGGCGGTGGCCTCTGGACGATTGTCTCACCTGATTCCAGCAATAGCCGCTACGCCGATGCTCAAACACGCTCTGACATGAGCCCTGCTACCATGGAAGACAGTCCACTTCATTCGGCTGATCATGCCCGGGCAAGGGAAAGGAGAAGCAAGAGCAATAATGACCGCCCATCCAGGAGAACGATTCTTGAAGACACGGTTGCGACGTGCCTGTCCTTTGAGGGAGGGGACGGTGATGCCGCCAAGACTCCGCCTGCGGATGGCTTCTTCCTTCACCAGGCGCCGACCATCAAACCCAGTTGACAGATAATGGTGCTCCCTCTGTTGTTGGAGGATGCCCCAATTCTGGCCATGGGTGCGGCCGTGGCCAGGGGGCCTCGCTCGAAGGCGGCTCCTGCTGAAGCTTTGCGCAAGAGCGCTCGCGAATAAGGACAAACGAAAGGGCCGGTGCTGGAGAGGGCCATTCAGCACACTCGAGCCAAGAACGCGTCAACCAAGAGCCAATCAAGCAAAGCTCCCATGAAGCCTTTACCAGGTATGCCCCCTCTCTCCGCCTTTATTGTTCTGCAAGAGGAATCCGAGGCCCACCTTTCTAAGGTGGCGCATGGTAGTTGTGTAATCTTTAGCTCTACTGCGGGTTCTCCCGCTAAACTTATCTCTATGATTCAAGCCAGAGAAGTGATACGTCTCCAACGTATCTATAATTTCTGATGTTCCATGCTAGTTTTATGACAATACCTACATGTTTTGTTCACACTTTATGATGTTTTGATGCATTTTCCGTAACTAACCTATTGACGAGATGCCGAAGTCCTGTTTTCTGCTGTTTTGGTTTCAGAAATCCTAGTAAGGAAATATTCTCGGAATCGGACGAAATCAACGCCCATCATCCTATTTTCCCACGAAGCCTGAACACCCGAGAGCCGCGCAGGGGGAGCCTGTGGGCCCCACACACCAGGCTGGCGCGGCCAGGGTGTGGGCCGCGCCCCCCTGTTGTGTCACCGCCTCGTTGACCTTCCGACTCCGCCTCTTCGCCTATATAAAGGTCCCTGACCTAAAACATCGAGACGAATAAGCCACGGTACGAGAAACCTTCCAGAGCCGCCACCATCGCGAAGCCAAGATCTGGGGGACAGAGTCTTCCGCAGCCGCCGGGGGAAGTGCCCCCGGAAGGCTCCTCCATCGACACCACCGCCATCTTCATCAACGCTGCTGCTCCCATGAGGAGGGAGTAGTTCTCCATCGAGGCTAAGGGCTGTACCGGTAGCTATGTGGTTAATCTCTCTCTATGTGCTTCAATACAATAATCTCATGAGCTGCCTTACATGATTGAGATTCATATGATGATGCTTGTAATCTAGATGTCATTATGCTAGTCAAGTGGATTTTACTTATGTGATCTCCGGAGACTCCTTGTCCCACGTGTGTAAAGGTGACAGTGTGTGCACCGTGTGGGTCTCTTAGGCTATATTTCACAGAATACTTATTCACTGTTATGGATAGCATATTGAAGTGCTTATTTATATCCCTTTATGATTGCAATGTGTTTTGTATCACTATTTATCTACGTGCTACTCATGTGATGTTATTAAAGTAGTCTATTCCTCCTGCATGGTGTAATGGTGACAGTGTGTGCATCGTGTAGTTCTTGTCGTAGATTATGATCATAATCTCTTGTAGGTTATGGAGTTGATTATCGCTATGATAGTATTGATGTGATTTATTCACCCCTTCATAGTGTAAAGGTGACAGTGTGTATGCTATGTTAGTACTCGGTCTATTTTGCAAAGATCTATTATGCTCTAAGGTTACTTAAACATGAATATCGAATGTTGTGGAGCTTGTTAACTCCGGCATTGAGGGTTCGTGTAATCCTACGCAACGAATGGTGTTCATTATCAAACAAGAGTGTATGTAGCACAAATGAGAGAAGTTATTATTTATTATGCGATCAATGTTGAGAGTGTCCACTAGTGAAAGTATGATCCCTAGGCCTTGTTTCCAATACCGCAAACACCGTTTATTTACTGTTCTTGCTGCATGTTTACTCGCTGCCATATTTTATTCAGATTGCTATTACCATTCATATACATCCATACTACTTGTATTTCATTATCTCTTCGCCGAACTAGTGCACCTATACATCGACAAGTGTATTAGGTGTGTTGGGACACAAGAGACTTCTTGTATCGTGATTGCGGGTTGCTTGAGAGGGATATCTTTGACCTCTTCCTCCCCGAGTTCGATAAACCTTGGGTGATCCACTTAAGGGAAAACTTGCTGCTGTTCTACAAACCTCTGCTCTTGGAGGCCCAACACTGTCTACAAGAATAGAAGCACCCGTAGACATCAAGCTATTTTCCGGCGCCGTTGCCGGGAGGAAAGGTAAAAGGTACTCACACTCCGGATCTCGGCTACTAAGCTATTTTCGGCACCGTTGTAAGTACTCGAAGCTATTTCCTTTAGATCCTGCAATTGCATCTTTTGGTTTCTTGTTTACACTAGTTAGGCATAATGGAAAGTAACAATGAGCTTCTTATTCTATTTCCTGAGTTAAGACATGGATTGTTTGCTGCGAAAATTAAAAACCTATGGAATCTTATTTGCATGCTAGTAGCAATGATATTAGTATGAACGCTTTGAACACCATTGTTGCTAATGATATGGAAAATTCTAAGCTTGGGGAAGCTGGTTTTGATGAGCATGATATTTTTAGTCCCCCAAGCATTGAGGAGAAAATTTTCTTTGATGATACGTTGCCTCCTATTTATGATGATTACAATGATAGTGGTCTTTTGGTGCCGCCTACTATGGAGAGTAAATTTTATTATGATTATACTATGCCTCCTACACTTGATGAGAATAATAATGATAGCTACTTTGTTGAATTTGCTCCCACTACAACTAATAAAATTGATTATGCTTATGTGGAGAGTAATAATTTTATGCATGTGGCTCATGACAATAATGTTTTATGTGATAGTTATATTGTCGAGTTTGTTCATGATGCTACTGAAAGTTATTATGAGAGAGGGAAACATGGTTTTATGCATCTTAATAATATTAAGTTTCTCCTCTTTATGTTGAGAATCTTGAAATTGCGCTTGTGTTGCTTTTCTATGCTTACCACTTTGTTCTTCATGAATTTATTTGTGTACAAGATTCCTTTTCATAGGAAGTGGGTTAGGCTTAAATGAGTTTTGAATTTGCTTGATGCTCTCTTTTGCTTCAACGCTATTTCTTGCGAGTATCATTAAAATTACTGAGCCCATCTTAATGGCTATAAAGAAAGAACTTCTGGGAGATAACCCATGTGTTTATTTTACTACAGCACTTTTTGTTTTGTTGAGTCTTGAAGTTGTTTCTACTGTAGCACCTCTCCTTATCATGTTTTTGTGCAAGTAAAGTTTATGTTAAAGTTGATGCTAGATTTGATTGCTGCGCAGAAACAGCATTGTCTGTCACGAATTCGGAAGTCTCTGTAGGTAACTCAAAAATCTGCAAATTTACGTGTGATCCTCAGATATGTACGCAACTTTCATTAGTTTTGAGTTTTTCCGTTTGAGCAAGTTAAGTGCCCCTGCCAAATTCGTCTTTACGACTGTTCTGTTTTTGACAGATTCTGCCTTTTATTTCGCATTGCCGTTTTGCTATGTTGAATGAGTTTTGTTCCATTAACTTTCAGAAGCTTTGTGCAATGTCCAGAAGTGTTAAGAATGATTGTGTCACCTCTGAACATGTGAATTTTGATTATGCACTAACCCTCTAATGAGTTTGCTTGAAGTTTGGTGTGGAGGAAGTTTTCAAGGGTCAAGAGAAGAGGGTGATATATGATCAAGAAGAGTGAAAAGTCTAAGCTTGGGGATGCCCGTGGTTCATCCCTGCATATTTCAAGAAGACTCAAGCTTCAAGCTGGGGATGCCCAAGGCATCCCCTTCTTCATCAACTTATCAGTCACTTCTAGTGAAACTATATTTTTATTCACACATCTTATGTACTTTACTTGAGCGTCTGGTGTTTTTATTTTTGTTTTGTTATCTTAGTTTTCTGAATAAATTCATGCTTGTGTGGAGAGAGACACGCCCATTCATATATGAACACATGTGTTCTTAGCTTTACTTTTAATGTTCAAGGGCGAAAGTTGATCGCTTCACTTGTTGCTATTTGGTTGGAATCAAAATGCTTCATATGGTCTTGAATAATTTGATACTTGGCAATTGTTTTGAGCTCTCATATATCATGTTTAAGCTCTTGCATCATGTAGTTTAAATCTAGTAGTGGAGAACTACCGTAGAGCTTGTTGAAATTTGGTTTGTATGATTGGTCTCTCTAAGGTCTAGATATTTTCTCGGTAAGAGTGTTTGAGCAACAAGGAAGACAGTGTAGATTCTTATAATGCTTGCAATATGTTCTTATGTAAGTTTTGCTGTACCGGTTCATACTTGTGTTTGCTTCAAACAACCTTGCTAGCCCAAGCCTTGTACTGAGAGGAAATGCTTCTCGTGCATCCAAACACCTTGAGCCAAAACCCATGCCATTTGTGTCCACCATATCTACCTACTATGTGGTATTTCCTGCCATGCCAAGTAAATACTTCATGTGTTACCTTTAAACAATTCAAAAGCTATTATCTCTTATTTGTGTCAATGTTTTATAGCTCATGAGGAAGTATGTGGTGTTTTATCTTTCGATCTTGTCATTTACTTTTGACAAACTTTCACAATGGACTAGTGGCTTCATCCGCTATCCAATAATTTTGCAAAAAGAGCTGGCAATGGGGTTCCCAGCCCAATTAATTAACTTGCATTAATAATTCTCTTCACATGTTTTGCTCTCTATCAGTAAGCAACTTAAATTTGCAAATAGACACTCCTCCATGGTATGTGAATGTTGGAAGGCACCCGAGGATTCGGATAGTTGTGTAAGCAAAGGTTGGGGAGTGTCATCTAATAAATAAAACTAAAGTACATGTGTAAACAAAAGAGAAGAGGGATGATCTACCTTGCTGGTAGAGATAATGTCCTTCATGGGAGCCGCTCTTGAAAGTCTGGTTGATAAGGTAGTTAGAGTACCATTACCATCGTTGACAACAACAAACACCTCTCAAAATTTTACTTTTATGCTCTCAATATGATTTCAAAACTTGAAAAGCTCTAGCACATGATTTAATCCCTGCCTCTGCGAAGGGCCTTTCTTTTACTTTATGTTGAGTCAATTACCCACTTCCTTCCATCTTAGAAGCAAACACTTGTGTCAACTGTGCATTGATTCTTACATACTTGCTTATTTGCATTCATCATATTACTTTGTGTTGACAATTATCCATGAGATATACATGTTGAAAGTTGAAAGCAACTGCTGAAACTTATATCTTCCTTTGTGTTGCTTATGCCTTTACTTTGAATTTATTGTTTTATGAGTTAACTCTTATGCAAGACTTATTGATGCTTGTCTTGAAAGTACTATTCATGAAAAGTTTTGCTATATGTTATCTATTTGTTAGCAAACTATAGATCATTGCTTTGAATCACTTCATTCATGTCATATGCTTTACAATAATGTTGATCAAGATTATGATGGTAGCATGTCACTTCAGAAATTATTTGTGTTATCGTTACCTACTCGAGGACGCAGTAGGAACTAAGCTAGGATGCCGATACGTCCCAACGTATCTATAATTTCGATGTTCCATGCTAGTTTTATGACAATACTACATGTTTTGTTCACACTTTATGATGTTTTGATGCATTTTCTGAACTAACTATTGACGAGATGCCGGGCGTCGTTCTCGCTGTTTTTGGTTTCGTAAATCCTAGTAAGGAAATATTCTCTAATCGACGAAATCAACGCCAATCATCCTATTTTCCCACGAAGCTTCCTAACACCCGAGAGCCGCGTAGGGGGAGCCCTGGGGCCCCACACACCAGGCTGGCGCGCAGTGTGGGCCGCGCCCTCGTTGTGTCACCGCCTCGTCGACCTTCCGACTCCGCCTCTTCGCCTATAAAGGTCCCTGACCTAAAACATCGAGACGAATAAGCCACGGTACGAGAAACCTTCCGAGCCGCCACCATCGCAAACCAAGATCTCGGGGACAGGAGTTCTGTTCCGGCACGCCGCCGGGACGGGGAAGTGCCCCGGGCTTCCTCCATCGACACCACCGCCATCTTCATCAACGCTGCTGCTCCCATGAGGAGGGAGTAGTTCTCCATCGAGGCTAAGGGCTGTACCGGTAGCTATGTGGTTAATCTCTCTCTGTGCTTCAATACAATAATCTCATGAGCTGCCTTACATGATTGAGATTCATATGATGATGCTTGTAATCTAGATGTCATTATGCTAGTCAAGTGGATTTACTTATGTGATCTCCGGAGACTCCTTGTCCCACGTGTGTAAAGGTGACAGTGTGTGCACCGTGTGGGTCTCTTAGGCTATATTTCATGAGAATACTTATTCACTGTTATGGATAGCATATTGAAGTGCTTATTTATATCCCTTTATGATTGCAATGTGTTTTGTATCACTATTTATCTATGTGCTACTCATGTGATGTTATTAAAGTAGTCTATTCCTCCTGCATGGTGTAATGGTGACAGTGTGTGCATCGTGTTGGAGATATGCCCAAGAGGCAATAATAAAAGTGGTTATTATATATCTTTATGTTTATGATAAATGTTTATATACCATGCTATAATTGTATTAACCGAAAATTTGATACATGTGTGATATGTAAACAACAAAGAGTCCCTAGTAAGCCTCTTAACTAGCTTGTTGATTAATAGATGATTAGTTTCATAATCATGAACATTGGATGTTATTAATAACAAGATTATATCATTATATGAATGATGTAATGGACACACCCAATTAAGCGTAGCATAAGATCACGTCATTAAGTTATTTGCTATAAGCTTTCGTTACATAGTTACCTAGTCCTTATGACCATGAGATCATGTAAATCACTTATACCGGAAAGGTACTTTGATTACATCAAACGCCACTGCGTAAATGGGTGGTTATAAAGGTGGGATTAGGTATCCGGAAAGTATGAGTTGAGGCATATGGATCAACAGTGGGATTTGTCCATCCCGATGACTATAGATATACTCTGGGCCCTCGGTGGAATGTCGTCTAATGTCTTGCAATATGAATAAGTTCATAAGAGACCACATACCACGATACGAGTAAAGAGTACTGGAGACGAGGTTGAACAAGGTATAGTGTGATACCGATGATCAAACTCGGACAAGTAAAATATCGCGTGACAAAGGGAATTGGTATCGTATGTGAATGGTTCATTCGATCACTAAAGTCATCGTTGAATATGGAGGAGTCATGGATCTCCAGATCCCGCTATTGGTTATTGGTCGGAGTGAGTACTCAACCATGTCCGATAGTTCGCGAACCGTAGGGTGACACACTTAAAGTTGGATGTTGAAATGGTAGAACTTGAATATGGAATGGAGTTCGAATATTTGTTCGAGTCCCGGATGAGATCCCGACATCACGAGGAGTTCCGAATGGTCCGAGAATAAGATTCATATATAGGATGTCATTTTATGTGAATTAAAATGATGCGGAAGGTTCTATGGAAGGTTCTAGAAAAACTGAAGAAACCACCTAGGAAGGTGGATTCCACATGGGACTCCACCTCCATGGCCGGCCAACCTAGTGGGGTGGAGTCCCAAGTGGACTTCTTTGGGGGCCGGCCACCCCCCCATATGGAAGGTGGAACTCCCACCTCTAGTGGGAGTCCTAGTTTGGGAAGGTTTCCCACCACATATGGAAGGTTTTGGGTTCGGGTCTTATTCGACTTGTAGTACAACACTGGGGCTTCCACCTATATAATGAGGGGCCAGGGAGGGGGCCAGCCACAGACTCCACCTGGCCCCCTTTTAGTGGCCGGCCACCCCCTCTCCCCAAACCCTAGCCGCTCCTCCACCATATCCCGCACGCTTAGCGAAGCTCCGCCGGATTTCTCCACCGCCACCGACCCCACGCCGTCGTGCTGTCGGGATTCAAGAGGAGCCTTATCGCTGCCCGCTGGAACGGGGAGGTGGATGTCGTCTTCATCAACAACCGAACGTGTGACCGAGTACGAGAGCGTCTGCCCGTGGGCGCCGTGATCAAGATCTTACGCTTTTGCAGCGCAAGTGATCGTCTACCGCAGCAACAAGAGCCTCATCTTGTAGGCTTTGGAATCTCTTCAAGGGTGAGACTCGATAATCCCCTCACGTCTTCTAGATTGCATCTTGGCTTGGATTGCGTGTTTGCCGGTGGATTTTTTGTTTTCTATGCTATGTTATCCTACAGTGGTATCAGAGCCGTGTCTATGCATAGATGGTTGCACGAGTAGAACACAATGGTTTTGTGGGCGTTGATGCTTATGTTATCTTTAGCTTGAGTACTTTGCATCTTTGTGGCATAGTGGGATGAAGCGGCTCTGGCTAACTTTACATGACCGCGTTCATGAGATCCACGCTTGACATGCAACTTGTATTGCATAAGTGGCTTTGCGGGTGTCTGTCTCTCCTACTATAGTGAAGATTCAATTTACTCTTCTATTGACAACACTAGTATCACGTTGTGGTTCATGTTCGTGAGGTAGATTAGATCTCACCCGAAAACCCTAAACCCGTAAAATATGCAAACCAAATGAGAACGTCTAACTTGTTTTTGCAGGGTTTGGTGATGTGATATGGCCATATTGTGATGATGACTATGTATGAGATGATCATTATTGTATTGTGGCAACTGGCAGAGCCTTATGGTTGTCTTTAAATTTCATGTTGAGTAGTATTTCAAAGTAGTTGTAATAGTTGCTACATGGAGAACAATCATGAAGACGGCGCCATTGACGCTACGCCGACGATGATGGAGATCATGCCCGTTGATGATGGGATCATGTCCGTGCTTTGGAGATGAAGATCAAAGGCGCAAAGACAAAAGGGCCATATCATATCACATATGAACGCATGTGATGTTAATCCTTTTATGCATCTTATTTTGCTTAGATCGCGACGGTAGCATTATAAGATGATCCCTCTCACTAAAATTTCAAGATAATAAAGTGTTCATCCTTAGTAGCACCGTTGCCAAGACTTGTCGTTTCGAAGCATCTCGTGGTGATCGGGTGTGATAGAATCAACAAGTGCATACAACGGGTGCAAGTCAGTTTTGCACATGCGGATACTAAGGTGGCCTTGACGAGCCTAGCATGTACACACATGGTCTCGGAACACGTGATACCGAAAGGTAGAGCATGAATCATATGATTGATATGATGAACACTTTGAGTGTTCACCATTGAAATTACATCTTGTCTCGTGATGATCGGGCATGGTGTGATGGATTTGGTTCGTGTGATCACTAAGACAATGCGAGGGATATTGTTTTGAGTGGGAGTTCACCTAGTTTTTAATTTTGTTAAATTAAAATTTGAACTCAATTTGTCATAAACATTAGTCTAAACTATTGCAAATATGTTGTAGATATGGCGTCCCCAATCAATTTTAACCAGTTCCTAGAGAAAGAAGCTTAAGAGCAACGGTGCATTCCGTCATGTGAGGATCTTCCTCAATGGCGGAAACTCTGCAATATGTGCTTGATGCACCGCTAGGTGACCCTCCTGCAGAAACCTGAAATCGATGAAGTAAAAAATGTTTACGCGAACTCCGAAAACTCGGTACTCTCAAGTTCAGTGTGCCATCCTGTGCATCTGGAAGCCGATCTTCAAAACGTTTTGAGCACCACGATCCACATGAGTTAGTCAATGAGTTGAAAACTATCTTTGAGACTCATGCGGCCGTGGAATGCTATGAAGCATCGAAACACTTCTTCAGCTTGCATGATGGAAGAAGGCAGCTCCGTTGAGCACATGCTCGCCATGACGGCATGAAGAAACTCAGTGACTTGGGAATAGTGATCAACAGACTGGGGATTAATCGTGTCCTTCAATCACTGCCACTAGTTATAAGAACTTTGTGATGAATTACAATATGAAGAACATGAACAAAGAGTTACCTGAACTCTTCGCCATGCTAAAATCTGCTGAGATTGAAATTAAGAAAGAGCACCAAGTGTTGATGGTCAACAAGACCACCAGCTTCAAGAAACAAGGCAAGTCTAAAGGCAAGAACAGGAAGAGTGGCAAAAAGTCTGCCTCGCCTTGAAACCTAAGGCTGGCCCTAAGCCTGTTGAGTGCTATTCCGCAAGGAGAAGGACACCAGCGCATTGCTCCAAGTATTTGGCGGATCTGAAGAGAGGCCTTGTCAAGAAGAAGAAAGAAGGTATATCTCATATACATGTTATAGATGTTTATCTCATGGTTCTCGTACTAGTACTGGTATTTGATACTGGTTCGGTTGCTCATATTTGTAACTAAACAGGAACTAAAGAATAAACGAAGACTGCTGAAGGATGAAGTGACGATGCGCGTTGGAAATGGATCCAAAGTCGATGTGATCGCTGTCGGCACACTTCCTCTACATCTACCTTCGGATTAGTTTTAAGCCTAAATAATTGCTATTTGTACTCCGTTGAGCATGAACATTATATCTGGATCTTGTTTAATGCAAGACGGTTATTCATTCAAAGTCCGAGAATAATGTTGTTCTATTTTTATGAATAATATCTTTTATGGTCGAGCACCTGAAAAGAATGGCTTATTTCTGTTAGATCTCGATAGTAGTAATACACATATACATAACATTGATGCTAAGCGAATTAAATTGAATGATAATTCTACTTATATGTGGCACTGCGCCTTGGTCATATTGGAGTGAAACATGAAGAAACTCCATACCGATGGATTACTTGAATCACTTGACTTTGAGTCACTTGATAGATGCGAAGCATGTCTGATGGGAAAAATGACTAAGACTCCATTCTCGGGTATGATGGAGCGAGCTACGACTTATTGGAAATCATACATACAGATGTGTGGACCAATGAGTGTAGCATCGTGGTGGTTATCGTTATGTTCTAACCTCACAGATGATTTGAGTAGATATGGGTATATCTATTTAATGAAACATAAATCCAAACTTTCGAGAAGTTTAAGGAATTCCAAAGTGAAGTAGAAAATCAACGTAACAAGAAGATTAAATTTCTACGATCTGATCGTGAAGGTGAATATCTGAGTTATGAGTTTGGCATGCATTTAAAGAAATGCGGAATACTTTCACAATTGACACCGCCGGGAACACCACAACGAAACCGTGTGTCCGAACGTTGTAATCGAACTCTCTTAGATATGGTTCGTTCTATGATGTCTCTTCTGATTTGTCGTTATCATTTTGGAGTTATGCATTAGAGACAGCCGATTCACTTTAAATAGAGCACCATCAAATCCGCTGAAACAACACCGTATGAATTATGGTTTAATAAGAACCTAAGCTGTCGTTCTAAAAGTTTGGGGTTGCGTCATGTAAAAAGTTACAACCTAACAAGCTAGAACCCAAAGCGGAGAAATGCGCCTTCACAGGATACCCTAAGGAAACTATAGGGTACACTTTCTATCACAGATCCGAAGGCAAGATCTTTGTTGCTAAGAACGGAACCTTTCTTGAGAAAGAATTTCTCACTAAAGAAGTGACTGGAGAAAAGTAGAACTCGGTGAGATTGAAGAATCTCTGCTCGTTGATCAGTAGCGCAGGCCTGAAGATGTTCCTGTGCCGCTCGCACCGCAATGAGAGGAAGCTAATGATAATGATCATGAAACTTCAAATGAGATAAGATTGTCAACTCATGATCATGGAACCACTCCGATTGGTATGATCCTTGTCTAAATGCCATCGTATAAATAACAATGAGGAAGACCTCATGACGTATGAAGAGGCGATGATGAGCCCGATTCCAACAAATGGCAAGAAGCATGAAATCCGAAATGGGATCCATGTGTGATAACAAAGTATGGACTTTGGTAGACTTACCTGATAGCCGCAAGGCTGTCGAGAATAAATGGATCTTCAAGAGAGCAGATTGATGGTAATATTATGTCGATAAAGCTCGACTTGTCACAAAGGGTTTCCACAAATCAAGGTGTGATACGATGAGACTTTCTCACCTGTAGCGAAGCTAAAATCTGTGATGATTTTGTTAAAGAGCATTTTTAGATTATGAGATTTGCAGATGGATGTAGGTGACGTTATTAATGGAGACATTGAGGAAGATAGTGTATTACAACCCAAAGGTTTTGCCGATCCTAAAAATGCTGACAAAGTATGCAAACTTCAGCTTTCAATCTATGGACTGAAGCAAGCATCAAGAAGTTGGAACCACGCTTTGATAAGGTGATCAAAGACTTTAAATATGCTACTCATGGAGAGGTCGTTTACAAGAAAGTGAGTGGGAGCTCAGAGGTCTTATATTATATGTAGATGACATATTATTGATTATGATATAGAACTACTAAGCAGTGTAAAGGTTATTTGAATAATAGTTTTTCAATGAAAGACCTTGGTGAAGATATATATTAGGCATCAAGATTTATAGAGATAGATCAAGACGCCTAATAGGGCTATCACAGAGTACATACTGGACAAGATTCTAAAGAAGTTTAGAATGGACTAAAGTAAGAAAGGATTCTTACCTATGTTACGTGCAAGGTCTTGAGTAAGACTCAAGGACCGCTACGGCAGGTAATGAGAAAGGATGAGTCGATCCTATGCCTCGACAGAGGCTCTATCATGTATGCCATGCATGTACTAGACCGATATAGCACATGCTGTTAGTTTAACTAGAAGATATAAAAGTGATCCAGAATGGAACACTGGACAACGGTCAAGAATATCCCAAGTACTTGAAAAGAACTAAGGATATGTTTCTTTGTTATGGAGGTGACCAAGAGCTCATTGTAACAAGTTACACCGATGCAAGTTGGAACACCTGATCCCGATGACTCTAAGTCTGGCCTGGTAATGGTTCCAGCTGACAGCCGGTGCTTGAAGCAGTGCGGTGCTAAATCTCAAACATAATCGGAATATATAGCTACTTCGAGAGCATCGGCGGTGGATGAAGAGGTTCATTGTAGAGCTCGGTGTGGTTCCTAGTGCATTGGACCACTAGTCATTCATCTGTGACAACATGGGTGCAATGCCACAAGAACCAAGGTCACACAAGAGGCTGAAGCATATCGCTTTGCGCTATCATTCGATTCGCGAGTACACTAAGATGGAGAAGTAAAGATTGAAAACACACCGATTCAATAGCAGATCCATGACTAAAGCTCTCCCTAGGCAAAGCATGACCAACACAGAATGCCATGGGTGTTAGTACCTTATAATGTAATCTAGATTATTGACTCTAGAAAAAGTGGGAGACTGTTGAGATATGCCCAAGAGGGGCAATAAAAAGTGGTTATTATATATCTTTATGTTTATGATAAATGGTTTATATACCATGCTATAATTGTATTAACCTAAACTACATGTGTGATATGTAAACAACAAAGAGTCCCTAGTAAGCCTCTTAACTAGCTTGTTGATTAATAGATGATTAGTTTCATAATCATGAACATTGGATGTTATTAATAACAAGATTATATCATTATTTGAATGATGTAATGGACACACCCAATTAAGCGTAGCATAAGATCACGTCATTAAGTTATTTGCTATAAGCTTTTGCTACATAGTTACCTAGTCCTTATGACCATGAGATCATGTAAATCACTTATATCGGAAAGGTACTTTGATTACATCAAACGCATCGCGAAATGGGTGGTTACAATGGGGATTAGGATCCAGAAAGGTGTTGAGGCATGGATCAACATGGGATTTATCCATCCCGATACGGATAGATATACTGGGCCCTCTCGGAATGTCGCCTAATGTCTTGCAAGCATATGAATAAGTTCATGAGACCACATACCACGATACGTAAAGAGTACTTGTCGAGACGAGGTTGAATGTTGCAGGGCATCATGATCAAACTCGACAAGTAAAATATCGCGTGACAAAGGGAATTGCTATCGTAATGAATGGTTCATTCGATCACTAAAGTCACGTTCAATATGTGGGAGCCATTATGGATCTCCTTATCCCTCTATTGGTTAGTCGAGTGAGTACTCAACCATGTCCCATAGTTCGCAACCGTAGGGTGACACACTTAAAGTTGGCTGAAATGGTGGAACTTGAATATGGAATGGAGTTCGAATATTTGTTCTGAGTCCCGATGAGATCCCAGGAGGTCCGGAATGGTCAGGAGAATAAGATTCATATATAGATGTCATTTTATGAATTAAAATGATGCGGAAGGTTCTATGGAAGGTTCTAGAAGGTTCTAGAAAAGTTCGGAAGAAACCACTTTGAAGGTGGAGTCCACATGGACTCCACCCCATGGCCGGCCAACCTAGTGTGGAGTCCGTGACTCCCCTTGGGGCCACCCCCCCCCATGGGAAGGTGGAACTCCCACCTCCAGTGGGAGTCCTAGCTTGGGAAGGTTCCACCATATGGAAGGTTTGGGTTCGGTCTTATTCGGAGACTTGTAGTCCAACACTTGGGGCTTCCACCTATATAATGAGGGGCCAAGGGGAGGGGCGGCCACAAGACCACAACCTGGCCGCCTCGATGGCCGGCCCCCTCTCCCCAAACCCCAGTCGCCCGCTCCTCCACCATATCCCGCACGCTAGCGAAGCTCCGCCGGATTCTCCACCGCCACCGACACCACGCCGTCGTGCGTCGGATTCAAGAGGAGCAACTACTTCTGCTGCCCGCTGAACGGGAGGTGGACGTCGTCTTCATCACAGTCCACGTGTGACCGAGTACGGAGGCGTCTGCTCGTGCTCGTGATCAAGATCTTCACGCTTTGCGGCTGTGATCACACCGCAGCAACAAGAGCCTCATCTTGTAGGTTGGATCCTTCAAGGGTGAGACTCGATAATCCCCACGTTGCTACCGTCTTCTAGATTGCATCTTGGCTTGGATTGCGTGTTCGCGGTAGGAAAATTTTTGTTTTCTATGCTACGTTGTCCTACACATCGTGTAGTTCTTGTCGTAGATTATGATCATAATCTCTTGTAGGTTATGGAGTTGATTATCGCTATGATAGTATTGATGTGATTTATTCCCCTTCATAGTGTAAAGGTGACAGTGTGTATGCTATGTTAGTACTCGGTCTATTTTGCAAAGATCTATTATGCTCTAAGGTTACTTAAACATGAATATCGAATGTTTTGGAGCTTGTTAACTCCGGCATTGAGGTTCGTGTAATCCTACGCAACGAATGGTGTTCATTATCAAACAAGAGTGTATGTAGCACAAATGAGAGAAGTTATTATTTATTATGCGATCAATGTTGAGAGTGTCCACTAGTGAAAGTATGATCCCTAGGCCTTGTTTCCAATACTGCAAACACCGTTTATTTACTGTTCTATTGCATGTTTACTCGCTGCCATATTTTATTCAGATTGCTATTACCATTCATATACATCCACACACTACTTGTATTTCACTATCTCTTCGCCGAACTAGTGCACCTATACATCGACAAGTGTATTAGGTGTGTTGGGACACAAGAGACTTCTTGTATCGTGATTTCAGGGTTGCTTGAGAGGGATATCTTTGACCTCTTCCTCCCTGAGTTCGATAAACCTTGGGTGATCCACTTAAGGAAAACTTGCTGTTCTACAAACCTCTGCTCTTGGAGGCCCAACACTGTCTACAAGAATAGAAGCACCCGTAGACATCAAGAAGTTGCACAAGCAGAGCTTGCTTCGGCCAGGCATACTATTGAACTTGAAAAGGCTACTGTGGCCGCTGAAGCGGCTCGTCCTCCTTCTTGCCCAGGGGCAGGGACGGAGATGGTGCCGGATGATATTGGGGCACGGGGGACCATGGTCGAGGGCAAGGTCTCCCTGTTGCTCCGGCTCGAAAGAGGAAGAAGCAGAACCCCGTCCCAGTGGGGAGACAACCGCTTACCCACCAAGCATGGGCGCTAGGAAAGGTTTCCCAATGAGGTTCTTATTTTGGAATATCCGTGGGTTTGGTCGCAGGGGGCGCCGAACCCTTCTCAAGGATTACCTCCGAACTCACAAAATCGATATTGTGATCCTCCAGGAAATGATCAAGCGGGATTTCACGTCTACTGAGCTGAGTAGTTTGGAAGTAGGGTATACGTTTGTTTGGTGTTGGCTGGCGGCACAAGGGCATTCAGGGGGGATGCTTATTGGCTGTAGAGATAGCATGTTTGAAGTAGGCGCCATCAACATGGGCCAATTCTTTATCAGTGTGCAACTGCTGCACCGTCCTTCTTGTAATATTTTTGAAGCAATTGGGGTCTATGGTAAGGCGGATCATGAGAGATCACGCCTTTTCTTAGAGGAGCTGTCTGGAAAAGATTATCAACTCATCCCACCCGCTGTGGTGGTGGGTGAAGACTTTAACTTGCTCCGCTCGGTGGCGGATAAGAATAATGACAACCTAAATTGGCCTCTGATCGATCGGTTCAATGCCTATATTGCGACTTGGGCACTGCAGGAGATGCCTCGCACAGGGGGCGAGATTCACCTGGTCCAACAGACAACTCAACCCAGTTCGTTCTAACCTTGATCGTGTGTTTATTTCTGAATCGTTCGAAGGTTTGTTCCGTCTCTGCTCCCTGGCTGCTGAAACGAGCCTAGGTTCGGACCACACTCCTCTTTTTTTCGACACCGGCGATGAAACTCCTCCGCGTAGTTGTCAACACCCGGATTGTTTTAAGTCCAGATGCCTATTATGTCGTACATCGCAATCCCAGGAATAATGTTGTTGCGAGACATAATAGTTGAATTTCATAGAGTCATCATTTATTACAACACATATAATTTTACATCCAAGGATCACATGATCCAATATTACACAAATAGTTGATCTCTACGATCAACGAACATAAATAATTAGCGGAAGCGTCGTAGTAGGTGGAACTATCTATCCACAGGCCAACGCTGACGTTAGAAGCATCCTAGTTCTGATAGACGTCCTGCTGACCGTCATCTTCATAGTGTTGCTCCTCTTCATAGTCTGGCATTGGAATAGCCAGGGACACAGCCATGAGTACTTTAAGTACTCGCAAACTAATACTAATGTAAGCAATTACCAATTCTAACGGTTTGCTAGGCTCTAAGTTTATTTGCGTAAAGCTAGGTTTAGTTCATAAACATTTAATAAAGATGCTTGAATCGCTAGACTAACTCAACTGGGAACATTAGTGTCATTCCCACAACCTCAGTTGTGTTTTTCCAGATTCAAGTCACCATTCAAATTCACCATTTCTCTTTAAGACAAATCCTGACAACGGAACAGTATGGCCTTTCCAATTGTCGTAACCGTGGACACGGCTATTCGAATAGGTTTAACACTGCGAGAGGTTGTACTCTTGTGCCACAACTTTTGATTACATCCGTCGGGAATATCCCGAATAATCGTAACTCGTACGCGGATCATCAACCATAACCTTTCACTTAAATAACCTAGTATAGGCACCTCTCCCCATGAGCTTGGCCTCCCGGTGAAACCAACTTCAAGCGGCACAGGGCTTGGGTCGTACATTCACCTCATCTTCACATCATATCATTAGTAACGGAGGCAGCCTCGGCATAACCCCTATGATGCTTGTTTAGAGGAACCCATACTAAACTACATAAGTTTCTAGTTACGCTCTACCCATAATCAGGTATTGTGGGGGTACTTGTATAATGGGAAGGGTATCGCATCCGAACCAAATCATCAGTTTTTACAAACTTTCACTAAGTCATTCAAGGCACATTCACCTTCAAACTCTTTCAAAGTCATTTCTTTTTACCTTGTTCCCATCTAGAGTAGTCAATTTTATTTATTTAGCAATAGCAACTAGTCATGAGGGGGTGCTATCTAGCTTTATTTGCTTAGACTAACTTTGATACCTTTGTGCTATTCTAGACCAAGTGATTCATGAATCAAAAGTAAGCTTTGTAATATAAAGCAAAATAAATTGCAAGATAAAAGCATAGGATAGGATTATTTTAGCATAAGGAAAATGTAAGGGTGCCTTGCTCATGAAGAGCTTTGCATTAGAGTGGCTTGCAAGAGTGTTAGCTTGCCTTGGTTGGGATAGGAATCAAAGTTTTCCTCCTCCTCTTGAGAGTAGCCTTCCTCCTCTTGATACTCCTCGTTACTAGCGTCTATACACGAATACGAGGTATACAATCACCACACAAGCTTAAGGGCTAAGCTAAACACACCAAAGATGCACACAAGCCTATGCTAGCATCACATCTTATTAACATGGTGATTTACTTTGTTTTAGGTTAAAGAAAAATAATTTCCTCTCATTATAATTTAATCATATAGCCCTTTAATGTGTTGGAGGAAATAATTTCCTCTCATTAAATCTTATTACAATTTAATCTCTTCAAATAATAATAAGGTATGAATAGTGGTTGACCCAGGTCAACACCTCATATCTATTATTTGAGAGTGACATTTTTATTGAGGTGTGATACCTCATGCATGTTGATTTTAGCATAGTAATGATTTAATTTCCTATGTAATAAAATAGGAGGTTCATTAAACAAAGGTCATTACCTCTTAATGAATTACTTAGGATCAGATTTAAATGAGAGAGTAGCTCTCATACTATTTAATTAATTTATTGGTATGTGTGTAATGGACTATATATGTCTCCATAGCCATTATTTGGTGCTAGTTCATGATCATGCAAATCAACTATACCATATTTTTGCATAATCAATTAGAGTATGTAAAATGTGATTTATGAGAGTTTGAATCAACTCAAAATCATTTGTAGATCATTTTTAATAATTATTTGAAGTCAGAAAAGGCTCTGTCTTGTTATTTTTATCATTTAAATTTAATTACGAATTTGGGCATGAGGCCAGTGGCATTGTGTAGATAATTTCATGAGCTTTCCGAATATATAAGATTTGTTAAATTTGGTGTAGTAGATTTTAAACTATTCAAATTTGAATGAAGCATCAGTATTGGATTTGAACTAAATGAATTAATTCATATTTGAAATTTTGGGCCGCGCGGGAAAACGAAATGGGTTAAACGGACGAAACAGACTGGGCCGGCCCAGCAGTGTGGCTCGCACACGCGGGCCGCCTGACAGCATGGGCTCCACTTGTCAGTGGGTTCTAAACGCCGAAGCGGTACGAGGCGCGGAGACGTTGGATCGAACGTGATCGTGCGGCTCACGATCACCTTCTTCTCCGGCGAGAAGCCGATGGTCTGCGCGGCGAGCCTAGGGGTCGGAGAGCGTACCGAGGTTCCCGCGGGTGCTGCGGGTTCGGTCGACGTTGGCGAGGTGCGAAGCTCTGGTAGCGGTGGCGAGGCTTGGGGTGGCGTCAATCGTCGGCGGCTGCGAGCTCCGGCGGCTCCGATCTTCAAATTGGGGCGACCCGGCGCTAATTGGATGAACTGGTGGTGCAGGACTCGGTGGTGAGAGGGGAGCAGGATGGTGTGAACTATTGGGTCGAGAGTGTGCTCCTTTTATAGGAGGGCGAGGGTGCCGTGGGTGCTGCGGAGGGCGGCCATGGCGCGGCGTCTACGGTGATCGAAAGGGAAAGGCGAGGACGGCTAGGTGTAGGCGACGTCCTGGCGATGCTCAAGGTGCAGCGAGTGCAGAGAAAAGGTGACGGGAGAGCTCGGGCGCTTGCAGTGTCTGCCATGGCATGCGCGGCAGAGAGATGATGAGCACGGCGGCACGGCGTGGGCGTGGGCATTTGAGCATGTCTAGCGCTAGAGGGTGCTTGGCGATGCTCGACAGTGGTAGCTGGTGCAGGGGTGCGAGGTGCTCGAGCACTTGACGCTCTGGCGCGTCAGAGCGCGGTCACATGCAGGCGTGCCACATACGTCTGGCGCGTGTTCTGGCCAATGCCGTGCATGGATGAGCCAGGGCCGTGCATGGTTAGTGTCCTTGTATGTTGGGGAAGCTCTGTGACATGGTGAAAGTGAGAGAGGAGGGCCAGAGAGATGAGTGGCATGGGTGGCCGGCATGGTGCACGACATGCTTTGCTAGGGTTCTTTTTCTCACTTTAAACGATGGTGCAAGTATATGGCATTGATGCAGCGGTTGCAGGGGAGTGTGATCATCACAAGATCAAAGTGGTTTAGGCTAAGAACCACTGGATAATGAAGTGTATCACTAAAGTTAGATGCTGCCTGCCAGGTGTTCGACACAATGGCCGCAAGAACAATTTATTTGAATTTTGGAAATCTTTTTGGTGCACTTCATTCTTATACTAAAGGTGATAGAATGGTGGTGGTGGTGTCCAATTTGGTGAAGATTTGCAAGAAATCAAATTTGGGTCCATCTTCTCTTTATCTCAAAGTCTCCACTTGTCAATTCATTTCTGGTCAACCTGGTCAAATCTAGCCATGGTGGTCAACATCAAAGTTGTTGACTTTGACATGGTCTTGGATGAGGTGTCAAGGGTTGACCAAGTTTGGTTTAAGAATATTGAATTGCAGGGGTGCAAAGTGGTGAAGATTTTATAAATGTGTCAAATGACCATTATCATATGTATGTTGAATTTGAAATTTTCTTTGATCTGAATTTGGTTTCTTCTATGCATTTGTGTTTATTTTTGATATATAAGAGTTTTAGAAGCAAGGGATCAAGCAATGGTGGCCTTGTGTGATGGTTTGCATAATTGAGTAATGTTGTATGTGAGTGAGTATTGAATTAATAGCATTTTCTTTTATTCTTCTCAAATTAGGGTTAGATGATCTGGTGTTAGGGTTTAAGCACCCTTGATCACTACTAAGCATTCATCATGGCAATTGCACAAAAGAAAATTCACTCTATGCATGAATTCTATATGTAGCACTATATGAATGAGAAAAGTTTTTTTGTTTGTGGTGAAAATTGAGTAATTGAGATGTCCCTCTTCTTCATTTATTATTGTTGAAACTTGGGATGTTACAGTAGTGCCCGGTTTTTCTTTGAAACTGGGTGGTTTGAAAGAAGTGACTTCTTCCCCTTGCTTAATGCAACTTGGTTTGGGCTCCATGTTGTAGCTAGGGCCCGCAACATTCTAGATTGGTAGGCTCACATGAGCTCAGGCCTTCATCAATATCTCAGGGGCTGGAGCCGAAACCTTGGGAGGGAAGGCAGGTTGGAGAAGACTGCCCTCTTGGCCCAGATTGAAGACCTGGATCGTCAAGCTGACTCCTTGGGCATTGATGACGAGGCTTGGGCGCTTCGTTATCACTTGGAGGAAAAACTGCTACAGATTTATAGACAGGAAGAAGAATATTGACATCAAAGGGGTAGGGTTAAGTGGGCACTACAGGGAGATGCAAACACTTCCTACTTTCATGTAGTGGAAATTGACAGACAACGGAAGTGTACAATTACTTCGCCTACGACCCCGACGGGATTATCTCCAAACCACGGTTGGTTCAGGAGCGTATATACGCCTTTTATCGTGAGCTGTTGGGCACATCGGTTGAGCGGATTTGTGGGCTGTCCCCGTCCATTTGGGGAGTGGCGGGACATGTTTCGGATACGGAAAACAAGGGGATGGCGCTCACCTTCTCTGAACAGGATTTGGAATCGATTTTCAAAGACATGAAATCCGATACAACTCCCGGCCCGGATGGCTTTCCGGTACTTTTCTTCAAGCAATGTTGGCTACTAGTCAAAAATGGAGTCCTCCACATCCTGTATGACTTTGTGCTGGGGAACATATATAGACATTGCGAGACTTAAGTTCGGCATTCTCTCGCTCATCCCCAAGGTTCCAGGGGCGGACCATATCTCGCAGTTCAGTCCTATAGCGCTCATTAATGTAATCTTCAAGATCGTCTCAAAAGCTTATGCGTTACGGCTAGATCCTATTGCCCACCGCATCATTAGCCCGTTCACATCAAGGGGAGGAACATTCTGGACAGCTCTCTGATTGAGATTGTTCATGAACTGAGAAGAAAGAAGCTCGGAGGCATTCTGCTTAAGCTTGATTTTGAAAAAGCGTACGACCGAGTGAATTGGGACTTTATGTCGGAGGTCCTTCGCTGCAAGGGTTTTGACGCGGGCGTCATTCACCGCATCTCACAGTTAGTGGCTGGAGGTCAAACAACGATTGCAATCAACGGTGAGATTGGGCTATTTTTTTAGAAATAAGAGAGGAGTTCGTCAAGTGGACCCGCTCTCTCCGCTCCTTTTCAACTTCATCGGCGAAGCCCTTTCCGGCATTCTTTTGGCTGCTACGGGGGCATGCCACATTCACGGGGTGGTGCCTCATTTGGTTCCCGGGGGAATCACCCATCTTCATTACGCCGATGACACACTCATTCTCATCCAGAACACTGCTTAAGACATCAAGAATCTGAAATTCTTGCTCGTGTTCTTCGAAGATATGTCGGGACTCAAGATTAACTATCACAAAAGCGAAGTGATCGGTATGGATCAACCTGAAGAAGAACAAGTTAGAATCGCGAATTTACTCAACTGTAGGCATGGGTCCTTCCCTTTCATGTACCTTGGTTTGTCAATCTCGGACATGAAATTAACTTTGGGGCAATGGCTCTTTCTTGTCAGGAAGCTGTGAATAAAAATTGAGCCCTTGCTTAGTAGATTGCTGTCCTCGGGTGGATGCTTAACCCTTTCCAATGCTTGTCTGGATAATCTGCCGATGTTTGATATGCGACTGTTCTTACTTCAGGACGGAATACACGCTAGATTTGACTTGCAACGGTCCAAATTCTACTAGGAGGGCTCTGGACCAAAGCGCAAATACCATCTTGTCAACTAGCCGGCGGTTTGTAGACCCAAAGCCTTGGGTGGTGTCGTTGCCTAATCGACAATACCTCGGAGGAGGGATCCTCACGAGGGGGAGAAGAAGTAGGGGCCATAGGGCGGAGTGCACGGGACGGTGTGCGCGAGTTACCCACCGAACACCCACGATGACAGGCCTACTGCTGCTTGTCCGGAATTATCAGGCGCTTGCGCGTTGTTACAATGGTTGTGGTTGTGCCTCTAGGGCTCCGGGATCCGGCTTATAAAGGCGCACGGATCTAGGGTTTACATGGAGAGTCCTAGCCGGATTACAGATAGCCTAACTACGGTACAACATCTTGTCGTGCACGTCACGGATCCGCCTTCCGTACATGTCGTACTGGATCCGGATTCCTCATGGGCCTCCATGGATCGGGTTACTCCTAAGGTCGGTACGGATCCGGCCTGCTGATCCGGGCTGGACTTCTTCCTTCATGATCAACAGCAACTGGGCGCCCGATGGGCCACATGCCTCATCACCATCTGTGGGCCACCCGGCTTGCCGGATCTAGCCTGTCGATGGTACACCCATGAAGTATACCCACAACAAGAGCCCCGAGTTCTCCGAGTTTCGCTGCAGTTTCCGCCATGCTTCTACCATAAATTTCCGGCATCGTTGGTAACGCGGAGAAACTTGAAGAGCTCCAACTTTGTATTTTCTTCTTTCTCAACTTTCGGTCGGAAAATGCTCCCATCCTGCGGGACTTCATCCATCGACATTCCGAAGAACATTTCCGGGTTACTCCCTGCTCGCGAATGGAAGCCAACTTACTTTCACGCGATTACCCGGAATCTTAAAAGACTCAAACGGTTTCGCCAATTCTGGCGCCATTTTCGCGCGATTTCCGCGGTAACTTATCTTTAGCCATTTTTACCGTTAGGGTTCAAGACACGTGTCACGCATCCAACGGTGCGACGCATGTTCCGACCACGGGATGCGGAACAATCTTATCCTTCAGCCTAAATATCGGCCGTCGACCTTTACCCTCATTCACCTCACATCTCTGCCGAGCGCCGCCCGAGAGCTCCTCCTCCGCCGCGCCGGAATCCCGTCGGAACGTCACCGGAGCATCACCGGAGAGAACCCGCCACCGTGGTGTTCTTCGTGTTCATAACTCCGGCGAGCCACCGCAACTCCAACCACCGCACGCCATTACGGTAACCTTCGAGCTCCAGTTTTGCGCCGTAGTTTGTAGGGATGAACTTGGAGAGGACGATGTGGGATCCGACTAAAGAAGTTTCCGCCAAACATTTTTGCTTCAGATGTCGTCAGCAACTCCACCTCCGACCTCGGAACCCATTATGGCGACCCCACTCTCCTCCGCCTCCTCCCTTCATTCCAATCAACCTGGATCCTTCAAAGGATTCCGGCAAGGAGGTGGCGGGGACCTCTGCTCACCGGAGAAAACCTCCGGGGCGGGTCAGACGGAGCACCAAGCGGACGAGGCCACAAAGAAAACGAAGCGAGACTCCGAAGCCAAAGGAAAATGGTGGCCATGTACCACCACCGAGATGGAGTTAAAGAACCTCGAATCGGAAGGCTTTCGCCCGGAAGCTGGAGGTCAGTTCCGGATGAACCTGCTCCGGCTCCGAGGGACGATGAGATGGTGCTGACAAAAGCAACGGTGGAGCGCGGATTTTCGTTTCCGCCTTCGAATTTTTCGAGATTCTGAAGACGTATGGGCTCCAACCTCACAACATATCTCCAAACTCCGTGCTCGCCATTAGCAACCACGTCGCCTCTGCGAAGGCCATCTCCGGGTAACCCCCGAGATTTCTCTGTTCCAACATTTTTCTCTGTCAAGAAGATCCGGCAGGTGGCGAGCTCGCCACATGCGGATCCATCACTTATGCCCGCCGGGCCGCGTCTACCCTCAACCGACCGTCACGAATCCGCGGTACTGGTCCGCGGGCTTTTTCTATCCGAAGGACGTCTCCGACCCCGCGAGCGAAAAGAAACTTCCTGCCTTTAAGAACCCCGCCGTCGAGCTTCGTCATGGGCTTCCCCCACTTCTCGAGAGCTCGCCTCGCTAGGCATGGGCGGATCTCACGGAGGAAGCTAACGGGGAAGGACTTACCCTTTCTGGTTCACCAAGCGGATCCAACCGCTGCAACACAGGGACCGCCTGATGTTTGAGTATACGGGCGCGATCCAATGCGCGCCACCAAAGACAACCTTTCGGCCGACGCCCTCGACAAAAGGATCCGGGTCCTCATCAAGATCTCACGTGAACTCCATGTTCACGTGTGTAACAAAGACATCCATACAAATGGATCCGGAACTGCGGTACGTCGCTTGACTTTGGTCTACTGTTTTTCTCACTTTCTTCATCTAAGTGTTTAACTTTGTACTAGCTCGAGGCGCTTGAAAATGAACTCGGAACTCTCCTACGAGTCCCATCCAGCAACATGGACCCGAAGCCGAGGCGGAAGCTCCCGAGGCTTTCCGCCCGCTAAGAGGAAGAAGCCGCACCTTCCAGCCCTCGTGCAAAGCGTGCCCGCAAGTGCCCAGCACTGCGGCCACCCGGAAGTTGGAGGCGGAAAAGAAACGCCTTTCGCTAATTAACACCGGCAAGGACAATGCCCCCACTTCTTCAAACCCTCGGGTAAACGTTCACTTCCGAGACCCAAGTTTTGATTCAACACTCGCTCTTATACTTGTATGTTTCTTACTGAAGCTCCGCAAGCCTCCCAAGGCCCCAAAGACCCTTCGGAAAACCAAACCATCTCCGCTCCCGTTCCTATTACTCCTGATGCGGAGTTCCGCCTAAAGCTTCATCCACCTCTAAGCCGGATCCGAAGGACATCATAAACGTTGATGATCTTCCTGAAGACCCCGCTCATCATGGCGACTCCGCCAAGGGGACCTCCTCACCGATTCCTCCGCCAGATCAACCAAGCTCCGCGTTCGCGGAGCCCACCGAAGAGGAACAGGAGCAAAAGGTTAAGCTCCTCCAAGTGACCAACGCGACCCGAGTTCACCTCCAACCAACTCCGTCCTTCCGAAGCTCACCCTTTCACAACGTCACGCGGAAGTTTCCGCCATGTTGAATAAAGTGTGGGGTAAACCGGAGGAGGAGGTGCGTGAACTCGCCGACCTGGAGGTCAGCCTGAAGGATTTTTTCGCCAAGCACAGGGAAGTGCGGCAGGTAATACTACTAGCCCCAAGCATTGGGTGATATATTTCCGTGTAACATGTATTAGCCGATGCTTTCCGAAAAATGTACCTGAGGCGGAAATTTTAAAATTTTTGTACCAAGACTTTGAATTCCTCAAGCCCCAAGATTTTAAATATCCGACTAACTCCTCTGCCAGACCACGCACGAGGAACCTGCGCGTACATGTGCTGGAGCAGATCACGGAGATCGAAGGGCTGCGCCGACGCGGAAAATGGCCGAAGGCTATCCAGCTGAGACCCGCCTTCAAGGTACTAGATCCGAGTTTTACTGTTGGTTTTGATATAGCTTTTCCGGATGCATAATATGTACCATTCTGTCTTCGTGCAGAAGAAACTGCCAAGCACTCCAAATGGGACGAGCTGTCCGCTAGGGTCCAGGTGCTGGAGGCGGAAAATGAATCCCTCAAAGATTTTGTGAAGACCTCCGCCTCTCAGGAACATCAAGCGAGGAAGGAGCTGCGCGAAAAACATGCCCGCGACTTGGCGGAGCTGAATGACAAACTGGAGAAAAGCCAGGGCCGCGTGATTTCCGTGATATCCAAGAACAAAGCTCTGGAAGCGGAGGCGGAGGCCATTGACAAACTTATCTTCCGTAACCGTGTTTCTGCTCCGGCCATCTTGCAAACTTTTTCTCTAACGGAACTGCTTCTTCTTCCACAGCGAGCCTTGGCTTCGAATGGACAAAAGAGTCAAACCTTACGAGGACGGAGGCATACGATGAAGCGCGTATATCAATTGACAAGTTATTTGGAGCCTGTCGCGGAATCGCCATGGCTCGTCTCGAAGAAGGCCAAAACCACTCATCGATACGATGACCAAAC
Organism: Lolium multiflorum; assembly: GCA_030979885.1. NCBI lineage: Eukaryota > Viridiplantae > Streptophyta > Magnoliopsida > Poales > Poaceae > Lolium > Lolium multiflorum. The sequence continues at coordinate 100,499,385 of CM061750.1, read as the reverse complement.
TTATGGGACTGGTGCGGAGTTCATCAAGGACTGGCAGAGTTCTTCAGCACGCGGAGTCGCCTCTAGTCTTAGCCACGTGCAAGGCTCACTTCCCCTCGCTCACCTGCTGCTGGCGGAGCCCAAGGGTTCCGACATGAGTGCCCTCCTCGCGGAAACCGAAGGCTATGAGCAGTTGTTCGTCGCGAGTGGATCACTCGTTCGGTATAACAAGCACGATCGCCGAAGGATTTTCCGATGCGAGGAAGAAGCAGGTGAGCCGGAGTATGGGGAAGGATCCGGGTCAAGCGGCGAGCATTCCGGAGGGCTCTGACGGCCGCTCACTGATTGGATGATGTGATGATGGCTCCAACTACCAGCAGTCGAGGAGGAGGACTCCGAGTAGATCTCCTGTTTTAAACAATGAAACAAGTTGCATCATTTTGGCCCCAGTGGGTTTGTAATAAGACTTAAATTTTTAAGTAGCTAGGGACGAAACAACTATGCATGGGCGAAACAACTTATCCTGCTATCCGTTAATATTATTTCTGCATGTTTCGTTTATGTCGGAAAGCAAGTGCGATATCGTTGTTTTCCGGCGCTCGCTTGACCTTCCGCGAGCCGGAAGACCGTAGCTGACGCTCGCGAGAAACCCAATGGTAATCCGTCAATAACCGCGGAAACAAGCCCCCAAGCATAGGTGCCGGAAATCGCTACTAGGAATCCACGAGTTCGCAACAGATAACAATTTAATCATAAAACTTAAACTTACGTCCTGATGGACGATTTTCGAAAATCACAACTTTCATACACGCCTAGGCGGAAATATCCGCGGTTTTAGTCGGAAAATATACATGATCAAAAAATGAACAAGTAAAGGAGGTAAATGACTCAAAGAGTGAACCATAAGCTTTATTTCATTGATCATATATAACTATTACAGAGTTTCAGGAGAAATATGCTAAGTGTGGAAAGGACGTAGTGTGCAATGTTCCAGGGACGATCTGTCTCGTCGTAGATGTCGTCGGATCCTCACGCTTGCGTTTCCGGCGCCAATTGGCAGGTCTGTCTCTTAGCTCGCGGAAATCAACAAGGTAGTATGACCCGTTGTGAAGCACTTTGCTAACGACGAAGGGTCCTTCCCATGGAGATTGCAGCTTATGGTCTTTCACCTGTCGAAGGCGGAGGACCAGGTCTCCCTGCCATGAAGGAGCGATTCCGTACTCGACACCGTGATAACGTCGAGTTTCGTCTGGTAGATGGCGGAACGCTGGTCAGCTAAGTTCCGAGCTTCTTCGATCAGGTCCACAGATAGCTGTGGCCTCGTCACTGTTTCTTCATTGTAGGCGGAAACTCGCGGTGAATCGTGGATGATGTCGGAGGGAATCACGGCTTCGGATCCATATACCAGGAAAAATGGTGTAAACCCTGTTGACCTGTTAGGGGTGGTTCGCAAACTCCACAAGACAACGTCCACGTCAAGCTCCGGCTGCTCGTCGAGCGGTTCTTCAAGGCGTGGCTTGATTCCTGATAATATTAGACCGTTAGCCCTTTCAACTTGACCATTGGATTGTGGGTGAGCCACAGATGCAAGGTCCAATCGAATCCCCATGGTCTCACAATAATCCTTTAATTCTCCCTGAGCGAAGTTTGTGCCATTATCTGTGATGCTGTGTGGGATGTCGAATCTCATTACGAGGCTGCAGACAAATTTTAGTGCCGTAGCACCGTCGGCTTTTCTCACCGGCTTTGCCTCTATCCACTTGCTGAATTTGTCAACAGCGACCAAGAGGTATTCGCAACCACCAGGAGATGATCTTTTTAACTTACCAACCATATCAAGCCCCCACCGCAAATGGCCAGGTGATAGGTATGGTCCTCAGCTCTTGAGCCGGAGCGTTTGGTTGAGTAGCGTAGTATGCAACCTCGGCAGGGTTCGACTATTTTGTTCGTCTTTGGTGAGCCGCAAAAACCTAACCGAAAAGCTTTTGCAACGAGTGACCGGGGCGGCATGATGCCCGCAATCCCCTGCGTGGATCTCTCCGAGGATTTCAATGCCATCTTGATTAGAGACGCATTTGAGAAATACCCGTTGCGCTTCGTTTGTAGAGCTGTCCATCAACTATTGTGTAGGATCTTGCTCGTCGATGATCTGTCGTGCGGGGACCTCGTTCCGGCAACTTCCGATCGATGAGGTAGTCCAGAAAGGCTGTGTCCAAGCGGAATGATAGCCATCACCTCTTTGGCCGGAGATACTGCCACCTGGGTTTTCCGGGTTAGCGCCCTTCACCGAGGGTATCCCGAGATGGAAAATTCCAGGCGGAATTGGCTTCCTCCCGGATCCGAGCTTGGACAGCATGTCTGCCGCTGTGTTGTCGTCTCTCCGGACATACTTGACTTCGTATCCTAGAAAGCACTTGGCGATCTCGTCAACTTCGTCTCTGTAAGCCGCCATGACGGAATTTCTGCGTTCCAGGTTCCGGCTACTTGTGTGCCACGGTCGGAATCTCGATGATATGCTTGATCCCTATTTCCTTAGCGATGCAATCCGTGTAGTAGAGCCTCGTATCGCCATGTTGTTTGTAGCTTCGAAGTGAATCGCAAGACATATTGCAGTTCTTCTCCGGTAGGGGACTTCGGTGACTCCGGCTCGAGCCTTGATGCTGCTTGGATCCGTCAGTGCCATGTCTCTGGTTCCGGCTCAGACTCGCATCCGGGCCTCTGTCCAATCTGCGAAATCTGCCAAAACCTGGGATTTGACCGCGGTCCTGGCTTTATAGGTGATGTCGAGGCGGATAATTCAATGCCCCATTTTTACTGCGTCCTGTTGCGTCGCATTGTTGAGAATTGTTGACAGGAGCTTTGCTCACGCATCGGGATGTTCTTGGAAGTAGTGTCTCAGCTTCCGTTGCCCAGAATACTCCGTAGGCTAACTTGAAAGTGGGGTAGCGCTGTTTGGATTCCGTGAGGACTTCACTAATATAGTAAACTGGCCTTTGGACTCCATATTCGTGACCTTCTTCCTGTCTTTCCACCACGATAACGAGGCTGATGACCCTGTTGGTGGCTGCCTGTAAAGGAGCATAGGCTCGACTCTCCTGGAGCTGCTGGATAGGTGGGGAGGTAAGTATCTCCTTCAACCCTTGTAGTGCCGCATCTGCTGCCTCGTCCTGCACAAACTGTCTTTTCTTCAACAGCTGTAGGAAGTGCCTTCTCGCCAAGACGGCTAAACCTGCTGATTGCTGCGACGCAGCCAAGAAGTTGCACATCTTTGAGACAAGTTGGCCTCTTTATGCACAAAATTGCCTTGATTTTCTCGGGTTCACTTCAATGCCCTGTTAGAGACAATGAAGCCAAGGAGTTTTCCACTGGCACGCCAAAGACGCACTTCAGCGGATTCAACATCATCTTGTACCACGGAGGTTCTCAAAGGTTTCGTGAGATCGCTAATCAAGTCGGATCCTTTCCGAGTCATGACCGCGATGTCGTCGACGTAAGCGTGTACGTTCCGGCCGATCCGGTCCTTCAAGCACCGCTGCATCGTACGTTGGTAGGTGGCTGCGTTTTTCAAGCCAAAGGGCATAGTAACATAGCAGTAAGTGCCAAACGGGGTGATGAACGAGGTCGCCTTTTGGTCGGACTCCTTCATCCGGATCGGTGATAACCGGAATACGCATCAAGAAAACACAGAGCCTGCCGTCGAATCAATGACTTGGTCAATGCGCGAGGGGAAACGGATCCTTCGGGCAATGTTTGTTCAAGCCGGAGTAATCGATGCACATTCTTAGTATTACGGTGTTCTTTTTGGGTACAAGGACGATTTGCGACCCAATCGGTGTGGATAACTTCTACAAAACCTGCCTCTAGTAACTTAGCTAATTCCATTCCTATGGCGCGGCGCTTCTTATCTCCAAAGCGTCGCATAGCTTGCTTCACCGGTTTAGCCCCGGATTTATATTGAGGTAGTGCTCGCGAGTTCCCTAGGTACTCCGGACATGTGAAGGTTGCCATGCGAAGATATCCATGTTAGCGCGGAGGAACTCGACGAGCGCTTTCCTATTTGGGGTCCATATTGGCTCCGATTGAGACTTGCTTGCTATCGTCGCCTTCCTTGAAGCTGACTTTTTGGTCTCTATCGCGGCCTTGAAGGACGCCTTTGTCTTCGAGATTTGCTTCTTGGTGGTGCATCTCGCCGGATCCACGCGGCTCGTAGCCTTTCAGCTCCTCTCCGGATATCACGTACTGCGAAGGCGGCTTCGCCCAACTCGCACTCATGAGCCTTTTTGTAGTCTCCGGATATGGTAATCATACCTTTAGGACCCGGAATCTTGAGTTTGTGTAGATGTAGCACGCCTGCGTGAAACTTGTGGTAGGTGGGCCTGCCGAAGATTACGTGATAGGAGCTCTTGAAGGGCACAACTTCAAATGTGATCCTTTCTTCGCGGAAATTGTGAACATCGCCAAAGGCCACGGGAAGTGATGCTGCCGAGGGAATTTGCCTTCTTACCCGGAACCACGCCATGAAACTCGTCGTGCTGTGTTTGAGCTGTTCCTTGGTGAGGTTCATCCGCTCCCGAGTCTCCAGGTACATGATGTTCAAGGCTCCACCATCCATGAGGCACTTGGAGAAATCATACCCGTCATGGGACTTACAACCAAGGCGTAGCACTCCTTTGGCAATGATGGGTGATCCTCTCTGTCAAATGTGCACGGGATTTCACCATCTGACGCGTCATGCACGGCGAACTATGGCGTTCGGATCCGAGCGCATGTTGGCACGAAAGTGTGGTAAGCCCCCACGCTCTTTTGTCAAATGGGTTGGTCCCGCTTCGACTTGGGGTCCGGCGAGTTATCATCCTCTTCCATTGCCTCGGAACTATCCTCATCCTTGTCCTTGTTCTTGCCCTTGCCTCCTTGGCGCTTCCGGCTGCTTGTATCCTGCTCCGGGTCGTTCTTTAGATCGCTGACCCACTTGCTGCGATTGGTGTGTGTGGACTTCCCGTAATCGATCCAAGTGGCCAGGCAGGCATGTCCCTATACTCTTCGTAGGTTTGCGGGGCGCGGGATCCGCCACCGTGGCCTCGAGCCCTGCGGCCCTCCCGGCTCCGCCACCACGGCCGCGTCCTCTTCCGCCTCCCGAACCTCCGCGAAACGCCACGGCGACCAAGTCGGATCCGCCGCTCTTCCGGTCATCAGGATTTTTGCGTTTGTGGCCGCTGTTGCCGTTATCACGATTCTTCTTTTGTTGGTGTAAGGGGATTGCTGTGGCCGCGATATCACCTGCGTCGTCATCGGCGGCAGTGTGGTCGGCAATGGAGATCATCTCATCCAAAGTTAACTTATTTGCATTAGCTAAACAAGTGAGCTTGTGCCGCAGCAGTCCTCCTCTTTGCAGTCCGCCGATGAAGGCGTACATGGCAGTGGTGTGGTCGACGTTTCGCACTCGTTCACGCCAACCACCGTGTAAGGAAGTTTCTTGAGGATTCTCCCTTCTTCTGGATACAGGCTTGCAAGTCGCTTGCCGTGGCAGTCTTTTGTAGGTGCCCCTAAAATGTTTCTCGAAAGCTGTTTTCAGGTCGAACCAACAAAAGATGGTGTTCTTCTCGAGGTCGCTGGCCAGATCCGGGCTGGCCCTACAAGATATAACTGGAGCATGCGCAAGCGATATTAGGGGTTCCTCTGGCAAAGGTTACTGCATTGTAGTAGTCCTCAATCCAGGTATCCGGCCTTTCGGTGCCATCATAATGCTTCAAGTTTCCGGGTAGCTTGAGGGAGCTCCTTGGCTTTGGTTCCTCTCGAATCATCCGCCAAAGCACTTTGGTCCGATGTAGTCGGTTCGTATTCGTTGAGGCGTTCCCGTGCGTCGCGCGAGCCGTGTCGGGGATTTTGAGCGAGAGCGAGATCTCCGGCCGCCACCTCCGCCTCCACCTCCGTCGCCACCGCTGGGTGGTGGTGAGGGAGATGCGAGGGGGCCGATCCGACCTCCTTCCGCCTTCATACTCTCCCGGCCTTCCGGTGGCTCCGGCTCTGTGCTGCCTTCGTCGTGGCGGCTGCCCCGGTCGTTCCTGCTCCGGCGAGGTTCCGGGTCGCGCTCCTCATTCCGGCTCCTCCGGGCTCCGGGTCGTGTCCTTGGCTTCTGCGAGGCTCGTGGTCGCGTTCTGACTCCGACGAGGCTCCCGCTCGCGGTTTTGGTTCCGGCCTGAGTTGCCCTCCCCTTCCTGTCTCTAGGAGCCGGCATCGCGTCGCGAATGCCGCCCGCCCATGGCCATGGGAATTCCGGCAGGACTGCGGTCGGGGGTAGCGGAGGACGCGAAGCTCGGGGTGGTGGTGATGGAACACGGTATTTGTCTCTACCGGTGTACATTGGGCCCTTACCCCTTGCTGGGTCTCTCGGAGTTGAATCCGAAGGAACCGGGATCGGGTTTGGGTGCTCTCTTGCTTCTCTCCGGCGTTCCGTGGAACCGGTGCGCGATTCATCATCACGGTGTTGATCTCTGGGGCGTCCTTCCGCGGTGGATACGCAAATATCCGGGTTGGATGCCAACTGCGTGAAGTATCTGCCTTGCTTTGTTGCTGCACTGCTGAAGCAACGAGCTTTCGGACAGTCGATGTCAATCTCCTCATCCTTCTTTTTCAGGAGTTCCGCGGCTTTCGTCATGTTGTCCTTCGGGGTGGCAAGCGGTTGCTGCCCCGTTGGAGTTGCGAAGGTGATCCTGCGGGGAGTTATCATGTCACGCCGGAGCTTTTCGACCTCATGATGAGCTTCAACGATCTTGGCCTTGCTGAATACTAAAAAGATGAACATTTCTCTGCTCCTCAAATGGGTTTGGAGACTGTATCAGGACGAGGACATCATTTGGGCTGGTCTTATCCGTGGCAAGTATCATGATGCTGACAACATCCTAACATGCTCAAGACAGGGAGGGTCCCAGTTCTTGAAAGGCTTACACAAGGTCAAACAGTTCTTTGGTTTGGGGGCAAAGTTTCTAGTTAGGGATGGGCGTCGCACACGGTTTTGGTTAGATCAATGTTGTGGGGTTTCTCTTCTCAAGGATCGGTTCCCCTTACTCTTTTCCATCTGGATGAGACGGAGCTGGCGGTTGCTCAGGCCCTTTCAGAGGAAGGGGTGGATATCAGGTTGCGTCGCTCACTGGACCAGGAGGGTATGGGACAGTGGCACCAACTCTGTGACAGTGGTCTCTAGTGTCCAATTATCCCAGGGCAAGGACAAGGTTATTTGGTCCCTGGAACCGTCGGGTAGGTACTCGGTTAGCTCCATGTATGAAAAACTTTGCAGGGGGCGACGGTGGCTCATGCAAAAGACATGTGGAGGGTAGCTGTTCCTTGAAGATCAATTTTTTTGCTTGGGAACTAGCTCTTGACAAGCTGCCATCTAATATCCAGATTGCCACACGTCTTGGCCCGTCGGACGACACCTGCGCTTTGTGCGGTTCTCCGGAAGATGCGGCACACATTTTCTTCTCCTGCTCCTTGGCATCGTTTGCCTGGAGTGTCCTACGCCAGTTTCTAGGGTGCAACTGGAGACCCGCGAACTTCGCCTAGTTCCATCACATTACTCTCTAGTTTGGTGGGTCTCCTCCATAGATTGCTTTGGTTGCTGCTTTTAGCGCAGTTGTGGGCGTTGTGGCTCATTCGTAATAAGCTTACTATCAAAAAGAAAGTGCCTAACCACCCCACTGATGTTATCTACAAAACCATGCTGCTCTTGCAGCTGCGAAGTATAAACTCCAAGACTAGGAATCAGGAGGGCCTATGCTGGATGACCAACGAGTTTCGAGAGTTGTACTCTACCCTGCGTCCAAGCCTCTGAAGCTGAAGACATCGCTCCTTCCACGCTGGGGTCTTGTGCCTGGAGATGATGCTTTTGGTGTGCTGTTTTCTGTGTTTAGAGTCTTTGCCTCCTGTTTTAGCATGATGGTTGTTCCGTGTTAGTTCGTAATTTGGTTGGCTAAGCTGTATGCCGCAGCGGCTATAATAACTTTGTTAAACCTTTCCAGGCTTTATTGATTTAAAGTTGGGCCGTCAAGCCTTTTATCTAAAAAAGAATGAGCGTATAACCCCATATTAGCTATCCGTTCGACGAAATGTTACCTACCCCATATGTATGTGGGACGATAGGAGATCATTTAATACCGGAGGCAGAGGCATAGTAGGCGAAATAAGATTATAGACCTAATTAGTGGAGGGAACGTAGCTGTTATGATAAACTAGATATTACCCCACGTTTTGCTACGAGATCTGAGTACGTAGTAAAACCGGTGAGGCGTCAATCAAAACTGTCGATTACCAGTAGCCTTGGCATGACAAATATTGCTCCCAAAAACAAAAATACCAATAAGTAAATATAACAAGACTTAGAGAAAGGTAAAAAGTAAATCATAGTGAACCATTTACATACACCAGATTAATTAAGTTTTATCCCTTCCCTCTGTGATCAATTGTTTTGTGAGCATAAACACAACTTAATGTCTGCGGGGTGCATAAGAATAGCCAAACTATACCCAAAAAACAATATAGCATTGACATGGATCAACGGTAACAGCGTTGCACACAACCTAGGGCAATTAGGTAGAGTTAAGCAGGTGTTTACACTATTCATCGCCTCCCTACGTGTTGGCACTAATCAAAAAATATTGTAAAATGTTTTCTATTTAATCAATATACGTGTTGCATCTGGAGTGCATGTGGAAGTTCCTAGTTAAGAGGGCTCCATCAAGAGATAAATGGGACGACCTCCCACGGCTAGCCACTTCCATTAGGATGTGTGACTAACACAGTTTTGATAGGTTTTGATAGCTTCTAGGATCGGGGGTGCTTCCTCTCCCAGATGGCGTCAGGCTTTACCTGGGCCCGGTGCTAGGGAAGATGATAGTGAAAACCTCTAGAGGGTACCAGTGGGAGATAAACATCAAGGAGGTCAGTGGCAAAGCTGTCCTGAAAGCTGGCTGGACACATTTCTCCATCCCCACAATTAGAAGATTGCCTACTTGCTCTTCTTCAAGAAGCATAGTGAGAAGGAGAACAATGTGGTCGTCTTCGACTACTCGTGCTACGAGGTTGTTGGAGGTGCCCTCAGCACCCTGAGTGCATGAAGAGGCTTGATGGGGATGAGTAGTGATCCACACTGGCCTGCCTGCTGCTAAATAATCATTGCTGATGAAGTTCTCCTGCCTTAGTTGCCATATGGACATGCCTAAGTACTCGCCGTACCGTAATTACTATCTATTACTACTAAAATAACTTGCTAGTATGCCATGGTATTGCTGATCTTGTTGTTCTTCGTGTTTTTGATGTTCTTGCTATTGCTATGGTAACCTCACCACTTCTGAGAAGAGGTTACTATAGCGCCTCAATGCTACACATCCAAACACATGACAATGTGAGCAACATTGAGGTAAGCATGTTTACGCACCCAATCAAATAACCGCACTCACTATCTCTTCTAGGCCTTGAAAAGTTCCACCCGACGACCAAACAAAGCCCATAACGTGGCTTTTGGGTCATTTCTCCCCAGCCATGCCTCCAAACGACATGCTCCCAGGAGCCCCAAAATAGGTCCGGGCAACCAATCACGCTTAGAGTATGCCCAAACATACTTGCACTTACTAAGTTGTTGTTTGTTGGTTAGTGACCCACCTCTGTGGCAAGCGTTTAGTGTTCGTTACATCTATCAACAGCTGAAGACATGTGTTGGGCTTTTACAGTGCTATGCTAGTATGGTGAGAGACTTGATCCCTAAAAAACAACCGATTCATAATAACATGATATTAATATAGATATATCCAGATATATTTGAAATGTAGATATATTTATTTTAATGGCAAGTAATATAGATCGGAGAGAGTAGTAGTACGATAAAATCTGAATAATTGCTGTTTTTTGGTGGTGTACACGGACACGGTCACTCAACGACAGAAAAAAAGAGCATATGTTGCTGAAAATCTGTGGAGGGGCGCACGGAGCACACCGGCGTGGAGAAGATTCCTTCTCCGGGGCGCACGGTTCCCGACCAACAAATGGACGTCGGAGGAGCGCCGGCGTAGCTGATTCCTTCTCGCTATCGTCGTCTTCCGGCACGCTGTCCACAGCCTAGTCGCGCTATTAAAACCAGTGCATTGATGATTTCCGTTACAGCTTAGCTGTAGCGCCGCCCTGTGATCCGTGGCAGCGGCCGGCGGCGGCCAGCAGTGCAGAGCCGCCGTACGTTAAGCAGTCAACTGGGCCGACCACACCTGAGGCCGAGACGAGAGTGAGTAGTGAACAGGAACAACACACACGTACGTATCACGGGGAGGTCAGGTGAGTGAGGTCGGCACAGCCGCGAGCCGGTGGTGGTGGTCGCCTCTCCTATCATCGTCTCGCTTCCCTTTTCTTTTGTCCATCTCTCAGTTCCGAGTTCTCTCTCTCGCTCCCGCCCTCCGTCGCGCTCGTCCGGGGAGCGGCAGAGAAATGCGACGGCGATGCTCCCCTCCTGCTCCCTCCCTGCCCTAACCCTAGCCCTAGCCCACCTGCCTGCCGCCACTCCCGCTCCCCGCCGCCGCCGCGTCTTCGCCGCACCGCCCGCCGCCGTCTACAAGCCCCCGCCGCCGCGGCAGCCCTCCCGCCGCCGCGTCGTCGCCGCCTACAAGCCCCCGCCGCGGCAGCCCTACCGCCGCCGTCCCGGCCCCGCCCCGCGCCCGTCCAATGCGCCCCCGCCTCCCCCGCCCGGCCCCGGGGGAGAGGAGGAGCAGCTGGAGGCGGCGATCTTCGACTTCATGCGCAGCTCCAGCAAGCCCGGCGCCTTCCCCACCCGCGCCGAGCTCCTCGCCGCCGGACGCGCCGACCTCGCCGCCGCCGTCCAGTCCAGCGGCGGCTGGCTCTCCCTCGGATGGTCCTCTGGCGACGCGCGGCCGCCGGCGACGGCCTCTTCGCCCGGACTCGGCGTGCACCCCGACTACCCGCCCCTAGCACCAGACGCCGTGGCCGCCGCGGCGGCGGCTCCCGGGAGGTTGGTAATTCAGTTGCTCTACTGTTGAACCGTTCATCATCTGTTTATTGCTCTATCGTGCACGTTATCCCTGTAAACTCCGCATGTTTCAGGGAGGCAGAAGCATCGCCCTCTGGGTCTGGGACGCAACCGGAGACGGAGGAGATGCCGTGGGTGCCTGCTAAGCCTCGTTTGATTCGTTTCTTCTCTTGTTTGACATGCTGCTTCCTTACTGATTTCGCTTTTTCCTCCGTTATTGTTTGCAGGGAGGCTGGGTCTGGGGCAGGCCTGGAGGGGATGCTCACGAGGCTGCAGAGGGAGAGGGAGCGTGCACGCCCACCACGACAGAGCAAAACCAAAGTGGGAGGGCGAGGTGTAAATGGTGGTATGTGTGGTTTTTCAATTGTCTGCACATTTGCCACGAATCTGCAACAAACTATGGCATTATATTGTTCCTTCCTTTGTTTTTGTCATAGTAGTAATTTGTTCTGTTTGGTAGCTTTGTTATCATCTAAGTTCTTCATAACATTATTACCACCTAATTCAAGAGGCCATACCCCCCAGTAGCCTATGATTTGCAAAAACATTTTCTAATTAGTGGCTGCTTTAAGACCGAATGCATGTTTTCCTCAGTGCTCTGTTAGTATCAACAGCTAAAGGCTTCCGCATTGTAGACTTTTGAGACTTCTAGACTAAAATTTAAAGACTTCCACCTTTTACAATGTCATTCAAAAATGGCGTTGGTTTGTTATTGTTAGACAACCCGTGGAATAATCATGTCCGTGAAAGTTCATTTTGGATGTGCCATTTACTTTGCTTTCTAGCTCTTCGGTTCTTCGTTTTATATATAACTGTATACTCGTGTGTTGCATATATGCAGCTTTGATGAATCATAATGGAGCTCCTAGTCACACTATGACTGGTGGCATGCACAGTCCAAGGATACCTGAGAACGGAAATATACATAGCTCTCATTCTCAAAATGGAATACTAGATGACAAGAAATCAGGGAGTTCTGCTAATAATGCATGGCGAAGATGGTCACTTGACAAGAGTGGGCTTAGTGATTTTCAAGGTTATATGTTCAACTTAATTTTCTCTTATTGTGCATCATATTTGTTACTAGATGATCTTAGTACAATTGCTTGCTGACATTTGTAATACAATTGCAGCTGCTGAGATCCATCCTTCTGAGGGCAGAAGTTTACCGAAACGTGCTGACCTCGACACTGCATTGGTAAAAGATGATGTTCCTGGACCATCTAATGGTGTGGCTACAAGCGATTTTCCTAGTGACCATGTAGGGTCTGAAAGAGATGAGATACATGCCCGTCTTCAGAATTTGGAAGTGGATCTTACTGATGCTCTTAAGACACTAAGATCAAGATTCGACAGTGTTTTGACAGACATGGTGTGTATATATCTCTTCATATCATCTTCTTTTACTTGTGTATCTTTTGTTGTGAATTCTCCACTTGTTCTGCAATTGTAAACTCTGTACCTTGTAGTGGACATGGTTTTACTGTTCCGAAAACACACAAGTGGATAAGATTTTGCTTGCTCTATACACCTAAATGTCTGCCTGCATTGTACCCTCTCCCATCACAAAAATGTGCCATCATGAGAAGAATGCAGTCAAATACTTTAAACTTTGAATGAGAGTATGTTTTGAGTTCATTTGCCAACACAACCTGTAGATTTTGTAGTAACAGATTTAGCGTTTCCAGCTATCCCTTACCTTTCATGTAATGTTGTAATTTTGCTACAATGATTTGGTTTACACATTATTACATGTTCTGAGGTTAACAGAATCATCTTACTGTTGGTAATTAGCAATTTGGCATAGTAAAGATTCAGCCTGAATCAAGGGATATCTTTGTTCTGTTGTACGAAGTAAGTGATAATTGGGCCCAGCAGACCTTGCTATGAATTTGAATGATATTTGGTGATCTTGATGTATCTCACATTGAGCTTTCTAGAGGCATTATACTTCTTCTAAGAATCCAACTTTGTTATTTCATTTTCCAGTCAAATGGTGATGGAACAAATGTGCTGAATGGGCTTTCTGATGATTGGGAATTTGAAGAGACAAAGGTAATGCATGCCCAGGAAGAACTACGGTCAATCCGCGCCAAAATAGCAGTACTAGAAGGCAAGATGGCACTTGAAATAATGTATGCCCATCTCATGATTGAATATTGATCTACGCTTTGCATCTCATATCATTCTCTTTTATTAATTATAATCTCATGATATCAGTGAAAGGAACAAAATAATTGAAGAGAAGCAAATGAGGCTTGATGAAGTTGAGAAGGCTTTGAGTGAGCTCCGCACAGTTTGTATTGTGTGGCCCAATCCTGCTTCAGAAGTTCTATTGACCGGTTCTTTTGATGGGTGGACAAGTCAAGTTAGTACCTGTTTTGAGTCTCTTTTATCATTGTTAAATATATTTGAATTTTACGAAGTAACTGAAAAGTAGGTGTCCGTTAAAGGTTTCACTGTAGGCCACCTTTTGTTACTTGTCCAGTGAATTCCATCGAATTTCGCTTTGAGTTGATAATTAATAAACAGTGAAACCTGACTATATTGCTTCACTTCTAGGTTTGCAAATGCAACTTACTGCCAACACCTTATCATTTGATATTAATTTGTTTCTGATACGGTCGCAAAACAAGCATCAGATAAGGTTAGATGTAGTAAATGTTTTTTTTTTACATGGAAACCCTATATCTTAAAGAACTTGCCAAGGTTGGTGCATTTCACACACAAGTAACTTATGAACTAGCGACATGGTAGACGAGCTTATATTAAGTGGAAAACTGAAGCAGTAGCGATGTTACATGAGCTTCAGTAGGTAAAGCCTAGTAACAAGTATTTATCTGTATTTAGTGCATTTTGCCGAGATTTTGTCAGTTGTGGGAGGATAATGGTCACATGATTGACATGCCCAAAATGATGTTCTTCCATTCAAGCACTTATAGGAGGATTACTAGATGTCGAGGGCTAAACTGTAGCTGAGTTTTTGTTTGCTATTTGATATTTGCATTTCCTGGAAGTATGTAAAAAAAGCAATCAGTAGAATAATCTTAATAAATATGACGTTTAGCTTGGAGTAGGAAATATGAATTTGTATGCCATTTGACCTCTCTTTACACCCCTTTAATATAACTTTCAAAATACTGAATATCCAATATTTTAAAGTACATCTGTGAGATATTGTTTTATTTGCGCTGTGTAGTAAAGCTAGTCTCCTTGTCAGTACCTATAGTTATGTGCTTTGCATTCTTAATTAAGGAGTCCATGTTTAGACTGGAAACTGGAAATATAACTGCCATCTTGTCCCTGATGATAATCTAACAGTGAACTGCTTCCTTGCTGCAGAGAAGAATGGAAAGATCAGAGAGAGGCATTTTTTCCTTAAACCTGAGGTTGTATCCAGGTAGATATGAGGTAATGGTGCGATATTATGCTTCCATCATCACTAATTTTACATCATCTAATAGTAATACGTTTGTGGTTCAGATTAAATTTATTGTTGATGGTGTGTGGAAGAATGACCCGCTGCGCCCTACTCTGAACAACCATGGGCATGAAAACAACCTTCTGATGGTCACTTGACTTGAAGCTGCATCCTTGTAGCGATTTTGTAGTTTATAGATTGTTGTCAACATGATTGGTGCCAACTGATTAGATCGCTTCCTCCTTGTGTAGCTAATCAGCTTTGCCGTCCTGTTGTTTCTTATTAATTTTTAGAGAGAGCAATGTAGGGTCAGGGTGCTATCTTCACCCCGTTGAGATGGGAGAAGAATATAGCTGTGTATTCTTCTTTTTAACCCTCTTTTCTCCCTGGAGAAGCATACCGGTGCACTGGATGCCCCTGTGGTGGTGATGGTGGGTAGTCCACATTCGTTGTGTGTATCAATGTACATATGTTGTGATAAAGTTGTCCTGGTTAGTTTGTCAAGCTGGTGTGAGTATGCATATAGTTTCTGATTACATTATATGCTGGGAATTTACCTGACCAAACAGAGGCTGACATTGTTGTCAGTCAAGTGCTTTGCTTTGGTACAACACCATGGAATTTGCCCATTCTTGGCATTACTGGCTAGTGCAATAGGTTAGCTGCTGACCGAATGTCGACCAGTCATGATATCCTAGGTGAGCTCCGACAGAGTGGACAAAGCAAAATGAATGGAATTGTGAAGGTACAAGTTTCCATTTGGTCGCTCATATGACAACAGAGTTGAAGGCATAGAATGCCTGAGGAAGCCATAAGTACAGAGAAAGACATTTCATTTATCTTTCATTTTTACAACTTACAAGAAATAAACCACCCAATTGATGTTATCTTTCTTTTCTTTCACCATCACCCACTTAATGAATTAAATTATAGGTTGAATTCGTAACGCGAGAGCAAAAGAAAAGGGGAAAGAAGGAAATAGCTACTGACTGTGGTACAAGACATAGGAATTTTAACATCTTTGTCACAAAGCATACATTTCCTCGGTTGCTGGCCTTGAACCTGTACCACCTTGCACAGATGATGAAGTAGACGAACTTCAAGATACCAATGCCGGTTAGACTTTGAACTTCTTCTGTGCTGTTGCTCCCACTTGCATGCCAGGGCTACGACTTTCGAAAACTAATTTTCCATCGCCGCAAAGATTCAAACCACAATTAATAGTTCTCGGATCTTGACTTCCATGACAGTCTCCCCCTCTCACTTCACCATAGAACTAAAAAGACATGTCACATGTTGGCAACGGATAGCAGAGTTTAGCACCGCTCCCTCCTAAATCCCATCCGATCCAGCAATCTCCAGACATGTGGCGCCCAAGGAATTTCGCCAGAGGAGCCTTCTGAAACTCGATATTCTGGACAAATCAAAGAGGACAAGCATCAAACATATATTTGTCTTGGGGCAAGAGGAATCCTAGGACCGCCGCCTTTATTCCAGCGTAGCCAACAACCCCCACGCCACCTGTCGGCGTAGAGGAGAAGATGAACATGACAGCGGCCGACCAAGATGATGCACGTAGTTGCCTCCGACCTGCTAGCCCTAATCGGATCAAGGACGGGTCCGTTACGGCTTACGTCCCGCCATGGCAGTAGCGCATCAGATGGCGTCGCCGAGGTCTCCCTCACTCGGTCCACGCACCACCAACACATCGACCACTGCGCCTTCTCCTCCACCACCGTTTGTACGCGTCCGCTGCTAACCCTCTCCACTCCGACCCATCGCCGCCGTGCGCCTCCTCTGCCCTCTGACCTTTGGCGACACAGGCGCCGGCACCGCCAGCGGCGTCGGCAACGGCAACGGCCAGATGATTGGCCGAAGGGGAGGTTGGCTAGGGTTTGGTGGGGAGGGAGGGAGGAGCGGCGATACTCTTTAGAAATGGGTTTAATGAAATGAAAATCCTCAACTTTATCTAGATACAAAGGTATGTAAAGTAGATATATTTTAGCTATAGATACATCCGTATCTAGAGAAAATTGAGTCCAAATGAGACCTTGCATGCTTGTAAGCGGGTGACATTCCTATTCCCTGATTAATCTTCTAAGAGCATTAAGCTCGCAGGGTTATGTGCCCCTGTGGTTGATTTGGGTGTCGCTTTCGATGGGCCTACTAGCATGTGAGTTATTGATTGGCTGCGGTAAGATCGGGTGTATGGTTTAGCTCGACGTGGCTTCCGTAGGCTGGAGCTATGGTGCCTCGCTCATGGCCAACCCAACCGAGTTGCGACGTGTTGATCCAGCCAATATCGGTTTCAATCAGTAGAAAGGAGGAAAGATGGGCACGACATCACTTGCACACACGCACTGCACCACACGGGCACGGGCACGGCAGCCCACCACCACCCCAGTGACCTTAACCAGTTCCCCACCTCCCTCTCCCGCGACGAGACGAGGCGCTGGAGCCTCGTGGAGGTGGAGCAGACGGCGCCAGAGCTGCGGCGTGCAGTGGCTCCGGACATGGACGTTCGTCATCCCCCATGGTCGCTTGATTCCCTTGGCCCTCTCTCTCTCAGATAGGTCACCATCCTTTCCCAGTTCCTATTGCGGTTGATTCATGTCCATCCCGCTAACCCCGGCAATGAATCTGCGAGTTGCCGGATGATTTTTAGCATATGGCCGTTCCTTCCCTCTCCTTTCAGTCCTCGCCCCAGCAGTAGATTTTCCTAGAGCTAATTACACTTCAGGTCGAGGAACTTGTATAGCATGTGATGGTTTGGTCCTACTACTTGCAAAACGTGAAAACCTAGTCCAACAACTTGCAATTCGGATTCAGGAATGGTCCTCGCCAATCAGAAGCCGCCAAGTGTCATCCATGCTGGCAGTTTGGACGCGCTGGCCTATGTAGTTTTTGCTGATAACCCCCAGCTTTTTTTGGTTTCTCTGTTTCAATCATGTCTGAACTGCCCGTTGGATCGTGACACGTGTCCTCAGTCGTACGTCGGCTGCACGAATCTCCAACCCTAGTTGAGAGAGGTGAGCTGAGCTGAGCAGCGGCGGGCGGAGAGAGAGGAGCGGCGCAGCTGGTCGGCGAGAGAGGAGTGGGGGAGGTGCCCCGCGGAGAGGAGCGGGGGAGGTGCCCGGTGGACAGGAGCTGCTCGGGGTCCCCTCGAATGGCGTCAACGGTGGGCCGTCGGCTCAATGGCGGCGGTGGCGGAAGCAGATGGGCAGAGGAGGAATGGAAGGAGACGTCGGTCGTCTACTACCCCACGCCGACGAGAGGTGCTGCCACACCAACAAAGGTAATTGCTTCTTCCTCGTCTCCGGTTGTTTCCCTGTTGTGCCTCCCGTGTTCCTAAATTGTTCTTGAACCAAAATTCTGTACACAATTTTGAACCAATTTTTTTCAAATTCGTAGGAAACAATGGATCAAGCCATGATTGATGGTGTGATTAGAAGCAGGAATTTCAGAGACATTGAGAAAGAAATAAACAGCTAGTGAAAAAGCTTAATGAAATGGAAAATGAGATAAAGAGAAGGAAAGCTAGGAAGAAAGAAATGCAGAGGGCACACGAGCAAGATCTTAGAAACAGAGATAGGAGAGAGTTTATAATGTTGACAGTTGTAGCTTGTTGCTTGATTTTGAACTGTGTTTGTGCTTTGGTCATCAGGGGCTTTGTGTGAGACATTTTTGTATCAATGTACATGTTTTTGGTGAAATAAAAAAATTAGTGTTGTGAGAATAAATGTGTGGCAAACAATGGCAACAATTGGAATCACATGAGATGACATTAAGCTTTACTTGATAGCACAATCCCTCCATGGCAGTATTTGATAGCACAATGGTTATAAATCCAAATTACGTAAGTTCCACGGTGAACATGTTTAATTGATAGCACAATCTAAAGTAAATAAAGACAAAAAAATGATGCTTTCTTCGAATTGTCACACACCATATTATGATAATATGAATCACATCTAGATGTCATCTAGTGATGGTGCATCCTGGCTTAGTTGCATCTCTTGTACATTCATCTCTGGAATGTATTCCTCATTTAAATCTAGGAAAACATTGTCATCTCCATTTGGTCGCTCACATGACAAAGCAAAATGCAATGGAAATGTGAAGGTACGAGTCTCCATTTGGTCGCTCACATGACAGCAGAGTTGAAGGCATAGAATGCCTGAGGAAACATAAGTACAGAGAAAGACATTCATTTATCTTTCATTTGAACAACTTACAAGAAATTAACCACCCCATTGTTGTTATCTTTCTTCTCTTTCACCTCCACTCACTTAATGACTTAACCTATATGTTGAATTCGTAACAGCAGAGCAAAAGAAAAGGGGAAAGAAGGAAATAGCTACTGACTGTGGTATAAGACATACGAATTTTAACATCTTTGTCACAAAGCTCATGCATCTCCTTAGTTGCTGGCTCCCTTGAACCTGTACCACCTTGCACAGATGATGAAGTAGACGAAGTTGAATACGCCGATGCCGGCGATGGTCCAGTAGAAGAGGTCGAGCCTCCCCTGGTTGAGATCCTGCGCCAGCCAGTTCTGCCCACCGGCCGTGGTCTTGTTGACGATGGTCGTGAGGAAGCCGCTGAGGTAGTTCCCGAGCGCGAGGTTGCAGAAGGCGAGCGCGCCGGCGACGCTCCGCATGTGCTCGGGGATCTCCTTGTAGTAGAACTCGATCTGGCTGATGAGGTTGAAGGCCTCGGAGAGGCCGAGGATCATGAGCTGCGGCACCATCCAGAAGCTGGACATCGCCGAGATGCCGCCGCCGGTCTGCGTCTTGCCGATGTTGGGCTGGTTGAGCGCGATGCCCCTGCGCCGGTCCTCCACGACGGCGGAGATGACCATGGCGACGGTGGAGAGTGCGATCCCGATGCCCTGGCGCTGGAGCAGCGAGAACCCCTCGTCCTTGCCGGTCACCTTCCGGAGGCGCGGCACGAGGATGCGGTCGTAGAGCGGGATCCAGAGCGTCTGGGCGAGCATGGCGAAGACGGTGAATGAGGCGGCCGGCACGTGGAAGCTGCTCCCGAGGCGGCGGTCGGACTGCAGCGCGGAGAAGACCACGTAGGTGGACTGCTGCACGACGGCCACGTAGTAGATGATGCCCGTCGACCACACCGGCACGATGCGGATGAGGCACTTGACCTCCTCCACCTGCTGCACGGTGCAGAGCCGCCACGGGTTCGCAGCCACCTCGCCGCCGGGCCGCACCTCGTCGGGGGACGCCACCATGGCCGCCTTGTCGAGGCACCGGAACTGGTCAGTGTGCGCGAGCTTGGTGACGATGGCGCTGGTGTGCGGCGGGTCGAACAGGTCCTGCTTCGGGTCCTTGGGCTGCTTCAGCGACCGCTTCGCGATCGCCGCCGAGAACACCTGCACGACGGTGGTGAAGGGGCTCCCCTCCGGCACGACCCGCACGTAGAGGCGCGTGCCCGCGAAGAAGAGCACGGAGGCGAGGAACATGAGCGCCGTGGGAATGCCGAGCCCGAGCGCCCAGTTCACGTTGCTCTGCACGTAGATGATGACCGTGGCGGAGACGAGCATGGCGGAGGTGAAGGTGAAGTAGTACCAGTTGAAGAAGCTGTTGATGCCGCGCTTGCCGGACTCCGTGTGCGGGTCGAACTGGTCGGCACCGAACGGCATGCTGCAGGGCCGGATCCCCGCCGACCCGATCACCATGAAGACGAAGGCGATGAAGAGCACCGCGAACTGGTACGAGGTCGCCTTCTGGCAGACCTCGCCCACGCCGCAGTCCGGCGGGTGAAGGCTGTCCGCGCCGGCCGTGAGCGTCAGGAAGAACATGCCCTGCGGAGGAGGAACAAGGGAAGAAGGCGTCAATGTTGCTGTTGAACTGTTGGAGGGAGATCGACATAAGATTTGAATTATTTTTATCAATTGCGCATCATCAAGTACTAGTACTGATTGAGTCAAGCTGCCATCTCTGATGTCTGAATGTGCTCCTTAAAACATTGGGATCCATGCAAAAGTGATCAGAGGAAGCAGCTCAACTATCAGAGTGCAAGCAACACGATTCATCTTACTATGTACGACTCACGATGTTTCTGTTTTTTTTAGAGAAAATCCGTGGCCGCTCATTTAACGGGACAATCTTTTACTTAGGGGAGATCTGTTGTTATCTGAAGATCATTTGTTATCTGAACATTCAAAAGAACAGAAGATGGAGGACGATGCATTTGGTTATTTTGGTATCACATTATTTTAGAAATCATGCAGAAATACCGTGGTTTCTGAATAACACTCTCTCCCATCCATAATAAGTGTCGAGGGTTTATTACAAATTTTGTACTAAATCCTTGGCACTTATTATGGACTGTAGGGGTACTCATACCGTTTAAATCAATTTGATGAGTTCCGATCTATTATAAAAAAATTGCAGTTCTGAAAATCATGATATTGCCAAAAAATTGAGATTCTTTTTAGTAAAGAAATATAAATGTTTGACCCTCTTTTTTCTGCAAAACTATGCAATGGGAAGAATTGCTCCACTGAAATAACGTGGCATATGAATCACGATTGAACATACGGTTGTAGAGCCGACCAAGAACCAACTGCACTAACTGGTCAACCTAGAACTAGCAAAAGAGATTTCACATAGAGTAGCTTCACTCTCTTTGAAATACTCATAGGCAATCCGTCCTATTTATCGCTTCGGTGCGGGAGTGAATAGGCCTCGCACGCGAGCGAGAGCTAGCTAGGCCACGGCGCCTTTATGAGTGTCGTTGGTTTTTTCGGTCTTAGGAAGCTACTAGAACTTTCCATGCATAGTTTTCTTGTTTTTTTTTTCAGGTATTCGCTGGTTCTTTTGGCTTTATATCGGTTTTTCGTTCTTCGTTCTCTTTTATTTCATTTTTTCATTGAAAATTCTAATTTTCTTAATATGGATATTTTATAATTTGAACATATTTTTATCATTTGAACATTTTCAAATTTGATTTTTTTTGAAATTTCAGATATTTTAAAACTTATACAAATTTCATTTTTTGGATCTGAAAATTGTGATATATGATTTGGTTTCAAATCTGGATTTATTTTACAAAGAAAAATCAATAGAAAAAGGAAAAGACTGTTGGAGGGTGCGCGGACTCAGGCGGGCGCTTGGGCTCCTGTCCACCCAGGATGTGCAACGACCCAAGAGGCAAGAGTACACCTATCTGGGCCCTGCATTTCCAGTTCAGCCATTGAGCAGGGAACGCCAATACATACCAACTACCAGGACGAACGAGAGCACACGTGCACGTCCAGCCCGGCCCGTCTTCCCCACCGCACCGCACCGCACTTTGAAGCAGTAACCGACAGTGCGACCTGCCTGTCCTAGACTCCATCTTTCCCATGCCGTGCACGCGCCACCCACCGAATCCCAGCTCCGATCCGAGCATCCAGCCACGCCCACGCCGGGGAAGACGACACGGCGCGCGCTGCCGCTCCCCTACCATCGGTCGAGTGGCCGTCGTTGTCAGTCAGGCAGGCGAGGCGAGGAACCTTCCACCACCTACTTACCAGCTCCAGCCAATGGTGGGTAGGGTAGCCAGCGACGAAGCTGGCCGGCTCACATTGATGCGGCACTTAACGTGGCCTGCGTGGTTTACGGATCGCTCTCGTGCCAACAAGGTTGAGGGCGAAGCAAAGACAGAGAGATGTACTCGTCCTGGAGCGTCCACCATTTTCCAATTCAACGGAACCGGTCAATGTTGATGGCGGCTGCCACTTCCCTCAGTCCAGTAGTCCACTCGCGCGTCGTGCAGCAAGCTACTTGGCACTCGCTGCCAACGCCGACAGATACGTGCGTCTAACTGGATAAGGTGCGACGACCATGGATGGATCGGTCATGGCGATCCAAAGTTCCAAACCCCCTTTGAGGCTTTGAACCATCTGTCTATGCCAAACTGTGCCTCAGGGTTCTGTCTTCGGCGCGGTGCGGCGGTCCACCCCCAAGGTTTTTTCCATCCACTGTTGAGAAAGATTCTCAGATCCGTATAATACGGAACAGGCTTGTATTGTACTGTATTGTATGACAGCAGCACAAGTTGGTGGAATCATGCGAGACAAGCGTACGTACGTACAGACGGTGCCATTATACTAGTACTCCGCTCCACGTCTCGGCATCATTATCCACTTCAAACAACGGGTAGACACATGATTGTTGTCCTAGGCTAGGTCGCTAACTGTATTTTACGCTCTTAATTGGTGGAGTTGTTCTGATTATCCGGTGCTCGCAACGTGTAATCATCGCTACCTACTGGGGAGCAACTCCAAAGGTAGCTTCCTGCTAGTGCTGCTACGAAGTAGCTTGGATGTGCTGTGCGTGACTCACATGATCAGAAAGACAATACAATTAGCGGCTTGGTCATCCGTTATTGAGCGCATAGGCCACTATAATAGTATGGGTTAGTGGAGTTTCAATCATGGGGTACACTTCTCAAGCGGCGCCGCTTCAGAGCGTGTTTTGACACGTCTCTCTTTCGCAAAGTGTAATCATGCATGGTGTGGGTTACTTAGGCCAGGTCATGCTAGGCGGCATCACCCAGTGAGAGATCGATTCGGTGCGTCCTTGGCCAACACGTACGTAAAGCTGAATCTTTTACGCGCATAAGTAAGCTGAATTTTGCAGCAACCATGTATTTCAGAAGAGTGCCCCTACATAACGAACATTAACATCGACAGCTTCTTTTTGAGTGTGAAACATCAACAACTCAACAGCTTATTGGATCGAATAGATAAACCAAACTCATTCCTAAATTGTGCTACCCCCTACTAACTGAATATTTTTCCGGAATTGCTGATTTTCAGCAAACTTAGAGGTTTTTCTATAGCCTCTAACATAATGAGTTTTCTAGCAAAACTTCACATGGATGTACAGACCATGTACACATATTCCCGAAACAAAAAAAAATCGACAATCAAAAATACACTTTTTTTTTGAAAGAATGGCACACAGGTGTGCGGTGTGCCCGGGGGCTGCAAATTCGTGTCCTGTTCCTCTTAGCTTCAGTACTTCAGTGTAAGCTTGTCTGGTCGAAGCATAGTTTGAGTTATTCCTAAGAAACCACCTTTTAAATTCGGGCCGTCCGATCCGGTACCAGCTCGATCGACCGATCGGGCGGCTCCTGCGTGCCAAGTCAACTGATAAACGACCTGAAACTTGAGCTACTAATTAAGCTCGAAACGGCGGTGTGCACCGCAGTCCCAGTTGCAAATTTCATAGTGCAAGCGGCCAAGCCAACAGCTACATCTACTTCGAACAGCGAAAAGAAGAGGAATCGCACGCGCTTGATACTCCCATGTGCCGCTGCCGCCCACAATCTAGCACGACGCGGAAAGAAATGGAGGCTCGCGGTGAGACATCTCTGGACAGGCCACCAACTCCCATCCCACCGACCCACCACTACAGTTCCAATGCGCAGGCAAACTGAATCTGGCAGAACCCGAGCTAGAGAGGACACCGCGGTAAGTACAGAGCAGCAGTGCCCGTCGCCAAGCTTCCCCCCAAATTCCGGCCGGTGGCGCCCAGCATCCGCGTCGAATTCTGATCCCAACCCCCAATTTGGAGCGCTACTGTGTCTACTGGATGCTGGCATGGCAGCAAAAGCAAGAAAAGAAGCAAAGGCAGAGCAAATTCTAGCGCTGGGAATTGAGATGAGAGTGCTGGATCTGCTAGGAGTTCGGAGGAGAAAGTGGGGACTCACGATGAGGGAGGCGATGGTGGCGATGGCGAGCGCGAGGTAGCGGCCGAGGTAGGCGTCGGAGAGGAAGGCGCCGACGATGGGGGCGAGGCTGGAGGTGCCGTTCAGCCCGTTGAGGAGCGTCGCAGCGTCCACGCTCTGCATGTGGAACACCTGCGTCAGGTACACCAGCAGGTTCGCCGAAGTGCCCAGCGTACCAAGCTTCTCGAACGTCTCGTTCCCTGCAAACCACCCCAGCCATCCGTCAGTCAGCACTTCCGCCATGGAAACTCAGCTCAGATCCGATCCCAGAGGAGCGAACGCGTACCTATGATGAATGGCATGGCCCTCCAGCCGTGGTACTTGACGGCCGGCCGCGGCGGGTGCGGGCTGTCCTCGTCGCTGCTGCTGCTGCCGTTGCCGCCCTTCTCCAGCTTGTTCACGTCCATGCTCTTCAGCTTGTGCGCTGCCTCCTCGTCCTCACGCTCGCCGCCGCCGCCGCTGCGCATTCTTGCTCCCTCCTTCCCGGTTGCAGCTGCAGAGGCAGCTGCTCTGTCTCGCTCTCCTTTTCTCCCGGGTCGGGGTGTGTGTTTCCTTCGGGCACCAGCAAAATGAGACTGAGGGGAGTGTCCTGCCTACCGCTCTCTTTATACAGAGGGGGAAGAGGAACACCCGAACAGTACTGGTGGTCGTCATGAGGTCAGGGTATTTTCCACTCCAACTCCCTCTCACCCTGTCTTCTATCAGAAGTAGGTCCATGATGACAGGGGACCATGTCTTTTAACAGTACTGTACAAAAATATAACATGTGGATCTTACACATTTTTAGACGAAAAGTGTCATTCGCACGGAAGCACCGGTACTCCTGATTTTGAAAAAATTATATTTTTTGAATTCCAAAAAATTGAAATTAAATACTCACATACATATAAACATTTCGAAGGTACGGCAGAAATTTTGGAGAAAAATATGTAGCTATACAAAAAAGATGAAAAAAAATTATAAATATTTGCCCCTATATGTGGCCACAATTTTTTTTCTGTAGCTCAAAACACAATGCAATTTCTAAAGAAACTTCACACGAGTATTCAGGACATGCGTATGTATTCATAATGTGATGATTTTTTCATACGCAGATGTACAATTTTTAAATATTTTGAAAACTGGGAACACTTGTGCTCGTATGCATCGAATCTGCTTCCATTTTTAAAATTCTATAAATTTTGTTAGGTTTTTGTTATTTTCATAGGATACATCGTTGACTACATCCAAACTTCTTCTCCCCGGAATGTTTTGACACCTCTAAATATGATCTGAATTTTTATAAATGAAGAGATCCTAGAGTCTGGCCTCCATTTGTCCGGCCTCCGAATAACATATGATACAGAGTGAACAATTTGAACTGGAGATTTCAATATAATTTCTATGGTAAATTTAGCAGAAACTATTTTTTTGTCAAGCCTATCGCTCTTACTAGCCTCAATCAAGAAGCCACTCCACCGGCCCATTGGGTCATGCGCATCCCTATGGTGTACTTTGACATATTTATCTTTAAATTTTAATTTAAATTAATGAGTTTGTTTTCAATTTTCTTGAATACTACCTCCATTCCAAAAAGAAAGGCGTGCAAATTTTTCTAAAAGTCAAACAACTTAAAGTTTGACTAAGCTTATAGAAAAAAAATTGTACGTTGGGGAATTGATGTTGCACACCAAGTTCAAATTTGAACTAGTTCAGATGTATGAAAATACAAAATTCAGCAATTACCACTTGATTTTTTTCTTACCTACCAAATTCAGCATGATTCTGCACTTCAAATTTCATATGCTTATAGAACATCACCTCCTGACAATTTTTTGTTGGTACTCTTTAGAACTTAATTTGAAACTTGATTTCCGTGGTGTTTTTCATAGCTACTTGTTTTTTACCATGCACTTTTTCATTTTTTTGAACATTTTATTGGATTGTTAGATTGTGATGTACATGCTTTATTTATGTTTGCAAGCAACATCGAGCTGAATACATGTTATCAAGATCCTATTTATTTAGGCACACCCCCTCATTATTTGTGGCATATTTATAGAATCGATGCACTAGCCAACTATCTGAAAAGTCTGAACCCATGGAAAGGGATATGCATTTAACACTCTCTCACACGTCTAGACTATTTTTGTTCTTAGCATGGGGTCTTGAACTTAAAACCTATTACCTCCATCCCAAGACTTAAGGCTTATATTATTTTGAAAAATCAAACTAAGTGAAGTTTGACCAAACTTTTAAAAGAATATATCAACAAATATGATATTTTGTACATATCATATAAAAATATATTTCATTATCTATCTAATGATATTGATCTTGTATTTTTCATGTTAATAATTATTGGTATAAACTTAGTCAAATTTGATATAATTTAACTTTCTAAAAATAATATAAGCCTTAAGCTTGGGATGGAGGTAGTATTAGCTTTATGCAATATATTTATTTCAGCAATACTTTGATCATGAGAAAAATATGGTTCACAATTTATACGTGATGTGCAATATCCATGCTCACCATTCTTGTTGAATTGGAGGCACTAGCTACTTCATCCAAGAGTTGGCGAATGGTAAGTAATACTGTAGATTTGAACAATCCCCCTCGTGCGTTGACGTGGGATCGATGTAAGCATAGTGTGCTTTGGCCCGATCTCTTAACTCCTGATTGCGCAGCTCGCTGTTGTAATCATCTGATCGTCGGCCTCTGTCTGTCATTGGACGCGATTTTGCGGGTCGGCTCGGACCTGGGGTATCGTGCGGCAGCATTGCAAAGAAGAAGAAGAAGAAGAAGCAATGATGCCTTTCAATGATCAATCCACTGCAAGTAGATTTCCGGTGAGAAGAAGGAGCGGCGTCGCTGTCGTTGCGTGGACACATGTTTTGAGCCATGAAAACAGTGGTAGTTGCTATATCTAGCGTTCGGTAACCAAGTTGTCGGTGTGATATTCTGCATTTCACGAGATCACATTCCCATGCATCCATGTTCCCCGCTAGCGCTCGGAAGCTTGTTGTCGCCCTGCTACATTTCATGAAAGGCGAAGCTTGATCTGGATAAAGTCAGGTCCTTGATAATTTCCATGGACCATACGGCAGTGCCCTTTTTGCTGGTGAGACGTGAGAAGGAATTTGCTGTTGAGCAAAAGGGGAGGGGTGTTGCCCTTTCCAGCCGAACGGATCGCTGGGAGCGGAGGACCAGCAGAAGCTAACAACGAGGTTAGGTGCCCGGAGACCGTGGCGTTTGGTGGTTGTTGGAGATGGATTGTTTTAGTTTGGGCGAGTTGTTGGCATGGCTGCGTCGTCCGGCGACGTTTCAGTGTTTCGAGCTTCATTATTGGCACATGGATACACGCAAAGCGATGGAGTTTCTCTTGGCATGCACACTATCTTCTTCTCTCCGATGAAAAAGTGCTAGCAAACAGGCATAATATGGCCTTGCATGCATTATGGATGGAAGAATCCGTCTTGCCTAACTAGGGCCACACCCACATCTATCAAAGGTTCTTGAGTAAGCAGTACCCTTTTCCTTTTTACCACAAAAGGGAAACCCTGTAGAAACAGATTTGCCTGTCAGTAAATCACTCACCAATTTGCTCAATCAAATCAGAACTTGCTGGATCAATCACTCGAGGCAGGCACAGTGCGCTTGACCTTTCGTCCGAATGCCGTTAAGAAGTGCCCACCAAACACATTATGGAAGTTGTTGCACGTATCAACTTGTGCTTTCTTTTGGCACTCGTATTATTCATTGAAAGAGATGCGTGCGCCATGCGTTGTTTAGCCAATCAATCGCCTGAAAAAGCTCCGGGATTCGTCAAACACACAAAGTCTCTGGGATAAATTTCTACACAAGTTGCACGGACAGATCGACCATGCTCATGGTTACTTCGCGAACTATGGCAATTGATACGCTATGGTATGATCTTCACATGAAGGTTCTGCAGGGCTTAGTTTGTAGGTCGGATATATGCGTTGGTGCGTTGTTTTTTATTGGTGATTGTTAGTCTCGTCACGGGTCGACCTAACGATCGAATGTTGTTTAAAATTGGGAAATATATTAACAAAATGGTGGTCATGTACGTCTCCTCGATCTAAGATGTGAAGGGGGAGAAGCAACGTTGACTGGTTAGTTAGGAATATCAATCATGCAATTAAGTAGTTGTGGACAACAGTGCAGTAGCAGAATTGACATTTGAGAGGCCGGTTCATGGCACGGGCCAGGCTTAACTGTATAGGAGCCAACTTAATAAGGGAAGAAGTGGATAGGACCTGATCATGCTTTGGGTGGGTAAAATAATCATCGTATCATGTGTCATTGAGACATGTGAGAGTCAGTGGATCCGTAGCCAATTACTAGCTAGTGACATGCGTCAGGACTGTGTAGTTGTAGTGTAGGATTATTGGTGTCTATCTTGACGGCGGACCAATCAGAAACTCACTTCGTTCCACTAAAAATGTTTTAAAAAAAATGTTTTAATTTTATAAAAATTTGAATATATCTACCTACTAAATAGTATCTGGATACATCTAAATTCTAACGAAGTTGATACACTTTTGGTAGAACGAAGAAAGTATCGTGGATGTATTTTAGGAGTAGCAGTTTATCGAAGAGGGGCATCCAATGCAGAAGAGCACTAACTAGATTAGCATAGCCCTGTAAGGGCATGTACAATGGTGCTGACTAAGTTGTCTGTAAGTGGTGGTTATATGTGATTTTGATGATGTGGAGGAAAGAGATTGAGGAGAGAGAGTGAGGCTGTCTGTAAAGTTGCAGACAGTCTGTAGCATTCTTACAGACAGCTTACAGACTGCGATTTTGCTATTGTATGGAGGGTGTCTGTAACTTATACTCACATATGGTTATGGCTAAAAATAGGCAACTTACAGACAGACTGTTGTACACACTGTCTATACTATTGTCTATAGATGACATGTAGTAGTACTACAGACATCATCTGTCTAAACCAGTGTACATGCCCTAAGCAAGTAAGACGAGCGATATGCATACGCCGGCGGTTGTATTTCGTGGCGTTTTATTCGTTTCACATGCAAGAGTTGGGTCAGCTAGCTCGTTGGGACCTTCTGCACACGACGCCCCACTTCCATTTCACGGCATGGCAATTGGCAGTAGAAACAACAACGTTGGACGCTTGGACCCGAGTCTCGCCGGTGGGTCCCCAGTTAGGCCGTTCGGTGGTACGAGTAGGACCCGTCCCCGTCTTGGTAGCTTCCATGCCCTGCAAGCAATAGTTCTCGACTGGATTGCGTTGCAGCTTGCATGCACCAATCTTGTCCTCGTACGCTACAGCAACTTTTGCATATTTTTCTCTTGCAGTACGGCGCACATTGCAGTGCAGCGGCTACTGCTCGAGTAGTGAGGCATCTGGCGCGAAAATGCGTGACCGTTTTCGTCGCGTCGGAATGCGTCTCGGCCGCTCACAATGACGCAAAATGGCCAAGCCGTCAGAGACAATCTGACCCAAATATGCGCCAGTTTGTCTGGCGGACGCTGCGCGGACGCGCAAAGTGACCGCTTGGTCCTGGCACGGCCCGCCCGCGGCGTCGCGCCGTCTTCCGCGGCATTACTTGCGGGCGCGCGCCGCAGCTTTGCGTGGCCGCGTTAATGGCGTGCCTCGCTTCTTCGCGCAGCCAGCGCAACGGCGTCGATGCGTCTTTCCGCAAGATCGGTGAGCGTCGCTTCGAAGCCTCGCGTGCCGCGCGTAGTAATGGCGATGCCCGCGTGGCGCGGCCGTCGCCCGCCTCCGACCTATATAAACAGGGGCGCCGCATCTCATCTCCTCCGCACTAAACCCTAGCCGCCGCCCGCGCGACAAGATCCACCATGAGCACGCGGACGCGGCCAGCCGCCGTGCCTCCACCTCCACCTTCACCTCCCACTCCACCTCCCGCCTCGAGCTCCGACGACGGGTTCGACTCCGATGCGCACCGACCTCCTCCTCGGTCGGGACGCCGCGGATGCTCTCGCGAGGAAGAAGCAGAGGAGGAGCGGCGCCCATGCGGCCGTCGACGCCGAGCCCAACAGCGCAGCGGCGGCCGCCGCTGCCCGAGACTCGATGACTCGGAGATTTCATGGTCATCCGATGACCCCGATGCGCCCACGCCGGAGGAAGGCGGCGGAGCGCGGGCCCTCATCGAGTCTTCGAGACGTTCAAGGACGAGGCCGCCAACGCGAGGCGGAGCAGCCGCAAGAGACGCGCGGCGCACCGAGCCATAGCGGCCGGAGGCGGCGGAGAAGCAGCCACGGGCGACGCAGCGACGGTGCCCGTCAGAAGCAAGTAGTCTAGGTCTTGTATAGTTTTTATGTATTACTTTCTATGTTTGGTTTTCATATGCAATCAATCGCTCGTGGTAGAAAACCAAACGAATTGAAGATCAAACTATGTTGCAATTCAAAAATGGATCGTCCCGGTGGAGCACACCCAGACGCAAACGGACGCGCGGTCAAAATATGTCCGTGGCGACGCAAACGGACGTTGGCGACCACTTTGGCTTGTACAATAGATGCCCGAGGGCATCTCCAACCGGCGACCCATCCCGCGCCCGCGCGTCCGGATGGGTCGAAACGGACAAAAACCGGCCCAACGCGGGGACGCACCGCAGCGCCGCGGCGTCGAACGACGCAAACCCGGCCCAAATCTTGGCCGGGTTTGCGTGGCGCGGATGGCGCGGCGTCCTCGCGTGTCCGCCCGTCGCGTGGCTGGCCCTGTCGGTGCCCCGGTCCTATTAAATGTGGTGGGAAGGGGCTCCTATCCAGTCCACTTTCCACTCCGGCCGCACGCGCGAGCTCGAAGCTTCCGCGCCGCCATGGCCCCGAAGCGCGAGTTCGAGCCGTCCGCCGACCACGAGGCCGCGCAGCCGGCAAGTCGCGCGCCGGCGTTCGCAATGGGGCCGCCGCCCGGACGCGAGCGGATCTACGTCACCGTTGCGGTGGCGCGGATGTTGGGATGCCGCGTCCCAATGCCGTGGGACGTGCACCTCCCCACGGGCGCACGAGCCCAGATCGGTTCCGGTGCCGCCATCCCGGCTCCGGCCGCGCCCGCTACGCCGAGATCGGAGGCGCCGCTGCTGGCGGACCTCAAGAGACCGGCGTGGCGACGCAAGTCCCAACGGGACTTGTGGTTCGAGTGGAGCACGATGCGCGCCGGCGCACGTGCTTCACATCCGCGACGGCGTGGCCTCGCGCGCCGCGCACACCGCCGGCGGGCGGCGCCGCCCCGGCGGGCTCTACATCAACGAGCCCGCGCCCGCCACGGCCGCGCGCAGCCCGGAGGAGGCGACCCGGCGCGGCGGCGCTCGCGGCGTCCGCGGCGGCTATATCTCGACGAGCTGGCCAAATGGCCGCACCGCCGAGGCGCTGCGCCTCCGCTGGAGGAGCGGCCAGGAAGGCCCGGGAGGACGCCCGGCGGAGCGTGGGCCTTCCTCGAGGCGCGCGCCGTCGGGAGGAGCTACGCGTCGGGCGGCTGGGAGGAGGAGCCGGCCGCGCGCTGGCGGAGGAGGAGCGGCGGCCGCGCGCACGGCGGAGGAGCGCAGGAGGAGGAGCGGCTCGGCGGGGCGCGCGAGGGCACGGCTGCGCGAGCCGGCGAGCCCGCGAACCCGCACTCCGCCGGGAAAGGCGCGAGGGAGCCCCGGCGGAGTCCCGTGCCCTCCGGCGTGTCGAGCAGGAATGCGCGTCGCCGCCGGGGCGTCGTCGTCATCGACGCCGACGATGACAGTACTGGGGGTAGTGCCGGCGGCCACCGTGCTGCAAACCCTGTCTAGGGTTTCTTTTTTAGTTTAAAGCCCATATAGGGCTTTCTTTTGTGTAAAAATTGCCCAAAATAGGGCTAAGTTTAACTAACCAGTAGTTTATATTTATTTGGTGCTGTTTTTATTTTTCATTTTCATTTATGTTTTTTTTATTACATTTGCGGTGCGTCCGCGCGTTGGCGCAGCGTGCGACCCAAACGGACACGACGCGGTGCGCTGTCCGGGTGTCCGTTCGGCCACGCAAACGGCCCAAAACGGACGCGCTGGGCCGTCCGTTTGGGTCACCCGGTTGGAGATGCCCTGAGTACACTACTGATGAGAACAAAAGATCAGACCCGTCGTGAGCTGGTGCTGGTCTGGTGACGGCACCACGGAATGATGATCGGGAACGCGCGCCCAGCTTTGTCGCGTCCAAAATGACCGTTTACATCTGTAGGGATAAAAAAAATACGTATGCCCCAGCCCAACAGCCCGATGCATAGGACGGCGTTTGGTTACCTGGGTTCCATTTGGGTCCTGTTGCGCTAGTGAGAAAAATGTCACTGCGCCTGGGTCAAAATAGACACTTTGTTTGGTAGCCTGGGTTGCATCAGTTGGTACCTAGGTGCTACTTCGTTTGGTTGGTCGCATATTTTTTCTAGCCTCACCTATATGGTAATATGTTGATCTTATTTCACCCATCACAAACATCGGTACGTCGGCGATTACGAAGCCAGACACCACCATGGCATCGACGTTCACGCCGGTCACAAGCATCACCATGTCGGCGATCACAAAGCCAGACACTACCATGACACCGCCGTTCACGCCGGTCACAAGCATCACCACGTCATCGACCACGAAGCCGAACACAACAATCAGATCGCCGATCACGCCCTTCACAATCATCACTAAGTCGCCGATCACGAAGTTGAACACCACCATGACACCGCCGTTCACGCCCGTCACAAGCATCACCATGTCGTCGACCAGGAAGCTGAATACCACCATGACACCGCTGGTCACGCCGGTTACAAGCATCACCACGTCACTGACGACAAGGACGAACATCACCATGCCGCCACCGACGACATGGATGGTCACCACCATGGATTATCACCGCTCACTTCTCACATATCATCACCACGTCACCGTCCATGAAGATGGCAGCCGAGAAGTTGAGCAAGGGTAGTCCAAAATATACTCACACATTGGTACAAATTACATTATACTAGCGAGTCATTTATCTATCTGTCTATGTCCACCAAAACTAAAACATTTCAACACGAGAGTCATGCGGAACGGTGAGGTGAACCTACTCCTCAAAGGAAATTTCAAACAGTTGAGCGTGTGCGACGAATTTGGAAAAAAAGATCAAAACTTCATACACGAAATTGACGATTTAGGACTGACGAAACTCGAAACTGATTGTCTGAGTTGATTCATATCATCGACACACATCTTTTTTCATGTACAACTTATTTTGATTTGAAATATAGTTGTGTTGATTTGAAGAGAGGGTGTGTGGAGTATAAGGGAGAGTGAGCGGAAGTTGCTCCACGAGCGAAAGTTGCATCGATCGAGCGCACGAGCGAAAAGAACGGGACATGCCGGTAGAAACAGTCATACTTGGGGCAAGTCCCGTCGGAGATCACCCCCAAGGCATACATTAGATGAGGCATACACTAGATGAAATTGGAGCGAGTAAGATGGCGGATGGAAAAGACCACACCCTCAATCAGGGTTGTCCAGCTTTTACAAATTCCCATAATGGGAGGGTTGGCTACTTCCCCACATTCAAGAAGATCAGTCTGATCAAGTATCGAGTGGCTATCTTCAACTACTCGTGCTGTGAGATGATGACGAAGTGCCCTGACCATGGAGATACCATCAGGAGAACCATGGAGGACATAGGTTGAGTGATCGCCAACGGTTAGTGGCCAATATAAGTGAGCTATGTACTATGTCGTATGGATTGTTGTTCTAATGTGGTACTTTGCTAAGTAAGCTACTACCGGTTATCTTACTATTCGATGTGTGCGTGTATTACGCAACCAACCACATGAAACTTATTTCTCCACGGAGCTAAATTAAAGATTCACAAGCTAGCAAACGAAACGAAGAACATAACCCAAGTACCATTTGGCATGCTGACAGAGCCTACCCCGGGCCCCAAATTTGATATAACGAGGATGATGAGTCTCCGTCCAGTTCGTCTTTCCCTACTCACCGGTCACGATGTTAATCTCGTCTCACAGTCTCGGTAATCTGTACAGTGTGTGGAACTGTACAAGATCAGGCAGAGCGGTTGGCGGGTTGGTAGCAGCAGCAGCTGCTGTCGCGATCGGTCTCGGCTCTTCCACCGAATCTGAGTGCCATACCCTTCATACCTACGTCTTGGTTTTGACTTGGAGAGCGTACGTATGTGGTATGTTTGCGCGCGTCGTGGAGCAGGGCTAGGCTGGCCAGATCATGTCGTGCCAGCGCCCTGGGAATTAATCTCGACGAGATGAGGCGTGCCGAGTGGTGATTGACTTCGTTTTCTAGTACTACGGGAATGCCGATCGAGAGGTGACCATGTTGACATGAGCGGTAGTTTGAGTTCCTAATTCTGGTAGACTGATAATTGAGCTTAGCAGCCTTGCCCCAACAAGGGCTAGCTTTGCCATTACTTAATCGAGGTATTGGTGCACGTCGTTTTTTCCACCTGCAGTATATGATGCTAGCCTCCGGTCTCTAATAGTACTTTCGTTAAAAAAAAATGGCATTTCGGCAGCTTGCCAAAACTTCTTATATTATTGAGTAGAGAAAGTGTTTGCCAGCAGGAATATTCTTTTAATGCCGGAATCCGGAAGCGGGATACGAGCTTTGGCGTTGCGTTGTACTCCCTCCGTACTACAAAGGTTGTCTCGGAGGGAGTACTAACAACTGTCGATGGTCTGAACCATGACTACCCTTAGGCATCTCGTCGCGTCACGCGTCCAGGATTTGGGCCGAAGCGTTAGCATCCCAAAGCCCTTTTCACCGGCGCGCCCTATATGATTGTCGCGCCGAGCCCGTCCCGTCCCACGGGGACGCGGGCACGCCGGACAACGCGAGAACGAGGAGGCGCGGGGCCGACGCGTCGGCGGCACGATTAATTTTAACCTAACGTCGCCTGCCTCGCGACGGAAGTTATTCGCGCGCGGCGGCATCTTTGCCTTAATGGCGACGGAGGGGCAGGCGAGACGTCTCGTCGGTCTGCTGCGCAGCCTCCACGCGTCGCCGGCGTTCGCACGCCACCGCCGTTCGCGCAACTTCCCGCCTCTTCTCGTACGTTCCCGCGCTTTCTTCCGACGCGGCGTCTATAAAGGTCTCCCGGCTCATCAACGGTAGCCACCACACCCCGCCGGCAACAAACACAGCCCTCGTCGCTCACGGCCGTCTCCTCCATCACCGGTGGCAATGGCGAACCGCCCGGCGATGGCCACTTCCCTCCACCGCCGTCTCCTCCACTTCCAGCCGCGGCGTGCGGCACTAGAGGAGGCACTCGAGGAGGAGGCCCGCCAGCGGGCGGCGGATCGCGGCGTTCTCCCCTGCCTCCCCGCGGGAGGAGGCCACGGCGGCAGCGTGGCAGGGAGCAGCAGGGCGACACCGTTGCGGCGTTCGACGCCTCGACGGAGCAAGAGGCGCGACGGCGCCGGTACCGGGAGGAGATTGAGCAGCGATGGGTGAAGAGCGCGGCGGCACCGTGAACGGCGTGACTCGATCGGCGCCGCGGCGTGAGTCGATCGAGCACCAGCCAGCGAGTGACGCGGAGCGTCGGCAGCGGGAGGCGGCGACGGCGCTATGGGGGAGGCGGGCGGGCGGTTGGCGGCGGAGGCCGACGCGTTAGCGGCAGCGATGATGGAGGCGCCAACAGATGTGGAGGAGGAGGCGCCAATGGAGGAGGAGGCCGGCGGAGGAGACCGAGGTGGAGGACGACGACGACGCGAGTTCGCGGTCCGGCGACGACGGGCCGCACCCGGACGAGACGGCCGATCAGCAACGCGCCCTCGTCGAGTCCTTCGAGTCGGAGAAGAAGCTCAGGACGACGCCCGTGCCCGCGAAGAGGCGCATATTCGTCGCGCCATCGAGCTCTCCCTCCAGGCGGCGCAGCGGGGACGACGGAGGACGCGCGGCGGGAGCGGCACCGTCGGCCACCGCCGCTAGAGGAGGCGCGCGGGGAGGAGCTGCGGCGTAGGGGAGCGACGACGGGCGGGGCCGTCGAACGCGCCGCCGGGCGGTCAGTAGTCTAGGTTTAGATGAAATCTAGCCGTTTTCATTCAAACTTTGTAATATATAATAATCAAAATTGAATGAAAATCTTTATTTTCGTGCACAAATATTCATTTGGGGGCGGCGTTTGGGGACGCGGGTGGGGAGCGACGTCCCCAAACGCGCACGAACAAAACACGTCCCCAAACGCTCGATCCGGCGCGGTTTGGGGGACGCTTTGAGGGACGCGGTGGAGATGCTCTTAGTCGCGTCCCCCAAAGCGTCCAAAAGGGATTTGCGCGCCGGACAAAAACGTTTCCCGCGTCCCCAAAGGCCTTTTTGTCCGGGCGGGCGATACGGTGTCCGGCGTCCCGAGCCCGTCCCCGTCCCACGGGGACGCACCGGGCACGCGCCGGACCTGAAATGAGGAGGAGGCGGGGCCGACCCGTCGGCGGCCGGACGCGCCCGCCATACGTAGCGACGGTGCAGTTGACAGGAAGCGGAACCGTCGCATTGGCAACCGCGTCGACGACGCGCCAACCCCGCCGGAATGGAGCGCCGACTCCTCGGAAGAGCAACCGCTGCTCTCTTCGACTTCTGCGCCGCCGTTCATCCGCGCTCAATAAGACCCGTACGTACGCCGTCATTCATCCAAGCCTCCATCCGACACCTCCAGCGACGATGAGCTACATCTCCCAGCTCCCGTCCGACACCTCAGGAGGAAACGTGGCGCCATTGGTGGGACAAAGCCAGGACGCCGAGCAGCGGCGACGATTCCCCGCCGCCAGTTGACGGCGAGGAGGAATGGCTGGGCTGGGAGGAGGAGGAAGAAGAGAGCGGAGCGCGGCGGCGGCGGTGGCCCGTGCGAAGGCGGCCAAGGCGGCCAAGGACAAGGCCGCCAAGGCCAAGGCCAAGGCAAGGCGCAGCCGACGAGCACCCGGCGACGACGTCGGCGGCACCGCCTCTTCGGAAGAGGTGACGAGCAGGAGCGCCACCGCGATGACGGACGAGGCGGGGCCATGAAGAAGAAGCAGATAGTTTATATGTATTTAATTATATTTTTTCGAAGTTTTATATATAATTGTTTATGTTCAACCGATTTGAATATTATTAAATAGTTTCTTTCTAGCCAAAAATATACTTTTAATGTTTGGGGGCGGCGTTTGGAGGACGCGGCTGGGGAGCGACGTCCCCCAAACGCGGCAGGAACAAAACACGTCCCCCAAACGCTCAATCCGGCGCGGTTTGGGGACCCTTTGGGGGACGCGGCTGGAGATGCTCTTAGAGGAGGATGAGAGAGTGGAGATGCAGGCTTGAGGATCAGCAGGGGCTACAACGACGGATGTATAATGAGGAGTGGGATCTAAATGATGATAGGTCTGCACTGAAGCATACCACGATCAGTCACCTCGAATAAAATCTCATAGCTTGGTACGTGCACGCGATGCAAAATTTCCCGTAAATATCCGGTGAAAAAATCGTTGTTTTCGTGTTAGGGTTACGATTTTCTCCTGCAATGCGGCTTGTTGTTGTTCACTTGGTCGATTAGTTGTGTTTTCTGCAGATTTGGTTCAGTATTGTTTGGAGGTTTGTTTAGGGTTTAGAAAGATCCTTTTTTTTGTAGAAATCATGCAATGTTGGTGACGAATTTGATGAATTGTTTCTGCATATTGTAGGCAAACTTTTCTCTGTTAAAATCAAACCATGAGGTTATTCCCTTGTTTTTTTTTCGGTAAAGGAAATATATAATACTCCCTCCGGTTCATATTAATTGACTTCAATATGGATGTATCTAGATTGAGTGCTGATGTTGACGGGGGAGTCCCTCTCTTGCCTGAGACCGGCGGACAGGTGTGTGCAAAGTCAGTGTTGACACCTGTGCCTGGAGCTTTTGTTGCGAGGGAGATCTGCGTTTTTCTCGCCACCTTGGCTGCTGCCTACCCTGGGTGTGAGGTTACGGCCAAGGGTGATGGTGGTAGCCCAAGCGAGTGTAGAAGCAAGAAGAGGGGTGCTACAAGGAAGACATATGCGGTTGATTGATGGTTGCCCCCTTTTCCCTGGCAGGTTTGTTGGCACGGTGTAGGTGTGTCATGTTTGGAGTGTTTGGAGTGTGGCTCTGTGATCTTTGTGTTGGCATGTTTGGGTGGGCATGAATCGATTGTTGTAGGTTTTCGCCTGGTTTTCTCCTAAAAACTAGGCACCTTCTTCTTAATTAATGGATGAGGCAAAGCTTTTGCCTCCATTTAAAAAAAAACAATTTGCTCGAACAAATCAAAACTTGCGGGATCAATCACTCAAGGCAGGCACACAATGCGTCAGTGCCAGTGCACTTGACCTCTCGTCCGAATCTAAAGGTATAATAGATGCCCCCCACAGGGGGCCTCACAACGATTTGAGCACGTGGACCGTCGATCTTTTCATCGGTGCATCTCGACCGTTCGTTTTGTGCACTCCTCTCACTAGCTAACCCCATGCAATGACCGATTGTTACCCGCCTCCGGCTACATATGGGCCCCACCTTTGCCGGCCCCACATGCTAGCCACTGCGGCTGGAATCTCTGTCGGTGCGCACTGGAGTTGGGCAGTGGATCTCCACCCGTAGGGGTATTTTCAGTCTTTCGCACCTACCATATAAAAACGAGATCGACTGATGGAAACCCTAGCCGCCTTGCCCAATCGATGTGCGCTCTCACAATCCCCTCACTCCTCTGCCCTCACAACGATTTGAGCACGTGGACCGTCAGATCTTTTCATCGGTGCATCTCGGCCGTTCGTTTTGTGCACTCCTCTCACTAGCTAACCCCATGCAATGACCGATTGTTACCCGCCTCCGGCTACATATGGGCCCCACCTTTGCCGGCCCCACATGCTAGCCACTGCGGCTGAAATCTCTGTCGGTGCGCACTGGAGTTGGGCAGTGGATCTCTCCACCCGTAGGGGTATTTTCAGTCTTTCGCACCTACCATATAAAAACGAGATCGACTGACGGAAACCCTAGCCGCCTTGCCCAATCGATGTGCGCTCTCACAATCCCCTCACTCCTCTGCGATTCTCTCGCCTCGGAGCTCGGTCGCCAACGAGCACTTGAGGCGGAGGCCGCCGCTGTCGTGCACGACAAGGAGGCGAGCGGGGAGGGCGCCTCGCTCTCCTCTCACTAGCTAACCCCATGCAATGGCCGATTATTGCCCGCCTCCGGCTACATATGGGCCCCACCTTTGCCGGCCCCGCATGTTAGCCACTGCGGCTGGAATCTCTGTCGGTGCGCACTGGAGTTGGGCAGTGGATCTCCACACGTAGGGGTATTTTCAGTCTTTCGCACCTTCCATATAAAAACGAGATCGACTGATGGAAACCCTAGCCGCCATGGCCAATCGATGTGCGCTCTCACAATCCCCTCACTCCTCTGCGATTCTCTCGCCTCGGAGCTCGGTCGCCAACGAGCACTTGAGGCGGAGGCCGCCGCTGTCGTGCACGACAAGGAGGCGAGCGGGGAGGGCGCCTCGCTCTCCTCTCACTAGCTAACCCCATGTAATGACCGATTGTTACCCGCCTCCGGCTACATATGGGCCCCACCTTTGCCTGCCCCACATGTTAGCCATTGCGGCTGGAATCTCTGTCGGTGCGCACTGGAGTAGGGCAGTGAATCTCCACCCGTAGGGGTATTTTCAGTCTTTCGCACCTGCCATATAAAAACGAGATCGACTGACGGTAACCCTAGCCACCTTGCCCAATCGATGTGCGCTCTCACAATCCCCTCACTCCTCTGCGATTCTCTTGCCTCGGAGCTCGGTCGCCAACGAGCGCTTGAGGCGGAGGCCGCCGCTGTCGTGCACGACAAGGAGGCGAGCGGGGAGGGCGCCTCGCTCTCCTCTCACTAGCTAACCCCATGCAATGGCCGATTGTTACCCGCCTCCGGCTACATATGGGCCCCACCTTTGCCGGCCCCGCATGTTAGCCACTGCGGCTGGAATCTCTGTCGGTGCGCACTGGAGTTGGGAAATGGATCTCCACCCGTAGGGGTATTTCCAGTCTTTCGCACCTGCCATATAAAAACGAGATCGACTGACGGAAACCCTAGCCGCCTTGCCCAATCGAAGTGCGCTCTCACAATCCCCTCAATCCTCTGCGATTCTCTCGCCTCGGAGCTCGATCGCCAACGAGCGCTTGAGGCGGAGGCCGCCGCTGTCGTACACGACAAGGAGGTGAGCGGGGAGGGCGCCTCGCCCCGGAGCTCGGTCGCCAGCGAGCTCTTGAGGCGGAGGCCGCCGTTGCCGCGCACATCCTCCTCTCCCAATCGTCGGTGTCCCTAGCCCAGAGCTCGGCGTTGTCCCCGTCTTCTTCGGCAAACGAGGTCGGGCTGCAGACCTTCGGCTCGTGCTGCTCCGCGCGAGCAGCAATGGCGCGAGAAGAGGCCCAGCCACAGGCACACCCCAGCGGTGGCGCAGGTAGGCCCCTCCTTTTTCGTGCTTCCTCCTCCTCGCCATTCTTCCTCCCTCCGTCCTCTGTGATTTCTCCCCTAAGTCGTCCCTCCCCTGCAGCTCCCAAATCCTAGACATGAAGTGTTTGAATTTGAATCATGTCTGATGTGTGTAGACATGAAACTGTTTTCAGTTCTAAAATCAGGTCCACTTTTGATCTATTGTTATGATATTTTTGTTGTGTTGTGAACATTTTGAGTAGCTCTCACGGAACAACTTATCTCACACTTTACACTGTTGGGCCCTCTCTCATGATGACTTTAAAAGTAATTATGTTAGACGGCTGCCTCTTGAGAGTGCTATTAAATTATTGTTTAGATAAAAAGGATTAGAGGTACATTATATTTTCATATGGTTTGTATTGTAAAGACATATGTCGTGATACTACTAATACACATAATATTTTACCCAGCGATTGACTATGTGAAAGTTTGGGTGGTGTGTGGATTGATAAGACTTACTTCTCACTATTACACCATCAGTTCATATAAATGTTTAATACATTCCTCTATTTTTGTGGTAGTATATAAGAGTTTGCTACTTCGTGATTTTGTTATCTCAATTTCACCTTGATTGACTTTGTTTTGTAAAAGTTAAAAATATATTATCATTTAGCTACGTAATTTTTATCATTATTATACTACCTGTAATTTGGCCCTAATTTCACGAGATCGTACGCCAAGGCGCACATTTAAATCTAGTACCGTTAAGAAGTGCCCACCAAACATTATGGAAGTTGTTGCAAACTGCAACTTGCGCTTTCTTTTATCCACTCGTATGAACATGGAACGAGATGCGTGCGCCATGTGTTGTTTAACCAAAATCACTCGCCTGAAAAGCTCTTGAGATACGTCAAATCCAGAGTCTTTAGGTTAAAATAAGTCCCGCACAAGTGACCCAAATATGTCGTCCGTGCGCACATGGTAGTTCACGAGCTATAACGATTGCAATGGTACGTATCTTCACATGAAGGTTCTGCGGGGCTTAACTAGTTTTTAGGTGGCCCCGCATTGGTCCGTTTTTTTTTTTTGAACAGGGGTAGGGTCCGAAGACCCTAGAAGCTGCATTAATAAATAAAGCAGTGGTTATAAATTGCAGAAAAGGCCCTACAGTTCAGGGGAATTCTGGATAAGGACCGAGTTTTTACAGAGAAGACCCCAGGAAAAAATTGGAAAAGCAATCAGGTCCTCGTAGCTCTACACCGCATCTGGAGCTCGCCGTCGAGTTGCTCCGCCACAGAACTTACACCGCCGCCGGGGACGAACCACTTGGTCCGGCGTCGTGGCAGGAGCGATTGATCTTCCCCTCAGACTTCTTGGTCTCTGGGAAGTAAGAACTCCTGGAGAAGGCCCGCTGCCGCATCTGCTTCATCTCCGGCCACGCTTCTCGCGGACACGCCCAAACCGCCATCGTCCCCCTTGCGGCGGCAGCGCCCAGGCCCGCGACGCCACCCCCGCCCGCTCCAACGACAACCCGAGCCAGACCCGCCGTCGATCCGCAGGATCCGGTGCGCGTCATCGTCTCGCGAACTGTCGAAGTTGAGCAGGCCGAGGAGGTCCTTCGCCGCGCCATGGTCGCCTCCATCACAGGCACCCGTCCCCCGGTTACCGCTGAGGAAGTCGCCGCCACCATCTACGAACAGTTCGAGCTCCGCCCTGGCGACTTCTCTGTCCACCTCCACCAACCCGAGGATTTCCTCCTCATCTTCCGCTCGCAGGAGCTGAAAGATCGACTCTCCCGTGACCATTTCATCGGGGGCGCGGGGTTCGGCTTCACGCTGTCACTCCGGCTAGGTGCAAGCTTGCGCACGCGGGTCTCGGCTCGTTCGACTACAAGGTTGAGCTGGAGCTCCGTGGGATCCCTGCCCAGGCCTGGAACCTCTCCACCGCTGAGCATCTGCTCAACGACAGCTGCTGGATCGAGCGCCTCCACCCCAGCACTCGCACCAGAGCAGACATGGCGATCTACAGGATCGACGCCCGCACCTGCGACCTGGCCTCCATCCGCCGCCGCGCATCCTGGAGGTGGTTGAGGTCACCCCCGCTCGCCACCCTTCCCAAGCGCCCTTCGTCAAGCGGCTCACCTACCCTGTCTCCATTGACATTGTGCGCTACGAAGTCGACCGCGCGTCACAACCGGATG
The DNA here is from genome assembly GCA_030979885.1 of Lolium multiflorum. Lineage (NCBI taxonomy): Eukaryota > Viridiplantae > Streptophyta > Magnoliopsida > Poales > Poaceae > Lolium > Lolium multiflorum. The sequence continues at coordinate 100,456,632 of CM061750.1, read as the reverse complement.
CCCAGGCCGGCGGCCACTCTGGGGGCAACCGCCGCGCTCATGATAGCCAACCTGGCCAGGGCCGTGATGGACACCGCCCTCCGCGACGACGCAGCAGGAAGCGGCGCCGCCCCAACTCCCCCGCCGCCGGAGGTCGAGCTGATGGGCTTGCCATGGACGCGTTCTCCTGGCCGCTCCCCAGCGACCGCCAACGTGCTGATGGGCTGCAAGTTGACGCCACCTGGGGCGCCACCGCCGGACCCTGCCGCGACCGCACCGCCGCCGGCGTCGACAGGTCCATGGCACCGTGGCCAGGACATGGTGGGGACCGCCGCCCTCGTCGCCATGCCAAAAGAGGAAAGCTCGTCTGGCGCCAGAAAGAAAAGAAAAGCTGCGACGCGGACCCCAGGCCTGCATGCACAACGGCTCCGGACGAATCGCGCCAAGCTGCTTTGGCCACGCCTGTCCAACCGACAGCTGGCCCTTGCATGGATTCTACCCCGACCATGGCTGCGCCAGAAGCAGGAGAGGTGGACCCAGCCCTGGCTTCAGCTGATCGCGTCCACGGTCTAGCGGCCAGCACGGACTGCAGCCCCTCGTCGTCTTCCCAGACGCCAGAGGCTAACGATCCCGAGGCCACCCCGCCGGAAGCATCCAAGGAGAAAAGCGAGGGGCAAAGCGAGGGGCGAAGCGAGGAGCAAAGCAGCTTTGTGGACAGCGAGGTTCTAGACTCGCTGCCAACAACCCCATGTGCTGCACCCGAGGAGGATTCTTTGTCCCCCACCTTTGCTGTCGCCGCGGGCCCCCTGGAAGATGACGAGGAGGAGCGTGGCCCTACACCAACTTTCGAACCCGCGTCTCCCGCCCGCTCCCCATGCTCCGAGGCCGAGGCTGTGGCTCAGCCCATGACTCAGCCCACAACAGTTGCGGCGGCCCAATCGCCCCTCCCGCCATGCAGCAGCCCCCAGGCCATGGTTTCACCCACCATCCACCGTCCCGCCAGCCGCTTCGCCTCACCGCCGATCACCATCCGCCGCACCAAGACGAGGACGATCCCGTGTGCCACCCAAGCTTGGACGCTTGGCGACTTCCTCAAGGCCCCTACCAAAGACATATCTGCGGCCCTGCCCTGCCCGGGACGACGACCCAGACGCCATGCGCTTTCCTTCTCGTTGCGTCGTGGCCGCTCCGCCAAACGTGCCGCCACGGCGGCAACGACGGCCGCGCCACCAACGGCTGAGCGACGCGCACAGGTCGAGGTGCTCCGCACCATCGGCATCATCGGCGTCGACCAGGTGATCACCGCGGCGGAAATGCGCGCCTACGACAACATCTTCGCCGCGCCGCTGCCCCGACACGTGCTGATGGCCATCGCCGCGCTGGTCAATCGCGAGCTCCCCGCTGATCCCCAGGGACCACACCCCGTCGACAACGTCTCCAATGCATAGGAACCTTAAAATCCTCATCTGGAACGTGCGCGGCCTAAACGCCTGGGCTCGCCGCACTGCCATCCGATCCCTTGTTCTCTCCTCTGGCGCATCCATTGTATGTCTTCAGGAAACCAAAATGGAATTGATCCCGTCGTATATCGTGCTTGAGGCGTTAGGATCTGAATTCGACGACTACACCTACTTGCCCGCAGTGGGCACGCATGGCGGTATCTTGCTGTCGTGGAAGAGCATGGAAGTGCGCATCACTGACCCCATGTTCACCACCAATGCACTCACGGCCAAGGTCTCGGGCGCTGACCCCACACCCTGGTGGATTTCCATCGTTTACGGCCCACAGAACGATGAAGAGAAGGTGGAGTTCCTCGACGAGCTGCGGCACATTCGTGCCACCTGCGCTGGCCCATGGCTGATTTGCGGTGATTTCAACCTCATCTATCGCGACGAGGACAAAAACAACATCAACCTCAACCGCCGTCTCATGGGGAAATTCCGACGCTACATCAACGACCTCGCCCTCAAGGAAATCTACCTTAACGGCAGGCGCTACACCTGGACTAATGGGCAAGATCCTCCTACCTTGGTGCTCCTGGACAGGGCCCTGTGCACGTCGGACTGGGAGGATCTGATCGGTGAATGTCACCTACGCTGCCTCGCCTCTGTGCTCTCTGACCACAGCCCCTTGCTGCTCGACTGCACCCCTTCCCCAGCCGCCCATCGCCGCTTCCGATTCGAAGAGTTCTGGCTGCGGCAAGATGGTTTCCAAGACGTGGTCACCACGGCATGGAACTCTGTCAGCAACCCTGACCCGTTCCAGCGCCTCTGGCTGCGCTTGCAAGCCACCGCCAAAAGCGCTCACGAGCTGGAGCGCTCGTACCGTGGGCAGCGTTCGGCAAAGGATGGCCATCTGCCGGGAGGTGATCGCAAAATTCGACAAAGCCCAGGAGGATGGCTTACTCACGCCGCTGGAGAGATGGCTGCACCAAACGCTCAAGGTCACTTACCTGGGACTAGCATCCCTCGAGCGCACCATCGCCAGACAACGATCTCGCCTCGCCATGCTCAAGGACGGCGAGGCCAACTCCGCCTACTTTCACCAACACAGCTCCTTCCGCCGGCAGAAGAACCGTATCTACAGTGTCCTCTCCGACGGCCACGTCCTCACGGATCACAAGGACATGGCCGAGGCTGCATTCGCGCACTTCGACGCCATGCTCGGCACGGACAGCACGAGGGACATCTCCCTTGAGCTGCAAGAGCTGATCACGCCCTCGGAGAACTTGCAGGACCTGGACGCCCCTTTCACGGAGGCAGAGATCTGGAGCGCGATCAAGCGTCTCCCCGCACGAAAAGCTCCCGGGCCCGACGGATTTACCGCGGAATTCTTGCGCGCCTGTTGGAGTACTATCAAGGACGACATGGTTCAAGCCTTTGCGCAGATACACGCGCTCCGTGGCCGCGGCTTCCATCGGCTCAATCAAGCGCTCCTGACCTTAATCCCCAAGAAACCCGACGCGGCAACGATGGGCGACTACAGGCCTATCAGCCTGATCCACCTCGTGGCCAAGCTCGTCGCCAAGACGCTCTCGCTCCGCCTCGCCCCTAAGCTCGACGCCCTGGTTAGCAAGAACCAGAACGCTTTCATCCCCGGACGCAGCCTACACGACAACTTCATCCTGACACGACAATCGGCACGCCTCCTCCACCAGCTGCGACAGCCAAGGCTGCTGCTGAAACTTGACCTTGCCCGCGCCTTCGACACCCTCTCCTGGCTCTTCCTCTTTGAGGTTCTACACCGGTATGGATTCCCCGACAAGTTTCTCGACTGGCTTGCCTTGCTACTCAGCTCGGCCAGCACGAGAGTACTGATCAACGGCGAGCCAGGGCCACCAATTTGGCACCGCCGCGGGCTACGGCAGAGAGACCCGCTCTCCCCGCAGTTGTTCGTGCTCGCCGTCGACGTCCTTGGGCGTTTGATCGGGCGCGCCACTGACGTGGGCATCCTCCAAGAGCTCCACCCCCGCCGGCGCGTCCCCGAGATATCCCTCTACGCCGACGACGTCGTGCTCTTCTGCCATCCGACCCAGGCAGACATCGCCGCCGTCAAGGAGATCCTGCTGCTGTTCGGGCGTGCCTCCGGCCTGCAGGTCAACTACAACAAAAGCGCCGCTGCGCTCATCAATGGCGAGGAAACAGACGCGGCGATTGTCACTGCCGGCCTTGGCTACGCCATCGTGACGATTCCCATGACCTATCTGGGCATCCCGCTAACGATCAGGCGTCCAACATGTGCCCAGCTGCAGCCCCTGGTGGATCGCATCGCCGCCAAACTCCCCACCTGGAAAGCCCCCCTGATGGACAAAGCTGGCAGGCTCAAATTAGTCAGATCCGTCCTCTGCGCCATCCCGTTGCACCAGCTGCTCGTTTACACGCCGCCAAAGAAGACGCTCAAACTCATCGAGAAGATCCAGAGAGGATTCCTCTGGGCGGGCCGCAAGGAAGCCAACGGCGGAAGTTTCCATGTCAATTGGAGCCGGGTCTGCCGCCCCCTCGAGTATGGAGGTCTCGGTGTCCAGAACATGACCAAAACAGGCCTTGCGCTGCGCCTCCGTTGGCTCTGGTTCAGTCGAACCGATGCGACAAGGGCGTGGCAGGGGCTCGACCTCCAGTTCTCTGCCGAGGAACAAGCCCTCTTCTTCGCCTCCACTACCATGAGCCTCGACGATGGACGCACAGCGCGGTTTTGGGAAGATCGCTGGATCGACGGCAAGTCCACGCGTGAGATTGCGCCGCACCTATATGCCTGCATCCCCAAACGCCGGCGTCGATCCACTACCGTCGCTCAGGGCCTGCATGATCGCTCTTGGGTGCGCGACATCCATGGTGTCCTGGGCATTGAGGAAATTGGGGAATATCTCATGCTATGGCGAAGGATGGAGCAAACCCAGCTATCTGATCAGGCAGACTCCATGGTCTGGAAATGGACTAGCAACGGCGTCTACTCCGCCAGCTCCTGCTACAAGGCCACCTTCCTTGGATCCGTGCGCTGTGATGCCTGGCAGCTAACCTGGAAGACATGGGCGCCCCACAGTGTCAAGCTCTTCCACTGGTTGGCGCTCCTCGACCGATGCTGGACGGCCGAGCGCCTGCAGCGCCGAGGATTACCACACCATGCACGCTGCTTGCTCTGCGACCAAGACATGGAGACGATGCAGCATCTCATGATCGGCTGCGGCTTCTCCAGGCAAGTCTGGTTCGACATCCTCGCCTGGCTACGCACTACCTGCAGGCCACCTGACCGCGACGACACGCTCATCTCCTGGTGGAGTCAGGCCAAGCAGGCGACGCCCAAGGCCATGCGCAAAGGACTGGCCTCGATGTCGTTGCTCATCCTTTGGATGGTCTGGAAACAGCGTAACGACTGCGTCTTCAATGGCGCGGCGCCATCCATCAACGACGTCACTGCCAAGATACGAGACGAGGCTAACCTATGGGCCAGGGCCGGCGCGTTAGGCCTGCTCCTTTTCACGGCATGGCAGCATTTAGAAACAACGTTGTTGGACGCTTGGACCCGAGTCTCGCCGGCGGGACCGGGGTTAGGCTGGCCGTTAGTTACTACTTACGAGTAGGACCCGTCCCCGTCTAATCTTTGGTTGCTTCAAGACCCTGCAATAGTCAAGCTGGATTGGATTAGAAGATGCAGCTTGCCCGGGTAGATAATGTCCACCTAGCATATTTCTTTATGCACGTACGGCGCACACCGCAGCTTGCCTGGGTGGATAATGTCCACCTAGCATATTTCTTTATGCACGGGTCCGCGCTTTAGCTGAACACAACCCAAATCAGCGACCTATTTGATTTATTTTGGTCTGCTTAGGTTGGCCCACGGATAAATTATGGGCGGCTGTTCGGCCTGCGAGGCCAGCTTGCACAGCGGCGCGATCCATTCGATCCACGCTGGCAATTTTTATACGCTGGCAACAAACTAGCTGAATAGTAGTCTAAAGATAAAAGCATGGTAAAATTAAGATTTTTATTTAAATTGTGTTATATATTACAAGTTTAAATGAAAAACAACTGAATTTAAAACACGAAGGACCCTACTCACCATCGACTGGGGGGCGTGGCGGCCCAGCCTCGCCGTCGTTCTTCGCTCAAGATCTAGCGGTGGAGCGAATGGCGGCCCATGGAGGATATGCGCGAATGGCCAGTGCCCACGCTGGCCCAATTGCTGGAGACAATAGGAAGAAAAGAAGAGTGACATAGCCACGTATTTTCCAAGCGGAAGATGGTGCTACGCGGCGCCTTAGAAGAGGCAACAAGGTATATAGGGACGTGATTGGACTTGGTTCCAGAGGAAGAAGTAAGGGTGGAGTCAGGCAAGGCGAAGCTCCACTCAGGGCTAACGAGAACCCTATTAAGGTGAGCATGGACGTGGTGTCTTGCTGATTGGACCACGTGAATTGTGTGTCTAAAAGGGGGATCTCAAGAATGCCAAGGTTATTGATCAAACCCTTGAAAATATCAGCTTCAGACACGTTGACGTCATCGTTTGATTTGTCTCTGAGGGATCTGGCCAGATTGAAATCGCCCAGAATGGCAATGTAGCTAGAAAGGGAGGCAAAAGAATGCTCAATAGAGGTTAAGAAGATGGGTTTTGAGAGTGCGTGGAGGCGCCGTAAACGCTTATTATGGAAAAGGTGGTGTCATCTGCATGCATGAAGAAGATGGAGGTGATGGAGAAGTCGTCGATAGAGTGGTGAATAAGGTCAAATAGTAGACCTCTGATTCGAAGTAGAACGAAATATAACACTCCACAAAAGAAAAAAAATTATGGTAGTGACACTAGTGGAAAACGGGGCTACTGGCCCGGACCATTTGGGCCTTCAGTCCCGGTTTCCAAACCGGGACCAATTAGGCGGGACTAAAGGGCCCCCCCTTTAGTCCCGGTTCAAAAAGGCACCGGGCCTAAAAGCTGCGCCACTGCGGCCAAAAGGCGGCCACGGTAGTGGCACTTTGGTCGTGGCCAGGATCGTGGTTCGTGGTACGGGCCTCGGGGGACTCTGCTTCCGCTGCAGCAGAATTGCTCGTATTTGCTTCCCGCATCACAGTTAGGGGTGAGCCCGCGGCTGTAGTTTCTATAGGCTGACCAATGCATATATATCATTCAAGAAACCACAAAAAATCATCGTGAATATATATAGACATCGTCAACAGTACACGTAATGCATGCATATTTACAATATAAAGTCGGATCTCTTTACTAAATATATTAGCTTCTACGAAGTTGCTCAACACCTAGCTATGACCTTCGCATAGTGCTCTCCACCTGGGGTAATGCACTCGGTAAGAAAGAATCCCGCGAGTTCCTCTTGAATTGCTCGTATTTGATCCTCCGTTATGAGAGTGTCCCGCAGGCGTATCATCTATATTTAAAAAGGAGATCAATATATGAATGGAAATCAATACAATAGATGGTACTAATTAACATAATTGTGAGAATTTATTGTCGTACACGAGTGTCATGTATTTGGGCATCCCCACCCTTGGGACAGGACATGTCACGAATGAAGGTGCAGACGTAGTATCCACATAAGTTATTCCCGCGTTCCTGCCACATACACTTTACGAAAAAATAGTTCGATCAAACTAATAATCAAGCATCGTATTGAAAGTAAATATCATACATACATTTTCACGGACATAGCTATATATATAGTACTATTTACAGGGTAATCTTCAAATGTAAGCTCCGGTTTCCATTTACCCGGAACAGTAGTGATGAACCGTTTCCAAGTCCTGCCCGGCAAAAAATAATGAGTAAATGAGTTATTGATTAGTTGATGATATCGTCGAATTAGAACAGATGAAGATGCCAATACGAAATTGATTGAAATTACCTCTGAAGGATGACAGCCATGTCCGCCCATTCCGCATATTCTTTACGTTTCGAGTCCATGACCTTTACGACTCCTTTGTGAAGATCAATGATAAGGAGAATAAAGTGGAATCTGCACAAGCATAGCTCAATGATTAGGAGAATAAAGTGGAAGCTACACAAGCATAATGTATGTTATATATAACACTCACTTGAAGTTGTAGGGAAAGAATATTTCCTCTTTGTTTGCTTGCTTCACTAAAAACATTACCATGTTGTCCTCTGTGTCCTTGGCGAAGTCTCGAACCGTAACTTCATGAACTGTGTCTGGGTCTATGAACCCCAGCGGTAGGAGCTTGCCTCTTTTGCATTCGAGCTTCTTCATTCTGCATAATTAAATATATAGCGTACACAAAGAATATAGTGAGGATAATTGTTAGTGCAAATGAATGAGCGCTGAGCTACAGACTTAATTACATAAATAAATCACTTACGGCAGTAGCAACTGATGACAGCTTTGTCGGGCGTCTTGATTGAATAACTGAAGCAGTTCTTCTAACTCAAGGTTTATCTCCTCGACCCCCCGGAAGTAATGCTCATCTCTAAGATACACCGTGAGGTAGCGATCACCTCTTCGACAGGCTTTCAAGTACCAGTCATGCAACCTTCGCATCTGAGTCCCTAGACGCGCGAGCTCGCCAGGTTTGACGAGATCTTTTCCGTATCTATACTTGTTTACCACTTGAGCCGTTGGATAGTAATCTTCGTACTCAATTGATGCTCCCTGAGCTCTAGCCTCCCGTTCAATCATCGATGCCGTCTCTGGATCATCATAGGGCTGCACGACGAAGTGGGGTATGGCCTGATTGTCCTGCTGTCCAAGCTGGGCGACTTTTTTTGCTTCTTTGCTCGCTCTATAGGATTGTCCAAGAGAGCGGTCATAATCAGATCTCAGCTCAGGTCTCTTCATTCTCGTCTCGGCAAAGTGCTTCATTGTTTGCGGTTTAATAAACATCTTCTTCGGCGCAAGAAACGCCTTTTGCTCTTCAGTCTGCTCATGTGGTAACAACTCTGGAGTATGTGCCTGAAGGAGATATGCCCTAGAGGCAATAATAAAGTGGTTATTATTGATATCTTTGTGTTTATGATAAATGTTTATATATCATGCTAAAATTGTATTAACCGAAACATTAGTACATGTGTGATATGTAGACAACAAAGAAGTCCCTAGTATGTCTCTTAACTAGCTTGTTGATTAATAGATGATTAGTTTCATAATCATGAACATTGGATGTTATTAATAACAAGGTTATATCATTATATGAATGATGTAATAGACACACCCAATTAAGCGTAGCATAAGATCTCGTCATTAAGTTATTTGCTATAAGCTTTCGATACAAAGTTACCTAGTCCTTATGACCATGAGATCATGTAAATCACTTATACCGGAAAGGTACTTTGATTACACCAAACGCCACTGCGTAAATGGGTGGTTATAAAGGTGGGATTAAGTATCCGGAAAGTATGAGTTGAGGCATATGGATCAACGGTGGGATTTGTCCATCCCGATGACGGATAGATATACTCTGGGCCCTCTCGGTGGGATGTCGTCTAATGTCTTGCAAGCATATGAATAAGTTCATAAGAGACCACATACCACGGTACGAGTAAAGAGTACTTGTCAGAGACGAGGTTGAACAAGGTATAGAGTGATACCGAAGATCAAACCTCGGACAAGTAAAATATCGCGTGACAAAGGGAATTGGTATCGTATGTGAATGGTTCATTCGATCACTAAAGTCATCGTTGAATATGTGGGAGCCATTATGGATCTCCAGATCCCGCTATTGGTTATTGATCGGAGTGAGTACTCAACCATGTCCACATAGTTCACGAACCGTAGGGTGACACACTTAAAGTTGGATGTTGAAATGGTAGAACTTGAATATGGAATGGAGTTCGAATATTTGTTCGGAGTCCCGAATGAGATCCCGGACATCACGAGGAGTTCCGGAATGGTCCGGAGAATAAGATTCATATATAGGAAGTCATATTCCAAGTTTGAAAATGATCCGGTGCATTTATGGCAGGTTCTAGAAGGTTCTAGCAAAGTCCGAAGAAATGCACTATGGAAGGTGGAGTCCCGGAAGGACTCCACAAGCTGGCCAGCCAAACCCTAAAGGAGGAGTCCCAGGTGGGCTCCACCTAGAGGTGGCCGGCCACCCCACCTCAGGAAAGGTGTGAGTCCCACCTTGAGTGGGACTCCCTCCTTGAGTAGGTTTCCCACATATGGGAGGTTTTAGTGTTGGGGTCTTATTCGAAGACTTGGACTACAACTCTTGGGGCTTCCACCTATATAATGAGGGGCATAGGAGAGGGGGCTGACCACTTCAAGCCTCAGCCTTGGCCGCACCCCTTAGAGGGCCGGCGCCCAACCCCCCTTGATACGTCTCCAACGTATCGATAATTTCTTATGTTCCATGCTACTTTATTGATGATACCTACATGTTTTATGGACATTATATGTCATATTTATGCATTTTCTGGAACTAACCTATTAACAAGATGCCAGAGCCTGTTTTCTGCTGTTTTTGGTTTCAGAAATCCTAGTAAGGAAATATTCTCGGAATTGGACGAAACTTTCGCCCAGGGTCCTATTTTGCACGAAGCTTCGAGAAGACCGAAGAGATAACGAAGTGGGGCCACGAGGCAGGGGGACAGGGCGGCGCGGCCCGGGCCCGGGCGCGGCCCTACCCCCCGGGCACCTCGTGTGGCCCCCCGCGTTGCCCTTCAGCCTACTTAAAGTCTCCGTCGCGAAACCCCAGTCCGAGAGCCACGATACGGAAAACCTTCCAGAGACGCCGCCGCCGCGAATCCCATCTCGGGGGATTCGGAGATCGCCTCGGCACCCTGCCGGAGAGGGGATTCATCTCCCGGAGAGGACTCTACACCGCCATGGTCGCCTCCGGAGTGAGTGAGTAGTTCACCCTGGACCATGGGTCCATAGCAGTAACTAGATGGTCGTCTTCTCCTTGTTGTGCTTCATTGTTGGATCTTGTGAGCTGCCTAACATGATCAAGATCATCTATCTGTAATACTATATGTTGTGTTTGTCGGGATCCGATGGATAGAGTACTATGATTATGGTGATTATCAATCTATTGTTTATGTGTTGTTTATGATCTTGCATGCTCTCCGTTATTAGTAGAGGCTCTGGCCAAGTTTTACTCTTAACTCCAAGAGGGAGTATTTATGCTCGATAGTGGGTTCATGCCTCCATTAAATGTGGGACAGTGACAGAAAGTTCTAAGGTTGTGGATGTGCTGTTGCCATTAGGGATAAAACATTGATTCTATGTCTAAGGATGTAGTTGTCGATTACATTACGCACCATACTTAATGCAATTATCTGTTGCTTAGCAACTTAATACTGAATGGGGTTCGGATGATAACCTGAAGGTGGACTTTTTAGGCATAGATGCAGTTGGATGGCGGTCTATGTACTTTGTCGTAATGCCCAATTAAATCTCACTATATTTATCATATCATGTATATGCATTGTTATGCCTTTCTCTATTTGTCAATTGCCCGACTGTAATTTGTTCACCCAACATGCTTTTATCTTATGGGAGAGACACCTCTAGTGAACTGTGGACCCCGGTCCTATTCTTTACATAGCATACAATCTCCTGCAATGTTTTACTGTTTTCTTTACAATCATCTTCCACTCGATACGTTTAATCCTTTGTTACGGCAAGCCGGTGAGATTGACAACCTCACTGTTTCGTTGGGGCAAAGTACTTGGGTTGTGTTGTGCAGGTTCCACGTTGGCGCCGGAATCCGTTGTTGCGCCGCATCACATTTCGCCACCATCAACCTTCAACGTGCTTCTTGGCTCCTCCTGGTTCGATCAACCTTGGTTTCTTTCTGAGGGAAAACTTGCCACTGTGCGCATCATACCTTCCTCTTGGGGTTCCCAACGGACGTGTACATTTACGCGCATCAAGCTTTTCTGGCGCCGTTGCCGGGGAGATCAAGACACGCTGCAAGGGGAGTCTCCACTTCTCAATCTCTTTACTTTGTTTTTGTCTTGCTTTATTTTATTTACTACTTTGTTTGCTGCACCTAAACAAAACACAAAAAATTAGTTGCTAGTTTTACTTTATTTCTGTCTTGCTCTCTATATCAAAAACACAAAAAAATTAGTTACTTGCATTTAAATTATTTTGTTATCATGTCTAGTCCTGTACTTGCTTTTATTTTCACTAGTTAGGCATAATGGAAAACAACAACAAAATTAGAGATCTTTATGAACTTTATCTTGAATTAGGACATAATGTGTTTGAAGAGAAAATTAAAAAACCCATGGAACTTTGTTTGCAAAATAGTTGTAGCAATGTTATTAGCATGAACTTTTTGAACACCATTATTGCTAAAGCTATGGAAGAATTTAAGCTTGGGGAAGCTGGTTGTGATATTTTTAGTCCCCCAAGCATGGAGGAGAAAATTTACTTTGATACTTCACCTCCTATATATGATGCTTGCAATGATGAATATGATATTTTCATTCCACCTACTATTGAGGAGAAAATTAATTATGATTATAATGTGCCTCCTATATATGATGATTATGGTGATGAGAATAATAGTGATAGCTATTTTGTTGAATTTGCTCCCACTACAACTAATAAAATTGATTATGCTTATGTGGAGAGTAATAATTTTATGCATGTGGCTCATGACAAGAATGTTTTATGTGATAGTTATATTGTTGAGTTTGTTCATGATGCTACTGAAAGTTATTGAGAGAGGGAAACATGGTTATATGCATCTTACTAATATTAAGTTTCCCCTCTTTATGTTGAGAATCTTGAAATTGCACTTGTGTTGCTTTTCTATGCTTGACACTTTGTTCTTCATGAATTTATTTGTGTACAAGATTCCTTTTCATAGGAAGTGGGTTAGGCTTAAATGTGTTTGAATTTGCTTCTTGATGCTCTCTTTTGCTTCAACTCTTATTTCTTGCAAGACTATCATTGAAATTACTGAGCCCATCTTAATGGCTATAAAGAAAGAACTTCTTGGGAGATAACCCATGTGTTTATTTTACTACAATATTTTGTTTTATATTTGAGTCTTGGAAGTTGTTTACTACTAGCAACCTCTCCTTATCATGTTTTTGTGCCAAGTAAAGTTTCTATGTCAAAGTTGATGTTATATTTGGGATCGGCTAGAAACAGCATTGCTTTGTGTCACGAATCTGGGCACGCCTCACGTAGAAAATTCGAAAAATCTGCCAATTTACGAGCGTGATCCTCAGATATACGCAACTTTCATTAGTTTTGAGTTTTTCCATTTGAGCAAGTCTGGTGCCAGCTTTAAATTCGTCTTTACGGACTGTTTTTTGACAGATTCTGCCTTTTATTTCGCATTGCCTCTTTTGCTATGTTGGATTTATTTCTTTGATCCATTAATGTCCGGTAGCATTATGCAATGTCCAGAAGTGAAAATAATGATTGTGTCACCTCTGAATGTGTGAATTATTAATTGTGCACTAACCCTCTAATGAGTTTGCTTGAAGTTTGGTGTGAAGGAAGTTTTCAAGGGTCAAGAGAGGAGAATGATATACTATGATCAAGAGGAGTGAAAGCTCTAAGCCTGGGGATGCCCCGTGGTTCACCCCTGCATATTTTAAGAAGACTCAAGCGTCTAAGCTTGGGGATGCCCAAGGCATCCCCTTCTTCATCGACAACATCATCAGGTTCCTCCCCTGAAACTATATTTTTATTCAGTCACATCTTGTGTTCTTTACTTGGAGCGTCGGTTTGTTTTTGCTTTTGTCTTTGTTTGAATAAAATGGATCCTAGCATTCACCTTGTGGGAGAGAGACACGCTCCGCTGTTGCATATGGACACATGTGTCCTTAGGCTTTACTCATAATGTTCAAGGCGAAGTTTCTTCTTCGTTAAATTGTTATATGGTTGGAATTGGAAAATGCTACATGTAGTAATTCTAAAATGTCTTGGATAATGTGATACTTGGCAATTGTTGTGCTCTTGTTTAAGCTCTTGCATTATATGCTTTGCACCCATTAATGAAGAAATACATAGAGCTTGCTAAAATTTGATTTGCATATTTGGTCTCTCTAAGGTCTAGATAATATCTAGTATTGAGTTTTGAACAACAAGGAAGACGGTGTAGAGTCTTATAATGTTTACAATGTGTCTTTTATGTGAGTTTTGCTGCACTTGTTCATCCTTGAGTTTGCTTCAAATAACCTTGCTAGCCTAAACCTTGTATCGAGAGGGAATACTTCTCATGCATCCAAAATCCTTGAGCCAACTACTATGCCATTTGTGTCCACCATACCTACCTACTACATGGTATTTCTCCGCCATTCCAAAGTAAATTGCTTGAGTGCTACCTTTAAAATTCCATCATCCACCTTTGCAATATATAGCTCATGGGACAAAATAGCCTTAAAAACTATCGTAGTATTGAATATGTACTTATGCACTTTATATTTTATTAAGTTGCTTGTTGTGCGATAACCATGCTTCTGGGAACGCCATCAATATCATGTGAGTTGCTATGCATGTCCGTCTTGTCTGAAGGATCTATCATTTTAGTGGTTGGAGCATGCAAAATTGTTAGAGAAGAACATTGGGCCGCTAACTAAAGCCATGAATCATGGTTGAAGTTTCAGTTTTGGACATATATCCTCAATCTCATATGAGAATAATAATCATTGCTACATGCTTATGCATTTAAGAGGAGTCCATTATCTGTTGTCCATGTTGTCCCGGTATGGATGTCTAAGTTGAGAATAATCAAAAGCGAGAAATCCAAAATGCGAGCATTCTCCTTAGACCTTTGTACAGGCGGCATGGAGTACCCCTTTGTGACACTTGGTTGAAACATGGCATGCGAAGATCCGGTAGTCCAAGCTAAGTAGGACGAGGTGCGGGCACTATTAGTACACTATGCATGAGGCTTGCAACTTGTAAGATATAATTTACATAACTCATATGCTTTATTACTACCGTTGACAAAATTGTTTCATGTTTTCAAAATAAAAGCTCTAGCACAAATACAGCAATCGATGCTTTCCTCTTTGAAGGACCTTTCTTTTACTTTTATTGTTGAGTCAGTTTACCTATCTCCCTCCACCTTAAGAAGCAAACACTTGTGTGAACTGTGCATTGATTCCTACATACTTGCATATTGCACTTGTTATACTACTTTATGTTGACAATATCCATGAGATATACATGTTATAAGTTGAAAGCAACCGCTGAAACTTAATCTTCCTTTGTGTTGCTTCAATACCTTTACTTGATTTATTGCTTTATGAGTTAACTCTTATGCAAGACTTATTGATGCTTGTCTTGAAGTACTATTCATGAAAAGTCTTTGTCATATGATTCACTTGTTTACTCATGTCATTACCTTTGTTTTGATCGCTGCATTCATTACATATGTTTACAAATAGTATGATCAAGATTATGATGGCATGTCACTTCAGAAATTATCTTTGTTATCGTTTTACCTGCTCGGGACGAGCAGAACTAAGCTTGGGGATGCTGATACGTCTCCAACGTATCGATAATTTCTTATGTTCCATGCTACTTTATTGATGATACCTACATGTTTTATGCACATTATATGTCATATTTATGCATTTTACGGAACTAACCTATTAACAAGATGAAAGAAGATTCTTGTTTTCTGCTGTTTTTGGTTTCGAAATCCTAGTAAGGAAGTATTCTCGGAATTGGACGAAACTTTCGCCCAGGGTCCTATTTTTGCACGAAGCTTCCCCGAAGAGATAACGAAGTGGGGCCACGAGGCAGCAGGACAGGGCGGCGCGGCCCAGGCCCTGGCCGCGCGGCCCTACCCCCTGGGCACCTCGTGTGGCCCCCGCGTTGCCCTTCCTCCTACTTAAAGTCTCTGTCGCGAAACCCCGATGCCGAGAGCCACGATACGGAAAACCTTCCGAGACGCCGCCGCCGCGAATCCCATCTCGGGGGATTCAGGAGATCGCCTCCGGCACCCTGCCGGAGAGGGGATTCATCTCCGGAGGACTCTACACCACCATGGTCGCCTCCGGAGTGATGAGTGAGTAGTTCACCCCTGGACCATGGATCCATAGCAGTAGCTAGATGGTCGTCTTCTCCTTGTTGTGCTTCATTGTTGGATCTTGTGAGCTGCCTAACATGATCAAGATCATCTATCTGTAATACTATATGTTGTGTTTGTCGGGATCCGATGGATAGAGAGTACTATGATTATGGTGATTATCAATCTATTGTTTATGTGTTGTTTATGATCTTGCATGCTCTCCGTTATTAGTAGAGGCTCTGGCCAAGTTTTTACTCTTAACTCCAAGAGGGAGTATTTATGCTCGATAGTGGGTTCATGCCTCCATTAAATCTGGGACAGTGACAGAAAGTTCTAAGGTTGTGGATGTGTTGTTGCCATTAGGGATAAAACATTGATTCTATGTCTAAGGATGTAGTTGTCGATTACATTACGCACCATACTTAATGCAATTGTCTGTTGCTTAGCAACTTAATACTGAATGGGGTTCGGATGATAACCTGAAGGTGGACTTTTTAGGCATAGATGCAGTTGGATGGCGGTCTATGTACTTTGTCGTAATGCCCAATTAAATCTCACTATATTTATCATATCATGTATATGCATTGTTATGCCTTTCTCTATTTGTCAATTGCCCGACTGTAATTTGTTCACCCAACATGCTTTTATCTTATGGGAGAGACACCTCTAGTGAACTGTGGACCCCGGTCCTATTCTTTACATAGCATACAATCTGCAATTGTGTTTACTGTTTTCTTTACAATCATCTTCCACTCGATACGTTTAATCCTTTGTTACAGCAAGCGGTGAGATTGACAACCTCACTGTTTCGTTGGGGCAAAGTACTTGGGTTGTGTTGTGCAGGTTCCACGTTGCGCCGGAATCCCTGTTGTTGCGCCGCATCACATTTCGCCACCATCAACCTTCAACGTGCTTCTTGGCTCCTCTGGTTCGATCAACCTTGGTTTCTTTCTGAGGAAAACTTGCCACCGTGCGCATCATACCTTCCTCTTGGGGTTCCCAACGGACGTGTACATTTACGCGCATCAACCCTCTCTCTCCTCGACCACATCCCGCACGCAAGCGAAGCCCGCCGGATTTCTCCACCACCACCGACACCACGCCGTCGTCTGTCGGATTCAAGAGGAGCTACTTCGCTGCCCGCTGGAACGGGGAGGTGGACGTCGTCTTCATCAACAACCGAACGTGTGACCGAGTACGGAGGTGCTGCCCGTTCGTGGCGCCGTGATCAAGATCTTCTACGCGCTTTTGCAAGCGGCAAGTGATCGTCTACCGCAGCAACAAGAGCCTCATCTTGTAGGCTTTGGAATCTCTTCAAGGGTGAGACTCGATAATCCCCTCGTTGCTACCGTCTTCTAGATTGCATCTTGGCTTGGATTGCGTGTTCGCCGTAGGAAAATTTTTGTTTTCTATGCTACGTTATCCTACAGTGGTATCAGAGCCGTGTCTATGCATAGATGGTTGCACGAGTAGAACACAATGTTTTTGTGGGTGTTGATGCTTATGTTGTCTTTAGTTTGAGTACTTTGCATCTTTGTGGCATAGTGGGATGAAGCTGCTCGGGCTAACTTTACATGACCGCGTTCATGAGATTTGCTCCACGCTCGACATGCAACTTGTATTGCATAAGTGGCTTTGCGGGTGTCTGTCTCTCCTACTATAGTGAAGATTCAATTTACTCTTCTATTGACAACACTAGTATCACCGTTGTGGTTCATGTTCGTAGGTAGATTAGATCTCACTCGAAAACCCTAAACCACGTAAAATATGCAAACCAAATTAGAGACGTCTAACTTGTTTTTGCAGGGTTTGGTGATGTGATATGGCCATAATGTGATGATGAATATGTATGAGATGATCATTATTGTATTGTGGCAACCGGCAGGAGCCTTATGGTTGTCTTTAAATTTCATGTTGAGTAGTATTTCAAAGTAGTTGTAATAGTTGCTACATGAGGTGAACAACCATGAAGACGGCGCCATGGACCTTGACGCTACGCCGACGATGATGGAGATCATGCCCGTTGATGATGGAGATCATGTCCGTGCTTTGGAGATGAAGATCGAAGGCGCAAAGACAAAAGGGCCATATCATATCACATATGAACTGCATGTGATGTTAATCCTTTATGCATCTTATTTTGCTTAGATCGCGATGGTAGCATTATAAGATGATCCCTCACATTAATATCAAGATAATAAAGTGTTCTCCCCTCGTATGCACCGTTGATATAGTTCGTCGTTTCGAAGCATCTCGTGATGATCGGATGTGATAGACTCAACGTTCACATACAACAGGTGTAAGCCATGTTGCACACGCGGAATACTTGGGTTTGCTTGACGAGCCTGTACAGACATGGCCTCGGGACAACGGAAACCGAAAGGTTGAACACGAGTCATATGGAGATATGATCAACATGTTGATGTTCACCATTGAAGCTACATCATCTCACGTGATGATCGGTTTTGGTGTAGTGGATGTGGATCGTGTACCACTTAACAACTATGAGGGATGTTGTTAGATTAAACATGAACTAATTATCATAAACATAGTCTGAGTAGTATTTTGAATTAATTTATAGTATTGGCATCCGTTTTTCTACCAAACGCTAGTCTTGTTATTGAGATAGAAATACTGTTAAAATCTGAAAATAAACTTTACGGACTGGTACCGTATTGTTAAAGAATCAAGAAATGATTAAGTCCTATTGCAAACTTTTAGTAAACCTCACATTGTTGATTCAAGGAGCTATGGTTTCAATTAGTACCTAAAGTTATCTTGTCTCCGTGAAACTTGAAGTTCAAATCTGTTTGAAAAGTAAGGAGCTGAAAATTTAGTTTTCAGAAATAATCAAGGTATGAGATATATGTGATATCTAAGACCTTGTTGCAAGGTGATAGAATATAATTTGGTGAGACTACATAAACTCATAAGTTTTATGGGAATTTACAAGGTTGAAGACGCAAGGCGTCCCAATCCTCCAACTATTGGGGCACTAACGATATTCGTATATCCATGAAGTGATCGTCCTTAGTATGCACCATTGCTAAGACTCATAGTTTCGAATACTAAGGTATAGATTCTATGTGTGCATACAACGGGTGCAAGCCAGATTTGCACACGCGAATACTGAGGTTAAACTTTACGAGCCTAGCATGTACAGACATGGTCTCGGAAAGTCGTCATGATATGATGGATAAAATTATGAGTGAAATTGTTCATCATATTACAAAGTTACTAATAGTGAAATCTGGAACACTTGTCATATGATGATCAACTTCAAAGTAAGAACCTCAAGGTTATTGGTATTTGACCAACAAACCTAGAAGTCAATGATGTTGAAGTGTTTTTCTGAATAATGAGGAAAGCTAAAAGAGAAACTATAAAAGATATTTTGGCAGAAAGAAAAGAAAAGACTAGAAAGTCTAGCTCAGGTGTATATAAATGATATACATGTTATGGTTGTCTTCCTAGTTTGGTCACACAATAAAATTCTTGGGTATTTGTACCATATTGGTTGGTATGAAGTGTCATACAAAACAACGCAATACAAGAATACAATGGCCTAAGTGACTGACTGGAACAAAAATAAAGTGTTATTATGTTCGTCGTTGGTATTCTATCTAGCCCTTAGAATTTATAATAAAGAACTTAATAATTGTTATTTTGCTCTGGTCAAATGAAAACAATAAGTTGTTCAAATTATGACATTACTCCATGTACGATGGATAAGTTATTATAAATCTTAATGGTGAAACACACATACATAACACTGACGCTAAAATGCCATAAGGCAAATGATTTGAATTCCACTCATTTGTGGAACCGCCATTTAGGTCATGTTAGAGAGGAACGCATGAAGGAACTCCATGCAAATGGATTTTTGGAGTCATTTGATTTTTGAATCGTTTGGCGCTTGCAAATCTTTTCTAAAGAATGACTGAAATACCGTTCATAGGCCAAGAGTTGAACGGGCAACTAACTTAGTGGAAACATACATGATGATATATGTGGTTCACTGGGCATAGTTGTGTGCGGTAGATTCTTCTACTTCATGAAAACTTCCAACAATGAATTGAGTATATATATGTGGATATATTCGATAAGAAAGAAGTTTGAAACATTTGAATGGATTCAAATAAATTTCAGCATGAAGTGGAAATCATCGTAATAGAAAAGTCAAATATCTATGATTGGATCATGGTGGAAATATTTGAATTACAAGTTTTAGCGAACATCTAAGAGAGTTATGAAATTGTTCTACAACTCACGTTTCTTGGAGTATCATAGTGATGATGGAGTATCCGAGAGATGTATCCAAACCTTGTTGGGTCAATGATGATATAAAATATTGATGCCATTATATTTTTGTGGATTATGCTTTAGTGACTACCGCTTTTACACTGAATAGAGCGTCATCATGATCCGTTAAAATGACACCATACGAGTTATGGTATGGGTATAAACCCTAATAGTCTTTCTTTAAATTTTGGTCTAAGAGTTTACAACCAAAATCGGATGAATGTCTTTGTTGGTTATCCCAGAGATTTAATTGGGAATTCTTCCCACGAGACAAAGACAAAAGTGTTTGTCAATGTTTCTTATTTCCGAGAAATTGTTTCTAGTGAAGTATTTGAGTGGGAGGACAATATAATTTGATAAGGTTTATGAACCTGAGCATAATGATCAGAGTAGCGCAGCATCGGAATTTGTTTCGGAAGCGGCCACGACGATCATGGCTCCCATGACTACAAAGTGTTTTAGCCATGGAGATCGAAGTACATATTGAACCTTGTAGGTATGGTTTACTTTGTGATCAAATAAATGATTTGTGAACAAAGGATTGATTTTGAATAATGATAAACCAACTACAAACAAAGAAGTTATGATGGGCCCTGACTCCGTTAAAATGGCTATACGCCATGAAATCCAAGATAGATGAATACTTTTTGAAAGTAAAAGGATCTATAAAATTGATGGACTTGGATGTAATATCCTTAAAGAAGCTCGACTTGTTGAAAAATTGTTTACGACAAAGTTCAAAGAGTTGACTACGATAAGATTTGATCTTCCGTAGCAATGCTTATAGTCCATGTGGATTATTCTAGTAATCGCTACATATTTCTTTTATGAGATATGCTAGTAGGATGGAAAAATATATTACTTAACATAAGTGTGTATTAAAAGGTGTATACAAGATACAACCAAGAGTTTTGCCAGTCCGTAGAATACTAGAAAGGAATACGAACTTCAATTGGTAGAAGTGAGTATTGCGGAGTTGGAATCTTCACCGGATGAAATAGTCAAAGAGTTTTTGATTTCATCAGAAACGATGAAGATGCTTGCATTTGCAAGAAATTAAGTGGGAGCGCTGAGACATATTTGTAATACTTTATGTAGCTGACATATCGTTGATTATAAATATTGTAATTATATAATTGATTAAAAGGTTTCATTGAGAATTAGCTTCAATGAAAGGATATGGACTGAAACATATTTAGTGTCAAGATCTATGAAGATAGATTGAAACACATAATAAGTTTAAGTCAAAGTACATAGAATGGATATTGAAGTAGTTCAATATATAAATATTAAGAAAATGTTCTTATCATGTTAAGTTTTAACAAGACTTGAATGTATCTGACACTCAATGAGTAAAAACACATGAGTGATTATAGATCACGAATAATATGTACACAATCAGATGTCATGTGCTATAAAGTGTTATGAGCATATACCAGAATGATTCATATGATGATCATTGGACGACAGTAAGAATATCCTTGAGTACTTTAGAAGAACTAAGGATATATATATATAGTTTTGTATGAGGAAATGACAAACAAATCGATGTAAGGTGTTACACCGATATTGGTTTTGTCACATATAAAATATAATTTCAATCTCAAATTAGACTAAGTGTTGTTTAAAAGGTAGCACAATGAGCTAGAAGTTGTCTATGCTAGATTTAGAAGAGTTCTAAATATTGTGACGGATTCTACAAAAGAAGGCAGAGTATGTCATTGTTTTGACAATGACAAAGGATGTTAAGTCAAGAGGTTCTTTGAGAACTTGGTGTAGTTCCGACAGAGTCAGAACTTTGAAGCTATATTGTGTGTGACAATATTAGTGACATATTTCAGACCGCGGAATTAAGGTTCCACCAGAAGACCAAACATATTTAATACCGACTCATTTGGAAATGAGTGATGCGTTGAGACGCAAATGAATTACAAAATACATACGTTTCTGAGCGTGTCAGATCCGTTGACTAAAACCTCTCCCGTGAGCAATACATGATAAAGCACGAGAAGGCCAATGTGTTATATCTTTACAAATGTAAACTAGATTATTGACTCTAGTGCAAGTGGGAGACTGAAGGAGATATGCCCTAGAGGCAATAATAAAGTGGTTATTATTATATCTTTGTGTTTATGATAAATGTTTATATATCATGCTAAAATTGTATTAACCGAAACATTAGTACATGTGTGATATGTAGACAACAAAGAAGTCCCTAGTATGCCTCTTAACTAGCTTGTTGATTAATAGATGATTAGTTTCATAATCATGAACATTGGATGTTATTAATAACAAGGTTATATCATTATATGAATGATGTAATAGACACACCCAATTAAGCGTAGCATAAGATCTCGTCATTAAGTTATTTGCTATAAGCTTTCGATACATAGTTACCTAGTCCTTATGACCATGAGATCATGTAAATCACTTATACCGGAAAGGTACTTTGATTACACCAAACGCCACTGCGTAAATGGGTGGTTATAAAGGTGGGATTAAGTGTCCGGAAAGTATGAGTTGAGGCATATGGATCAACAGTGGGATTTGTCCATCCCGATGACGGATAGATATACTCTGGGCCCTCTCGGTGGTATGTCGTCTAATGTCTTGCAAGCATATGAATAAGTTCATAAGAGACCACATACCACGGTACGAGTAAAGAGTACTTGTCAGGAGACGAGGTTGAACAAGGTATAGAGTGATACCGAAGATCAAACCTCGAACAAGTAAAATATCGCGTGACAAAGAGGATTGGTATCGTATGTGAATGGTTCATTCGATCACTAAAGTCATCGTTGAATATGTGGGAGCCATTATGGATCTCCAGATCCCGCTATTGGTTATTGATCGGAGTGAGTACTCAACCATGTCCACATAGTTCACGAACCGTAGGGTGACACACTTAAAGTTGGATGTTGAAATGGTAGAACTTGAATATGGAATGGAGTTCGAATATTTGTTCGGAGTCCCGGATGAGATCCCGGACATCACGAGGAGTTCCGGAATGGTCCGGAGAATAAGATTCATATATAGGAAGTCATATTCCAAGTTTGAAAATGATCCGGTGCATTTATGGCAGGTTCTAGAAGGTTCTAGAAAAGTCCGGAAGAAATGCACTATGGAAGGTGGAGTCCCGGAAGGACTCCACAAGCTTGGCCAGCCAAACCCTAAAGGAGGAGTCCCAGGTGGGCTCCACCTAGAGGTGGCCGGCCACCCCACCTCAAGGAAAGGTGGGAGTCCCACCTTGAGTGGGACTCCCTCCTTGAGTAGGTTTCCCACATATGGGAGGTTTTAGTGTTGGGGTCTTATTCGAAGACTTGGACTACAACTCTTGGGGCTTCCACCTATATAATGAGGGGCATAGGAGAGGGGGCTGACCACTTCAAGCCTCAGCCTTGGCCGCACCCCTTAGAGGGCGGCTTTGATACGTCTCCAACGTATCGATAATTTCTTATGTTCCATGCTATTTTATTGATGATACCTACATGTTTTATGGACATTATATGTCATATTTATGCATTTTCGGAACTAACCTATTAACAAGATGCCGAAGAGCCATTCTGTTTTTTTTGCTGTTTTTGGTTTCGAAATCCTAGTAAGGAAATATTCTCGGAATTGGACGAAACTTTCGCCGGGGTCCTATTTTTGCACGAAGCTTCCAGAAGACCGAAGAGATAACGAAGTGGGGCCACGAGGCAGCCTGGGGACAGGGCGGCGCGGCCCGGGCCCCGCGCGGCCCTACCCCTGGGCACCTCGTGGCCCCGCGTTGCCCTTCCGCCTACTTAAAGTCTCCGTCGCGAAACCCCAGTACCGAGAGCCACGATACGGAAAACCTTCCAGAGACGCCGCCGCCGCGAATCCCATCTCGGGGGATTCGGAGATCGCCTCCGGCACCTGCCGGAGAGGGGATTCATCTGGAGGACTCTACACCGCCATGGTCGCCTCCGGAGTGATGAGTGAGTAGTTCACCCCTGGACCATGGGTCCATAGCAGTAGCTAGATGGTCGTCTTCTCCTTGTTGTGCTTCATTGTTGGATCTTGTGAGCTGCCTAACATGATCAAGATCATCTATCGTAATACTATATGTTGTGTTTGTCGGGATCCGATGGATAGAGAGTACTATGATTATGGTGATTATCAATCTATTGTTTATGTGTTGTTTATGATCTTGCATGCTCTCCGTTATTAGTAGAGGCTCTGGCCAAGTTTTTACTCTTAACTCCAAGAGGGAGTATTTATGCTCGATAGTGGGTTCATGCCTCCATTAAATCTGGGACAGTGACAGAAAGTTCTAAGGTTGTGGATGTGCTGTTGCCATTAGGGATAAAACATTGATTCTATGTCTAAGGATGTAGTTGTCGATTACATTACGCACCATACTTAATGCAATTGTCTGTTGCTTAGCAACTTAATACTGAATGGGGTTCGGATGATAACCTGAAGGTGGACTTTTTAGGCATAGATGCAGTTGGATGGCGGTCTATGTACTTTGTCGTAATGCCCAATTAAATCTCACTATATTTATCATATCATGTATATGCATTGTTATGCCTTTCTCTATTTGTCAATTGCCCGACTGTAATTTGTTCACCCAACATGCTTTTATCTTATGGGAGAGACACCTCTAGTGAACTGTGGACCCCGGTCCTATTCTTTACATAGCATACAATCTACTGCAATTGTGTTTACTGTTTTCTTTACAATCATCTTCCACTCGATACGTTTAATCCTTTGTTACAGCAAGCCGGTGAGATTGACAACCTCACTGTTTCGTTGGGGCAAAGTACTTGGGTTGTGTTGTGCAGGTTCCACGTTGGCGCCGGAATCTCTGTTGTTGCGCCGCATCACATTTCGCCACCATCAACCTTCAACGTGCTTCTTGGCTCCTCCTAGTTCGATCAACCTTGGTTTCTTTCTGAGGGAAAACTTGCCACGCGCATCATACCTTCCTCTTGGGGTTCCCAACGGACGTGTACATTTACGCGCATCAAGCCTGTTTTCTGGCGCCGTTCCGGGGAGATCAAGACACGCAAGGGGAGTCTCCACTTCTCAATCTCTTTACTTTGTTTTTGTCTTGCTTTATTTTATTTACTACTTTGTTTGCTGCACCTAAACAAAACACAAAAAAATTAGTTGCTAGTTTTACTTTATTTCTTGTCTTGCTCTCTATATCAAAAACACAAAAAAATTAGTTACTTGCATTTAAATTATTTTGTTATCATGTCTAGTCCTGTACTTGCTTTTATTTTCACTAGTTAGGCATAATGGAAAACAACAACAAAATTAGAGATCTTTATGAACTTTATCTTGAATTAGGACATGATGTGTTTGAAGAGAAAATTAAAAAACCCATGGAACTTTGTTTGCAAAATAGTTGTAGCAATGTTATTAGCATGAACTTTTTGAACACCATTATTGCTAAAGCTATGGAAGAATTTAAGCTTGGGGAAGCTGGTTGTGATATTTTTAGTCCCCCAAGCATGGAGGAGAAAATTTACTTTGATACTTCACCTCCTATATATGATGCTTGCAATGATGAATATGATATTTTCATTCCACCTACTATTGAGGAGAAAATTAATTATGATTATAATGTGCCTCCTATATATGATGATTATGGTGATGAGAATAATAGTGATAGCTATTTTGTTGAATTTGCTCCCACTACAACTAATAAAATTGATTATGCTTATGTGGAGAGTAATAATTTTATGCATGTGGCTCATGACAAGAATGTTTTATGTGATAGTTATATTGTTGAGTTTGTTCATGATGCTACTGAAAGTTATTATGAGAGAGGGAAACATGGTTATATGCATCTTACTAATATTAAGTTTCCCCTCTTTATGTTGAGAATCTTGAAATTGCACTTGTGTTGCTTTTCTATGCTTGACACTTTGTTCTTCATGAATTTATTTGTGTACAAGATTCCTTTTCATAGGAAGTGGGTTAGGCTTAAATGTGTTTTGAATTTGCTTCTTGATGCTCTCTTTTGCTTCAACTCTTATTTCTTGCAAGACTATCATTGAAATTACTGAGCCCATCTTAATGGCTATAAAGAAAGAACTTCTTGGGAGATAACCCATGTGTTTATTTTACTACAATATTTTGTTTTATATTTGAGTCTTGGAAGTTGTTTACTACTGTAGCAACCTCTCCTTATCATGTTTTTGTGCCAAGTAAAGTTTCTATGTCAAAGTTGATGTTATATTTGGGATCGCTGCGCAGAAACAGCATTGCTGCTGTCACGAATCTGGGCACAGCCTCTGTAGAAAATTCGAAAAATCTGCCAATTTACGAGCGTGATCCTCAGATATGTACGCAACTTTCATTAGTTTTGAGTTTTTCCATTTGAGCAAGTCTGGTGCCAGCTTTAAATTCGTCTTTACGGACTGTTCTGTTTTTGACAGATTCTGCCTTTTATTTCGCATTGCCTCTTTTGCTATGTTGGATTTATTTCTTTGATCCATTAATGTCCAGTAGCATTATGCAATGTCCAGAAGTGAAAATAATGATTGTGTCACCTCTGAATGTGTGAATTATTAATTGTGCACTAACCCTCTAATGAGTTTGCTTGAAGTTTGGTGTGAAGGAAGTTTTCAAGGGTCAAGAGAGGAGAATGATATACTATGATCAAGAGGAGTGAAAGCTCTAAGCCTGGGGATGCCCCCGTGGTTCACCCCTGCATATTTTAAGAAGACTCAAGCGTCTAAGCTTGGGGATGCCCAAGGCATCCCCTTCTTCATCGACAACATCATCAGGTTCCTCCCCTGAAACTATATTTTTATTCATCACATCTTGTGTTCTTTACTTGGAGCGTCGGTTTGTTTTTGCTTTTGTCTTTGTTTGAATAAAATGGATCCTAGCATTCACCTTGTGGGAGAGAGACACGCTCCGCTGTTGCATATGGACACATGTGTCCTTAGGCTTTACTCATAATGTTCAAGGCGAAGTTTCTTCTTCGTTAAATTGTTATATGGTTGGAATTGGAAAATGCTACATGTAGTAATTCTAAAATGTCTTGGATAATGTGATACTTGGCAATTGTTGTGCTCTTGTTTAAGCTCTTGCATTATATGCTTTGCACCCATTAATGAAGAAATACATAGAGCTTGCTAAAATTTGATTTGCATATTTGGTCTCTCTAAGGTCTAGATAATATCTAGTATTGAGTTTTGAACAACAAGGAAGACGGTGTAGAGTCTTATAATGTTTACAATGTGTCTTTTATGTGAGTTTTGCTGCACTTGTTCATCCTTGAGTTTGCTTCAAATAACCTTGCTAGCCTAAACCTTGTATCGAGAGGGAATACTTCTCATGCATCCAAAATCCTTGAGCCAACTACTATGCCATTTGTGTCCACCATACCTACCTACTACATGGTATTTCTCCGCCATTCCAAAGTAAATTGCTTGAGTGCTACCTTTAAAATTCCATCATCCACCTTTGCAATATATAGCTCATGGGACAAAATAGCCTTAAAAACTATCGTAGTATTGAATATGTACTTATGCACTTTATATTTTATTAAGTTGCTTGTTGTGCGATAACCATGCTTCTGGGGAACGCCATCAACTATTGTTGAATATCATGTGAGTTGCTATGCATGTCCGTCTTGTCTGAAGGATCTATCATTTTAGTGGTTGGAGCATGCAAAATTGTTAGAGAAGAACATTGGGCCGCTAACTAAAGCCATGAATCATGGTTGAAGTTTCAGTTTTGGACATATATCCTCAATCTCATATGAGAATAATAATCATTGCTACATGCTTATGCATTTAAGAGGAGTCCATTATCTGTTGTCCATGTTGTCCCGGTATGGATGTCTAAGTTGAGAATAATCAAAAGCGAGAAATCCAAAATGCGAGCATTCTCCTTAGACCTTTGTACAGGCGGCATGGAGGTACCCCTTTGTGACACTTGGTTGAAACATGGCATGCGAAGATCCGGTAGTCCAAGCTAAGTAGGACGAGGTGCGGGCACTATTAGTACACTATGCATGAGGCTTGCAACTTGTAAGATATAATTTACATAACTCATATGCTTTATTACTACCGTTGACAAAATTGTTTCATGTTTTCAAAATAAAATCTCTAGCACAAATACAGCAATCGATGCTTTCCTCTTTGAAGGACCTTTCTTTTACTTTTATTGTTGAGTCAGTTTACCTATCTCCCTCCACCTTAAGAAGCAAACACTTGTGTGAACTGTGCATTGATTCCTACATACTTGCATATTGCACTTGTTATACTACTTTATGTTGACAATATCCATGAGATATACATGTTATAAGTTGAAAGCAACCGCTGAAACTTAATCTTCCTTTGTGTTGCTTCAATACCTTTACTTCGATTTATTGCTTTATGAGTTAACTCTTATGCAAGACTTATTGATGCTTGTCTTGAAGTACTATTCATGAAAAGTCTTTGTCATATGATTCACTTGTTTACTCATGTCATTACCTTTGTTTTGATCGCTGCATTCATTACATATGTTTACAAATAGTATGATCAAGATTATGATGGCATGTCACTTCAGAAATTATCTTTGTTATCGTTTTACCTGCTCGGGACGAGCAGAACTAAGCTTGGGGATGCTGATACGTCTCCAACGTATCGATAATTTCTTATGTTCCATGCTACTTTATTGATGATACCTACATGTTTTATGCACATTATATGTCATATTTATGCATTTTGGAACTAACCTATTAACAAGATGCGAAGATCCAGTTGCTGTTTTCTGCTGTTTTGGTTTCAGAAATCCTAGTAAGGAAATATTCTCGGAATTGGACGAAACTTTCGCCCAGGGTCCTATTTTTGCACGAAGCTTCCGGAAGACCGAAGAGATAACGAAGTGGGGCCACGAGGCAGCCGGGGGGGCGGCGCGGCCCCGGCCTGGCCGCGCGGCCCTACCCCTGGGCACCTCGTGTGCCCCCCGCGTTGCCCTTCCTCCTACTTAAAGTCTCCGTCGCGAAACCCCCCCGAGAGCCACGATACGGAAAACCTTCCGGAGACGCCGCCGCCGCGAATCCCATCTCGGGGATTCAGGAGATCGCCTCCGGCACCCTGCCGGGAGGGGATTCATCTCCGGAGGACTCTACACCGCCATGGTCGCCTCCGGAGTGATGAGTGAGTAGTTCACCCCTGGACCATGGATCCATAGCAGTAGCTAGATGGTCGTCTTCTCCTTGTTGTGCTTCATTGTTGGATCTTGTGAGCTGCCTAACATGATCAAGATCATCTATCTGTAATACTATATGTTGTGTTTGTCGGGATCCGATGGATAGAGAGTACTATGATTATGGTGATTATCAATCTATTGTTTATGTGTTGTTTATGATCTTGCATGCTCTCCGTTATTAGTAGAGGCTCTGGCCAAGTTTTTACTCTTAACTCCAAGAGGGAGTATTTATGCTCGATAGTGGGTTCATGCCTCCATTAAATCTGGGACAGTGACAGAAAGTTCTAAGGTTGTGGATGTGTTGTTGCCATTAGGGATAAAACATTGATTCTATGTCTAAGGATATAGTTGTCGATTACATTACGCACCATACTTAATGCAATTGTCTGTTGCTTAGCAACTTAATACTGAATGGGGTTCGGATGATAACCTGAAGGTGGACTTTTTAGGCATAGATGCAGTTGGATGGCGGTCTATGTACTTTGTCGTAATGCCCAATTAAATCTCACTATATTTATCATATCATGTATATGCATTGTTATGCCTTTCTCTATTTGTCAATTGCCCGACTGTAATTTGTTCACCCAACATGCTTTTATCTTATGGGAGAGACACCTCTAGTGAACTGTGGACCCCGGTCCTATTCTTTACATAGCATACAATCTACTGCAATTGTGTTTACTGTTTTCTTTACAATCATCTTCCACTCGATACGTTTAATCCTTTGTTACAGCAAGCCGGTGAGATTGACAACCTCACTGTTTCGTTGGGGCAAAGTACTTGGGTTGTGTTGTGCAGGTTCCACGTTGGCGCCGGAATCCCTGTTGTTGCGCCGCATCACATTTCGCCACCATCAACCTTCAACGTGCTTCTTGGCTCCTCCTGGTTCGATCAACCTTGGTTTCTTTCTGAGGGAAAACTTGCCACTGTGCGCATCATACCTTCCTCTTGGGGTTCCCAACGGACGTGTACATTTACGCGCATCACCCCTCTCTCCCCAAACCCTAGCGGTCTCTCTCCTCGACCACATCCCGCACGCTTAAGCGAAGCTCCGCCGGATTTCTCCACCACCACCGACACCACGCCGTCGTGCTGTCGGATTCAAGAGGAGCTACTACTTCCGCTGCCCGCTGGAACGGGGAGGTGGACGTCGTCTTCATCAACAACCGAACGTGTGACCGAGTACGGAGGTGCTGCCCGTTCGTGGCGCCGTGATCAAGATCTTCTACGCGCTTTTGCAAGCGGCAAGTGATCGTCTACCGTAGCAACAAGAGCCTCATCTTGTAGGCTTTGGAATCTCTTCAAGGGTGAGACTCGATAATCCCCTCGTTGCTACCGTCTTCTAGATTGCATCTTGGCTTGGATTGCGTGTTCGCCGTAGGAAAATTTTTGTTTTCTATGCTACGTTATCCTACAGTGGTATCAGAGCCGTGTCTATGCATAGATGGTTGCACGAGTAGAACACAATGTTTTTGTGGGTGTTGATGCTTATGTTGTCTTTAGTTTGAGTACTTTGCATCTTTGTGGCATAGTGGGATGAAGCGGCTCGGGCTAACTTTACATGACCGCGTTCATGAGATTTGCTCCACGCTCGACATGCAACTTGTATTGCATAAGTGGCTTTGCGGGTGTCTGTCTCTCCTACTATAGTGAAGATTCAATTTACTCTTCTATTGACAACACTAGTATCACCGTTGTGGTTCATGTTCGTAGGTAGATTAGATCTCACTCGAAAACCCTAAACCACGTAAAATATGCAAACCAAATTAGAGACGTCTAACTTGTTTTTGCAGGGTTTGGTGATGTGATATGGCCATAATGTGATGATGAATATGTATGAGATGATCATTATTGTATTGTGGCAACCGGCAGGAGCCTTATGGTTGTCTTTAAATTTCATGTTGAGTAGTATTTCAAAGTAGTTGTAATAGTTGCTACATGAGGTGAACAACCATGAAGACGGCGCCATGGACCTTGACGCTACGCCGACGATGATGGAGATCATGCCCGTTGATGATGGAGATCATGTCCGTGCTTTGGAGATGAAGATCGAAGGCGCAAAGACAAAAGGGCCATATCATATCACATATGAACTGCATGTGATGTTAATCCTTTATGCATCTTATTTTGCTTAGATCGCGATGGTAGCATTATAAGATGATCCCTCACATTAATATCAAGATAATAAAGTGTTCTCCCTCGTATGCACCGTTGATATAGTTCGTCGTTTCGAAGCATCTCGTGATGATCGGATGTGATAGACTCAACGTTCACATACAACGGGTGTAAGCCATGTTGCACACGCGGAATACTTGGGTTTGCTTGACGAGCCTAGCATGTACAGACATGGCCTCGGGACAACGGAAACCGAAAGGTTGAACACGAGTCATATGGAAGATATGATCAACATGTTGATGTTCACCATTGAAGCTACATCATCTCACGTGATGATCGGTTTTGGTGTAGTGGATGTGGATCGTGTACCACTTAACAACTATGAGGGATGTTGTTAGATTAAAACATGAACTAATTATCATAAACATAGTCTGAGTAGTATTTTGAATTAATTTGTAGTATTGGCATCCGTTTTTCTACCAAACGCTAGTCTTGTTATTGAGATAGAAATACTGTTAAAATCTGAAAATAAACTTTACGGACTGGTACCGTATTGTTAAAGAATCAAGAAATGATTAAGTCCTATTGCAAACTTTTAGTAAACCTCACATTGTTGATTCAAAGAGCTATGGTTTCAATTAGTACCTAAAGTTATCTTGTCTCCGTGAAACTTGAAGTTCAAATCTGTTTGAAAAGTAAGGAGCTGAAAATTTAGTTTTCAGAAATAATCAAGGTATGAGATATATGTGATATCTAAGACCTTGTTGCAAGGTGATAGAATAATTTGGTGAGACTACATAAACTCATAAGTTTTATGGGAATTTACAAAGGTTGAAGACGCAAGGCGTCCCAATCCTCCAACTATTGGGGCACTAACGATATTCGTATATCCATGAAGTGATCGTCCTTAGTATGCACCATTGCTAAGACTCATAGTTTCGAATACTAAGGTATAGATTCTATGTGTGCATACAACGGGTGCAAGCCAGACGCGAATACTGAGGTTAAACTTTACGAGCCTAGCATGTACAGACATGGTCTCGGAAAGTCGTCATGATATGATGGATAAAATTATGAGTGAAATTGTTCATCATATTACAAAGTTACTAATAGTGAAATCTGGAACACTTGTCATATGATGATCAACTTCAAAGTAAGAACCTCAAGGTTATTGGTATTTGACCAACAAACCTAGAAGTCAATGATGTTGAAGTGTTTTTCTGAATAATGAGGAAAGCTAAAAGAGAAACTATAAAAGATATTTTGGCAGAAAGAAAAGAAAAGACTAGAAAGTCTAGCTCAGGTGTATATAAATGATATACATGTTATGGTTGTCTTCCTAGTTTGGTCACACAATAAAATTCTTGGGTATTTGTACCATATTGGTTGGTATGAAGTGTCATACAGAACAACGCAATACAAGAATACAATGGCCTAGGAATACACGTCTGGAACAAAAATAAAGTGTTATTATGTTCGTCGTTGGTATTCTATCTAGCCCTTAGAATTTATAATAAAGAACTTAATAATTGTTATTTTGCTCTGGTCAAATGAAAACAATAAGTTGTTCAAATTATGACATTACTCCATGTACGATGGATAAGTTATTATAAATCTTAATGGTGAAACACACATACATAACACTGACGCTAAAATGCCATAAGGCAAATGATTTGAATTCCACTCATTTATGGAACCGCCATTTAGGTCATGTTAGAGAGGAACGCATGAAGGAACTCCATGCAAATGGATTTTTGGAGTCATTTGATTTTTGAATCGTTTGGCGCTTGCAAATCTTTTCTAAAAAGAATGACTGAAATACCGTTCATAGGCCATGAGTTGAACGGGCAACTAACTTAGTGGAAACATACATGATGATATATGTGGTTCACTGGGCATAGTTGTGTGCGGGAGATTCTTCTACTTCATGAAAACTTCCAACAATGAATTGAGTATATATATGTGGATATATTCGATAAGAAAGAAGTTTGAAACATTTGAATGGATTCAAATAAATTTCAGCATGAAGTGGAAATCATCGTAATAGAAAAGTCAAATATCTATGATTGGATCATGGTGGAAATATTTGAATTACAAGTTTTAGCGAACATCTAAGAGAGTTATGAAATTGTTCTACAACTCACGTTTCTTAGAGTATCATAGTGATGATGGAGTATCCGAGAGATGTATCCAAACCTTGTTGGGTCAATGATGATATAAAATATTGATGCCATTATATTTTTGTGGATTATGCTTTAGTGACTACCGCTTTTACACTGAATAGAGCGTCATCATGATCCGTTGAAATGACACCATACGAGTTATGGTATGGGTATAAACCCTAATAGTCTTTCTTTAAATTTTGGTCTAAGAGTTTACAACCAAAATCGGATGAATGTCTTTGTTGGTTATCCCAGAGATTTAATTGGGAATTCTTCCCACGAGACAAAGACAAAAGTGTTTGTCAATGTTTCTTATTTCCGAGAAATTGTTTCTAGTGAAGTATTTGAGTGGGAGGACAATATAATTTGATAAGGTTTATGAACCTGAGCATAATGATCAGAGTAGCGCAGCATCGGAATTTGTTTCGGAAGCGGCCACGACGATCATGGCTCCCATAACTACAAAGTGTTTTAGCCATGGAGATCGAAGTACATATTGAACCTTGTAGGTATGGTTTACTTTGTGATCAAATAAATGATTTGTGAACAAAGGATTGATTTTGAATAATGATAAACCAACTACGAACAAAGAAGTTATGATGGGCCCTGACTCCGTTAAAATGGCTATACACCATGAAATCCAAGATAGATGAATACTTTTTGAAAGTAAAAGGATCTATAAAATTGATGGACTTGGATGTAATATCCTTAAAGAAGCTCGACTTGTTGAAAAATTGTTTACGACAAAGTTCAAAGAGTTGACTACGATAAGATTTGATCTTCCGTAGCAATGCTTATAGTCCATGTGGGTTATTCTAGTAATCGCTACATATTTTTTTTATGAGATATGCTAGTAGGATGGAAAAATATATTACTTAACATAAGTGTGTATTAAAGGTGTATACAAGATACAACCAAGAGTTTTGCCAGTCCGTAGAATACTAGAAAGGAATACGAACTTCAATTGGTAGAAGTGAGTATTGCGGAGTTGGAATCTTCACCGGATGAAATAGTCAAAGAGTTTTTGATTTCATCAGATACGATGAAGATGCTTGCATTTGCAAGAAATTAAGTGGGAGCGCTGAGACATATTTGTAATACTTTATGTAGCTGACATATCGTTGATTATAAATATTGTAATTATATAATTGATTAAAAGGTTTCATTGAGAATTAGCTTCAATGAAAGGATATGGACTGAAACATATTTAGTGTCAAGATCTATGAAGATAGATTGAAACACATAATAAGTTTAAGTCAAAGTACATAGAATGGATATTGAAGTAGTTCAATATATAAATATTAAGAAAATGTTCTTATCATGTTAAGTTTTAACAAGACTTGAATGTATCTGACACTCAATGAGTAAAAACACATGAGTGATTATAGATCACGAATAATATGTACACAATCAGATGTCATGTGCTATAAAGTGTTATGAGCATATACGAGAATGATTCATATGATGATCATTGGACGACAGTAAGAATATCCTTGAGTACTTTAGAAGAACTAAGGATATATATATATATAGTTTTGTATGAGGAAATGACAAACAAATCGCTGTAAGGTGTTACACCGATATTGGTTTTGTCACATATAAAATATAATTTCAATCTCAAATTAGACTAAGTGTTGTTTAAAAGGTAGCACAATGAGCTAGAAGTTGTCTATGCTAGATTTAGAAGAGTTCTAAA
Organism: Lolium multiflorum; assembly: GCA_030979885.1. Classification (NCBI taxonomy): domain Eukaryota; kingdom Viridiplantae; phylum Streptophyta; class Magnoliopsida; order Poales; family Poaceae; genus Lolium; species Lolium multiflorum. Next base: position 100,421,743 of record CM061750.1, on the reverse strand, counting down.
TATTGTGACAGATTCTACAAAAGAAGGCAGAGTATGTCATTGTTTTGACAATGACAAAGGATGTTAAGTCAAGAGGTTCTTTGAGAACTTGGTGTAGTTCCGACAGAGTCAGAACTTTGAAGCTATATTGTGTGTGACAATATTAGTGACATATTTCAGACCGCGGAATTAAGGTTCCACCAGAAGACCAAACATATTTAATACCGACTCATTTGGAAATGAGTGATGCGTTGAGACGCAAATGAATTACAAAATACATACGTTTCTGAGCGTGTCAGATCCGTTGACTAAAACCTCTCCCGTGAGCAATACATGATAAAGCACCAGAAGGCCAATGTGTTATATCTTTACAAATGTAAACTAGATTATTGACTCTAGTGCAAGTGGGAGACTGAAGGAGATATGCCCTAGAGGCAATAATAAAGTGGTTATTATTGATATCTTTGTGTTTATGATAAATGTTTATATATCATGCTAAAATTGTATTAACCGAAACATTAGTACATGTGTGATATGTAGACAACAAAGAAGTCCCTAGTATGCCTCTTAACTAGCTTGTTGATTAATAGATGATTAGTTTCATAATCATGAACATTGGATGTTATTAATAACAAGGTTATATCATTATATGAATGATGTAATAGACACACCCAATTAAGCGTAGCATAAGATCTCGTCATTAAGTTATTTGCTATAAGCTTTCGATACATAGTTACCTAGTCCTTATGACCATGAGATCATGTAAATCACTTATACCGGAAAGGTACTTTGATTACACCAAACGCCACTGCGTAAATGGGTGGTTATAAAGGTGGGATTAAGTATCCGGAAAGTATGAGTTGAGGCATATGGATCAACAGTGGGATTTGTCCATCCCGATGACGGATAGATATACTCTGGGCCCTCTCGGTGGGATGTCGTCTAATGTCTTGCAAGCATATGAATAAGTTCATAAGAGACCACATACCACGGTACGAGTAAAGAGTACTTGTCAGGAGACGAGGTTGAACAAGGTATAGAGTGATACCGAAGATCAAACCTCGAACAAGTAAAATATCGCGTGACAAAGAGAATTGGTATCGTATGTGAATGGTTCATTCGATCACTAAAGTCATCGTTGAATATGTGGGAGCCATTATGGATCTCCAGATCCCGCTATTGGTTATTGGTCGGAGTGAGTACTCAACCATGTCCACATAGTTCACGAACCGTAGGGTGACACACTTAAAGTTGGATGTTGAAATGGTAGAACTTGAATATGGAATGGAGTTCGAATATTTGTTCGGAGTCCCGGATGAGATCCCGGACATCACGAGGAGTTCCGGAATGGTCCGGAGAATAAGATTCATATATAGAAGTCATATTCCAAGTTTGGAAATGATCCGGTGCATTTATGGCAGGTTCTAGAAGGTTCTAGAAAAGTCCGGAAGAAATGCACTATGGAAGGTGGAGTCCCGGAAGGACTCCACAAGCTTGGCCAGCCAAACCCTAAAGGAGGAGTCCCAGGTGGGCTCCACCTAGAGGTGGCCGGCCACCCCACCTCAAGGAAAGGTGGGAGTCCCACCTTGAGTGGGACTCCCTCCTTGAGTAGGTTTCCCACATATGGGAGGTTTTAGTGTTGGGGTCTTATTCGAAGACTTGGACTACAACTCTTGGGGCTTCCACCTATATAATGAGGGGCATAGGAGAGGGGGCTGACCACTTCAAGCCTCAGCCTTGGCCGCACCCCTTAGAGGGCCGGCGCCCAACCCCCTCTCTCCCCAAACCCTAGCGGTCTCTCTCCTCCACCACATCCCGCACGCTTAAGCGAAGCTCCGCCGGATTTCTCCACCACCACCGACACCACGCCGTCGTGCTGTCGGATTCAAGAGGAGCTACTACTTCCGCTGCCCGCTGGAACGGGGAGGTGGACGTCGTCTTCATCAACAACCGAACGTGTGACCGAGTACGGAGGTGCTGCCCGTTCGTGGCGCCGTGATCAAGATCTTCTACGCGCTTTTGCAAGCGGCAAGTGATCGTCTACCGCAGCAACAAGAGCCTCATCTTGTAGGCTTTGGAATCTCTTCAAGGGTGAGACTCGATAATCCCCTCGTTGCTACCGTCTTCTAGATTGCATCTTGGCTTGGATTGCGTGTTCGCGGTAGGAAATTTTTGTTTTCTATGCTACGTTATCCTACAATGCCCTCATCGGAGTTGATGATCTCTTCGGAGCTGTAGGAGGTGCCGCGGTTAGCTTCCTCTTTTGCTTAGGTGGAGGCGGCGGAGTCTCCTGACGAGGAGGAGGAGGCGGCTGAGTATTTTCACGCGGAGGAGACTGCTCATGCACAGGGGAATCATCATCGCGCATAGGAGAATCATCACGCGGAGGAGACTCATCACGCGGAGGAGACCCTGCAGGTGGCGGAGGAGGCGGAGGAGGTGGCCTGCTTGGTGGCTTCTCACCTGGAAACACAATGTTCTCCTTCCTCCATTGCACGGTGGTTCTACGGGCTTCTCCCAGTTCTTTGATTTCCCCATCTTCACCTGCAGGGTGCTCAAGCACCATCCCCTCATAATCTCTCAACACTTCATCCACCATCACAACAACAAAGTCATCTTGGACCGGACGGCAATGGTAAGACCTTGTAGGTAAGAAGATGCCGACCGCCGCCTTGAAGGATAGGTTGAAAACTTTAACATGCAGCTCACAAGGACGGCTCTCAGTGAGATCATCCACGGGAGGGTAGCGAGGAGGCTCGACCACCTCATCATTAATATGATCGGCCTGCTGAGAGGAAGCTACGCTGCTTCTCCGGTGTTGTTGAGATTGCAGCGGGACGAGGGCATTGAGCAATGGCGCAGGATCTACAGCCTGCCCCTGAGCCATCTGGGATGTAAGTACTTGGGTTACCATGGTTAATTGGGCTTGCATGGTGGTAAAACCCTCCTCTAAGGACGCTATGCGGTCTGTTTCCCTTGCCTTTCTCCTCTCATGGCTTTTATCAGGAAATCTCTTCCTTTCCGCAGGAAAGCCAATGTTCCACGGAACGGAGCCTTCTGTGCCTCGTGTTCGTCCGCCGTGTTCTTTGTTCCCAAGGGCGCGTGTCAGCTCATCGTTCTCTCTATCGGGCTGGAACCTCCCCTCCTCCACGTCCTTATGTGCTTTTTCCAGGGCTTCAATGGGAAACTTCAGATGAGCTTTCTTATAGATGCACTTCCCTGTTTCTGGATGCAACGTTCCCCCAATCCCGTAGAACCACTCCTTACACCGTTCGATCCAACCGTGTGTCCCTAATCTGATCCCTTTCCTGGTCAGTTCCGCCTCAGCTGCCTCCCACTTAGGACGGTTAGCCCTGTATCCACCTGGACCCAGAATTTGGTGATATTTTTGCCTTATTTGTTTCCGACCTTTTCTTAAATTCTTCTGACTCCGTGCTGTACTTCACGAATTCGTCCCAGTGATTTTTTACCTTCTCACTGTCCGGAGTCTTCTTTTTCTTGATAAGGCCGCGCAATCTTTTCTTGTGGTTCTTGAATAGTTCGGCCATCTTCTTCTTGGCAAACTCGCGTGAGGGCATGCTCCATCTTGGCCTTTTCAGCGGCACCCCCCTCTTCGGGTACTATGTTGAAATGTGACATGAGCTTGGTCAGAATGCTGTTTTTGGCTACATCATCGATATAAAGACCTTGAGCTTCTTCCTCTGCAGACAGCACTAGTCCCTTTGGCTTGTTCCATTCTCGAACGGTGATCGGGACGTGGTCCCTAACAAGCACTCCGCATTGAGCTATAAATGCCTTTGCACCTTTCTCTGGAGCAATCGGTTTACCATCCTTAGCGATGTGGGTGATGTCGTGCCTAACACCGTCGTCCAACTTTTTGGCCGGGCCTCGCTTCCTCGACTTTACAGAAGAAGTGCTCGATCCGGAGGGCTAAAAAAGAAATAATTCATAGTCAGTACAATTTAATTAGTTAATGCATCTAGTCGATCAACAGCGGCTTAATTAATTTATATACCTGGGTGATAACTACGGTTCCGGAGCCATTATGATGATCTTCTTCCTCACCGGCGCCATTAGGATCTTCTTCCTCAATATTCTCCGCTCCCTCACCGGAGTCATTCAAAAAAGTTGCGGTGACATCGTCACCGCCATCATCTGGAATAACGTCGTCGTCGCGATCATCCAGAGTACCGTTGGCTATGAGGTCAGCCATGAAATTTTCTTGAGTTTCATCTCTCTCCATGCTTTCTACAACGACCTGCAAGCTATATATAGGAACCATCATATGATCAAATTAAGGATAATGCAGAAAACTGAAAATGGAGTTACATATGTAGTTCTTAACTAAGGATCGATAATATAGTGCTGAAAGCAGATAGTGCAGTTACATGCATACATAGATCGGGTTCATGTTTATTTAACCCTAATACATCAATCAATACTACAACCTCTCAACCGCGCCGACCGGGACCTGAGCCGCGCCGGGTGAACACCCAAAGCCACGGAACAGTCACGGGAGCATAGCTAACATGAGATCCCTGCATAACGCTCCATCCGGTCCTATACATGTTGTCTAACGCATACATGTAACGGCGAACGTGCTCGTCCTCCGCCGCAATGCGCTGAGCTACATCCTCCGGCGGGGCCGGCTCCCTCTGAAACGACCATGGCCCATAAGACCTCCACCATAGAATATCCGGGTCGACGACGGGACCGGGATTCCGCACCAAGGTGCGCGACCCGAAGCTAAGACCTCCCAGTGCCACCCCGGCGGAGCCCAGTCCCGGACCTCCCCCAGCTGCTGCATCTCCTCTAGAAGAGTCAGACCACGGCGCGGCGGCTGTCGCGGCATCGTAGCTACGAAAACAAATCATATATATATGTACCAACATAAATAAAAAAATCATAATATTGTGCTAAATAAAGGGGTTGATCTCCGCGGAGACGAAGGGGTAACTGTTATAGGGAAACTACCTCTATTTCGGGGGCGCCGGCAAGAGCGCCGGCACTACCGCGTAAGGCGGCGCCGGCACAACATCCTCTATTTGGGGGGCGCCGGCAAGAGCGCCGGCACTACCGCGTAAGGGGGGCCGGCACGACATCCTCTATTTGGGGGGCACCGGCAACCGCGTAAGGGGGCACCGGCACAACATCCTCTATTTGGGGGGCGCCGACAAGACCGCCGGCACTACCGCGTAAGGGGGCGCCGACCCTAACCATTTTGCTAACTATTTTACACTAATTAATCTAAATACACTAATTAATCTAACTAACAATTAACTATACTAACAATATACTAACAATATATGTCAAATTTCACTATTAACTATACTAACTATATACTAACATTTTTTTCGAATTAACTATACTAACAATATACTAACAACTATATACTAACAATATACTAACAACTATAAATTTCACTATTTTCTAATATGTCAAATTTGATAAGAAAAAAATAAAAAAGGGTGACCGCCGGCCGGGCCGTCGGTTGACGAGAGGGAGAGAGGAGGGCGCTCACCGGAGGGCGCCGGAGAGCGAGTGGCGGCGATCGAGGAGGAGGCGGCGATCGCGCCGGCCGCACGGGAGAGAAGAGGCGCGGCCGGCGGCGGCGTGTGCGTGGCGGTGGCGGTTGCGCGGCGGGCGGCGCGCGGCGGCGACGGCGGCACGACAGCGACAGCACGCGACGATTGGGCGGCTGGCGGCGTCGTGCCTCGTCTCCGCGATTGATCTCCGCGAGACGAAGGGCGACTTATAGTCCACACCCCTTTGGTCCCGGTTCGTATTACAACCGGGACCAAAGGCTTGGTCCCGGTTTGTAATACAAACCGGGCCTAAAGGCCATTTTTGCTGCGGTTTTCGCTGCGCGCAAAAGGCCTTTGGTCCCGGTTTGCAATACAAACCGGGCCTAAAGACCATTTTTTTTTTAAAAAAATTCATTCCCGCCTTATTTCAAATCAAAAAAAACCACTTGCCACCGCTGCCACACGTGTCCCACCGCCACCGTCGTGTCGGCCACCACCGCCGTGTACGGCCACCGCCACCGCCGTGTCGGCCACCACCACCGCCACCGCCACCGTCGTGTACTGGCCACCGCCACCGCCGTGTACTGGCCACCGCCACCGCCACCGTCACCGCCATGTACTGGCCACCGCCATGTACTGCCCACCATCGCCACCGCCGCCGTGTACTGGCCACCGCCACCGCCACCGTCGTGTACTGGCCACCGCCACCGCCGTGTACTGGCCACCGCCACCGCCACCACCGCCACCGTCGTGTACTGGCCACCGCCACCGCCGTGTACTAGCCACCGCCACCGCCATGTATAGGCCACCGTCGCCACCGCCGTGTATTGGCCACCACCGTCACCGCCATGTACTGGCCACCGCCGCCACCGCCGTGTACTGCCCACCACCGCCGTCCCTTCCCCGTGCCACGTGTCGCCGCCGCTTCCACGTGCCTCGCCCCGCCGCCACCGCCGTGCGACGTGTAGATCCCGCTTCCACGTGCCACGCCTCGCCGCTTCCCCGCGCCACCTGTCGCCTCCGCTTCCACTGACGCGTTCTTCGCTGACCTCCGGGCACATCGCAGGTCCAACAGGCGCTCGGGTCGTCGCCGTGTTCGAGCTCGACAACCCGAATACAACTTGGGCCGACAACGACCCTCGGTGGGACGACATTTGGACCGAGACAACCTCCGACGACGAGTAGATCGACTATACTAGTTGTTTATATATTTTAATTGTATTTTCAATAAAGTCGTTGTGGCAGACGCTGATGATGAGAAAAGTTTCCCGCCAGATACATGGAATTAAAGTACAGAGCTCAACTGAAAATTAATTAAGATACATGGCCAGATTCGACTGTTCGAGTCATTCAGTCATACTCGTGCCTAGCCCGATAGTACTCGCCACTGTAGTCGTCGTAGTCGCCGTCATCATCGTCGCTGGCATCGGGGTCGCGGTAGTCGAACCTCGGCGGGAGAGCACGCGTGGGCTGGGACTGAGGGTAGCACAGGCGGGGGCCACGGTGGGCCATGACGCCCTGGAGAGTCCGGCCGCGCCACCACAGCCGACGGCCGGCTTCTTTGAAGTCCGAAGGAGGCGGGCCGCCCTCCTCGTGCCTAGCAAGCGCCCTCTCACGCCGATTGATGAAGAAGCTTTCCCAAGTCGGGAAGTAGTCGGGATGCCACTGGGGATTCCTCCGCTGCTCTGGCGTGAGCTCGAAGTAGTAGTGGTTCGTGATGGCCATCTCGCGCGCCACACCTAGAGGGACAGGAGGGACCGGTACGCCTCCGACGCTCAGCAACCAGCCGGTCGGGACGCGGTAGCCCGGCGGGCAGGGGTAGTTCGACGCGCAAAGCGCCTCCGCCTCCCGGAGGGTTAGAGATACGATGGAAGCCATGGGACAGAGTGATGAGGTTTGCAGATATGAGTCTAGATGTGATATGTAAATGGAGGCCAAGCCATCATATATATAGTGAAAAAATGGCGGGAGGACGGAGGCGGGAAGCAGTGGAAAGCGCGGGAAGAAAAATAGGCGGGAACGCAGTGGCGCCGAAAACATTAGTCCCGGCTGGTGGGTACAACCGGGGCTAAAGATCATTTTTTTTGTCATCTAACAAAACTGTCGGTGGGATAAGGACGTGTGGGTAACCTTTAGTCCCGGCTGGTGGGTACAACCGGGACACGAAAGATCCTTTTTTTGTCATCTAACAAAACTGTCGGTGGGATAAGGACGTGTGGGTAACCTTTAGTCCCGGCTGGTGGGTACAACCGGGACTAAAGATGTCGGCAGGATAAGAACGCATGGGTGGACGCACTGCTCGATGAGATAAAGCATGTAGCGCACGACGCCCTGTCGAAGAACAAGACAAAGTAGAAGAGGTGCAGTGCCTATAAAAGGAGCATACGCCTTGCCGAAGCAGATCAACAAGCCAAGCAGAGTTTCATTCCCATGGATGAAGGAAAGGGTTGGGAAATCTCCCGTGGCGCAGCTTCTCGAAGATGTCGTTGGTGCACACGCCCTACGGCATCTTCGGAGGCTGTGCCTCGGAAAAATTTCCCGGCAAGCCCGTGAACGACTACATCTCCTCTAACAGTACTGTTGGGGAAAGGTTTGGGAAATCTCCCGTGGCGCAGCTTCTCGAAGATGTCGTTGGTGCACACGCCCTACGGCATCTTCGGAAGCTGCTCCTCGGAATTTTTCCCTGCAAGCCCCTGAACGACTACATCTCCTCTAACAGTAGTACTGTTGGGGAAAGGGTTGGGAAATCTCCCGTGGCGCAGTTTCTCGAAGATGTCGTTGGTGCACACGCCCTGCAAGCCCCTGAACGACTTCATCTCCTCTAACAGTATTGGGGAAAGGGTTGGGAAATCTCCACTTTTAATATCTTACATACAGTTAAATGATTACACAAAAATAAATGGGAAATTGATTGCCATGTTGAGATACTCATTTGTGCCATGAACATTCTACAATTAACTTGATGATGGAGCATCTTCATCATTTAATCTTCTTCGGCCTTAACCATGGAGCATCTTCATCATTTAACTTGATGCTTGGATCAATGTTCACTCTGAAGGGTGGAATTTCATCAAACTTATTATAATCTTCTGACATGTCTGTCTTGTCCTCCACTCCCACGATGTTTCTTTTTCCAGAAAGAACTATGTGGCGCTTTGGCTCATCGTTTGATGTATTTGTTTCCTTATGTTTCCTTTTTCTTGGTTTGGTAGACATGTCCTTCACATAGAAAACCTGGGCCACATCCTTGGCTAGGACGAATGGTTCGTCTCTATATCCAAGATTGTTGAGATCCACTGTTGTCATTCCATACAACTTGTCTACCTGAACCCCGCCTCCTGTTTTGTTGACCCATTTGCACCTAAACAACGGGACCTTAAAAGAAGGTCCATAGTCAAGTTCCCATATATCCTCTATGTAACCATAATATGTGTCATTTGGGCCTTCATTCATTATTGCATCAAATCGGACACCACTGTTTTGGTTGGTGCTCTTTTTATCTTGGGCGATCGTGTAAAATGTATTCCCATTTATCTCGTACCCTTGGAAAGTCACTACAGTCGAAGATGGTGTCTGGGCCAGCAAGTACAGCTGATCTTCAATATCTTTGTTATTCAGGAGATGTTTTTGCAACCAACCGCCGAAAGTCGACATGTGTTCACGTCTAATCCAATCGTTCGACTGCCCCGGGTTCTGGGAGCGTAGAAAGTTCTTGTGGTCACCGATATACGGAGCCACCAAGGTGGAACTTTGTAGAACTGTGTAGTGTGCTTGAGTCAAAGAAATTCCATCCCTACATATCATTGATTTCCTTCCTAGCGTGCCTTTTCCACTTAGTCTCCCTTCATGCCGCGATTCAGGAACACCAATCGGCTTAAGGTCAGGAATAAAGTCAACACAGAATTCAATGACCTCCTCTGTTCCATAGCCCTTGGAGATGCTTCCTTCTGGCCTAGCACGGTTATGAACATATTTCTTTAAGACTCCCATGAACCTCTCGAAGGGGAACATATTGTGTAGAAATACAGGACCGAGAATGGAAATCTCATCGACCAGGTGAACGAGGAGATGTGTCATAATATTGAAGAAGGATGGTGGGAACACCAGCTCAAAACTAACCAGACATTGGACCACATCATTCTGCAACCTCGGTAGAATTTCTAGATTTATTACCTTCTGAGAAATTGCATTGAGAAATGCACATAGCTTCACAATGGGCAGTCGAACATTTTCCGGTAGAAGCCCCCTCAATGCAATCGGAAGCAACTGTGTCATTATCACGTGACAGTCATGAGACTTCAGGTTCTGGAATGTTTTCTTCTCCATATTTATTATTCCCTTTATATTGGAGGAGAAGCCAGACGGGACCTTGATACTGCTCAGACATTCAAAAAATATTTCCTTTCTGCTTTTGTAAGAGCGTAGCTGGAGAAATGACGTCCTTTAACTCTCTCATGCAGATTTTTGGGGTCTTTCCAACGTTGCTGGTCCTCCCGTGCTTCTGGTGTATCTTTTGTCTTCCCGTACACGCCCAGAAAGCCTAGCAGGTTCACGCAAAGATTCTTCGTCACGTGCATCACATCGATTGAAGAGCGGACCTCTAAGACTTTCCAATAGGGTAGATCCCAAAATATAGATTTCTTCTTCCACATGGGCGCGTGTCCGGCATCGTCATTCGGAACAGACCGTCCGCCAGGACCCTTTCCAAATATTACATCTAGATCCTTGACCATACCAAATATATCAACACCATCACGATGGGGAGGCTTCCTCCGGTGATCAGCCTCACCGTTGTAATGCTTGCCTTTCTTTCTTACGGGATGGGTAATCCTAAGAAATCGACGATGCCCCTGGTACACGACCTTCTGACCTTTTTCCAAATAATCACCTTCGAGCTCATGTAAACAGTGCGTGCATGCATTGTATCCCTTGTTTGACTGTCCTGAAATGTTACCAAGAGCAGGCCAGTCATTGATGGTTACGAAAAGCAGCGCTCTTAGGTCAAATTCATCCTGCTTGTGCTCGTCCCACACATGTACACCTGCTAGGGACCACAGCTGTAGAAGTTCTTCGACTAATGGCTTCAGGTACACATCAATGTCGTTCCCGGGTTGCTTCGGGCCTTGTATGAGCACTGGCTTCATAATGAACTTCCGCTTCATGCACAACCAAGGAGGAAGGTTATATATACAAAGAGTCACAGGCCAGGTGCTATGGCTGCAGCTCTGCTCTCCAAAAGGATTCATGTCATCTGTACTTAGACCAAACCTTAAGTTCCTTGCATCCTGTGCAAAGTTTGGGAACTCTCTATCGATTTTTCTCCATTGGGAGCCATCAGCAGGGTGCCTCAACATCACGTCTTTCTTACGGTCTTCTTTGTGCCATCGCAACAACCTAGCATGCTCTTTATTTCTGAACAAGCGTTTCAGCCGTGGTATTATAGGAGCATACCACATAACCTTGGCAGGAACCCTCTTCCTGGGGCGCTCGCCCTCAACATCACCAGGGTCATCTCGTCTGATCTTATACCGCAATGCAGTGCACACCGGACATGCATCCAAATTCTCGTACTCACCGCGGTAGAGGATGTAGTCATTAATGCATGCATGTATCTTTTGCACATCTAATCCTAGAGGGCAGACAATATTCTTCGCTTCGTACGTACTGGCGGGCAATTCGTTACCCCTTGGAAGCTTCCTCTTAATTATTGTCAGCAACTTTCCAAATCCTGAGTCAGTGACACCGTTCTCTGCCTTCCATTGCAACAATTCCAGTGTGCTGCCTAGCTTTTTATGGCCATCTTCGCAAGTTGGGTATAACAATTTGTTGTGATCTTCTATCATCTTGTTGAAGGCCAACCTTTCCTTTTCAGTTTCACATTCTCTCCTTGCATCAGCAATGGCCCGACCAAGATCATCATCAGCAGGCTCATCTGGTGCCTCTTGATCTTCTACTTCATTGTCTTCATTGCCTTCTGCAGTATCATCGTATTCAGGGAAATTGGGATAACCGTCATCATCCTCTTCCTCTTCTTCATTGTCTTCCATCATAACCCATCTTTCTCCGTGCTTGGTCCAACAATAGTAGCTGGGCATGAAACATGCCCGCAGAAGGTGGCTGTGAATGAGACTCGAGTGAGCGTAATTTACGATATTCTTGCAGTCGACACATGGACAATACATGAAGCCACCATGTTTTTTTGCCTCAGCCACGGCGATGAAATTCTCCAGGCCCGAAGTGAACTCGTCAAACCGTCGGTCAATGTACATCCATTGCCGATTCATCTGCATGATATAATTAACATTATCAAAAACCATTACAGAAAATCACGATGTATATATACACATGCATTTTATCAATTACAGATGAAAAGGATAAAGTTGTTAACCTCGATGAAGAAGAAAAAAGCAAGTTAAGTGTGGCTTGATTTGTGTAAACTCAAGTGGCAAATCCTCTTAAGCATTTCATCGAACACCTCTTGTGCATGTGAAGAAGAGAGGAGAGCAATACACCCCTCTTGTGAAGAAAGTGAAAAAATGGCCAAGTGTGGCTCACACTTGGGCAGGGCAAGGTCATATAGCCAGATTGGGGACTTTGTCCCGGTTTGTACAAACCGGGTCCGGAGGTGGGGCCTTTGGACCCGGTTTGTATTACAAACCGGGCTAAGGTTTCACGCCCGACACCCTGCCTACCAGCCCGGTTTGTAATACAAACCGGTCCAAAGGCCACTACCGGACAGGCTCCAACCTTGTGGGGTCGCCCTGGGCAAAACGAACCGGGACCAATGCCCCCATTGGACCCGGTTTGGTTCTGCACTGGGACATTTGCTTGGGACCAAAGGCCTCTTCTCCACTAGTGTGACACTGCAGTGCAACGGCTACTACTTGAGTAGACCTCTGAATAGGAAGAAAAGGCAGCAGACCCGTCGTCCCCAGCTCGATCGAGCACTGAATGGACCTAGTGGTGGTGTCGTGTGGTGACTGGTGACTGCACCACGTACGGTATGTTGAAGCCGTCCGACCAGACTTCACATTGTCTAACTTGCAAGTGCACAGGTGAACAATACCCCTAACTTGGACTTACTTTCTGCAGTTGGATTTAAACCTAACGATTTAGATCTATCACTACAGTACCATCGCTGATATATGCACAGTGTTTTTCGCGGATTGGATTGATCTAGGCCCTTCAACTAAGTTTGACGATTGCAATCACAAGTCAGAGTACTATAGCTCGATGACTTGTCTTCACCTAGGGTGTGTTCGGTTTGAGAACCAAGTGAAATATAATGTCATGGTTTCCATTCCATAAGAATGGGTTGGTTTCATTCTTGTGTTCAGTTCGAGCTAGAATATGGAATGGGTTGGTTCCTTCCTTATGTTCGGTTGGAGAGTATAGAAGATGTGAGCATGCTTGGAGTTCGTTTATCAGAATAAAGTTATGAGAGAATAGAAGAGCTGAGTGAGTGTGGGTGGTTGGCTTTAGCATAGAGAAATGGGGAGATTCCACCGATTTTGAGCTATGGGTGCGTTTCAGATTTAGAGGGAATATTCTCTTTTGAGGAACCACCTCGTTCCGTTATTTTCCAACTGAACACTGAAATGGAATCTAGGTGCGAAACCATACCATTACACTCTACTTGGTAATTAACACCAATCAAACACCCCTAGTTAGAGAATCCGCTTGCGAGTTCAAAGTCAGTGCCTGGCGCCTCGCCGCCACCATCTCGTCTCGCTGTATATGCACAGTTCGGCCCGATCATCCATAAAGCGAGATGAGGCCGAGTTAGCGGTTGGCGGGTTGGTGCGTAGCAGCACTCAGGCCATCTCCATCGGATAACTGTTTGCGCTGAGTGCGGTACAGGTGCACGCGCTGCAGGGCATACGCACTCACTTGGACTGCGGAGAGCTACGACGTGATCTCAACGATGATGTGCGCTGAGAGATGGCTTTGTTTCTTCACTTTCACTAGCTATACAGGCCGGCCTTTACGTCTAGGCTGTAAGGGCATCTCCAACCGAGCGACCCATCTCGCGTCCGCGCGTCTGGATGGGTCGAAACGGACAAAACCGCGGTCCAGCACGCGGACCCATCCCTAAAACGGATGGCCGTGGCGTCCGGGACGACCCAAACCCGGCCCAAATCTTGGACGAGTTTGCGTGGAGACGCGAAAGGCTGGTCGCTCGCGTCCTCCCCTTGTCCGCCCCTGGCCCGCCTGTCTGCCTCCCAAAACACAAGCCCGTCGCACACATCTCCCACCGCTCCGCCGCCACCCACGGACCGGCGATTTGGGAGCGCGTTGACGCCGGCCACCGTCGTCAAGACGCCGGCAAGCGGGGCGGAAGCATAGGTCGAGGCTCGGCGCTGCTTTCGTCGTGTCGTAGCATAGTCGGAGGACGCCGCCGGCGCTGTTGTCCTCTCACCGTCGCGACACCTCCCGCCGTTCGCAGCTGCGCCGTTTCCGCCGGAGGTGAGCTCTCCTGCACCGTGTTTCCAGACCGCAAGTCGGCTGAGACGGCCATGCCTGCAGGTCCCTACGGAAGCATTTGGATCGCCTCCGCCTGCGAGGTGTTCGTTGAAATGGTCGAACTAAAAACCTTTTCAGATCATGGTGGATAGCGACGACGAATACTATTTCAAGAACTTCATCGACACGTCGTCAGAAGAGGAGTCCGACGAAGATTTTTTCACGGATGCTGTGCTGCTCATCCACGAGCACATTGTCTCGCAGATCCCCGTGTACCGGGGGTCCTTGCCGGGGCGCGCGGCCGCCTTGGACCGCAAAAGAGAACGCGGCCACGACCAGCTCTACAACGACTACTTCCAACCCACTCCATTGTTCGTGCCGGCCTTGTTTCGCCGTCGTTTTCGGATGACCAGACCGCTGTTCCGCCGGATAATGGATGGCGTCAAGATCTACGACGACTACTTCTGTGCGAAAGTGGATGCAATTGGCAAGGTAGGCCTCTCTTCGTACCAGAAATGCACGGCAGCGATTAGGATGCTCGCATATGGCGTTGCCGGTGATTTCGTAGATGAGTACACGCGCATGAGTGAGTCAACCGGCTTGGAAGCGATGTACAGGTTCTGCAGAGCAGTGATCGGTTCGTTCGGAGAACAGTACCTCCGGCAACCTAATGCAGAGGACACAGCTCGTCTGTTGTCAATCAACGCTTCCAGGGGTTTCCTGGGATGCTTGGCAGCATAGACTGCATGCACTGGGAGTGGAAGAACTGCCCCTTTGGTTGGCAGGGGGCATCGGCCATTCTGAGGGGTGCACAGTCATTCTTGAAGTTGTTGCTTCACATGACACATGGATTTGGCACTCATTCTTCGGAATGGCTGGCTCGCACAATGACATCAATGTGCTGCAGCGCTCTCCGGTGTTTGATAGGCTAGCGTACGGTAAGTCCCCTGATGTGGATTTTGAGATCAATGGCCACCACTACACCAAGGGGTACTACCTTGCTGATGGTATCTATCCACCTTGGGCTACACTCGTGAAGACAATCCGAAATCCCAACTCAGAGCAGGAGGCAAGGTTTGCCAAAGAGCAGGAGGTAGCCCGGAAAGATATCGAGCGGGCGTTTGGCATCCTCCAAGCTCGTTGGGCTATCGTCAGACACCCTGCCAGAGCCTGGGATGTGCAAACTGTGGGAGGTGATGACCGCTTGTGTAATCATGCATAACATGATTGTTGAGGTAGAGCGGGATGATTCACTCTTTGATAATGACTGGGAAGGCCAAGGAGAGTTGGTTACTCCTCAAGGTGGTCCGGCATCATTCCAGGACATTCTTCATGCGCACCATGAAATTCGAGATCTAGCTGTACACAACCAGCTTCAGGCTGATTTGGTCGAGCACATGTGGCAGCATGTAGGCAACAATGCTGCAAACAACAATGATGAAGGAAATCCGGAAGCCTAGAGCATTTGTATCGTTTTTACATTTTATTTGAATAATACTTTATCCTTGATTACATGGACTATGTAATGTGTAATACATTTTGAGCATTTGAACTATTTTATATATTTTATATAATTTTTTTTGCGTTTTTCTAGTGAATTTACAAGAAAAACATACATAGGGCGCCGCGACCCAAATCTGCCGCGTTGGGCGCAGCGTGCAACCCAAACGGATGCACGGACGCGGGGCTCCGTCCGCGCGTCCGCTCGGCCACGCAAATGGCCCAAAACGGACAGCCCAGCGGCATCCGTTTGGGTCGCTCGGTTGGAGATGCCCTAACATGGCCGTGTCGTCCATGTGCGTAGGTTTGCGTGTGTGTGTGTCTGGATGTTTTCTGTATATCCGGCATGTATTATCCATGTTAACTCCAAAGAGTACTAGTCGAGTGCCTATTGGTCTAGTGCGTCTCGGCGAGATAGTTAATTAAGCTTAGCAGCCGTGCTATGATAACAAGGGGCCGGGCAGCTTTGTCGCCGGTTGCTTTTGGTCACATACTATTGGTGTGCGTACGTCGCTTTTACCCACACGTGCGCGGCGGGAACATGATTGTCCAAAATGATAAAACTTCAAGTGCTCCTACGTATCGATTCAAAGAGGAGGCTGAGAGCTTGGCCTCTACATCAAAAAGAAGCATACAACATCCGTAATAAGAAATATTAACCCTGCGGTAAATCAAGAACGTCTTTATTTTTTTGTGTGAAAGCAACAACTTGGAAATCAGAATCACACGCTTTGAAGAGCCTCGGTTAACATGCATAAGAGAGTCTCGTTGACGCGGCGCCAAAGAGGATATATCTCACCGTTCATGGATGCCAACCTGTGGACATGGTTAAGATATAGCATGCGCTCCGTTGGTACGGGCTAGGGTTTCGGTCCCACTTCGGGACACCGCGAGAACACTCGAAAGAGATGACCGCCCCACCGGTGGTCAATCAAGGATCTTAGTTAGCACTCCCACCGTGCTCAATTATAAGATATTTAAAAGTAGTAAAACAATGTGTTACAACGTCTTACATTTCCGTACAGAGGGAGTATATTTTTTGTAAACTTGCATGTGCTTTTCTTTAACACGGACAACGCACACTGCATCGTCTACAACTCTAGAGTACACTAGTTATGAGATATGAAAAAGGCAGACCCGTATCCTGGTCGCCCGGCCGATCGAGCCCAAACTTGAGCTGGTGGTGGTGATGGCAGCAGGAAATGATGCGAGGGAAAGCGCGCCCAGCTTTGGCGCGTACCATCATCATCCAACGACCCGTCTGGCGGGGACGACGACGATGGGTCTTCGGTTCGTCTTCCGCTCCTCGCCACCCCAATCTCCACTCACTGTCTGTTATGCTCGGTACAGTGCCTGGCGCGATACAGCATACAGGATCGGACCGAGCAGTTGGCGGGTTGGTAGTAGCAGCACGCCATCAGCATAAATCTGCATGCCATTGCCATACGTACGTCTTGATTTGGACTTGGAGAGCATACCTATACGTACCGATCACCTATGTAGGATAACTCCGTTTGATAAATAAAAACATGGTGGAAAATTAAGTTCGCCTCTCCTTAGTTTTTTTTTTGATAAAGGGAATATATTAATATCAAAAGGATACCAAGCCTCTCCAACAACGCACCACCCTAATGGCACTACGGATGCACACAACCAAAAGAAGGAAAATAAAATTAAGAAACAAAAGTCCCGCTACCATATCTCGGGCTAACAACAGCAATATATCCACCGTCAAGACAACACCTGAAATACAGACTCTTCAAAAACGACGCCTCCAAGAAGGAAACAGTGCTCTAACACCATCATCGCCCGATCAACGATCTTAGGTTTTCACCCTGAAGATAGTCCCCGCTCTTAAAATAATGCCTCCAACAAGGTCATTGCGACACCAATTAAGGCGGACCCAGGTTTTCATCTGAAAGGTAGGACTCGAACTTCACTGTGTTGTCCCCACATCTGCCGTACTGTGAAGGAACCAAGCAAGTCCCAACAACGCGGAGACTTGAACCTCCCTTAGCTAGTCCTCTCCTTCGGCCTTCATGAACTTCTCTTCTTCCGACTTTCATCATGGATCCATAGTCACTTGATGTCAACACAGAAAAAAAGCTTCGCGCCGCTCCCTCCAGAACCAATCGGTCGGAATAAAAGCATGCGTGCGCACGACCGAATACCACCGATTCAGTAAACTCCAGGTAAAAAGCACTGTTACATTCGCCGGCGGAGCCTTCCGAAACTCAACACTCCAGCTAGATCACGAGTCCAGGCCTCCGGTAAGTCTTCCTCTTCACGCAAGAGAGACCCGAGGACCACCGCTTTTATTCAGGTCGGACCCCCACGTCGCCTCTCCTTAGTTAGGGAAACTTCGAGCTAAATCATGACTGCAGCGCGGGTTCTCATTGCGTAGCAAAGTTAATTTGGAGGAGCGTCAAAAAAGCTTCCGTTGTCGGTCGGTTTTCCCTGTTCATCTTCCTGTTGTCGGAAGTTCTTCAGTTTCCGAAGTTAGCTACTTTCGCCAGTTATATTCAGCTAACCGAATAATCTGTGCTGAACATTTGTGATGCAGGACCGGCCAGAGGCGCTCGGGGCCGTGGTTTGTTTTCTATGCCGGCGCGACAATTAGAAGGAGCTGGATAGAAACGGTGACAGATCTGTGCCGACGCATACCGCCATAAATCACCGGTATAAAATCTCTGAACTTATGCGTGCACGCGATGTAACATTGGCCGCCCCCACATAGTGGTATAATATCATCAGAATGTCAATCATGCCGTTGTAATCTCTACGGCCAACTTCCCACAGCTTCTCCGATCTGGAAACTACATTGTCTCGTCGGATTTCCGGAGCTTTTAGCAGGATTAGTTCACACCAGCATGGGTTTCAACTGGGCCGTCATTTTCCTGACGTTTCACTGATTCTCATTCCGCTAGCTGCGACTTGGCAAGAGCGAAAACGACATGTTTCTTCTTGCGCTAAAATGGGACGGCAAGGAATCTTGGAGGAACAATCACGTAGGTATGCTCGATTTCAGCAGTTCGTATCTGTATTTCTGACTAGCGACTACCTGCCGGTACGATGTCCTTTTCGCCTGGGCAAAGTACAATTGTACAAAAGCATCGCGGGACCAGCTCACCGAACTCTTCATCTGGTCTCTCAGGTGGGTAGTCATCCGCAATAAGCACAAGGATATAAAGGAATTTTGCACGGTAGTGGCAATTAGCACTGCCGAAGCCATAAACCGACGTCGTTCCAGCTCCAGGATCAAAGACATTTTGCAAGGCGATCGACCAAGCTCGGCCTTCTTCCACCGCGCGCGGTGCACGGAGGAGTACGATAGGTAGGTACTCACTGCCTGCGGGCTCCTCATATATCTCTGATCTCTCTGCTAAGTTGGTTCACATCTCGTTTTCTCCTTTAAGCTCTCGCGAGTTGCGCGCTTGCGTTGATGTGCAGCTTGCGTGCGTCGCACACTTGATCCAGAGCAGCTTAATTATATAGTTGTTGGTTTGTTAGTTACAGATCCGATTTGGCCCCATTCCACCAGGTGCTCTTGTTGGCATTCGTGATCCAACCCAGAGAGATCAGCAACACGCGCATCCCTAAGAGCTCTAAGCTCCCAGGGTTCCCCGAGCCTGTGGTTCATCGCACGGTGGAACCCTCATGTGATGCCACAAACGCAGGTACGTGTCAGGTTACCAACAAAAAAATGTTGAAGTCGGTTCGTTTGGGGTCAAAGCCTGGGGGTCATTCTGAGAAAGAAAAAACGTATGGCATTTGAGAGGGAAGCCGCGACCGCTCTCTTGTTTCGCCGCCGACCAAATCCCAGATGGTCAGATGAGCAACGGCCGCCGAATGCACTACGTCTCCTCCAAACCCACCCCCAGTCTCGCGCAGGAGGTGTCAAATCGAGCTCCATCACCCCCGTCGTCGGCGTCCACCAACGTCGAATCGCCGTCAAATGCGGCAAGGAGGAGCACACGGGGGGCAGCGCAGGGATGCACGGCTCTTGGGAACGCCAGATCCGGTGGTCCGAATCTCCTACACCGGCGTCCCTTCTCCTTCCATCGGTGGCCCTTCCCTGCACAGCAGCGAGGTACGGGGCACAATGACACGAGCGCGTCAAGAGGCGGCCGTCCACGGAGTCGACCGCCCAATGCGAATCCTCCTCTGTCTCCCTACTTGCTGCTGCTAGCGACGAAGCTGGACTTCCGGCCTCCGCCGATGCGTCCTCTACTCCATGGCGAGTGGCGGCCCAGGCACCTGGCCATCGGCGTGTACTTCAGCCAAGAGGATGGAACGCGGTAGTCCGCGGGCGACAGCCACGGCAGTGGTACACTTGCTGCTGTGTCCCTTCTCTGCATCGTCATTCTTCTACACCATGAAAAGGTCCCTCACCAGCCCATCCCCTCCCCTTTCTCAGGACAGTTCATAGTTTCAGAGTTTACATTCAGCTATAATTAAAATTCATGGCCCTTAAACATTCAAATGTACAAATTAATTAAAGAGATTCTAGCTTATATTTATTTAGCCTGCCTCAGCTGGCAGTGTGCTATGTAATTACATATAGTCAGCATCAGGCCATGCGTACTTGTTAGTTGTTACTGTAGGAAAATTCCGTCAGGGCATCATCAAGACATCAACGAGACTAAGAGCCGAGTCTGACTCAAATGACTAATTTGCCTTTGCACGCAACATTGAGTAAAAAATTCAGTATGCTCGAGGAAAACTACTTTTTATTCATGCCCACACCCATTTTGTTGTCACCTGGTAATTAATCACTTCATCAGCCACTCCCTTGCCCATTAATCTCGTGTGTATCATTCGACGAGGTAGGCACCAGATAAGGGACACCCATCTCCTTTGCGTTACTGCAATCACACAGAGGTCTCACTTCTTTCAACTTTGACAGCCTCACATCAAGTAAAAAATAAAAATAAAGCACCATGCTCTCCTCACACACCTAGCTTGGTTCTTAATTTGATGAACACAACATGCCTACTATTCCCATGTTTGAAATTTTTGAAGATTCTATGGCTACATAATATCTGACAATTAGTACTTGCATGGCTAGACTGAGAAACTAAAAAAGTGATGAAGAGATGACACTCAGTACAACTTAAGAAAGTATAGCATTCCCTTAAATGTTCATACCATTCTTAGTTTAGACTTCATCCCAAACAGTAAACTTTAATTGCTAATACCAGCAATTTTCTTTTTGAGGAAATCTCATATGGGCTTTCGATACCACAGGAGTTCGACGGTGGCGCCTCAATTGTACCTTACCTTACATTTACTGGTTGTAGTATTAGGAAATGATGAAACTACTTGATGTTTTATATGGAGAGGAGTTTTTTTTTTCATTCCAATGCACTAAGTCTGTCTTCACGATACATCTAATCATTCTGATCTTCATCATTAAATGAAGGTATGATGTGTAAGCTCTGAATATGCATGCTCTGAATATTATGTAACTTACTGTTTCTAATTTGTTCAGGACTGCAGTGTGCATTCCAATTAGAATCGATAGCTCATGCACCCTGTGGTTTTGATTTGCCCTTCAGGGTACTTTAGTGTTACCCGCAAAAAAAGGGTACTTTAGTGTTAATATAGTATGCATTACCATGGAAGTATCGCTAAGATGGTGTTATGCTATGCACATTCTTATGCATAAGCACACCTAGGAAGTACTAGCTGGTGATATGCTAAACACATTTGTATGCACAACGCACATCCTTTTTTCTTCACACTTCGTCTCCTTATTGCTTTACTGGTGCATGTATTTTGAGCATTGAATTTTTTTTTGCTTTGGAATTGGTTGATTGGTATTGAATTGCCAGTGGGCATAGGGTAGACCATCTAGCATTCAGGTAATCTTTCTACAGGGTATTAGTTATTGAATTTGGTAGTACCGATTATTTACATTGCCATTGCTAACTGCTACTGTGATGCATATAATTATACTAAGTCAATATATATGTTGCAGCGGTCTCAAATTAGTGAATACTGGCATTGAGTTTGATCAGATGAAAATTATTGCTTATTTGCCGTTTTAGTATGTTGAATGCTTCACATGACCAAGTGGGCATATCACCATGGTTTTCTTATTGTGAGCATGAGAGTAAATTGAACTCTTTCTGAGTTCATATACTTAGAATTTGTTGCAGACCACATTAAGAGATCTAAGTCATCGATTGAATTGATGATCATGTTCCATGGCAGGCATGCACCGTCTAGATCATTGAACCACACAGTCGATATTTGCATTAGACACCAGAATGTGCATTTTCTTATAAATGCTGGCACTGATTACTGCCAAATATTGTGGTTATGTTCGAATTGTGATTGCGTCATATTATTTGTGAATAACTGTTAAACCTAATGCTTTTTTTCATTCTTTATACTTCGGTTATAGCTTTTTACAGACCGGTATTTGAGGGAAAATTGTTATGCTCCATTTTTTTGTGTTCCTTCTAACAGATAAGTATGTTCCTGAATCCTTCATATTTGAGGGAGAACCGTTATGCTCCATTTGTTTGGTGTTCCTTCTAACTACTAAGTATGTTCCTGAACTCTCCAAGACGCATGCACCGTATCTGTTACCGTCGCTGCTACTGCTTATCTCTGATTATGAGTAACTTCGTTTTTAGTGATGCAAATATGAAGTGTATGCTCAATGTCCTATTCACTACATAATAGTGATGACATATTTCTTGTTGCTACAACTTTGATGCTGAATTGTGAAAATATCACCAGAGTTTCTAGAAGTATATATGTTATTGCTATAATGTTAACTCATCTTCTCTTATAGAACCATGGTTATTTAGCTTGAAGACCCTTTTCTGCTGACTATAATATGATAAGAACTGGTTCTGAGGTTGTATGTTGTCCTATGATGGACATTTAATTGAGCATCCTCTTACCGAAATTCCATGATAATGATGATTCTGGATCAATGATTATACTTTCCCTAATAGGAAAATTACATGACATTGGACTCTTATTAAAAAAATACAGAGATGTTGAAGAGTATATAAAATAATTTGTTCCATATCTGCAATTTCTCTTGAGACATATGAACATTTCCTACTGTCCTTATTCTAGAGAAGTATGGTTCTCAGGTAGTGTTGCTTTTTTTCTTTCTCAGAACTGGTAAGAATGCTAACTTATATCTATACCTTCTCATCCAAGTATGAAAATGATGAAATGTCGATCATTTCTACTGTAACGTGATATGTATGTTATAGCCACAAGCCCATGATAAAAGCAGATGTGATGTCGCATGCTTGAAATTTGGGTGTTGGGACCATCATGTAGTGATCTCCTTTACGCTAATACTCCTACAACTGTTATTTGTACCTTAATTCGCTATTATGAAGCTTCTTTTGTAGTATCAAACCCATTTAAAGAATTATAGTTTCTAAATAGCCAGGGAATCTCTTCTTTTAACCTTTGGTGCCATTGATGCTTTTTTTTCTTCTCTTGCCACCTATGTCTTAGAGTGTGCATACAATGCCACAAGTGAATATATTTTAATCTGATTCACTCCATTCTATCATGAAAGATTATAGATCACATAAAGGTTATCCAGATAAAACCCAACTGAAGCCAAATGCAAAGAAAAACCGAGAACAACAAGAAATGGCGCAGCAGAGCGCGCAAGGTCCTTCTAGTTCATGCTATTCCTGCTAGTGTCTCCCACGACGCGAAAAAAAAGGAAAGAAAGCAATGCAAATGACGAAGAAGCTCGATCAGTGCGGCGGGCAGAACACTGCCGATCGAGAGCGATTCTCACTGCATTTCCCACCTTTTTTTTGGCACATGCTCTGTACAATTATGAATAGTTTATATATAATAGTCCCTTCGATCGTATTATGAGTTTAGTTTAAAATAAATTAATATAACTAAAACCATGACACTTATTACGAATCGGAGAGAGTAGAGTAGAACCGGCAGCTGCACACAACTGTTTTTATTATAAAATTTTCAGCATTTAGCCTTAGAGTTCATGATTATCACACAAGGTGTACATAATTAAATAAGCCAGCCAGCGAAATGAAAATTACATAAGGTCGCATATGGGAGTGGTGTTTTGGAAATGGGAGCATATGCTCCCTCTATTTTGAAATTCATCTTACACATATTTTGAATTTCAAAAAAAAATTAAAATGAAAAATTTGCACGTACATCTTCACGTGCTACGCGCTCACAAAGTTGTTTCATAAAAAAATAGACTTGTCATGTGATCGTGTGTAAAAAAGACAAAACTCAATGCTAAAAATAATGCTTTTTACAAGATAAATTTTCTCTTTTTTACATAGACCACAAAAATATTGATTTTCCGTGAAACTTGACGAATGCACATATATTATGGAGATGTAAATGTAGAATTTTTTGTCAAAAAATTTCGACAACTCGAAATATAATTTTTTGGTATAGGGAGCATACACACCCGGGAGCCGAATTGAATTTCCGCATATGCATCATGTAATTTCTTATAATGCCCTAGCCATATATCTTGCCGCTTCTGAGGTAGGAGAAAGGACAGCATGTGGATCTAATATGTAGCGTCGTGTATATAACCCTCATAAAATAGGCAACTCCAGTCTTGTTAAAAGCGACATCGTTTTGACAAGTTCATATTGCCCGAACAAAAAACGCAGACCCCCACATGAATTTGAGCCTTTATTTTTCATCAACCCTATTCAACCAATTTCTGAACATATTTCATGATGTTGTTTGGAGGGGGTAAATTAAGGATACAATGAGCTGACGTCCATATAAGATAGAAAAAAGGACATGAGACAAATAAGTGTTGAACAGAATACTCAGAATCACAAAAGACATATTTCATACACTCAATGTACCGTATCTTAGCTAGTTTATCCTTAGGAAAGCAAGACCTTATATAAGAACTCACTGGTAGAAAAAACGGCTTCGATTGCGGTTCGCAACTGCCATTGGTCGTGGTTGCGCAACCGCGACCAATTAAGCGCGACTAAAGCCCCCCCCCCCCCTTTAGTCGTGGTTCCTTACGAACCGCGACTAAAGGCATGTCCACGTGGCCGCCAGCAGTCCGTCGGGGCGGAGGACCTTTAGTCGCGGTTCTCCTGGCCAACCGCGAATAAAGGCCGCCGCAGGTTTAGGGTTTTACCCCCCCCATAAACCTGGTTTCTTTTTAATTTGTATTGTTTTATTTCTTTTGTGTTTTATTTTAATTTTGAAGGAGTTTCACATATTCTACGGTACTACATATATACATGCATATGAATGTACAATTTCAAACAAATTTGAAATTAGAATCAAAAAGAATTCAAGAGGAATATACAATATATATTCAATATCGGCCATATACAATTTTGAACAAGTTTCCATACATAATTTAGTGCATGTCAAGTTCTACGTCCTCTACATAGTGTTCTCCTCTAGGATCGATGACTTCCCTCGCGAACCATCCAGCTAGTTCCTCTTGAAGTGGTCGGAAGCGAGCTTCTGGACTAAGCGTCTTCCGGAGGTTATTCCTCTTGATGTTGTTCTCAGACGGCTGCCGCTCAGTGGTGTATCTCCGGATCATCTCACAAACATAGTATCCATATAGATTGGTCCCCGGTGGCTGAATATCCCCAGTCCCAGACACTGCCCTTTTAAAATGTATCTCTTTTTTGAATTCACCGACCTTTTCATCTACGAACCATCTCCAAACCCTACGAGGCAAAGAAAATTAAATGAACAAGAGAGTTATTAGTTACTTGATATTAGGAAATGAACGAAATAGGCTGATCGATATAGAGCGCAAATGAATGAAAATAATTACTTCTGCATCATTTTTCTCATGTCGGCCCAAAGCTTTGCATCCATATTCAGAGAGTCGTGGACGAGAACTGTGGAGTCGTGAAATTGAATTACTAGCAGAATCCAGTGGAACCTGCGGACACGATACATGCACAGTTATACATAACTCATCGATTAGCCACATACCATGCATGGAGTAAACAAAAGAGAATGTGCTCAAGACAGAAACACTCACCCAAAATGGTAAGGAAATAGAATATCACTTTTGAGTTCCTGTTTTCTAAAAAACCGCCACAGGTCTTCCTCCACGTCGGCGGGGTGGTGTTCTAACACATATGAATTAACGATGTGTGGGTCAATGAACCCAACATCATGGATGCTCCTTATTCGCATTTCCCGCTTCTTCATTTTGCATAATAGCGTACACAACAAGATAGTTAGGACTATATATATATATATATATATATATATATATATATATATATATATATATATATATATATATCGACGCGGATTTGCTACCATGGTGGCTAGCTATGCACCCCTCTATGACCATTGGATATAGTGTGCAAAAAAATCAAGGGATCAAGATTCCTATGGCTAACAATAGAATCAACTAACGGATTGTGGTGGACGTTTCAAGCCGTTAGAATGCTGGCATGGTGGCTAGCTGTCTACTGAGCCAATGTTAATGCAACATGGGCGGTAATACACAAAAAACTACGCTTAAAAATACAGAGGAGACTTGCGTTGCTTTTTCAACTCTGAGTGTGGTACAGATGATTGTCTACCGCCTAACCGGTTTAGCTAGTGTCACATCTAGACTTTGAATAGTTGGTTATAAAGGGTGGAAATAATCCGTTATTCAATGGACTGTGTTTATAAAAGAGTATATAACACTGCATGTAAAGCTGCAGTTCCATTTTTTGTCGTGTAGTTTTATGTGGATAAAATTATGTATGGAGAACTCTATACTCTGTATTTTCGTGTGGACATCAATTGGTGGTATGGTTATGTAAAATTGCCCTGTTAGGAATCTTTCTACGGTTGCTTTATCACCATTTTGAACCGTGAAGCATTTTGCTCACTCGCTGGTTCGACCAAAGGAATGGACATGATACCAACGAAAATGGCATATCAAGGAGCATGTGATTACCGTCAAAAGTGCATCTGAAACTACCGTTCTGATTGGTGTCCGTTTTGACATGTTGAACCTGTTGCTCCCTTTTCTTGGATGACACAGCAAAAAAGCATGGTATTACAGTTGGAACTACGTTTCGAAAGAGATGTGCGTACTGGCTACCGAATGAGAACGGTGTTGTGGGTAGACATACAAGTCAATTTGTATTTCGAAGTGCTGTACAGTTAGTTTGGCACTATTTTTTACTTGATAACTGAACGGTATATGTATTGGAAAGTGTATTACAAGCAATGGTGTGGATTCAAAAATTGAAAGTGTGCTCCTGGACAGCTGTGAGAGGGACGGCGTTACAGTGATCCGTTTACAAAATGTGCTCTCAAGTGTAAATCAGGTATCATATAGAGTATATCCGACGGCTGTTGGGGTGTGCACAGCTAGCCACCATGGTAGCCCACTATTTTGGATATATATATATATATATATATATATATATACTGAGCACCGACTTGTACTTCCCTGAACACAAGGTTATACTTCCCGGATAACAGGGTTCAACTTTCTGTCGAACTTACCTGAACTTCCCGTTTTCTTCAGAGGTACTGATTATACATCGAGTTTCTCAACAATTTGTCGGAACTACGCAAATGATATACCGTTGGATAGATAATGAAAAACCGCAACTTTTTCATGTTCACACTTTTCACAGATTTTGCACGGTTTAAATTTAATTTTGAAAATACGAAAACGCTTCTATATGGCCAGAAAACGAACTTTTAGTTCGATTTTCGAATCGCTTATCGAAACTGGGCAAATGATATACCGTTGGAAAGATAATGAAATTGCGCAACTTTTTCATGTTTTAAGTTATTTCAAAATCCTCACAGTTTTTGAACAATTTTGAAAATACCGAAATTCGGACGTACTCAAAAACGAGCGGACAGTAATTTGGATGAATTTTTTCAACCGTTTGTCGGAATGATGCAAATGATATGGCGTTGGAAAGCTATGGACTAGGCGCAACTTTATTATTCGAATTATTTTCTCTAATTCCTTACAGTTTAAGAGAATAACTCGAATTACTCTCCGCCCGGTTTATGTGACGGGCACCAAATGATTTCCCCGCGATTTCCATTCGGAATATTTAAACAATGGTAATGCTATACGGTTGGAAAGCTGTCAAAATGGAGCATCTTTTTTGTGTTTACCATTTTTGCCAAATCCAAACGGTTTAAAAATAATTTTAGAAGTTTTGAAATCATGTTTCCGGTATATTTTGTGGGATAACGGTTTGAATTTGATGGCTTAGATCCATTTATTTGTTGTAAATATTGTAGGTAATGAAATTAGACATATACTCTACCATATAAAGCTTTTGGTGACAATGATTGAAGTGGTTGGTGATCAAATCGATGAGATTTGGACAATAAATTTCCGTCCCGTAAAAACAGAGCGTTGAACTTCTCTCGGCGTGAACTTGTACTTATCGAGAAATACGGTTGTACTTCTTTGTGCAGTTTCAGGAAAGTATTCAGTCAAATAGACCTATAATTTTCACAACACAAAATGCTCAGCACAACCAAACGCATCTGAACTTCCCGTGACATGTCTTTGTACTTCCTGACCTTCGTGGTTGTACTTCCTGGAAATGTTTTGATGCTAGTGCGTTTTACAAAAACTAGCATGTGTGCTTCGAAATGATAATTTTAGATTGTCCCTATATTCTATTTAAGAGATTATGTACTTCCTGGATCCTAATATTTGAACTTCACAACGTTGATATGTGAACTTATGTGGGGGTATTTTCTTGATGTAATTACCGCTTGTACTTACTGTTGTGTCCGCATGTACTTCTCGGAATCGCTGCTCGTACTTCCTCGTAAATGATGGCATTATTTTGTTTTTTTCTAAATTTGGACTATATCGGGTTTCTTGTACTTCCTATATTAAGTGGGTTTATTGCTCGTGTCGAATGGTTGTACTTCTCATTGTCAAATATATGAACTTCCTTACGGGTGATGGGATAATTATTGTTTTTTGTACATTTGGATTTTGTCGGTCTTCTTGTACTTCCTATATTAAGTGGGTGCACTACTGGTGTTAAATGGTTGTACTTCTCTCCGTCAATTATTTAAACTTCCCCTAGGGTGACGGGATTATTTCGTTTTTTTACATTTGGATTTTGTCGGTTTTCTTGTACTTCCTGTAATAGGTGCTTGTACTGCTCGTGTAGAATGGTTGCACTTCTCGTCATCAACTATTTGAACTTCCTTGGCGGTGACGGGATTATTTTATTTTTACTACATTTGGATTTTGTCGGTTTTCTTGTACTTCCTATAATAAGCACTTGTACTGCTCGTGTGGAATAGTTGTACGTATCATCATTGACCGGTGTGCGGGTCGACGGGGCTGGGATGTAGCCTGGTCGAGTCGACCGGGGACCGCCCGGCAGCGGCGGGACGTCCATAAGGCGGCGGCGCTGGGGGGCCTCTGGCTGCGGCGCACGTGGGGCCCTCTGGCTGTGGCGGCGCGGGCGCCCTAAAGCTGCGGTGGCGCGGGCGCCCAATGGCTGTGGCGGCGCGAGCGCCCTCTGGCTGCAGCAGCGCGGGGCCGTCTGGCTGTGTGCGCAAGGTAGGCGGCGATGAATTGGAGCACGGACGAGGATGCCATTCTCAACGTTACTGACATAAGAACAAACAGCTTTTGGGCACATAAATTTATGCATGTATAAAATTTCCCAAATACACAATCGCTGAACAAGTAGCACACGTAGTAGTAGCAGTCTAGCAGAGTATGCCTGCGCCACCGCGTCAAGGGAGAGAATCTCCATGAACTTGCAGGCACGAACTCATGTACTTACAGTTTTTTAACATATGTACTGTCGTCTGTCGCTGTGCCGCATCTCAGTTATTTTACTCAATCCGCGTCGAGTAGGGGCGGCGGCGCGCGGCTCGCAGTCCACGAACGCGCTCACAGAAATTCGTCCACACCCAAGCTCGCAGCAGTTCACGTTGATGATAGAATGGATTAGATTTGTAGCTGAAGCAGCACTTTACTTCGGCTCTCGCGGGCAGTACAATTCAGCTGTCAGCGACAGCTCAATTCACCAATCAGCGGTAGCGGTTCTTAAACCAAAAATTCCACCGGCCTCCAAATCGAGTGAGTAGCTCATGATCTGGTGGAGGTAGCAGTGCGGTGGCGCCCTGGTCGATGGTGAGGAAGATGGGGACCTGGGGGCAGAGGAGAGAGCGAGGTTGTTCTGACCGGGATTCCTGCCGGAGGCGCATGGTACCCGGGCGCTTCCGAGGCCATCGGTGCAGGGGCGCGGTGGCGGCTAACGAGCGAGATTCCCACCACGGCGGAGCTCCAGGCAACATCGGGAGGTCAGTATGGGGACGCGAGGCCTGGGCCGTCCGCGGGATCTCGGTTCGGCCCACAACGGCGGCCGGAGGCCATGGAACCATGGGCGCGGTCGCCGCCGGGAGAAGCTGGGCGCGGTCGCCGGCGGGAGAAGCTGGGCGCGGTCGCCTGCGGGAGAAGCTGGGCGGGGTCGCCGGCGTGGGAACTGGATGCAGCGGCCGGCGGGTGAATGGGGAACTTGGTGAAGATGGGTTGCTCGGTCGGTGGATCGCGGCCCGCCAAACTTATATATAGGGAAAGATGTTCAGAATATTATTTTGAGCACTGGTTTCAAAATAGTTCGACCCTATATATATATATATATATATATATATATATATATATATATATATATCCAAAATAGTGGGCTACCATGGTGGCTAGCTGTGCACACCCCACCAGCCGTTGGATATACAGCATATGATACCACATGTACACTTGAGTTCACAAATTCCAAACGGCAGCATGCTAACGCCGTCTCCGA
This sequence comes from Lolium multiflorum, assembly GCA_030979885.1. Taxonomy (NCBI): domain Eukaryota; kingdom Viridiplantae; phylum Streptophyta; class Magnoliopsida; order Poales; family Poaceae; genus Lolium; species Lolium multiflorum. The sequence goes on along the minus strand of CM061750.1, from coordinate 100,391,469 downwards.
CACAGCTGAAGAGGAGCACACCTTTTCAAACTTTGAATCAACACCCATTACGTGCAATACACTTTACAATACACATGTTGATCAGTTACCAAAGTAAAAAATATCGCTATGCAAACCGTACAGCACTACGAAATACAAAACGACATGTATGACTACCCACAACACCTTTTCTCTTTCGATAGCCAGTACACACATTTATCCCTGCCCAAAATTCATGAACGCAAGAATCGTTTCTTCATCTGTTGTAAAACAAACAGAAGCTGGCGCACTCCAGAACTGAAAATCCAGGTTTTTGCTTATATCATTTTCTTTCTTCAAACCTTCCATTCAGATAAGTTTACCATTCTTCCTCAATTATTTACACCACGATTTTGTACAGTTCATCATCATGAGCAGGTCAAGATCTTCTTGGGCAGCTCCCTGGTAGACTCAAGTGCTGCGCTATGGTATCCTTTTTTTGTTGCTCGTCTGATTACATATCACACTCCCGCATCAGTTCTCCAGGCACTGTCAATACACAATCTGCGCAGCATGAGCAACGGCGGCTGTTCGTGGGCTAGCAGAAAAGGCCGCACACAGAAGAACACCATGCAGAAATCGGACAACCAGGAAGCAACATGAAGCAAAGGTAATGGTGACGAGGAAGAGCAGTACCGAATCGGACACGAGGTAGGAGGAGTCGTAGGATGGTAGGAGCCCATACTTTTGCTGACAAGATTGGTCTCTTGCCTCCCCTGATTTCCGGAAAGTTTAGGTGTTTTTCACGGGGAATCGTTCTTGTTTTGGTAATTATGGAGAAATATTCGGGATTTGGTTTCCTCCAGATTTTGCTTCATGCTTTTTGTAGTGTGGATTTGTGCTACGTATTTGGGTTTTCCAGATCAGTGCATGGGGTGCAGGGCAACGCAATTTGGGGACAGTTCATGTTATCTAGTTTCTGCATTTTTGTTCTGACGGGATACAGATAATTCTCCTTCTAATCTAATAAAAGAGATCTGGGTGAGGTCGTTCATATTCTGGCAATCTGAAGCAACCATCAGAAGTTTCGCAAATCTCCTACAATACAACATTTTGTAGAATCCATTACTGGATCAGCAACCATCATAAGTTTTGGCAAGGAGATTCAGTTTTTATCAACTAATAGCCATCTAATGGATGCCTTCTCTCGACCAAAATTCTATATCTTTCACGTTTTTCCCGGTACTAGTTTTTTTCCTTCCAAAAGGCCATACCACATGCTAGTGCTACTCCATGTTTTTTCAAAAGCTGAAAATTTCTGTGAATTTACCTTGCAGCGATAGAGAATGGAGAGAAACAGGCATGGGTCAGCGTCAGCTTGTCTGCCTTGGCAGAGTGATTCTGGAAAGAACCAAGATACTGGTTCTGGATGAAGCCACAACTTCAGAAATTTTGTACCTGGATCTTGAAATCGAAATTTTGTGGCATTGTAGATCTATGATGTATCTACATTCATAAACATTTTTTTACAGTATATTTGCATGTATTTTGTAGGTTGGTGCACAGGTTTCACCAAATGGATGGGTGCATAGGATACGTCCTCCTTCAGTGTATACGGCCACAGACAACTTGATCCAGAAAACGCTACGGGAGAATTTTTCAGAGGCAACGGTCATCACAATTGTGCACTGTATCACCTCGGTCCTTGACAGCGACATGGTCTTGCTACTCAACAACGGTCAGTCATCAACCCTTCAAAACAAATCACTATCATGTCTAAATAATCTGCCTAATCCCATGCGTTCAGCATAACTACTGGGTCTGACTAAACGCCGTTCCGATCTTTGCAGGTGTGTCCGTGGAGCGCGACATGCCGGCAAACTTGCTGGAGGGTGGAGGACAAGTAGTCTCCGTTTTCAAAGCTTGTAGAGAGTACACGATGAGGACGACTCACAATTAACACGATGAGATTGTGGCTTCTCTAGTGGGTCTAACTCACCAGTGATGCTAAAAAGTTAGCGGTAGATGAGATGGTAAGTACTAGCGGATCTTCCATGGTGTTAGCGGCTACAAATACTAGCGGTTAAAGGTAGTATTAATGTCTGAAGAAAGTAATTTGATGGCATGTACATGCCGGAGCAGTTCTGAAGAAAGTACTTTGCTGACGATAGAAAGAACTGGATCCTGGATCATAGTCATTGAATCATAGTCATTGTTCTTGACGGTGGACTGTATGCGCCGGAGAAGTCCTGGGACAAAATTAATTTGTTGGGACTATGTGATACTTGGATAAATGAATGAAGTGGTTCAGTTCTTGCAGTTTATCTCAGGGTTTCATCCTGGCTGTTTGTACTGTGGGCGCAAGCATGAGCAGCCACAATTTCTTCTGAATTCTATTCTTTTATTAATCTACAGATTGAAATTTAGTTATAAAGTCTTGTCCAAAACTATATGTGAAGGTTGTGTTCTAAAAAGAAAGGTTGTGTTCTAAAAAGGAGTTTCAAAAGCATGCCAAAACAAACGCCAGCCATAACTGGAATGGCAAACGCAGTTCCGGCTGTAATACCATGATCTTTGCTTCGTCACTTTCACTTGCAGTTTTCAGTACTGTAATTTCAAACGGATTTACGTCTATAATACAATACTATATGGTCTTTGCTTCGTCAATTTCACTTACTGTAATTTCAAACGGATTTACGTCGTAATACAATACTATATGCTTTGTTGTTTCTTTCTTACAGCTAGCAACACCAAGGCTGCCTAACAACTCTAACGGAGCTTGACAACCATGAGAACATACGAATGACCAGCCTTTTCTATCTTGTACCATCTTGTACCATGCAAACTAAAGAGCCAATCCTATATGAAAGTGTAGAAATAAATGTAGAACTCATGTGTATTATCAAATGTATTTATTTTTGTACTACAGTCGGAGTTACACTTCAACTTTTGCTCAGATTCTACATTGTAGAATACAACATTCCATTTCGGCCAGCAAGCTAACGGCTGTAACGCCCATTAAATATTACTGTTAGCTCACTCCACTTCTAGACATAGGAATCTTGATCCATTGATTTTCTTGCACACTATATCCAATGGCCAATGATGGGTGCATAGCTAGCCACCATGGTAGCAAATCCGCGTATATATATATATATATATATATATATATATATATATATATATATATATATATATATATATATATAGGTAAATTAACTGGTGCTCCTATGGGGTAGATAATAAATGACTTACAGAACGTAGCAACTGATGATAGATTTGTCGAGCTCGCGCAGATTGAAAAGCTGGAACAATTCACTCCGATGAATTGTTATATAGTAATGTTTGAAGTGATGCTCATGTCTAACTTCCGCATAAATATAGTCTTTAGCGTTTTTAAGTTTTATGTAACCTTTGTACCAATTTAGCAGACCTGTAATTTGTCGAGGTAGATCTTCTTCCTGCGCAGGCTCGACGAGAGGCCCATTCTGCACATATGTAATTACTACGTCCTTCATTGGCGCCTCATCAAGGCCTAACAGTGCACGAAGAGTCAGACCTAAGTTGGCCGCTTGTTCTCTGGCACTCGTTACAGTCAATCCCGCAGCTGCTATGATATCGGGGGCATCCGGACCGGCGGCTTTCACTATGAGCGGGGCGATCGATTGTTTACTTTGTTCCCCGAGCTGGGCAACTTGTTTCCCCCCTTTTTTACTTTGTAATTCTTTCTCGGCCTCCTCCAAGACTTTCTTCTCCTGCTGCTCCGCCAGCTCTTCCTTCTCCTTCAACATGAGTGCCTGCCTACGAAGTTCACGTGAATAGTCGTCAGGCAGATTCTTCGCGGCTTGCGACGGTGTGCTCAAAAATGACTTAGCCCACTTCTTTTCCTTCTCAGAAAATACTGGCTTGGGCTCGGGCTCTCTTTTCTTCTTGCATTCCGCCTTCCATTTCTCATGCTAAGCAGCCACGGCCGCTGCATTTTCCTCGATACTAAGTTCCCAAGGCCTCGGGATGAGAGGCTTCAGTGATGGCTCTGGTACCTTTGTGGTTTTAGGTACATAAGGCTCTGGGTTAATAGTCCAGGACTGCTTCTGCTTCTTCGCCGGAGGTGGATTGGGGCGGCGTCGATCACCCGCCGGACGGGGGGGGCGGCGTGCTTACCCGCCGGAGGTGAATTGGGGGGTGGCGTCGGCTGCGTGAAGGAGGTGTAGGTGAACCACCACCACCACCGCCGCCGCCACCGCCACCACCACCGGAGGGTGGACTTGTTTGCCTTGGCGCCTCGTCTGGAAACTTGATAAACTTCTTTTTCCATAGAATGAACTGGCGCTTGACACCTCCAAGTCTTCTCTCCCCTTCGGGTGTAGTGATGCGCGTAGATGTACATGTCCGTTGGGAACCCGAAGAGGAAGGTGTGATGCGCACAGCAGCAAGTTTTCCCTCAGAAAGAAACCAAGGTTATCGAACCAGTAGGAGCCAAGAAGCACATGAAGGTTGATGGTGGAGGAGTGTAGTGCGGCGCAACACCAGTGAAACCGGCGCCAACATGGAACCTGCACAACACAATCAAAGTACTTTGTAACAGTGAGGTTGTCAATTGATGTCTACGGGTGCTTCTATTCTTGTAGACAGTGTTGGGCCTCCAAGAGCAGAGGTTTGTAGAACAGCAGCAAGTTTTCCCTTAAGTGGATCACCCAAGGTTTATCGAACTCAGGGGGGAAGAGGCCAAAGATATCCCTCTCAAGCAACCTGCAACCACAAAGCACGAAGTCTCTTGTGTCCCCAACACACCTAATAGGTGCACTAGTTCGGCGAAGAGATAGTGAAATACAAGTGGTATGAATGAATATGAGCAGTACGGCGCCGAAAATAGCTTGCTGGCGTGCGGTTGATGGTAGTAATATTGTAGAAAGTAAACAAGCGTAGTAAAGTAGTAACGTAAACAAGTAAACAAGCAGCGATAGAAGTATTTAGGAACAAGGCCTAGGGATTAGACTTTCACTAGTGGACACTCTCAACTTTGATCACATAACAGAATAGATAAATGCATACTCTACACTCTCTTGTTGGATGATGAACACATTGCGTAGGATTACACGAACCCTCAATGCCGGAGTTAACAAGCTCCACAATTCAATGTTCATATTTAAATAACCTTAGAGTGCATGAAAGATCGACATAACTAAACCAAGTACTAACATAGCATGCACACTGTCACCTTCACACCATGTAGGAGGAATAGATCACATCAATACCATCATAGCAATAGTTAACTTCATAATCTACAAGAGATCATAATCATAGCCTACGCCAAGTACTAACACGGATGCACACACTGTCACCATTACACCGTGCAGGAGGAATAAAACTACTTTAATAACATCACTAGAGTAGCACATAGATAAATTGTGATACAAAACACATTGCAATCATAAAGAGATATGAATAAGCACCTCACTATGCCATTCATAACAGTGAATAAGTATTCTGTGAAATATAGCCTAAGAGACCCACACGGTGCACACACTGTCACCTTTACACACGTGGGACAAGGAGTCTCGGAGATCACATAAGTAAAACCCACTTGACTAGCATAATGACATCTAGATTACAAGCATCATCATATGAATCTCAATCATGTAAGGCAGCTTATGAGATTATTGTATTGAAGTACATAGGAGAGAGATGAACCACATAGCTACCGGTACAGCCCCGAGCCTCGATGGAGAACTACTCCTCTTCATGGGAGCAAGCGGTGATGAAGATGGCGGTGGAGATGGCAGCGGTGTCGATGGAGAAGCCTTCCGGGCACTTCCCGTCCGGCGGCGTGCGAACGAGACTCCTGTCCCAGATCTTGGCTTCGCGATGGCGGCGGCTCTGGAACTTTTCTCGTACCGTGGCTTATTCGTCCCGAGGTTTTAGGTCAGGTACCTTTAAATAGGCGAAGAGGCGGAGTCGGAGGGTCAACGGGGCGACGACACAATAGGGGGGCGCGGGCCCCCCCTTGGCCGCGCCAGGGCCATGTGTGGTGGGCCTGTGGCCCCCTCGGTCCTTCTCGGGTGCTGGAAGCTTCCGATGAAAATAGGAATCGGGCGTTGATTTCGTCCAATTCCGAGAATATTTCGTTACTAGGATTTCTGAAACCAAAAACAGCAGAAAACAGGAACCGGCACTTCGGCATCTCGTCAATAGGTTAGTTCCGGAAAACACATAAATATGACATATAATGTGTATAAAACATGTAGGTATCATCAATAAAGTAGCATGGAACATAAGAAATTATCGATACGTTGGAGACGTATCATCAATCTCACCGGCTTGTTGAAAACAAAGGATTAAACGTATCGAGTGGAAGATGGTGTTTGTTTGCAAAGAACAGTAAAAACAGTAGAATGTATTCAGATGTAAAAGAATGGACCGGGATCCACAGTTCACTAGAGGTGTCTCTCCAATAAGATAATTAACATGCTGGGTGAACAAATTACAGGCGGGCAATTGACAAATAAAGATTCAATACATACCAACGATGATTACTATGAGATTTAATCGGGCATTACGACAAAGTACATAGACCGCTATCCAGCATGCATCTATGCCTAAATAATCCACCTTCGGGTTATCATCCGAACCCTTCCGGTATTAAGTTGTAAACAATAATTGCATTAAGTATGGTGCGTAATGTAATCAACACAATTATCCTTAGACAAAGCATCAATGTTTTATCCCTAGTAGCAACAGCACATCCACAACCTTAGAACTTTCTGTCACTGTCCCAGATTAAATGGAGGCATGAACCCACTATCGAGCATAATTACTCCCTCTTGGAGTTACAAGTATCAACTTGGCCAGAGCCTCTACTAGCAACGGAGAGCATGCAAGAACATAAACAACACATATATGATAGATTGATAATCAACTTGACATAATATGTAGCATTACAAATAGATGATCTTGATCATGTTAGGCAGCTCACAAGATCTATAACAATGATAGCACATGCGGAGAAGACAACCATCTAGCTACTGCTATGGACCCATAGTCCAAGGATGAACTACTCACGCATCAATCCGGAGGCGGGCATGATGATGTAGAGCCCCTCCGGTGATGATTCCCCTCTCGGCGGGGTGCCGGAGGCGATCTCATGAATCCCCGAGATGGGATTCACGACGGCGTCGTCTCGGAAGGTTTTCCGTATCGTGGCTCTCGGTACGGGGGTTTTGCGACGAAGGCTATATGTAGGCGGAAGGGTAGGTCGGGGGGCGACGGGGCCCACACCACGGGCCGGCGCGGCCAGGGCTGGGCCGCGCCGCCCTGTCCCGCCTCGTGGCCCCACTTCGTTATCCCTTCGGTCTTTTGGAAGCTTCGTGCAAAAATAGGACCCGGGCGTTGATTTCGTCCAATTCCGAGAATATTTCCTTACTAGGATTTCTGAAACCAAAACAGCACAGAACTGCGCTTCGGCATCTTGTTAATAGGTTAGTGCCGGAAAATGTATAATAATGTTGTAAAGTATGTATAAAACATTCAAGTATTGTCATAAAAGTAGCATGGAACATAAGAAATTATAGATACGTTTGAGACGTATCAAGCATCCCCAAGCTTAGTTCCTACTCGCCCTCGAGTAGGTAAACGGTAACACAAATAATTTTTGAAGTGACATGCTAGCTACTAACATAATCTTGATCAACATTATTGTAAAGCATATGAGATGAATGGAGTGATCTGAACAAAAGATTGCTAACAAAGATAATGACTAAACAAATGAATCATATAGCAAAACTTTTCATGAATAGTACTTTCAAGACAAGTATCAATAAGAGTTGCATAAGAGCTAACTCATAAGAAATAAATTCTAAGTAGAATGCATTGAAGCAACACAAAGGATGATTAAGTTTCAGCAGTTGCTTTCAACTTGTAACATGTATATCTCATGGATATTTGTCAACATAGAGTAATATAACAGGTGCAATAAGTAAACATGTAAGAATCAATGCACACAGTTAACACAAGTGTTTGCTTCTAAGATAGAAAGAAGTGGGTAAACTGACTCAACAATAAAGTAAAAGAATGGCCCTTCGCAGAGGAAGCATGGATTACTATTTTTGTGCTAGAGCTTTTATTTTGAAAACATAGAAACAATTTTGTCAACGGTAGTAATAATTCATATGTGCTATGCATAATACTTCCTACAAGTTGCAAGTCTCATGCATATAGTACTAATAGTGCTCGCACCTTGTCCTACTTAGCTCGGAAAACACAGATTATCATCGCATAACATATGTTTCAACCAAGTGTCACAAAGGGGTACCTCTATGCCGCCTGTACAAGTGTCTAAGGAGAAAGCACGCATTGGATTTCTCGCTTTTGATTATTCTCAACTTAGACATCCATACCGGGACAACATAGACAACAGATAATGGACTCCCCTTTTAATGCTTAAGCATTCAACAACAAATAGTATTCTCATAATAGATTGAGGTTGTATGTCCAAACTGAAACTTCCACCATGATACATGGCTTTAGTTAGCTGCCCAATGTTCTTCTCTAACATATGCATACTCAAACCATTTGATCATGAAATCGCACTTACTTCAGACAAGACGAACATGCATAGCATCTCACATGATATCCAACAAAGGTAAAAAGTTGATGGCGTCCCCAGAAACATGGTTACCGCTCAACAAGAAACTTATAAGAACTAAGACACATAACTACATATTCATCATCACAATCGTTTTAAAGCTATTTGTCCCATGAGCTATATATTGCAAAGATAAAGGAATAAAATTTTAAAGGTAGCACTCAAGTAATTTACTTTGGAATGGCAGAAAAATACCACATAGTAGGTAGATATGGTGGACACAAATGGCATGGATTTTGGCTCAAGGTGTTTGGATGCACGAGAAGCATTTCCTCTCAGTACAAGGTTTGGGCTAGCAAGGTTGTTTGAAGCAAACACAAGTATGAACAGGTACAACAAAACTTACACAAGAACATATTGCAAGCATTATAAGGCTCTACACTGTCTTCCTTGTTGTTCAAAACACTTTACCCGAAAATATCTAGACTTAGAGAGACCAATCATGCAAACCAAATTAAACAAGCTCTATGGTAGTTCTTCATTAATAGATTAAACTACATGATGCAAGAGCTTAAACATGATCTATGAGAGCTCAAACAATTGCCAAGTTGCCAAACCATATGCAGCATTTTCTGATTCCAACCAAATAGCAATTTAACGAAGCAATTTCAGCCTTCGCCATGAACATTAAAGCACAATTAAGAACACAAGTGTTCCATATGAAAAAGCGGAGCGTAATATATCCAATATAAGGATGGTGGGATCCAACTTTATTCAAACCAAAACAAAAATAAAAGCAAACCGACGCTCCAAGTAAAGAACATAAGATGTGATGGAATAAAAATATAGTTTCACTAGAAGTGACCTGATAATGTTGTCGATGAAGAAGGGGATGCCTTGGGCATCCCCAAGCTTAGATGCTTGAGTCTTCTTAAAATATGCAGGGATGAACCACCGGGGCATCCCCAAGCTTAGACCTTTCACTCTTCTTGATCATAGTATATCATCATCTTCTCTTGACCCTTGAAAACTTCCTCCACAACAAACTTCAAGCAAACTCATTAGAGGGTTAGTGCATAATTACAAATTCACACATTCAGAGGTGACACAATCATTCTTAACACTTCTGGACATTGCACAAAGCTTCTAAAAGTTAATGGAACAAAGAAACTCTTCAACATAGCTAAAGCGGCAATGTGAAATAAAAGGCAGAATCTGTCAAAAACAGAACAGTCCGTAAAGATGAATCTGGCAGGGGCACTTAACTTGCTCAAATGAAAAAACTCAAAACTAATGAAAGTTGCGTACATATATGAGGATCACGCTCGTAAATTTGCAGATTTTTTCGATTTTTTACAGAGAGCTCTGCGAGAATTCGTGACAGACAGCAATGCTGTTTCTGTGCAGCGATCCAAATCTATCATCAACTTTAACATAGAAACTTTACTTGGCACAAAAACATGATAAGGAGAGGTTGCTACAGTACTAAACAACTTCCAAGACTCAACAATACAGTAAATAAAATAAAACATGGGTTATCTCCCAAGAAGTGCTTTTCTTTAACGCCTTTCAGCTAGGCGCAGAAAGTGCAAATCAAGTAACATCAAGAGAAGAAGCATCAACATCATAGCTTGTTCTAATAATAGAATCAAAAGGCAACTTCATTCTCTTTCTAGGGAAGTGTTCCATACCTTTCTTGAGAGGAAATTTATATTTAATATTACCTTCCCTCATATCAATAACAACACCAACCGTTCGAAGAAAAGGTCTTCCCAACACAATAGGACAAGATGCATTGCATTCAATGTCCAAGACAACAAAATCAATGGGGACAAGGTTATTGTTAACCGTAATGCGAACATTATCAATCCTCCCCAAAGGTTTCTTTTTAACATTATAAGCAAAATTAACATCCAAATAACAATTCTTCAATGGTGGCAAGTCAAGCATATCATAAATCTTTTTAGGCATAACAGAAATACTTGCACCAAGATCACATAAAGCATTACACTCAAAGTCATTGAATTTCATCTTAATGATGGGCTCCCAACCATCTTCTAACTTCCTAGGAATAGAAGCTTCAAGTTTTAATTTCTCTTCCCTAGCTTTAATGAGAGCATTTGTAATATGTTTTGTAAAGGCTAAATTTATAGCACTAGCATTGGGACTTCTAGCAAGTTTTTGTAAGAACTTTATAACTTCAGTAATATGACAATCATCAAAATCTAAACCATTATGTTCTACAGCAATGGAATCATTGTCACCAATATTTTGAAAAATTTCAGCAGTTTTATCACAAACAGCAGTTTCAGCAGTTTCAGGCAATTTTGTACGCTTTGTACTAGGAGTAGAAACATTGCCAACACCAATTATTTTACCATTGATAGTAGGAGGTGTAGCAACATGTGAATAATCAACATTACTAGTGGTGGTAATAGTCCATACTTTAGCTACATTATTTTCTTTAGCAAGTTTTTCTTTTTCTTCTCTATCCCACCTAGCATGCAATTCAGCCAACATTCTAATATTATCATTAATTCGAACTTGGATGGCATTTGTTTTAGCAAACCTAGCATCTTTAACTTCCTCTTTCAATTTTAAAAGATCAACATCAAGAGCAAGACTATCAACCTTGGAAGCAAGAACATCAATTTTACCAAGCTTTTCTTCAACAGTTTAATTGAAAGCAGTTTGTGTACTAATAAATTCTTTAAGCATCACTTCAAGATCAGAGGGTACACTCTTATTATTGTTGTAAGAATACCATAAGAATTACCATAACCATTACCATTATTAGAAGGATATGGCCTATAGTTGTTGTTACCATAATTATTCCTATAAGCATTGTTGTTGAAATTATTACTCTTAATGAAATTCACATCAACATTTTCTTCTTGAGCAACCAATGAAGCTAAAGGAACATAATTAGGATCAATATGAGATCTACCATTTGCAAGCATAGACATAATAGCATCAATCTTATCACCCAAAGAAGAGGTTTCTTCAACAGAATTTATCTTCTTACCTTGAGAAGTTCTTTCAGTGTGCCATTCAGAGTAATTGATCATCATATCATCAAGAAGTTTAGTCGCGGCGCCCAAGGTGATGGACATAAAAGTACCTCCAGCAGCTGAATCCAATAGGTTCCTCGAGGAAAAATTCAATCCTGCATAAAAGGTTTGGATGATCATCCAAGTAGTCAGTCCATGGGTTGGGCAATTCTTTACCAAAGATTTCATTCTCTCCCATGCTTGAGCAACATGTTCATTATAAAATTGTTTAAAGTTCATAATGCTACTTCTCAAAGATATAATCTTAGCAGGAGGATAATATTTACTAATAGGGATTTCTATTTTCGTGCCCTCGGGTCGTTAGTTGTACTCAGTTTTCCCCAGCCCCTTAGTTTTTCCTCAGTTTTCCCCTCCCTCTAGTTTGAAACCCGCAGAACGAGCTCGACGGAAGGAATCCGTTTATTTGGACGTTCTGTGCTGGCGTGTTGCGCCGCGTCGTCTGTGGGGCCGCGACGTGTGGGGCCGCGTCGCGTGGGGCTGGTAGAAAGGGACCGCGTGGGACAGGACGAGAAGCGTTTGGTTGCACGTGAGCAGGAGCTGGGTTTGTCTCTCTCGGCCCAAATTGGCATTTTGAAGAGCACCTTTTCCCCTCTTTCTCTCTCTGTCTTTTTCACCAAATTAGTATCAAATCTAGAGAAGCTTCTATTTCTGTCTTTCTTCAATATGGCAGCAAATCTAGTAGCAAATCTCTGGGGTTATTTATGCCTTTTGGCCCTCGTTTTTTGCCCAATATGGCAGCAAATCTAGTACCAAATGTAGAAGCTAGTATATGATAAATTGACAACTGCATAATCAGAAAGCTAAGTATAATACATAGGGAAACTGCATACAGCAGCCAAAAGCAGCCAATAACGTTGTAATATACAAGACGCACGCAATGTATGGACAACAAGAAGATTAGGATGAATGAATTTGTTCTTCATTCCTCCTCATATATTTCGTCGTTCCTCCAGCCGTGCATTTCCCCAAGGAAATATTGATTGAACTCCCTCCGTCTGCAGTGTGCGGCCAATACATCCTCCAAACGGTATGGCTTGTGTTCATTTCTCATACCGTAGTTTCCTATTCTATCCACACGTTCTGGCCACTCCTCCCAGGCCTTTGTATCATGAGAGTACTCTCTGATATAACCCAAATCCGTGTAGTAGATGCAGCCAGGTCGAAGTGTCGGGTACACTCTGGTGTCGACGGAGATACACCGGATATAATTCACGAAGAAGGCATTACTGCCAATGTTACTGACCGGATGGAGAGAGCGGCTCTGAGTGTCCACACGGTACACCAATGGTCTGCCCGCCAAAGCCACGCTGACCAACAACACAAGCAGCAGATCACCATCCGACTTCACGAGGTAGAACTTCTGATGTCCAAGTTCTGGAAATGAAATTAGTGTCTCCATCTTGACAGTGCTCGCGCGCTGCTGCAACTGTACATTGGTGCACACTATTCTTCCGTGCTCTAAATTGTCCACAGCTAGTGCATACAGTTCACCATTGAACGGTGTAATGCAACGCAGACAATGGTTCTTGATCGAAAATCTGTTTTCCCAATCTTTATCTATATCCTTAGTTGGAGTGCTCTCATCGACCCAACCAATTTCCGACGGGTAATGTGCGGTAACGAAGACCATAGTCGGGGATTTGATCACAGCGACTGATTTCAGGAAAATAGATGGCATCTGCGCCTCAAACATAGTGTATTTCTTTGTGAGTGGGTTCAGAAGCCGTATCTTGTGCGGCGGGTTCTTCTGGGCAAGCACGATGACGCCACGGCAAAATCCGACGAAGTAGTATCTGGGCAAGCACGATAACATTCAGCACTAATTAAGATGTTTAAGATTGAAAATAAAGAGGTAGATATGGAGGAAGTTGAACCTTGTATGAACTTCGGATAGATCTATGGTGACGTAGCGTGATGTGCCGAGTTGGAGGAAGGTGAACTCAGCGACGTGTGGAAGGGCGTGGTGTAGCATGATCCATTCGTCCAGGTGCACGTCGGGCTCAGGCAAACCTGAGCGCCAATTTCTACAGACTTGCCTCATGGCAGAGTACGTGTCGGCGTACTCCTCGTTCGCCAGCAAGCATTCGCCGATCTGGTGAAGTGGTCCATCGCCGAGAGAGGCCCAGTTCACGGAGGAGCCGCGCTTGGATGCGCCGCCCTCGGAGGCGACGCGCTCGGCGGCGGCGGCTCGCGGCGACGGGCGCCGCGGCTGGCTCGCGACGGGCTCGGCGGCGGCTCGGCGGCGACGGGCGCGGAGGCGACGGGCTCGGAGAAGTTGATGGGACGTGAGAGGGTGGTTTCGTGCGTGAGCGAGAATGAGACGACTGTGTGCAGAGGGAGGAGGGAGGGCTTACGCGTCCTAAATGCGACCCGCGTCCTACGCGTCCACTATTTGCACGTCTGCACCGCGACACGCGTCAACAATGGCACGTCTTCCACTTCTGCACCGCAACACGCGTCCTCGAGTCTAACCCTGGAAATTTAGATATATTCAGGTATACCCTCGAGTCATATACTAGCATTTTTTGTGTGCTCAGTTTTCTCCTCGAGTGCTAATATTGGCTAGTGCAATATACTCAGTTTTACCCTCAAGTGGCTGGTCAACAGAGAGTCAACAAATGGGATTAACTAGTTAAATGAGTTATTTAATGTGCAAAAAAATCCGAAAAAGAGTGGCACTTACTCATGGAGTCTTTACCACAAATTGCCACTTCTCAAATCATAGATAAATCATAGATAAATCAAGTTTCACCACAAATTGCCACTTCTCAAATCACCTAGTAGCTATGAAGGTGCATGGTTTTCCATAATAAGCCCTACCCAAAACAGCTTTCCCCAAAACATACTTTGTCTAAATGAGGCCACAATTCTCACACTGATGTATATTGGTATTGCAAATAGTTTGAGGTAGGCCAAGATGGGTTTCATTGTACAAAACACGCATTTTCCATTTTTTAAATCTCATATTTGAATCCCTTAGTCTGTTTACTACTCACTTGCCCTTGGTTTCTTGATACTACTCAGTTTTGCCCTCTCCCTTCACAAACTCTCACAGACGCCCAACATTGCCCTGATTGGTCTAGCCCATGTCACGCGGATCTTGCCCGCCGACCGTTGATCGTATGATCTAACGGGCAGGATAACCCCTATCTCTCTCTCTGGTCGGGGCCACCACCCCTCTCTCTCTCTGTCGTCGGTTAGCTTCCACACTCTATGTATGCGAAAGGGCGGTTACCTAGTACGCTAAAGTTTGGTTTTCTGCATTATTTTTCACGAGCTAAATTATAAACTCTTTTTAGGCATTACTTTTCACGCAAAAATGATAAACCATCACCGATTTGTTGTAGCCATTACTTTTCACGCAAACAATGATACACCATCACCCATTTCTTGTAGCCATTACTTTTCACGCAAAAAATGATAACCATCACCGATTTTGTTGTAGCCATTACTTTTCACGCAAAAAATGATACACCATCACCCATTTCTTGTAGCCATTACTTTCAACGCAAAAAACGATAAACCATCACCGATTTTGTTGTAGCCATTACTTATCACGCAAAAATATGATACACCATCACCCATTTCTTGGACCCATTACTTATGACGCAAAAAATGATACACCATCACCCATTTCTTGGACCCATTACTTATGACGCAAAAAAATGATACACCATCACCCATTTCTTGTACCCATTACTTTTCACGCAAAAAACGATAAACCATCACCGATTTCTTGTAGCCATTACTTTTCTTTTAGACTAGTCATAGTGGAGAGTAACATAGAGTAGTAACATGCACATGTTACTACTCTATGTTACTACCTTCATAGTGTGATGTTATGGTAACATAGCTCTATGTTACTACCCAAGTTACTCCCACTATGAGTAGTCTTAGGCATTACTTTTCACCGTAAAATGATAAACTAGTCAACATAGTCCGCATTACTTTTTTTGTTGAGATATATACCCCCACAACGGTCGTCTCCTCCTTAATTTATTGTGTATAAACCCCCACAACGGTCATCTCCTCCTTATTTTATTGTGTAAACCCCTACAACGGTCATCTCTCCCTTATAAACACCCACACGGCCATCCCTTGTGTCAATAGGTTCTGCCTCTCTCTTCTTCGTTCACATACACTTTATCCATTGCCATGGCTTCCACATCTCGGACGCGGACCGGAAGGGGAAGGGGAAGGGGAAGGGGAATGGGAAGTGGATCATCATCATTGCCACCACCACCGTCAACACTGCCATTGATCATAGAGGAGTTCTTCATCGTCGTCTATGAAGACCCTTTGGTCAAGAAGGTACGTACGCGTTCCCACATATATGATGCATGTGATTAATTATGGGCATGTTCTAAAAACCTTTAATTTCAATGGTTCCCTAATTTCAAACGATCGGCGCTCGATCTCTTTGCAGGAACTCCCAAAAAAATTTGCGGACTATCTTGACGGCAAGGAGCCAGCTAAGGTGTATCTGCGAGCAGCTGACTGCGGTCCTCGTCTCTGGACCGTGGAGGTCCTATTTGACGGACAAGGCCGGATGTACCTCGACAAGGGCTGGGAGAAATTCGCCATCGCGCACGGTGTGGATTTCGGCTGGTTCGTACACTTCAAATATGAAGGCGATGATGTGCTCACAGTGAAGGTGTTTGACGGAACAATGTGCAGGAGGTACTACTACTCAGACGACGAAGATACTGATGATGAAAGCGACGACGACGTGAAGCCATGCATCCATCCCCTTTAGATAATTAAGGGGATCATGACCAAGAATATATATGTAGCTTCATATGCATCGATTTAGAGATCTAGCTATTTTCTATATATTATGCATGTAAAAAATAATATCGCATTTCCACTATTATTCGAGCACCACATCCTCGCCGCCACTGCTAGGTCAACGCCGGGATGCACAATGTTTAGCATAAAAGTCACTTTAGATTAAGCTGCGAAAATAGTCACCTGCCATGGGCTGAGGCGGCCCCTACAGAGCGGCTCTATATTATATTCTCTAAATAAAATAGACGACCACAGCGGTCAGGCCCCACAGAGCGGCAATATATAATTTTCTATAAATAAATAGACGACCCACTGGTCATTGGCTGCGGCAGCCCCATAGAGCGGCCCCATTTGTCATTGGCAGCACCGCGTATACAATCAGTAAATAAAACGGCCCACGCGTCGGCGGGAGATGGATCCACCCGTCAGCACGAGACGGTCAGCGAGGAACGACCTCACGGTAACGGTAAGGCCTCGACCTGGCAACCCGCGTCTTCGATGGGTTTCAAACTAGAGGGAGGGGAAAACTGAGGAAAAACTAACGAGCTGGGGAAAACTGAGTACAACTAACGAAGCAGGGGCACGAAAATAGAAATCCCTTACTAATAAAAGCATCTTTACATTTAGTCCATGAATCAATACTATTCTTAGGCAAAGAAAGCAACCAATCTTTAGCTCTTCCTCTTAATGAGAAAGGAAACAATTTCAGTTTTATAATATCACCATCTATATCCTTATACTTTTGCATTTCACAAAGTTCAACAAAATTATTAAGATGGGCAGCAGCATCATCAGTACTAACACCAGAAAATTGCTCTCTCATAACAAGATTCAGTAAAGCAGGTTTAATTTCATAGAATTCTGCTGTAGTAGCAGGTGGAGCAATAGGAGTACATATAAAATCATTATTATTTGTGCTAGTGAAATCACACAACTTAGTATTTTGAGGAGTACCCATTATAACAGTAATAAAGTAAACTAGGCAAATAAAGTAAAGACAAGTAATTAATTTTTTTGTGTTTTGATATAGAACTAGTAAATAAGACAGAAAGTAAAGTAACTATTTTTTGTGTGTTTTTAATATGAAGCAAACAAGACAGTAAATAAAATAAAGTAAAGCAAGACAAAAACAAAGTAAAGAGATTGGAAGTGGAGACTCCCTTGCAGCGTGTCTTGATCTCCCCGGCAACGGCGCCAGAAAAAGAGCTTGATGCGCGTAGATGTACACGTCCGTTGGGAACCCGAAGAGGAAGGTGTGATGCGCACAGCAACAAGTTTTCCCTCAAAAAGAAACCAAGGTTATCGAACTAGTAGGAGCCAAGAAGCACGTGAAGGTTGTTGGTGGAGGAGTGTAGTGCGGCGCAACACCAGTGAAACCGGCGCCAACATGGAACCTGCACAACAAATCAAAGTACTTTGCCCCAACGTAACAGTGAGGTTGTCAATCTCACCGGCTTGCTGAAAACAAAGGATTAAACGTATCGAGTGGAAGATGGTGTTTGTTTGCAAAGAACAGTAAAAACAGTAGAATGTATTCAGATGTAAAAGAATGGACCGGGGTCCACAGTTCACTAGAGGTGTCTCTCCAATAAGATAACTAACATGCTGGGTGAACAAATTACAGGCGGGCAATTGATAAATAAAGATTCAATACATACCAACGATGATTACTATGAGATTTAATCAGGGCATTACGACAAAGTACATAGACCACTATCCAGCATGCATCTATGCCTAAATAATCCACCTTCAGGTTATCATCCGAACCCCTTCCAGTATTAAGTTGTAAACAAAAGATAATTGCATTAAGTATGGTGCGTAATGTAATCAACACAAATATCCTTAGACAAAGCATCAATGTTTTATCCCTAGTAGCAACAGCACATCCACAACCTTAGAACTTTCTGTCACTGTCCCAGATTAAATGGAGGCATGAACCCACTATCGAGCATAATTACTCCTTCTTGGAGTTACAAGTATCAACTTGGCCAGAGCCTCTACTAGCAACGGAGAGCATGCAAGAACATAAACAACACATATATGATAGATTGATAATCAACTTGACATAATATTCTAGATTCATCGGATCCCGCCAAACACAACATGTAGTATTACAAATAGATGATCTTGATCATGTTAGGCAGCTCACAAGATCTATAACAATGATAGCACATGCGGAGAAGACAACCATCTAGCTACTGCTATGGACCCATAGTCCAAGGATGAACTACTCACGCATCAATCCGGAGGCGGACATGATGATGTAGAGCCCCTCCGGTGATGATTCCCTCTCCGGCAGGGTGCCGGAGGCGATCTCCTGAATCCCCGAGATGGGATTCGCGACGCGCGCGTCTCTGGAAGGTTTTCCGTATCGTGGCTCTCGGTACGGGCGGTTTCGCAACGAAGGCTATATGTAGGCGGAAGGGTAGGTCGGGGCGGCGAGGGCCCCACCACAGGCCGGCGCGGCCAGGGCTGGGCCGCGCCGCCGGTCTGCCGCCTCGTGGCCCCACTTCGTTATCCCTCCGGTCTTCGGAAGCTTCGTGCAAAAATAGGACCCTGGCGTTGATTTCGTCCAATTCGAGAATATTTCCTTACTAGGATTTGAAACCAAAAACAGCAGAAAATAGCAACCGGCGCTTCGGCATCTTGTTAATAGGTTAGTGCCGGAAAATGTATAATAATGCTGTAAAGTATGTATAAAACATTCAAGTATTGTCATAAAAGTAGCATGGAACATAAGAAATTATAGATACGTTTGAGACGTATCATGTAGCAATGTCAATCTCCAGTTCCACACACCCTGGGACTATTTCCTCCACCGTCACACGAGCATAGCCATCTGGAATGGGGTTGTTGTGGTGGAGTGCTCCAGGCTCACATGGTAAAGCACTGCCGATGGCTACCTTCGTGGACATGTTCCCAATTGGATAATGCAGATGACATTCTTTCATCTGCTTTACATCGTCCACGGGGTAGCGAGGAGGCTCCGGCGCAGTAATATCGATCGCCGGTGCATTAGCACCGGCCGACGGGGCCTCCGTGGAAGCCACGCTGCTTCTCCGCTGCTGGCTTCCGAGATCCGCTGGATGATCTTCATTCGTCCCAGCTGCCGATCTTTCTTGTACTAGTATATTCACGGTTTTCTTCATCTCATCGAATTCCGATACCAACCGCGCCACAACATCTTTTTCCCGATCCATCTTTCTCTTACGGCTTCTGTAACCGTACGGGTCATCGTCCTGGGAGAACCCTACTTTCCACGGAATGTTCCCGACCATGCCTCGTACACGTCCTCCGTGTTCAAGATTCCCGAGGGCTTTTGTCAGCGCGTCGTTCTCTCTGTTGAACTTGATCTTCCCCAGTTGAGCATCCCTCATTGCGTCAATAAGGGCTTGGGTGGGTTTAAACGTTTTGTTCCGGTGAACACACTCCCCTGTCACCGGGTCTAGCGTTCCCCCATGCTCGTACCACCAGCTTTTGGCCCTTGGGTCCCATCCCTCCGTACCTGGACGGATTCCTCGCGCCCTCAGCTCGTTCTCCATCTTCTCCCACCTAGGCTCCCAAAGGCGATACCCTCCTGGCCCCATAATATGATTGTACTCCTTCTTAGCCGCATTTTCCTTATTTTTTTCGATATTTCAATGAACTGCTCCGATTTCTTCTGCCTCACAAATTCTGGCCAATCATGTTTCAGTCTCTCATATTGTCCTTTGAAATCCGGAGTCTTGTTCTGGTTGACATAGTCACGGGCTAGATTTTGCTTGAATTTCCGGAATGTTTCGGCCATCTTTTGAAGAGCGAAATGTTTGACTAGCCTCCTCCTCTCCTTGTTTTCCTCAATCTTGTTGCCCTCCTCATCGAACTTGTGGTATTCCGGAGGTAGGACGAAATGTTCCATAAGCTTTTTCAAGCAATCTTTTTTGTTCTCTTGTCGACAAAAGTGAAACCAAGACGTGCCTTCTTTGGCTCATTCCACTCCTGGAGGGTGATCGAGACGTTGTCTCTAACAACGGCTCCGCATTGGTTGATAAACTTGGTGGAGTGCTTGCGGGGCTCCAGCGGCCTGCCGGTTGCACTATCGACAACCTCGATTGTATATGTTTCTCCTTGTTTGAGCGTCTTGGTTGCGCCACGCTTTGACGACGTACTCGATTGTTTCGACGATCCGGCCGAGGGCTAAAATAAGAAAGAGAGTCGCGCGCGTTAGTACACACATATTTATTCAAATCAGTAAGTTTGTATATATAGAGGACATATTCATACTACACCTGAGTGTAGTTACACCCACGCGTGTTTCTCATAACCTAGAGAGTATTTATCATACCGGATAGTATGTATATGTAGTATGAAGTATATAAAACTATTTTGGAAGTATATATACTACTTTGTAGGAATTATGTATATTTTTTTTACGTACACTCATTTTTTACGTATATATATGCATGTATTTGGGATATATAGTGCAAAATATGGGTTCACTTGCATTTTTTTCACCAAACTTGGTTTGGAGTATCTTAGATATAGTATACGAACATACTCAAACCGATAAAGTATCGTATATACTTCCGTACGGAAGTATATAGATATGGGTGTAACTACACCCAGGGGTAGGAAGTATTTATCCTATATATATATATATATATATATATATATATATATATATATATATATATATATATATATATATACCTCGGCGCCGGAGCTGGTTGCTACTTGCAATTGATCGTCGTTTATCGATGTTTCTTCCCCATCATCTTGCTGACGGCCTTCATCTTGACCGTCAAGATTCAGATAAGAAGAAATATCCTCTTCTTCATCTTGTTCGGTCGGCACATAAATAATATCGCCTTTTATGATGCCAAATAAATGTTCTTCAGCTTCTTGATCATAGTTGTCCATAATCGGGTCAGCTCTATCGTCCGCCATATGTCAGTCCTGAAAACATGTAGTAAAAACTAATTAATTGTGTATATGCCAGCATTATCACATCTCTTCTACATATAAAGAGAGAGGGCGACGAGGGAGGCGAGAGGGGGGACGCGTGTATTAGATGTGTATATGCGGACGATCGACCTCGCAGTGACCGCGTGACCGAGAGACCGGTGGCGGTGGCGAAGCGGTGGCGAAAGGGCGGTGGCGGTGCCGACGACATAACCTCGCCGCCCCCTCTCGATCCCAAAAAAACACCGCGCGTATACGGAGGGGGCGACGAGCGCTGCCGGCCCCCTCCGTATACGCGCGGTGGTTAAGTCAAATTTTAGTTAAGTCAAAAAATTTAAGACAAAATTTTTAAGTCAAATTTTGAGTTCTTTTAAAAGTGAAAAAATACAAATAATATGTTAAGTTATTTTGAGTTCTTTTAAAAGTGAAAAAATACAAAAGTGAAAATTTAGTTCATTTTTTTGAGTTCTTTTAAAAGTGAAAAAATACAAAAGTGAAAATTTAGTTCATTTTTTTGACAAACTTTTGTTAAGTTATTTTGTTAAGTTTTTTTTGTTAAATTTTGTTAAGTTATTTCTTGTGAAGTTCAATTTTTTTGTTAAGTTAATTAAATTTTTTGTGAAGTTAATTACAAAGTTTTAAGTTTTTTTGTTAAGTATAGTTAAAATTAAAAATAACAAACAAAACATAAAAAAAAAAAATCGGCGGTGGCCCTCTCGATCTTCCTCTCCCTCTCTCGTGTGCGCGTGTGGCGGCGCGCGTGCGCGAGTGCGCCGGCGGCGCGGCGCGTGCGAGGCGGAGCGCATGGAGACGGTCGACGCGCGCGCGCGAGACACGTCGGCGCGCGGCGTCGAAGGGCGCACGGGGCAGCGGCGTCGTCGGCGGTCGTTGAAGGGCGGGGCGGCGCGCGGTCGGCGGGTCGGGCGTTGGCGTTGGCGGTCGGCGGCAGGGCGCGGCGGCAAGGCTTCGGGCGCGGCGGCGGGGAGGAGATCGCGGCGCGAGAAGAAGAGATGGGCGCGCGGTTCGGGCGCGAAATATATAGGAACGACCTTTGGTCGCGGTTGGTGTGGCCAACCGCGACTAAAGGGTACTTTAGTCGCGGTTGGCCACACCAACCACGACCAAAGGCGTTTCGCCCGAATTCCAGCGTTCCCGCGGAATTAACCTTTAGTCGCGGTTGGCAAGACCAACCGCGACTAAAAGTCCTTTTCAAAATTTCTTTTCATTTTCAAAATGTTGGAAATACAAATAATATATCAAAAAATTCATAAAAATAAAACTAATTCAATTCAAAATGTTAGAAATACAAATAATATATTTAAAAAAATCCATAAAAATAAAACTAATTCAATTCAAAATGTTAGAAATACAAATAATATATCAAAAAAATCATAAAAATAAAACCAATTCAATTCAAAATGTTAAAAATACAAATAATATATCAAAAAAATCATAAAAATAAAACCAATTCAATTCAAAATGTTGAAAATACAAATAATATATCAGAAAAATCATAAAAATAATACTAATTCAATTCAAAATGTTAGAAATACAAATAATATATCAAAAAAATCATAAAAATAAAACCAATTCAATTCAAAATGTTAAAAATACAAATAATATATCAAAAAAAATCATAAAAATAAAACCAATTCAATTCAAAATGTTAAAAATACAAATAATATATCAAAAAATTCAGAAAAATAAAACTAATTCAATTCGAAATGTTAAAAATACAAATAATATATCAGAAAAATCATAAAAATAAAACTAATTCAATTCAAAATCTTTCCGCCTCACTCTTCCCACCAGTTCTTCCCGGCCACCTTTGTCTTCCCGCCCCCTCTTCCCGCTTGTGTCTTTTCGCCCCCTCTTCCCTTCTCTCTTTCCCCCCTCTTCCCGCCATTCTTCCCGCCTCTTGTCTTCCAGCCCCCCTCTTTCACGGGCTTGCAGAAAAAATTCCGAGGAGCAACTTCCGAAGATGTCGTAGGCGTGTGCACAAACGACATCTTCGAGAAGCTACGCCACGGGAGATTTTCCAACCCTTTACTACATCCATGGGGATGAAACTCTCCCTACCTGCTAGGTTGGCTTGTTGGTCTGCTTGCCAAGGCGTATCGATGCTCCTTTTATAGGCACAACGCCGCTTCTTCTTTGTCTTGTTCCTCCGACAGGGCGTCGTGCACTACATGTTTTATCTCATCGAGCAGTGCGTCCACCCACGCGTCCTTATCCTGCCGATAGCTTTAGTCACGGTTGCACCCTCCAGCCGGGACTAAAGCTTACCCAAACATCATTATCCCACCGACAGTTTTCTTAGATGACACAAAAACCACCTTTAGTTCCGGTTGCACCCACTAGCCGGGACTAAAGCTTACCCAGACGTCCTTATCCCACCGACAATTTTATTAGTTGACCAGCTCTGGATTCATCTTCTTCCCGCCATTTCTTCCCTGTCTTCCCGCCTCTTTCTTCCCGCCTCTTTCTTCCCGCCTCTTTCTTCCCGCCTCTTTCTTCCCACCACTTTCTTCCCGCCTCCTGTCTTCCCGCTCCCATTTTTCCCGCCATTTCTCACTACATATATGTAGCCCGGCTTGGCCAGCATTATCACATCTCTACAATCTCTCATCACTATCTCATGGCTTCCACCGCACCCACTCTAACCTACCAGCAGGTGGAGGAGCTTTGCGCCTCGAACTACCCTTGCCCACCGGGCGCGTCCCCGCCGGCTGGAGCCTAAGCTCCGGCGGCGTGCCGGTCCCTCCCGTCCCTCAGGGTACTGCGCGTCGGGCGGCCATCACGAACCACTACTACCTCGACCTCACGCCGGAGCAGCGGATGAATCCCCGCTGGCATCCCGATAACCAGCATACTTGGGACGCCTTCTTCATCAATCGGCGTGAGAGGGCGCTCGCCAGGTATGAGGAGGACGGTCTGCCTCCTGGGAACTTCCACGAGGCGGCCGTCGGCTATGGTGGTATGGTCGGACTCTGCAGAGCGTCATGGACTACATCACGGCCGGCGATATCCCCGCCTGCGCTACCCTCAGTTCGAGCCACGAGCGCCGACCCGACGACAGCTGCGAAGACGACGGCGGCAACTTAGAAGGCGACGACTACCAGTACAACGGCGGCGACTATGAAGACTACGAGTATGCATATTATACGCCTAGGCAGGACTATGACTAAATCACTCCAAATTTCATGTATCATCAGTGCTATCTCGAATCAATCGAATCATTCGAAAATGGACACCAAACACATCACGGGCAATATAATTCACATGATCCATTCAACAAAGTTTGGTACAATAAATTATTACACATCATTTCTTCCCTTGTGTCCCTGCTTGCTTACGATTGGGCCGTATCCATGGAGCATCCTCATCATTTAACTTAATGCTTGGGTCGGTGTTCACTTTGAAGGGCGGAATTTCACCAAACATATTATAATCTTCTGACATGTCTGTCTTGTCCTCCACTCCCACGATGTTTCTTTTCCCTGAAAGAACAATGTGGCGCTTTGGATCACCGCATGATGTGCTGATCGTTTTCTTATCTTTCCGTTTCCTCGGTTTGCTACTCACGTCCTTGACATAAAAATCTGAGCGACATCTTTCGCTAGGACGAATGGTTCGTCAAGGTAACCAAGATTGTTGAAATCCACCATTGTCATTCCGTATTGCTGGTCCACCTTTACCCACCTGATACGTCTCCAACGTATCGATAATTTCTTATGTTCCATGCTACTTTATTGATGATACCTACATGTTTTATGCACACTTTATGTCATATTCGTGCATTTTGGAACTAACCTATTAACAAGATGCCGAAGTGCCAGTTCCTGTTTTCTGCTGTTTTTGATTTCAGAAATCCTAGTAACGAAATATTCTCGGAATTGGACGAAATCAACGCCCAGGTTCCTATTTTGCCCGGAAGCATCCAACACCGAGCCGCCGAGAGGAGGGCCTGTGGGCCCGGATGATAGGGTGGCGCGGCACCTGGCCGCGCCAGCCTATGGTGTCGTCGCCCCTTCGACCTTCTGACGCTGCCCTTTCGCCTATATAAAGCCCCTGCATCAAAAACCCTTACAAAAGAAGCCACGGTACGCGAAACCTTCCAGAGCCGCCGCCATCGCGAAGCCAAGATCTGGGGGACAGAATCTGTTTCGGCACCCTGCCGGACGGGGAAGTGCCCCGGAAGGCTTCTCCATCGACACCGCTGCCATCTCCACCGCCATCTTCATCACCGCTGCTGCTCCCATGAAGAGGGAGTAGTTCTCCATCGAGGCTCGGGGCTGTACCGGTAGCTATGTGGTTCATCTCTCTCCTATGTGCTTCAATACAATAATCTCATGAGCTGCCTTACATGATTGAGATTCATATGATGATGCTTGTAATCTAGATGTCATTGTGCTAGTCAAGTGAGTTTTACTTATGTGATCTCCGGAGACTCCTTGTCCCACGTGTGTAAAGGTGACAGTGTGTGCACCGTGTGGGTCTCTTAGGCTATATTTCACAGAATACTTATTCACTGTATGAATGGCATAGTGAAGTGCTTATTTATATCTCTTTATGATTGCAATGTGTTTTGTATCACAATTTATCTATGTGCTACTCTAGTGATGTTATTAAAGTAGTTTTATTCCTCCTACACGATGTAATGGTGACAGTGTGTGCATCCGTGTTAGTACTTGGTTTATGCTATGATCATGATCTCTTGTAGATTGCGAAGTTAACTATTGCTATGATAGTATTGATGTGTATTATTCCTCCTACATAAGCATGAAGGTGACAGTGTGCATGCTACGTTAGTACTTGGTTTAGTCGTATTGATCTATCTTACACTCTAAGGTTATTTAAATATGAACATTGAATTGTGGAGCTTGTTAACTCCGGTATTGAGGGTTCGTGTAATCCTACGCAATGTGTTCATCATCCAACAAGAGAGTGTAGAGTATGCATTTATCTATTCTGTTATGTGATCAATGTTGAGAGTGTCCACTAGTGAAAGTCTAATCCCTAGGCCTTGTTCCTAAATACGCTATCGCTGCTTGTTTCTGTTTCTTTGCGTTACTACTGCTTGTTTACTTCCTACAATATTACTACCATCAACTGCACGCCAGTAAGCTATTTTCTGGCGCCGTACTACTGCTCATATTCATTCATACCACCTGTATTTCACTATATATCTCTTCGCCGAACTAGTGCACCTATTAGGTGTGTTGGGGACACAAGAGACTTCTTGCTTTGTGGTTGCAGGGTTGCATGAGAGGGATATCTTTGACCTCTTCCTCCCTGAGTTCGATAAACCTTGGGTAATCCACTTAAGGGAAACTTGCTGCTGGTCTACAAACCTCTGCTCTTGGAGGCCCAACACTGTCTACAAGAATAGAAGCACCCGTAGACATCAAGCACTTTTCTGGCGCCGTTGCCGGGGAGGAAAGGTAAAAGGTACCCACACTCCGGATCTCGGCTACTAAGCTATTTTCCGGCGCCGTTGTAAGTACTCGAAGCTATTTCCTTTAGACTCTGCAATCGCGACATTTGGTTTCTTGTTTACACTAGTTAGGCATAATGGACAACAATGACCTTTTTATTCTATTTCCTGATTTAAGACATGGATGGTTTGATGCGAAAATTAAAAAACCCATGGAACATATTAATATGAATGCTTTGAACACTATTGTTGCTAATGCTATGGAAAATTCTAAGCTTGGGGAAGCTGGCTTTGATGAGCATGATATTTTTAGTCCCCCAAGCATTGAGGAGAAAATTTACTTTGATGATACTATGCCTCCTATATTTGATGATGAGAATAATAATGATAGCTACTTTGTTGAATTTGCTCCCACTACAATTAATAAGAATGACTATGCTTATGTTGGGAGTAGTAATTATTTTATGCATGAGACTCATGATAAGAATGCTTTATGTGATAGTCATATTGTTGAGTTTGCTCATGTTGCTACTGAAAGTTATTATGAGAGAGGAAAATATGGTTGTAAAAATTTTCATGTTACTAAAACACCTCTCTATGTGCTGAAATTTTTGAAGCTACACTTGTTTTATCTTCCTATGCTTGTTACTTTGCTCTTCATGAACTTGTTTATTTACAAGATTCCTATGCATAGGAAGCATGTTAGACTTAAATGTGTTTTGAATTTGCCTCTTGATGCTCTCTTTTGCTTCAACTTCTATTTCTTGCGAGTGCATCATTAAAACTGCTGAGCCCATCTTAATGGCTATAAAGAAAGAACTTCTTGGGAGATAACCCATGTGTTTTTTTTACTACAGTACTTTGTTTTATAATTGTGTCTTGGAAGTTGTTTACTGCTGTAGCAACCTCTCCTTATCATGTTTTTGTGCCAAGTAAAGTTTCTATGTTAAAGTTGATGTTATATTTGGGATCGCTGCGCAGAAACAGCATTGCTGTCTGCCACGAATTCTGGCACAAGTCTCTGTAGGTAATTCGAAAAAATCTGCCAATTTACGAGCGTGATCCTCAGATATGTACGCAACTTTCATTAGTTTTGAGTTTTTCCATTTGAGCAAGTCTGGTGCCATTTTAAAATTCGTCTTTACGAACTGTTCTGTTTTTGACAGATTCTGCCTTTTATTTCGCATTGCCGTATTTGCTATGTTGGATGAATTTATTTGATCAATTAATGTCCAGTAGCTTTATGCAATGTCCAGAAGTGTAAAGAATGATTGTGTCACCTCTGAATATGTGAATTATTAATTGTGCACTAACCCTCTAATGAGTTTGCTTGAAGTTTGGTGTGAAGGAAGTTTCCAAGGGTCAAGAGAGGAGTATGATATACTATGATCAAGAGGAGTGAAAGCTCTAAGCTTGGGGATGCCCTCGTGGTTCACCCCTGCATATTTCAAGAAGACTCAAGCATCTAAGCTTGGGATGCCGAAGGCATCCCCTTCTTCATCGACAAAGTATCAGGTTCCTTCTCTTGAAACTATATGTTTATTCGGTCACATCTTATGTACTTTACTTGGAGCGTGTGTGTGCTTTTATTTTTGTTTTGTTATCTTAGTTCTCTGAATAAGTTCATCCTTGTGTGGGAGAGAGACACGCTCCGCTGGTTCGTATGAACACATGTGTTCTTAGCTCATAATATTCATGGCGAATTTTCCTCTTCGTTAAATTGTTATATGGTTGGAATTGGAAAATGCTACATGTAGTAATTCTAAAATGTCTTGGATAATGTGATACTTGGCAATTGTTGTGCTCATGATTAAGCTCTTGCATCATATACTTTGCACCCATTAATGAAGAAATACATAGAGCTTGCTAAAATTTGGTTTGCATATTTGGTCTCTCTAAGGTCTAGATAATTCTAGTATTGAGTTTTGAACAACAAGGAAGACGGTGTAGAGTCTTATAATGTTTACAATATGTCTTTTATGTGAGTTTTGCTGCACCGTTTCATCCTTGAGTTTGCTTCAAATAACCTTGCTAGCCTAAACCTTGTATCGAGAGAGAATACTTCTCATGCATCCAAAATCCTTGAGCCAACCACTATGCCATTTGTGTCCACCATACCTACCTACTACATGGTACTAGTTGAATGCCCGTGCGTTGCTACGGAATTTAAAATTTCTTTTCCAACAACAAATGTTAAAATATATTGTATACATATATTCTCACTAATATGAAGGATATGCGAAAGGAAACACCTTTTAATTCAACAACATCTTGACTATTGATCTCTTTTCAAACTATAACAAGGACGCATATATCAACAATTTTCATTTTTCATGAGCCGCTCACTTTCATATATTTCACAAATATGCCGTCATTGTACTTTGTAGTCACCCCACCCACTATCCTTCTTAGCTACCGCAAATCCTTGTCCTAATTCTAATTTAGCGACATATTGGAAACCGGCAAACTACGCATCTTACACACCACCACTCACTTTTTTAGGAACAGAGAATGGGTGTGTTGTTAATTTCCAAAAAAAATATATCCAAAATTAACTAAAAGGAAGAAGTTAAATGAGTTTGATGATGTGTGTCATCTCAACGGAACTGTAATGAGACAAAAAGAATTTCACAAAAACTCACTTGGTTTACTCAAATTACTTTACCTGTGAGGTTACTATGAGAAATACGAACACTTTTTTGTTCAACATGCATGAGTAATAGAATAATTCGTGTGTTTCATCTCCCCACAATAATCGACATGGGCCATGACCTTGATTAGTTTATGTGGTGTGTCTACCAGGAAACTTGATTTCACCTTAGGATCAGGGTACACCATGAACCAGCAAGACAACCGCCATTGTGCTTTCCTAGTCCTAGACCATGAAGGTAAGGAGCATAATTTACTTTCTCTTGCGTCTTTGGAATTAAACCCTAGCTCTCATTGGCAACAAATAATTGATGACCGGAGATGCTAGTTCAATTCTTAAAAAACAAACTACTTTAGAATGTCAATGACGATTATTGCTAGAATGCTACTTCACGATATGCTCTAGCAATAATTAGTCCCTCCGTCTCACGAAGGTTGTCTGAGATTTGTTAAAATTTGATTGTACTTAAAAGCATTGAGTTATTTTTTTCCTGTCCCCTAGTACGAAAAGCAATTGAATAACTTAAATCTCACATTCAATGGACACCAGATAACCATAGTCCGGAAACATATTCTCCTGGATACAATGCCAATGATAGCTTACCTCTGAAGAAAACATCATAGGCACCAGCAACGCCAACTATTTGTTGTACTATAGTAAATAACATCAACCTTTAACCAAACATACCGAGTAAGCTCGAGGATATGACTATGTATATGGGTAAGAATTAGTAGTAGTAATTAAAAAGTGAAAACACATTTTGTCCACCTTAACTCGGGTCTGGTAGCTGCAAAGGGTTTGGTGTTGATACTGAATCGGAACAGCGACTCTTCTCCAACAAAGCACATGGCAGTCATGGCCAACGGAGCTACTGGAGAAACGAGAATAGGAGAAAGCAGCCACGAGAGATTACATGTAAAAATCGATGGCGTATTCTGATACAAAATTAACCAAATTACTTGGTGGGCACCAAAAGCATGGCATCACTTATACAGTGTATTCATTCTAAAGCTAGCAAATCTGCAAAAGAACATCAGAAAGAGCAAGTTATCTATGCAACACAGACAACATTAGGATTAAAATTTTAATTTGCATGGAATTCAGATAAGCGCAACTTGCACAAAAAACACCGAGCAGCAACATATATTGTAGAAAAGGTCCACATACCCATCCATTTTCAAATATTCTGTAAATCATGTTTTCTTGCCACCATGATGGAATGATAAACTTATAGTACAAAAATGTGTACCAGCTAAACCAACTCGTAATATGGTGAGTGGGCTTCTTGTCTGCTGGAATTTGTGAGAGAAGAGGGTGTCACTGAAATAAACCGGCAAATATAGATTGAACAGTCATTCAGAAGGTCATTAATTATATTATACATATGTTCATTTGTTCATGGCTACGGGTAGTGTGGCCACATGTCAGCACCGAGGTTTAACAAGGTTTGACGAACAAAGATGCAAAACGCTCTTTGTCAGGAAAGAACACTTACATTCTCAGTACAACACATCTTCTTTGTGTAACCATTCCTAGTTTTCTTCTCATTCAGTAGCTTCTTTCCATCAATTATCTGCACACAAGGATCAAGGCACCATGATCCGGTCAGTTATAGTTCAGAGTAGGAGCAACCACCGCATGGTGCCACTTCTAGTGCTTGTAGTCGGTTAAGTGGGCAGAAACAAGTACCTCAACGTGCAAGTGCAGCAGCTGTCCCACCATCGCAGTTCATCAGCTTCTCATGCGGTAAAAACACTAAGAACCATTATAAACCATAGTGGCATAGGAAAATAACGTGAAAATAAATTTGTACCCTATTTCAGCTCTCACCTTCTAGCCTCTCCAACCTATGTGCTATAATTTGCATAGATATAAGTACTTTCCCCATAAGGCAGAAGACTCGAAAGAGAGAAATACATAGCAAGTTGGCAGCAACATAGAAGGACCAGAACATGCAACATCAACAACAACATCACGAGCGCGGTTGCCTCTACCTCTCCTAGACAACCAGGTAACCCACCTCCGATCCCAATCTCCTCCCTGCTTCACCTCTCGAGCAACTTGCCTCCTCTTCCCATCTCCTCCACCCCTGCAGGTGCATCCCCTCCAATCCATCGAGCTCCACGTGCCAGAGCTACGCGGTCTGGTCAAGCTCGGCCAGCATGGTGGGTCGGCGAACCGGACG
The DNA here is from genome assembly GCA_030979885.1 of Lolium multiflorum. Lineage (NCBI taxonomy): Eukaryota > Viridiplantae > Streptophyta > Magnoliopsida > Poales > Poaceae > Lolium > Lolium multiflorum. The sequence continues at coordinate 100,359,858 of CM061750.1, read as the reverse complement.
TTGCCGCCGCCTCGAGAGTGGTTTGTAGATGAGAAACGCCATGCCGCAGCTGGGCGAAGGCGGCACTGGTAGCGACGGATGAGGAAGGTGGGGGGCAGGGGCGCTAGGTGGCACCGCCGCCGCGTGAAGAGGATCCAGATATTTTTGGCAGCAGGGGAGGCGTGATGGTGTGCGCGCTACTGATGAGTTTAGGCCATGCCCATACATATATGAGCGGACGAGGAAGCAATGCACGAAGAAGGAATCGACGGAGTGCTCGGTCAGGAAACGGAACAAATTCCTCTTTTAAGGTAGCCGATCGTATAATTGAACGTAAGTTTGGAAAGTAATCTTCTTGCATAGCCCTCCTTAACTCTAGCGCTGGACTTTAATGTATTTCGTACGCTAACGGAGGAAGTATATATGGGGAAGGGAGTGGCGTAATGTGCTTTCCATTTTCTTAAACTCTGTGATTGTGGCAATCTCTTGACTGTTGGTATACAATATATTAACTCTAGTGCTGAAATTTTTGGTTATGGATCTTTAGTCGGACGGTGTGGATGCGCTACAATATAATGGTAAAGAAGATAAGGAAAGGAAATTAAATCCTGATTTTTTCTATGTGCCTTCATATGTAAATGATTGATACGTAATAAAAATGTTTATATTTTTTATAAGCGACGTGAAAGCATTGCTTCTAAGGACGTGGGAACGATATTTGATAGACGTTTTTGAGGGTGATCAACGGTTAGGATTGCTCCAATGTTTGATGCAATATAATAGTAAAGAGATTTTAAGTGTACCAATTTCCTTCCGTGTTTGCGCTGGATGTGATGCGATCGGTAAGTGTATTTCCTTGATTGAGGCAGTATACCAATTTCCTTCCGTGTTCGATTCCTTCTGTAGGAGTGTTTCCGTGTTTGCTTCCTTCCGTGTGATGCGATCTGTGATTGACGGCTGAGGTTTGTCGAATGTTTGATGTCAAAGTGGACACCATCCCCAACTGCAATTTAATAGTAAAGATTTTTCCGCCATTCCAAAGTAAATTGCTTGAGTGCTACCTTTGAACAATTCAAAAGTTATTACCTCTTATTTGTGTCAATGTTTAATAGCTCATGAGGAAGTATGTGGTGTTTATCTTTCAATCTTGTTGGGCAACTTTCACCAATGGACTAGTGGCTTCATCCGCTTATCCAATAATTTTGCAAAAAGAGCTGGCAATGGGATTCCCAGTCCCAAATTAATTAACAAAAATAGACACTCCTCCATGGTATGTGATTGTTGGACGGCACCCGAAGGATTCGGTTAGCCATGGCTTGAGAAAGCAAAGGTGGGGAGGAGTGTCATCATAATAATACTAAAATAAAAAGGCACTCCTTCATGGTATGAGATTGTTGGCAGGCACCCGAGGATTCGGTTAGCCATGGTTTGTGAAAGAAAGGTTGGAAGGAGTGCCACCCAAAAATAAAATAAAATGGGAGCCGCTCTTTGAAGGTTTGTCTGGCAAGGTAGTTAGAGTACCCATAACCATTCGTTGACAACAACAAACACCTCTCAAAACTTTATTTTTATGCTCTCTTTATGTTTTCAAAATAAAAGCTCTAGCACAAATATAGCAATCGATGCTTTCCTCTTTGAAGGACCTATCTTTTACTTTTATGTTGAGTCAGTTCACCTATTTCTCTCCACCTCAAGAAGCAAACACTTGTGTGAACTGTGCATTGATTACTACATACTTGCATATTGCATTTGTTATATTACTCTATGTTGACAATATCCATGAGATATACATGTTACAAGTTGAAAGCAACCGCTGAAACTTAATCTTCCATTGTGTTGCTTCAATACCTTTACTTTGAATTATTGCTTTATGAGTTAACTCTTATGCAAGACTTATTGATGCTTGTCTTGAAGTACTATTCATGAAAAGTCTTTGCTTTATGATTCATTTGTTTACTCATGTCATTACCATTGTTTTGATCGCTGCATTCATTACATATGTTTACAATAGTATGATCAAGGTTATGATGGCATGTCACTTCAGAAATTATCTTTGTTATCGTTTTACTGCTCGGGACGAGAACTAAGCTTGGGGATGCTGATACGTCTCCAACGTATCGATAATTTCTTATGTTCCATGCTACTTTATTGATGATACCTACATGTTTTATGCACACTTTATGTCATATTCGTGCATTTTCGGAACTAACCTATTAACAAGATGCCGAAGTGCAGTTCCTTTTTGTTTTTGGTTTCAGAAATCCTAGTAACGAAATATTCTCGGAATTGGACGAAATCAACGCCCAGGTTCCTATTTTGCCCGGAAGCATCCAGAACACCCGAGAGCCGCCGGAGGAGGGCCCTGTGGGCCCCAGATGATAGGGTGGCGCGGGGCCCCGGCCGCGCCAGCCTATGGTGTCGTCGCCCCTTCGACCGACGCTGCCCTTTCGCCTATATAAAGCCCCTCGAAAACCCTTACAAAAGAAGCCACGGTGCGCGAAACCTTCCAGCCGCCGCCATCGCGAAGCCAAGATCTGGGGACAGGAGTCTCTGTTCCGGCACCGGACGGGGAAGTGCCCCGGAAGGCTTCTCCATCGACACCGCTGCCATCTCCACCGCCATCTTCATCACCGCTTCTGCTCCCATGAAGAGGAGTAGTTCTCCATCGAGGCTCGGGGCTGTACCGGTAGCTATGTGGTTCATCTCTCTCCTATGTGCTTCAATACAATAATCTCATGAGCTGTCTTACATGATTGAGATTCATATGATGATGCTTGTAATCTAGATGTCATTGTGCTAGTCAAGTGAGTTTTACTTATGTGATCTCCGGAGACTTCTTGTCCCACGTGTGTAAAGGTGACAGTGTGTGCACCATGTGGGTCTCTTAGGCTATATTTCACAAAATACTTATTCACTATATTTCACAGAATACTTATTCACTGTATGAATGGCATAGTGAAGTGCTTATTTATATCTCTTTATGATTGCAATGTGTTTTGTATCACAATTTATCTATGTGCTACTCTAGTGATGTTATTAAAGTAGTTTTATTCCTCCTACACGATGTAATGGTGACAGTGTGTGCATCCGTGTTAGTACTTGGTTTATGCTATGATCATGATCTCTTGTAGATTGCGAAGTTAACTATTGCTATGATAGTATTGATGTGTATTATTCCTCCTACATAAGCATGAAGGTGACAGTGTGCATGCTACGTTAGTACTTGGTTTTCGTATCTTACACTCTAAGGTTATTTAAATATGAACATTGAATTGTGGAGCTTGTTAACTCCGGCATTGAGGGTTCGTGTAATCCTACGCAATGTGTTCATCATCCAACAAGAGAGTGTAGAGTATGCATTTATCTATTCTGTTATGTGATCAATGTTGAGAGTGTCCACTAGTGAAAGTCTAATCCCTAGGCCTTGTTCCTAAATACGCTATCGCTGCTTGTTTCTTGTTTTACTGCGTTACTACTGCTGCGTTACTACTGCTTGTTTACTTCCTACAATATTACTACCATCAACTGCACGCCGTAAGCTATTTTTGGCGCGTACTACTGCTCATATTCATTCATACCACCTGTATTTCACTATCTCTTCGCCGAACTAGTGCACCTATTAGGTGTGTTGGGGACACAAGAGACTTATTGCTTTGTGGTTGCAGGGTTGCATGAGAGGGATATCTTTGACCTCTTCCTCCTGAGTTCGATAAACCTTGGGTAATCCACTTAAGGGAAACTTGCTGCTGTTCTACAAACCTCTGCTCTTGGAGGCCCAACACTGTCTACAAGAATAGAAGCACCCGTAGACATCACCCACCTCCTGTTAGCTTGAACCATTTGCACCGGAACAAAGGGACCTTAAAGGATGGTCCATAGTCAAGTTCCCATATCTCCTCTATGTAACCATAATATGTGACCTTTTGCCCATTCTCGGTTGCTGCATCAAAGCGGACACCACTGTTTTGGTTGGTGCTCTTTTTATCTTGCGCGATCGTGTAAAATGTATTCCCATTTATCTCGTACCCTTGGAAAGTCGTTATAGTCGAAGATGGTGTCTTGGCCAACATGTACAGCTGATCTACAACATCATTGTCATTTATAAAATGTTTTCTCAACCAACTGCCGAAAGTCTCCATGTGGGCCTTCCTAATCCAGGATTCAGGCTTCCCCGGGTTGTCCGAGCGTAAAATATTCTTGTGTTTCTCAAAGTACGGAGCCACCAAGCTGGAATTGGTCAGAACTGTGTGGTGTGCTTCAGAGAATGGCCGTCCATACATATCGTTGATTTCCTTCCGATCGTGCCTTTTCCACTTAGTCTCCCCTCGTGCCGCGATCGAGGAAGACCAATCGGCTTAAGGTCGGGAACAAAGTCAACACAAAACTCAATTACCTCCTCATTTCCATGGCGATGCTTCCTTCTGGCCTAGCACGGTTACGAACATATTTCTTTAATACTCCCATGAACCTCTCGAAGGGGAACATATTGTGTAGAAATATAGGACCGAGAATGGAAATCTCTTCGACTAGGTGAACCAGGAGGTGCGTCATAATATTGAAGAAGGATGGCGGGAACACCAACTCGAAACTGACAAGACATTGGACCACATCGTTCTGTAACCGTGGTAGAACTTCTGGATTGATTACCTTCTGAGAGATTGCATTGAGGAATGCACATAGCTTCACAATGGCTACTCGAACATTTTCGGCAGGAGCCCCTCAAAGCAATCGGAAGCAATTGCATCATAATCACGTGGCAGTCGTGAGACTTCAGGTTTTGGAACTTTTTCTCCGCTATGTTTATTATTCCCTTTATATTGGACGAGAATCCAGACGGGACCTTCATACTGCTCAGGCATTCAAAAAAGATGACCTTCTCTTCTTTGGTTAGAGCGTAGCTGGCACGACCTTGAAACCATTCCGGATGCCGGTCATCAGGGTCTTTCAAACGTTGCTGGTCCTGCCGTGCTTCCTTTGTATCATTTGTCTTCCCATACACGCCCAAGAAGCTTAGGAGGTTCACGCAAATATTCTTCGTAACATGCATCACGTCGATTGCAGAGCGGACATTTAGGACTTTCCAATATTCTAGCTCCCAGAATATAGATTTCTTCTTCCACATGGGTGCGTGCCCGTCAGCTCCCTTCGGAATTGATTGTCCGCCAGGACCCTTTCCAAAGATGACTTTCAAATCCTTGACCATATCAAATACCTTAGCACCAGTGCGTTCCGCTTCGGCCGGTGATCTGCCTTGCCGTTGTAATGCTTGCCTTTCTTTCTTGGATGAATTTTCGGAAGAAATCGACGATGCCCAGGTACACGTTCTTCTTACAATTTGGCAAATGTACACTTTCAGTCTCATGTAAGCAGTGTGTGCATGCATTGTATCCCTTATTTGAAAGTCCCGAAAGGTTACTAAGAGCAGGCCAATCGTTGATGGTTACGAAAAGTAACGCTCGTAGGTCAAATTCCTCTTCTTTGTGCTCATCCCACACACGGACACCAGGTCTGCCCCACAACTGTAAAAATTCATCAACTAATGGCCTTAGGTACACATCGATGTCGTTGCCGGGTTGCTTGACCTTGGATGAGCACTGACATCATAATGAACTTCCGCTTCATGCACAACCAAGGAGGAAGGTTGTAGATGCATAGAGTCACGGGCCAGGTGCTATGGCTGGAGCTCTGCTCGCCAAAAGGATTCATGCCATCGTACTTAGACCAAATCTTATGTTCCTTGCGTCAGCTGCAAAATCTTTAAACTCTCTGTCGATCTTTCTCCATGGCGTTCCATCTGCGGGGTGTCTCAACTCCCCGTCCAACTTACGGTCCTCTTTGTGCCATCGCAACAACTTGGCATGCTCTTTGTTCTGAACAGACGTTTCAACCGTGGTATTATAGGAGCATACCACATCACCTTGGCGGGAACCTTCTTCCTGGGTTTCTCGCCCTCGACATCGTCACCAGGGTCATCGCCTCGATCTTATAACGCAATGCAGTGCATACCGGGCATTCATTCAAATTCACGTATTCACCGCGGTAGAGGATGCAGTCGTTAATGCATGCATGTATCTTCAGAACCTCTAAACCTAGAGGGCAGACAACCTTCTTTGCTTCGTACGTACTGGAGGGCAACTCGTTATTCTTTGGAAACATATTCTTCAACATTTTCAGCAAGTTTTCAAATCCCGAGTCAGCTACACCTTCTGTGCCTTCCATCTCAGCAAATCCAGTGTGCAGCCCAGCTTTTTCAGACCATTATCGCATCCTGGGTACATCGACTTTTTGTGATCCTCTAACATGCGATCCAAATTCTCCCTCTCCTTTTCAGTTTCGCAGCGACTCCGTGCATCAGCAATGGTCCGACCAAGATCATCAGCGGGCTCATCACGTGCCTCTTCTTGATCACCTTCCCCTTCACCTTCCCCACCTTCAGCATCCTCCATGAAAGTATCACCGAAATGATCAAGATAGCTGTCATCGATGATATCATCCCCTTCTTCATCTTCTTTCATTATAACCCCTCTTTCTCCATGCTTGGTCCAACAATTATAGCTTGGCATGAAACCATGCCGAATCAGGTGCAGGTGAACTTCCCTTGAGGAAGAGTAACCCTTCTGATTCTTACAGCCAACACATGGACAGAAACCCCCCCTGCTTGTTCGCATTAGCCACTACGAGGAAATCTTTCAAACCCGTAGTGAATTCGCCGGAGAGTCGGTTAGCGTACATCCATTGCCGATTCATCTGTATTATTATAATATAAAATATATAATTAACCATCATGCATTTGTTAAACTAAATCGAAATTAAACAATGAACTACACACATGCATATTTTATCAATGACACATATGAAAGGTTCAAGTTGCTAACCGCGATCGAGGAGGAAAAAATAAATGAGGAAGCTCGATCAAGTGTGGCTCCGACACTTCATATCATGTTTGTTTCATGCTCTTTGGGCATTTTATCAAACACCTTGTGTGCATAAGAGGAGCCAAAAGCAAACCTACACCCCCTTGTGAAGTTTGTGAAGAGAAGTGGCACCAAATGGCTAAGTGCAGTGAGCTGAGGCCCTTTTATAGGGATGGGCCTTTAGTCGCGGTTGGCCTGGCCAACCGCGACTAAAGGCCTTTGGGCCAGGCCTGAGGACATTTAGTCGCGGTTGGCCTGGCCAACCGCGACTAAAGCCCCTCTCGTCCACCAGCTGGCCACCGAGCGCGCTGGGCCCAGGCCTTTGGTCGCGGTTCGCCACCCGAGCCGCGACTAAAGACCCCATTGGTCATGGTTCCTTTATTTTCGCGACTAATGGGGCTGGACGGAAGCCCTTTTTTCTACCAGTGACTACATTAAAATCTTTATCTTCAGTGTATTTAAGGAGAAACCTTGTATGACCTTTTATAAGGTCTCATACATATATTTTATGGAAAACGAGCCTGGTGTGCTAAGCTTTCATTTAAACATATCCGGTCTGTCAGAAACGTGAACCCCATCAACCGCTAAACTAGGTACAACCACTTAGTCCATTTCTAAACCCCATCAACCGCTAAACTAGGTACAACCACGTAGTCCATTTCTCACATGTTAAAGTCTGCCTAAAACCTACGTTAATGGAAACTTCCGGTAAAACATCAACAATTGAAACATGTTTCTATCAAACAATGTTTAACAATGATGGGTACTGTTGAGAAAGTGGAAATTCAGACAACCACATATCTTCTCAAAACCGAGTACTCACTCCATCACCGAATATGAAAGAGCCTCGGTTGAAGAACTCCATAACTCCCCTGAGTCCCTTCCAAAAGGGAGGGCATGTAGGTTTGGTTTGAATTTAAGATGAAGTTTTATTTGGAGGTACTTATTGTGAAATAGTGTGTATGTATCTTGGTATAAATATTTTCCAATTGATTTTTTTATTGTCCTTGATGACCTCCATGATGTGTCATGTGTGGGTAGTCCTTCGAGGATATGTGTTTGTGTTACTACTAACTATGCACCATTTTTTATTAATTTTTTGGGTTGATTATCAACTTTGCTTCTGGCCTTTGTTGTTTAGAGTAGATGGGCATCGCTTGGACCATTGGTATTATCATGCTTAGCATGGATTTCCTTATGTATCGTTTGTGTTATTTTTTTTATGGCTAGACCTCTGCATATCTATTTTAGTGTCACTAGTGTTTACTTAGGCTAGATAAAGTTTGTGGTGTTTGATGTCCATTGGTCATTTGATATGCTTGCGAATCATAATGATTACGTGGTAAATACCTGCATTTGTATATAGTAATTAGGACTAGTAAAATGTTGTTTGGTTATCAGAATATCACTTCATGTAAAAGTTATACCTTGATTAATTACCTTACAAGTGCATGTCACCATGTATGATGCGTCTAGAGTATCTACAAAAGAGACGGCAATAGTTTCGGTTTCTAGTGTGAAAGTATCTTTTTGCTACGGCTGCTTGCTTGCTTGCTTGCTTGAGAATCTATCTATTATATACTAAGAGCAATATGAATGGGTCATAGCAGAGACATGAGACACGAACACTGAGCCACGCCATCTTTATTATTTTGATATTTGGATATGAAATTTATGGGTACAAATATCTCTCTCTCTCTCTCTCTCTCACCCTCCCTCCCTCTCTCTCACACATGCATGCATAATTTTTTTATGTTATAAATATCCATTAATATCTTGGCCTATTCATAAAGTGTAAATATGGTCAAACAAATATCTTGATAGAGTTCCTAGTGTATGATCATGTACAAGAATAACATATAAGTGTAAGGTATGCAAGATGATCAGGAGGAGCTTCACATAACAATAGAACTTTTTTAATCATGGAATCATACGACTTTGATATGGTAATTTTGTGGAAGATCTAGCAAACTATAACTGATCCCTTCCTCGGCTAATCTACTATAAGCAAATCTAAAAAGGAGAAAAGTATAACTGATTAAACTTAAGTGTCTCTACATGTACTAGATGCTAGAAAATAGAATGTTCATCGTACTTAAAACCCATAGAAAAATGCCTCGTCGTTCATTCATAAGCACATGATTATAACATTATAATGATTTTAGGGCATGATAAATAGAACAAACATTATCTCAAATTCTCAATATCTAGATAGTAGTTGTTGGTGGTCTCTTTTGTTCATCCCATTTCTCATCACCCCCTCCCCCATCAACCCAACTCATTAGACATCCATAGATCTATGAACGAAAATCATGCCTTGTTCATCTAAATAATGTTAGGAACAACTAAAACACAAAAGAAATATATATTAAATTAATAATTAATAAGCATTTGATGTAACAATCTCCAAGGTGTACGGAGAAAGATAACGCAACCAAGAAAATAAGCATTCGATGTAACAAGTGAATTTATTTCTTTATCGTCCATATATCAATCGATGGAAATTTCTTGTTCAGGTAGGCATTGGTTGGAATAAATAAACACTCAACACTAGATTATAAAATGAAGGATTAATCAAGCAATATAAATATTGAGTAACATAAAATACTTATGAAATAGAAAGTAGTGTCACTTTTCATTCAGGAGAAATCAGGAGGATCGTGGAGTAGCTTTTGTTGTCGATTTTCACCGTTCGTCTTCAGATTTGGAAGTCAGCAAGTTTTGTCTTCCACTGAATAATCTGTGAGCAGCCTGAGCATGTTTCAGTGTTGTGAGTTACTTAGCTCGCAGCTAGGAACGCGTTGCGGGATGGCACGACTTGCATGGTCGTGGCGGCAAACATTGCACAACTCGATCTGCCACCATTTTCATTCTTTCCGTTAGTAGCTGTTTTTCAGAGATAGTATAAGAGGAATAAAATCAGGGTGTTCATCGTCTACCTCGAGCACTGGCGGAGCTACAGGTGGACCATACTGGGCCGTGGCCTAGTCTTCCAAAAATGCAGGAAAAATTACCATGGTCTAAACTGTGGGCTCTTTGTGGTAGAAGCTACAACCCGGCCCGTTCCAGTCAGCGATGGTGGAATTTCTCCCCAGGAGCGATGCTAGATTCCTCTGTTCTGTGCGTTGTGTGTTCTCCACTCTCCACTTGTTCCCCAATTTCCCCATGGTTGTTGGCTAGGTCTTCTCCCTCCCCCAAAATCTCCATCTCATAGTCTCATATTTTCCATTCCTCTTCACCCGTTGGTTCCACCTAGCTCAAACACCTATCCCTTCACCGGTTGGCAATTTCTTGAAAGTTCTGCAGTTGGAGCATCAGATCAACATACGCAAACAGTCAAACACGAGTTTCTCTTCTTCTATTTTGCTTACAAATCATTAATCTCACTGAATTGGAGATATGCTGGATCAATGCGCTGAATTAGTATGTGTCGATTGGAGTTTTTTTTTTGTGTATTTTGGCCACAGAATATTTTGAAACTTTTAGATTTTAGATGCTTTGCATAAAGCTGATAATTTGGTGTTTATAAATTTAGAAAGGGTGTGTTCAAGATTAAACCATCAACCATGGAGTCATCCTACAAAACCCAAATCTACCGAGTCTGAACATGAAGCTCCTATTCCTTTGGCCCCTCCTTTGTTGTGTGTTTAGCTCCGCCACTGACCTCGAGTTCATCTCGTTTGGTGTCAGGTCTTGGCAACTACGTACAGAGCGGGGACAAAGGGGTTATGTTTCGTTTTTTGAAGAAATAAAAAACCAAGGGCGGGAGATTGTTGATGCATGATCGCAGATTGATAGAACCGGCGAGAGGCGCGGGGTGTATTCTAGGATGGCTGTCCGACGACATTCCACGGCGACGGGTGGGCAATTAAGATGATTGAGATAAAACCTGTGATAGATATGCGCCGACGCCGACGCCGACGCATACTGTGATAGATATGCGTGCACGCGATGCTTTATTGGCCGCCGCCCCGCATAATGGCATAGTATCCGAATGTCAGTCATACCCTTGTAATTTCCATGGCCAACTTCTCACAGCTTCTCCGATCTGGCAACTATATTGTCTCGTCGAATTTTCGGTGCATTTGGAATCCACTGACACCAGCATGGGTTTGCACCGGGCCGTCATTTTCCTGACGTTTCACTGATTCTTTCATTCCGCTGCGCAAGAAGGGAAAACGACATGTTGCTTGCGCGAGAAGGGAGCAGCAAGGAATCTCAGAGGAACAATCAGTTATGAGGTATGTATGCTCGATTTCAGCAGTTCCTATCTGTATCTCCGACGAGCGACTAGCTGTCGGTACGATGTCCCTGTCCCTTGGGCAAAGTACAAGAGCATCACGGGATCAGCTCACCCAAATCAGCATCACGGGATAACTGGCAAGCCATAAACTGATGCTATTCCAGCTCCAGGATCAAAGGCCAAATGCAAGACATTTTGCACAGCGATCGACCAAGCTGGGCTTCTCCTACCGTAGGTAGGTACGCACTGGCTGCAGGCTCGTCTTCTCATTTAGCACTGATCTATCTCTCTCTCCTTCACGTATCCAAGTTGGTTGGCATCTCGTTTTCTCATTTAGCTCCGGCAAGTTGCGATTTTGCGTAGATGTGCAGCTTGAGTGCGTCGCACACTTTGATCCAGATCAGTTTGGTTGGTTGGTTAATTTGTTAGTTATACGGACGCAATTTGCCCTCATTCCAGCAGGTTCTCTAGTTGGCATCCGTGTAGCAGGTTCTCTAGTTGGCATCCGTGCTCCCACCCAGACGATATCTGCATCACACGCGTTCAGCTATTCCTGCTAGTATCTACCACGACACGAAAAAAGGGAAAGAAGGCAATGCAAACGTAATGATGAAGAAGCTCACGGGTGCGGGCAGAACACTGCCGATCGAGAGCGATTCTCGCTGCACTTCCCCACCTTGGATAGCCGTCTTTTTTTTTTTGAACAATGGATAGCCGTCTTCGTTGCTTTGTTTTCTTTGCCACATGCACCATACAACTATTGGAACAACTAGCAAGGTGGCCTTCGTAAATGCGAGGGCATTCTTTTTCATACTCCCTCCATTTCAATGAATAAACCGCCTTATTTTTCATGTTTTTTCATTAACTGAAAATTACTTCAAACAAGTAAAGATTTCCTATATAAAATTAGCATCATTAGAAAGTGTTTTTCAATATGAATCCAACAATACTAATTACGTAGAACAAGTCCTCAACCCGTGCATCGCACGGGCTAGTTGCTATGTTACATTTATTAAATTAGAATAGAAACATACATGTAGTATTTTATATTGGTCAAAAGTATTACCGAAACATTTTGTGTCGGTTATTAAGAACACAATAATTTGTGGTAGAACCCAAACACATTGCCAATAGCCATAACTAATACGTATTTCAAAATAAATTCATAAGCATTCTATTTGGAAGTATAAAAGTAACTTGAAATAATATGATATCTGAGTATATTGCTTATAATCTTGAGTGAAGAGACAGGTTAGTTACTCTCTCCTTTCTTCAATTGATGAACACTCTCTTAAAAGTGTGATGTAAGACTTCTCCTTTTCAATTCTTGTTGTGGCACTGATTGCTAAAGAAGTATTTAAACTCCTTTCGAAACCAAGAAGTATTTAAGTTATTTATGTGAAAGTAGTTCCAAAATGATTATACATTAGAAAGTTGATAATACAATTTCAATAGCTTTCTCACGGCATGCATTCCCAAAAGTATAGTACCCTATCTGATGAAATAAATTATGAATATACTATACATTGAGGTATGTTTTTGATTGTCTATTATGTTGGCAAGGAGAATTAGAATATGGCCACACAAAACTATCTTGTTTAAGTAAGCTGAGCCGTATCAGATATACTCCTACATGCGAACTTTAGCCCCCGGATGGCGGGGAGACGCCGGAGGCTCACCCTCGCGCCGGGAGACCTGGCCGGTGGCTGTGGCTCCTCGCGTGCGGCTTCGTCTTCCCCCTCGAGCGGCGGCTCCAGGTTTGATGTGCTGATCGAGGACGCGGACGATGACTCCTCCGACGATGGCGCTTCTCACGTTCCTTACGAGGCGGCCATGGCGGTCGTCGGTTTGCCTAAGGCGCCGGAGTGGTCTACTGTTGTGCGCCGAGGTCGACGTACGGACGAGGAACTGGCGCAGGACTTCTGGGCGGACATTGGCTATCCGACTCCAGCTTCGCGGTTCTGGGAAAGACGGTCGCCTGAGTCTGTAGGTAAGGCAACGTTCGGTTCTTTGTCATGCAGGTCTGACGGAGAGAAGTCCTCGCCCGAGTCGGAGAGGAAGATGGTAGCAACGGCGGCGAGAAACGCCGGATCCCCGTCTGTGCTTGGCTTCGCTTTGCGGAGGAAGCCGCGTGCGGGGGTCTGGCGTGGTCCGGTGCCGCGCCACCGCGTTTCTCCGCCGGTCTTCGCTGATTTCTTCCCGTCCCCGGAGACGACGGCATCGGTTACTGCTTCGGAGGCGTCATCTGCGGACGTTTCAAATCGGATGCATGGAGGTGGGCCAGTGTCGCATGCAGGGTGGACGTGGGCCGGTTTGGGCCAGACTATGCGATTCCTCTGGAGCGATCGCTCGGTCAACGTGTGTCACGACTCCCCTCGCCTCGATCGTTCAGCCGCCTTCACCGTTTCGCCAAGGTCTTCGCCGCCGTTGCCGTCGTCTGCGCCGAGGTCATCATCGCCGGTCTCCCGCCCGTGTTCATCCTCTTCACCAGGCTCTTCCTCGTCGTCGACTTCGCCGTCATCCCCCGAGGCGGCGTCGTCTCCCGTTTCTTCGCCTTCGTCGTCGAGATCGGCGGGGACGGTCGGCGTCTTCTCTCCAGCCGCTGCTTCGTCGCCGTTCCATCGCGGGTGGAGGCCCTTGCGGCTTCCCTCCTTTGCGGAGGTAGCTGCTCGGCCCCCGGTCGCTATGGCGGCTCAGCAGCCGCCTCGTGGCCCCGCCCCCGCCTCGTCGGTGCCGCAGGGGGGCGCTCGTCCCGCCGGCCCTGCCTTCGCTCCACACCCTCGGCCTCCCCCCGTACCGATGCCCCCTGGGACGCAGGGTCATTCCCGACCGCTGCAGCCGGCATATGGGTTTATGTACGGGGCGGGGCAGCCGGGCGTGGTGCCGCCGGCGCGTCCTTCCTACGGTGTTGCGGGGCTGCAGCAACCTGCGCCAGGGTTCTTGCCGCAAGCGGTACCTGGCTTTCAGCATCAGCCGGCCCAAGGGTTCCCTTTGCAGCAGCCGTATGCGCCGGGAGTGGCGCCAAAGCGCAAGAATAAAAAGAAGAAGGCAGGGGCTGTTGGCGGCGCTGCGCCTGCTAGTGCTCCTTCCCAAGCTCTCCCTTCGCAGAATCAGGGACAGGCCGTGCACTTCCAGGGTCAGATGCAGCAAGGTTCGGGTCATCCTAGCATGTATCAATATCCTTTTGTTCCGCAAGGTTTCCCGCAGCAACCCTCGGTTCCGCAGCAGCAGCTGTTGGCACAGCAGCCTGGGTTGGCCTTGCAAGCGCAGGCACAAGATGTGGCGCCTGTAGCGCCCCTGCAAGTCACCACCACTTTGGATGTCACTGATGGAGTCAAGGCTGCGACTAAGGGTAAGAAGGCGGTGTGGTGCTCAAAATGTTCTGACCGGTCTCATGCCACCAAAGATTGCAAGGTCAAACACTTTTGCTACTTTTGTGATAAGATTGCTCATCCCACTTTACGTTGTCCAGTGCTTAGAGCGCCACATCCTTCTGCTTATGTTACTGGGGCTGGGCTTTTGGAGACTTATTTTACTGCGATTCCTGACTCTGTGGTTAATGATGCGCTTGCGCCCTCTCAATCACCAGTTGCTCTTGTGGTCGTGGTTGGAGATGTTGTGCCAGCTGATGTGATTGCCAAGCAGGTGGCGAGACGGTGCTCAGACCGTCCAGGTTGGAAATGGGAGGCTGTGCCTTCGGATGAGCTCAGATTCCTAATCAGTGTCCCTTCCTTCGAGGACCTCGACAGGGTTGATGGTATTCAGGTTGCAGTTCCAGGTTTCAGCTCCACCATGTCCATCTCAGCTTGGCAGTCCTCGGAAGTACCGCACAAATTTGAGCTACATAAGGTGTGGTTACATGTCGATGGAGTTCCTCATACGTTGAGGCATTTCCTAGGACTTTGGGCTGTCGGATCGCTGCTGGGTAAGACGGTTGATGTTGACCTCCTTAGTCTCAGACGCAGAGCAGTGGTTCGTATACAGGTAGCTATGATTGATGCTAAAGTTCTTGAGAAGATCTCTGACTCGAGGAAGATCATAAAATCTGATGTAGTGGTGAAGCTAAAGGCCTTCGAGTTTCGTTTCCGTAGAGAGCCCGAAGACTATGTTCCAGAGCCTGATTTTATTCCTTTGATATGGATTAAGAAGGATGATGCTGATGATGATGGCGATGGGAATGACGCTGGGGATGAAGATGCTATGGATACATCGGAGGCTCGTGTTGGACCGTCTACATCGGTGTCGGCCATTGGGGCGGTGGGAGCAGGTGGGTCACAGTCAGCTGGTGGTACTCGCTCTGTGCAGGCTGTGATGGCACTCACTCCTTTCAACCCAAACCCTCAGACTCCCAAGGCTATGGAGGTTGTCGATAGGCTGCGGCGTACTAGTCCTACTCTTGAGGCTCGCGGGTTGAGGTTGCCGTCTATGGGTGAGTCCGCTTCGTTTCAGGGTGATGCGATGTCTCCGAGGCATGACAGACCCGCGCGTGGTCGGGTGTGCACCCTTGGGCGCACGACGCCGGCTGCCGCTAGGAGAGCGGCTTCGAGTTCGCCCTTGTTGGAGTCCGTTGGAGCTCTTTCGGACTCTGCGACCGGAGGCGTTGCCTCCTCTCCGCGCGGTGACGGGTTGGACGCCCCTGCTCCCCTTAACCCGCGCCCTGACGTCGTCGATGGTGCGGCAGCACCTCTGGGAGGTCTGGCGGGGCAGCAGTGCGCTGCGAAGCCTCACCGGTCTGGGCTGGTTGCGGACACGGTGCCCCCTGGCACGCTGCAGCCACAGACGACCGCGGTGGAGCACGTCGGGCGGCTTCGCGACTTCGGCGCTGGTCAGTTGGCCCAGGGCGCTGCCGCGGTGAGTTCTGCCGTGTCGGCATGCGACGCGGCCGGTCTGCGGTCGCCATCCGTGTCCGCGGCGCCACGCTCGCCAGCTGCTCCGCGCGCCTCGGCGGTCCGGACTGGGACGCCCGGCCAAGGACCCGGTTTGGCCGGGCCTACCACCGGCCCCGCCGGCCCAGCAGCCGGCCGGCCGGCCTTGGAACCGGATCGGGGGACTCCGTCGCCTGCACGTGGCACATTGGATGCGACGGCTGCTTTGGGGGGACGGCCTTGTTCATCCTGCGTTCCCCTGGCCTCGACAGTGGAGGTGGTTGCTGTTTTAGAGGATGGGCCTGCTTCGCCTATACCTTTCTCTAAAACCGGCACTATCTCCAACGTCGGCAAGCTGACTCCGACACGGCGTAGTTCGCGCCATGGAGTGGCTGCTGATGGCGCCTCGGCCACGGATGAGGATTCCATGACCAAGGCTATGCGTCGTAAGGCGGCGGCTAACCTGGACGATAAGGGTATGGTTAAATGCTCTAAATCTTTTTTATCTTTTTCAACACCTCAGGTTTCCGCCAAACTCAATAGTGTTGGTGTCTCCTTGGGTACTTCTTTTGATGCTATTTCAGTTTCGACTAAAGTTCTAAAACATTTGGAGTTTGATAGATTAAAATTCACTCCTGTGTCTGGAACTAAGTCTTCTTCCCCTCCGACTATAGTTGATGATGACGAAGCGTACGCCACTACGGATGGCCAGCTTCTCACACAACTTGTTGGAGAGGTTTTAGAGGTAGGTACGGATGACGCGATGCTTAGTTCTTGTTTTGAACTACAAGCAACAAATCGCAAATCCAGAGCCTCCCATATTAAAAGGAATGCCTGGCCTAATAAAAAGGCTAGGGTGACAAAATCTACAACAGTTTCTAAATGAATGGCATGTTTAAGAATAGCAGAGGTCTACAAGACTTGGCTAAACACTTACACATCGCTGAATCCATCCGAGACTATGTTTTAGATTTTGTGGCCATCTCCGAGACAGGTAAACGGAACTACTCAACGAATTTTCTAAATCGCCTATCAGGCGGGGAAGATTTCGATTGGGTATCCCTGTTGGAGATATGCCCAAGAGGCAATAATAAAAGTGATTATTATATATCTTTATGTTTATGATAAATGTTTATATACCATGCTATAATTGTATTAACTGAAACATTGATACATGTGTGATATGTAAACAAACAAAGAGTCCCTAGTAAGCCTCTTAACTAGCTTGTTGATTAATAGATGATTAGTTTCATAATCATGAACATTGGATGTTATTAATAACAAGGTTATATCATTATATGAATGATGTAATGGACACACCCAATTAAGCGTAGCATTAGATCACGTCATTAAGTTATTTGCTATAAGCTTTTATTACATAGTTACCTAGTCCTTATGACCATGAGATCATGTAAATCACTTATACCGGAAAGGTACTTTGATTACATCAAACGCCACTGCGTAAATGGGTGGTTATAAAGGTGGGATTAAGTATCCGGAAAGTATGAGTTGAGGCATATGGATCAATAGTGGGATTTGTCCATCCCGATGACGGATAGATATACTCTGGGCCCTCTCGGTGGAATGTCGTCTAATGTCTTGCAAGCATATGAATAAGTTCATAAGAGACCACATACCACGGTACGAGTAAAGAGTACTTGTCAAGAGACGAGGTTGAACAAGGTATAGTGTGATACCGATGATCAAACCTCGGACAAGTAAAATATCGCGTGACAAAGGGAATTGGTATCGTATGTGAATGGTTCATTCGATCACTAAAGTCATCGTTGAATATGTGGGAGCCATTATGGATCTCCGATCCCGCTATTGGTTATTGGTCGGAGTGAGTACTCAACCATGTCCGCATAGTTCGCGAACCGTAGGGTGACACACTTAAAGTTGGATGTTGAAATGGTAGAACTTGAATATGGAATGGAGTTCGAATATTTGTTCGGAGTCCCGGATGTGATCCCGGACATCACGAGGAGTTCCGGAATGGTCCGGAGAATAAGATTCATATATAGGATGTCATTTTATGTGAATAAAATGTCGCGGAAGGTTCTATGGAAGGTTCTAGAAGGTTCTAGAAAAGTCCGGAAGAAACCACCAAGGAAGGTGGAGTCCACAAGGGACTCCACCTCCATGGCCGGCCAACCCTAGTGGGGAGGAGTCCCAAGTGGACTCCCCCTTGGGCCGGCCACCCCCCCATATGGTAGGTGGAATTCCCACCTCTAGTGGGAATCCTAGCTTGGGAAGGTTTCCCACCATATGGAAGGTTTTGGGTTCGGGTCTTATTCGGAGACTTGTAGTCCAACACTTGGGGCTTCCACCTATAATGAGGGGCATAGGGGAGGGGGCCGGCCACACCAAAGCCACCACCTTGGCCGCCCCCTTTAGTGGCCGGCCACCTCTCCCCAAACCCTAGCGCCCCGCTCCTTCACCATATCCCGCACGCTTAGCGGAATTTCTCCACCGCCACCGACACCACGCCGTCGTGCTGTCGGATTCAAGAGGAGCTACTACTTCCGCTGCCCGCTGGAACGGGGAGGTGGACGTCGTCTTCATCAACAACCGAACGTGTGACCGAGTACGGAGGTGCTGCCCGTTCGTGGCGCCGGAACCGATCGTGATCAAGATCTTCTACGCGCTTTTGCAAGCGGCAAGTGAACGTCTACCGCAGCAACAAGAGCCTCCTCTTGTAGGCTTTGGAATCTCTTAAAGGGTGAGTCTCGATAATCCCCTCGTTGCTACCGTCTTCTAGATTGCATCTTGGCTTGGATTGCGTGTTCGCCGTAGGAAAATTTTTGTTTTCTATGCTACGTTCTCCTACAGTGGTATCAGAGCCGTGTCTATGCATAGATGGTTGCACGAGTAGAACACAATGGTTTGTGGGCGTTGATGCTCTTGTTATCTTTAGTTGAGTACTTTGCATCTTTGTGGCATAGTAGGATGAAGCGGCTCGGGCTAACTTTACATGACCGCGTTCATGAGATTTGCTCCACGCTCGACATGCAACTTGTATTGCATAAGTGGCTTTGCGGGTGTCTGTCTCTCCTACTATAGTGAAGATTCAATTTACTCTTCTATTGACAACACTAGTATCACCGTTGTGGTTCATGTTCGTAGGTAGATTGGATCTTACTCGAAAACCCTAAACCACGTAAAATATGCAAACCAAATTAGAGAACGTCTAACTTGTTTTTGCAGGGTTTGGTGATGTGATATGGCCATAATGTGATGATGACTATGTATGAGATGATCATTATTGTATTGTGGCAAGCAGGAGCCTTATGGTTGTCTTTAAATTTCATGTTGAGTAGTATTTCAAAGTAGTTGTAATAGTTGCTACATGGAGGACGATCATGAAGACGGCGCCATTGACCTTGGTGCTTCGCCGACGATGATGGAGATCATGCCCGTTGATGATGGAGATCATGCCCGTGCTTTGGAGATGAAGATCAAAGGCGCAAAGACAAAAGGGCCATATCATATCACATATGAACTGCATGTGATGTTAATCCTTTTATGCATCTTATTTTGCTTAGATCGCGACGGTAGCATTATAAGATGATCCCTCTCACTAAAATTTCAAGATAATAAAGTGTTCATCCTTAGTAGCACCGTTGCCAAGACTTATCGTTTCGAAGCATCTCGTGATGATCGGGTGTGATAGAATCAACAAGTGCATACAACGGGTGCAAGTTTTGCACAAGCGGATACTAAGGTGGCCTTGACGAGCCTAGCATGTACAGACATGGTCTCGGAACACGTGATACCGAAAGGTAGAGCATGAATCATATGATTGATATGATGAACACTTTGAGTGTTCGCCATTGAAATTACATCTTGTCTCGTGATGATCGGGCATAGGTGTGATGGATTTGGTTTGTGTGATCACTAAGACAATGCGAGGGATATTGTTTTGAGTGGGAGTTCACCTAGATTTTTAATTATGTTGAATTAAAATTTGAACTCAATTTGTCATAAACTTAGTCTAAACTATTGCAAATATGTTGTAGATATGGCGTCCCCAATCAATTTTAACCAGTTCCTAGAGAAAGAAAAGCTTAAGAGCAACGGTAGCAACTTCACCGACTGGTTCCGTCATGTGAGGATCTTCCTCAATGGCGGAAATCTGCAATATGTGCTTGATGCACCGCTAGGTGACCCTCCTGCAGAAACTGAAACCGATGAAGTAAAGAATGTTTACGCGACTCGGAAAACTCGGTACTCTCAAGTTCAGTGTGCCATCTTATGCAGTCTGGAATCCGATCTTCAAAAACGTTTTGAGCACCACGATCCTCATGAGTTGATGAAAGAGTTGAAGACTATTTTTGAGACTCATGCGGCCGTGGAATGCTATGAAGCATCGAAACATTTTTTTCAGCTGTATGATGGAAGAAGGCAGCTCCATTAGTGAGCACATGCTCGTCATGACCGGGCATGCGAAGAAACTCAGTGACTTGGGAATAGTGATTCCTAACAGACTGGGGATTAACCGTGTCCTTCAATCACTGCCACCAAGTTACAAGAACTTTGTGATGAACTACAATATGCAGAACATGAACAAGGAGTTTCCTGAACTCTTTGGCATGCTAAAAGCTGCTGAGATTGAGATCAAGAAAGAGCACCAAGTGTTGATGGTCAACAAGACCACCAGTTTCAAGAAACAGGGCAAGTCTAAGGGAAAATTCAAGAAGGGTGGCAAGAAAGCTGCCACGCCTCCTGTGAAACCTAAGTCTGGCCCTAAGCCTGATGCTGAGTGCTAGGAGAAGGGACACTGGAAGCGTAATTGCTCCAAGTATTTGGCGGATCTGAAGAGCGGCCTTGTCAAGAAGAAGAAAGAAGGTATATCGATATACATGTTATAGATGTTTATCTCACTGGTTCTCGTACTAGTACCTGGGTATTTGATACTGGTTCGGTTGCTCATATTTGTAACTCGAAACAGGAACTAAAGAATAAACGAAGACTACGAAGGATGAAGTGACGATGCGCGTTGGAAATGGATCCAAAGTCGATGTGATCGCTGTCGGCACACTTCCTCTACATCTACCTTCGGGATTAGTTTTAAGCCTAAATAATTGTTATTTTGTACCCGCGTTAAGCATGAACATTATATCAGGATCTTGTTTAATGCAAGACGGTTATTCATTCAAGTCTGAGAATAATGGTTGTTCTATTTTTATGAATAATATCTTTTATGGTCGAGCACCTGAAAAGAATGGCTTATTTCTGTTAGATCTCGATAGTAGTGATACACATATACATAACATTGATGCTAAGCGAATTAAATTGAATGATAATTCTACTTATATGTGGCACTGTCGTCTTGGTCATATTGGAGTGAAACGCATGAAGAAACTCCATACCGATGGATTACTTGAATCACTTGACTTTGAGTCACTTGATAGATGCGAAGCATGTCTGATGGGAAAAATGACTAAGACTCCATTCTCGGGTATGATGGAGCGAGCTACTGACTTATTGGAAATCATACATACAGATGTGTGTGGACCAATGAGTGTAGCATCGCGCGGTGGTTATCGTTATGTTCTAACCTTCACAGATGATTTGAGTAGATATGGGTATATCTATTTAATGAAACATAAATCCGAAACTTTCGAGAAGTTTAAGGAATTCCAAAGTGAAGTAGAAAATCAACGTAACAAGAAGATTAAATTTCTACGATCTGATCGCGGAGGTGAATATCTGAGTTATGAGTTTGGCATGCATTTAAAGAAATGCGGAATACTTTCACAATTGACACCACCGGGAACACCACAAGCGGTGTGTCTGAACGTCGTAATCGAACTCTCTTAGATATGGTTCGTTCTATGATGTCTCTTACTGATTTACCTTTATAATTTTGGAGTTATGCATTAGAGACAGCCGCATTCACTTTAAATAGAGCACCATCAAAATCCGTTGAAACGACACCGTATGAATTATGGTTTAATAAGAAACCTAAGCTGTCGTTCCTAAAAGTTTGGGGTTGCGAAGCCTATGTAAAAAGTTACAACCGGACAAGCTAGAACCCAAAGCGGAGAAATGCGTCTTCATAGGATACCCTAAGGAAACTATAGGGTACACTTTCTATCACAGATCCGAAGGCAAGATCTTTGTTGCTAAGAACGGAACCTTTCTTGAGAAAGAATTTCTCACTAAAGAAGTGACTGGAAGAAAAGTAGAACTCGATGAGATTGAAGAATCTCTACTCGTTGATCAGAGTAGCGCAGTACCGGAAAATGTCCTGTACCACCTACACCGGAAACAGAGGAAGCTAATGATAATGATCATGAAACTTCAAATGAGACAGCTACTGAACCTCGCAGATCGACAAGGGATCGTGCCACTCCAGATTGGTATGATCCTTGTCTAAATGTCATGATTGTGGATAACAATGATGAAGACCCTGCGACGTATGAAGAAGCGATGATGAGCCCAGATTCCAACAAATGGCAAGAAGCCATGAAATCCGAAATGGGATCCATGTATGATAACAAAGTATGGACTTTGGTAGACTTACCTGATAGCCGCAAGGCTGTCGAGAATAAATGGATCTTCAAAAGAAAAACAGATGCTGATGGTAATATTACTGTCTATAAAGCTCGACTTGTCGCAAAGGGTTTCCGACAAATTCAAGGTGTTGACTACGATGAGACTTTCTCACCTGTAGCGAAACTAAAATCTGTGAGGATTTTGTTAGCAATAGCTGCATTTTTCGATTATGAGATTTGGCAGATGGATGTCAAAACGGCGTTCCTTAATGGAGACATTGAGGAAGAGTTGTATATGGTACAACCCAAAGGTTTTGTCGATCCTAAAAATGCTGACAAAGTATGCAAACTTCAGCGTTCAATCTATGGACTGAAGCAAGCATCGAGAAGTTGGAACCGACGTTTTGATAAGGTGATCAAAGACTTCGGGTTTATACAGTGTCATGGAGAGGCCTGTATTTACAAGAAAGTGAGTGGGAGCTCTGTAGCATTCCTGATATTATATGTAGATGACATATTATTGATTGGGAATGATATAGAACTATTAAGCAGTGTAAAGGGTTATTTGAATAATAGTTTTTCAATGAAAGACCTTGGTGAAGCATCATACATATTAGGCATCAAGATTTATAGAGATAGATCAAGACGTCTAATAGGGCTATCACAGAGTACATACCTGGACAAGATTCTGAAGAAGTTTAGAATGGACGAAAGTAAGAAAGGATTCTTACCTATGTTACCAGGCAAGGTCTTGAGTAAGACTCAAGGACCGGCTACGGCAGAAGAAAGAGAAAGGATGAGTCAGATCCCCTATGCCTCGGCAGTAGGCTCTATCATGTATGCCATGCTATGTACAAGACCGGATATAGCACATGCTGTTAGTTTGACTAGCAGATATCAAAGTGATCCAGGAATGGAACACTGGACAGCGGTCAAGAATATCCTGAAGTACTTGAAAAGAACTAAGGATATGTTTCTTTGTTATGGAGGTGACCAAGAGCTCGTTGTAACAAGTTACACCGATGCAAGTTGGAACACCGATCCTGATGACTCTAAGTCACAATCTGGGTACGTGTTTATATTGAATGGTGCTGCAGTAAGCTGGGCAAGCTCGAAGCAGTGCACGGTGGCGAAATCCTCAACAGAATCGGAGTACATAGCGGCTTCAGAGGCTTTATCGAAGCGGTATGGATGAAGAGGTTCATTGTAGAGCTCGGTGTGGTTCCTAGTGCATTGGACCCACTAGTCATCTCTGTGACAACATGGGTGCCATCGCCAATGCACAAGAACCAAGGTCACACAAGAGGCTGAAGCATATCAAGCTGCGTTATCATTCGATTCACGAGTACATCGAAGATGGAGAAGTAAAGATTTGCAAAGTACACACTGATCTGAATGTAGATCCGTTGACTAAAGCTCTCCCTAGGGCAAAGCATGACCAACACAGAATGCCATGGGTGTTAGGTACCTTACAATGTAATCTAGATTATTGACTCTAGTGCAAGTGGGAGACTGTTGGAGATATGCCCAAGAGGCAATAATAAAAGTGATTATTATATATCTTTATGTTTATGATAAATGTTTATATACCATGCTATAATTGTATTAACTGAAACATTGATACATGTGTGATATGTAAACAAACAAAGAGTCCCTAGTAAGCCTCTTAACTAGCTTGTTGATTAATAGATGATTAGTTTCATAATCATGAACATTGGATGTTATTAATAACAAGGTTATATCATTATATGAATGATGTAATGGACACACCCAATTAAGCGTAGCATTAGATCACGTCATTAAGTTATTTGCTATAAGCTTTTATTACATAGTTACCTAGTCCTTATGACCATGAGATCATGTAAATCACTTATACCGGAAAGGTACTTTGATTACATCAAACGCCACTGCGTAAATGGGTGGTTATAAAGGTGGGATTAAGTATCCGGAAAGTATGAGTTGAGGCATATGGATCAATAGTGGGATTTGTCCATCCCGATGACGGATAGATATACTCTGGGCCCTCTCGGTGGAATGTCGTCTAATGTCTTGCAAGCATATGAATAAGTTCATAAGAGACCACATACCACGGTACGAGTAAAGAGTACTTGTCAAGAGACGAGGTTGAACAAGGTATAGTGTGATACCGATGATCAAACCTCGGACAAGTAAAATATCGCGTGACAAAGGGAATTGGTATCGTATGTGAATGGTTCATTCGATCACTAAAGTCATCGTTGAATATGTGGGAGCCATTATGGATCTCCAGATCCCGCTATTGGTTATTGGTCGGAGTGAGTACTCAACCATGTCCGCATAGTTCGCGAACCGTAGGGTGACACACTTAAAGTTGGATGTTGAAATGGTAGAACTTGAATATGGAATGGAGTTCGAATATTTGTTCGGAGTCCCGGATGTGATCCCGGACATCACGAGGAGTTCCGGAATGGTCCGGAGAATAAGATTCATATATAGGATGTCATTTTATGTGAATAAAATGTTGCGGAAGGTTCTATGGAAGGTTCTAGAAGGTTCTAGAAAAGTCCGGAAGAAACCACCAAGGAAGGTGGAGTCCACAAGGGACTCCACCTCCATGGCGGCCAACCCTAGTGGGGGAGGAGTCCCAAGTGGACTCCCCTTAGGGGCCGGCCACCCCCATATGGTAGGTGGAATTCCCACCTCTAGTGGGAATCCTAGCTTGGGAAGGTTTCCATATGGAAGGTTTGGGTTCGGGTCTTATTCGGAGACTTGTAGTCCAACACTTGGGGCTTCCACCTATATAATGAGGGGCATAGGGGAGGGGGCCGGCCACACCAAAGCCACCACCTTGGCCGCCCCTTTAGTGGCCGGCCCCCCTCTCCCCAAACCCTAGCGCCCCGCTCCTTCACCATATCCCGCACGCTTAGCGAAGCTCCGCCGGATTTCTCCCCGCCACACCACGCCGTCGTGCTGTCGGATTCAAGAGGAGCTACTACTTCCGCTGCCCCCGGGGGGAGGTGGACGTCGTCTTCATCAACAACCGAACGTGTGACCGAGTACGGAGGTGCTGCCCGTTCGTGGCGCCGGAACCGATCGTGATCAAGATCTTCTACGCGCTTTTGCAAGCGGCAAGTGAACGTCTACCGCAGCAACAAGAGCCTCCTCTTGTAGGCTTTGGAATCTCTTCAAGGGTGAGTCTCGATAATCCCCTCGTTGCTACCATCTTCTAGATTGCATCTTGGCTTGGATTGCGTGTTCGCCGTAGGAAAATTTTTGTTTTCTATGCTACGTTCTCCTACAATCCCGTCCACCTAGGGGGCGTTCTGGCGGCTTATTGATAGGAGTCCGATCTTCAACTATGGAAATTCTAGATAATTCCGGTGGTGATTTTTATATCAAACTTCACATTCGGAATAAATCAGATAATTTCATTTGGAGTTTGGTTTCTGTTTACGGGGCCGCACAGGATAACTTTAAGCCTGCTTTTCTTCGTGAGTTGGTTAACCTAGCGAAAGACAATCCATATCCTATTGTTATAGGAGGCGATTTTAATTTGCTAAGATACCCTCATGAAAAGAGCAAAGGAAGATTCGACAATCATTGGCCTTTTCTGTTCAATGCTGTTATAGACAGTTTGGACTTAAGAGAAGTGGCAACGGTTGGAAGACAATTCACTTGGGCTAACAGTCTTCCTGAACCCACTTATGAGAAGTTGGATCGCGTACTAATGGATTCGGACTGGGAACATAAATTCCCTCTCGTATCAGTACGGGTTTTACCGCGGATTGCGTCTTTATCGGATCATGCTCCTATCTTGCTCACCACTGGAATACCACCACCTCAGCGCCGAAGACAGTTCAAATTCGAACTTGGATGGTTGCTTAGGGATGGGTTCTCAGATATGGTTAAGAAGGTATGGGAGCAGCCAGTCGCTGGGTCTTCCCCCATCCAAAGATGGAATAACAAGCTTCGATCAGTTCGGAGATACGTGGGTGGATGGGCGAGACACTTGGCTGGGCAGCTTAAGCAGGAGAAACTCTTTCTCTCCTCATCAATTGATGATTTGGAGGCAATTGCCGAAGTACGTCCACTAACTACGCCAGAAATTGAACTTAAAAGTCAATACAATGCGAAGTTAGCGGGACTACTGAGAGAAGAGGAACTCAAATGGTACCAACGATCAAAATCCCAATTCATTCTTCAAGGAGATTCGAATACGAGATACTTCCATAGTGTGGCCAATGGTCGACATAGGAAGAAACGAATTCATTCTCTGACGCAAGATGAGGGTCTGATCGAGGGCCATGAGCAGCTCAAGTCTTACATTACTTCTTACTATAAGGGCTTATTCGGTCCGCCGGAGGAAACATCTATATCCTTAGATGAATCTAGGATTGATGATATCCCTCAGGTATCTCCGCAGGAAAACGCTTTTCTTACTAATCCTTACACAGAAGAGGAAGTGAGAAAAGCAGTCTTCCAAATGGAACTTAATAAAGCACCAGGTCCTGATGGATTTCCAGCTGAGTTCTATCAGAACTTCTGGGATCTCATTAAGAATGATCTAATGGGTTTATTCGTTGAGCTACATGCTGGGCAGTTGGACCTTTTTCGAATCAACTTTGGGGAGATTATCTTGCTCCCTAAAGTTAATGATGCGGAAAGGATCCAACAGTTTAGACCAATCTGTCTTTTAAATGTATGCTTTAAATTTTTTACCAAAGTCGCTACTATTAGACTAAATTCGGTGGCTGATCATGTGGTCCGACCTACTCAGACTGCTTTTATGCAAGGACGATATATCCTAGATGGAGTCGTTACTTTGCATGAAACAATCCATGAGTTGCACCGCAAAAAGTTGAATGGAGTGATCCTAAAAATCGACTTTGAAAAAGCCTATGATAAAGTCAAATGGTCGTTTCTCCAACAAACACTCCGGATGAAAGGTTTTTCGGAGGAGTGGCGTGCGTTAATTAATAACTTTGTTTTTGGAGGAAGCGTCGCCATCAAAGTAAATGATGATGTTGGTCGATACTTTCAAACAAAAAAAGGTTTACGACAAGGTGATCCGTTATCTCCAATGTTATTCAACATTGTTGCGGACATGTTGGCAATTTTAATTGAGCGTGCTAAAGTTGATGGTCAAATTGAAGGAGTGGTGCCTCACTTAGTTGATGGAGGCTTATCAATCCTTCAATACGCTGATGACACAATTCTGTTTATGGATCATGACCTACAAAAAGCTACAAACCTGAAATTAATTTTGTCAGCGTTTGAGCAATTGTCAGGTCTCAAAATAAATTTCCATAAGAGTGAATTGTTTTGCTTTGGCGAAGCCCAAGACGAGGCAAACTTATACGCCGAACTATTCGGCTGTGGGTTAGGCAGCTTTCCGATTAGCTATTTGGGTATTCCGGTTCACCACCGGAGACTCACACTTGCTGAATGGAAACTCGTTGAGGAAAGGCTCCAGAAACGACTTAGTAGTTGGAAGGGTAAATTATTATCTCTCGGTGGAAGATTGGTTCTCATTAACTCAGTACTCACAAATCTGGTACTGTATATGATTTCCTTCTTCCAGCTGCCCAAAGGAATTCTACATAGATTGGATTATTTCCGATCTAGGTTCTTTTGGCAAGGAGATAGCGAGAAGAAAAAATACCGGTTGACAAAATGGAGTGTTGTTTGCCGTCCTAAGGATCAAGGTGGACTTGGTGTCCATGATCTAGAGGTTAAGAACAGAGCTTTGCTAGGAAAATGGCTAGCTAGGTTGTTAACCGAGGATGGGGTTTGGCAGAATATGCTGCGGAGGAAGTATGTTGGCTCAAAAGCAATCTCCCAGGTTGTTTGGAAACCAGGAGATTCGCATTTTTGGGCAGGCATAATGGCAACAAAAAAATACTTCTTCCCACATGTCTCCTTTTCCATTAGAGATGGATCTGAGATAAGGTTCTGGGAGGATATTTGGTTGGGAACAACCACTCTTCGTGAACACTATCCAGCCTTGTTTAATATTGTGAGACATAAACATGAAACCATACAGAAGGTGATGGAAACATCACCACCGTCAGTAGCATTCAGGCGTGATCTCATTGGCCCTAGGTTGAACTCTTGGATTGAGTTAATACAGAGATTGAATTCTGTACAACTGCAACAGGGATCAGATGAGTTCCGCTGGAATCTTACAAAAAATGGGATTTTCTCTGTTGGTTCTATGTACTCCGCCTTAATTGAGCCTATTCAACCGGTTGTTAATAATAAATCTATTTGGAAGATGAAGATACCATTAAAAACTAAAGTTTTTGCTTGGTACCTTCGTCGAGGTGTAATTCTTACTAAAGATAATCTTGCAAAGCGTAACTGGCATGGTTGTACTAAGTGTGTTTTCTGCCATGAAGAGGAAACAATAAAACACTTGTTCTTCCAATGCCAGTTCGCTAGATCTATATGGTCAATCATTCAGATAGGTTCCACCTTATATCCTCCAAAAAGCGTTGCAAATATATTTGGCAACTGGCTAAATGGAGTAGATGCTAGGTTCAAAGTTCTTATCAGAGTGGGAGCGATGGCAGTTTTATGGTCGCTTTGGCTATGTAGAAATGGCAAGGTTTTTGATAATAAAAATTCTTCTCTTATGCAGGTCATTTACCGATGTACGGCGTTGCTCCGTTCATGGTCGTCGCTTCAGCGTTCGGAGGATCGCGACCTATTTACGGAGGTGTCTACACGCTTAGAGGAAACGGCGAAAGACTTTATTACCCAACATGGGTGGCTGCATACTAGAAGGATTTTGCCTTCTACGATCTAGCTTTTCCCTTTTATTTCACATTGTACTTCGTGTGATCTCGCTTTTTTGGTTTACTGCAACTGGAACTTTCAGCGGCTGTGTGCATCCTTGTTATGCAGAGGCCGGGTGTAATACTTGACTTAAGTAATAATAAAGCGCCCTTTATCGAAAAAAAAAAATGTAACTGTTCCAAAATTATGTGTTGTGCGATAATTTTCTTTTTTCTTTTACTAATATTATGCTAAAACTATTAGCGAACGATTTAGTTGGTGATCCTAGACACACGGACTAATTAGTCTACAAAAACGCCTATGGACTGACGTGGAGCAAGCCTGTTGGTTCGGTTTGGATTCGGTGCATAAAGATCGGAAACCACTTTCCTCGCTGCTGTGCATGGCGTGAGTCCGTATGTGATTTCCGTAAGTTATTTTCGTAGGTGTAGCATTGCTGATCTTTTTACATATCAAATGCAGATTTCAACGTCTTACCCATTTCTCTATCTCTACTATATAAAAAGGAGGAACTGGTTCTGTTTCCTCCGGTCGGAGCTTTCGTCCTACATATTTTCATCTGACCATTTTACCCTTCCACCGAATCACATAATCCGCCCCAAATTATTCACTACGATTAAGAAAAACCTTGCCAGATATCTCTTTCCAAAACTGTCCATAATTATTCGCTACTTTCCTCCAATTAATTCTCCCATTGATAAACACCAGGCTCCTTGTTTCTAGCATGCAGGCACGCACCGATGCATGGCCAATTTGAGAGAGCCTTTTGGGAAGGAGAATTGATTGCACGGCGGGTTTAAAGGCGGAAGTTAACGGGGTGGAGGGGTGATTTCGGGAGAATTGCAACACACTTGACCCCACGCCTTCCTTTCAGGCTAAAAAAGAGGAAAAATTACGCCTTAATTAAGGGAACGGAGGGAGTAATACACGCAGATGCTACTCTACCGTTCCATGGTGCAAATCAAGAAGACGAGCACAACACAAACGCCTCCAGATCTTCACGCCCAGGGGAAGGGAGGGAGTCGAGCGGATTACCGATACCTCTAGGCCGCGGCCACCGGCACTAGCGTTGTGGTATTTGACGAAGAGATGCTACTCTACCGTTCCATGGTGCAAATCAAGAAGACGAGCACAACACAAACGCCTCCAGATCTTCACGCCCAGGGGAAGGGAGGGAGTCGAGCGGATTACCGATACCTCTAGGCCGCGGCCACCGGCACTAGCGTTGTGGTATTTGACGAAGAGGTGCTCGACGCGGCGGGGGCGTAGCCGGCAGCGCTGGGAGCAACATGTTTCCGCTGGCCTCTGGCCTCCGCTCCCTCTAATGCCACCTCCACCCACCGCGCATGGAGGCACCCACCTGGATCAGCGACGTGACTTGCCATCGGCCTCTCTCCCTCCTGCCCTGCCTCTCTAACGCCCCCTCCCCACGCCTAATGGAGGCGAGGGCTTGGATGCCGCCGAAGAAGAGGATTTCCGCCAATTTCACTGCCCGCTCGATGACCTGTACTACATGAGCGCACTCACCTCCATTACCAGGTAACAATGGAAGGACTTCATATTCGAGTAGGCTCCTCACCATTCCGTTTCCCCGTAGAAATTTTGTATCCAACTTCTCAGGATCAGTAGTATTTGTTGCTGGTTGAAGTTTTCTGATATGACCCGATCCATTAGAAAATCTCCATGAGAATTCAAGCACTTACAGCTGAATGTGTGGTGCCTTAATTTGATCCCATTTACACTAATGAGTTTTGATTTTGTTAAGAAACGTAAATGTTGGTGTGACTACTGAAGGTGTGGAGGTACCTTGCAGCCTTGTCGATGATGGATGCAACTCAAGATCGAGTTTCAAATAGCTACATCTGAGGTACCAGGCTCCAAATGGTGGTATATGCAGAGGATAGGACCTTGCCCGGCGAATAACCACTTTAAGATTTTTCATTTCACATGTTCCCTTCAATGTGATGTGGAGCTGAACGAATTGCACACATCAAGCCTTCTAGGTTGTATTTATCTGTAAATTTTGCGTAGGAGCTGAACTTAGAACTTGCTATTCCTGATGTATTATCATAGTGTAAAGAAACATGGATTCCTGCAGCACAGAAATGATTTCTGCAATTGAGGTGCACATACAATGCATGCACTTATAAAATTGATGTTTCATGCAGTTTATAAATTTCTCACATGTTGGTTGTATCATACTTTCAGGTT
This sequence comes from Lolium multiflorum, assembly GCA_030979885.1. Lineage (NCBI taxonomy): Eukaryota > Viridiplantae > Streptophyta > Magnoliopsida > Poales > Poaceae > Lolium > Lolium multiflorum. Next base: position 100,328,369 of record CM061750.1, on the reverse strand, counting down.
GTTGCTGATATGGCTGCGGGTGTAGTTCGTTTGTGAAAGGATGAACTGATTTCGCGTTTGATCAGTTCAGAGCTTTGCTCTCAGCATACCTCCATCATGATTATGAATTTCAGCAAATTAAAGTTGACATCAACAGATTCATTCTCATATTGGATACCCATATGTTTTCAAATGGGCCAAGCCCCAAGCTGTATCAGGCATTAGAAATAATGTTGCAGCGATAGAAATAATAATGGGGAAGTTCACCATGCGTCTGCTGCTCGCCGACCCGGACCTGCCCGAGCGAGCATGTCGACCAAGTGCTCATCGTGGGGATCAAGTTGCTGCGCCACCTCCTTGGGAAGCCGCTGGCCTCGGCGGCAGGCTGCCGGGTTTGATCCACTCCTCTAACTCCACCACTTCCTCAGACGCCATCCGCTCCCTCATCCTCGTGGGATTATTTCGAGTATATCCTGATTTTAGTGTAGTGGTAATCCAACAAGCAAGAGGGAGGGCAACAACTAGATCGATCGTAGGAATTTCATCATAGAATTTGGAATTTTAGATCTCCAAATAAAAAAGGTTTTGTCCTATTCTTGGCGTTAAATTGTTAATCAAAATATTATTCCTAGCAACAACGGTTTCACTTGTAGAGTCAATTCCTACCCCCTACTCTTGTCACAGGATGATAACGAAGAATATTTGAAATTTTGCTTTCTTTTGAATTAACTTTTTTCTGGAGAAACAAACGCTTTTTTTCACACCTTAGTAACCACTTCCTATGCAGGGCTCAACCCCGAGCTGAAGGGATCGACTGCAACAAGCAGAAGAAGAGCAAGATGGCCAAGAGTGACACGAAGCTCATCAGATCTGGCCAATGAGAGCCGAAAGCAGGGGCGTATTTCCATGTACTATCAAGCTTATGGTACAAACGATTGGTTTGGTTATCATGTAGCAGGGCAGTTGTAAGATGAACCTATCACATGTTGAACCAATATTAGTAGTTCACGAACTAAATCTCGTCCTAGCTTGTGTGGTAGCTAAGATCAGTTGGTGCTTTTGTTAATATTAATTCAGTATATATTTGTCCAACTTCAGATTGTTGATTATAGATAGTGACTTCTTTGTTGTTGGAACGGGCTTACTCCAATAGGCCATGATGTGCAATATTTGTTTGCTCCACTAAAGAGTTCTTTAAATTCCTTTAGAATATAGATATTTAATTAAGGAAATAACTTATGCGTCATAATCAAATATGTTTGTTTTGTATCTATATTTGTAAAGGAAATCATTATATATATTTTAACCATAGTTTTTGCCATATGGAGTATTAGCATATTAATTCTGTAGGGATAGATGGAATCACAGAAGGAATAGGAAGTTGCGTTCATATTTTTCGTGGCAAGCTCATAGGCTTTCATGTTATGTTTGCCATGTTAGTGCTGGTGCAGGTACAACAAGGATGACAACAAATAGCTTGGTATTTTAATTTCAGGTTTAAGTTAACGAGGGCCGTATTAAAACTTTAGAAGTCCCATCATTTCTCATGTTTGATGCTGCCACTGCTGCAATCAAAAATATTGCCATGCAGAGCTCGAATTGGTTTTGTATAGGTAATAAGATTGAAAAGGTATATTCCTGGACTGAGTATATTGGACTACAGAGCACACATTATTGTCTGCAATGACACTATTTCTTCACAAGACAAGTGTTTACATAGTTTACGGTAGTGAGAATGCATGGGTTGTTCTTTCTTGGAAAATTATATTTATCTAACTTTTCGCCAGTGTTATTTTGTAGTGGTCACCAAATAGAACATATATCAAGAGATATCCTATGGTGAAAACAAGTGTTCATGATGTTATATTCAAATTTTCCAATGACGTGAAGCAATTTGAATTTTTTTCAAATCTGAAATATTTCTTTTGCTTGTAGCTTCCTTGATAATAATTATGTTTTCTTTAACCTAGAAAACACCCCAGTGAAAAAACCTCCATGAAAAGACACTACTTTGCCTCTTGCAATGTTTTTCTCCATAAAATTAAATTACGTATGCACTGTTTATTCCTATCACTACATAAATGTGTTTCTGCTTGGGAAAATACATGATTCTATGAAGAAGCACTATTTTGGATTTTTTTCGGAAATGACATAATTTTACATCTGTGGTAAGAAAATAAGGCGTACGGGCATTCAACTATCATGTATAAGAATGCAAGGATTTCTCCATTAGGTTATTCTATTTTTTTTTTGTCATGTGCAAAAATATTTAGGCCAGAATTTTGTTGAACCACTTATTTATTTATTTATTTATTTTCAGGGTGTAGTACTTCAGCATTTTTTATCGATTGCAAAAATGATGGTGCATTGTACTCTTCAGTTTAGTTCCATAGCAGTTGAGTTAGATTCATTTGTGTACAAAAATACAAAGCAATACTTCTTTTTCGAGAACTAAGTAGAGAATGGTCAAAATCTACTTCAATCTGGATCATGAACCGTGATTTCTGTCAACATGATGAATCTGGATCTGGGCTTGGTGCCATTTTTATGCGATATTCAAGGATGCAGGTTTGTAGATGACACATTAAATTCAAGCACCTTTTCTTATTGTGACAGCCTATTATAGATGGATCGTTAAGGGTCTTGTGTTTATTACGGTAGGCAACCTGCATTGATGGCATTTTTGTTTCCCTATAAGTTGAGTTTTGCACACAGATCAACATGGAGCTGTAGCAGTGGAGCTGAAGGTAGATTTGATAGGCAGGGAGGAATGATTTAAGGTACCAGCGAATATTTTCATATGTACCGCCATTTGTTGTCGGGGTGATCAAATCCACCCGGGTATATTTGTTTGAATTATTTAAGATGATGGGGCAACTATGTAGTTTAGCTGGTCGATGTTGAGTCAGAAGTACAACTTGAGGGGCTGGTGTGTATGTATTGCCTAGACCCTGTTGTTAGCAGTGCATTCCAAGATCAAATTTTCCGATAACTATACGTTGTGTCTATGCATTTTTTCCAGAGTATCAACTATAGGATGACACATCATTTTTTTTCAAAAGCCGCCAAAGGCGATCGGGTTGGGTATTGCTTCATAAGAGATGTTGATGTTTGCAGAACTATAAGAATCTGTCTTGCTAAGGCCCATGCAATTAGGTTTTGTTATGATGGTACAAGAAATAGTTGCAGCTTACATTCAGCGGCACCGTGTAATGTATCAGTGGTAAACTAAACGTGCAATATATTGGTGGCCAGGGCTTCATAGCATGATCCACAGGCCCTCCATTGCCTCAACTTTTGTTCGAAACTTCAGGAGTTGGCAACAATATTATCCTCTGTTCGTACCCTTTTTCTTGGTTTTCATGGTCATCCGCTTTTGGAGCGGTCAAAGAATTGTTGCCTAAAAAAAATTAGCATCCGCACCACCGGCTTGCGGAGGAAGTTTTTTTTTACCCCAGCCATTATTGAAGATTTGCTAAACCCCTTTTGTATGTTTGACACAAAAGGCTACGATTCAGGGTTGTTTCCGGATATTTCTGAATATCAAAGTGTTGTTTGGACTAATCAGAAAAGAAATATTTCTTTCGGGTAAACTTGTGTTTGCGGCACCCACGTCTGGTGAGACAATAATACATCCAAAAGGAGAGGTTGTTGAGTTGACAGTTATGAAGGCCAGAACACAGGTGTGAATCTTAACGCGGAAGAGTAACAAGAAGATCTAGAAATTGAAACCACGCAGAAGCACAACAACGACTTCTTGTTATTGTCGTTCGGTATTATCATGATGTAGTAATTATTATATCCTTAATTTGTTTTAAATTAATTTGTAAATTGTATATATGCATTGAGAAATTAAATTTGAAAACCCGTAGCAACGCACGGGCATTTGTACTAGTCTTAAGAAATGTGTGTATGTTCCTGAATGGTAAAAGAGGTCCATTAATTATTATCACCAATTACCGTTGCATAGAAATTCACCTAATTGTATAGACTACGTGTATGACTTGATTCCATTCCATGCAAAATTAAATATAGTAAATGTATTTTGATAGTTTTCGAGATATCTTCCTGTGTTTACCAACTAAGCATTTTGTGCAGTTGCAAGTGCTCTGCAAAACAGCAACGGAGTAGTGCGGATATATGCAGTTAATATTTTTATTTGAATGAGATAGTCGATGGAATACCTGAATGATGAAAACTGAACTGAATAGCCTTATGAAATATGCATCGGTAATTCGAGTTGCACTTTGGTAGCAGAAAATGATTTCCATAACTGAGAACTATAAGGCAGCCCTGCAAAGAGAATAGATCCTGGAGTTTGGATAAAAATCATTAGACCATCAGATGGAATAATATGGCAGCCTTATTTCTTGAAAACGTATACAGCTGCAGTTCCATGAGCATGGTACTATTGCTTTGGCTGTGGACATAGTGCCATCAAACAAAAAGAATAGAAATGTATATATAAAAAAGTATATTGAGATACGATCGAAAGCATTAGCCATGCGAAGAGGCATGTTACCATAGAAAAAAGTTGACCAATAAATCAGCATTTTCAGTTGGTAAGTAGAAAGTAATTGTACTCTAGAAATAAAACGAAATTAACAGTTTGCACAATAGGAGCTTTTACCTTAGATGTTGCTATGAACATGTGTTCCGAAGAATGAAGATGCACTCAAAACACGCCGTAATCAACTGAATTCCTTAGATAAGAAGTGCATAAGAGAACATTAATCCACTGGACAACGGAGAACTCGTGACTTGTGCGAATCCGAGGAATCCATGCCGCAGGGCTGATACTGCAGAAGGCATCCATAATTTCCACTTCAAGCCGCAGAAGAGCTTTAAATTAATCCACGAATGAGAAACAACTTTGATCCTGATGAATTCCCAGGGGTGCGTATTTTAATCAGTGTCATGCATATATAGGAATCTCTGATATTCATATATAGGAAGCCAAAATCTGTTGGAAAGAAAACCTTCACGATTCCATGTACTGGATGGCTGGGTCGTATAGGTACTCCTGCAGTCCGGTGTTGCTACGGGGTACCCAAGATTGCAAAGAGTCGGCGATGGTAAGCTCCCACGGAGACCTTGTGTAGGGATGATGAATCAAAATATGGATCAAATAGGAAAGAGAAGATCACTTTTTTACAAAAAATTGTTTGAGAGCCGATTCCAGCTAACTGTTCCGAAGATCACTACACTATATGACGTGGATAGTGGTGTGCAAAACCAACCACCGGATACTCAACCTAGCTAGTAGTTCTATGTACAATGCATGCATATGGATCTTTGTGAATATACCGTAGGCAGCGTCCGATGCAACTTTAATATTATCGAACAGCTACCTATTGGCTCGAATAAAAGTGGACCGATGTTTGCATACCTGGTGTCTTTGCCACTATATCCTGAGTCCAGTAGATGGCTATGATGATATGAAGAACGGATCAAAGTCCAATTCAAATTTCCATGGATCAACCTCCTTATAATCCATCGTGAATGCGGTGTGGCTTGGAGATGGAAGATAAGGAGATATAAAGAACCTCTACTGAGCTGCGTCAACCATTACGCGTGGATTATATCAAAACAATGCAGCAATTTGGACGTCCAGGTCATAGCATGGCTTGAGGCATCCGGTGAGGTTTTTAATCAGGAGAGGCGGAGAAGCTCCCAGATCTGATCGGAAATACATACACAAAAGCATTGCTTACCAATAATAGCGATCCAGATCGATCAGAGAGTCGGCTTGCATAAGAATTGGCCGGCTGCTGCTAGACGTGCACACGGTGACACACAGATCAATCTTATTCGTAGGGCATGCATGCTGCCGGATTAAACACCAGATCGATTAGTATAACACGAATCAATTAATCTCACTCGTAAGACATGCATAGCTCTCGGATCAAACGCCAGTGTTCACATGCATCAGAAATTGCTTTGGCCCGCGGGACGCGCACACGGCAAGACGAATCGATCTCAGTCGTAGGGAAAGCCTGATTCTCCATGTTGCATGATCGGGTAATTGAAGGAGGCTGCTGATGGACAGCGACGTCTATTTTGGCCTCCCGTAGAAGATTTGCTAAAAGGTGTGCGCGTGGGATGGTAGGCTAGGACTCTTTTGGGCAATTTTATCTAACGGTTGTAAATTACTAATAGCTTGATCGGACGGACAACTTAGATTAGTTTTTGAGGATTAACGTGGTGCTTTGATGGGAGTCTCCAATTAGTAAATATAAGATATAAGATGTAATTAAGATTTTTTTCTCTCAATTTTTTTAGTCAAAGTTTGTCTTGAGATATGTGTGCACCTTATTCATCGAAACAAAGGTAGTATATTGAATAATTTTAAAACATCATAGGTGACATTTCTTATATATTTTTTCCAAGACGGAAATACCCAGTTTGAGGTTTTCTATTTCTTCTGAACCAAGAGCCTAAATTGAACATCTTGATCTACAAGTCACCGATGGATATTAAACGGACAAATAAATTTTTATGTCATATTTCATACTAAAGTGATTATAATATTCATAACGTATATTACATCATTGCTCTATGATATTAGCTAAAAATATATTTAAAATGTACTTAAAATTTAACCATCAGATATTATTTTAATTAATTTATCAAAATCATTCTTAATATTTATTATGGCTTCTTATATAAGGCTTCGGGTACGTACGACTATCGTTGAAAGTTAGTGAGGCTAAATCTGGATATTCCTTAGTTGTTAACCAAGTAAGTTTAAAAATATATTTAAAATGTTCTTAAAATTTAACCACCATATATTATTTTAATTAATTATAAAAATTATTCTCAATATTTGTGTACCCAAGTTTAACGTACCCAAGTTTACGTACCCAAGTTGGCTGACATCTCGTTTTCTAATTTAGCTCTCGCAAGTTGCAACTTGTGTGCGCCGCACACATGGACCCAGAGCAGTTTGGTTGGTTGGTTTGTTAGTTATGGATTTGATTTGGCCCCATTTCTGCAGGTGCTCTTGTTGGCACCCATACTCCTACCCAGACGATATCAACATCACGCGCATTCAGCTATTCCTACTAGTATCTCCCACGGCGTCAAAAAAAGAGAGGAAAGAAGGCAATGCAAATGATGAAGGAGCTCAAGGCCGTGGGCAGAACACTGCATATGGAGAGTGATTCTCACTGCATTTCCCACCTTGGATAGCCGTCTTGGTTGCTCTGCTTTTTTTTTGGCAATGCTCTATACACCTTGTAACCCATTGAAACTAGTACTATGTGGAATAGTTTAAAGTAATGGAGGTTATGTGGAATAGTTTAAAGTAATGGAGGTTGTTCGCTTGGACCGTTCGTCTTATCATGCCTAGCAACAGGGCTTTCCTTATGTATCGTTTGCGTTATTTTTTTTTATGGCTAGACCTCTGTGTATCTTTCTTAGTGTCACTACTAATGTTTACTTATTCTAGACAAAGTTTGTGGTGTTTGATGTCCATTGGTCATTTGATATGCTTGCGAATCATAATGATTGGGTGGTAAATACATGTATTTGCATATAATATAAACTAGTAAAATGTTGTTTGTGGTTATAAGAATATGTACTTCATGTAAAAGTTATGTCTCGATCAATTGCCTAATTTCAAGTACATGTCACCATGTAGGATGCGCGTAGACTATCTACAAAAGAGGCGGTAATAGTTTCTATTTCTAGTGCGAAAGTATCTTTCTCCTCCAGCCGCTTGCTTGCTTGAGAATCTATCCATTATATACTAAGAGTAAGATAAATGGGTCATTGCAAAGACACGAGACACGACACTGAGCCACACCATCTTTACTATTTTGATAGTTTTGGATATGAAATTTGTGGGTACGAACTCCCTCTCTCTCTCACACACACACACACACACACATGCATGCCTACATGTTTATGTTATAATATCAATAAATATCTTGGCATATTCATAAAGTGTAAACATGGTCAAACAAATATCTTGATAGAGTTCCTAGTGTATGGTCATGTACAAACATAACATATAAGTGTAAGGTATACAAGATGGATTTCCTAGTGATAACGAGGAGGTTGACATAACAATAGAATTTTTTAAATCATGGAATCATATGATTATGATATGGTAACTTTGTGAAATAGCAAACTATAACTTACCCCATCCTCATCTAATCTATTATAAGAAAATCTAAAAAGGAGCAAAGTATAACTGACTAAACTAAAGTGTCTCTACATGTCCTAGATGCTAGAAAATAGAATGTTCATCATACTTAAAACCCACATAAAAATGCCTCGTCGTTTCGTTCATAAACACATGCTTATAACATTATAGCAATTCTTAGGGCATGATAAATAGAACAAACATTATCTCAATATCTAGATAGTAGTAGTTGGTGGTCTCTTTTGTTCATCCCACTTCTCATCACCTCCTCCCCCATCAACCCAACTCATTAGATATCCTTAGATCTATGAACAAAAGGAATTCCTTGTTCACCTAAATAATGTTAGGAACAACAAATACAATATATATTTAAATTAATAATTAATAAGAATTTTATGCAACAATATCTAAGGTGTACGGAGAAAGATAGAACAACCAAGAAAATAAGCATTTGATGTAACGATTGAATTTATTTCTTTATCGTCCATATGTCAATCGATGGAAATCTATTATTTAGCTAGGCATTGGTTGGAATAAATAAATACACAGCAATAGATTGTAAAATGAAGGATTAATCAATTAATATAATTATTGAGTAAAATAAAATACTTATGAAATAGAAATAAATGTCACTTTCCATTCAATTTGTAACCATGACTGGTTTCCTACATGTTAACAACTAGATGATACCCCGCGCTTTGCAGCGGGATTTGAATAAAGAAAAGTTGAATATATTAGACAAATGAATAAGAACTAATTTGGTTGTCTTTGTAATTTACCATAACATCTGTCAGGAAACTTTAAGTAATTACATGAGATTGATCAATGGACGAACGGAAAGAAATGTAAGACAAAAGTAGGAGTTCGAAAAATTTCCGCAGTTGCCACGGTTGTACAGACTATATTAGAGCACCGCAAATGCAAGGGTTTTTTGTGAGAAGAAAGAAAGAACCACCTTACCCGTTGAAGTGTTTTGTTGTACAATTTAGATGGCATACCGTACATAAATTGTTGGCAAAGTCTTCTCAAATTACTAAAAACACGGGATATAAGAAGAAATAATGAACACATATTCGTGGACTAAGCCAACTGATCTACACTGAAGATTGTAAATATATACTCCATTAACACTTGAATAATTGAAAGACGGTCGATTGATGCATGTATCTTTTCGTATTGATATTACCATCCAGAATTTAGGAGTTGAAGATGATTTATTGCCTCCAATGGAAGCCAAAGCATCTAACAAAACCCTACCATCATGGAGTTGATGCCCTGATATTAGTTCATCAAGTGTATATGTACACATACATATCAATTGAACTTGCACTCACAACCTTTTGTTGGGAAAATAATGCAAGTTCTGTATTGACATACTAAAATTAAATACTATACGAAAGGCTCATGAATATTGGAGTTAAATGGTCAAAACTTGAACCATGCCAAACTGGCAAAATGTTTAGAGATTTCGTCCATGTCTATATTTTCACCACCACTATCAAATTCCCCTACATTTTTGTTTAGCCTGGCATATTTTCACAACCACGGCACCACCGGTAAAAAGGAGAGCATTATTTTAGTTCATGACTCCTCCTTCCCTACATAATCCGATAAAAGAAAAAAATGTCAGCATGAGAATGCTATCGAATATCTGAGAATACAAACCTTGGGTGGTGTTGATTTCATAACATGAATATACCAGCAAATGAACTGCATCCACTGGGAAAAATCGAGTAGTACCATTTTCTTGATTATCCATCATGAGAATGCTATCGATTGATGCATGTATCTTTTCGTATTGATATTACCATCCAGAATTTAGGAGTTGAAGATGATTTATTGCCTCCAATGGAAGCCAAAGCATCTAACAAAACCCTACCATCATGGAGTTGATGCCCTGATATTAGTTCATCAAGTGTATATGTACACATACATATCAATTGAACTTGCACTCACAACCTTTTGTTGGGAAAATAATGCAAGTTCTGTATTGACATACTAAAATTAAATACTATACGAAAGGCTCATGAATATTGGAGTTAAATGGTCAAAACTTGAACCATGCCAAACTGGCAAAAAGTTTAGAGATTTCGTCCGTGTCTATATTTTCACCACCACTATCAAATTCCCCTACATTTTTGTTTAGCCTGGCATATTTTCACAACCACGGCACCACCGGTAAAAAGGAGAGCATTATTTTAGTTCATGACTCCTCCTTCCCTACATAATCCGATAAAAGAAAAAAATATCAGCATGAGAATGCTATCGAATATCTGAGAATACAAACCTTGGGTGGTGTTGATTTCATAACATGAATATACCAGCAAATGAACTGCATCCACGGGGAAAAATCGAGTAGTACCATTTTCTTGATTATCCATCATGTGAAATTCGTCTTGATCCACACCTAACAAAAAGGGAAAATTTAAAGTTCAATTGTTGTAAAACAAAACAAATGATGTAATATTGTGCTACAATTGAAGGGCGGAAACTAAAATAAAGGTTAAATGGATGCATGTGCTCATCCAATGTAAATTGAAATTTAAGTAGATTAGATTAGAATTTGTGTACGAATGGAAGCATAAGATTTAAAATAGACGCAATACAGGCGATGATTTCATGCTTCTTCTAGCTTCAGCAAAAGACCGAGAATTCAATAAAATCAAATAAATCAAGGAATTTGAGGTAGCAGCAGGCATGATCAAATCAAATCAGATGCATGGGTAAAACGGCAAGCGGGTCTCAAGCCAGAAATCAGGGGATATGAGGTAGCAACATGCAGAATCAAATCAAATCAAATCGGTTGTAAAATGTCGAGCGGATCTGAAGCCAGAGAGGGATTGGAGAAAACAATGAGGGGATTAAATGGGGAGCGGCCAGGTAGCAGTCGTGGAGGTGGCTAGCAGAGGTGGTGGTGCGAGCAAGCTGGGGTGTTTGATGCAGACGGTAGCATGGTGTGTTTTTTAACCTCGAGGCTGCGCCGGATGAATTCAATCGAGAAGTTTTCAGTCATGAATGTTGCGATTTATCAGGTGGTTTGATGAGCATTTGTGAGGAGGAGGCCTTGGGTCGCGGCGGCAATATTTGGGGCTAGGAGGCCGGACGGTCGTGGCGGCGGAGGAGATAGTGGCGGTGATTACCCACGACCATGAATAGGAAGTTACTAATTAAGTTTTTTTTTCAGAAACACCAGGGGGTTTCTTTTTTAGAACGTGGGCTGGAGAGACGAAGCGAGGAAAAGCCACGACTTCCCTGCTCGACCGCGCACATTCGCTAGAAAAAAAAGGATGACGTGGCTGCACGAGAGGCCAGCAAAATCATGTAGTGGAGGTTTTCCATTTGGATAGAAAAGATTTCATGATGATTCTACAAAAAATAAATACAAATAGTTAAATGTTTTCATTGCCATGTTGTTGGTAAATCCGACTTTGACGGATGTTCCCGCTATGTATGCTACCTTTTTACATTTTGTTCTTTTATTCATCATTGTGTTCACCGTGTGCCTCCTCAACTCATCGTAAACCCGTAATGATCGGGCAACACCCCACAACAACAGTTCCATCGAGTATTGATCTGCATGTAACGTATTTTTAATGATGTCACAAAAAAGAACTAATCATCGAATTCACTCCAAAAGTTTTAGGCAAGCATCCATAGCTATTCTAGTCATTGCCAAGCAACAAACATATTCAGTTATTATATTACGAATCCATGCCTTATCATGAGCATGTGAGCATTGTAAGATAAAGTGAATTGCCTAGGGTTGCAACACGATTTTCCAGTTGTTGGTAGGATTGCAAGTTTGCAACTGAGAATCTTCAGTTGTAAGAGGGTATTAACTATGATTCTCTTTTTGATGCAAATGGGGTGAAACTTAAAAGTATGTCACGAACCGTTGAATCGCCCCCATGATTCATGATATTCTAGAATACTGGTTGTAACTAAGATTGAATGACATAATGAAACTAATAATTTCTGTCAAAAAAATACTTACTAAGTTGCAAGTTGCATGTACACACGAATGGAGAACCAACCTGTGGGTGGATGGTTAGGAGGGCAGTGGCACCCCCAGCCCACCAGAGTTCAAATCCTAGATTTGACACTTTGGTATCGCATAAAGTCGGAATATACTTCAGTGGGAGGCGACGTTCCCATCGACAGTGAGGCGCCTGTTATGACTTCGTCAATCTCAAGATCCGCCGGATCAGTTCTTCGACGCAGTCTCTTGGAGGTGCTCATAAGGGTAGAGTGTGCGTGTGTACGTTCATAGGAGTGAGTGTGTGCAAGTATGTATGAGCGTCTTTCATTATACTGTGTTTCGCAAAAAAAAAATGTACACACGAATGAATAAAAAAAAGATCATGAGCATATGCACAAACAGCTAACAAAAGGCATAGGAGCCAGTCTTAACAAACTAAAAAATAACTTAAAATGGCCTGATGCGAGACAACTCAGCCCAGATCTCACGTAAAAGCCTAAGCCCTTAACCGAAACAGAATCAACGCACTAGATGGACCCGTATGATAAATCTAAATAAAACTATTTTTTGTAAATACAGCTATAATTTAAACCTGATCAAACCTGATCAAATTTGAAGTAATTTGACTCAAGTTATTTTGAGGGAAACAACGGGACTTTGTTGCGAGCTTTATGAATCACTATAGATAGTTACATTGTTTATAAGTTGGTTCACCAAAAAACTAGGGGGCCCATCGAGGGAGTGGTGTTTTGGAACATGGGAGCATATGCTCCCTCTATTTTGAAATTCATCTTACACATATTTTAAATTTTAAAAAATTTGAAACGAAAAATTCGCACGTACATCTTCACGCGCTACACGCTTACAAAGTTGTTTCATAAAAAATGGACTTGTCATGTGACGTGTGTAAAAAAGACAAAACTCAGTGCTAAAAATAATGCTTTTTACAAGATAAATTTTCTCTTTTTTACATAGACCACAAAAAATATTGATTTTTCGTGAAACTTGACGAATGCACATGTATTATGGATATGTACATGTAGAATTTTTTGTTAAAATTTTTCGACAACTCGAAATATAATATTTTGGTATAGGGAGCATACGCACCCGGGAGCCGAATTGAATTTCCGGCCCATCGATCCAATTACAAGAAACTTGATTTTTTTTTGAACGGGTAAATATATAAAACTAGACACAGGTTGCAGAGTTACAGCACCTATTACAGTCAAGATTGATCAGATCCTCCACGCAGGGAGGCACAACATTAAGTAAAACACCCTCGTTTCTCATTCTCAACGCATAATTCGCTAAACAGTGAGCAGCAGTATTACCAGTCCTGTTAATTTTGTTCACCACATATCCTGGAATGAGGCTCAGCACTTCTTTGATGTCAGTAGCAAGGAAACAGAGTTGTGATCTACTGATTGTAGCCCTGTTAATCTCCTGAACAATAGCAGCATTATCCGATTCTATAATCACCTGGGTAGTGGCATGGTTGACGATAGCTTTAGCCCCTTTCAGGATTGCAAGGCCTTCAGCAGTAGCGACATTTGGGCAATGGGGCAGGGTACCCCATGCCGAAGCAGCGACGATACCATTATGGTCTCTTAGGATTGCTCCCCAGGATCCCATGTTGAGATCGTCGATGAAGCCAGCATCAATATTTAATTTGTGCCAACCAAGATTTGGGGCGTTCCACGGTTTTGGAATCTCCTTGGCCTTCAACGAGTCCATGCTATGGCAGTTCATAACTTTCTTTCCTTTAACATCAGAAGTGTGAGATGCATTCTGGGCCTACAAGAAGGAATCGAGGTAAGAAGTGATGAAAAGGGCCGACTGTTTTACCCCACATTTACCGTCACCATAAATGACATTGTTCCTCATGTGCCAAGACCTCCACCACAAGAAAATCAGTTTAGCTCTCGTGTCTTCGTTGCATTGGTCGAGGAGAACAAGAACCCAGTTATCTCCGGAAAATCTCAACAGGTTTTCAGCCGGTAACTCCCAGACATCTCTCAGGCATTGTCTGAGGGCGTTGGCCTTAGTGCAGGTCATAACAGCATGATAAGCATCTTCTGGTTCGCATCCGCAAATGCTGCAGGTTGGAAGGATATCCATATTCCTATTGCATCTGAGGGTCTGGACACCCAACGAGTTAGTTGCAAGTTTCCAACAGAAAGTCTTCAGTTTGGGGGGTACCTTAGTGCTCCAAATCAGATTCCACAAAGGCCTTTCTCCATCTGGCCTAGAGCTAGAGGCAGTGTGTTTTTCATTGCTTTGGAGGCTCATACCCAATCTGTAAGCACTTCTCACGGTGAAAATACCGTTGCTTTCATGATCCCAGGCGATGGTGTCCCGGGCGATGCTCGAGGGGAGATTAATTTTTAGGATTTCTTCAGCATCAGGAGGGAAGAAAAGGGATCTGATGGTTGGTTCATCCCACGTTTTAGTTGTTTGGTTTATGAGGTCTGATACCCTTTTCAGTCTTTGGTTGCTTGCCTTCCCAATGACCTTGTGGTTTCCTCTAGGAATCCAATTGTCTCTCCAAATTCTAATGTTTGTCCCGTCACCAATGCGCCACGTTATACCTTTTTCAGTAACTCAAGACCATAAGAGATACCCTGCCAGCACGGTGACACACTCTTGGAGAAGGCAGTGTCAATGAGTTGGCCAGAGGGGTAATACTTAGCTTTTAACAGTCTCGCACAGAGGCTTTCGGGGAACTGAATGAGGCGCCAGGCTTGCCTCGCCAACAGTGCTTGGTTGAACATCCGTAGGTCTTTGAAGCCCATTCCCCCCATGTTTTTTGATTTTGTAATTTTATCCCAGCTCAGCCAGTGTACTTTCCTCTTATTAACTTCATCTCCCCACCAGAACTCTCTTATTATTTGACTCATATCGTCACATAGCCCCATAGGGAATTTGAAGACAGTCATGGCATAGTTAGAGATGGATTGGGCCACCGACTTGATCAGAGCTTCCTTGGCAGCCCCAGACATGTATTTTTCGTTCCAATCGGAGCATTTCTTCCTTAGCTTGTCCTTGGATGAGATCAGCTTTCCTTGTTTCATGGAGCCTTCTGGAATTGGAAGACCAAGGTATTTATCTTCCATTGTCATCTTGTTAACCTCGAGGATATAGGCGACAGACTGCATGTCACTATCAGGCACATGTTGCCCGAACATGATGGAGCATTTGTCAGAACTAAGTAGCTGTCCAGTGCCCTTCTCATACTGGCTGAGGATCTCTTTGATGCGGCTTGCCTGATCGGTGTTTGCACGGAAGAAAAGGAGACTGTCGTCAGCGAACATAAGGTGAGAAATGCCCGGGCAGTTCCTACTGATCTTGAGTTCCTGAAGGAGATTATGGTTGATATTTCTGTTTATCAGGGCAGACAGGCTTTCCCCAACGAGGAGGAATAAGTAAGGCGAAAGAGGGTCTCCTTGCCTCAGCCCTCTTGATGGGTAAATTTTTTCCAGAAGCTTGCCATTGAACTTGACCGAGAAGCGGACCGTTTTGACACACGTCATAATCCATTTTATCCATTGTTCTGCGAAGCCCATGGTTCTGAGCGCTTCCTCAAGAAATTTCCAATCGACCCGGTCATAAGCCTTTGTGAGGTCTAGCTTGTATGCACAGAAACTCCCGGAACTTTTGTTGCCATTATGGATGGCATGAAAGCACTCGAAGGCAATGATTGCATTGTCAGTGATCATTCTTTCTGGGACAAAGGCACTTTGAGTTTCAGCTATGATGCTTTTCAGCAGAGGTCTTAGTCTATTGACCAGACATTTCACCATCACTTTGTACACCACATTACAGAGACTAATTGGTCTATAGTCTTTCAGATTGGTAGGATTCTTGATCTTTGGGATGAGCACAATAGCAGTATCATTTACACCATCCGGCATGGACCCTAGCTCGAAAAACTTCCTCACTGCTTGAATAATATCAGTCTTGAGAGTTCCCCAATTTCTTTGGTAGAAGCAGGCAGGAAAGCCGTCAGGGCCAGGGGCTTTGGTCGGACCAATCTAGAATAGTGCGAAGCTTATTTCATCATCAGAGAATTGCATACAAAGGTTTTCGTTCATCTCATCGGATATTACATTCTGGAGGTGTCTGGTGACCCAGGTCAGGTTGCACTGTGTTGTCTGCCTTGTACAGCTCCATAAAAAACTCAGTAGCAATAGTATTCATCTCTTTGTCGTCCTGGGTAACCACTCCCTTATTGTTAACCAGCTCTGTGATTTTATTCTTTTTAGCTCTCCAGGTGGCTTTGCGGTGAAAGTACCTAGTGTTGCGATCACCAGCCTGAAGCCAATTAACCCGGGACCTTTGTCTCCACCTGAGCTCCTCTTTTTCCAGGAGTTCATCTATTTCTCTGCATAGAATATTGGCCCTTTTCTTACTGTTGCTGTCATCTCTCTTGAGGATTTGATCAAGTTGTTTCTTCTTCTTGTCAATTTGTTTTGATACATTGCCAATGGTTTTCTTGCTCCACTTATGAAGGTGGTCCATTACTCCCTGGAGATTGTTCATAATATCTCCAAGATCTCTAGGCTTTTTATGCATTTCCCAGGCACAAGAAATTTCTTCATTCAGACTTGCTTCTCTTTCCCAATATGTTTCGTACCTGCGTTCAGGAACATGCCTGGTCATAGCAGTGGAAGTATCCAGAATTAAAAGAATAGGGCAATGATCAGATCTAGAGGAAGTGAGATGCATAACCTGATGGTTTTTGAATTGGTTTATCCAATTGGGGCAAGCAACCACTCTATCGAGTCTGACTCTGATGCTATTTCTTCCATCTTGCTTGTTATGAAAGGTCCAAGGCCTACATTTGAAGCCCAAGTCATGCAGATCACAGAAGGACAAAGCCTCTCTAAACTGAGCCATCTGCCTTTCATTTCTTTTCCTTCTAGACCAGTGTTCACTTTGTGTCAAGCACTCGTTGAAGTCACCCATCATCGCCCACGGGCCAGGCAGGAGTGGTTTGATCCTGCGAAGGAGGCTCCACAAGTTATGCCTTTCACGAGGGCGGGGTTCTCCATACACAAAAGTACATCTCCATTTCATATCATTGGGCTTATTACAAATGGTTACATCAATGTGATTGGTGCCCAACTTAAACAGATGCACCTGAATACTCTCATCCCAAAACAGAGCTAGGCCTCCCCCTTTTCCTTCCTCCTTGAAGGTTATGACATTTTTAAGGCCTAATCTCCATCTAAGGTTTTCTACATACTGTTTATTCTGGCGAGTTTCAGAAAGAAAAAGGATTTTAGGTTGGTGAACTGATGACCCACAAGTATAGGGGATCGCAACAGTCTTCGAGGGAAGTAAAACCCAAATTTATTGATTCGACGCAAGGGAGGTAAAGAATACTTATAAGCCTTAACAACTGAGTTGTCAATTCAGCTGCACCTGGAAAAGCACTAGTAACAGGGGTGATGTGAAAGCAACAGTAATATGAGAGCAGTAGTAACATAACACAGCGGTAGCAATAATATGAGAGCAATGGCACCGGAAAATAGTTGATACTACTTCCAATGACATGTAGAACGAGTATATGATGATGCGAGATGGACCGGGGTTCCCAGCTATCTACACTAGTGGTAACTCTCCAATAACAAGTGTTGGGTGAACAAATTACAGTTGGGCAATTGATAGGATTGAAATAGCATTAAGACAGAATATCAAGATTATTAATCATGTAGGCATATTTTCCATATATAGTCATACGTGCTCGCAATGAGAAACTTGTACAACATCTTTTGTCCTACCAGCCGGTGGCAGCCGGGCCTCTAGGGAAATCTGGAAATTAAGGTACTCCTTTTAATAGAGCACCGGAGCAAAGCATTAACACTCTGTGAAAACATGTGATCCTCATACCTACGTCTTCCCCTCCGGTTATCCCAATTTCTGTCACTTTGGGGCCTCGGGTTCCGGACATAGACATGTGCAAACAACTTGTAGATACAATCTAAGCAATAAGTATAGAGCTTAAATCTAAGATCATGCCACTCGGGCCCTAGTGACAAGCATTAAACACAACAAGATTGCAGCAACAATAACTTCACAAACTTTATAGATAGACTAATCATAATGTAACAATCCATCGGATCCCAACAAACACAACACCGATTACATCAGATGAATCTCAATCATGTAAGGCAGCTCATGAGATCATTGTATTGAAGTACATGGGAAGAGAATACCAACTAGCTACAGCTAGAACCCGTAGTCCATGGGGGAACTACTCACGGAGCATGATGGAGGCGGTGGTGTTGATGGAGATGGCCAGGAGGCACTTCCCCGTCCGGAAGGGTGCCGGAAGAGACCTGTCCCCCGAATTGGAGTTTCGCGATGGCGGCGGCGCCCTGGAGTCTGGAGTTTCGTCAATCGGTATCGCGTTTTTAGGTCGAAAGGGCTTATAGGTGAAGAGACGGAATCGGAGGTACGGAGCCGCCGGACAACAGGGCGGCGCCCCCTGGGCGCGCCCGACCACATGTGGGCCCCTGTGGCCCTCCTCTGGTCCCCTTTGACTTTCTGGAAGGTTCCGGGAAAAATAGGATCTTTGGGTCTTCGTTTCGTCGAATTCCGAGAATATTGTCCGAACAGCCTTTCGGAACAAAAACAGCAAACAACTGGCACTGTGGCATCTTGTTAATAGGTTAGTTCCGGAAAACGCATAAAAACATTATAAAGTGTGAGCAAAACATGTAGGTATTGTCATAAAACAAGCATGGAACATCGAAATTATGGATACGTTGGAGACGTATCAGCATCCCCAAGCTTAGTTCCTACTCCTCGAGTAGGTAAACGATAAAAAAGAATAATTTCTGAAGTGACATGCTACCAACATAATCTTAATCATACTATTGCAAAGCATATGAGATGAACGAAGTGACTCAAGGCAATGATCTATAGTTGCTAACAAATAGATAACATATAGCAAAACTTTTCATGAATAGTACTTTCGAGACAAGCATCAAAAGTCTTGCATAAGAGTTAACCCATAAAGCAATAAATTCAAAGTAAAGGCATTGAAGCAACACAAAGGAAGATAATAGTTTCAGCAGTTGCTTTCAACTTTCAACATGCATATCTCATGGATAATTGTCAACACAAAGTAATATGATGAATGCAAATAAGCAAGTATGTAAGAATCAATGCACAGTTGACACAAGTGTTTGCTTCTAAGATGGAAGGAAGTAGGTAAACTGACTCAACATAAAAGTAAAAGAATGGCCCTTCGCAGAGGGAAGCAGGGATTAAATCATGTGCTAGAGCTTTTCAAGTTTTGAAATCATATAGAGAGCATAAAAGTAAAGTTTTGAGAGGTGTTTGTTGTTGTCAACGAATGGTAGTGGGCACTCTAACTACCTCATCAACCAGACTTTCAAGAGCGGCTCCCATGAAGGACGTTATCTCTACCAGCAAGGTAGATCATCCCTCTTCTCTTTTGTTTACACATGTACTTTAGTTTTATTTATTAGATGACACTCCCCCCAACCTTTTGCTTACACAAGTCATGGCTAACCGAATCCTCGGGTGCCTTCCAACATTCACATACCATGGAGGAGTGTCTATTTGCAAAATTAAGTTGCTTACTGATAGATCAGGGCAAAACACGTGAAGAGAATTATTAATGAAAGTTAATTAATTGGGGCTGGGAACCCCGTTGCTAGCTCTTTTTGCGTTGGATAAGCGGATGAAGCCACTAGTCCATTGTGAAAGTCTGTCAAAAGTAAATGACAAGATCGAAAGATAAAACACCACATACTTCCTCATGAGCTATAAAACATTGACACAAATAAGAGATAGTAAATTTTGAATTGTTTAAAGGTAGCACATGAAGTATTTGCTTGGAATGGCAGGAAATACCACATAGTAGGTAGATATGGTGGACACACATGGCATAGGTTTTTGGCTCAAGGTTTTGGATGCACGAGAAGCATTCCCTCTCGGTACAAGGCTTTGGGCTAGCAAGGTTGTTTGAAGCAAACACAAGTATGAACCGGTACAGCAAAACTTACATAAGAACATATTGCAAGCATTATAAAACTCTACACTGTCTTCCTTGTTACTCAAACACTTTTACCAGAAAATATCTAGACCTTAGAGAGACCAATCATGCAAACCAATTTCAACAAGTTCTACGGTAGTTCTCCACTAATAGGTTTAAACTACATGATGCATGATCTACTTGAGAGCTCAAAACAATTGCCAAGTATCAAATTATCCAAGACAATATGAAGCATTTTCTGTTTCCAACCAAATAACAATAAGTGCAGCGGTTTTCAACTCCGCCATGAACATTAAAATAAAGCTAAGAACACCATTGTTCATATGAAAAACCGGAGCGTGTCTCTCTCCCACACAAGGATTGCTAGGATCCGAATTTATTCAAACACAAACAAAAATAAAGACGCTCCAAGAAGCACATATGATGTGACCGAATAAAAATATAGTTTCAATAGAAGAAACCTGATAAGTTGATGAAGAAGGGGATGCCTTGGGCATTGATACGTCTCCGACGTATCGATAATTTCTTATGTTCCATGCTACATTATTGATGATATCTACATGTTTTATACACATTATATGTCGTATTTACGCATTTTCCGGCACTAACCTATTAACAAGATGCCGAAGAGCCAGTTTGTTTTCTGCTGTTTTTGGTTTCAGAAATCCTAGTAAGGAAATATTCTCGGAATTGGACGAAATCAACGCCCGGGGTCCTATTTTTGCACGAAGCTTCCAGAAGACCGAGGGGAAAGGAAGTGGGGCCACGAGGCGCCGCCACACTAGGGCGGCGCGGCCCAGGTCTTGGCCGCGCGGCCCTAGCGTGTGGGGCCCTCGTGTGGCCCCCGCGTTGCCCTTCCGCCTACTTAAAGTCTTCGTCGCGAAACCCTCTGTACCGAGAGCCACGATACGGAAAACCTTCCGAGACGCCGCCGCCGCCAATCCCATCTCGGGGATTCGGAGATCGCCTCCGGCACCCTGCCGGAGAGGGGAATCATCTCCCGGAGGACTCTTCATCGCCATGATCGCCTCCGGAGTGATGAGTGAGTAGTTCACCCCTGGACTATGGGTCCATAGCAGTAGCTAGATGGTCGTCTTCTCCTAATTGTGCTTCATTGTTGGATCTTGTGAGCTGCCTAACATGATCAAGATCATCTATCTGTAATACTATATGTTGTGTTTGTCGGGATCGATGGATAGAGAATACTATGTTATGGTGATTATCAATCTATTACCTATGTGTTGTTTATGATCTTGCATGCTCTCCGTTATTAGTAGAGGCTCTGGCCAAGTTTTTGCTCTTAACTCCAAGAGGGAGTATTTATGCTCGATAGTGGGTTCATGCCTCCATTAAATCTGGGACAGTGACAGAAAGTTCTAAGGTTGTGGATGTGCTGTTGCCACTAGGGATAAAACATTGATGCTATGTCTAAGGATGTAGTTGTTGATTACATTACGCACCATACTTAATGCAATTGTCTGTTGCTTGCAACTTAATACCGGAAGGGGTTCGGATGATAACTGAAGGTGGACTTTTTAGGCATAGATGCATGTTGGATGGCGGTCTATGTACTTTGTCGTAATGCCCGATTAAATATCACTATATTTATCATATCATGTATGTGCATTGTTATGCCCTCTTTATTTGTAAATTGCCCGACTGTAATTTGTTCACCCAACATGCTTTTATCTTATGGGAGAGACACCTCTAGTGAACTGTGGACCCCGGTCCTATTCTTTACATCGCATACAATCTACTGCAATTGTTCTTTACTGTTTTCTTTGCAAACAATCATCTTCCACACAATACGGTTAATCCTTTGTTACAGCAAGCCGGTGAGATTGACAACCTCACTGTTTCGTTGGGGCAAAGTACTTTGGTTGTGTTGTGCAGGTTCCACATTGGCGCCGGAATCCCTGGTGTTGCGCCGCATCACATTTCGCCACCATCAACCTTCAACGTGCTTCTTGGCTCCTCCTGGTTCGATTAAATCTTGGTTTCTTTCTGAGGGAAAACTTGCCACTGTGCGCATCATACCTTCCTCTTGGGGTTCCCAACGGACGTGTACATCTACGCGCATAAAGCACTTTTTCTGGCGCCGTTGGGGAGATCAAGACACGCTACAAGGGGAGTCTCCACTTCCCAATCTCTTTACTTTGTTTTTGTCTTGCTTTATTTTATTTACTAATTTGTTTGCTGCACCTAAAGAAAACACACAAAAAAATTAGTTGCTAGCTTTACTTTATTTACTGTCTTGTTCTCTATATCAAAAACACAAAAAAATTAGTTACTTGCATTTACTTTATCTAGTTTGCTTTATTTACTGTTGCTAAAATGAATACCCCTGAAAATACTAAGTTGTGTGACTTCACAAACACAAATAATAATGATTTCCTATGCACACCTATTGCTCCACCTGCTACTACAGCAGAATTCTTTGAAATTAAACCTGCTTTACTGAACCTTGTTATGAGAGAGCAATTTTCTGGTGTTAGTTCTGATGATGCTGCTGCCCATCTTAATAATTTTGTTGAACTTTGTGAAATGCAAAAGTATAAGGATGTAGATGGTGATATTATTAAATTGAAATTGTTTCCTTTCTCATTAAGAGGAAGAGCTAAAGATTGGTTGCTATCTTTGCCTAAGAATAGTATTGATTCATGGACTAAATGTAAGGATGCTTTTATTGGTAGTGTAGGAGAACATAGCATAGAAAACAAAAAATTTCCTACCGCGAACACGCAATCCAAGCCAAGATGCAATCTAGAAGACGGTAGCAACGAGGGGATTATCGAGTCTCACCCTTGAAGAGATTCCAAAGCCTACAAGATGAGGCTCTTGTTGCTGCGGTAGACGATCACTTGCCGCTTGCAAAAGCGCGTAGAAGATCTTGATCACGGCGCCACGAACGGGCAGCACCTCCGTACTCGGTCACACGTTCGGTTGTTGATGAAGACGACGTCCACCTCCCCGTTCCAGCGGGCAGCGGAAGTAGTAGCTCCTCTTGAATCCGACAGCACGACGGCGTGGTGTCGGTGGTGGTGATGAACTCCGGCGGAGCTTCGCTAAAGCTACGCGGGAGATATGGAGGAGAGGGGGCGGCTAGGGTTTGGGAGGGGGTGGCCGGTGATGTCTACGTTCCCCCTCCTTTCCTGTAGACAGTGTTGGGCCTCCAAGTGCAGAGGTTTGTAGAACAGCAGCAAGTTTCCCTTAAGTGGATCACCCAAGGTTTATCGAACTCGGGAGGAAGAGGTCAAAGATATCCCTCTCATGCAACCCACAACCACAAAGCAAGAAGTCTCTTGTGTCCCCAACACACCTAATAGGTGCACTAGTTCGGAAGAGATAGTGAAATACAGGTGGTATGAATATGTATGAGCAGTAGCAACGGTGCCAGAAAATAGCTTGCTGGCGTGTAGTTGATGGTGGTAGTATTGCAGCAGTAGTAACGTAAAACAGTAAACAAGCAGTAGTAACTCAGCAGTATTTGGGAACAAGGCCTAGGGATTACACTTTCACTAGTGGACACTCTCAACATTGATCACATAACAGAATAGATAAATGCATACTCTACACTTTTGTTGGATGATGAACACATTGCGTAGGATTACACGAACCCTCAATGCCGGAGTTAACAAGCTCCACAATAATGCTCATGTTTAAGTAACCTTAAGTGTAAGATAGATCAAAACGACTAAACCAAGTACTAACATAGCATGCACACTGTCACCTTCATGCATATGTAGGAGGAATAGATCACATCAATATTATCATAGCAATAGTTAACTTCGCAATCTACAAGAGATCATGATCATAGCATAAACCAAGTACTAACACGGTGCACACACTGTCACCTTTACACACGTGCAGGAGGAATAGAACTACTTTAATAACTTTGCTAGAGTAGCACATAGATAGTAGTGATACAAAACTCATATGAATCTCAATCATGTAAGGCAGCTCATGAGATCATTGTATTGAAGTACATAGGAGAGAGATTAACCACATAGCTACCGGTACAGCCCCGAGCCTCGATGGAAAACTACTCCCTCCTCATGGGAGCAGCAGCGGTGATGAAGATGGCGGTGGAGATGGCAGCGGTGCCGATGGAGGAGCCTTCGGGGGCACTTCCCCGCTCCGGCGGGTGCGGGAAGAGACTCTGTCCCCCGGATCTTGGCGTCGCGATGGCGGCTCTGGAACTTTTCTCGTATCGTGGCTTCCTCTGTAAGGGTTTTCGATGCGGGGGCTTTATATAGGCGAAGAGGCGGCGCGGGAGGGGCGACGAGGCGGCGACACCATAGGGCGCGGGCCACCCCCAGGCCGCCGGCCTATGGTGGTGGGCCTGTGGCCCCCCTGGTCCTTCCCGGGTGTTCCGGAGCTTCGTGGAAAAATAGGAACCGGGCGTTGATTTCGTCCAATTCCGAGAATATTTCGTTACTAGGATTTCTGAAACCAAAAACAGCAGAAAGGAACTGGCACTTCGGCATCTTGTTAATAGGTTAGTTCCGGAAAATGCACGAATATGACATAAAGTGTGCATAAAACATGTAGGTATCATCAATAAAGTAGCATGGAACATAAGAAATTATCGATACGTTGGAGACGTATCAGCATCCCCAAGCCTGCTCGTCCCGAGCAGGTAAAACGATAACAAAGATAATTTCTTAAGTGACATGCCATCGTAACCTTGATCATATTGTAAACATATGTAATGAATGCAGCGATCAAAACAATGGTAATGACATGAGTAAACAACTGAATCATAAAGCAAAGACTTTTCATGAATAGTACTTCAAGACAAGCATCAATAAGTCTTGCATAAGAGTTAACTCATAAAGCAATAAATCAAAGTAAAGGTGTTGAAGCAACACAAAGGAAGATTAAGTTTCAGCGGTTGCTTTCAACTTATAACATGTATATCTCATGGATAGTTGTCAATGCAAAGTAATATAATAAATGCAATATGCAAGTATGTAGGAATCCATGCACAGTTCACACAAGTGTTTGCTTCTTGAGGTGGAAAGAATAGGTAAACTGACTCAACAATAAAGTAAAAGAAAGGTCCTTCAAAGAGGAAAGCATCGATTGCTATATTTGTGCTAGAGCTTTGATTTTGAAAACATATAGAGAGCATAAAAGTAAAGTTTTGAGAGGTGTTTGTTGTTGTCAACGAATGGTAGCGGGTACTCTAACCCCCTTGCCAAACAAACCTTCAAAGAGCGGCTCCCATTTTATTTTATTTTTGGGTGGCACTCCTTCCAACCTTTCTTTCACAAACCATGGCTAACCGAATCCTCGGGTGCCTGCCAACAATCTCATACCATGAAGGAGTGCCTTTTTATTTTAGTTTTATTATGATGACACTCCTCCCCACCTTTGCTTTCTCAAGCCATGGCTAACCGAATCCTTCGGGTGCCGTCCAACAATCACATACCATGGAGGAGTGTCTATTTTTGTTAATTAATTGGGACTGGGAATCCCATTGCCAGCTCTTTTTGCAAAATTATTGGATAAGCGGATGAAGCCACTAGTCCATTGGTGAAAGTTGCCCAACAAGATTGAAAGATAAACACCACATACTTCCTCATGAGCTATAAAACATTGACACAAATAAGAGATAATAACTTTTGAATTGTTTAAAGGTAGCACTCAAGCAATTTACTTTGGAATGGCGGAGAAATACCATGTAGTAGGTAGGTATGGTGGACACAAATGGCATAGTAGTTGGCTCAAGGATTTTGGATGCATGAGAAGTATTCCCTCTCGATACAAGGTTTAGGCTAGCAAGGTTATTTGAAGCAAACTCAAGGACGAACGGTACAGCAAAACTCACATAAGAGACATATTGTAAACATTATAAGACTCTACACCGTCTTCCTTGTTGTTCAAAACTCGATACTAGAAATTATCTAGACCTTAGAGAGACCAAATATGCAAACCAAATTTTAGCAAGCTCTATGTATTTCTTCATTAATGGGTGCAAAGCATATGATGCAAGAGCTTAAACATGAGCACAACAATTGCCAAGTATCACATTATCCAAGACATTTTACCAATTACTACATGTAGCATTTTCCAATTCCAACCATATAACAATTTAACGAAGAGGAAACTTCGCCATGAATATTATGAGCTAAGAACACATGTGTTCATACGAACCAGCGGAGCGTGTCTCTCTCCCACACAAGGATGAACTTATTCAGAGAACTAAGATAACAAAACAAAAACAAAAATAAAAGCACACAGACGCTCCAAGTAAAATACATAGGATGTGATGGAATAAAAATATAGTTTCACTAGAAGAAACCTGATAAGTTGTCGATGAAGAAGGGGATGCCTTGGGCATCCCCAAGCTTAGATGCTTGAGTCTTCTTAAAATATGCAGGGATGAACCACGGGCATCCCCAAGCTTAGACCTTTCACTCTTCTCGATCACATTATATCACCCTCTTCTATTGACCCTTGAAAACTTCCTTCACACCAAACTTCAAGCAAACTCATTAGAGGGTTAGTGCATAATCAAAAAATTCACATGTTCAGAGGTGACACAATCATTCTTAACACTTCTGGACATTGCACAAAACTTCTGAAAGTTAATGGAACAAAGAAACTCATTCAACTTAACAAAAGCGGCAATGCGAAATAAAAGGCAGAATCTGTCAAAAACAGAACAGTCCGTAAAGACGAATTTTAAAATGGCACCAGACTTGCTCAAATGGAAAAACTCAAAACTAATGAAAGTTGCGTACATATCTGAGGATCACGCTCGTAAATTGGCAGATTTTTTCGAATTTTCTACAGAGAAATAGGCCCAGATTCGTGACAGACAGCAATGCTGTTTCTGCGCAGCAATCCCAAATATAACATCAACTTTGACATAGAAACTTTACTTGGCACAACAAAACACAAAACTAAGATAAGGAGAGGTTGCTACAGTAGTAAACAACTTCCAAGACACAAATATAAAACAAAGTACTGTAGCAAAATAACACATGGGTTATCTCCCAAGAAGTTCTTTCTTTATAGCCATTAAGATGGGCTCAGCAGTTTTAATGATGCACTCGCAAGAAATAGAAGTTGAAGCAAAAGAGAGCATCAAGAGGCAAATTAAAAACACATTTAAGTCTAACATGCTTCCTATGCATAGGAATCTTGTAAATAAACAAGTTCATGAAGAGCAAAGTAACAAGCATAGGAAGATAAAACAAGTGTAGCTTCAAAAATTTCAGCACATAGAGAGGTGTTTTAGTAACATGAAAATTTCTACAACCATATTTTCCTCTCTCATAATAACTTTCAGTAACAACATGAGCAAACTCAACAATATAACTATCACATAAAGCATTCTTATCATGAGTCTCATGCATAAAATAATTACTACTCCCAACATAAGCATAGTCATTCTTATTAATTGTAGTGGGAGCAAATTCAACAAAGTAGCTATCAAATATAGGAGGTATATTGTAATCATAATCAAATTTATCCTCCATAACAGGTGGTAACAAAAGACTACTATCATTATAATCATCATAAATAGGAGGCAAAGTATCATCAAAGTAAATTTCCTCCTCATTGCCGGGGGACTAAAAATATCATGCTCATCAAAGCCAGCTTCCCCAAGCTTAGAATTTTCCATAGCATTAGCAACAATGGTGTTCAAAGCATTCATAGTAATAACATTCCCATTAGCATGCATATAAAGTTCCATGGGTTTCTTAATTCTTTCTTCAAACACATCATGTCCTAATTCAAGATAAAGTTCATAAAGATCTCTCATATTTTTGTTGTTTTCCATTATGCCTAACTAGTGTAAACAAGAAACCAAATGTCGCAATTGCAGAGTCTAAAGGAAATAGCTTCGAGTACTTACAACGGCGCCGGGAAATAGCTTAGTAGCCGAGATCCGGAGTGTGAGTACCTTTTACCTTTCCTCCCGGCAACGGCGCCAGAAAAGTGCTTGATGCTGTCCAGGACTGGCGCGGGGTTGACGAGGGAGGAAATCCCTTTGTGTAGCTTTCGGTCCCCCAACGGCGCGAAAATTGCTTGATGTCACGTTCCCCCTCCTTTCCTGTAGGCAGTGTTGGGCCTCCAAGTGCGGAGGTTTGTAGAACAAGCAAGTTTCCCTTAAGTGGATCACCCAAGGTTTATCGAACTCAGGGAGGAGGTCAAAGATATCCCTCTCATGCAACCCTGCAACCACAAAGCAAGAAGTCTCTTGTGTCCCCAACACACCTAATAGGTGCACTAGTTCGGCGAAGAGATAGTGAAATACAGGTGGTATGAATATGTATGAGCAGTAGCAACGGTGCCAGAAAATAGCTTGCTGGCGTGTAGTTGATGGTGGTAGTATTGCGCATGTGCGAGTAAAACAGTAAACAAGCAGTAGTAACTCAGCAGTATTTGGGAACAAGGCCTAGGGATTACACTTTCACTAGTGGACACTCTCAACATTGATCACATAACAGAATAGATAAATGCATACTCTACACTTTTGTTGGATGATGAACACATTGCGTAGGATTACACGAACCCTCAATGCCGGAGTTAACAAGCTCCACAATAATGCTCATGTTTAAGTAACCTTAAGTGTAAGATAGATCAAAACGACTAAACCAAGTACTAACATAGCATGCACACTGTCACCTTCATGCATATGTAGGAGGAATAGATCACATCAATATTATCATAGCAATAGTTAACTTCGCAATCTACAAGAGATCATGATCATAGCATAAACCAAGTACTAACACGGTGCACGCCTGTCACCTTTACACACGTGCAGGAGGAATAGAACTACTTTAATAACTTTGCTAGAGTAGCACATAGATAGTAGTGATACAAAACTCATATGAATCTCAATCATGTAAGGCAGCTCATGAGATCATTGTATTGAAGTACATAGGAGAGAGATTAACCACATAGCTACCGGTACAGCCCCGAGCCTCGATGGAAAACTACTCCCTCCTCATGGGAGCAGCAGCGGTGATGAAGATGGCGGTGGAGATGGCAGCGGTGCCGATGGAGGAGCCTTCCGGGGCACTTCCCCGCTCCGGCGGGTGCCGGACAGAGACTCTGTCCCCGGATCTTGGCGTCGCGATGACGGCGGCTGGAACTTTTCTCGTATCGTGGCTTCCTCCGTAAGGGTTTTCGATGCGGGGCTTTATATAGGCGAAGAGGCGGCGGGGAGGGCTGACGAGGCGGCGACACCATAGGGGCGCGGGCCACCCCCGAGCCGCCGGCCTATGGTCTGGTGCCCCCCCTCTGGTCCTTCCGGGTGTTGGAAGCTTCGTGGAAAAATAGGAACCTGGGCGTTGATTTCGTCCAATTCCGAGAATATTTCGTTACTAGGATTTCTGAAACCAAAAACAGCAGAAACGGGATGCGGCACTTCGGCATCTTGTTAATAGGTTAGTTCCAGAAAATGCACGAATATGACATAAAGTGTGCATAAAACATGTAGGTATCATCAATAAAGTAGCATGGAACATAAGAAATCATCGATACGTTGGAGACGTATCAGCCGGCCACTTCAATGGGGCGGCCAGCTTGTGGTCTTGGGGTCGCCGGCCCCCTCCCTTGGCCCCTCATTATATAGGTGGATCCCCAAGAGTTAGTCTCCAAGTCTTCGAATAAGACCCGAACGAAAAACCTTCCATATGGTGGGGAAACCTAGCCAAACTAGGAGTCCCACTAGAGGTGGGGTTTCCACCTCCCATATGGGGGGGTGGCCGGCCCCCTAAGGGGGAGTCCACTTGGGACTCCTCCCCCACTAGGGTTGGCCGGCCATGGAGGTGGAGTCCCATGTGGACTCCACCTTCCTTGGTGGTTTCTTCCGGACTTTTCTAGAACCTTCTAGAACCTTCCATAGAACCTTCCGAATCATTTTCAAACACATAAAATGACATCCTATATATGAATCTTATTCTCCGGACCATTCCGGAACTCCTCGTGATGTCCGGGATCTCATCCGGGACTCCGAACAAATATTCGAACTCCATTCCATATTCAAGTTCTACCATTTCAACATCCAACTTTAAGTGTGTCACCCTACGGTTCGCGAACTATGCGGACATGGTTGAGTACTCACTCCGACCAATAACCAATAGCGGGATCTGGAGATCCATAATGGCTCCCACATATTCAACGATGACTTTAGTGATCGAATGAACCATTCACATACGATACCAATTCCCTTTGTCACGCGATATTTTACTTGTCCGAGGTTTGATCATCGGTATCACACTATACCTTGTTCAACCTCGTCTCTTGACAAGTACTCTTTACTCGTACCGTGGTATGTGGTCTCTTATGAACTTATTCATATGCTTGCAAGACATTAGACGACATTCCACCGAGAGGGCCCAGAGTATATCTATCCGTCATCGGGATGGACAAATCCCACTATTGATCCATATGCCTCAACTCATACTTTCCGGATACTTAATCCCACCTTTATAACCACCCATTTACGCGGTGGCGTTTGATGTAATCAAAGTATCTTTCCGGTATAAGTGATTTACATGATCTCATGGTCATAAGGACTAGGTAACTATGTAATAAAAGCTTATAGCAAATAACTTAATGACGTGATCTTATGCTACGCTTAATTGGGTGTGTCCATTACATCATTCATACAATGATATAACCTTGTTATTAATAACATCCAATGTTCATGATTATGAAACTAATCATCTATTAATCAACAAGCTAGTTAAGAGGCTTACTAGGGACTCTTTGTTTGTTTACATATCACACATGTATCAATGTTTCGGTTAATACAATTATAGCATGGTATATAAACATTTATCATAAACATAAAGATATATAATAACCACTTTTATTATTGCCTCTTGGGCATATCTCCAACAGTCTCCCACTTGCACTAGAGTCAATAATCTAGATTACATTGTCAAGTACCTAACACCCATGGCATTCTGGTGTTGGTCATGCTTTGCCCTAGGGAGAGCTTTAGTCAACGGATCTGCTACATTCAGATCAGTGTGTACTTTGCAAATCTTTACTTCTCCATCTTCGATGTACTCGCGAATCGAATGATAACGCAGCTTGATATGCTTCAGCCTCTTGTGTGACCTTGGTTCTTGTGCATTGGCGATGGCACCCATGTTGTCACAATAGATGACTAGTGGGTCCAATGCACTAGGAACCACACCGAGCTCTACAATGAACCTCTTCATCCATACCGCTTCTGATGAAGCCTCTGAAGCCGCTATGTACTCCGATTCTGTTGAGGATTTCGCCACCGTGCACTGCTTCGAGCTTGCCCAGCTTACTGCAGCACCATTCAATATAAACACGTACCCAGATTGTGACTTAGAGTCATCAGGATCAGTGTTCCAACTTGCATCGGTGTAACTTGTTACAACGAGCTCTTGGTCACCTCCATAACAAAGAAACATATCCTTAGTTCTTTTCAAGTACTTCAGGATATTCTTGACCGCTGTCCAGTGTTCCATTCCTGGATCACTTTGATATCTGCTAGTCAAACTAACAGCATGTGCTATATCCGGTCTTGTACATAGCATGGCATACATGATAGAGCCTACTGCCGAGGCATAGGGGATCTGACTCATCCTTTCTCTTTCTTCTGCCGTAGCCGGTCCTTGAGTCTTACTCAAGACCTTGCCTGGTAACATAGGTAAGAATCCTTTCTTACTTTCGTCCATTCTAAACTTCTTTAGAATCTTGTCCAGGTATGTACTCTGTGATAGCCCTATTAGACGTCTTGATCTATCTCTATAAATCTTGATGCCTAATATGTATGATGCTTCACCAAGGTCTTTCATTGAAAAACTATTATTCAAATAACCCTTTACACTGCTTAATAGTTCTATATCATTCCCAATCAATAATATGTCATCTACATATAATATCAGGAATGCTACAGAGCTCCCACTCACTTTCTTGTAAATACAGGCCTCTCCATGACACTGTATAAACCCGAAGTCTTTGATCACCTTATCAAAACGTTGGTTCCAACTTCTCGATGCTTGCTTCAGTCCATAGATTGAACGCTGAAGTTTGCATACTTTGTCAGCATTTTTAGGATCGACAAAACCTTTGGGTTGTACCATATACAACTCTTCCTCAATGTCTCCATTAAGGAACGCCGTTTTGACATCCATCTGCCAAATCTCATAATCGAAAAATGCAGCTATTGCTAACAAAATCCTCACAGATTTTAGCTTCGCTACAGGTGAGAAAGTCTCATCGTAGTCAACACCTTGAATTTGTCGGAAACCCTTTGCGACAAGTCGAGCTTTATAGACAGTAATATTACCATCAGCATCTGTTTTTCTTTTGAAGATCCATTTATTCTCGACAGCCTTGCGGCTATCAGGTAAGTCTACCAAAGTCCATACTTTGTTATCATACATGGATCCCATTTCGGATTTCATGGCTTCTTGCCATTTGTTGGAATCTGGGCTCATCATCGCTTCTTCATACGTCGCAGGGTCTTCATCATTGTTATCCACAATCATGACATTTAGACAAGGATCATACCAATCTGGAGTGGCACGATCCCTTGTCGATCTGCGAGGTTCAGTAGCTGTCTCATTTGAAGTTTCATGATCATTATCATTAGCTTCCTCTGTTGCCGGTGTAGGTGGTACAGGAACATTTTCCGGTACTGCGCTACTCTGATCAACGAGTAGAGATTCTTCAATCTCATCGAGTTCTACTTTTCTTCCAGTCACTTCTTTAGTGAGAAATTCTTTCTCAAGAAAGGTTCCGTTCTTAGCAACAAAGATCTTGCCTTCGGATCTGTGATAGAAAGTGTACCCTATAGTTTCCTTAGGGTATCCTATGAAGACGCATTTCTCCGCTTTGGGTTCTAGCTTGTCCGGTTGTAACTTTTTTACATAGGCTTCGCAACCCCAAACTTTTAGGAACGACAACTTAGGTTTCTTATTAAACCATAATTCATACGGTGTCGTTTCAACGGATTTTGATGGTGCTCTATTTAAAGTGAATGCGGCTGTCTCTAATGCATAACTCCAAAATGATAAAGGTAAATCAGTAAGAGACATCATAGAACGAACCATATCTAAGAGAGTTCGATTACGACGTTCGGACACACCGTTTCGTTGTGGTGTTCCCGGTGGTGTCAATTGTGAAAGTATTCCGCATTTCTTTAAATGCATGCCAAACTCATAACTCAGATATTCACCTCCGCGATCAGATCGTAGAAATTTAATCTTCTTGTTACGTTGATTTTCTACTTCACTTTGGAATTCCTTAAACTTCTCGAAAGTTTCGGATTTATGTTTCATTAAATAGATATACCCATATCTACTCAAATCATCGTGAAGGTTAGAACATAACGATAACCACCGCGCGATGCTACACTCATTGGTCCACACACATCTGTATGTATGATTTCCAATAAGTCAGTAGCTCGCTCCATCATACCCGAGAATGGAGTCTTAGTCATTTTTCCCATCAGACATGCTTCGCATCTATCAAGTGACTCAAAGTCAAGTGATTCAAGTAATCCATCGGTATGGAGTTTCTTCATGCGTTTCACTCCAATATGACCAAGACGACAGTGCCACATATAAGTAGAATTATCATTCAATTTAATTCGCTTAGCGTCAATGTTATGTATATGTGTATCACTACTATCGAGATCTAACAGAAATAAGCCATTCTTTTCAGGTGCTCGACCATAAAAGATATTATTCATAAAAATAGAACAACCATTATTCTCAGACTTGAATGAATAACCGTCTTGCATTAAACAAGATCCAGATATAATGTTCATGCTTAACGCGGGTACAAAATAACAATTATTTAGGCTTAAAACTAATCCCGAAGGTAGATGTAGAGGAAGTGTGCCGACAGCGATCACATCGACTTTGGATCCATTTCCAACGCGCATCGTCACTTCATCCTTCAGTAGTCTTCGTTTATTCTTTAGTTCCTGTTTCGAGTTACAAATATGAGCAACCGAACCAGTATCAAATACCCAGGTACTAGTACGAGAACCAGTGAGATAAACATCTATAACATGTATATCAGATATACCTTCTTTCTTCTTCTTGACAAGGCCGCTCTTCAGATCCGCCAAATACTTGGAGCAATTACGCTTCCAGTGTCCCTTCTCCTTGCAGTAATAGCACTCAGCATCAGGCTTAGGGCCAGACTTAGGTTTCACAGGAGGCGTGGCAGCTTTCTTGCCACTCTTCTTGTTCTTGCCTTTAGACTTGCCCTGTTTCTTGAAGCTGGTGGTCTTGTTGACCATCAACACTTGGTGCTCTTTCTTAATTTCAATCTCAGCAGATTTTAGCATGGCAAAGAGTTCAGGTAACTCTTTGTTCATGTTCTGCATATTGTAATTCATCACAAAGTTCTTATAACTAGGTGGCAGTGATTGAAGGACACGATTAATCCCCAGTCTGTTAGGAATCACTATTCCCAAGTCACTGAGTTTCTTCGCATGCCCGGTCATGGCGAGCATGTGCTCACTAACGGAGCTGCCTTCTTCCATCATGCAGCTGAAGAAGTGTTTCGATGCTTCATAGCATTCCACGGCCGCATGAGTCTCAAAGATAGTCTTTAACTCATTGATTAACTCATGTGGATCGTGGTGCTCAAAACGTTTTTGAAGATCGGCTTCCAGACTGCACAGGATGGCACACTGAACTTGAGAGTACCGAGTTTTCCGAGTCGCGTAAACATTCTTTACTTCATCGGTTTCAGTTTCTGCAGGAGGGTCACCTAGCGGTGCATCAAGCACATATTGCAGGTTTCCGCCATTGAGGAAGATCCTCACATGACGGAACCAGTCGGTGAAGTTGCTACCGTTGCTCTTAAGCTTTTCTTTCTCTAGGAACTGGTTAAAATTGATTGGGGACGCCATATCTACAACATATTTGCAATAGTTTAGACTAATGTTTATGACAAATTGAGTTCAAATTTTAATTTAACAAAATTAAAAACTAGGTGAACTCCCACTCAAAACAATATCCCTCGCATTGTCTTAGTGATCACACGAACCAAATCCATCACACCTATGCCCGATCATCACGAGACAAGATGTAATTTCAATGGCGAACACTCAAAGTGTTCATCATATCAATCATATGATTCATGCTCTACCTTTCGGTATCACGTGTTTTAAGTCCAGATGCCTATTATGCCATTCATCGCAATCCCAGGAATATTGTTTTTGCGAGACATAATAGATTGATATCACAACACATCATTCATTACAACACATAATTGTCTTACATAGAGGGATCACATGATCCAGTCTTAATACATCATAGTGGATCTAGAGATCCTATTACAAAACACATAGCGGAAGCGAAGTAACGGTTGCGGTCCATCTATTCCACAGGCAACTGTTGACGTCAGGAGCGATCCTAGTTGTCGTAGACGTCCTGCTGTCCATCTTCCTCGTACTGCTGTTCTCCTTCATAGTCTGGCCATTTGAATAGCCAGGGACAAAGCCATGAGTACTTTAAAGTACTCGCAAACTAATACTG
Organism: Lolium multiflorum; assembly: GCA_030979885.1. Taxonomy (NCBI): domain Eukaryota; kingdom Viridiplantae; phylum Streptophyta; class Magnoliopsida; order Poales; family Poaceae; genus Lolium; species Lolium multiflorum. Next base: position 100,292,724 of record CM061750.1, on the reverse strand, counting down.
ATGTAAGCACTATCAACTATAGTAAGGGGGATGCTAAGCTCTAGGTTTATTTGCATAAAGCCAAGTTTATTTCATAAACATTTAGTAAAGATGCTTGAATCGCTAGACTAACTCAAGGGGGAACATTAGTGTCATTCCCACAACTCTGTTGTGATTCAAGTCAAAGTCACCAGTTCAGGTTCAAAACACAAGTCACCCTTCACATGTCACATTTTTGAAAATGGTCTGATGACGGAACAGTATGGCCTTTCCAATCGTCCGTAACCGTGGACACGGCTATTCGAATAGTTCTACACTCTGCAGAGGTCGTACACTTGTGCCACAACATTTGCAATAATCCGTCAGGGTTAACTGGCCCTGATTTATCACACTCCGTGTGCGGACTACCAACCATAACCTTTCACTTACATACCCTAGTATAGGCACCTCTCCCCATGAGCTTGGCCTCCCGGTGAAAACCAACTGTTAACCCGGGAACTGCACAGGGCTTGGGCCGGACAATTCACCTCATTCACGTCATATCACATCATTTCTTTTGTAGAGGCAGCCCTCGGCATAACCCCGATGACGCTTGTTTAGAGGGAACCCATACTAAAGCACATAAATTTCTAGTTAAGCCCTTACCCATATCGGGTATTGTGGGGGTACTTTCAAAATTGGAATGGTATCGCATCCGAACCCAACCATCAGTTTTTGTAAAATTCACCAAGTCATTCACAAGTCACATTCACCTTCAAAATCTTTCAATAGAATGACTCATCATTCCAAGGTTTTCAAAGTCATTTCATTTCACAAGTTCCCATCTAGAGTAGTCAATTTTATTTGTTAGCACTAGCAACTAATCATGAGGGGTGCTATCTAGCTTTCATTGCTCTAGGCTAAATTTGCTGATCTTGTTCTACTCTAGACCAAGTGAATCATGAACCAAAAGTAAACTTTGATAAACCAAAAACATTAAAGCTTGTAAGGTAAAACTTGGGTTGGGATCATTAAGCATAAAGTAAAAAGTGGTGGTGCCTTGCTCTGGTAGAGCTTTGCACTTAGCAATAATATTAGCTTGCAAGAGTATAGCTTGTTTTGGGGTTAGCTTGCATTAATAATAGCTTGCCTTGGTTGGAGTATTGATCAAAGTTCTCTTCCTCTTCAAAGTAGTCCTCCTCCTCCTCGGTGTACTCCTCGGTACTAGCGTCTAAATACGAGTACAATACACACAATTACCACACAAAGCCTAAGTACTAAACTAAGCACACACATAAATCACTCCTACTAAGCTATCAATCAACATGCTTATTAGGTGAGTGGATTTCATTTTATTCTTAAGAAAAATAATTTCCTCTCATTATAAATATTAATTAGAGTTTCTATTTATTTCTTGAGGAAAATAATTTCCTCTCATTGAATATTATTAAGATTTAATTTCCTCCATTAATGTCATATGACCTAGGTTGACCCAAGTCAACCTCTTCATAAGTATTAATTGGGAAGTGATTTAAATGAGGTACACTACCTCATGCCTTTTTAATACTCATGATTAATGATTTAATATCCTCAACTAATTTAATATGAGTTTAAAGTTGACCATAGTCTATACCCCATATTAACTTAGTTGAGGCAAGATTTAAATGAGACCACTACATCTCATAAGATTTAATAAGTAGCCTTGAATAATTTTAAATACTACTATGAAAATGATTGAATATTTTTAAATAAGAACCTATGGATTATTACTACATGTGTCATTAATTCTCATTGAATCCCTTGGAGTAAGTATTTAAATGAGAGGCTACACCTCATATAGTTTAATACCACATACTAATGATTTAAATGAGGTGTAGCACCTCATACCATTTAATTCTAACATGGTAAGGATCTAATATTATCAACAATTCATATGAGACCTAAATGACCAGAGTCTCTAGCTTATTTTGAATTGTTCATGACAAGATTTAAATGAGAGAAATATTCCCATAAGATTTATTAATAGTTTTGGACAATATCTTTGACTAGAAATAGCCATAAAGTCCCTTAATTAAACTAGGCCATGATCATTCAAGGTAAGCATGGCATATTTTTGCAGAAACAATTAGTGTAAGTGAAATGTGAATTATAGGAGGTGGAATCAACTCAAAAGCATTTTTGGTTGATTTTTAATAATTATTTTGAGTCACAAAAGTCCCTGACTTGTTTATTTTGTCACATTATTTTTATAATAGATCTAGGGTTGGGACCAGTGTAGTTGTTTAGAGAATTTCATAAGCTTTCCAATTATATAAAATTTATAAAAATTGACCGAGTAGATTTGTAGCTATTAATTATTTAGTAAAGCATCTGAGAGCAATTAACTAAAAAAGAAAATAAACAAAGTTTGAATTCAAACGCGGCGGGAAACGAGATGGGCCGGCCCAGCATGCGGCCTGGTCCGCGCTGCATGGCGCATGCACGTCACGCGCGGACGGAGCACGCGGCGCGTCGGATCGAGATCCGACGGCGCTGGGCCGTCGTGTTCCGCCCGACACCGCCGGCTTGCGGCGGCGCTAGCGCTCACCTCCGGGCACGGATCACGGCGGCGTTGAGTGCGTTGGACAGGGCTTTGCAAGGGCTTCAAGATGGTATAGGGCTCGGTGGCTATGGTGGCGAGAAATGGCGCGGCCTTGAGTGATGCCGCCGGCGAGCTTCTTGCTCCGGTGAGCTGTAATGAGGGGAGAGGGAGGTGCTAGGGGAGTGAGAGGTGAGCTGCTGGGTGGTGTGTGAAGTCCAGAGGCGCGGGGGGGTTTTTATAGCGGCTGGAGGCGCGGGGCGCGACGGGACCGGCATGGTGGCGACGTCACGGTGCACGGCGGGCACGGGCGTCTCCGGCACTGCTGCTGCGTCAGGAGGGAGGTACGGGGTAGGTGATGACGCGCGCGGAGTGGCGAGGCTGTTGGCGTCAGGTGCAGGGCGCGCGACGTCGATGCCGACGTCGGCGTCCTCTCGGGGCGTCGCGTCATGGCGTCGTCCAGGGGCGTGGGCAGGTCAACGGCATGTCTGGCAGTGGTGCGGGACCAAGGGAGAGCTGGTGGCGCAGGGTGACGTGTTGGATTGCAGCGAGCACGCGGGAACGAGGTCGTGTCCACGGGTGGTGACCAGGGGACATGGCACGGGTCGTTTTGGTCGACTTCGTGCTCTCCTCGACCAAGGGCCGTGTCTGGCAGGTGTAGAAAGTCGAGGGACAGGTGAGTGACAAGGTGAGAGAGAGGAACAAGGGGCCAGGGCAGGGGTGACATGGGGGTGACCATGTGAGTGGCATGGTGAGAGCATTGGGTGTGTGTGGTGTTTTGTCTCTGGTCCTTGGTGCTTGTCCTGGTTAAGTGAGGTGGGGGCATGGTACTAGACATGATGAGCATGGTTGGATTTGACCAGAGGAAGAGTGAGCATGTGCAAGTGTCATGCATGCATGGCATGCCCTTGTTCTACAATATTTTGCACAAAGCAAGGTGTCTCTGGTACTGCAATGATGCAAGAGGGGTAGGAGAGGACTCAAGGTGACATAGGTTTGATAGTTGGGGCAAAAATCTGATGGTTAATAGCATGTAGGGAGTTGGTAGAACTATGCACACAAGGTGTTTGTGTTAATGGCCGAAAGAGAAAAGTTTTGGAATTTTTCAGAAATATTTGGTGGAGTTGATTTAAATAATGTTTAGAGCACAATGGTGGTGGTGGTGCTCAAAATGAAGTTGATTTGTGAAATTTCAAAATTGGGGTTATCTTCACATAGTTTCAAAGTCTCCACTTGTCACTCTCATACTGGTCAACCTAGTCAACTCTGACCTTGGTGGTCAACATGAAAGTTGCTCACCTTGACATGGTCTTGGATGACCTAGCTTTGGTTTAGCAAGTTTAGTTTAAGAAAAGAGAAAACCAGAGGGGTAAAGTAGTGAAGAAAATATTTTGGTGACATATGACCATTATCATATGTGTGAAGATTTTGAGATTTCCTTTGGTTTGATTTTGGTTTCATTGATGCAATTGTGTTAGTTTATCATATTTAGGTATTCTACAAGCAAGAGAGCAAGCAATTATGGCCTAGAGTGAAGATTTGGAATTTGGCATAATGTGTATGTGAGTGAAATTGGGATTTTCTCCCTATTTAATTTCTCTCCATTTAATTTGACTTTTGTTGAATCTAAGGTGATTCTTATTAGTTTAGAAACATCTCCCAACCATTGAATCCATTTAAAATTGTCTTGTTCAAAGATTTGCAAAAATGGCATATCCACATATGTGTATTGGGAAATCTTCTTATTTCCAATTTGATTTGGTTTTTCTTGATCTCATTGATGTGGTTGAGGTTGAATATGATATAAGAAAACAATCCAAGCAATGGAAACAAGTTTGGTGGTCTTTGGCTCAAATTTGTATTTTTGGCCATATGCACATATGTGCATTTCATATTTTTATTTCCATTTCTTTATTTATGATCAAAGGTCAGGGTTTAGGGTTTATTTAATGTTATATTGGGTTTGGTAAAGTTTTCAAACCATTTGTGCAAGGTAGGGGTGTTTAGGTCAAGTTTTGGAAAAATGGCTATGTGCCACATATGCTCCTATGCATAGGTTTGATTTCTTTTTATTTTCTTTGGTTTCAACTTGGAATTGGTTTGAGAAGTACTAGGTAAGGTTTATGAAGGTTTTCCAATCCTCTATATAAAGTGGAAAGGTCTAGGGTAAAGTTGTATAAAAATAGCCATAGGCACATATGTCCTTTTTCTTATTTAATTCCTTTTATTTCATTTTAACTAGGATGGTGAAAAGAGGGGTGAGGTTTGGGTTTTTGTGGAGTATCACAATGGTTTACCACTATTTTGAAAAGTAATAATGGCATTAGTCAATATTTGCATGCTAGGGTTATATGCCCACATATTTTATTTTATTTTAGTTACTTCTTATTTGATATTATTTTATTGTGAGAAGATTAGGGTTTAGGGTTTTGGAATTAGGTTCAATGCAATAAATAAACAATCAGGGCAATATCACAACATATAAGCATGCTTACTAGGTACCAAACTGAATTTAATAAAAGTTTTTGTTGGTTCTCATTTTTGGAAAAAGGAAATTCATTGTCTCTTTGTTTTAAATTTTTGGGATGTTACAAACCCTTCCCCCTTAAACAAATCTCGTCCCGAGATTTTAAGAAAAGTTAGGTTCCTAAGAGAGATTGAGAATTTTTGATTAACAGGAAGACATACTTGGCATGGCCTGAGGTGCTTCCTGTGCTTCTGCTGCATTCATGTGGTAGAGGCGGCCGTTATTGTTGTTCTGGTTCTTTCTACCTGCGAAGCGGCGTTGTTGCTGGGCAGGTGCAGCAGTGTTGGCGGCAATCCTGGCAAGCTTCTTGGGGCACTCATTGGAGTAGTGACCCACAACTCCACATTCGTAGCAGTTTATGGTGGACTTGTCTTTGGGGTTGAGGGGAACAGTGTTGCTTCCAGTCTTTGGGGCATTATTGGGGTTGTCATTGTTACTATTGGGGTGGTTGTTGGTGTTGTTGGGGTTGCTGTTGTTGTTTTTGCTGTGGTTGTTGTGGTTGCCTCCGGGCTTCGGGGGTCCTCCGTTGTTGTTGGTGTAGTTGGGGCGATAATTCTGAGCAGGGGGCTTGTTGTGTCTTGGGGTGAATCCTCCAGAGGAGTTGTTGCGGTACTTCTGGGCATGGTGGGGTCCATTCTGGTTCATCATCCGGCGTTTGCGGTTTTCATTTGCCTGATGCAGCTTTCCTTCCATCTGGATGGCTGAGTCCACTAGGGCTTCGAGGTCAGCGAACGGAATGTTCACTAACACAGTTTGCATCTCGTCATGCAGTCCATTCAGAAATCTTTCCTTTCTCTTCTCATTGGTGTCTGTCTCATCCGGGGCGTACCTTGACAGTGTAAGAAACTTGTCGCGGTATTCCACCACGGACATCCTTCCTTGTTTGAGTTCGCGGAACTCGTCTCTCATCTTCTTGATCAGTCCTTGGGGCACATGGTATTTACTAAACTTCAGCTTGAAGTCTTCCCAGTTCATCATTTGTCCAGCATTCATTGCGCGGGCACTTGTCCACCAGGCTCTTGCAGGTCCTGACAGGTAGTGGGTGGCAAACAGTACTTTTTCTGCGGCTTCTACTCCCGCAACTTCTAGGTTGTTCTCCATTGTCTGGAGCCAGTCATCTGCGTCAAGTGGCTCTTCGGTCTTACTAAACATCGGAGGGTTGGTGTTCTGAAAGTTCTTCAGCTTTGATCCTGGGTGATCATGGTTTCCATGGCCTTGATTGTTCTGAGCTATCTGTTGCAGTGCAGCTAAGTTGGCTTGTCGTTCAGCTCTCGTGGCTTCGCGATCTTCCATCATCATCTGGAGCATCTGCATCATTGCGTCTTGGTTGCGGTTTGGTGGGGCCATCTGAAGATTGAGATAGATGATAAGATAAGAGGGAAATTTCTATCGTTTATTTTAGTTAAAGTTCACAAAGTTTTCAAAAAATTGAGTAGTGTTGAGGGGGTAGAAACCAACAACACTTTTTCATTCATACCAAGCATCACACATTACAAAGCTAACACACCGTTGGTTTTAAGAACCATTCATTCGCTCTACGATACAAGGGGATCCTGATACAAACTCACACCTACGATAGTGCTTTAATAACTACTACTCTTCATTCTTCGTCTTCACTGTTGAGGTGCTTGGCTTAAGGGAGGGCGTTCTCCAAATCCCTGCGGGTTTTGTACAGCCTGAAGTCCTGGTGTGCTACATAGTGGTTCATCTCCGTGTGTGGTGGTATGGTCATCGATCTTCCCATGGAGTCATGTCTTGGGTAGTAGATGAAACGAGTGTTCTTGATCTTGTCCTTATTTTGTCCACACAGACGGGAAATTGCTTCTTGCATAGCTTTGTCTAGTCCTTCCTTCCAGGTGTTTCCCGTTACAGAAAACCATATGGTTTCCCATACCGGGGCTCCAAGCTTTCTTCCTAGATCAGCGGAAACTTCCCACCGGGGTGATCCTCCCAACTGATTATTGAAGGATGTTCCGAAGAATTCGGGGTACGGGTGTCCTAGATATTCCACTAGTTGCTTCAATTCCTTTTCGAACCTCAGTTCTCCTCCGTGACCAAGCTGATAGCATTCCCATTGGTATTCCATCTGTGAGCAATTAGGATAAGTAAGTTAGTGAAGTGAGCAAGTGTGCAAGATTTTATGTAGGATTACAAAGAAAGTAGAGTATGGATTTCTTTCTTTGAAAAAGATCTCAAGGATAAGAGTGAGAATAAGTTTTCATAAATATTCACTTTATTTGTTTTTGAAACTAAATTTTTCAGGACGTCCATTCTAACTAGGGTCTCCTAAGGTCAACAATGGCTCTGATACCAACTTGTCAACACCCGGATTTTTAAGTCCAGATGCCTATTATGCCATTCATCGCAATCCCAGGAATATTGTTTTTGCGAGACATAATAGATTGATATCACAACACATCATTCATTACAACACATAATTGTCTTACATAGAGGGATCACATGATCCAGTCTTAATACATCATAGTGGATCTAGAGATCCTATTACAAAACACATAGCGGAAGCGAAGTAACGGTTGCGGTCCATCTATTCCACAGGCAACTGTTGACGTCAGGAGCGATCCTAGTTGTCGTAGACGTCCTGCTGTCCATCTTCCTCGTACTGCTGTTCTCCTTCATAGTCTGGCCATTTGAATAGCCAGGGACAAAGCCATGAGTACTTTAAAGTACTCGCAAACTACTGATGTAAGCACTATCAACTATAGTAAGGGGGATGCTAAGCTCTAGGTTTATTTGCATAAAGCCAAGTTTATTTCATAAACATTTAGTAAAGATGCTTGAATCGCTAGACTAACTCAAGGGGGAACATTAGTGTCATTCCCACAACTCTGTTGTGATTCAAGTCAAAGTCACCAGTTCAGGTTCAAAACACAAGTCACCCTTCACATGTCACATTTTTGAAAATGGTCTGATGACGGAACAGTATGGCCTTTCCAATCGTCCGTAACCGTGGACACGGCTATTCGAATAGTTCTACACTCTGCAGAGGTCGTACACTTGTGCCACAACATTTGCAATAATCCGTCAGGGTTAACTGGCCCTGATTTATCACACTCCGTGTGCGGACTACCAACCATAACCTTTCACTTACATACCCTAGTATAGGCACCTCTCCCCATGAGCTTGGCCTCCCGGTGAAAACCAACTGTTAACCCGGGAACTGCACAGGGCTTGGGCCGGACAATTCACCTCATTCACGTCATATCACATCATTTCTTTTGTAGAGGCAGCCCTCGGCATAACCCCGATGACGCTTGTTTAGAGGGAACCCATACTAAAGCACATAAATTTCTAGTTAAGCCCTTACCCATATCGGGTATTGTGGGGGTACTTTCAAAATTGGAATGGTATCGCATCCGAACCCAACCATCAGTTTTTGTAAAATTCACCAAGTCATTCACAAGTCACATTCACCTTCAAAATCTTTCAATAGAATGACTCATCATTCCAAGGTTTTCAAAGTCATTTCATTTCACAAGTTCCCATCTAGAGTAGTCAATTTTATTTGTTAGCACTAGCAACTAATCATGAGGGGTGCTATCTAGCTTTCATTGCTCTAGGCTAAATTTGCTGATCTTGTTCTACTCTAGACCAAGTGAATCATGAACCAAAAGTAAACTTTGATAAACCAAAAACATTAAAGCTTGTAAGGTAAAACTTGGGTTGGGATCATTAAGCATAAAGTAAAAAGTGGTGGTGCCTTGCTCTGGTAGAGCTTTGCACTTAGCAATAATATTAGCTTGCAAGAGTATAGCTTGTTTTGGGGTTAGCTTGCATTAATAATAGCTTGCCTTGGTTGGAGTATTGATCAAAGTTCTCTTCCTCTTCAAAGTAGTCCTCCTCCTCCTCGGTGTACTCCTCGGTACTAGCGTCTAAATACGAGTACAATACACACAATTACCACACAAAGCCTAAGTACTAAACTAAGCACACACATAAATCACTCCTACTAAGCTATCAATCAACATGCTTATTAGGTGAGTGGATTTCATTTTATTCTTAAGAAAAATAATTTCCTCTCATTATAAATATTAATTAGAGTTTCTATTTATTTCTTGAGGAAAATAATTTCCTCTCATTGAATATTATTAAGATTTAATTTCCTCCATTAATGTCATATGACCTAGGTTGACCCAAGTCAACCTCTTCATAAGTATTAATTGGGAAGTGATTTAAATGAGGTACACTACCTCATGCCTTTTTTTAATACTCATGATTAATGATTTAATATCCTCAACTAATTTAATATGAGTTTAAAGTTGACCATAGTCTATACCCCATATTAACTTAGTTGAGGCAAGATTTAAATGAGACCACTACATCTCATAAGATTTAATAAGTAGCCTTGAATAATTTTAAATACTACTATGAAAATGATTGAATATTTTTAAATAAGAACCTATGGATTATTACTACATGTGTCATTAATTCTCATTGAATCCCTTGGAGTAAGTATTTAAATGAGAGGCTACACCTCATATAGTTTAATACCACATACTAATGATTTAAATGAGGTGTAGCACCTCATACCATTTAATTCTAACATGGTAAGGATCTAATATTATCAACAATTCATATGAGACCTAAATGACCAGAGTCTCTAGCTTATTTTGAATTGTTCATGACAAGATTTAAATGAGAGAAATATTCCCATAAGATTTATTAATAGTTTTGGACAATATCTTTGACTAGAAATAGCCATAAAGTCCTTTAATTAAACTAGGCCATGATCATTCAAGGTAAGCATGGCATATTTTTGCAGAAACAATTAGTGTAAGTGAAATGTGAATTATAGGAGTTGGAATCAACTCAAAAGCATTTTTGGTTGATTTTTAATAATTATTTTAAGTCACAAAAGTCCCTGACTTGTTTATTTTGTCACATTATTTTTATAATAGATCTAGGGTTGGGACCAGTGTAGTTGTTTAGAGAATTTCATAAGCTTTCCAATTATATAAAATTTATAAAAATTGACCGAGTAGATTTGTAGCTATTAATTATTTAGTAAAGCATCTGAGAGCAATTAACTAAAAAAGAAAATAAACAAAGTTTGAATTCAAACGCGGCGGGAAACGAGATGGGCCGGCCCAGCATGCGGCCTGGTCCGCGCTGCATGGCGCATGCACGTCACGCGCGGACGGAGCACGCGGCGCGTCGGATTGAGATCCGACGGCGCTGGGCCGTCGTGTTCCGCCCGACACCGCCGGCTTGCGGCGGCGCTAGCGCTCACCTCCGGGCACGGATCACGGCGGCGTTGAGTGCGTTGGACAGGGCTTTGCAAGGGCTTCAAGATGGTATAGGGCTCGGTGGCTATGGTGGCGAGAAATGGCGCGGCCTTGAGTGATGCCGCCGGCGAGCTTCTTGCTCCGGTGAGCTGTAATGAGGGAGAGAGGGAGGTGCTAGGGGGAGTGAGAGGTGAGCTGCTGGGTGGTGTGTGAAGTCCAGAGGCGCGGGGGGGTTTTATAGCGGCTGGAGGCGCGGGGCGCGACGGGACCGGCATGGTGGCGACGTCACGGTGCACGGCGGGCACGGGCGTCTCCGGCACTGCTGCTGCGTCAGGAGGGAGGTACGGGGTAGGTGATGACGCGCGCGGAGTGGCGAGGCTGTTGGCGTCAGGTGCAGGGCGCGCGACGTCGATGCCGACGTCGGCGTCCTCTCGGGGCGTCGCGTCATGGCGTCGTCCAGGGGCGTGGGCAGGTCAACAGGCATGTCTGGCAGTGGTGCGGGACCAAGGGAGAGCTGGTGGCGCAGGGTGACGTGTTGGATTGCAGCGAGTACGCCGGAACGAGGTCGTGTCCACGGGTGGTGACCAGGGGACATGGCACGGGTCGTTTTGGTCGACTTCGTGCTCTCCTCGACCAAGGGCCGTGTCTGGCAGGTGTAGAAAGTCGAGGGACAGGTGAGTGACAAGGTGAGAGAGAGGAACAAGGGGCCAGGGCAGGGGTGACATGGGGGTGACCATGTGAGTGGCATGGTGAGAGCATTGGGTGTGTGTGGTGTTTTGTCTCTGGTCCTTGGTGCTTGTCCTGGTTAAGTGAGGTGGGGGCATGGTACTAGACATGATGAGCATGGTTGGATTTGACCAGAGGAAGAGTGAGCATGTGCAAGTGTCATGCATGCATGGCATGCCCTTGTTCTACAATATTTTGCACAAAGCAAGGTGTCTCTGGTACTGCAATGATGCAAGAGGGGTAGGAGAGGACTCAAGGTGACATAGGTTTGATAGTTGGGGCAAAAATCTGATGGTTAATAGCATGTAGGGAGTTGGTAGAACTATGCACACAAGGTGTTTGTGTTAATGGCCGAAAGAGAAAAGTTTTGGAATTTTTCAGAAATATTTGGTGGAGTTGATTTAAATAATGTTTAGAGCACAATGGTGGTGGTGGTGCTCAAAATGAAGTTGATTTGTGAAATTTCAAAATTGGGGTTATCTTCACATAGTTTCAAAGTCTCCACTTGTCACTCTCATACTGGTCAACCTAGTCAACTCTGACCTTGGTGGTCAACATGAAAGTTGCTCACCTTGACATGGTCTTGGATGACCTAGCTTTGGTTTAGCAAGTTTAGTTTAATAATAGAGAAAACCAGAGGGGTAAAGTAGTGAAGAAAATATTTTGGTGACATATGACCATTATCATATGTGTGAAGATTTTGAGCTTTCCTTTGGTTTGATTTTGGTTTCATTGATGCATTTGTGTTAGTTTATCATATTTAGGTATTCTACAAGCAAGAGAGCAAGCAATTATGGCCTAGAGTGAAGATTTGTAATTTGGCATAATGTGTATGTGAGTGAAATTGGGATTTTCTCCCTATTTAATTTCTCTCCATTTAATTTGACTTTTGTTGACTCTAAGGTGATTCTTATTAGTTTAGAAACATTTCCCAACCATTGAATCCATTTAAAAAGGTCTTGTTCAAAGATTTGCAAAAATGGCATATCCACATATGTGTATTGGGAAATCTTCTTATTTCCAATTTGATTTGGTTTTTCTTGATCTCATTGATGTGGTTGAGGTTGAATATGATATAAGAAAACAATCCAAGCAATGGAAACAAGTTTGGTGGTCTTTGGCTCAAATTTGTATTTTTGGCCATATGCACATATGTGCATTTCATGTTTTTATTTCCATTTCTTTATTTATGATCAAAGGTCAGGGTTTAGGGTTTATTTAATGTTATATTGGGTTTGGTAAAGTTTTCAAACCATTTGTGCAAGGTAGGGGTGTTTAGGTCAAGTTTTGGAAAAATGGCTATGTGCCACATATGCTCCTATGCATAGGTTTGATTTCTTTTTATTTTCTTTGGTTTCAACTTGGAATTGGTTTGAGAAGTACTAGGTAAGGTTTATGAAGGTTTTCCAATCCTCTATATAAAGTGGAAAGGTCTAGGGTAAAGTTGTATAAAAATAGCCATACGCACATATGTCCTTTTTCTTATTTAATTCCTTTTATTTCATTTTAACTAGGATGGTGAAAAGAGGGGTGAGGTTTGGGTTTTTGTGGAGTATCACAATGGTTTACCACTATTTTGAAAAGTAATAATGGCATTAGTCAATATTTGCATGCTAGGGTTATATGCCCACATATTTTATTTTATTTTAGTTACTTCTTATTTGATATTATTTTATTGTGAGAAGATTAGGGTTTAGGGTTTTGGAATTAGGTTCAATGCAATAAATAAACAATCAGGGCAATATCACAACATATAAGCATGCTTACTAGGTACCAAACTGAATTTAATAAAAGTTTTTGTTGGTTCTCATTTTTGGAAAAAGGAAATTCATTGTCTCTTTGTTTTAAATTTTTGGGATGTTACAGGTATCATGTGTTCCGAGACCATGTCTGTACATGCTAGGCTCGTCAAGGCCACCTTAGTATCCGCATGTGCAAAACTGACTTGCACCCGTTGTATGCACTTGTTGATTCTATCACACCCGATCATCACGAGATGCTTCGAAACGACAAGTCTTGGCAACGGTGCTACTAAGGATGAACACTTTATTATCTTGAAATTTTAGTGAGAGGGATCATCTTATAATGCTACCGTCGCGATCTAAGCAAAATAAGATGCATAAAAGGATTAACATCACATGCAGTTCATATGTGATATGATATGGCCCTTTTTGTCTTTGCGCCTTTGATCTTCATCTTCAAAGCACGGACATGATCTCCATCATCAACGGGCATGATCTCCATCATCGTCGGCGAAGCACCAAGGTCAATGGCGCCGTCTTCATGATCGTCCTCCATGTAGCAACTATTACAACTACTTTGAAATACTACTCAACATGAAATTTAAAGACAACCATAAGGCTCCTGCCGGTTGCCACAATACAATAATGATCATCTCATACATAGTCATCATCACATTATGGCCATATCACATCACCAAACCCTGCAAAAACAAGTTAGACGTTCTCTAATTTGGTTTGCATATTTTACGTGGTTTAGGGTTTTCGAGCAAGATCCAATCTACCTACGAACATCAACCACAACGTTGATACTAGTGTTGTCAATAGAAGAGTAAATTGAATCTTCACTATAGTAGGAGAGACAGACACCCGCAAAGCCACTTATGCAATACAAGTTGCATGTCAAGCGTGGAGCAAATCTCATGAACGCGGTCATGTAAAGTTAGCCCGAGCCGCTTCATCCCACTATGCCACAAAGATGCAAAGTACTCAAGCTAAAGATAACATAAGCATCAACGCCCACAAAACCATTGTGTTCTACTCGTGCAACCATCTATGCATAGACACGGCTCTGATACCACTGTAGGAGAACGTAGCATAGAAAACAAAAATTTTCCTACGGCGAACACGCAATCCAAGCCAAGATGCAATCTAGAAGACGGTAGCAACGAGGGGATTATCGAGTCTCACCCTTGAAGAGATTCCAAAGCCTACAAGATGAGGCTCTTGTTGCTGCGGTAGACGATCACTTGCCGCTTGCAAAAGCGCGTAGAAGATCTTGATCACGGCGCCACGAACGGGCAGCACCTCCGTACTCGGTCACACGTTCGGTTGTTGATGAAGACGACGTCCACCTCCCCGTTCCAGCGGGCAGCGGAAGTAGTAGCTCCTCTTGAATCCGACAGCACGACGGCGTGGTGTCGGTGGTGGTGATGAACTCCGGCGGAGCTTCGCTAAAGCTACGCGGGAGATATGGAGGAGAGGGGGCGGCTAGGGTTTGGGAGGGGGTGGCCGGCCACTTCAATGGGGCGGCCAGCTTGTGGTCTTGGGGTGGCCGGCCCCCTCCCTTGGCCCCTCATTATATAGGTGGATCCCCAAGAGTTAGTCTCCAAGTCTTCGAATAAGACCCGAACGAAAAACCTTCCATATGGTGGGGAAACCTAGCCAAACTAGGAGTCCCACTAGAGGTGGGGTTTCCACCTCCCATATGGGGGGGTGGCCGGCCCCCTAAGGGGGAGTCCACTTGGGACTCCTCCCCCACTAGGGTTGGCCGGCCATGGAGGTGGAGTCCCATGTGGACTCCACCTTCCTTGGTGGTTTCTTCCGGACTTTTCTAGAACCTTCTAGAACCTTCCATAGAACCTTCCGAATCATTTTCAAACACATAAAATGACATCCTATATATGAATCTTATTCTCCGGACCATTCCGGAACTCCTCGTGATGTCCGGGATCTCATCCGGGACTCCGAACAAATATTCGAACTCCATTCCATATTCAAGTTCTACCATTTCAACATCCAACTTTAAGTGTGTCACCCTACGGTTCGCGAACTATGCGGACATGGTTGAGTACTCACTCCGACCAATAACCAATAGCGGGATCTGGAGATCCATAATGGCTCCCACATATTCAACGATGACTTTAGTGATCGAATGAACCATTCACATACGATACCAATTCCCTTTGTCACGCGATATTTTACTTGTCCGAGGTTTGATCATCGGTATCACACTATACCTTGTTCAACCTCGTCTCTTGACAAGTACTCTTTACTCGTACCGTGGTATGTGGTCTCTTATGAACTTATTCATATGCTTGCAAGACATTAGACGACATTCCACCGAGAGGGCCCAGAGTATATCTATCCGTCATCGGGATGGACAAATCCCACTATTGATCCATATGCCTCAACTCATACTTTCCGGATACTTAATCCCACCTTTATAACCACCCATTTACGCAGTGGCGTTTGATGTAATCAAAGTATCTTTCCGGTATAAGTGATTTACATGATCTCATGGTCATAAGGACTAGGTAACTATGTAATAAAAGCTTATAGCAAATAACTTAATGACGTGATCTTATGCTACGCTTAATTGGGTGTGTCCATTACATCATTCATACAATGATATAACCTTGTTATTAATAACATCCAATGTTCATGATTATGAAACTAATCATCTATTAATCAACAAGCTAGTTAAGAGGCTTACTAGGGACTCTTTGTTTGTTTACATATCACACATGTATCAATGTTTCGGTTAATACAATTATAGCATGGTATATAAACATTTATCATAAACATAAAGATATATAATAACCACTTTTATTATTGCCTCTTGGGCATATCTCCAACAGTATTATCCTCCCGCTAAAATTATATATTTGAGAAGTAGCATAATGAATTTTAAGCAATTAGATACTGAACATGTTGCTCAAGCATGGGAGAGAATGAAATCTTTGGTAAAGAATTGCCCAACCCATGGACTGACTACTTGGATGATCATCCAAACCTTCTATGCAGGACTAAATTTTTCTTCGCGGAATTTATTGGATTCAGCTGCTGGAGGTACCTTTATGTCCATCACTTTGGGGGCGGCTACAAAGCTTCTTGATGATATGATGATAAATTACTCTGAATGGCACACGGAAAGAGCTCCACAAGGTAAGAAGGTAAATTCTGTTGAAGAAACCTCTTCCTTGAGTGATAAGATTGATGTGATTATGTCTATGCTTGTGAATGGTAGATCTAATGTTGATCCAAATAATGTTCCTTTAGCTTCATTGGTTGCTCAAGAAGAAAATGTTGATGTGAATTTCATTAAAAATAATAATTTCAACAACAATGCTTATAGGAACAATTCTGGTAATAACTATAGGCCATATCCTGCTAGTGGTAATGATTATGGTAATTCTTATGGTAGATATGAGGAAAAGATGCTAGAAATTGAAAGATCCACTAAAAACTTTATGCAATCACAATATGAGCAAAATCAATTGTTTACTAAAACTATGAATGAACAATCTACCTTGTTGAAAAATATAGGAAATCAACTTGAAAACTTGAATAGGGAGATTTCTGGTCTGCAAACTAAAATTTCAAATGCTGAAACCCGAATCTCATACATGTCCGCATCACAATCCTCTTTAATTAATAAAATGGCTGCTAAACCTGAGGATATTGATAATAAGATTACTACTACAGCAAATGCCATCCAAGTTAGAATTAATGAGAATATAATATTAATGGCTGAATTGCGTGCTAGGTGGGATAGAGAAGAAAATGAAAAACTAGCTAAAGAGAATAATGTAGCTAAAGTTTGGACTATTACCACCACTAGTAATGATAATGATTCACATGTTGCTGCACCTCCTACTATCAATGGTAAAATAATTGGTGTTGGCAATGTTTCTACTCCTAGTGCAAAGCGTACAAAACTGCCTGAAACTGCTGAAACTGCTTGTGATAAAACTGCTGAAATTTTTTCCAACCTTGGGGACAATGATCCCATTGCTGTAGCTCATAATGATTTAGATTTTGATGATTGCCACATCTCTGAAGTTATAAAGTTCTTACAAAAACTTGCTAGAAGTCCCAATGCTAGTGCTATAAATTTAGCCTTTACAAAACACATTACAAATGCTCTCATTAAAGCTCGGGAAGAGAAATTAAAACTTGAAGCTTCTATTCCTAGGAAGTTAGAAGATGGTTGGGAGCCCATCATTAAAATGAAATTCAATGACTTTGAATGTAATGCTTTATGTGATCTTGGTGCAAGTATTTCTGTTATGCCTAAAAAGATTTATGATATGCTTGACTTGCCACCATTGAAGAATTGTTATTTGGATGTTAATCTTGCCGATAATGTTAAAAAGAAACCTTTGGGGAGGATTGATAATGTGCACATTACGGTTAACAATAACCTTGTCCCCGTTGATTTTGTTGTCTTGGATATCGAATGCAATGCATCTTGTCCTATTGTGTTGGGAAGACCTTTTCTTCGAACCGTTGGTGCTGTTATTGATATGAAGGAAGGTAATATTAGATATCAATTTCCTCTCAAGAAAGGTATGGAACACTTCCCTAGAAATAGAATGAAGTTGCCTTTTGATTCTATTATTAGAACAAGTTATGATGTTGATGCTTCTACCCTTGATGTTACTTGATTTGCACTTTCTGCGCCTAGCTGAAAGGCGTTAAAGAAAAGCGCTTATGGGAGACAACCCATGTTTTTACTACAGCAATTTTTCTTTTGTTGAGTCTTGGAAGTTTTTTACTACTGTAGCAACCTCTCCTTATCATGTTTTTGTGCCAAGTAAAGTTTCTATGCTAAAGTTGATGTTATATTTGGGATCGCTGCGCAGAAACAGCATTGCTGTCTGTCACGAATTCTGGCATAAGTCTCTGTAAAAAATTCGAAAAAAATCTGCAAAATTACGAGCGTGATCCTCAGATATGTACGCAACTTTCATTAGTTTTGAGTTTTTCCATTTGAGCAAGTATAGTGCCCCTTTCAGGTTCGTCTTTACGGACTGTTCTGTTTTTGACAGATTCTGCCTTTTATTTCGCATTGCTGTATTTGCTATGTTGGATGAATTCCTTTGATCCATTAATGTCCAGTAGCTTTGTGCAATGTCCAGAAGTGTTAAGAATGATTGTGTCACCTCTGAATATGTGAATTTTTAATTGTGCACTAACCCTCTAATGAGTTTGCTTGAAGTTTGGTGTGAAGGAAGTTTTCAAGGGTCAAGAGAGGAGTATGATATACTATGATCAAGAGGAGTGAAAGCTCTAAGCTTGGGGATGCCCCGTGGTTCATCCCTGCATATTTTAAGAAGACTCAAGCGTCTAAGCTTGGGGATGCCCAAGGCATCCCCTTCTTCATCGACAACATCATCAGGTTCCTCCCCTGGAACTATATTTTTATTCAGTCACATCTTATGTACTTTGCTTGGAGCGTCGGTTTGTTTTGTTTTTGTTTTTGTTTGAATAAAATGGATCCTAGCATTCACTGTATGGGAGAGAGACACGCTCCGCTGTTGCATATGGACAAATATGTCCTTAGGCTTTACTCATAATGTTCAAGGCGAAGGTTGAAATTTCTTCGTTAAATTGTTATATGGTTGGAATCGGGAAATGCTACATGTAGTAATTCTAAAATGTCTTGGATAATGTGATACTTGGCAATTGTTGTGCTCATGTTTAAACTCTTGCATCATATACTTTGCACCCATTAATGAAGAAATACATAGAGCTTGCTAAAATTTGGTTTGCATATTTGGTCTCTCTAAGGTCTAGATAATTTTTAGTATTGAGTTTTGAACAACAAGGAAGACGGTGTAGAGTCTTATAATGTTTACAATATGTCTTTTATGTGAGTTTTGCTGCACCGGTTCATCCTTGAGTTTTCTTCAAATAACCTTGCTAGCCTAAACCTTGTATCGAGAGGGAATACTTCTCATGCATCCAAAATCCTTGAGCCAACCACCATGCCATTTGTGTCCACCATACCTACCTACTACATGGTATTTCTCCGCCATTCCAAAGTAAATTGCTTGAGTGCTACCTTTAAAATTCCATCATTCTCCTTTGCAATATATAGCTCATGGGACAAAATAGCCTTAAAAACTATTGTGGTATTGAATATGTACTTATGCACTTTATCTCTTATTAAGTTGCTTGTTGTGCGATAACCATGCTTCTGGGGACGCCATCAACTCTTTGTTGAATATCATGTGAGTTGCTATGCATGTCCGTCTTGTCTGAAGTAAGAGAGATCTACCACCTTAATGGTTAGAGCATGCATATTGTTAGAGAAGAACATTGGGCCGCTAACTAAAGCCATGAATCATGGTGGAAGTTTCAGTTTTGGACATATATTCTCAATCTCATATGAGAACACTAATTGTTGCCACATGCTTATGCATTAAAGAGGAGTCCATTATCTGTTGTCCATGTTGTCCCGGTATGGATGTCTAAGTTGAGAATAATCAAAAGCGAGAAATCCAAAATGCGAGCTTTCTCCTTAGACCTTTGTACAGGCGGCATGGAGGTACCCCTTTGTGACACTTGGTTAAAACATGTGTATTGCGATGATCCGGTAGTCCAAGCTAATTAGGACAAGGTGCGGGCACTATTAGTATACTATGCATGAGGCTTGCAACTTGTAAGATATAATTTACATAATACATATGCTTTATTACTACCGTTGACAAAATTGTTTCATGTTTTCAAAATAAAAGCTCTAGCACAAATATAGCAATCGATGCTTTCCTCTTTGAAGGACCTTTCTTTTACTTTTATTGTTGAGTCAGTTTACCTATCTCTCTCCACCTTAAGAAGCAAACACTTGTGTGAACTGTGCATTGATTCCTACATACTTGCATATTGCACTTGTTATATTACTTTACATTGACACTATCCATGAGATATACATGTTATAAGTTGAAAGCAACCGCTGAAACTTAATCTTCCTTTGTGTTGCTTCAATACCTCTACTTTGAATTATTGCTTTATGAGTTAACTCTTATGCAAGACTTATTGATGCTTGTCTTGAAGTACTATTCATGAAAAGTCTTTGCTTTATGATTCATTTGTTTACTCATGTCATTACCATTGTTTTGATCACTGCATTCATTACATATGCTTACAATAGTATGATCAAGGTTATGATGGCATGTCACTCAGAAATTATCCTTGTTATCGTTTACCTGGGGGACGAGAGAACTAAGCTTGGGGATGCTGATACGTCTCCGACGTATCGATAATTTCTTATGTTCCATGCTACATTATTGATGATATATACATGTTTTATACACATTATATGTCGTATTTACGCATTTTCCGGCACTAACCTATTAACAAGATGCCGAAGAGCCAGTTGTTGTTTTCTGCTATTTTTGGTTTCAGAAATCCTAGTAAGGAAATATTCTCGGAATTGGACGAAATCAACGCCCAGGGTCCTATTTTTGCACGAAGCTTCCAGAAGACCGGGGAAAGGAAGTGGGGCCACGAGGCGCCGCCACACTAGGGCGGCGTGGCCCAGGTCTTGGCCACGCGGCCCTAGCGTGTGGGGCCCTCGTGGCCCCCCGCTTGCCCTTCCTTAAAGTCTTCGTCGCAAACCCTCACCGAGAGCCACGATACGGAAAACCTTCCCGAGACGCCGCCGCCGCCAATCCCATCTCGGGGATTCGGAGATCGCCTCCGGCACCCTGCGAGGGGAATCATCTCCGGAGGACTCTTCATCGCCATGATCGCCTCCGGAGTGATGAGTGAGTAGTTCACCCCTGGGCTATGGGTCCATAGCAGTAGCTAGATGGTCGTCTTCTCCTAATTGTGCTTCATTGTTGGATCTTGTGAGCTGCCTAACATGATCAAGATCATCTATCTGTAATACTATATGTTGTGTTTGTCGGGATCCGATGGATAGAGAATACTATGTTATGGTGATTATCAATCTATTACCTATGTGTTGTTTATGATCTTGCATGCTCTCCGTTATTAGTAGAGGCTCTGGCCAAGTTTTTGCTCTTAACTCCAAGAGGGAGTATTTATGCTCGATAGTGGGTTCATGCCTCCATTAAATCTGGGACAGTGACAGAAAGTTCTAAGGTTGTGGATGTGCTGTTGCCACTAGGGATAAAACATTGATGCTATGTCTAAGGATGTAGTTGTTGATTACATTACGCACCATACTTAATGCAATTGTCTGCTTGCAACTTAATACTGGAAGGGGTTCGGATGATAACCTGAAGGTGGACTTCTTAGGCATAGATGCATGCTGGATGGCGGTCTATGTACTTTGTCGTAATGCCCTGATTAAATCTCACTATATTTATCATATCATGTATGTGCATTGTTATGCCCTCTTTATTTGTCAATTGCCCGACTGTAATTTGTTCACCCAACATGCTTTTATCTTATGGGAGAGACACCTCTAGTGAACTGTGGACCCCGGTCCTATTCTTTACATCGCATACAATCTACTGCAATTGTTCTTTACTGTTTTCTTTGCAAACAATCATCTTCCACACAATACGGTTAATCCTTTGTTACAGCAAGCCGGTGAGATTGACAACCTCACTGTTTCGTTGGGGCAAAGTACTTTGGTTGTGTTGTGCAGGTTCCACGTTGGCGCCGGAATCCCTGGTGTTGCGCCGCATCACATTTCGCCACCATCAACCTTCAACGTGCTTCTTGGCTCCTCTGGTTCGATTAAACCTTGGTTTCTTTGAGGGAAAACTTGCTTGTGCGCATCATACCTTCCTCTTGGGGTTCCCAACGGACGTGTACATCTACGCGCATCGGGCATCCCCAAGCTTAGACGCTTGAGTCTCCTTGAAATATGCAGGGAACCACAGGGGCATCCCCAAGCTTAGGCTTTTCACTCTTCTTGATCATATATCATCCTCCTCTCTTGACCCTTGAAAACTTCCTTCACACCAAACTTCTCATAAACTTCATTAGAGGGGTTAGTACTCAAAAAACTTTAATCCACCTTGGTCCTGTAGTGACACATTGCAAGAACTCAATAAAACATTAGCTACAGCTCTCCACGTCTAGAAAGCCTCACTTAAAGTCCACAAGAGACAATGCAAAAAACAGAGACAGAATCTGCCAAAACAGAACAGCCAGTAAACACGAATTTTAAAATGGTACTTCCGTTGCTCAAATCAGAAAACTCAAAACTAATGAAAGTTGCGTACATATCTGAGGATCACGCACGTAAATTGGCAGATTTTTCTGAGTTTCCTACAGAGAAATATGCCCAGATTCGTGACAGATAGAAATCTGTTTCTGCGCAGAAATCCAAATCTAGTATCAACCTTCTATTAGAGACTTCACTTGGCACAACAATGCAATAAAATAAAGATAAGGAGAGGTTTCTACAGTAGTAACAACTTCCAAGACACAACAAAACAGTAGCAAAATAAACACATGGGTTATCTCCCAAGAAGTGCTTTCTTTATAGCCATTAAGATGGGCTCAGCAATTTTAACGATGCTCTCGCGAGAAATAAGATTTGAAGCAAAAGAGAACATCAAGAAGCAAATTCAAAACACATTTAAGCCTAACCCACTTCCTATGCATAGGAATCTTGTACACAAATAAATTCATGAAGAACAAAGTGACAAGCATAAGAAGATAAAACAAGAGTAACTTCAAAATTTTCAGCATATAGAGAGGTGTTTTAGTACCATGCAAATTTCTACAACCATATTTTCCTCTCTCATAATAATTTTCAGTAGCTTCATGGATAAACTCAACAACATAACTATCACATAAAGCATGCTTTTCATGATTCACAAACACATAATTTTTATCAAGCTCAGAAATAATAGGATTAAAACTTTCAAACCCACTTTTATCAATAATATAACAAGATGATTGATCAATCTCAAAAGATATGGGACTCCTAGATAAAGTGTGGGACCTCGTGTCCCACCTAGTAGTACATATAGCCTTCGTCGTGAAACCCCCATAGAGCCACGATACGGAAAACTTTCAGAGACGCCGCCGTCGCGAATCCCATCTCGGGGGATTCAGGAGATCGCCTCCGGCACCCTGCCGGAGAGGGGAATCATCACCGGAGGGGCTCTACATCATCATGCCCGCCTCCGGATTGATGCGTGAGTAGTTCATCCTTGGACTATGGGTCCATAGCAGTAGCTAGATGGTTGTCTTCTCCGCTTGTGCTATCATTGTTTAGATCTTGTGAGCTGCCTAACATGATCAAGATCATCTATTTGTAATGCTACATGTTGTGTTTGGCGGGATCCGATGAATATAGAATATTATGTTAAGTTGATTATCAATCTATCATATATGTGTTGTTTATGTTCTTGCATGCTCTCCGTTGCTAGTAGAGGCTCTGGCCAAGTTGATACTTGTAACTCCAAGAGGGAGTATTTATGCTCGATAGTGGGTTCATGCCTCCATTTAATCTGGGACAGTGACAGAAAGTTCTAAGGTTGTGGATGTGTTGTTGCTACTAGGGATAAAACATTGATGCTTTGTCTAAGGATATTTGTGTTGATTACATTACGCACCATACTTAATGCAATTATCTGTTGTTTACAACTTAATACCGGAAGGGGTTCGGATGATAACCTGAAGGTGGATTATTTAGGCATAGATGCATGCTGGATAGCGGTCTATGTACTTTGTCGTAATGCCCTGATTAAATCACATAGTAATCATCGTTGATATGTATTGAATCTTTATTTGTCAATTGCCCGCCTGTAATTTGTTCACCCAGCATGTTAGTTATCTTATTGGAGAGACACCTCTAGTGAACTGTGGACCCCGGTCCATTCTTTTACATCTGCATACATTCTACTGCAATCATTGTTCTTTATTGTTCTTTGCAAACAAACACCATCTTCCATTCGATACGTTTAATCCTTTGTTTTCAGCAAGCCGGTGAGATTGACAACCTCACTGTTACGTTGGGGCAAAGTACTTTGATTGTGTTGTGCAGGTTCCACGTTGGCGCCGGTTTCACTGGTGTTGCGCCGCACTACACTCCTCCACCAACAACCTTCACGTGCTTCTTGGCTCCTACTGGTTCGATAACCTTGGTTTCATACTGAGGGAAACTTGCTTCTATACGCATCATACCTTCCACTTAGGGTTCCCAACGGACGTGTGCATCTACGTGTATCAAGCTAAATTTATGGCGTCGTTGCCGGGGAGATCAAGACACGCTGCAAGGAGAGTCTCCACTTCCAATTTCTTTACTTTGTTTTTGTCTTGCTTTACTTTATTTTATTTACTGTCTTGTTTGCTTCATATTAAAAACAAAAAAAAATAGTTACTTTACTTTCTGTCTTATTTACTAGCTCTATATCAAAAACACAAAAAATTAGTTACTTGTCTTTACTTTATTTGCCTAGTTTACTTTATTACTGTTATAATGAGTAATCCTGAAGTTGAAGTTCGTTCTTTTAAGCAACAAGGTGGAGAAAGTTTTAAAGATGCTTGGTACAGAATTAGTAATGCTCATCATAGGTGCATTAAGAAACACTCCACTACTATCCTTCTTAGGAACTTTTATGTTGGCTTATCTAGTTGGAATAGGTATGTTCTTGATACTCTTTCGGGAGGTAATTTCCTAGGTACTCCCGCTTTAGAAGCTAGTTGCATCATTGAGAGTCTAGTTGGAATACCACCTGTTAATGAAGTTAAAATTGAAATCTCTCTTGAGGATGTTATGAAAAAATTGGAAACCATAGAGAAAAAATTTCCAAGTATTGAAACTAAATTGGAAATGTTATTTGATAAAACTGATGAACTTGATAAATCCCTAGGAGGAATTGATGAAAGAATTAGTGTCCTAGGAACTTGTGTTGTCCATGATAATCAAACCAATAGGATTGATGAACTTGAAAAAGCTATGGGAACCTTGGGTTCAACTTTTTCTTCTCTCAAGTATAAGGAGAAAGCTTATGTGGGTAAAGAGCAAAAATTCATGTATGCCTCTAAGGTGCCTAAACAAAAGAATTATTATAGGCCTAAAATTGATAAAACCCCTAGCACCACCATAGGAAATTTAGATAATGGAGCATCTAAGATACCCTCTGCAACAAGTTGTGTTTGCAAGAAAAATAATGATGTTGATGCTTCTTCTCTTGATGTTACTTGATTTGCACTTTCTGCGCCTAGCTGAAAGGCGTTAAAAAAAGCACTTCTTGGGAGATAACCCAAGTTTCATTTTATTTACTGTATTGTTGAGTCTTGGAAGTTGTTTACTACTGTAGCAACCTCTCCTTATCATGTTTTTGTGCCAAGTAAAGTTTTTATGTTAAAGTTGATGATAGATTTGGATCGCTGCGCAGAAATAGGATTGCTGTCTGTCACGAATTCTCGCAGAAGTCTCTGTAAAAAAATCTAAAAAATCTGCAAATTTTCATATATGTACGCAACTTTCATTAGTTTTGAGTTTTTCCATTTGAGCAAGTTAAGTGCCCCTGCCAGATTCATCTTTACAGACTGTTCTGTTTTTGACAGATTCTGCTTTTATTTCGCATTGCCGCTTTTGCTATGTTGAATGAGTTTCTTTGTTCCATTAACTTTCAGAAGCTTTGTGCAATGTCCAGAAGTGTTTAGAATGATTGTGTCACCTCTGAATATGTGAATTTTTGGTTATGCACTAACCCTCTAATGAGTTTGCTTGAAGTTTGTGTGAAGGAAGTTTTCAAGGGTCAAGAGAAGAGGATGATATACTATGATCAAGAAGAGTGAAAGGTCTAAGCTTGGGGATGCCCCGGTGGTTCATCCCTGCATATTTTAAGAAGACTCAAGCATCTAAGCTTGGGGATGCCCAAGGCATCCCCTTCTTCATCGACAACATTATCAGGTCACTTCTAGTGAAACTATATTTTTATTCCATCCTATCACTACAAGAAAAGTTGCCATGGCCGACGAAGTTGAAGTCGCGCCGTGGTTGCTGGTGTACCATGGCCGACGATTTTGGTCCCTCCGTGGTGCATGTCAAAACTTTTTTTTTCGTTTTTGAGGCCACCTAGCCCGACGAAAGCGGCCAAAACGTGGCGTATGGTGGCCCGGGACGTGGTGCATCTCGAAATCTCGGGTTCGCCGGCCGAGTCAACGCAAATCCGCACCGCCGAGGGATGTAGGGCCCAGATGGCAGCCTCTCTGGCATTGTTTTTTTCTAGATCGCGCCATCTCGTTCAACGTTCTCCGATCGAGCCGTTTACGATGCAGGATCATGGGTCCCGCATGTCATCCTCTATGAACCAAAATTCTTTCTATTCTTGGATTTTTTGACCCCCTGATTTCTGGCTACTTCCTTTTTCTTTTGATCCCTTGCCGCCTTGGAAACGTTGAGACCGCTGCTGCTAAATGGGACCCGCATGTCATCCTCTATGTGCAATCAACTTTCTTTTCTTGGAGTTTTTTTGGCACCTCAAATTTGGTCACTTGCCTTTTCTTTCGATCCCCTGCCGCCTCTCAAACGGTGATACGCTGCTGCTATGGGACCCGCATGTCATCCTCTATGTACTATAAAACTTTCTTTTCTTGAATTATTTTTGGCACCTCATATTTGGTCACTTACCTTTTCTTTCGATCCCCTGCCGCCTCTCAAACGGTGATACGCTGCTGCTAACTGGGACCCGCATGTCATCCTCTATGTACTATAAAACTTTCTTTTCTTGAATTATTTTTGGCACCTCATATTTGGTCACTTACCTTTTTCTTTCGATCCCCTGCCGCCTCTCAAACGGTGATACCGCTGCTGCTAAATGGGACCCGCATGTCATCCTCTATGTACTATAAAACTTTCTTTTCTTGGATTTTTTTGGCACCTCATATTTGGTCACTTGACTTTTTCTTTCGATCACCTGCTGCCTCTCAAACGGTGATACCGCTGCTGCTAAATGGGACCCGCATGTCATCCTCTATGTACTATAAAACTTTCTTTTCTTGGATTTTTTTGGCACCTCATATTTGGTCACTTGACTTTTTCTTTCGATCCCCTGCCGCCTCTCAAACGGTGATACCGCTGCTGCCAAATGGGACCCGCATGTCATCCACTATGTACTTAAAACTTTCTTTTCTTGGATTTTTTTTGGCACCTCATATTTGGTAACTTGACTTTTTCTTTCGATCCCCTGCTGCCTCTCAAACAGTGATACCGCTGCTGCTAAATGGGACCCGCATGTCATCCTCTATGTACTATAAAACTTTCATTTTTTGGATTATTTTTGGCACCTCATATTTGGTCACTTGACTTTTTCTTTCGATCCCCTGCCGCCTCTCAAACGGTGAGACCGCTGCAGCTAAATGGGACCCGCATGTCATCCTCTATGAGCAATCAACTTTCTTTTCTTGGAGTTTTTTTGGCACCTCATATTTGGTAACTTGACTTTTTCTTTCGATCTCATGCCACGTTTGAAACGTTGAGGTACCTGCTGGCTCATGGACCCGCATGTCATCCTCTATGTGCTATAAAAGTTTCCTTTGTTGGATTTTTTTCACCCTCTGATTTTTGGCTTGCCTTTTTCTTTTGATCCCCTGCCCCCTTTGAAACGTTGAGTAAGCTGTTGGTTCAAGGGACCCGCATGTCATCCTCTATGTCCATCAACTTTCTTTTCTTGGATTTTTTTCACCCCCTAATTACTAGCTACTTTCTTTTTCTTTTGATCTCAAGCCGCATTACAAACATTGAGACCGCTGCTGCAAAATGGGACCCACATGTCATCCTCTATGTACAATAAATCTTGGATTATTTTTGGCTCCTGATATTTGGTCACTTGCCTTTTTCTTTCGATCTCATGCCGCCTTTGAAACGTTGAGTAAGCTGCTGGCTCATGGGTCCCGCATGTCATCCTCTACGAACAATAAAAGTTTCCTTTCTTGGAGTTATTTTTTACCCCTAATTTCTGGCTATTTGCCTTTTTCTTTTGATCCCTGCCCCCGTTGAAACGATGAGGACTGTTGGCAGGTCGGTCCCACATGTCATCCTCTATGAACAATAAAAGTTTCCTTTGGTGGATTTATTTTTGACCCCTAATTAATTTCTGGCTATTTCCTTTATTTTTCTTTTGATCCCCTGCCGCCTTGGAATTGTTGAGAATGCTGCTGCCTCATTTTTCTTTTGGTCCTGTGCCGCCTTGGAAACGTTGAGACCGCTGCTACAAAATGGGACCCGCATGTCATCCTCTATGTACAATAAAGTTTCTTTTCTTGGATTATTTTTGGCTCCTGATATTATGTCACTTGCCTTTTTCTTTCGATCTCATGCCGACTTTGAAACGTTGAGGATGCTGCTGCCTCATGGGTCTCGCATGTCATCCTCTCAGAACGATAAATGTTTTCTTTTCTTGTATTTTTTTACCAAATGATTTTTGGCTTTTTTTATTTTCGATCCCCTGCCGCCTTTGAAACGTTGACTCCGCTGCTGGCTCATGGGTCCCCGATGTCAGCCTCCCCGTACAAGAAACATGTGATATTTTATTTTGCAGACAATAAACGTTGTATTTCGCTCTGAGCTATTGCAAACGGATAAATTAAATCTTTATATCTACATAAACAAACTTATATGTTGAATCTCCTTGTTTTTTGTTTTTGCGAAGCATAGGACTTTCCTGTTTTTTTTTGAGAAAAATCCGACCTTTCCTGTTTTGGAGTGGGCTGAAATTGTACGAGTCAAAAGGCCCAGCAGTATAGTTCGAAGGCCCAGATGTCCAGATACAGCCCAATTGAAATCTTTCTTTTCTTGGATTTTTTCACACCCTGATTTCTGGCTACTTCATTTTTCATTCGGTCCTGTGCCGCCTTGGAAGCGTTGAGACCGCTGCTACAAAATGGGACCCGCATGTCATCCTCTATGTACAATAAAGTTTCTTTTCTTGGATTATTTTTGGCTCCTGATATTATGTCACTTGACTTTTTCTTTCAATCTCATGCCGACTTTGAAACGTTGAGGAAGCTGCTGGCTCATGGGTCCCGCATGTCATCCTCTATGAACAATAAAAGTTTTCTTTGTTGGATTTATTTTTTTCCCCTAATTTCTGGCTATTTGTCTTTTTCTTTTGATCCCCTGCCCCCTTTGACGATGACGACGCAGCTGGCAAGTCGGTCCCACATGTCATCCTCTATGAACAATAAAAGTTTCCTTTGATGGATTTATTTTTGACCCTAATTAATTTCTGGCTATTTCCTTTTTTATTTTGATCCCCTGCCGCCTTGAAATAGTTGAGGATGCTGCTGCCTCATGGGTCGCATGTCATCCTCTCAGAAAGGTAAATGTTTCTTTTCTTGAATTTGTTTACCAACTGATTTTTGGCTTATTTTTTCTTTCGATCTCCTGCCACCTTTAAAACGTTGACGACGCTGCTGGCTCATGGGTCCCCAATGTCAGCCTCCCCATACTGCAAATCCTCTTTCTGCAAAGGTTGTATTTCTAGATAGATAAGGTGGATTCGAATCTGCCATGGTTCAGGCAGCTCAGGTAAGCCTTCTTGCACTAATTAATGGAAGTAGTGTATCGCAAGGTCAAGACATGTGGCTCGGTGTAATGAATCTATATGAATCATGTTGTGGGTTCAATCTGATAGTTCTCTAACAGGTCAGCCAAAATAGAAATTAAGTTTTTTTCTAAAAGGGAAATGCAAATTAAGATGAACACAAACATTAGTTATCATAATAGCTGATCATACATACATACTTGCTAAGAGCAAAAGCTTGCCAGAGTTTTACCACCCATACAATTAATTAGCAGTTCAGATAAGATAACCTTATATAAGTATAACTACAAATGCATTTGCTAAGGGCTCATGGGACAACAGAACTAGACAACCGCGAACTTTATGACCAGCATGTCACAGCGGCATCGAAAGATCTTGACCTTCAACTTTGATCCAATGCGAAGTTTGGCACCGTCAATGAACTTTTTCCACCTGGAAGTAACAGCCAAGCGGCCATCTGTGGGACTGACAGAGTACCGTCCCTCCACGGTGAGACCTTCACTCTCCATGACGAGGGATATCTTGCCCCTTCGGCCAGCATTGAGATCCTTGGAGATACTTTTAGGCAATTTCTGATTCAAAGCAAGAGATACCACCAAAAATTAGTCAATGGCACCAATGCACTGAACCATGTGAGACTTTGAGCAGAGAAGACATCAAGATAAGAGCAGTTATGTTGTCATATACTCACGAACATAGCCTTCAGATGCGTCCTGGTCACCACACGGGTGGCCACAGCAATGAGCTGAGACCTCGGTGATCTGGCTGGGGCAGGTGCATGAGCCTGGGCTGGTACACGAGCTGGTGCTGATGCAGGAGACTGCTGGGCAGGTGCAGTAAACGGTGCCTCTAGAGGAACCGGTGCTGATGCAGGAGACTGTTGGGCAGGTGCAGTAAACGGTGCAGCTAGAGGAACCAGTGCTGATGCAGGAGCCTGCTGGGCATGTGTAGTATATGGGGCCTCTACAGGAACCAATGCTGATGTAGGGGACTGCTGGGTAGATGCAGTAAACGGAGCTGGTACAGGAACCGGTGCTGATGCAGGAGAGTGGGAAGCCGGTGCCGGTGCTGGTGTGGTTGCCCTTTGTGACATCCGCTCCTGTTCCGTCAGGGGATCTGCAGCTTTGATCATGTTAAACCCAGCAAGCTAGAACAGAGGGAATGGTTTAGAACAACTGCTCAGAATGCAGTTATCAAAAGATATGAGTAGAAAAAAGTTACATATTATATATTTGGAAGTGTCTCCAACTCTGTAAGCAGTTACGTATATCTGCCCGTTTGAGTTTCTGATCCTCAGCTCGTCGCCCTTCTTCAGACCGTAGTCAAAAGCAAACTTTCTCCAATCATGTCCATACAAATATGTGATGGCCTGCGTCTTGTAGACATACACCTCATAGACCGTGTAGGTGTTCATCAATTTGCCATTGCCATGCATAGTGAAAGATCCTTCATGCGGACACATCTGGTTAATCATTGGACGAAGTTCACAAGGTACAGTCTGCATGTGAAAATTGATACAAATGTAAGAAGCAGGAAGACTAAAAACAAGACTTTACTATATGCCAATTCATGCTAAACCACTGAGAATACATACCTGTAACTCTGTGAAGGAGCTACTAGAAAGGTAGATAGAGCCATAGGAGGTGTTATATGCGGGGTATGTACATGGGCCCGCCATATTCCCGCAAGCTCGGCATCGGGATGGTGAAGGAAACATGGGAGGTACTACTGGTGCGTAGCGCTGAACGTAAGTGGAAGAATTAGGTTGTGTAAAGTGCATAGTTCAGAGCAATGCAAATGTTGACAAGCAAGTGCATAACACTATGTTACAAACTGAACAGTGAAAAATTAGTGTATGATGAATATAAGCATGCTAATTTGGTGTTTCCGAATTCCAAAAAGCATTAGACAGAGCCAGTGATAATATCAGACATAAATCATGGCATGTATATGTGGCTTAAGAAAATATACCCGAACCCTTGGATGGTTACGGCCCGGCTGATCCTTGGACTTGAGCTTATATAAGCATCCAGAAGGTGGGGCTGACAGTAACTTGGTGGCAGCCTCTGCAGATGCCTCATCAGCAGCAGTTGCAATCCTTTTGACCAATGAAGGCTTAGCAGTTTCAGTCTGCATATAAAAATTGAAGAGCAACAGACATCAGCAGTGATATATAAAATGAATCTATGAGACACTGATGCATATAGTGTTGGATGTAAGTGGAAGAATAGGTGTGTGTGTTTCTGAACTATTGGTAAGCATTAGACAAAGCCGGCAATAAACAGACAAAAATCAAATCATGTATGAGGATTAAGAAAATATACCTGCTTACTGAAAAGGGTACCACCCAGCTGGCCCGTGGCCTTGTGCTTGAGGAGGTTTTCAGAAGATGGTGGCAGCACCATCGTCTTCACAGCAGCCTCATCAGGATCATTTTTTATCCATTTGAGTAGAGGAACAGAAGTTTCATCCTGCATATGAATAGCAACAGAACTCATCATTGATATTTAATAAATCTATGAGATAGACTGATGCAAATAGTGCGGGTGTAAGTGGAAGAATAGGGTTGTGCATAGAGAACAGTTGACAACAATGCAAATGATTACAAAAGAAGCCAATGGAAATCAACAGTTTATATACTGGATGAGACAGACTGAAAAGTGAAAAATTAGTGTATGATGATTGTAAGCAAACGCAGTGTTTCTGAACTTTTGGTAAGCATTAGACAAAGCCAACAGTAATTAAACAGATAATAATGAAATCATGTATGTGGATTAAGAAAATATACCAGATTCATTAAAAGGTCACCACCCAGCTGGCCCATGGCCTCGTGCTTGTAGAGGTTTTCGGAAGATGGTGCCGGCACCATCGTCCTCACAGCAGCCTCATTAGCCCCATTTTGCATCCACTTGAGTAAAGGCGCAGCAGTTTCAGCCTGCATAAGAATGGGAACAGATCTCAGCAGTGATATTGAATGACTCTGAGACAGACTGATGCATATAGTGCTAGATGTAAGTGGAAGGGTATGGCCGTGTATGGACAACAGTTCACAACAATGCAAGGGTGTGTTCGGTTCTGAAACAGCGTGGAATGGAATGGAATGGTTCCATTTCAGAGGAATGGAATGGTTACATTTTTGTTCGGTTGGGAAAAATGGAGAGCAGAAGAGATCGAGGTTAAACTAACCAATTGTCTCAAAATTGTAATTAACAATTGCAAATGACATTTTAATCTCAAAGTCGTAATTAACAGCGCCTAATGGTGCTCTTTTAATCTAAAAATCAAAATTAACATCATTTTATGTTGGGTTAGGGGAACTGGAGTAGATGAACATTACTGTATGATGATTGTAAGCAAACGAATTTGGTGTTTCTAAACTTTTGGCTTCGAGATCTTATGGGTTTCAACTCTAGCCTACCCCAACTTGTTTGGGACTGAAAGGCTTGGTTGTTGTTGTTGTTGTTGTAAACTTTTGGCAAGCATAGAAAAAACCGACAATAAACAGAGAAAAATCAAGGCATGTTTTGTGGATTAAGAAAATATACCATATTCATTAAAAGATCACCACCCAGCTGGTGCGTGGCCTTGTGCTTGTAGAGGCATTTAGAAGATGGGGGCGGCATCAACATACTGGCAGCCTGATCAGCCGCAGTTTTGATCTTCCTTTTGAGTAAAGGCCCTAAAGTTTCAGTCTGCATATGAATAGCAAAACAAAAGGCAGACCTCAGCAGTGATATTGAATTACTGTATGAGATAGACTGATGCATATAGTGGATGCTCTTAGCCTTTTGCAGCGTGAACACTAGCTATGGACAGACAAAAAAACTAGTTAACTCAGCTTTGTCTAGATATGAATGTACTACCACCATCCAAAAGCTTAAGCCTTATTTATTTTTGAGAAATCAAAACAAGCAAAGTTTGACCAAAATTTTAGAACATTCTATCAACAAATATAATACTGTGTAGATACCGTAGGAAAATATATTTTATTATCTATTTAATGATATTAATTTTGTATTTTGCATGTTACTGATTTTTGGTAAAAGCTTAGTCAAACATGGTATAGTTTGACTTTCTAAAAATAATATAAGCCCAAAGCTTTGGGATGGAGGCAGTAGTATCTAGAGCTAAAACACATCTAGATACATCCGTATCTACAGATAGTTGAGTCAATTAATTTGGATCTGAGGGAGTATCAGATTCAGACTACATCATGGTAAGTTGGTTAAAAAAATTACCCCTGGGCGGTCCCTGCCCAGCTCGGCAGTGGCATTTCGCTTCTTGTGCTGCAGATCGGGCCATGCTCCTGCAGCAGGTGGGGCGCTATTCTCGTTCCCCATAGCCTCAGCACGGAACCTGGAGGTACCAACCTGATACAGAGAATATAGAGCATGGTGTCACAGAGGCTTTACGCACAAACAGCTGAAGACATGTGCTACTTTAAGCATATTCCAGAACAGGAACAGATTGAGGATGCAGAGACCAGAGAGACACTTAAAAGGTAAAGAGTGGATAAGCAAACGGAGTACCTGCTTCGCGGGGCTGGGGACGCAGCTCAGGCTCAGCCAACTGCCCACATGCGTGGTGGCCTTACGCTCCATTGCCCCCACCGCCGAGGTCTTACCTTTCCTGTACAAGCTGACAAAAGATACAGTGAGGATCAGCAGAAACTACAAAGGTTGCAAATGTCGACAAATAAAGGAAGAACACCCCAATCCAAGCAAAGGTAGCCCCCGCCCCCACCCCCATCAATCACTCCCAGCTCGAGGGTGACCAGAAAGACACCCCTTTGCCCAGAATAGGAAAGAGATGCGCAAGATATCGAGGAGAGGAAAAAAGAACCGATCTCGAGAAAGGAGAGAACATTACTAGTCCTACCTAATCCGCTTGGGCTAGATGCAGCTTGCCCCTCCAAGCTGGATGCCTGGACGGTGGAGGCGAAAGGAGGGGATCGAGCTAGCGGCTTGCATCCGTCGGCAATCGGCACTCGATCGGGAGAGAAGGGGTGCTACATAAAGGGGAGGGGTAACATATTTTATTACACAGTGAACTTACTGATGTGACTAGTCATTACATGTCTCACTGAAACTAGGGCCCATAGTGTGGCACCCCAAATTTACTTGAAGCTGCCCGGCGGGACGCATTGGCGCGTCAAGAAACCCCCGAATTGTAGCGGGGAAATGAAACATTTCACAAAAATTCGAAATTCAAGCACACCGCCACGCGCCAAGCACGCGGCTGTTCCTTCCTCTTCCTCGGTTCCTCCTCCCCTATCCGAAAAAACCCCAAATCCCAAGCTCAAACCAAAAAAAAAACAAAAAACAAATCCCCTGGCCGCCATGCATGTCCTCGTTAACCCGCTGGAGATCGTTCCCGGACGATGCGGACCACCCGCCCTGAGATCCAGAATTCCGTCCACCTCGAGGCACTGCGTGCTGTCTCGCAGCAGCGGCTTGAGGGCGCTGAAGAGGAAGTTCCGCCGGAAAGTGCTCATGGCAACCGTGCAAGCTCACCGGCGTGCTGTATCCCGAGAGGAACTGGTCAAAGCTTTGCTATTCGCCACACAAAAAAAATTGCGGGCCAAGATCTGGTCAAAGCTTCGTCGATGGCTTGCCGCGAGAGGCTTGGAGTCCAGAGTCAATAAACTAGCTGCTCGAGGACTTGGGCGGTTTACACGGATTCATATTAACTGACTCAAGTTTGTTAGTCTAGTTAACAAATGCATCTAGATACATCCATATCTAGACAGAATTGAGTCAATTAATATGAATCAGAGGGGAGTACCTGAAAGTGTTTCATGCTACCAACTAATGCGCTGGCAGGAATCGCTGTAGAAGTAATTGTGCTACTACTCGTACGATGAACTGATTGTGTGGGTGTCGAATTTTGCAACGCGATCATCCACTGAATGCTTAATCTAGCGCCAAAGGCGTACAAATCATAACATACTACAGCACCAGAACATAAGAGTACGAATCATAAAGTAGCTCAACATTTTGCATCAGGGCTGGGTGGTCCTGAGACTACCGGGACGCCCCTGATGATCTCCGGGTGTGCATCCTCTTCAACGCAAAGCTGTGTACTCGGTCCATGGCCTCCTTCTGTAGGCTGGATAATCTCAGGTGCAGGACCTTCGTCTATGAGAGGCTCGTCATCAGTACCATCCACAGGTGCATCAGGGCTGGGTGGTCTTGAGACTACCCGGACGCCCGTGATGATCTCCGGGCGTGCATCCACTTCAACGCAAGTTGTGTACTCGGTCCACGGCCTCCTTCTGTAGGCTGGATAATCTCAGGTGCAGGACCTTCGTCTATGAAAGGCTCGTCATCAGTACCATCCACAGGTGCATCAAACTGAGATTCATCTTCAAATCTCCCATCAAACTGAGAGACCTCTTTAACTCTATGCTTCTGCAATTAGTACATCAACCGATTAGACAAACATCTAAGGGATGCAACCTGAACAAATGCCGTTTTACATATTTACCTTCTCATCTGGCACAACACATGTCCCAGAGCTGAAACCCGTTTCCTGAAGCAAGCGCTTTTTCTCTCCTTCCCGTCCATCCATCTGCAACAAGTTAAATTTGAGTACAGAACCTTGCACAACAATGCAAACTATTGATTGAAACAGCGGCAACATCAATATAAATAATTAACTACATATGCCAGCACACATACAGTGTGAGCAAGATCTGCTTCTCCTGCTAAAGGATCATTATATGGTTCACCATGCTAAACCCGCCTAACATATGTGCGGTCCATCCCAAAAATGTGTAAATGATCTGCCACTACAGGGTGAGGCCTCTTCTCACCATTCATACATGTGCAGCGCGGGCAATACACGTCCAGGTTGTGACCATCATGAGCTCTAATAAACCCCATAAAGGGTTGAACACCATTTATATATGAAGGGGAACATAAGTGTCCATGCAGTTTCCAAGTTCTGTCCATCTGTTTAATTATGAGATACAGTGGTTGGTGATTAATTTAAGGCGAAGTAGGAAATGTATATCCATCGAGTACAAAACTATACTACATGATTATGCATTTCAGCAATCATGTCGAGTACAAAACAAAAAATGCCCATCAACATTTTAGCAAACAGATCGTGTACAAAACTCTGCCATGGCATTTCAGCAAATTAACGGATCGAGTGCAGAACTGACTCTATATGCCCACGCAAATGAACAAATTGATCGATGACAAATCGAGCGGAAAACTATAAAGTGCCAATTAGTTCGAGCATACTGACGAATTTTTTTAGCAGCATCAAGAAAATATAAATCGTTAGGCTGTCTTGCCCGATACATGATTGAGCTAGAGATAGCAGCCCTACCGTGGATCAACTTGACCGCCGGTGCGTCTCGAGAAGAACGACGGGGAGGGGAAGCTTCTTCTTCGCACGGACGGGACGGGGAGGGGAAGCTCTTCGCACGGACGGGGATAAGTTGTGTACGGGTGGGTGGGGGGTCATGCGGCCGGGCCGCCGGGGTGATAATTAAGGTCGGTAGGTGGCGTTTAATGGAGTTGCGTGTGTAATTTGCCGTGCACAAGGTTGAGGAATAGGCGGTTCCCTTTGCCGCGCGCACAATTCAAACTATCCCGCCCATGTAGTTTAAATTCGCCATATTTTCGTTAAATCGACATAAAGTCATGTGAGTGGGGGAAAATTAGCAAAGTTGCTTGAAAAATAGTAAAACTCTGGAATTATCCTTTAAATATGCTCTACTTCGTGTGAAAATCGGGGTGTGGAAGCATGTTGAGCTGTTTTATTTGTACTTTCTTCATTAAAACTCCCATTTTATGCACTTTGGATGGAAAGAAATCATTTGTACATAAATTTTGACAACGCCATTTGCAAACACTAATTGTTTACATGCCAAGATGCACCCATCCACCAAATATATATGTGGCAAAAGTTTATCACAATCTAGCAGATATGCATAATTAGTGAGGGACCCCTTTTGATTTTGTGCAATTTCCACTAATTAGGTAGAGATCGAGAAGGGTTAATTAATTAGGCCATGTTAGGGGTTATGTGTTTTAGATTAGGTTGTGTGGATTCAAATACAACTTCTTTATTTGTGTGCTATGATTAATCAAAACTAGATCGATCGACTGCGCACACATTATTAGAGGCGCATGCCTTTGCGCACAAAGTGCATGTGTGTGTTGTTGGCCACCAACGAGAGAGAGAGAGAGAGAGAGAGAGAGAGATAGAGGTAGAGAGAGCTACATACGAGAGAGCGATTGAAATCCCCAAATTAAACACATATATATGCATGGCACATTTAATTTAATTAGAGGACCGCGAGGCACCCCTGGCCTGCTTGATGCATAATTAAGTGTCATTGGCCTATATATAGGGTTTAATTAGGGTTTAGGGTTTAGGGTTAGGAGGTTAGGGTTTAGGGTTTAATGTTTATGGTGTTTAGGGTTTAGGGATTAGGGATTAGGGTTTATTTAGGGTTTAAGGTTTAGGGATCATCGATCGAGTGCGCACACACACATTATTAGAGGCACACGCGCCTTTGCGCATAAAGTGCATGCGTATATGTGTGTGTTTTTTGGCCACCAACGACATATAGATGATCGAGAGAGAGAGATTGAAATCCCCCAAGAATATGTTCAAATATATATTAAAATATATGCACGAATTAATGCATGCATGGTAGGCCATGCATGCACACTAATTATATATATATTATGAGGAAACTTAATCAAATGTGTTTTCATTCGAGAGAACTTGTCAAAATTCAAGTTAATTAATTTATCATCGATAATTATATAATTAATTAATGAATCTCAGGGAGATGTTATACAACATATGATCGATATATAGGCCATGTATATATTAATTGGTTTTAATCTACCGTTTTTGCTAGCTAGCTGCATGCTATATATAGAGCATGTTTTTATTAGATCGGGTTATAGCTAGTATAGTTTAGGGTTATGTGTTTTAATTAACTAGGGTTTGATTAGCTAGGGGTTAGTTATATATATATGGTTTAGGGTTAATGCATGTCACATTTAATTTAACTAGAGGACCGCGAGGCACCCCTGGCCTGCTTGATGCACAATTAAGTGTCGTTGGCCTATATATATAGGGTTTAATTAGGGTTTAGGGTTAGCTAGCTGGGTTTAGGGTTTAGTGTTTTGGGTGTTTAGCTAGGGTCTAGGGTTTAGGGTTTAGTGTTTACGGTGTTTAGAGGGTCTAGGGTTTAGTGTTTAGGGTGTTTAGGGTCTAGGGTTTAGGGTCTAGTGTTTAGGGTCTATGGTTTAGGGTTTAATTAGTGTTTAGGGTGTTTAGGGTTTAGGGTTTAGTGTTTACGGTGTTTAGGGTCTAGGGTTTAGGGTTTAGTGTTTAGGGTCTAGGGTTTAGGGTTTAATTAGTGTTTAGGGTGTTTATAGGGTTTAGGGTTTAGGGTTTAGGGTTTTAGGGTTTAGGGTTTAGGGTTTAGGGTTTAGGGTTTAGGGTTTACGGTGTTTAGGGTCTAGGGTTTAGGGTTTAGTGTTTAGGGTGTTTAGGGTCTAGGGTTTAGTGTGTTTAGGGTGTTTAGGGTTTAGGGGATTAGGGATTAGGGTTTTAGGGTTGTTTAAGGTTTAGGGATCATCGATCGAGTGCGCACACACATTATTAGAGGCACCCGCGCCTTTACGCATCAAGTGCATGCGTATATATGTGTGTTTTTTGGGCCACCAACGATATATAGATGATCGAGAGAGAGAGAGATTGAAATCCCCAAGAATATGTTCAAATATACATTAAAATATATGCACGAATGCATTGTAGGCCATGCATGCACACTAATTATATATATATTATGAGGCAACTTAATCAAATGTGTTTTCATTCGAGAGAACTTGTCAAAGTTCAAGTTAATTAATTTATCACGATAATTATATAATTAATTAATGATTCTCAGGGATATGTTATACAACATGATCGATATAGGCCATGTATATTTTAATTGGTGTTAATCTACGGTTTGCTAGCTAGCTGCTATATATAGAGCATGTTTTTATTAGATCGGGTTATAGCTAGCTAGTATAGTTTAGGGTTATGTGTTTTAATTAAGTAGGGTTGATTAGCTAGGGTTAGTTACATATATATGGTTTAGGGTTAATGCATGGCACATTTAATTTTATTAGAGGATCACGAGGCACCCATGACCCGCTCGATCGATGCACAATTAAGTGTCGTTGGCCTATACATAGGGTTTAATTGGGGTTTAGGATTAGCTAGGGTTTAGGGTTAGGGTTAGGGTACGTTTAGGGTCTAGGGTTTAGGGTTTAGTGTTTAGGGTGTTTAGGGTTTAGGGATTAGGGATTTAAGGTTTTAGGGTTGTTTAAGGTTTAGGGATCATCGATCGAGTGCGCACACACATTATTAGAGGCACCCGCGCCGTTACGCATAAATTGCATGCATATATATGTGTGTTTTTGGGCCACCAACGATATATAGATGATCGAGAGAGAGAGATTGAAATCCCCAAGAATATGTTCAAATATACATTAAAATATATGCACGAATGCATTGTAGGCCATGCATGCACACTATATATATATTATGAGGCAACTTAATCAAATGTGTTTTCATTCGAGAGAACTTGTCAAAGTTCAAGTTAATTAATTTATCACGATAATTATATAATTAATTAATGAATCTCAGGGATATGTTATGCAACATGATCGATATAGGCCATGTATATTTTAATTGGTGTTAATCTACGGTTTGCTAGCTAGCTGCTATATATAGAGCATGTTTTTATTAGATCGGGTTATAGCTAGCTAGTATAGTTTAGGGTTATGTGTTTTAATTAAGTAGGGTTGATTAGCTAGGGTTAGTTACATATATATGGTTTAGGGTTAATGCATGGCACATTTAATTTTATTAGAGGATCACGAGGCACCCATGACCCGCTCGATCGATGCACAATTAAGTGTCGTTGGCCTATACATAGGGTTTAATTGGGGTTTAGGATTAGCTAGGGTTTAGGGTTAGGGTTAGGGTTAGGGTACGTTTAGGGTCTAGGGTTTAGGGTTTAGTGTTTAGGGTGTTTAGGGTTTAGGGATTAGGGATTTAAGGTTTTAGGGTTGTTTAAGGTTTAGGGATCATCGATCGAGTGCGCACACACATTATTAGAGGCACCCGCGCCTTTACGCATAAATTGCATGCATATATATGTGTGTTTTTTGGGCCACCAACGATATAGATGATCGAGAGAGAGAGATTGAAATCCCCAAGAATATGTTCAAATATACATTAAAATATATGCACGAATGCATTGTAGGCCATGCATGCACACTAATTATATATATATTATGAGGCAACTTAATCAAATGTGTTTTCATTCGAGAGAACTTGTCAAAGTTCAAGTTAATTAATTTATCACGATAATTATATAATTAATTAATGAATCTCAGGGATATGTTATACAACATGATCGATATAGGCCATGTATATTTTAATTGGTGTTAATCTACGGTTTGCTAGCTAGCTGCTATATATAGAGCATGTTTTTATTAGATCGGGTTATATCTAGTATAGTTTAGGGTTATGTGTTTTAATTAAGTAGGGTTGATTAGCTAGGGTTAGTTACATATATATGGTTTAGGGTTAATGCATGGCACATTTAATTTTATTAGAGGATCGCGAGGCACCCATGACCCGCTCGATCGATGCACAATTAAGTGTCGTTGGCCTATACATAGGGTTTAATTGGGGTTTAGGATTAGCTAGGGTTTAGGGTTAGGGTTAGGGTTAGGGTTAGGGTACGTTTAGGGTTAATGCATGTCACATTTAATTTAACTAGAGGACCGCGAGGCACCCCTGGCCTGCTTGATGCACAATTAAGTGTCGTTGGCCTATATATATAGGGTTTAATTAGGGTTTAGGGTTAGCTAGCTGGGTTTAGGGTTTAGTGTTTTGGGTGTTTAGCTAGGGTCTAGGGTTTAGGGTTTAGTGTTTACGGTGTTTAGAGGGTCTAGGGTTTAGTGTTTAGGGTGTTTAGGGTCTAGGGTTTAGGGTTTAATTAGTGTTTAGGGTGTTTAGGGTTTAGGGTTTAGTGTTTACGGTGTTTAGGGTCTAGGGTTTAGGGTTTAGTGTTTAGGGTCTAGGGTTTAGGGTTTAATTAGTGTTTAGGGTGTTTATAGGGTTTAGGGTTTAGGGTTTAGGGTTTAGGGTTTAGGGTTTAGGGTTTAGGGTTTAGGGTTTAGGGTTTAGGGTTTAGGGTTTAGGGTTTACGGTGTTTAGGGTCTAGGGTTTAGGGTTTAGTGTTTAGGGTGTTTAGGGTCTAGGGTTTAGTGTGTTTAGGGTGTTTAGGGTTTAGGGATTAGGGATTAGGGTTTTAGGGTTGTTTAAGGTTTAGGGATCATCGATCGAGTGCGCACACACATTATTAGAGGCACCCGCGCCTTTACGCATCAAGTGCATGCGTATATATGTGTGTTTTTTGGGCCACCAACGATATATAGATGATCGAGAGAGAGAGAGAGAGATTGAAATCCCCAAGAATATGTTCAAATATACATTAAAATATATGCACGAATGCATTGTAGGCCATGCATGCACACTAATTATATATATATTATGAGGCAACTTAATCAAATGTGTTTTCATTCGAGAGAACTTGTCAAAGTTCAAGTTAATTAATTTATCACGATAATTATATAATTAATTAATGAATCTCAGGGATATGTTATACAACATGATCGATATAGGCCATGTATATTTTAATTGGTGTTAATCTACGGTTTGCTAGCTAGCTGCTATATATAGAGCATGTTTTTATTAGATCGGGTTATATCTAGTATAGTTTAGGGTTATGTGTTTTAATTAAGTAGGGTTGATTAGCTAGGGTTAGTTACATATATATGGTTTAGGGTTAATGCATGGCACATTTAATTTTATTAGAGGATCGCGAGGCACCCATGACCCGCTCGATCGATGCACAATTAAGTGTCGTTGGCCTATACATAGGGTTTAATTGGGGTTTAGGATTAGCTAGGGTTTAGGGTTAGGGTTAGGGTTAGGGTTAGGGTATGTTTAGGGTCTAGGGTTTAGGGTTTAGTGTTTAGGGTGTTTAGGGTTTAGGGATTTAGGGGTTTTAGGGTTGTTTAAGGTTTAGGGATCATCGATCGAGTGCGCACACACATTATTAGAGGCACCCGCGCCTTTACGCATAAATTGCATGCATATATATATGTGTGTTTTTTGGCCACCAACGATATATAGATGATCGAGAGAGAGAGATTGAAATCCCCAAGAATATGTTCAAATATACATTAAAATATATGCACGAATGCATGGTAGGCCATGCATGCACACTAATTATATATATATTATGAGGCAACTTAATCAAATGTGTTTTCATTCGAGAGAACTTGTCAAAATTAAAGTTAATTAATTTATCACGATAATTATATAATTAATTAATGAATCTCAGGGATATGTTATACAACATGATCGATATAGGCCATGTATATATTAATTGGTGTTAATCTACGGTTTGCTAGCTAGCTGCTATATATAGAGCATGTTTTTATTAGATCGGGTTATAGCTAGTATAGTTTAGGGTTATGTGTTTTCATTAAGTAGGGTTGATTAGCTATGGTTAGTTACATATATATGGTTTAGGGTTAATGCATGGCACATTTAATTTAATTAGAGGACCGCGAGGCACCCCTGCTTGATGCACAA
This sequence comes from Lolium multiflorum, assembly GCA_030979885.1. Lineage (NCBI taxonomy): Eukaryota > Viridiplantae > Streptophyta > Magnoliopsida > Poales > Poaceae > Lolium > Lolium multiflorum. The sequence goes on along the minus strand of CM061750.1, from coordinate 100,249,753 downwards.
TTAAGTGTCGTTGGCCTATATATAGGGTTTAATTAGGGTTTAGGGTTAGGGTTAGGGTTTAGGGTCTAGGGTTTAGTGTTTAGGGTGTTTAGGGTTTAGGGATTAGGGATTAGGGTTTCAGGGTTGTATAAGGTTTAGGGATCATCGATCGAGTGCGCACACACATTATTAGAGGCACCCGCGCCTTTGCGCATAAAGTGCATGCGTATAGTTTAGGGTTATTTGTTTTAATTAAGTAGGGTTTGATCAGCTAGGGTTAGTTACATATATATGGTTTAGGGTTAATGCATGGCACATTACATATAGTTTAAATCTCAAGAATGTTTATACATGATAGGCCATATGTGCAAAGGAATTTTTTTCCTCGTGAACTTGTCAAAATTCAAGTTTATCAGTGCCAATGGAAACTAGTCCAAAAAATTACATAGAGGACCAAAAGTACTAGACAATAACTAATAGAACCTGCAACTTTACAAAAAGGACCCCAAAACATATAGAAGAAAATCAATCGAGTCCTTCTCGACCGCACATCAGATCTCTGCTCCGCATCCTTTCCAGCAACTCCGTCGCCGGGGACGCACCACTTGGGACGGTGTCGCCGGTAGTCGCCAGGACGAAGGAGAAGAAGGGCCTCAGCAACGGCATATTGGCTCTGAGAAGGGTCGCTGAAAGTCCAAGATGTGCACGGGCAAGACGGATGACGCCGTCGTATGCCCCGAGCTTGTGAACTTTAGCAGCTTGACTTCCCCATTGGCCAGATCTGAAGCACTGACCAAAGCAAGCCTCACCGTTAGCGCCATCACATTGATGGCACCAGATCGGGGTTTGGCCGGCAAGATCCGCCAGATTCACCATAGGCCAGATCTGAAGCCGATGACGAGATCCCCGACTCCATTGCGCCATTCTGCTCATGGGAAACACTGGATCTAAGCTTACAACAACACTAACTCCCTCGGATCCAAATTAGCTGACTCAACTTTGCTTATCTAAATATGGATGTATCCACACATGTTTTTACTCTAGATACATACACGTCTAAGGAAAGTTGAATCAATTAATTTAGTTCGGAGGGTGTACAATATACAGAGAGAAGTCGGCCTCGTCTCCGGCCGGCGAGGCCGCCGGAGAGAAGGGGGAGAGGAGCCGGGGGAGTGGGAGAGACTCGAGAGAGAAAGAGAAGAGGAAGAAATGAGAGCTCCCTGGGGAAGAACATTATTTTTGTCGTTCTGCTCGTAGCTTGAAACTGAAAATTTCGGCCACGCGCCAAATCATCCCGCCGCATCCATTCGAAAATCCCGTGACCAGTTTTACCCTTTTAACCCTGGTCCGGAAGCTACAACCCACCGACCATGGAGGGCTCATTCGGTAACAATGAAATATCTTGCCTAGATCCCGAACCCTCCCCACAGGCCCACACCCACCCACCAACCATTCGCCCCATTAGCTCAAAAATACTCTCACACGCCAAAGCTCTGACTCTCTACAGTACTAGATCTGCTTCGCCGCCGGCATACTCCTCCACAGCGTAGCCTTGATCGTGTTGGCTGTCCACCCACCTGATCCGCTCCCCCGCCGCCCTCGTCACCGACGGATCTGCTTCACCGCCGACCTCGCCACCGACGGATCTGCTTCACCGCCGACCTCGCCACCGACGGATCTGCTTCACCGCCGACCTCGCCACCGACTACCTCGCCGCAGCGGCTGTATCAACTTCACCGAATACCTTGCCAGCCAACCAGATCTGCTTCACTAACGCCCGCTTCTACTGAAACAGGGTCGATTCATCGTCTCCCGCGTTCGCCGCCGCTGGAATGCAAGTTGCCGCCCCCGTCCACCCCGCCGCAGCTTGGTTAGTACGCTGGCCCGTTAGATCGCGGTGTTTCTTTAGCCATGTTTTGTGTAGTTATTTGCAGATCTCATATGCCGTTAACTTTCTTGATGTGTTGCTTCGCATGAAGTTTGTTTAAATGTTGTACAGTACAAAAGCATTATCCGGTCGCTACCATCCTGTTCATTCTACTGACACCTGTGTGCATCCACATATTTATAGCCTTGTACCCATTCATTTGCTGCCAACTGTTTTTGTACTGCATGCTATTGTCGCACTGCTTTTATAGTCGTGCTATGGGCATTTCCAATCTGCTTGTTCTTATACCACGTCATTAGCTCACCGCTAGCTGTTTTCTCGTGTCTGCTATTCTCACACTGCTTTTATAATCATGCTATGTGCATTTCCAATCTGCTTGCTCTTATACCTCGTCTTTAGCTTATATAGTTATTGCTGCGTGCATGTCTGGTCTTTGTATTATCGTAGACTGACTTGTCAATGTTATTTTTCCTTGGGATTGATCATGCGAACCACTTATTAGAACATCCAACATTAACAGCGGGGACGCTAGGTAAGGTTGGAATCTGAGTTCGTGGTTGGTAATTTTGGCAGTTTACTTCCGTTATTATCTATAACCTATATGCATTGTTCCTTATGCAAGAGATTAACACTTGGAACCCTGCCATAGCAATGCCATTCATGCTTTACTATGTTTCTGCCTATTTGATATGCTTGTCTTGGAGAAACTTCGAGGGTGATTTGAACCTGACATTTGGTCATTCTTAATGCCAGTTTACTTTATGTGTAAAACCTTGGCATTACCCTACTCTAAATCTGAATGTCTGAAATTCGTATCTCATGCAAAGCAACATCTAGTTGGTTTTAATCTGATATCTGGTAACTATTGGCTTATTCATTTGGCAGCTCAAGTTTTTTGTTATTTGAAACCAGCTGACTTGGTCTTAAATGTGATATCTAAACACAGATTAAGGACAATGGAGCAGGAGGATTAGCATTTCACTTGATGGCTGAACCTAAAATGATAGGCATGTTGACCACGACTAGTGCACGCAAGAGAAGGACCTGCAGTGAGCCAGTATGTGCTTAGTACATGCATCTTATCTTATCTTGTGCTTATTTCTGCTACATGCTGTTATCTGATCTCTACATTGCGTAATACATGTTTGAATAGTTAATTGTTGTAACTATGTTTACAATGTTACCAGAATGCAGTTTTAATGAAGCAGTCATCATTAGAAGATAGTCGCCAAAAAAGGATCTGTAGCGACCCTGTGCAACATTATGATGTAAGTTTGTGCTTAGTACAAGTTCCATACATGTCTTATTTATGCAACTTGTTATTATCTTATATCTACATTGCATAATAAATGTTTGCATAGTTCATCGTTTAACTCTTTTTGCATTATTATCAGAATGCAGTTGTGATGAAGCAATCTTCATTACCAGTGAGGCCCACAAAAAGTTCTGATCTTTCTTCTGATGCATCTTCTCATAGCCGTCAACCTAGACCATTTCTTTCATCAGACAGTAAATATCTCAAGGCTGTACTTTATAAAAGACATGGTATTGCTGCTTTAAGATCTGTAGCTGATATGTTGACAAAGAGTACACAAGATTCAATCAAGGCGATTGCCAAATGTCAACGTGTTATTGATGATGCTAATAGAAGTCCTCAATGATTCTATGTAATTTTTTTATTTGGGCACATTAATTGCCTTGTAATTTTCCTATTTGTTTTATTTGTGTATGTACTTGTGTGTATCATTGAAATCAGATTTTAGGCTCATGAAATTTAATGCAAGTTGACTAGTCAAACAAGTAGGGCCCTACAACAGATTGGGCCGGCCCACTTACAGTAGTGTGGGACCCACTTTCATTTTGGGCCGGCCCACTTCTTTAGTAGGCCGGCCCGGTTACACGATAATGGGCTCCACATGCTTATTGGGCCGGCCCACTTGCTCTATGGTGGTCCCACATGGTAAATGGGCCGGCCCTTTAATAGGAAGGTGGGACCCACCTGTGTTTTTGGCCCGGCCCACTATCTTGTTGGGCCGGCCCACTTTCTATATGGTGGACCCCACACACCAAATGGGCCGGCCCTTTAATAGGAAGGTGGGACCCACCTGTGTTTTGGCCCGGCCCACTATCTTGTTGGGCCGCCCACTTTCTATATGGTGGACCCCACATACCAAATGGGCGGCCCATTAACAGGAATGTGGGACCCACCTGTGTTTTTGGCCCGGCCCACTATCTTGGTGGGCCAGCCCACTTGCTATATGGTGGGCCCCACACACTAAATGGCCGGCCCTTTAACAGGAAAGTGGGACCCACCTGTGTTTTTGGCCCGGCCCACTATTTTGTTGGGCCGGCCCACTTGCTATATGGTGGACCCCACAAACTAAATGGGCCGGCCCTTTAACTGGAAAGTGGGACCCACTTTGTGTTTTGGCCGGCCCACTAGCTTGTTGGGCCGGCCCACTTGCTATACGGTGGACCCCACACACTAAATGGGCCGGCCTTTTAACAGGAAAGTTGGACCCACCTGTGTTTTTGGCCCGGCCCACTTGCTTTTTGGGCCGGCCCAGTTGCTGTAAGGTGGACCCCACATGTTAAATGGGCCGGCCCATTTAAGTTTTGACCAGTCAACCTTAGAGGTTAGGCCCGGCCCACGTAACTAATGGACCAGCCCAGCTATATAGTTGACCGGTCAAACTATGTCATCTGGCCCGGCCCGCTTAAGACGTGGCAGGCCTCGTGTGGGCCTACCATCTACCACGGGGTTTCAGCCGGTTAACGCCGTTAACTGGCAGTTAACGGCGTCTGCCACGTGTCAGTTTGCATGACGTCAGCAGTCAACGGGCTCCCGAAAACACTTCCGCAACGGTCCGATTTTCCGTGGCGGAAGGGCGCCCAAGCGCGACGGACCGAAAAAATCGTCGTTGGACTTTGCCTGACGCAGTTTCGACAACGGAACCCATATCGTCGGGTTAGGCCCATAGGCGACGAAAAATGCCCCTTAGTTGACGATTTTGGGACGTTGTCTATCAGAACTTTTCTTGTAGTGTATGTTCTTTACTTGGAGCGTCGGTTTGCTTTTATTTTTGTTTTGTTTTGAATAAAGTTGGATCCCACCATCCTTATATTGGAGATATTACGCTCCGCTTTTTCATATGGAACACTTGTGTTCTTAATTGTGCTTTAATGTTCATGGCGAAGGCTGAAATTGCTTCGTTAAATTGCTATTTGGTTGGAATCAGAAAATGCTGCATATGGTTTGGTAAATTTGGCAATTGTTTGAGCTCTCATAGATCATGTTTAAGCTCTTGCATCATGTAGTTTAATCTATTAATGAAGAACTACCGTAGAGCTTGTTTAATTTGGTTTGCATGATTGGTCTCTCTAAGTCTAGATATTTTCGGGTAAAGTGTTTGAACAACAAGGAAGACAGTGTAGAGCCTTATAATGCTTGCAATATGTTCTTGTGTGAGTTTTGCTGTACCTGTTCATACTTGTGTTTGCTTCAAACAACCTTGCTAGCCCAAACCTTGTACTGAGAGGAAATGCTTCTCGTGCATCCAAACACCTTGAGCCAAAACCCATGCCATTTGTGTCCACCATATCTACCTACTATGTGGTATTTTTCTGCCATTCCAAAGTAAATTACTTGAGTGCTACCTTTAAAATTTCATTCCTTTACCTTTACAATATATAGCTCATGGGACAAATAGCTTAAAAACTATTGTGGTGATGAATATGTAGTTATGTGTCTTAATTCTTATAAGTTGCTTGTTGAGCGGTAACCATGTTTCTGGGGACGCCATCAACTTTATCTTTGTTGGATATCATGTGAGATGCTATGCATGTTCGTCTTGTCTGAAGTAAGTGCGATTTCATGATCAAATGGTTTGAGTATGCATATGTTAGAGAAGAACATTGGGCCGCTAACTAAAGCCATGTATCATGGTGGAAGTTTCAGTTTGGACATACAACCTCAATCTCTTATGAGAATATTAACTGTTGTTGAATGCTTAAGCATTAAAAGAGGAGTCCATTATCTGTTGTCTATGTTGTCCCGGTATGGATGTCTAAGTTGAGAATAATCAAAAGCGAGAAATCCAATGCGTGCTTTCTCCTTAGACACTTGTACAGGCGGCATAGAGGTACCCCTTTGTGACACTTGGTTGAAACATATGTTATGCGATGATAATCCGTGTCTTCCGAGCTAAGTAGGACAAGGTGCGAGCACTATTAGTACTCTATGCATGAGACATGCAACTTGTAGGAAGTATTATGCATAGCACATATGAATTATTACTACCGTTGACAAAATTGTTTCTATGTTTTCAAAACAAAAGCTCTAGCACAAAAATAGTAATCCATGCTTCCCTCTGCGAAGGGCCATTCTTTTACTTTATTGTTGAGTCAGTTTACCCACTTCTTTCTATCTTAGAAGCAAACACTTGTGTTACTGTGTGCATTGATTCTTACATGTTTACTTATTGCACCTGTTATATTACTCTATGTTGACAAATATCCATGAGATATACATGTTACAAGTTGAAAGCAATTGCTGAAACTTAATCATCCTTTGTGTTGCTTCAATTCATTCTACTTTGAATTTATTGCTTATGAGTTAGCTCTTATGCAACTCTTATTGATACTTGTTTGAAAGTACTATTCATGAAAAGTTTTGCTATATGATTCATTTGTTTAGTCATTATCTTTGTTAGCAATCTTTTGTTCAGATCACTCCATTCATCTCATATGCTTTACAATAATGTTGATCAAGACTATGTTGGTAGCATGTCACTTCAGAAATTATTTGTGTTATCGTTTACCTACTCGAGGACGAGTAGGAACTAAGCTTGGGGATGCTTGATACGTCTCAAACGTATCTATAATTTCTTATGTTCCATGCTACTTTTATTACAATACTTGAATGTTTTATACATACTTTACAGCATTATTATACATTTTCCGGCACTAACCTATTAACAAGATGCCAAAGTGTCAGTTGCTTTTTCTGCTTTTGGTTTCAGAAATCCTAGTAAGGAAATATTCTCGGAATTGACGAAATCAACGCCGGGGCCTATTTTTACACGAAGCTTCCAAAGACCGAGGGGAAAGGAAGTGGGGCCACGAGGCGACCCACACTAGGGCGGCGCGGCCGGGGCCCGGCCGCGCCGGCTGTTGTGTGGGGCCCTCGTGTGGCCCGACCTACCCTTCCTACATAGCCTTCGTCGCGAAACCCCCTGCGAGAGCCACGATACGGAAAACCTTCCAGACGCCGCCGTCGCGAATCCCATCTCGGGGATTCAGGAGATCGCCTCCGCACCCTGCCGGAGAGGGGAATCATCACCGGAGGGGCTCTACATCATCATGCCCGCCTCCGGATTGATGCGTGAGTAGTTCATCCTTGGACTATGGGTCCATAGCAGTAGCTAGATGGTTGTCTTCTCCTCTTGTGCTATCATTGTTTAGATCTTGTGAGCTGCCTAACATGATCAAGATCATCTATTTGTAATGCTACATGTTGTGTTTGGCGGGATCCGATGAATATAGAATATTATGTTAAGTTGATTATCAATCTATCATATATGTGTTGTTTATGTTCTTGCATGCTCTCCGTTGCTAGTAGAGGCTCTGGCCAAGTTGATACTTGTAACTCCAAGAGGGAGTATTTATGCTCGATAGTGGGTTCATGCCTCCATTTAATCTGGGACAGTGACAGAAAGTTCTAAGGTTGTGGATGTGTTGTTGCTACTAGGGATAAAACATTGATGCTTTGTCTAAGGATATTTGTGTTGATTACATTACGCACCATACTTAATGCAATTATCTGTTGTTTACAACTTAATACCGGAAGGGGTTCGGATGATAACCTGAAGGTGGATTATTTAGGCATAGATGCATGCTGGATAGCGGTCTATGTACTTTGTCGTAATTCCCTGATTAAATCAGATAGTAATCATCATTGATATGTATTGAATCTTTATTTGTCAATTGCCCGCCTGTAATTTGTTCACCCATCATGTTAGTTATCTTATTGGAGAGACACCTCTAGTGAACTGTGGACCCCGATCCATTCTTTTACATCTGAATACATTCTACTGCAATCATTGTTTTTACTGTTCTTTGCAAACAAACACCATCTTCCACTCGATACGTTTAATCATTTGTTTTCAGCAAGCCGGTGAGATTGACAACCTCAGTGTTACGTTGGGGCAAAGTACTTTGATTGTGTTGTGGGTTCCACGTTGGCGCCGGTTTCACGGTGTTGCGCCGCACTACACTCCTCCACCAACAACCTTCACGTGCTTCTTGACTCCTACTGGTTCGATAACCTTGGTTTCATACTGAGGGAAACTTGCTTCGCATCATACCTTCCACTTGGGGTTCCCAATGGACGTGTTCACGCGTATCAAGCATAAATTCTGGCGCCATTGCCGGGGAGATCAAGACACGCTGCAAGGAGTCTCCACTTCCAATCTCTTTACTTTGTTTTTGTCTTGCTTTACTTTATTTTATTTACTGTCTTGGTTGCTTCATATCTAAAAACACAAAAAAATTAGTTACTTTACTTTCTATCTTGTTTACTAGCTATATATCAAAAACACAAAAAAAATTAGTTACTTGTCTTTACTTTACTTTATTCTATTTGCTTAGTTTACTTTTATTACTGCTATAATGGGTACTCCTGAAAATACTAAGTTGTGTGATTTCACTAGCACAAATAATAATGATTTTATATGTACTCCTATTGCTCCACCTGCTACTACAGCAGAATTCTATGAAATTAAACCTGCTTTACTAAATCTTGTTATGAGAGAGCAATTTTCTGGTGTTAGTTCTGATGATGCTGCTGCCCATCTTAATAATTTTGTTGAACTTTGTGAAATGCAAAAGTATAAGGATATAGATGGTGATATTATAAAACTGAAATTGTTTCCTTTCTCATTAAGAGGAAGAGCTAAAGATTGGTTGCTTTCTTTGCCTAAAAATAGTATTGATTCATGGACTAAATGTAAAGATGCTTTTATTAGTAAATATTATCCTCCTGCTAAGATTATATCTTTGAGAAGTAGCATTATGAACTTTAAACAATTTGATAATGAACATGTTGCTCAAGCATGGGAGAGAATGAAATCTTTGGTAAAGAATTGCCCAACCCATGGACTGACTACTTGGATGATCATCCAAACCTTTTATGCAGGATTGAATTTTTCCTCGAGGAACCTATTGGATTCAGCTGCTGGAGGTACTTTTATGTCCATCACTTTGCCGCGACTAAAATTCTTGATGATATGATGATCAATTACTCTGAATGGCACACTGAAAGAACTCCTCAAGGTAAGAAGGTAAATTCTGTTGAAGAAACCTCTTCTTTGGGTGATAAGATTGATGCTATTATGTCTATGCTTGCAAATGGTAGATCTCATATTGATCCTAATAATGTTCCTTTAGCTTCATTGGTTGCTCAAGAAGAAAATGTTGATGTGAATTTCATTAAGAGTAATAATTTCAACAACAATGCTTATAGGAATAATTATGGTAACAACAACTATAGGCCATATCCTTCTAATAATGGTAATGGTTATGGTAATTCTTATGGTAATTCTTACAACAATAATAAGAGTGTACCCTCTGGTCTTGAAGTGATGCTTAAAGAATTTATTAGTACACAAACTGCTTTCAATAAAACTGTTGAAGAAAAGCTTGGTAAAATTGATGTTCTTGCTTCTAAGGTTGATAGTCTTGCTCTTGATGTTGATCTTTTAAAATTGAAAGTTATGCCTGAGGAAGTTAAAGATGCTAGGTTTGCTAAAACAAATGCCATCCAAGTTAGAATTAATGATAATATTAGAATGTTGGCTGAATTGCATGCTAGGTGGGATAGAGAAGAAAAAGAAAAACTTGCTAAAGAAAATAATGTAGCTAAAGTATGGACTATTACCACCACTAGTAATGTTGATTCTTCACATGTTGCTACACCTCCTACTATCAATGGTAAAATAATTGGTGTTGGCAATGTTTTTACTCCTAGTACAAAGCGCGCAAAATTAAAACTGCTGTGCTTGTGATAAAACTGCTGAAATTTTTCAAAATATTGGTGACAATGATTCCATTGCTGTAGAACATAATGGTTTAGATTTTGATGATTGTCATATTACTGAAGTTATAAAGTTCTTACAAAAACTTGCTAGAAGTCCCAATGCTAGTGCTATAAATTTAGCCTTTACAAAACATATTACAAATGCTCTCATTAAAGCTAGGGAAGAGAAATTAAAACTTGAAGCTTCTATTCCTAGGAAGTTAGAAGATGGTTGGGAGCCCATCATTAAATGAAATTCAATGACTTTGAATGTAATGCTTTATGTGATCTTGGTGCAAGTATTTCTGTTATGCCTAAGAAAATTTATGATATGCTTGACTTGCCACCATTGAAGAATTGTTATTTGGATGTTAATCTTGCTGATAATGTTAAAAAGAAACCTTTGGGGAGGATTGATAATGTTCGCATTACGGTTAACAATAACCTTGTACCCGTTGATTTTGTTGTCTTGGATATTGAATGCAATGCATCTTGTCCTATTGTGTTGGGAAGACCTTTTCTTCGAACTGTTGGTGCTGTTATTGATATGAAGGAAGGTAATATTAAATATCAATTTCCTCTCAAGAAAGGTATGGAACACTTCCCTCGAAAGAGAATGAAGTTGCCATTTGATTCTATTATTAGAACAAGCTATGATGTTGATGCTTCTTCTCTTGATGTTACTTGATTTGCACTTCTGCGCCTAGCTGAAAGGCGTTAAAGAAAAGCACTTCTTGGGAGATAACCCAAGTTACATTTTATTTATTGTATTGTTGAGTCTTGGAAGTTGTTTACTGCTGTATCAACCTCTCCTTATCATGTTTTTGTGCCAAGTAAAGTTTTTATGCTAAAGTTGATGCTAGATTTGGATCGCTGTGTAGAAACAACATTGTTGTCTGTCACGAATTCGTACAGATCTCCCTGTAGAAAAATCAAAAAAATCTGCAAATTTACGAGCGTGATCCTCATATATGTACGCAACTTTCATTAGGTTTGAGTTTTTTCCATTTGAGCAAGTTAAGTGCCCCTGGCAAATTCGTCTTTACGGACTGTTCTGTTTTTGACAGATTCTGCCTTTTATTTCGCATTGCCGCTTTTGCTATGTTGAATGAGTTTCTTTGTTCCATTAACTTTCAGAAGCTTTGTGCAATGTCGGAAGTGTTAAGAATGATTGTGTCACCTCTGAATATGTGAATTTTTGATTATGCACTAACCCTCTAATGAGTTTGCTTGAAGTTTGGTGTGGAGGAAGTTTTCAAGGGTCAAGAGAAGAGGATGATATACTATGATCAAGAAGAGTGAAAGGTCTAAGCTTGGGGATGCCGGGTTCATCCCCTGCATATTTTAAGAAGACTCAAGCATCTAAGCTTGGGGATGCCCAAGGCATCCCCTTCTTCATCGACAACATTATCAGGTCACTTCTAGTGAAACTATATTTTTATTCCATCACATCTTATGTTCTTTACTTGGAGCGTCGGTTTGCTTTTATTTTCGTTTTGGTTTGAATAAAGTTGGATCCCATCATCCTTATATTGGAGATATTACGCTCCGCTTTTCATATGGAACACTTGTGTTCTTAATTGTGCTTTAATGTTCATGGCGAAGGCTGAAATTGCTTCGTTAAATTGCTATTTGGTTGGAATCAGAAAATGTTGCATATGGTTTGGAATAACTTGGCAATTGTTTGAGCTCTCATAGATCATGTTTAAGCTCTTGCATCATGTAGTTTAATCTATTAATGAAGAACTACCGTAGAGCTTGTTTAATTTGGTTTGCATGATTGGTCTCTCTAAGTCTAGATATTTTCGGGTAAAGTGTTTGAACAACAAGGAAGACAGCGTAGAGCCTTATAATGCTTGCAATATGTTCTTGTGTAAGTTTCTGTACCTGTTCATACTTGTGTTTGCTTCAAACAACCTTGCTAGCCCAAACTTTGTACTGAGAGGAAATGCTTCTCGTGCATCCAAACACCTTGAGCCAAACCCCATGCCATTTGTGTCCACCATATCTACCTACTATGTGGTATTTTTCTGCCATTCCAAAGTAAATTACTTGAGTGCTACCTTTAAAATTTCATTCCTTTATCTTTGCAATATATAGCTCATGGGACAAATAGCTTAAAAACTATTGTGGTGATGAATATGTAGTTATGTGTCTTAATTCTTATAAGTTGCTTGTTGAGCGGTAACCATGTTTCTGGGGACGCCATCAACTTTTTACCTTTGTTGCATATCATGTGAGATGCTATGCATGTTCGTCTTGTCTGAAGTAAGTGCGATTTCATGATTAAATGGTTTGAGTATGCATATGTTAGAGAAGAACATTGGGCAGCCAACTAAATCCATGTATCATGGTGGAAGTTTCAGTTTGGACATACAACCTCAATCTCTTATGAGAATATTATTTGTTGTTGAATGCTTAAGCATTAAAAGAGGAGTCCATTATCTTGTCTATGTTGTCCCGGTATGGATGTCTAAGTTGAGAATAATCAAAAGCGAGAAATCCAATGCGTGCTTTCTCCTTAGACCTTTGTACGGGCGGCATAGAGGTACCCCTTTGTGACACTTGGTTGAAACATATGTCATGTGATGATAATCCGTGTTATCCGAGCTGATTAGGACAAGGTGCGAGCACTATTAGTACTCTATGCATGAGACTTGCAACTTGTAGGAAGTATTATGCATAGCACATATGAATTATTACTACCGTTGACAAAATTGTTTCTATGTTTTCAAAACAAAAGCTCTAGCACAAAAATAGTAATCCATGCTTCCCTCTGTGAAGGGCCATTCTTTTACTTTATGTTGAGTCAGTTTACCCACTTCTTTCTATCTTAGAAGCAAACACTTGTGTTAACTGTGTGTGCTTTGATTCTTACATGTTTACTTATTGCACTTATTATATTACTCTATGTTGACAAATATCCATGAGATATACATGTTACAAGTTGAAAGCAACCGCTGAAACTTAATCATCCTTTGTGTTGCTTCAATGCATTCTACTTTGAATTTATTGCTTATGAGTTAGCTCTTATGCAAGTCTTGTTGATACTTGTCTTGAAAGTACTATTTATGAAAAGTTTTGCTATATGATTCATTTGTTTAGTCATTATCTTTGTTAGCAATCTTTTGTTCAGATCACTCCATTCATCTCATATGCTTTACAATAATGTTGATCAAGATTATGTTGGTAGCATGTCACTTCAGAAATTATTTGTGTTATCGTTTACCTACTCGAGGACGAGTAGGAAAAGCTTGGGGATGCTTGATACGTCTCAAACGTATCTATAATTTCTTATGTTCCATGCTACTTTTATGGCAATACTTGAATGTTTTATACATACTTTTACATTATTATACATTTTCCGGCACTAACCTATTAACAAGATGCCGAAGCGCCAGTTCCTGTTTTCTGCTGTTTTTGGTTTCAGAAACCCTAGTAAGGAAATATTCTCGGGTGGACGAAATCAACGCCTAGGGTCCTATTTTTACACGAAGCTTCCGTAAGACCGAGGGAAAGGAAGTGGGCCACGAGGCGCCGCCACACTAGGGCGGCGCGGCCCAAGCCCTGGCCGCGCCGGCCTATTGTGTGGGGCCCTCATGTGGCCGCCTGCGTTGCCCTTCCGCCTACTTAAAGCCTTCGTCGCGAATACCCTTGTACCGAGAGCCACGATACGGAAAACCTTCCAGAGACGCTGCCGCCGCCAATCCCATCTCTCGGGGGATTCAGGGATCGCCTCGGCACCTGCCGGAGAGGGTAATCATCACCGGAGGGGCTCTACATCATCATGCCCGCCTCCGGATTGATGCGTGAGTAGTTCATCCTTGGACTATGGGTCCATAGCGTAGCTAGATGGTTGTCTTTTCCGCTTGTGCTATCATTGTTTAGATCTTGTGAGCTGCCTAACATGATCAAGATCATCTATTTGTAATGTTACATGTTGTGTTTGGCGGGATCCGATGAATATAGAATATTATGTTAAGTTGATTATCAATCTATCATATATGTGTTGTTTATGTTCTTGCATGCTCTCCGTTGCTAGTAGAGGCTCGGGCCAAGTTGATATTGTAACTCCAAGAGGGGTAATTATGCTCGATAGTGGGTTCATGCCTCCATTGAATGTGGGATCGTGACAGGTTCTAAGGTTGTGGATGTGCTGTTGCTACTAGGGATAAAACATCGATGCTTTGTCTAAGGATATTTGTGTTGATAACATTACGCACCATACTTAATGCAATTATCTGTTGTTTACAACTTAATACTGGAGGGTGCGGATGCTAACCCGAAGGTGGATTATTTAGGCATAGATGCATGCTGGATAGCGGTTTATGTACTTTGTCGTAATGCCCTGATTAAATCACATAGTAATCATCGTTGATATGTATTGAATCTTGATTTGTCAATTGCCCACCTGTAATTTGTTCACCGGCATGTTAGTTATCTTATTGGAGAGACACCACTAGTGAACTGTGGACCCCGGTCCATTCTTTTACATCTGAATACATTCTACTGCAATCATTGTTTTTCTTGTTCTTTGCAAACAAACACCATCTTCCACTCGATACGCTTAATCCTTTGTTTCAGCAAGCGGTGAGATTGACAACCTCATTGTTACGTTGGGGCAAAGTATCTTGATTGTGTTGTGCAGGTTCCACGTTGGCGCCGGTTTCACTGGTGTTGCGCCGCATTACACTCCTCCACCAACAACCTTCACGTGCTTCTTGGCTCCCTACCGGTTCGATAACCTTGGTTTCTTTCTGAGGGAAAACTTGCTGTTGTGCGCATCACACCTTCCTCTTGGGGTTCCCAACGGACGTGTGCTTCACGCGTATCAGGGCGCCGCCCTCACCGCCACCGTCTCCCGCAGCGCAATGGCAGCCGAGGAGGACCACGCACTCGTCCTCCTCGAACTCTTCTTCCTCAGGACCGGCCCGATCGACGGCGTCCTCGTCGTACCGCTCGGCACCCTACACCATCCCCAATCGTGTGAAGGAGGAGCCGGCGACGCCGATCAATCCGAGGCGCGGCGGCAGCGGCAGCCGACGCCAGCAAGAGAGGCGGGGCGACACCCTCCTCATCCCGAGCCGGAGGTGATGGAGGAACCGGAGGAAGCGTCGCGGCGCTCTTTGGCGAATACGAGCGGCAGCCGCCCTCATCGCGAGCGACGACCCGATGGCGCCGGGGCTGCGGCGGCGTGGCGTCGTGAACGATGACCGCTGGAGGGCGACCTCGACACGGCGATCGCCATGTCCATCTGCGACACCGGCAAGCCGCTCGTGGACCTCACCGACGACGGCGAGGCAGGACCAAGCGGCCTGGTGAAGGAGGAGCCCGTCGACGAGCCCGACGAGCGCGTCAAGAAGGAGGTCGTCATCGACGACATGTACAACTTCCACCAGTACTACGACGCCTCGGGCCGCCGCAAGTACTTCTAGATTATGTTTAGTTTAAATTTAGTCGAATCTTGTTCGAATCTATGTAATATATGCCAAGTTTGGATGAATTTAATCGAATCTCGCTTAAGTTCAAAATTTCCGAAATTTTGTTTGGGGGACGCGACTGGGGAGCGACGTCCCCCAAACGCGGCACGAACAAAACACGTCCCCCAAATCCTCAATCCGACGCCGTTTGAGGAACGGTTTGGGGAACGCGACTGGAGATGCTCTAAAAACACAAACTGAGAGAGGAAAGGAAGGAGGGATGCTCTAAAAACACAAACTGGAGATGCCAAGTTTGGAACATGGGTGCATATGCTCTCTCTATCTTGAAATGCATGTTACACAGATTTTGAATTTCAGAAAATTGAAACAAAAAATTCGCACATACATCTTCACCTTCACGTGCTACACGCTCACAAAGTCGTTTTATAAAAAATTGACTTATCATGTGTCGTGTGTAAAAAAGACAAAATTCAGTGGAAAAAATAATGCTTTTCACAAGCCAAATTTTGTCTTTTTTACATAGGCCGCAAAAAATGTTGGTTTTTCGTGAAACTTGATGAACGCACATATATTATGGAGATGTACATGTAGAAAATTTTGTCAAATTTTTTCGACATTTCAAAATATGATTTTTTGGTAGAGGAAGCATACGTATTCGGGAGGCGAATTGAATTTCCAAAGAAAATGCAAGTGCTTTCGAGATGCACCTATACACTTGCAGTGCGTGCGTTTATCCCGCACGGTCCGCTCCTCTCATGGGCCGATCCAGGTAAAGCCTCTTCTCCAGGTTTCCTTTTCTTCTTTTTTATTTGGAAAATTTTTCAAATTTTGAGAACTGTTGATTTTTAGCAAAAAAATGTTCAGACTTAATTGTTAGAAAAAATTGCTCAATTTTTTTTTTTGCTCGATCAAAAAAAGTTTGTTCAAAAATATTTTTGTTCAATTTATTTTAGTTCGGAAAAAATGTTCAAAATTTTAAAATATGTTAAAAAATGAATCAGAAAAATAAGAAACAGAAAAAATTCAAATAATAGAAAAAACAGAGAAAAGCAGAAAAAGGAAAAAACCAAAACCGAAGAAAACTAACCAAAGTCAGAGAACCAGAAAAAACCCCAAAAATATTTGACAGGAAAAACCGCAAAAACCAGAAAAGATGAAGGAACGTGTAATGGGCTGGCCTAGAACGCACGCCGCGTGGAGCCTGGTAACACACGGCTAATGGGCGATGTATAGGAAATATCTGCGCTTTCCGCTTCACACATATAAAAGCATCTTCAAGAAGCCGACGCATATCAAAAGTGGTCGCGCGCGTCCGTTTCTGTTGTCACGCGAACATGAAAATGATCGTTTTTTACCGCGCGTTCGTTTGTGTCAGGGGTGCCTCCATTGGGCCGAAGCATAAATAGTTTTACCTATTTTTTTCTTTTTCATTTAACCATAGATAGAAACATTACAAAAACTACTACATAATTTGGAACATGTTTTAAAATTGCAAAATAAGAAAACGCTAGCTAGTGTTGTACTCGCTGGTTTCATTTTTTCGTTGACAAGAAAGAACACTTTAAGACACCCAGTCGCTCGAACTAGAAAATCTAGTTGAGTTCTATGTGCCTACGTTTCCTAGATGTGCAGAAAAAATATCTAGAAACCTATACTAGTGGCTTCGATTGGCCGGTGGCCATCTTCGCTCCAAAGAAAGAACACTCGAACAACAGTAGCTGTCGGTGTTCTCGCCGGACTCGTCCGTGTGGTAGTGTCTGCGGCAGGATGTCTCGTCGAACACCTTGACGATCATCTTGTCCCACCTGGTGTGCAGGTACATCTTGCCCTGCCCGTCGAACAAAACCTCAATAGGTCACCGACAGAAGCCGCATATGGCTTCCCACAGCTGCAACTCGGTTGGCTCGGTGCCGTTGAGGAACTCGACTAGCTTGTTTGGCAGCCACTTGATGTTGATGGGATCCTTGTGCGGAGTCTAGGGTTGTGTGGGAGGAGATGAGATGAGGCAGCCGAGTGCGTGCCCCTCTTTATATACGCCAAAAGCACTCGAGGGGCGCGTCACGCGTGGCAGCACCATTAACTTCGTTGGCGGAAGTGGGCGGCGGCCGCTCGGCAGGCGAGGCATCGCCATTAACGTGGCGCAGACTGCCGAAGCGACGCCTCGTCGCCAGGATCGCTGCCAGGCGGGCCCGACGAAACGTCCGCCCAGACGCGAGCGATCACGCGACGCGACCGCGCAGCGTCGCATCCGAGGCGTATATTTGGACCGCGTTTCCGTCTTTGCGAACAGCCCGATCACTATGCGTCGGGCCGCTGGGTCTGGTTCCAGACGCATTTTTTGGACCGCGCGGTCGAAAACGGCCCGTTGGAGATGGCCTAGGTCGGCCCGTTGGAGATGGCCTAGGTCTAGCTTCGGCCCAGTTATCCTTTCAAGGCCCGAGAGAGCGACCGACACTTCGGCCCGTCACCCTTTCACTTCGCCCGTTTTCCGCATTCCCCTTGGGCCCACACGACGTCTTTGTTCCGCACCGTCCTCTTCCTTCTACCGCATCGCACGAAAGAACACTGCCCCTTTTTCCACACGAGACGAGACATGATTCACCGCCACCATTAGGAGCGGAGAGTGATCTTCCGCCTGCCCGCCTGCCTGCTCCCGCGGATCGGGCCGGCCAAATGGCGCGCTCCTTCCTGGCGGCGCTCTCCTTCCTCCTCCTCACCGCCGCCGCCGCCGCCGCCGGAGGTGAGGAGTTCGCCTTTTCCCTTCCCCTTCCCTTTCTCGGAACTCGTTTCGGTAGATCGCAGATTGAGATCTGCAGTTGCGGGTGTAGTGGAGGTTCGATGCGGGAAGGCAGCGTTCACGCTATCACTGCCAGTTAGCCTCGCATCGCAACTGCTTTTGAACCGCTAGTCGTCTAGGGTAATTCCGTAGCTGGGTTAGAATTCTAGGCGTGGCGGCCGTGTTGATCTGCTCGCAGTCCGAATGCTCCACCTTTTTTTGTTCCTGGGGAGCGCGATCTGCGCACGTAGACAGATAGTATGTTCGGATTCAAGTGTGAAGTACTGTGGCTGCGGTGTTGATGTGGCATGATAGTGACTTAGAACCAGTGAGACACTTATCCAGTTCGGAGATGTGCCAACTAGGAGAATAGTGGCCTACTTGGCACACTTGAAAAAGTTTATTGACCCACATTGTAGTTTACTCTCTTGTTTGTTCTAGAGCATTCTTCCCTGGGTCATGCTGATGTAATTGCTTCTGCTCTGTGCAGCTCGAGAGGACCCGATTTATTCTGGCCAACTGGTTAGCACTATATTATCCCGCCATGTTGCTTTTTCCTTGGTGTTACTGAAATGTATGTGCTTATACTGATGGATTCCCGCAATGGTAGGACTGGAGTAGGCAACCCAACTTCAAACTGCAGAATTTCTCCTTGGGTCAACAGGGTGAGTAATGATGGAAAATGTTTTGTTCAATGTCTTCTAACAGCAGCTCATTTAACAAGGGGCGTTTTATTTTACTTGTTAATGCAGATGGTTTTCAGCTACTAAGCAGGCCAGCAGATGCAACTCGCAGGGTAACATTTTTCTCTTCGTAGCAATTTTAAGCAGGACAATCACTGTTTGCTTATTTAACCATTTCCAGCTGTGGTTAATCGCCCTTTCGATGTAGCTTCTTTCTTGCACCAAGCTATTTTTGAAATGAAAATCTTATATCTGTGCCCCCCTGTTCTCTTTTCACATTTCCGTGTGTAGAAATTGAGGGAGAGAACTGGTGTAAGGAAGAAAATGGAAGTAGTGCAGCAGGACGATGAAGCCCTAGTTAAACTTGAGAATGCAGGCATTGAGCGTTCGAAAGCAGTTGATTCTGCTGTGCTGGGAAAATATAGCTTATGGAGGCGTGAAAATGAAAACGACAAGGCGGATTCAAACGTCCGTCTGATGCGGGATCAAATGATCATGGCCAGAATATACACTGTGCTTGCCAAGTCCAGGGATAAGCTCGATCTTTATCAGGAGCTACTCTCCAGGATCAAGGAAAGCCAGCGCTCCCTTGGTGAAGCTACCGCTGATGCTGAACTTCCCAGAAGGTAATTGTCTGCTTGAACTGTACTTTTTGGCCAAAATTCCCACACTCCTCATTTCTCTCTTGTTTAATTTGAAGTGCTTCTGAGAGAGCAAAAGCAATGGGTCAAGTTTTATCAAAAGCAAGGGATCAGTTGTATGACTGCAAGCAAATTACCCAGCGTTTAAGAGCAATGCTTCAGTCAGCTGATGAGCAGGTCCGGAGCTTGAAGAAGCAGAGCACCTTCCTCAGCCAGTTGGCAGCAAAGACAATCCCAAATGGCATCCATTGCTTGTCCATGCGCTTAACGATAGACTATTACCTTCTCTCTCCAGAGAAAAGAAAGTTCCCTAAGAGTGAGAATCTGGAAGATCCTGATCTTTATCACTATGCTCTTTTTTCGGACAATGTTCTGGCAGCATCAGTTGTGGTCAACTCAACCATCATGAATGCAAAGGTTAGTGCAATCTTGACTGCGTCATGGAATTCGGTTTCTTGGTTACCATGTATGACCCAGTTCGGAAGCGACTCCTGATTTTCTTGCTTAAAACTGCAGGAGCCTGAGAAACATGTGTTCCATCTTGTTACTGACAAACTGAACTTTGGGGCAATGAACATGTGGTTTCTGTTGAATCCACCTGGGGATGCTGCAATCCATGTTGAGAATGTGGATGACTTCAAGTGGTTAAACTCTTCGTACTGCCCTGTTTTGAAGCAGCTTGAGTCTGCAGCCATGAAAGAGTACTACTTCAAGGCGGATCGTCAAAAAACTCTCTCTGCTGGTTCTTCTAATCTGAAGTACCGAAACCCAAAATATCTGTCCATGCTCAATCATTTGAGATTTTACCTCCCACAAGTCTATCCTAAGTTGAATAAGATCCTTTTCCTTGATGATGACATTGTGGTCCAGAGGGATTTGACTGGACTTTGGGAGGTTGATCTTAATGGGAATGTTAATGGTGCTGTGGAAACATGTGGGGAGAGTTTCCACCGTTTCGACAAGTACCTCAATTTTTCAAACCCAAATATTGCCCAGAATTTTGATCCAAATGCGTGTGGTTGGGCTTATGGAATGAATATGTTTGATCTGGAAGAATGGAAGAAGAAGGACATTACTGGGATTTACCATAGATGGCAGACCATGGTGAGTTGGAAACAACTCAAATAAGGTTTATATCACTTTAAGGCCTTGTTTGGTACTAGTGTTTTAGTGGGGATTAGTGGGGATAATACTCTAGAGTATTGGGTGAATCACTGTTGTCACCCAATCCCCACAAAACCTTATCCCCAATCCACTAGGTAGGGGTAGAGTATTGGGGATTGAAAAAATTACACTAAAAACTTGGGGAAAAGTGGGGAAAAGTGGGGATAAGTGGGGATTAAACTCTCTCATACTCTAGCACCAAACATGCATTGGGGATAAGTGGGGATTTAAAATTTGGAGCGGATTATCCCCGCTAATCCCCACTAAAACTCTAGTACCAAACAAGGCCTAACTGTGCCCACTTTTTCCTAGCATACTGTATTTGCTGTCTTATGTTCTTGCAGTACCATCTTGTCCATATGGTATCCGGTGTTTCAGTCTTCCAAATGTTTTGTCCACTGTCATGCATATAGCCTTCATCTTATACATGAAGGAATACTGTAACTATTCCATGAGCATGATTGCATAGATCATATCATAGTGACATGGTGGTGTACTGGTGTGGATAGGTTCCTTGGTAAAAAGGTTATCTGGCAATAAGGTCCTATTTTCCAGCTTCTGCAGTGCCTCATGATAATTTCTCAGCAAATGTAGGATCTGCACCATTGTGTTGGGTTCTGAAACTAGAAATTAAATCACATATTTCTTACTCAGCCTTGTAGAGTAAATACTTCCATCAAAACCCTGTCTTCACACTGTTTTTCATTACTCTTTTTTACAGAATGAAAACAGGCTGCTGTGGAAACTGGGGACACTTCCACCAGGTCTTATGACTTTCTACAAGCTGACGCACCCTCTGGACAAATCATGGCATGTGCTTGGATTAGGATACAACCCAACTGTTGAGCACTCAGAAATCGACAGCGCCGCTGTCATCCACTACAACGGAAACATGAAACCGTGGCTAGAGATTGCGATGACAAAGTACCGGCCTTACTGGACAAAGTACATCAATTACGAGCATTCCTTTGTCCGTGGGTGCAAGATCAGTCAATAGACAGTAGCTAGAGAAGCATTCTTCCCTGATGAGCATTTGGAATCACTTTGACGGGACTACGAAAGGAAGTGTTCCGCATGTTGGTAGTACAGTTATAGCGCATGTTCTTCATTATAGATTCGTTTGGTATTTTCTGCTGTATGTAGCCTCTTTGACCAATTTGCTGTGCTGTCTCAGACTAGTCCACTGTGGCATTTCGTTTTGATCATCTTATCCTCTTGAAAAGAATGGTGATCTCGATGATCCTTGTGAACTGATTAATGTAATGTTTCTAAACATATGGTGGTAACGATGCCCAGTCAATGTGAGCGGTATATTTGTAGGGATTACTTTTCTTATTCCTATGACAACAAACCACACAAAAATGCATGCCAACTTTTCAGAGAACAGTATTTGTTGAAGGTTAAACGTATGCTGATAGAAATGCGTGGACAGCTCAGACATGTGGCCTAGTGGTGAAAGTATTTTCATTCTTTTTTCAAGAAAAAAGCAGAAGGCTTTATTGTTTCATTTAATTGGAAAGAAAGAAGTTTGTTTTACACTCGTCCTAAGAGGCGGTTCATTCTACACACCTGGGATATGTTCATGGGCGTGCTTAGGCTCAAAAACAGTATTCCTGTAGTCAGATAGCATATTGTGAGAATTTAGCCACCAAAATCTTACTACTGGAATTAGTACGCATCAACATAACTGGTAACATTCCACTGCACAATACTCCCTCCGTTCACAAATAAGTGTATATACAGGTTTTTCAAGATAAATTATGAAGTGAAGTAAAAAAATGCATTGAAAACATGCATCTCTCCTCTTTAATTTTTTCACCTCCAATGAGTTAAGTGCATGTAGAAAATAAGAATAACATATGTTCAATATTATTAGGTTTGATTTTCGTGTGATAAGAGAGAAACAATTAAAATGTATTGAAAAGATAGGAGTACACTCTTTTGTGAACAAAGTTTAGAGTTAGATGTTCACTTATTTGAGGACGGGAGGTAACAGATAGACCATGAACACTATCATGTCACAATTATTCATTTCTTTCATCGATGCACAAAAACATTTATTCTGACTTCTGAGGTATACAAACAGCGCGAGAGACGCAACACATTACAGATTACACCACCCTTCAACTGAAATACTTCTTATTCCTTAAAAAATGTGTTCTTCAAAAGTTATTCTTTTGAAGTAAATAACAAGTAGTCATCAACTATACTTACTAGGACCTATAGATAATAACTAGTAAGATATGATAAACCATGCTAGCAACCATGCAAATATTAGGTGGCTAGGAACTCAACTTTGTTCATGAGATCCATCTAATACTCACTTGAGGTACTCAACTAGGAATCATAGTAAACCCTAGGAGAAAATGGCTCTTATGGAAAATACTTATCATTCATCTAAAAAAAATGTTCTTCAAAAGTTTGAAGTACATAAAATATAACCATTAACCATGTTGTATAAAACCTAAAACTATCAAGTATTATTCACATGTTAATATTGTGTCAACTATTACCATCGTATGTTACCACATTGTTATGTTTGGTTATACAACTTTTCAGCAATATAAATTAACCATAAACTTAATAAGAACCTTGTTTGAGTCACCACTCGAAAAGTGCAACACACCCAAAAAACCATTCCAACTCACTAATCCTAAATCATTGGGGTTGGGTTACGCTTAAGAAAATTTCACCTCATACTCATGCATTACAGCATAATTGCCAATCTTATAAATATTGTCCTTATCGGACAATGATGCTATTTCAGAATTTGGAGTTATCAAGCATCAAAGATGTTACCTGCATAAGCTTGCAGTCAACCAGGCAAGTTCATCACTTGCTCATGTCACCTTGATTATTTTTATCAAATTACTTGCAAAGTATTATACTTATCACTCCTGCATTTAAAAGCAAAGTATTACTTTTACAATTATGAATATGACTATGTTGTGGGCAATAGAACCATGGTATGAGTTTGGTGGAGGTTCCATTGCATTGGGTTACTCATCTAGGACTTAACAACAAATATCGTCCAATGATTCTTGCGCCGTAATACTCGTGTTTACCATAAGATCTGGATTGGGACGGAGTATTCAGCGCTTCTTTTTCCTCTCGCATATCAATGGGTACACCTACCGGTGGGCTGGCTGACGCTGGGAGGGAGGGAGCCCCGTATTGCTCCTACGGTTTGGTGTATCTATGATGGGTTGTAGGGTGTGTCTGGGGGTTATGCACCGATGGGTAAGCGACCAAGGTGAAGTAGGAACCTAAACTCAACATGGCTACAACATTTGGGTGGGTATGCGAGGTCGCGGGAAGCCACAGTGATTGGCTAGGACCTTACACCTGGCCTCACATCAAGGAAGTGTGGACGGGATGAGCAGACCGGTTGGTAACAAGGATAAGATCTCTTATGGGTAAAGTAACACACCTTTGCAGAGTGTATCAAATTGTGGCTTGTCACTCCCTGTTCCGGGTTTGGAACTGCGAACGCGGCCGGAAAGGAACTCCATGAAGTTCTAGACACCCGGTCAAGGCTGACGGACATAGCTTTTCGGACTAAAATTAACATCTTGAAGAAATGATTACGAAAACTTGCATTTGCCTACGACTTTCTGGTCTATGGCTGTAGCTAGTGCATGATACACATTTCTTCCCTCTTGACCCCCATGCTTAGATCTGAAGGCATTGAAGGAAGATCTACAGTGCAACTCGAAGACGGAGGAGTCAACAACTATAAGGGACAAGACCCTGTCAGAGGATTCAACGGAGTCAACCACTACATCCATCATGGAGAAAACCTAGACTAGAAGTAGAAGGGAACTAGCTGAAGGGGTTCGTAGCATAGAAAACAAAAAATTCCTACCGCAATACGAATAAATCCAAGATCTAATCTATGGAACACCCAAGATCTAATCTACCAAGATTGAAGCAACGAGAAGATCATGTGAGACTAACCCTCGAAGATTCCAAAGCCTACGAGATTAGATCTCGTTGTTGATGTAGTCGATCGTCTGTGCTGCAATCCGGCAGCACTTCCGTACTCGGTCGTGCGTACGGTGTCGATGAAGCCCATCCTCTCCCCGTTCCAGCGGGCAGCGGAGGTGTGGTAGATCCCCTCGGAATCCCAGCAGCACGACGGCGTGGTGGTGGAGGTGGAGGAGAAATTCTTGCAGGGCTTCGCCAAGCCGCGCGAGGAAGAAGGAGGAGGAGGAGAGGGGCGGCTAGGGCTTGGGGGGATGATGTGCTGCGCCCCAGCCCTCCTCCCTCTTATATAGGCGTGGGGGGCTGCCTTGGCCCCTCCTCCAAGCCTTTGGGTCGGCCAAAACAAGGGGGGAACTCCCCCCAAGTTAAGTCCCTATTTTCAAGGGATTTGATCTTATCCACTTGGTACAGCCACATGGGCCTTGGGGGGCTGGTGTGCATGGCCCATGTGGGCCTATGCGACCCCTCCGGTCCATGTTGGTCGTCCGGGATAGGTGGGCCCCACTATGGTACCCTCCGGAACCTTCTAGAACCTCCGGTACAATACCGAAAAATCCTGAACTTTTCCGGTAACCCTGAAAATGACTTCCCATATATGAATCTTATTCTCCGGACCATTCAGGACCTCCTCGTGATGTCCGGATCCCATCCGAGACTCCGAACAAACTTCGGTCTCCATCTCATATTCCGAATCTACTTATGCGACATCGAACCTTAAGCGCGTCACCCTACGGTTCGTGAAATATGCACATGGTCGAGACTCATCTCCGACCAATAACCAATAGCGGGATCGGAGATCCATAATGGCTCCCACATATTCAACGATAACTTAGTGATCGATTGAACAATTTACATACGATACCGATTCCCTTTGTCACGCGATACTTTACTTGTCCGAGGTTCGATCATCGGTATCTCCATACCTTGTTCAACCTCGTTACCGACAAGTACTCTTTACTCGTTACCGTGGTATGTCATCTCTTGTGATCCAATCACATGCTTGCAAGCTAATCGGACGACATTCCACCGAGAGGGCCCAGAGTATATCTATCCGTCATCGGGATGGACAAATCCCACTGTTGATCCATATGCCTCAACTCACACTTTCCGAATACTTAATCCCATCTTTATAACCACCCATTTACGCAATGGCGTTTGATGTAATCAAAGTACCCTTCGGTGTAAGTGATTTACATGATCTCATGGTCGAAGGACTAGGTAACTATGTATCGAAAGCTTATAGCAAGTTGAACTTAATGACTTGATCTCATGCTACGCTTATTTGGGTGTATGTCCATTATATCATTCACCCAATGACATAACCTTGTTATTAACAACATCCAATGTTCATGATCACGAAACCATGATCATATGTTAATCAACAAGCTAGTTATACAAGAGGCTTACTAGGGACTCCTTGTTGTTTACATAACACACATGTATCAATGTTTCGGTTAATACAATTATAGCATGGGATGTAAACATTTATCATGAACACCAAGATATAACAATAACTAATTTATTATTGCCTCTTGGGCATATCTCCAACGTCTCCCACTTGCACTAGAGTCAATAATCTAGTTTACATTTATAAAGATATAACACCTTGGCCTTCTGGTGCTTATCATGTTTTGCTCACGGGAGAGGTTTTAGTCAACGGATCGACATGCTCGAAACGTATGTATTTTGCAATTCATTTGCGTCTCTACGCATCACTCATTTTCCAAATGAGTCGACATTAATTGTATATGCTTAGTCCTCTGGTGGAACCTTAATTCCGCGGTCTGAAAATAAGTCACTAATATTGTCATACACAATATAGCTTCAAAGTTCTGACACTATCGGAACTACACCAAGTTCTCAAAGAACTCCTCGACTTAACATCAGTCATTGTCAAAACAATGACATACTGCCTTCGTTTGTAGAATCCGTCACAATATTTAGAACTGATCTAAATCAAGCATAGACTTCTTCTAGCTTATTGTGCTACCTTTTAAACAACACTTAGCCTAATTGAGATTTGAAATTTATTTTTATATGTGACCAAACCAATATCGGTGCAACACCTTACAGCGATTTGTCTGTCATTTCTTCATACAAAACTATATATATATATATATATATCCTTGGTTCTTCTAAAGTACTCAGGGATAATCTTACTGTTGTCCAATGATCATTACATGAATCATTCTGGTATATGCTCGTAACACTTTAGAGCATAGGACATCTGACTTTGTACATATTATTCGTGATCTAAAATCACTCATGTGTTTTTACTCATCGAGTGTCAAATACACTCAAGTCTTGTTAAACCTTCACATGGAAAAGAACACCTTCTTAACATTTTTATATTGAACCACTTCAATATTCATTCTATGTACTTTGACTTAAACTTATTATGTTTTTCAATCTATCTTCATAGATCTTGACACTAAATATGTTTTAGTCCATATCCTTTCATTGAAATTAATTCTCAATGAAACCTTTTAATCATATCAAGTACATGATTACATTATTTATAATCAACGATATGTCATCTACACAAAGTATTATAAATATGTCTCAGCGCTCCCACTTAATTTCTTGCAAATGCAAGCATCTTCATCGTTTCTGATGAAATCAAAACTCTTTGACTATTTCATCCGGTGAAGATTCCAACTCCGCGATACTCACTTCATCCAATTGAAGTTCGTATACTTATCTAGTATTCCACGGACTAGCAAAACTCTTTGGTTTGTATCTAGTATACATCCTTCATACACACTTCTGGTAAGGAATGTATTTTTGCCATCCTACTATCATATCTCATAAAGAAATATGTAGCGATTACTAGAATAATCCACATAGACTATAAGCATTGCTACGGAAGATCTAATCTTATCGTAGTCAACTCTTTGAACTTTATCGTAAACAACTTTTTGACAAGTCGAGCTTCTTCAAGGATATTGCATCCAAGTCCATCAATTTTATAGATATTTTTACTTTCAAAAAGTATTCACCTATCTTGGATTTCATGGCACATAGCCATTTTAATGGAGTCAGGGCCCATCATAACTTCTTTGTATGTAGTTGGTTTATCATTGTTCAAAATCAATCCTTTGTCCACAAATCATTTATTTGATCACAAAGTAAACCATACCTACAAGGTTCAATAGGTACTTCGATCTCCATGGCTAAAACACTTTGTAGTCATGGGAGCCATGATCGTCGTGGCCGCTTCCGGAACCATTTCCGATGTTGCGCTACTCTGATCATTATGCTCAGGTTCATAAACCTTATCAAGTTCTATTGTCCTCCCACTCAAATACTTCGCTAGAAAACAATTTCTTGGAAATAAGCAAGTAACATTAACAAACACTTTTGTCTTTTACTTCATAGTGGAAAGAATTCCCAATCAATTCTCTAACAACAAAGACATTCATCCGATTTTGGTTGTAAACTTATTTACTTTTGCTATGCATACCAAAATTTAAGAAAGGACTATTAGGGTTTATACCCATGCCATAACTTGTATGGTGTCATTTCAACGGATTATGATGATGCTCTATTTAGTGTAAAAGCGGTAGTCTCTAAAGCATAATCCACAAAATATAATGGCGTCATTTTATATTATCTCATCATTAATCCAACAAGGTTTGGATACATCTCGGATACTCCATCATCACTATGATACTCCAAGAAACGTGAGGTTGTAGAACGATTTCATAACTCTCTTAGATATTTGCTAAAACTCGTAATTCAAATATTTCCACCATGATCCAATCATAGATGTTTGACTTTTCTATTACGATGATTTCCACCTCATGCTGAAATTTATTTGAATCCATTCAAATGTTTCAAACTTCTTCCTTATCGAATATATCCACATATATATACTCAATTCATTGTTAGAAGTTTTCATGAAGTAGAAGAATCTTCCGCACACAACTATGCCCAGTGAACCATATACATCACCATGTATGTTTCCACTAAGTTAGTTGCCCGTTCAACTCTTGGCCTATGAACGGTATTTGGACATTCTCTTTAGAAAAGATTTGCAAGCGCCAAACGATTCAAAAATCAAATGACTCCAAAAATCCATTTGCATGGAGTTCCTTCATGTGTTCCTCTCTAACATGACCTAAATGGCGGTTCCACAAATAAGTGGAATTCAAATCATTTGCCTTATGGCATTTTAGCGCAGTGTTATGTATGTGTGCTTCACCATTAAGATTTATAATAACTTATCCATCGTCCATGGAGTAATGTCATAATTTGAACAACTCATTGTTTTCATTTGACCAGAGCAAAATAACAATTTATTAAGTTCTTTATTATAAATTCTAAGGGCTAGGTAGAATGCCAACGACAAACATAATAACACTTTATTATGTTCCAGATGTGCATTATTACCATATTCCTTATCAGTCACTTAGGCCATCGTATTCTTGTATTGCATTGTATTGTATGACATCTCATACCAACTAATCTGGTACTAATACCCAAGAATTTTATTATGTGACCAAACAAGGAATACATCCATAACATGTATATCATCTATATACACCTGAGCTAGACTTTCTAGTCTTTTTTCTTTCTTTCTGCCAAAATATCTTTTGTAGTCTCTCTTTTAGCTTTCCACATTCTCAGAAAACACTTCACCTTCAATAACTTTTAGGTCCATTGGTCAAATACCAATAACCTTGAGGTTCTTACTTTGAAGTTGATCATCACATGACAAGTGTTCCAGATTTCAATGTTAGTAACCTTTTAATGTGATGAACAATTTCACTCATAATTTTATCCATCAAATCATGACGACTTCCGAGACCATGTCTGTACATGCTAGTCTCGTAAAGTTTAATATTCGCATGTGCAAATCTGGCTTACACCGTTGTATACACGTAGAATCTATAACACCCGATCATCACGTGATGCTTCACGACGAGTCTTAGCAGCGGTGCATACTAAGGACGATCACTTCATGGATATGCGAATATCGTTAGTGCCCAACTAGTTGGAGGATCGGGACGCCTAGCGTCTTCAACCTTCGTACATTCCCATAAAACTTATGAGTTTATGTAGTCTCACTAGATTATATTCTATCATCTTGCAATAGGGTCTTAGATATCACACATATCTCATACCTTGCTTATTTCTGAAAACAAAATTTCCAGCTCCTTACTTTTCAAACGGATTTGAACTTCAAGTTTCACGGAGACAAAATGATTTGGTACTAATTGAAACCATTGCTCTTTGAATCATCAATGTGAGGTTTACTAAAGGTTTGCATTAGGACTTAATCATATCTTGATTCTTTAACAATACGGTACCAGTCCGTAAAGTTACTTGTCGAGACTTAACATTATTTCTATCTCAATTACAAGACTAGCGCATGGTAGATAACGGATGCCAATTCTACAAATTTAATTCAAAATACTATTCAGACTATGTTCATGATAATAAGTTCATGTTTTAATCTAATTACTAATGAACTCCCACTTAATACAACATCCCTCATAGTTGTTAAGTGGCACACGATCCACATCCACTACACCAAAACCGATCATCACGTGAGATGATGTAGCTTCAATGGTGAACATCAACATGTTGATCATATCATCCATATGACTCGTGTTCAACCTTTCGGTTTCCGTTGTCTCGAGGCCATGTCTGTACATGCTAGGCTCGTCAAGCAAACCCAAGTATTTCCGCGTGTGCAACATGGCTTACACCGTTGTATGTGAACGTAGAATCTATCACATCCGATCATCACGAGATGCTTCGAGACGACGAACTGTAGCAACGGTGCATACGAGGGGAGAACACTTTATTATCTTGATATTAATGTGAGGGATCATCTTATAATGCTACCGTCGCGATCTAAGCAAGATAAGATGCATAAAGGATTAACATCACATGCAATTCATAATATGTGACATGATATGGCCTTTCTTCTTGTGCTTTTGATCTCCATCTCCAAAGCACATGAGCATGATCTCCATCATCACCAGCATTGCACCAAGGTCCATGGCACCGCTTCATGGTTGTCCATCACTTATAGCTACTATAACAACTACTTGAAATAAAGCTATTACATGATGAATAGACACGCAGGTCTTTAACAAAAATTAAAGACAACCATTAGGCTCCTGCCGGTTGCCATAATACAACAATGAACATCTCATACATCAAATATAATCATCATCACATCATGGCCATATCACATCACCAAACCCCGCAAAAACAAGTTAGACGCCTCTAATTTGGTTTGCATATTTTACGTGGTTTAGGGTTTCGAGTAAGATCCAATCTACCTACGAACATGAACCACAACGGTGATACTAGTGTTGACAATAGAAAGTGCAAATTGGAATCTTCACTATGGTGGGAGAGGAGAGACACCCGCAAAGCCACTTATGCAATACAAGTTGCATGTCAAGCGTGGAGCAAGTCTCATGAGACGGTCATGTAAAGTTAGCCCGGGCCGCTTCATCCCACCATCCCGCAAGATGCAAAGTACACAAACTAAAGCAACAAAAAGCATCAACGCCCACAAAACCATTGTGTTCTACTCGTGCAACAGATCTATGCATAAACATGGCTCTGATACCACTGAAGGGGTTCGTAGCATAGAAAACAAAAAATTCCTACCGCAAGACGAATAAATCCAAGATCTAATCTATGGAACACCCAAGATCTAATCTACCAAGATTGAAGCAACGAGAAGATCATGTGAGACTAACACTCGAAGATTCCAAAGCCTACAAGATTAGATCTCGTTGTTGATGTAGTCGATCGTCCTGTGCTGCAATCCGGCAGCACTTCCGTACTCGGTCGTGCGTACGGTGTCGATGAAGCCCATCCTCTCCCCGTTCCAGCGGGCAGCGGAGGTGTGGTAGATCCCTCGGAATCCCTAGCAGCACGACGGGCGTGGTGGTGGAGGTGGAGGAGAAATTCTGCAGGTTTCGCCAAGCTGCGTAGGAAGAAGGAGGAGGAGAGAGGGGCGGCTAGGGCTTTGGGGATGATGTGCGCCCCAGCCCTCCCTCCCTCTTAAATAGGCGTGGGGGCTGCCTTGGCCCCTCCTCCAAGCCTTTGGGTCGGCCAAAACAAGGGGGAACTTCCCCCCAAGTTAAGTCCCTATTTTCAAGGGATTTGATCTTATCCACTTGGTACAGCCACATGGGCCTTGGGGGGCTGGTGTGCATGGCCCATGTGGGCCTATGCGACCCCTCCAGGTCCATGTTGGTCGTCGGGATAGGTGGGTCCCACTTATGGTACCCTCCAGGAACCTTCTAGCTCCAGAACAATCAAAATCCACGAACTTTTCGGTAACCCCTGAAAATGACTTCCCATATATGAATCTTATTCTCCGGACCATTCAGGACCTCTCTCGTGATGTCCCGGATCCCATCCGAGACTCCGAACAAACTCGGTCTCCATCTTATATTCGAATCTACTTATGCGACATCGAACCTTAAACGCGTCCTACGGTTCGTGAAATATGCAGACATGGTAGACTCATCTCACCAATAACCAATAGCGGGATCGAGATCCATAATGGCTCCCACATATTCAACGATAACTTAGTGACCGATTGAACCATTTACATACGATACCGATTCCCTTTGTCACGCGATACTTTACTTGTCCGAGGTTCGATCATCGGTATGTCCATACCTTGTTCAACCTCGTTACCGACAAGTACTCTTTACTCGTTACCGTGGTATGTCATCTCTTGTGATCCAATCACATGCTTGCAAACTAATCAGACGACATTCCACCGAGAGGGGCCCAGAGTATATCTATCCGTCATAGGGTGGACAAATCCCACTGTTGATCCATATGCCTCAACTCACACTTTCCGAATACTTAATCCCATCTTTATAACCACCCATTTACGCAATGGCGTTGATGTAATCAAAGTACCCTTCCGGTGTAAGTGATTTACATGATCTCATGGTCGGGACTAGGTAACTATGTATCGAAAGCTTATAGCAAGTTGAACTTAATGACTTGATCTCATGCTACGCTTATTTGGGTGTATGTCCATTATATCATTCACCCAATGACATAACCTTGTTATTAACAACATCCAATGTTCATGATCACGAAACCATGATCATATGTTAATCAACAAGCTAGTTATACAAGAGGCTTACTAGGGACTCCTTGTTGTTTACATAACACACATGTATCAATGTTTCGGTTAATACAATTATAGCATGGGATGTAAACATTTATCATGAACACCAAGATATAACAATAACTAATTTATTATTGCCTCTTGGGCATATCTCCAACACTAGCTCCCTAACCCTAGCACCTAATTAGCTAGAGTTCAATCATAGTTTCTTTAGCAGATCTGGTATCTCTATAGGTAGAGCTAATAATAAGTGTAATCCATTAGTTGTTCTGCTAGAGTTTATTTGCAGTTTTACCTCATTGTAAAGTAGGAGGTTGTGCTGATCTTCTGTAAAGAGTCGGTGTGTAATTTTGTAGACATTCCTTGGACCCACAAATATTTCTGTTGTGCCACTCTGAGGGATGTAATACTAATGGAACGGTGTTTCATTGGTGTTATATCAACGACTTGCATACTACACCATGCAGTGGTATGTTGGGTCATGATACGTCCCAAACGTATCTATAATTTCTTATGTTCCATGCTACTTTTATGATGATACTCACATGTTTTATACACATTATATGTCTGTTGACGTCAGAAACCCACCGGCGGGCAGCGGCTTGGTCAGCACGGTAGAACCGGGAACAACTAGAGTTCATGGCTGGCCCCGATCCTCGGGCCGGCTGACCCGCAAAGCCTCCCTGGTCCCCACGTCCGATGCTATCGCAAGGGCGTGCCACCTGTACCTGGTCAGAAAGGTGTGGATGATGCCTCGCTTAGTTTCCTGCGGGGCACACACGTACACGTTAAATACGACCTCGATCGCTCTCGGGTTATCTGTGAATCGGCTCAAAGAACCGATTCACCCATGATCCGTCCAAGGTGGCCGAATATGTGGTCCTTCTTGATCAAGATAAAGCTAATGAGATCTCCGACGATTTAGGGTTTCACCGCATAATGGGATCATCCTACTCACGATTGGGCCTGCAGCAGCTGTCACGGTGATCGTAGCATTCCTAGGCAGGGCCTAGAAACCAACACGAGGTTGATCTCCGGAACATCTCGGGCTAGCAAACTACACCCTACACGCCAGTTGGATCCTCCAACCCTTTGTAAGGCCTAACTATTGCGGATGTTAAACTAATCCTTGGAGAATCAAGGAGCAACTATAAAGGATCAGATCTACTAAATAAAGATAAAGCGGGGTCCCTTACACCTAAGATAGGCGTAAGGGCGGCTAGACGTCTAAGGGTTGCACTACGATAGCATATGATATGAAGAACAATGCTAACCCTAGCACATCTATGATAACTACGTTGCTCGCCATCAAAGGGAAACCGGCACGAGCAGCGCATGAACAACGAGGAGGCCGGAGGGCTCGTCTTGCCCTGAATCATAAGATGCGATCTAGGCGACATGGTGCTCTGGGAGAAACCCTCGGGAGCAGAAGGGGTTGGCTACGCCGAGATTTGTTTGTGTTGAACGTTGGTTGTTGTTTATTCCATAAACCCTAGATACATATTTATAGTCCGGGGACTTTCTAATGTGAGCGTGCACCAAACCGTGCACGGGTAAACTCTAACTTCTAAACTAAGATCTGCGATCTAATATGTTCTACAGATACAGGCAATCAATAAACTTGATACACAGTAGGATTCACATATTTCTTCCACGTATGTATCTTCAAGTCCATCTTGATCGCGGCCCACCTACGGCTTGGTCAAATTCCGGTGATAACACATGCCCCTGGTTTTGGAAATGACATTTCCAACATGCTTTCTTTCGTCGGGTCATGTTGTGGCCAGAGGCAGAAGAGCATGCGAGAGTCGCTACATCATGACCTTTGCCTCTTCAACTACTGCGCACGATTTGTGGAGGTTTGCTTTCTCTCGGAAGCTGTTCGAGTGGCTAAATCTTCGCTCCACCTCCTTTTATTTAACCGCATCAAACAGTTCTCCACTTCATCCCCTTTCGCATTGGCACTCCGAAAAGCCCTCTGAGCCGCCCATGTCTTCTCTTCTCCACCATCGGGTCTTTCCATCGAGTCCTCCTCTTCCCGCGGCCCGAGACGCCGGGTGGGACCCGAGCGGAAGGTGTCACGTACCCGCCGCACCATCGAGGCGGGAATGAGCCCGTGTGACCTCATGCAGTGGAAGGAGGCAGCCACAGTCCCGGCCGATGGGGAGGCGACCTCCGCTTCCTTGTCAAAGGGAAGCGGTGGAAAACGAGGAGCAGATCGCTTTCCTTGGGACGGGGCCACCTCCTCTGAGGAGGCGGTGGAGGAGGAAGAAGAGGAGGATGACAACCCCTCCAACGAACCGCCGGCCAAACGCCACTGCCTCTGGCCCGGGAACCTCAGCGATGTCGACAGCGACGACGAGTCCGACGCTAGCGAAGAGGATGAGGACAATGAGGGCCTATGACGGCTTGTTGGGCCAGCTGACGACGAGCGTGACACATTGTGGGTAACGGTGGCCAGCCCGGTAGCCGACGAGCGGCCCGGCCCCTAGATAGGATCGTAGCATAGGGCCAATAGTAGATGGGCAATGTATCCCCTAGGGCTTCCTTTTGAGAGCAATCGCAGCTCTTGTGTAAGAAATATAGTCCATCAATGAAAAAACCCCAACTTGGGTTTTCTGGAATTTCCTTATGATGAATTCTTGATTACCCTCAACTCAATGATTTTGCGATTGTCCGACTCGGTCAATGCTCAATGAGCCGATGGCAGCCATCGGTCTCTCATGATAAATTTCGAGATAGGTCCATCCGGATCTCCAAACAGGGCCAAGCCACAATCGTGCAAACCCCAGACCTTGGAAACGCAGATCCAACTGAATGGAATGTTAGACTTAGCACGGCAAAACTCCTGAAATAATGTCCAGTCTTCTCTGACATTCTTCTGCCGCATCCTCTTCTTCCACTCCTCCCAAAAGTGATCCTCTTTGCCTTGAGGAGATCCTTAGGGTGCTTTATTTGGATCAATTCGGCTCTTTAAGCCAACACTTTTGCGGAGAACGGAGCATTATCCAGCCCCTGGCTTGTCCTTGTGATGCCTCATTCTTTGCGGCAACAAGCGGCGAGCCCATCAACAGCAGCTGACCCCTTCCTCAAATTCCTCCACTCAGCTCCAGAAGCGATTGTGATGTAGAGCAAACCGTTGCGCCTCAATCGGCTCCTGAACAAGAAATCTTAAGAGGCGAGCTGCCCCCGAGCCCGCAGGCGGAAATCTTAGGCCGAGCTGCCCCCGAGCTTCAGCCGAGGTGAAAACAGTAATGAGGACCCGTAATTCAGACAAACCAGATCCGGGCTCGATCAAGCCCGAGAGAGCCATCCTGCAGCTCACCATTTCTTCCGTTGCCAGCCGATACGGTGGATGATTACCCACAGCTCAAAAAGGCCGACTTGCATGCCAACATTCCTCTGATAGCACTGCTGAACTGGCAACCTGGCAACTTCGCGCACTTGTACTAAAGTCGATGACTGTGCATCGGCTCTGCATCATGAAACCCCTCAAAAAGGATTATTACACCTGATTATGAATCTAACCAGCCCATCTAGCAGGCTGGCAATCTGGCTTCAGGCAGGTGTCTACAATAGAGCTCTGGGCTTGTCGCTCAATCGACTTGCATGCGGAAACTGATAATTTTGCGACATCAGCACCATTGCTCTCTCCATGAGTTTACGGAGTTTGTGTCTGAGTTTCCTCTGCAGGTTGCCTCGCCGTCTATGTTTTGCCCTCTCCTTATATAGGGGAGAGGTGGCTTACAGGGCAAGAAACCCTAATGGTATCTTTGACTAGACAAATTACTTTACAAAGTTACTTTACAAAGCTACTTTAATCTAGATGGCGCGGAGTCCTCTTTAATCGGAGAGCTGATGTCTTCCGGTTGCTTTGGGCGTCATCCATCTCTTTGTCGTCATGCCTTCGTTTAAGTTACTTTGCTTAGCTCATCCTTGTCTTCTAGCTCTGGAGAGAATCTTTTGGCCAGTCCGCAGTGGCCTTCCTTCATTATCTTCTTTGCAGCTCAGCTTGTCCACCTTTGGGGATGCAGAAGTAGCCTTACTTATGTTAGGTTCTTACCATGCTTCCGGTAAAACATTAAACCGGTATCTTGATGTAAACCATCCGGTTTGGCATGCCTTTGGCATACCGGGGGTTATCCCCCCAACATTAGTCCCCGAAGCTGGTACAGTCTGGAGGATTCTATCCTACAGACTATGCCAGGTTTCCGAGATCTTTAGGATACCGGTTTAATCTTTCAGGCTTAAGCTTTGTTCCGGCATCTTAACTCTTCTTCATTTTCCTCTGCCTGCAAGGCATGCTCCGGCATCTCTTTTCTCCGGTATCATTCGCATTTATCTCTTCCTCGGCGAAGTCGAGAATGTTTCGGGCCCCGCGCCTGACAGAGACATGCGCACTGTGACTGCCGTGTCAGTGTCAGTGGTCACTTCGCATCGTCTCCCGCGCGCACATTAAATGCAGCGCAGCAGATCCCACTAACTCTGCGGGATCCCGCGTGCGCCTCCGTGTGGCTTCCCATTTTCTCGCGTGTATTCCCTCGCCACGTGGCGGCCCAAGGCGCGAACCGTCGCGGGCCGCGAGGCGAACCGCCGCGGCCCACGGTTTTCAGCCCATCTCCTCTCTCCTTTATAAGCACAACCGCCCCTTCTTCTTCATCTTCTTCGCATTCCCCACTTCCGCGCATAGTGTTCTTCGCCTCTGGCTCCTTCACACTTGCCAAGTCGGCCCGCGCATATACGAGTTTGCGCCGACGGGCAGCGCGACCCCGTCTAATGGTATCTTTGACTGACAAACTACTTTACAAAGTTACTTTACAAAGCTAAGCCTAATCATAGATGACTTAGTCCCTTTCTTAATCGTGAGAGCTGATGTCTCCTGCGCTTTGGGCGTCATCCATCTCTTTGTCGTCATGCCTTCGGCTTAAAGTTACTTTGCTTAGCTCATCCTTCTCTTCCTCTAGCTCTGAGAGAATCTTTGACCGTCCCGCGACCGGGCCTTCCCTTCCCAGATCTTTTCATCGTCTTTGAGATACCCTTTGGGGATACCGCCAGCCTTACTTATGTTAGGTTCTTACCATGCTTCCGGGAAACATTAAACCTATCTTGATGGCCTAAACCATCCGGTTTGGCATGCCTGTGGCACGGGAGTTATCCCCCCAACATTAGTCCCCTGGTCGGCACACTGGAGGATTCTATCCCATACTATGCCAGTTTCCGAGATCTTGTGATACTGCTTAATCTTTCGCTGTGCTTGCTTGTTCCGTATCTTAACTTTCTTCATTTTCCTTCATCATAGCGTATGCTCCGCATCTCTTTCTCCTAGATTATTCTATTTATCTCTTCCTGCGAAGTCGAATGTTCTGCCCGCGCCCGACTGCAGACATGCGACCGTGGACGCGTGTCGTCGTGGTCACTTCGCATCGTCTCCCGGGGGCGCATTAAATGCAAACAGCAAACAGTATCCCACTAACTCGCGGGATCCCTGCGCCTTGGTGGCTTCCCCCATTTTTCTCGTGGCCTCGCCACGTGGCGGCCCAAGGCGCAAACCGTCGCGGGCCGCGGGGGAGGCGAGAGGGGAGGAGGGTTTTCAACCCACTCTCCTTCTTCTTTATAAACGCAACCGCCCCTTCTTCTTCATCTTCTTCGCATTCCCCTACCTTCGCGCATAGTGTTCTTCGCCTCTGCGCTCCTTCACCGCACTTCGCATGCCCGTTGCTCGTTTGAGTTTGCCGCCCATGATCCAGCTGCTGCTTGCTGGACTTGCTGTGGGTGAGAGCTTCAAAGGTTTTCTTCAAGCTTCGCCGCATTCCCCGCTGCTGACTCACCGCCTTTGCTGAGCAGAGTTGTCGCCGGGGTCACAGACCTGCCCTGTTGGGAAAGTCTTCAACGACCGTGGACGCTTCGAGGTCAGTTCCACCCCACTTTACTTGCCATTTGCTTGCTTTTCAGGATCTGGGGTCTGCGGCATTCTTTATTTCTTCTTTTTCTTTTGGTTTTTCTCTTTACTCAGATCTTCACGCGGGGGTCAAGTGTGGGATTGCTTGCCTCCCATCCAATGTCGCGAGCCTCTCCGCGTTCTCTCTTCCGCTAGTCGAGTAAACAATCTTCCTGGGCGAATCTACATCTTCGTATCCGATAAGACAGATCCCAGCAGGCTGGGGGTTCCTGTGAGCGTTAAGGTTCCGTGAGTTATCAAGACGCCAGAGCACCAAGATGCCGGTGAGCCACCTAGAATCCAGCCCAGCCAAGCATCCGGCAGCCATCTTGAAGTCGTAGCTCTAGTGAAGCCAGCAGTTTCCAGCTAATCTTCGCGAGAGCCTTCCTCACCACTCGCGTAGCCCTGGATTGGGCCCAACATTACCTCGCATGAGACCGATTGGTTATACCTGTCCCGCAGATCCCTATAGAGTTAGTTGCTCGATTCCGGATGATGAAGTTGAACCGGATCCGGAGCCCGATGAGTACGTTGTTTTTCTGCTCACTTTGAGCGTGGCTTTGGCCTTTCTCCTTCTTCCTCTTTTTTCCGAGACTTCCTTGATTTCTACAAACTCCAACCTCACTATCTCCCTTGCAATGCCATCTTCTACCTCTCTCTTGCTATGCCACCTTCATGGAGGCCTACATCGGCATTCGTCCCACTCAGAGACGTGGTGCCCGCTTTCTTTGCTCTTCGATTAACCTCGTTCAGGGCAAGGATATTCTCGTACCCAAACCCCGTACGTGGTCTTGCATCGTCGCCCTCCCCGCGTGGGAGCCCTTTAAGTTTATCGCTTGGAATCTTTGCCGCATAGGTATAAGGAACGTTTCTCTATGTGAAGAACAATCTGCCGGGCAGACCATCAATTGGCCTCCTTTCGATCTGCGCCACCCACCAAGACCAATCGGGGCTTCAATCCGAAGGAGTCTCACAATGAGACCAACCTGGATATTCGCTATATGAAGTGTATGATGAAGGATTAACGGTGATCCGCTTCGATTTATATCGTCCGTGATTTTCATTTCTCACGGTGTTTCTTTGAAGCGCTACAAGACACAAATGAGTTTAGATGGGCACTGGCCCGGTGATCCTACCAAGATCATCGGGGCCCCCTAGCAAGAAGGACGTTGTCCTCAAGGCTGGGCAGATCTGCAAACTGCCATGCGGTTTAATTGGGAATGGGGCTTTCTTCCCTTCAGACTACTACCCCTCCGACCCAAGAAGTAAGGGATTGTGCAATTAAGGGTGCTTTTTCCGGTAGCTTTGCTCCTGCTACCCTCTTTTCTTATTTCAAAGTCAAGGACCGTTTCCCCTCGCCATGCAGAGCAGCGAGATCTGCTTAAACGCGCTCGACTTTCCACCCATCCCTTGCATTTTCCGGAAGGATCTCGAAGATGGGTAAGACTCGGCATCTCGCCCGGGTCGGTCTCCGCCAAAGCCAACCGGTCCCTCCATGACCTGGTTATACTTGAGGTATTTTCTTTTCCGGTTTCTCTTATCCTTCCGTTATCGTTTTCCTTTGAGCTGCTTCTTAGCCTCATTCAATTCTCAGGTTCATGAGCATGTGCCGCCCCTGCGCGCCGAGGCCGGCACTGAGTTCGTGGATAAGCTCATGGCCCAGGGCCAGAAGAACAAGAAGCCGGCATCTCGATGCCTGTCTGGGCCTGTGCCCCTCCTCCAAGCGTCTCCTGACCGAGTCCTGGGAGAAGGGCAGCCAGCTACAAGCGCAAGTGATACAACCGCTTCCTGTGTTTTCTTATCTTGTCTTCTTTTCGCCAGTTCTTCCTGCTGCTCTTTTCCAACCATTTCTCTTTCTTTTTCTCACCCTGCGCTCATGCTTGGCCCAAGGCCATCGGTCTCGAAGATTCCTAAGGACTTCAACCCTCTCTCCTCGTGCTGAGTTCCCAGACCATCCGGTGCTTCTGGTGAATATCTTCCGTCCCTCTCTTTGGGTACAATGCTCCGGGCGCGCGGCCCCAACACCTCCAGATCACCGCGCGTGAGGAGGACCTCATTTCCTCCGTAAACTCAAGATAACGGCGCCAAGAACATGGGCGTCGGCCAGGTTGATGTTTGTATGGGAATCCCTGGTTCCTCCTCCCCAAGAAGAAACAGCTGCTGCCCTCACCGCGCCTGACACTTCCGCCATTTTCCTCCTCCCGAGGCCACGCCACACCGCCGCCCAGCCAAGGAGCTTCCGCGGCCAAGCAGCCGGCTCCCGTCCGTGACCCCCAAAATCACCAAGTTCCTCAGGCCCGTGCTTCCCGTGGGCAAGGGCCGTGGGAGGGCGCTGCCTCAGCGGCTCAGTGGGACGGGTGCTGCACGGCCGTCCCGCCGCGCTCGTCGCACAGACAAGCCTACCGGCCTCCGTTTGATTATTGATTTGAAGCCAAGGCAAGGACCTCGGGGCACCTTCTCCCCATGCCTGCAGGAATGAGGCGGATATCTCCGCTTCAACCCGCGGCCTGGGGAAGGATCGCCTTCCGGCACTGAGCCCGCCGGCTCGGCCCATCAAGAACACTTCACGCGGTTTAAACGCGCCCGGGGTGAAAGAGTTCGACTGAGCGCAAAGATGTTACTTCAACAATGTGGTGGTAAGTTTTACTAACTTCCTTTATAATTTTGTTGATGCTGGTTTCTTTCTTTCCGATCTTGTCTATTCTCTCATCTCCTTGTTTTGTGATGAGAGCGCAAATTTCCAATGTGCAAAAACTTAACTAAAAACTTAGCGCGAAACCGGCACTCGCCAGCCCCCGAGTTTCGGGTTGAAACCTTGTTTCTTTCTTTCTCTTACAACCGCTCTTCCTTTGAACAGCAGACTGCTGCGCCCTAAGCAACTCTTTGAGGGAGCTTCTGTAGGAGCATCGGGACCTTGGCCGAGGCCCACAACCATCGCCAAGGTTGTTTGCTTCTTTCTCCCAGATTCACCGAATAAGCCTCTTGATATCTACGCATTCTTTTGTTTAACAGTTGTTCCGGAGGCTAGCCTCGAGGCTCTGAAGGCCCAGGTTACCAAGCTTCAGGGTACCATCCTTTCTTTTTCTGCTAACCACCCTTCCTATCTGTGCCAAGACTTTCTTTCCTGTGCTTAGGCTAGAAGGAGCAGCTCCTCAAGGAGCACAACGAGGTGTCAG
This sequence comes from Lolium multiflorum, assembly GCA_030979885.1. Taxonomy (NCBI): domain Eukaryota; kingdom Viridiplantae; phylum Streptophyta; class Magnoliopsida; order Poales; family Poaceae; genus Lolium; species Lolium multiflorum. Next base: position 100,207,884 of record CM061750.1, on the reverse strand, counting down.
AGCCCTGCAGATCGCCTGGGAAGGTTAAAGAACAAAGATACAAGCCGCGTTTCCTACATGAGCAAGCCCAGCAGGACGCCCAAAGGTGCTCGAGGCTGTTGAAGTGAGGCTGGGGAAGACTCCACCGAACTCCAACATCGTTTGGCGGCAGAGCTAGATGAGGAAAGGAAGGCGCGGCAGCGGAGCGCCTCATTGAGACAATGACCACTGATCACCGGGAATACGATCGGTTGATTATGAAGAGGCTCTTCGTAAGTTCCTGCCTTGCCCCTTTCTTCGCTTAAAATCTTTTTTCTTTGAAAGTGCCGTTTTTGTTTCTCGTTTTTCCGACATACTTTCTTCCTGTATCTCATACTTATGTTCATGCTTTCCCCGAGCATTTCCCAATCTCAAGTTCATGCCGCAAGAAAGGAGGGGAGGGACCGATTGCGCGGGAATTTCCCAATATGGACGCAGCACGGGGATGGGTACGACTATCTTGTCGCCCTCTCCGCCGCGGGTCCAACATATGCGCTGCGTCGACCGGCTTCTTGCCGACCCGCCAACTGCCATCATCCAAATTTTTAAAGTGCTGTGGCCTGAGGAAGAGCTGTCGGAGAACATCACGCTTACTGCCAACCGGCCCAAGGATGCCGGGCAGGATCCGTGAGTGGCAATGCTCCGCGTCATACCGAGCCGAGGCCGCTGCGCCCGCATGCTCGTGGGTATCCCGCCCCTGGACTGATGCTCTCAAGGCGTACGCGTTGCATGCTCCTACGACACGGATCCGGCGTCGTCGCGGGTTGCTGGGACGGCATACCGGCTTGCCGAGTATGTCAAGTCCGCACTTTCATCCCTCTCCTCCCGGCTGGGCCCAAGATTATCTAGACGAGGAGGAGATGAAGCCGAGGGAGGAGCCTCTTCGATGATGTCAGGCCGGCGACGTTCCTCCCAAGCCTCGCCGATCCTCTTCGCTAAGGCTTACTCACAAGTGTTCCCTTGGCCCGTGTGGCTTAAAACAATGTTCCTATACCGCCTTGTGATGCCACACATGTAAAACTTAATGCTTGTTTGGTGGTTGCCGCACAATATTTTCTGCCGGTAAGTTATGCCCGGTAGCTAATTATCTAAGTTTGCCTTAGCATATTTTGCCTTGGTTCTCGCTTTATCCCGCACTTGCAAAGATTCCGGAATTGTTTTCGCATCCAATCCGATGCACATCCTGGTTCTTTTGCCTGGCTCGCCTGCCTTCTCTGGGCGTTCTTTTGCGTATGAGCACAAGGTTCTTTTCACCAAACAAGCATTTTTTTGAACTTAGAAATAATTCGAAAATTCTCGCAAAACCGGGCTAACGGGGTTAGTTTAATTTTTCCTGATTGTTCTTTCCTCAGTTTCCTTCCCATGCTCATGTGCTTATCTCTCCTACTCTGCTTATCTTGCTTGCTATGAAGCCGGTTTGCGGACAGCAGTATCGAAGACTCCGGTAGGACTTAGCACACTACTAAACCGAAAGAAAAACTTTCAATAAGCAACCGGTAAACTGCAAAAATAAACAAGTTACATGCAATTTTATTGGGGTAGTCCCCGAGATTCAATCAAGGTTCTGGCCTCTTTTATTCATAGCATATAAGGTACAAAGAAATCTTACACCACAACTTCAAGTGTAGAAAGGATACAAATGTAGCCATTGCCCACGGGACGCTTGCTTTCTTCTCCAGATTGTCCGCCTTTCCTTCTTCCCATTCCCGTGATCGATCACGTAGTATGCATCATTGTGAAGCACCTGTTTACAATGAAGGGACTCTTCCCATGGTGGCAAGAAAGAGCTATGTCGGGCGCCTGCCATAGCCGCACTAGGCGAAGTAATAAGATTCTTCCTAAAACTTCTGGATTAACCTTCCTAAGCCATGATAGAAGGCTCGAGGTTTTGTACTGTAAATGGTTGTTCTTGCCAAAGCCAGCTCTCTTGCTTCTTCTAGCAAGTCCACATCATTTTCTCTCGCCTCTTTGACCTCTTGCTCAGCATAGAGCTGTACCCTTGGTGAATCATGAATGATATCGGCAGGATGACCGCTCGGCCCATACACCATGAAGAACGGAGTGTATCCGGGAGACCGGTTTGGAGTTGTTCTCATACTCCATAACACCGATGGCTTCATCGAGCCAACACCCCGCTGACTTTTCCACCGCATCAATGTAGTTCAGGTTTGACACGAAAAGTACCAAAGCATTCATCCTTTCCACTTGGCCATTGCCTTGTGGGTGTGCCACCGAGCACAAATCCAACCGGATATTCTTTTCCTCACACCTTTGAACTCACCTTGAGCAAATTGCATTGTCAAGATGATGCTATGCGTATCCATACCGCAAGATGACATCTTTTAAGAACTTCTTACCGCCGTGTGCCCATCACATTTCCGTTTGTGTTCACTTCTACCCACTTGTTACCATAACCAAGATGTGGGTCATGCTTTTCTAGGCTTTGAACGGTCCAACCATGTCCAGGCACCAAACAGAAAAGGCCAAGTTAACGGTATATTTTAAACCGGATGCTGGGTATGGTTTTGCTTGGCGTACCTCTGGCACCCATTGCACTTTTTTACCAAATCCTCAGCATTGTCCAAGGCTGTGAAGAGAAACCATGCTGAACACTTTTGCCACTAGCGCCTTGATGAAGCATGATGCCCACATTCTCTTGGTGAATTTCCTGAGCATTTCTTTCCTTCTTCCGGTTCCACACACCTTTGAAGGACACCGGTAACACTTCTTGTACACCTCGCCATTGATGAAGGTGTATGCCTTGGCTCTCCGTTGGATCCTTCTTTCATTTTCGTCAACCTAAGGTGCCGTTGATCAGAATTCCTTAATAGGTTTAACCAAGATGGCGCCTCTCGAACCAGAAACACCGGTGCGTCTATCTCCATGCTATCTACCGAAGATCATTTCTTCCAACGGGTGCAGCAGCCCCCTGAGCTTGCTTAACAGCCTCGAGCTTGCGGAGGGGCCTCGAGCTTGCCTGAGCAGCCCTGGTTTCCTTCGTCGATATCCATGGGTACTCACGTGATTCCGGTACAAAAATTGATTCCGATTCCGGGCTTGGTTTAATCGATGGCACCCTAAGTGAGCCAAAGCTATTCCGGGAGGAATTTCTTGCTCCGGATGAGCCCACTTTGACAAAGCATCCAGCTTTTTTCTCGCGTGCACATGGTGGAACTCGATCTCAAAGAACTGCAATCTTTTGCACATGAAACCGGTATGAGGCCATGTTGGCATCTTTTGCATCCTAACCCTCGAACACCACAGATCACAAGATCCCGAATCATGGAATGATCCGGTGTGCACCGATTTCTTTGGCGACCTTGAGCCCATGGATCAAAGCTTCATACTCAGCGACATTATTTGATGCCCCGAAATGCACTTGCAAAACATACCGGAGATGATCTCCTTTTGGCGAGGTAAGTACCACACCGGCACCAAGACCTTCTTTGAGTTTGGATTCATCAAAGTGCATCTTCCATCATCTATCTTTTGATCCTGCGGTTTGTATTGCATCTCCGCTCAATCAACGAGGAAATTGCCAAAGCCTGTGATTTTATGGCATCCCTTCTTTCATATACCGCCGTATGGTGATATCTGGATTGCCCACTTGCAATCCTTCCGCTAGCATCCTTGTTGCACATGATGTCGGAAATTGGCGCTTCACTTACCACTTTCATAGGGTGCTCCTCAAAGTAATGCTTGAGTTTGGTAGCGGCCATGAACACGCCGTAAGTCATTTTTTGGAAGTGAGGGTAGTTTTGCTTTGAGAGGGAGGCACGCTCTATACCGGCCCCTGGACGGTTTTTCCTTCCTCTTCTCTTTCAACCACAACCACTACGCTCACAACCCGGTTTGTTGCCGCTATGTATAAAGCATAGGCTCTCTTTCTAGAGGCGAGGCCAAGATAGGTGCCGTGGCCAACATTGTTTTTAGCTCCTTGAACGCCGTCTGCCTGGGGTCCAGATAAGTATCCGATCTTTTCATCAAAGCATAGAGTGGTAGATTTTTCTCCCAACTCGCTACGAACCGGCTTAGCGGGCTGCCAGTAAATTTTTGCACATCTTTTAGCTCGCGGATCTCGTTCTTTCTATTGCCGGATTTTTACCGGATTAACTTCAATGCCTCGGCTTGACACAAGAAAACCAAGCAGCTTGCCTATAGGACACCGAAAGTGCACTTTGCTGGATTGAGTTTCATCGAACCTTCTTAGGTTATCGAATGTCTCCGATGTCATCGATTAAGGTATCTTTTAATTTTGGTTTTATCACAATGTCATCCACATAGACTTGCACATTTTTTCCATCTGATCAAACAAGCACTTTCACAAGTCAGCTGGTAAGTGTGACCATACAGCCCGAAAGGCATAGTCACATAGCAATAAGCCCCATGGCACCTGTTTCTTTATTTGATCTTCCTTTTTCAAGGGATTTGGTTGAAGCCGGAATACGCATGGGAAAGACAACACTCATAGCAGCAGTCGAATCAATCACTTGATCGATTGGCAAAGGAAAAGGATCTCTTGGGCAAGCCTTGTTGAGGTTGGTGTAGTCGCATTATGCGCCGACTTTGCTAGCTTTGCCTCCAGGTTCTCATCTTTTTTTCTTTTCAACCAACACCGGATTAGCCAGCCACTCTGTGCGTACCTCCACGATGAAGCTAGCACCAGTGACCTCTTCAATAATTTTTCTCCTGTCGACCGGCGCAAAGGTTGACGCAAGGCTTAGCATCTTTCCGGACGGGAGTGCTCAGCTCTCCTCGGAACACCCACCAAGTCACCGTAGACCCGCGAAGATATTCCCGATTCTCACGGAGGAAGCCGACGAGCGCTTTCCTATGCTTGGCTGAGGCCGAGACCGACATTTGACGGTGCGCTGGGTGTTTGGATCAAGACAATGTCCTTTGCTTTCATTTGAGTCGGCTTGAACGGTGCGCTCCAAGCTCCACTCATTGCTGCTGCTCAACTTTGATGATCGGTCACTAAATCGCTGCTCCATCCCCTTTTTCTCCCTCCGATCACCACGATTCCGCTAGGTTTGATCCGGCAGATGCTGTTTAATAGACTTTATGTTTCTCATCAGCTAGTGGTCCACGAGCAGGCATCTTCATCTTGAGATATGCCGTGAGTTGTGGCCATGAAAGCAGCCAATGCCGGCCTCCCACAGAATGCATGGTAGGGACTGCCTAGGTCCACCACCTCAAACTCAATGTTTTCAACTCGAGTTGTCACGCCTCCAAATGATACATCCACCCGAACTTTCCCTATTGGGCGCAAGACAAACGGCACAACCCGTGGAACGTGTGCGAGTTGGTCACAGCATGTTTTCTTTTATGCCCAGTGTATGCATGGAATGCTTGTACATGATGTTTATGCTACTGCCATTGTCTATCGCACCTGCTGAATTTCACCCGAGTTTCCGGCCCCTTCATGATTGGGTCCACAACTAGGGCATAACCACCCGGATTCGGCATGATTTTGGGATGATCCTTGAATGACCAAGTAATTTCCTGATCTGACCATAGCATGTATTTGGGACTGCCGGCATCACTGCGTTTACTTCCATGGAACGGCGATGCACACTTTGCTGTCGGTTGGCTCAGTGACAAAGACAACCATAGCACAGATGCGGGTCCTCATACACATTCCGGCCTAAAGGTGCCGGTGGAGGCGGTTGGTCATTGTTTTGCTCCACCCGGTTGACCTCGTCCGCCGCTCGTTTGGTCGAGGACCTGACTTGTGAAGGCGTTGCTCCCAGAAGTGGTGGTGGAGGTGGTAGTTGCTGTTCATGTCCGAGGGCCTCCTGGTTGGCATCTTTTACTGCTCCCTTTTGCATTAAAAACTTGGTCCAAGAGCAATCCTTTGTCAAGTGGTTCGACGGGTGATCCGGATTCGGCGTGTGCCACCGGCAAGGTTGATCCATGGCGGCTTCCATGGTGTATTTCGCGGGTTCTTGCCGCTCTTTTCTGGCCCCGGGTTTTTCTACCCATCGTTTTTTAGGACCCGCCACGCTGCGATCCGGTTTCTTCTCGTCTTGCTGGCATTCATTTTTTCTTGCACAAGAAGAATCTCTGCATCCGCATCTTCTATCCGGGAAATCCTCCCTTCTCTTATTGTTTCTATCCCGTAATGCTCTTGGCGCAGCTGTTCCGGTTCAGGTTGCAATTACTGCGCTGGGTCTCCCAACGATAGCTATCCACACACGTATCATCTCCGCAACGTTGTCGGCATGTTTCACAGCAGCTTTTGCCACAACGGTGAACCTCTTCGCACTCCACTGCTAAACCAAGCAATGGCTCCGCCCGATCACCCCTTCACATGAGTTCTGTAGTATTCCACGGCCAGATAATCCGGTCTGTTCTGCTCGAAGGGCCGTGACGCACAGAGCAAGTTGTTGCGGCCTGTTGGCCTTGATAAGTGCTGCTGAAATTGCTCACAAAGCCTCCTCGAAATCGAGCCAGCCATTTATGCTTCCCGCCGCAAGTTGTTTAGCCAGATTCTCGCAGGCCCACGTAGGATGGTGTGATTCTTACCGCCCAACGCGTTCACTCCACCAGCACATATACTGTGACATAGTCTGCCACCAATCATCCGGCTTAGTCGTACCATCATACGTTCTTGTGTCCCGGGCCTGAAAATTGCGCACAGGCGGTTTCTCTCTCATGATCCTTGGGCCAAAACACTTCGGACGGAGGACCTTCCTCCTCGATCATTTCGGCAAATACACCCTATCCAGACTGCCTCGCATCCCGGTCCGTTAAGTGCCTTTCTCCCAAGCGTTCTCCCAGGGGGTAGGCACGGGTCTTCCTATAATCAGCTTCATCATAACATTCTGACTGCGCCCTTGCTTCGGTTCTTGAGATCCATTTCCTCTTCATCATACGCTGCTCTTTGCAATTTCGATAATTTGCCCTGGTTTCGTATCTACCGGCATGATTGTTCCATACCTTCCGCGTAGCCTCGTTCGCTTCTCTTTCTCTTACTGCATCATGTTGCCCTGCTTGTTGTTTTCCGCAAGAACCGGATCGTACACAGTCATCCTGCGCGTTCACCTCTTTCTCTCTTCTTCAATGGGACAAGCCGGTTTGCCGGGACTTGCTTCCAACGCTTTTGTACATGCATCACGAGGTTGTGTAGGGACCGCTTCATTTTGCTGCTTTGGTATTCAGCAGCTCTTTCACACGCTCTTGTTGTTTTGCCAACTCATCTCCAAAAGCGACCGCACAGCCTCTACACAGCTTTCGCGGCTTTTATAGTTTTATCCGCCACTGATTTAGGCTTTTCTACTATGCTCACCTGTCAGACGCACTTTGCCGCAAGAACCTCTTTGCGCAAATCCTGATCTAGGTTGCAACCTTATTCCGGCATCCTAGCGGCATGAGCGCTAATCAAGCAAAGCCATGGGCAGCGGTGACTCACGTAGGTTAGGTTCAGCTGCGCCCGGATGATGTCTGGTGCCGCTCATGCAGGGCCTTGCGCGTGGCTTCCGCCTCCTCCCGAGCCTTGTCGGCCGGGGATGTTCTCGCGATGGGCGGCCGGCGTGTGCATCGTCTCGAAGAGGGTTGCCGTGGTGCTGAAGATGCTCCCGCGGGCCGCGTCGCGCTCTCCAGCGCTTTGCCGAAGTAGTCGATGCCACGTTCGGTTCCTTCCTCATACCTTGCCTGTGACCGCACCAGATGACAGACTCTCCACGCCAGTGGCCGGCGGCTACACATAGCCACCTTGGCGGGTCTGGTGCCACCAGCACCGGCGAGAGGCACCGGCGGACAGGGCGAAGCAGATGCGGAGGCTGCCGAACTCGATGGGCACCAGCGGGAACCCAGCGCCGCTGGCAGCCCGCGTTGTCATGATGAAATCCATGATGCGCTGATTTAGCGGACACTGTGCGTCGCCGGCGAACTCGAGGATGCCCGCCCGAATATGAACTCCTGCAAGCGACTTCATGCCCCACGGTGGGCGCCAACTGCGCTGTAGAATGGGATGGATGCCAGGATGGCTTATCTTGGGGCCGAATGGACGCTAGAGGATTCGGGAGGCTTGTGATCGATGTGGATGAACTTCCGATGCTTTCCTCAGAACTTGGCCAGGGAGGTAGAAGAAGAAAGACACAAGGATGAACTCGCCTAGATCACCATCTTCATTGCTCTCAACAGGTTTACAGGTTTTGTGTACAGGTTTCCTCTCTGGGTTGCCCGCGCCCGTATAGAGGGCTGCCCCCTCTCCCCATAGGGGAGAGGGTGGCTTACAGGACAAGAAACCCTAATGGTATCTTTGACTGGACAAACTACTTTACAAAGTTACTTTACAAAGCTACTTTAATCATAGATGACGCCGAGTCCTTTAATCAGGAGAGCTGATGTCTTCCGGTTGCTTTTGGGCGTCATCCATCTCTTTGTCGTCATGCCTTCGTTTAAAGTTACTTTGCTTAGCTCATCCTTGTCTTCTAGCCTGAGAGAATCTTGACCAGTCCCGCCACTGCCTTCCTTCCGTATCTTCTTTACCGCCTCCGCATACCTCACGGCCATTTTACTTATGTTAGGTTCTTACCATGCTTCCGGTAAAAACATTAAACCGGTATCTTGATGGCCTAAACCATCCGGTTTGGCATGCCTTTGGCATACCGGGGGTTATCCCCCCAACAATCGGCTCTGCATCATGAAACCCCCCAAACAGGGATCCTTAAACCTGATTATGAATCTAGCAGGCTGGCAATCTGACTTCAGGCAGGCGTCTATAATAGAGCTCTGGGCTTGTCGCTCAATCGACTTGCATGCGGGAACTGATAACTTTGCGACAGCAGCACCATTCCTCAGACAACTGTGACGCAGCGCCAGCCGATTTTGAAAAAATCGGCTTCCTATAGCGAAGGATCCTTCAGGGCAAACTGCCCCACGTTTTGAATTAGCCGACTGCTTCACCATCGGCTGTCCTCATGGTCCTAGAAGAGATATGCTCCCTTCGTCGGGCTCATCAGAGCCTGATCTGCACGTCCACGCTGCTCTTGTTGTTGGTCAGGGTTGTGATCCCTCGGACTTGGAGACAAATATCAGCGGCTTTCAATGAGACAAAGGTAGCTCTGGACGTCCCTGCCGGCGCCGCTGAACTTGAAGTCTTGCCAATGGGAGTTAGGGGTCCCTGAAGAGAGGATCTGCGTCGCCGAAACAGTTCCATTGGGCTTCTTGAGTCGATGTCTGCGCATCGGCTGTGCTTAAAAATTTTCAAATTTTTCTTTTCTATTGGCCTGATTAATCTCATGAATCAGCCCTTCCTGGGTATATGCCCCCCCGAGCCGAATCTTTCAAATGATTGAAGATATCGGCTTTTCAGTCAATTCAAGCTTGTCGTATCACCCATCATGCTAAATAGTGGCATGTGGTGAGAATAATTTTAGCCGATTACTGGGATCGGCTTCCCTTGCAATTGTCGATCCGACTATTCATATTTCGGAGTAGCGCTGTTAAGGTCCAGGTCGTTTATAGCGACGCGCCATCGGCCATCCTTTTTCTTCATAAGTATAACATTGGAAATCCATTCAGTGCGGGCGCCTGATGCACCCGGCTCCAACATCTTCCTGACCTCCCTTAACTTCCTCAATGTCTTCTTAGCTCGTCAACATAAACCCGTAACCCCGTCTCCCACACCGATAGATCGACGTTGAACACAGCAAAGCGTATGTTGGGATACCACCGGCCGATCGCTAAAATCGGCCTCTCTTTTTGTTGCACTGCCCAACGAGGGTTTACAACTTCTTGGTATCTTATTATGGCGACGTGACTCGCTGGAGGAATGTTCACCACGCCTTGGGTCATAAATCTCCCGACGAGATCCTGGACACTCATTATAACAGCCGACAGCGCATTCGCATCGCCCATGCCCGTGCACGGTTACTGCTTAGGGCGCCATACTTCTTTGGCGGGCGCGCCTTTGTCACCGGTGTTTGCTGACTTTTCACGGCAACCGCCGTGCCTTCCTCAACGAGTGCACTGTGTCTCTGCTCTTCCTGTGTTTCTGCACTGCACCCTAGCTTCGAGAATGTCTAGTCCATCAGGGCACCACCTTGGTTGGTGATACCTATCGTCTCCTTGAGATGACCTGCCTTGTTTGCTTGGTGGGAGAGGTCCTAGACGCTCGAACATTGAAACCTCGTTCGCTTTCTTCATGTGTTGTTTGCATTCTGGGCTTCTCGATTGTTGGCACCGGTCATTCCTCGAGTCCAAGAGTGTGTGAAGAAAGGACAGCTCCAATGCCTATCCATGTTGTCCGGCTCCCTTGACCTCCCTCTGGCGTGATGCTCGCACCGTCGTTGTTTCTCTCCCGTCGACGTGCACTCCTGTCCTTCATTAGACCGACGACATCTTTCGTCGTCTTCGTCGTAGCGCCGACGTCGGTCACATGCTGCTCGACTTGTGAGGAGACACACGGGAGTAGGGCCTTGATACCGTATGCTTCTCACCTCCTCCTCGCTAGGTACCGTCTCATCATCTTGGGACCTGGCGCGTGGAACGCCTCCTCTGATCTACACGGGAGGTCGTCTGCTCATCTTGGCCATGGCGGCTTGCAGCCCTGCCATGTTGATACCAAAGGAGAACTCGCTCCCTTATGGAGTGGCTGAGATCCATCATGTTGACGCACGGACGCGTGTCTCCGTTGAGCTTGGATGCCGTCTAACGGTCTTCACAAGGAGCCGATGAGTTCTGCCGAGGACTCGCCTGATCTCGCATACTTCTTCTGAGCCTGCGCTTTCGATCCTCGTACTTGACTGAGGCCCGCCATCTCAGATGTAGATGGCGATACGGATGTCGAAGATGGTCCCATCAAGTGCCGAATGTGTTGACGCCGAAACCCACCGGCGGGCAGCGACGGTCAACACAGAGCTGGAACAACTAGGGCTGCGGCAGTCTCAGCCTCGAGCGACGCGGCCCGCAGCCTCCCCACACGTCCGATGCTATCGCATGTACCTGACTCTCACCGGTCAGGAAGGTGGATGATGCCTCGCTTAGCCTCGCAGGGCATACACACACGTAAATACGAGCTCGATCGGCTCAAAGACCTCGTGAATCGGCTCAAAGAGCCGATTCACCCTGATTCGTCCAAGGTGGCCGAATATATGGTGGTCCTGCTTGATCAAATAAAGCTAATGAGATCTACGACGATTTGGGTTTTCACCGCATAATCGGATCATCCCACTCACGATTGGGCCCGCGCTCGCGCACGGTGATCGTAAGCCGATCCTAGACGGGGCCTAAAAACCAACACGAGGTTGATCCTCAACTTCCGTCTAGGGCTGCAACCACACCCTACACGCCACTGATCCTCCAACCCTTTGTAAGGCCTAACTATTGCGATGTTAAACTAATCCTTGGAGAATCAAGGAGCAACCGTAACGGATCAGATCTACTAAATAAAGATAAGCTGGGTGCGCCCACACCCAAGATAGAAGAGTGGGCGGCTAGACATGCAAGGGTTGCACGACGATAGCATATGATATGAAGAACAATGCTAACCCTAACATGTCTAAGATAACTACGTTGCTCGCCATCAAAAAGGCTTCAGTACGAGCAACGCATGAACAACATTTGCTCATGCTGCCTAGATCGCAAGATGCGACATAGGCATGGTGCTACCGAGAAACCCTCGAGACGAAGGGGTTCCATGCGCCGAGATTTGTTTGTGTTGAACGTTGGTTGTTGTTTATTCCATAAACCCTAGATACATATTTATAGTCCAGGGGACTTTCTAATGTGGGCGTGCACCAAACCGTGCACGGGTAAAACTCTAACTTCTAAACTAAGATGCGATCTAATATGTTACAGATACACGGGCAATCCAGCCCAAAACTTGGTACACGAGGCCGATTCACATATTTCTTCCACGTATGTATCTTCAAGTCCATCTTGATCGCGGCCCACCTCTGACTCGGTCAAATTCTGGTGATAACAATGTCATTATTATGCATTTTCCGGCACTAACCTATTGACGAGATGCCAAGAGCCGCTTGTTTCATTGTTTTTGGTTTCAGAAATCCTAGTAAGGAAATATTCTCGATTGACGTCAACGCCAGGTCCTATTTTTCCACGAAGCTCCAGAAGACCTAAAGGATCACTAAGTGGGGCCACGAGGCGACATTACGCCAGTATGCGGCCCTGCCCCCGCGGCCCTGAAGTGTGGGTCCCTCGTGACCTCCCGACTTGCCCTTCCGCCTCCTAAAGCCTTCGTCGCGAAGCCCCAGCGTGAGCCCGATTACGGAAACCTTCCAGAGACGCCGCCGCCAATCCCATCTCGGGGATTCAGGAGATCCTCCGGCACCCGCCGGAGAGGGGAATCATCTCCCGGAGGTCTTTTCATCGCCATGATCGCCTCCGGATCGATGTGAGTAGGTCCCACCTGACTATGGGTCCATAGCAAGAGCCAGATGGTTGCCTCTCCTCATTGTGCTATTGTTAGATCTTGTGAGCTGCCTATCATGATCAAGATCATCTATTTGTAATGCCACATGTTGTGTTTGTTGGGATCCGATGAATATTGAATACTATGTCAAGTTGATTATCAATCTATCATATATGTTATTTATGTTCTTGCATGCTCTCCGTTGTTAGTAGAGGATCTGCCAAGTTGATACTTGTGACTCCAAGAGGGAGTAATGATGATGCAGTATTTCACACGTTGGGGAACCCCAAGAGGAAGGTATGATGCACATTGGCAAGTTTTCCCTCGTAAAGAAACCAAGGTTTATCGAACCAGGAGGAGCCAAGAAGCACGTTGAAGGTTGATGGCGGGATGTAGTGCGCAACACCGCAGATTCCGGCGCCAACTGGGAACTCGTTAACACAACCAAAGTACTTTGCCCCAACGAAAAAGTGAGGTTGTCAATCTCACCGGCTTGCTGTAACAAAGGATTAACCGTATTGTGTGGAAGATGATTGTTTGCAAGAAAACAGAAAGAACAAGTATTGCAGCAGATTTGTATTTCAGTATAAAAGAATGGACCGGGTCCACAGTCCACGGTTCACTAGAGGTGTCTCTCCCATAAGATAAAAGCATGTTGGGTGAACAAATTACGGTCGGGCAATTGACAAATAGAGAGGGTATAACAATGCACATACATGATATGATAAGTATAGTGAGATTTAATTGGGCATTACGACAAAGTACATAGACCGCCATCCAACTGCATCTATGCCTAAAACCTTCGAGTTATCATCCAACCCCTTCCGTATTAAGTTGCAAAGCAATAGACAATTGCATTAAGTATGGTGCGTAATGTAATCAACAACTACATCCTCGGACATAGCGCCAATGTTTTATCCCTAGTGGCAACAGCACAACACAACCTTAGAACTTTCTCACACTGTCCTGTGTCAATGCAGGCATGAACCCACTATCGAGCATAAATACTCCCTCTTGGAGTTAAGAGCAAAACTTACCAGAGCCTCTACTAATAACGGAGAGCATGCAAGATCATAAACAACACATATGTAATAACTTGATAATTAACATGATATTCTCTATCCATCGGATCCCGACAAACACAACATATAGTATTACAGATAGATGATCTTGATCATGTTAGGCAGCTCACAAGATCCAACAATGAAGCACAATGAGGAGAAGACAACCATCTAGCTCGCTATGGACCCATAGTCCAGGGTGAACTACTCACTCATCACTCCGGAGGTGACCATGGCTGTAGAGTCCTCCTCGAGATGAATCCCCTCTCCGGCAGGTGCCGGAGGAGATCTCCGAATCCCCCGAGATGGGATTACAAGCATGGGCGCAAAGCAAGGTTTTCCGCACGTGGCTCTCGCAGGGGGCTTCGCGACGGGAGGCTACTTGTAGGCGGAAGGCAACGTGGGGTTACACGAGGCCCCACACCACAGGTGCCCGCGGCCAAGGGGCCGGTCGCGCCACCATGGTGGCGGCCCTCTCGTGGCCCCACTTCGACTCCTCTTCGGTCTTCCAAGTCGTGGCAAAATAGGACCTCGGGTCTTGATTTCATTCAATTCCGAGAATATTACTAGGATTTCTGAAACCAAAAAGCAGAGAAACAAAGAATCGGCTCTTCGGCATCTTGTTAATAGGTTAGTTCCGGAAATGCACGAATATGACATAAAGACATAAAACATGTAGATATCATCATAATGGCATGAACATAAGAAATTATCGATACGTCGAGACTTATCAGCATCCCCAAGCTTAGCGTCCCGAGCATGTAAACGATAACAAAGATAATTTCAAGTGACATGCCATCATAAACTTGATCATACTATTTGTAAACATATGTAATGAATGCAGCGATCAAAACAATGGTAATGACATGAGTAAACAAGTGAATCATAAAGCAAAGACTTTTCATGAATAGTACTTGACAAGCATCAATAAGTCTTGCATAAGAGTTAACTCATAAAGCAATAAATCAAAGTAAAGGCATTGAAGCAACACAAAGGAAGATTAAGTTTCAGCGGTTGCTTTCAACTTGTAACATGTATATCTCATAGATAATTGTCAACATAGAGTAATATAACAAGTGCAATATGCAAGTATGTAGGAATCAATGCACGTTCACACAAGTGTTTGCTTCTTGAGGTGGAGAGAGATAGGTGAACTGACTCAACATAAAAGTAAAAGAATGGTCCTTCAAAGAGGAAAGCATCGATTGCTATATTTGTGCTAGAGCTTTTATTTTGAAAACATGAAACAATTTTGTCAACGGTAGTAATAAAGCATGTAAATTATATCTTACAAGTTGCAAGCCTCATGCATAGTATACTAATAGTGCCCGCACCTTGTCCTAATTAGCTTGGACTAGGATCATCGCAATGCACATGTTTTAACCAAATGTCACAATAGTACTTCATGTTTCAGATAGGGTCTAAGAGAAAGTTCTGCATTGGATTTCTCGCTTGATCATTCTTCAACTTAGACACCCATACCGGGACAACATGGACAACAGATAATGGACTCCTCTTTAATGCATAGCATGTAGCAACAATTATTATTCTCACATGAGATTGAGGATATGTGTCCAAACTGAAACTTCCACCATGATTCATGGCTTTAGTTAGCGGCCCAATGTTCTCTAACAATATGCATGCTCCAACCATTAAGGTGGTAGATCTCTCTTACTTCAGACAAGACGGACATGCATAGCAACTCACATGATATTCAACAACGAATAGTTGATGGCGTCCCCGAAGCATGGTTATCGCACAACAAGCAACTTAATAAGAGATAAAGTGCATAAGTACATATTCAATACCACAATAGTTTTTAAGGCTATTTTTGTCCCATGAGCTATATATTGCAAAGGCGAATGATGGAAATTTAAAGGTAGCACTCAAGCAATTTACTTTGGAATGGCGGAGAAATACCATGTAGTAGGTAGATATGGTGGACACAAATGGCATAGTATTGTCTCAAGGATTTTGGATGCATGAGAAGTATTCCTCTCGATACAAGGTTTAGGCTAGCAAGGTTATTTGAAACAAACACAAGGATGAACGGCAGCAAAACTCACATAAAAGACATATTGTAAACATTATAAGACTCTACACCGTCTTCCTTGTTGTTCAAACTCAATACTAGAAATTATCTAGACCTTAGAGAAACCAAATATGCAAACCAAATTAGCAAGCTCTAAGTGTTTCTTCATTAATGGGTGCAAAGTATATGATGCAAGAGCTTAAACATGAGCACAACAATTGCCAAGTATCACATTATCCAAGATATTATAGCAAATACTACATGTATCATTTTCCAATTCCAACCATATAACAATTTAACGAAGAAGAAACTTCGCCATGAATACTATGAGTAGAGCCTAAGGACATACTTGTCCATATGCTACAGCGGAGCGTGTCTCTCTCTCCAATACAAAGAATGCTAGATCCAACTTTATTCAAACAAAACAAAAACAAAAACAACCGACGCTCCAAGCAAAGTACATAAGATGTGACAGAATAAAAATATAGTTTCAGGAGGAACCCGATAATTTGTCGATGAAGGGGATGGATGCCTTGGGTATGCACAGCTTTGAGTCTTCTTAGAATATGTAGGGGTGAACCACCGGGGCATCCCCAAACTTAGAGCTTTCACTCTCCTTGATCATATTGCATCATACTCTCTTGATCCTTGAAAACTTCCTCCACACCAAACTCAAACAACTCATTAGAGGGTTAGTATAAAAAATTCACATGTTCAGAGGTGACACAATCATTCTTAACACTTCTGGACATTGCATAAAGCTACTGGACATTAATGGATCAAAGAAATTCATCCAACATAGCAAAAGAGGCATGAAATAAAAGGCAGAATCTGTCAAAACAGAACAGTCCGTAAAGATGGATTTTATTAGGCCACCAGACTTGCTCAAATAAAAATGCTCAAATTGAATGAAAGTTGCATACATATCTGAGGATCATGCACATAAATTGTCTTAATTTTCTGAGCTACCTACAGGGAGGTAGACCCAGATTCGTGACAGCAAAGAACTGTGAAACAGTAATCCAAATCTAGTACTTACTTTACTATCAAAGACTTACTTGGCACAACAAAACATAAAACTAAGATAAGGAGAGGTTGCTACAGTAGTAAACAACTTCCAAGACTCAAATATAAAACAAAGTACTGTAGTAAAAACATGGGTTGTCTCCCATAAGCGCTTTTCTTTAACGCCTTTCAGCTAGGCGTAGAAAGTGTATATCAAGTGTTATCAAGAGATGAAGCATTGGCATCATAAGCTCCCCCATCTGTAGTGGTACTAAGGGCTTTGTCAATTTTAGGCCTATAATAATATTTATTTGGTTTAGGCACTTTAGAGACATACATAAACTTTTGCTCCTCTCCCACATAAGCTTTCTCTCTAAACTGTAAAGATGAAAAGGTTGAACCCAAGGTTCCCATAGCTTTTTCAAGTTCGCCAATCCTATTAATTTGATTATCATGGTCAACACAAGTTCCTAGGACACTAATTCTTTCATCAATTTCTCCTAAGGATTTATCAAGTTCATCAGTTTTATCAAGTAACATCTCCAACTTAGTTTCAATACTAAGATTTTCTCTATGGTTTCTAATTTTTTCATAACATCCTCAAGGGAAGTTTCAATTTTAGTTTCATTAACAGGTGGTATTCCAAATAAACTCTCAATAATGCAACTAGCTTCTAAAGCGGGAGTGCCTAGGAAGTTACCTCCCGCGAGACAATCAAGAACATATCTATTCCAGCTAGAGATACCAACATAAAATTCCCGAGTAGGATAGTGGTGGTTTCTTAGTGCACCTATTATGGGCATCACTAATTCTATACCAAGCATCTTTTAAACATTCTCCCCTTGTTGCTTAAACGAACGAACTTCAACTTCAGGATTACTCATTTTAGCAGAGTAAATAAAGCAAACTAGATAAAGTAAATGCAAGTAACTAATTTTTTGTGTTTTTGATATAAGTGCAAGACAGTAAATAAAGTAAAGCTAGAACTAATTTTTTGTGTTTTGTTTAAGTGCAGCAAACAAAGTAGTAAATAAAATAAAGCAAGACAAAAACAAAGTAAAGTGATTGGGAAGTAAACTCCCCTGCAGCGTTTATTCAAAAGAACCGCGTCTAAAATATGCTTGATGGCGTGTATTTCACACGTTCGTTGGGGAACCCCAAGAGGAAGGTATGATGCGCCTAAAGAAGTTTTCCTCAGAAAGAAACCAAGGTTTATCGAATCAGAGGAGCCAAGAAGCACGTTGAAGGTTGATGGCGGCGGGATGTAGGCAAGGCAACACCGAGATCCGGCGCCAACGTGGAACCTGTACAACACAACCAGCTTTGCCCCAACGAAACAGTGAGGTTGTCAACCCCGGCTTGCTGTAACAAAGGATTAACCGTATTGTGTGGAAGATGATTGTTTGCAAGAAAACAGTAAAGAACAAGTATTGCAACAGATTTGTATTTCAGTATAAAAGAATGGACCAGTCCATTCACTAGAGGTGTCTCTCCCATAAGATAAAAGCATGTTGGGTGAACAAATTACAGTCGGGCAATTGACAAATAGAGAGGGCATAACAATGCACATACATGATATGATAAGTATAGTGAGATTTAATTGGGCATTACGACAAAGTACATAGACCGCCATCCAACCGCATCTATGCCTAAAAAGTCCACCTTCAGGTTATCATCCGAACCCCTTCCAGTATTAAGTTGCAAAGCAGACAATTGCATTAAGTATGGTGCGTAATGTAATCAACAACTACATCCCTGGACATAGCGCCAATGTTTTATCCCTAGTGGCAACAAGACAACACAACCTTAGAACTTTCTGTCACTGTCCCAGTCAATGCATGAACCCACTATCGAGCATAAATACTCCCTCTTGGAGTTAAGAGCAAAAACTTGGCCAGAGCCTCTACTAATAACGGAGAGCATGCAAGATCATAAACAACACATATGTAATAACTTGATAATTAACATAACATGGTATTCTCTATCCATCGGATCCCGACAAACACAACATATAGTATTACAGATAGATGATCTTGATCATGTAGGCAGCTCACAAGATCCAACAATGAAGCACAATGAGGAGAAGACAACCATCTAGCTACCGCTATGGACCCATAGTCCAGGGTGAACTACTCACTCATCACTCCGGAGGCGACCATGGCGGTGTAGAGTCCTCCGGAGATGAATCCCCTCCCAGGGTGCCGAGGAGATCTCCGAATCCCCGAGATGGGATTGGCGGCGGCGGCGTCTCAAGAAGGTTTCCGTATCGTGGCCTCGTGCCGGGGTTTGCGACGGAGGCTATTTGTAGGCGGAAGGGTAATGGGGCCACACGAGGGGCCACACCACGTCGGCGCCAAGGGCGGGCCGCGCCGCCCTATGGTGGCGGCCCCTCGTGGCCCCACTTCTCTCTCTTCGGTCTTCCAAGCTTCGTGGCAAAATAGGACCCTGGGTCTTGATTTCGTCCAATTCCGAGAATATTTCGTTACTAGGATTTCTGAAACCAAAAACAGTAGAAAACAGCAACTGGCTCTTCGGCATCTTGTTAATAGGTTAGTTCCAGAAAATGCACGAATATGACATAAAGTGTGCATAAAACATGTAGATATCATCAATAATGTGGCATGGAACATAAGAAATTATCGATACGCGGAGACGTATCAAGTATTTATGCTCGATAGTGGGTTCATGCCTCCATTAAATCTGGGACAGTGACAGAAAGTTCTAAGGTTGTGGATGTGCTGTTGCCACTAGGGATAAAACATCGATGCTTTGTCTAAGGATATTTGTGTTGATTACATTACGCATACTTAATGCAATTGTTTGTTGTTTACAACTTAATACTGGAGGGGTTCGGATGATAACTCGAAGGTGGACTTTTTAGGCATAGATGCATGCCGGATAGCGGTCTATGTACTTTGTCGTAATGCCCTGATTAAATCTCATAGTACTCATCATGATATATGTATGTGCATTGTTATGCCTTCTTTATTTATCAATTGCCCAACTATAATTTGTTCACCCAACATCTGTTTATCTTATGGGAGAGACACCACTAGTGATCTGTGGACCCCGTCCTATTCTTTACATCTGAAATACAATCTACTGCAATTGTTCTTACTGTTCTTCGCAAACAATCATCATCTTCCACACAATACGTTTAATCCTTGTTTACACAAGCCGGTGAGATTGACAACCTCAGTGTTACGTTGGGGCAAAGTACTGTGATTGTGTTGTAGTGTTCCACGTTGGCGCCGGAATCCGGTGTTGCGCCGCACTACACTCCGCCACCATCAACCTTCAACGTGCTTCTTGACTCCCACTGGTTCGATTAAACCTTGGTTTCTTACTAGGGAAACTTGCTGCTGTGCGCATCACACCTTCCTCTTGGGGTTCCCAACGGACGTGTCAACTACACGCATCAAGCAAATTTCTGGCGCCGTTGCCGGGGAGATCAAGACACGCTGCAAGGGGAGTCTCCACATCCAATCTCTTTACTTTGTTTTTGTCATGCTTTACTTTACTTTATTTATTACTTTGTTTGCTGCACTATATCAAAAACACAAAAAAATTAGTTGCTAGTTTTACTTTATTTACTGTCTTGTTCTCTATATCAAAAACACAAAAAAAATTATTTACTTGCATTTACTTTATTTACTTATTTCATCATGTTTCCTCCTAAGTACACTCTAAAAGACATACCGGTAGGACGTGGGTCTATCATTGGGAGAGATAATATAGAAGATTTTTTCACTCATGTTAGTACAACTGAAGATTTTGAAGATAGACACTTGGTAGAACTTGCTCCTACTTATGAAATTGCTGTTGCTTCTTTAGTACACATGTTGGAAATTAAATTTGTTAATCTCAATCCTATAATTCAACATATGTTTCTTACACTCGGTGATATGAAAGAAGTAGAAAAGAAAGATTTTGTTTTAGAAACCCTTCTCAAAGAATTTGGTGGTGTAGCAAGAGAGGCTAGAAAGGTCTTTACTAAATATAAGATGCTTGGCTCTTATACCAACTTTGCTAGTATCCTTGAAAAAATGGACATGGAGAGAATAAGGTACACTAATAATGTTAATGATGGTGGGGAGATTAAGACAACAATACCTTGTAAGCTCCTAGGAATGCATGAAGCTCTAGAAAATAACTATGCTTGGCTTGTTCCCGAAAATTTGTTTGATGAGGATAGTAAGCCTAAGTATAATGAAAAAGGAGCCTCTGAAACTTACATAGATAAGATAAAATGCATAGTTGAGAAAACGCCAAACCCCTCTGTTGATGCTTCATCTCTCGATAATACTTGATTCACACTTTCTGCGCCTAGCTGAAAGGCGTTAAAGAAAAGCGTTTATGGGAGACAACCCATTATTTTTACTTCTGCACTTTATTTTATATTTGAGTCTTGGAAGTTGTTTACTACTGTAGCAACCTCTCCTTATCTTTATTTTATTGTATTGTTGTGCCAAGTAAAGTCTTTGATAGTAAAGTCAATACTAGATTTGGATTGCTGCGCAGAAACAGATTTCTTGCTGTCACGAATTTCGACCAGCCTCTCTGTAGGTAGCTCAGAAAAATCTGCCAATTTACGTGCGTGATCCTCAGATATGTACGCAACTTTCATTCAATTTGGGCATTTTCATTTGAGCAAGTCTGGTGCCTCAATAAAATCCGTCTTTACGGACTGTTCTGTTTTGACAGATTCTGCCTTTTATTTCGCATTGCCTGTTTTGCTATGTTGGATGGATTTCTTTGTTCCATTAATGTCCAGTAGCTTTGTGCAATGTCCAGAAGTGTTAAGAATGATTATGTCACCTCTGAACATGTGAATTTTTGATTATGCACTAACCCTCTAATGAGTTGTTTTGAGTTTGGTGTGGAGGAAGTTTTCAAGGGTCAAGAGAGGAGGATGATACAATATGATCAAGAAGAGTGAAAGGTCAAAGCTTGGGGATGCCCCCATGGTTCATCCCTGCATATTTTAAGAAGACTCAAGCATCTAAGCTTGGGGATGCCCAAGGCATCCCTTCTTCATCGACAACTTATCAGGTTCCTCTAGTGAAACTATATTTTTATTCCGTCACATCTTATGTGCTTTACTTGGAGCGGCGTCTGTTTGTTTTTATTTTTGTTTTTGTTTGAATAAGATCGGATCCTAGCATTCTTTGTGTGGGAGAGAGACACGCTCCGCTGTTTCGTATGAACACATGTGTTCTTAGCTTTATCTTTAATGTTCATTGCGAAAGTTGGACTATTTCATTCATTGTTATATGGTTGGAAACGGAAAATGCCGCATGTGGTAAATGGTTTAATGTCTTGAATAATGTGATACTTGGTAATTGTTGTGCTCATATAGATCATGTTTAAGCTCTTGCATCATGTACCTTGTACTCATTAATGAATAACTACATAGAGCTTGTTAAAATTTGGTTTGCATGATTGATCTCTAGAGTCTAGATATTTTCTGGTTGAGGTGTTTGAACAACAAGGAGACAATGTAAAGTCTTATAATAGCTACAATATGTTCATATGTGAGCTTTGCTGCACCTTTTATACTTGAGTTTGCTTCAAACAACCTTGCTAGCCTAGCCTTGTATTGAGAGGAATTCTTCTCGTGCATCCAAATCCTTGAGCCAAATACTATGCCATTTGTGTCCACCATACCTACCTACCACATGGTATTTCTCCGCCATTCCAAAGTACATTACTTTAGTGCTACCTTTAAAATTTCTATTCTTTGCCTTTGCAATATATAGCTCATGGGACAAAGCCTTAAAACTATTGTGGTGAAGAATATGTACTTATGTGTCTTATTTCTTAATAAGTTGCTTGTTGAGCGGTAACCATGTTTCTGGGGACGCCATCAACTCTTTTACCTTTGTTGAATATCATGTGAGTTGCTATGCATGTTCGTCTTGTCTGAAGTAAGGGCCATTTTCATGATCAAATGGTTTGAGTATGCATAATGTTAGAGAAGAACATTGGGCCGTTAACTAAAGCCATGATTCATGGTGGAAGTTTCAGTTTGGACAACTAATCCTCAATCTCTTATGAGAAATTAATTGTTGAATGCTTATGCATTAAAGAGGAGTCCATTATCTGTTGTCTATGTTGTCCCGTATGGATGTCTAAGTTGAGAATAATCAAAAGAGAAATCCAATGCGAGCTTTCTCCTTAGACCTTTGTACAGTGCATAGAGGTACCCCTTTGTGACACTTGGTTGAAACATATGCTATGCAATGATAATCCGTGTTAATCCAAGCTAATTAGGACAAGGTGCGAGCACTATTAGTATACTATGCATGAGGCTTGCAACTTATAAGATATCTTATACATAACACATATGCTTTATTACTACCGTTGACAAAATTGTTTCTTGTTTTCAAAATGAAAAGCTCTAGCACAAAAATAGTAATCCATGCTTCCTCTGCGAAGGGCCAATCTTCTACTTTATTGTTGAGTCAGTTTGCCTATTCTTCTATCCTCGAAGCAAACACTTGTGTCAACTGTGTGCATTGATTCTTACATGTTTACTTATTGCACTTGTTATATTATTTTGTGTTGACAATTATCCATGAGATATACATGTTGAAGTTGAAAGCAACCGCTGAAACTTTTATCTTCCTTTGTGTTGCTTCAATACCTTTACTTTGAATTTATTGCTTTATGAGTAACTCTTATGCAAGTCTTATTGATGCTTGTCTTGAAAGTATTATTCATGAAAAGTCTTTGCTATATGATTCATTTGTTTACTCATTATCTTCATCATTGCTTCGAATCGCTGCATTCATCTCATATGCTTACAATAGTATGATCAAGATTATGATAGCATGTCACTTCAGAAATTATCTTTGTTATCTACCTACTCGAGGGCGAGTAGGAACTAAGCTTGGGGATGCTTGATACGTCCCAAACGTATCTATAATTTCTTATGTTCCATGCTACTTTTATGATGATACTCACATGTTTTATACACATTATATGTCATTATTATGCATTTTCCGGCACTAACCTATTGACGAGATGCCGAAGAGCCGTTTGTTTTCGCTGTTTTTGGTTTCAGAAATCCTAGTAAGGAAATATTCTGAATTCGACGAAATCAACGCCAGGGTCCTATTTTTCCACGAAGCTTCCAAGACCAAAGGATCACGAAGTGGGGCCACGAGGCGACGACACGCCAGGGCGGCGCGGCTCGCGTCGCGGCCCTGTTGTGGGTCCCTCGTGACCCTCCCGACCGCCCTTCCGCCTACTTAAAGCCTTCGTCGCGAAACCCGACTGAGAGCCACGATACGAAAACCTTCCAGACGTCGCCGCCAATCCCATCTCGGGGATTCAGGAGATCGCCTCCCGCACCCTGCCGGAGAGGGAATCATCTCCCGGAGGTCTCTTCATCGCCATGATCGCCTCCGGATCGATGTGTGAGTAGTCCACCCCTGGACTATGGGTCCATAGCAGTAGCTAGATGGTTGTCTTCTCCTCATTGTGCTATCATGTTAGATCTTGTGAGCTGCCTATCATGATCAAGATCATCTATTTGTAATGCTACATGTTGTGTTTGTTGGGATCCGATGAATATTGAATACTATGTCAAGTTGATTATCAATCTATCATATATGTTATTTATGTTCTTGCATGCTCTCCGTTGCTAGTAGAGGCTGCCAAGTTGATACTTGTGACTCAAGAGGGAGTATTTATGCTCGATAGTGGGTTCATGCCTCCATTAAATCTGGGACAATGACAGAAAGTTCTAAGGTTGTGGATATGTGTTGTTGCCACTAGGGATAAAACATCGATGCTTTGTCTAAGGATATTTGTGTTGATTACATTACGCACCATACTTAATGCAATTTTCTGTTGTTTACAACTTAATACTGGAGGGGTTCGGATGATAACCTGAAGGTGGACTTTTTGGGCATAGATGCATGCTGGATCCGGCCGGGCATAACCGAACCGAAACCGAAAACCGAAGCCGAAAAAACCTAACTGAACCCAAAAATTCGGTTTTATCAGTTTACAGTTAAGATTACAGTTAGCAGAATCACTAACCATTTTACCCTCGGTTTTTTCGGTTTTAAACCGAAAAACCGTGGTTTTAACCGAAATTAACCGCACAGCCCAGGCCCAGCCGCGGAGATACCCAGGCCGGCAGGCCCAGCAAGTCGATGCTCGTCCTGGTGGCCTCGCCCCATCGTCAACTGTCTCTGCTTGGCCTCGCACCCCGCAGGCGCGCACGATAGGCGAGCAGAAGGGCGGCGCTGAACCCTAATCCTGCTGGCGGCGGGCCGACCGGCGACGCCCACGTCGACTGCTGCAACCTGCAAGCCCCCGCCGGATCCCCACGGGCCACGGCGACCCTCCGTCCCCTCCCGTCCGACCGTCCCCATCATCTCCACTCTGGCACTCTCCCGTCTCCACCATCCCCACGGGCCACGGCGAGTCGGCGACCCTCCGGCTGCATCCCCACGGGCCACGGCCACGACCACGGCTCCACGCCTCCACCATCTCCTCTAATCGGCGCTCAGCCTCTCACTGCTCAAGCGGTCAGGCCTCACGCCTCAGGTAACCACGGGTCCACGCCTCCACCTTACTTCTTACTTTCTTAGCACTTCTATTCTTTACAGATTTTAGAGATTGCTGGTAGATGTCATGTTTTGATGTATGAGAGAAATTTTAGAGATTTTAGAGATTGCTGGTAGATGTCATATTTTAGAAGTATGAGAGAAACTTTAGAGATTTTAGATATTGCTGGTAGATGTCATGTTTTAGATGTATGAGAGAAATTTCTTGTCTTGATTTAGATGTCCGAGACGGA
The DNA here is from genome assembly GCA_030979885.1 of Lolium multiflorum. Lineage (NCBI taxonomy): Eukaryota > Viridiplantae > Streptophyta > Magnoliopsida > Poales > Poaceae > Lolium > Lolium multiflorum. The sequence continues at coordinate 100,182,571 of CM061750.1, read as the reverse complement.
GAGTCATAGTATGGCACACTTGGAAGTTAATCTTGGTTTTGGAGGTGATGGCTCCGGCACTGGTTCCGGTATTGGATCTGGTCCAGATTCGACCCCAATCAGCAGTGTCAAGAAACAAATGAACAAACGTAGCAAGATATGGCAGCACTTCACTGTCCATGAAAATGATCCAAATCGTGCCGTTTGTAACTATTGCGGTTCAAATCTGGGCTGCAAATCTTCAAGTGCTGGTACTTCTTCCCTAATAAATCATATGAAATCTTGCAAGAAGAATCCTAGCAAGCTTGGTGGTCATCAAACAGAGCTTACATACCAACCTAGTGCTGATGGTAATTCTATTCCTTCGGGAGGTACTTGGCAATACAATGAGAAAGAGATCAGGGAAGCATTTGCTCGCATGATAGTAGTCGATGAGCTGCCATTCATATTTTCAGAAAAAGAAGGTTTTAGGTTCTTCATGTCCAAAGCTTGTCCTAGGTTCATTGTTCCATCTAGATGTGGATGGTGCAAATAGCAAAACTGAATTGGACAAGTACCTATCTGAGGATCCAGAAGAGCAATCTCCTGAATTTGATGTTCTTTGTTGGTGGAAGTGCAACTCTGCTCGTTTTCCCGTCCTTTCAAAACTGGCACGTGACATACTAGCAATCCCCATCTCGACTGTTGCATCTGAATCAGCTTTCAGTACTAGTGGTCGTATTCTAGATGACTTCAGAAGCTCTTTGACCCCGATGACACTACAAGCCTTGATATGTACACAAGACTGGTTGCGCAGTAAGCGTATCAATATTGAGGCTGATCTTGCTGAGTTGACCAAGTTAGAGGAAGGTAAAAACGGTGTGCATTTCTATTGTTTATGAATTATACAACCTTGCATACTAATTCTATTCCTGGTGTTATAATGTAGATTTTGGAGTCCTCCAGGTGGATGATGATGAGATAATACCTCTTGAATGATCCTCATGTGTGGAGACGTGGTGGTTGGATGCTACAATCTGCATGTTTGTTCAAAGCAATATAGAGAATTGAATCAGCCGAATCGTTCCTGAACTAGCACAGACACAAGCAATCTCATGCATCTGCCTGTCATCTTATCTCCCTCCTTGGAGAATATATAATCAGATTTGCATATTCGTTGGAGAATCTTGGCAAGCACGGCTGTGAATCTGTGATACATGATACTGTGCTATTTGCTATGTAGTAACTAGTATGTACTGATCTATGATGTACTGTGTCTTCCTCATATTTGCTTGCTTCATTCCCTGTTACTTGCTATCCTGTGCTATTTGCTATGTAGTATGTAACTATGTACTGATCTATGATCTATGATGTACTGAATAATCTGTGATGTATTTGTATGTTTGCTTCATTCCTTGTTACTTGCTAGACTATGAATCTGTGATGTATCTCTGAATTTATTTGGCACAATATCTGTGAATATATCTCTCTTGTTATATTTTAGCATGAAGCAAAAAGGTCATGCCAAAATTTTCACTTGACCAATGCACCATAGAAAAGGACATGCGAAAAGTTGTCTGCTGTTCAAAAAATCGCGTCAACTTTGGTTAATTTGGTTATTACCGAAACCGAACCGGATGTTATTGGTTATTACCGAAACCGAATCGTATTCTCGTATAAAACCGTATTTACCGAAGTATTGAAATCGTATTTATCGAAAACCCGTATAAACCGAACCGATTTAACCGATTTAACCGAATGCGCAGCGTTGCTGGATAGCGGTCTATGTACTTTGTCGTAATGCCCTGATTAAATCTCATAGTACTCATTGATACGTCTCCGACGTATCGATAATTTCTTATGTTCCATGCTACATTATTGATGATATCTATATGTTTTATACACATTATATGTCGTATTTATGCATTTTCCGGCACTAACCTATTAACGAGATGCCGAAGAGCCAGTTGTCTTTCTGCTGTTTTTGGTTTCAGAAATCCTAGTAAGGAAATATTCTCGGAATTGGACGAAATCAACGCCCGTGGTCCTATTTTTACGAAGCTTCCAAGACCGGAGACGAAGTGGGGCCACGGGCGCCGCCACACTAGGGCGGCGCGCCTAGGGGCCCGCGCGGCCCTAGCGTGTGGGGCCCCCGTGACTCTCCCGACTCCGCCCTTCCGCCTACTTAAAGCCCTTCGTCGCGAAACCCCCGCACCGAGAGCCACGATACGGAAAACCTTGAGACGCGCCGCCAATCCCATCTCGGGGATTCAGAGATCGCCTCCGGCCCCTGCCGGAGAGGGAATCATCTCCTGAGGACTCTTCATCGCCATGATCGCCTCCGGAGTGATGAGTGAGTAGTTCAGATACGTCTCCGACGTATCGATAATTTCTTATGTTCCATGCCACATTATTGATGATATCTACATGTTTTATGCACACTTTATGTCATATTCATGCATTTTGGAACTAACCTATTAACAAGATGCCAAGAGCCAGTTGCTGTTTTTTTTGGTTTCAGAAATCCTAGTAACGAAATATTCTCGAATTGGACGAAATCAACGCCCAGGTCCTATTTTGCCACGAAGCTTCCGTAAGACCGAAGAGGAGTCGGGGCCACGAGGCGCCGCCACCATAGGGCGGCGCGGCCCAGGCCCTGGCCGCGCCGACCTATGGTGTGGGGCCCCGTGTGGCCCCCACGTTGCCCTTCCGCCTACTTAAAGCCTCCGTCGCGAAACCCCGAGAGAGCCACGATACGGAAAACCTTACGACGCCGCCGCCGCCAATCCCATCTCTGGGATTCGGAGATCTCCCCGGCACCCTGCCGAGAGGGGATTCATCTCCGGAGGACTCTACACCGCCATGGTCGCCTCCGGAGTGATGAGCGAGTAGTTCACCCCCTGGACTATGGGTCCATAGCAGCTAGATGGTTGTCTTCTCCTCATTGTGCTTCATTGTTGGATCTTGTGAGCTGCCTAACATGATCAAGATCATCTATCTGTAATGATATATGTTGTGTTTGTCGGGATCCGATGGATAGAGAATACTATGTTATGTTAATTATCAAGTTATTACCTATGTGTTGTTTATGATCTTGCATGCTCTCCGTTATTAGTAGAGGCTCTGGCCAAGTTTTTGCTCTTAACTCCAAGAGGGAGTATTTATGCTCGATAGTGGGTTCATGCCTCCATTGATATCGGGAAGTGACCGAAAGTTCTAAGGTTGTGGATGTGTGTTGCCACTAGGATAAAACATTGATGCTATGTCCGAGGATGTAGTTGTCGATTACATTACGCACCATACTTAATGCAATTGTCCTTTGTTAGCAACTTAATACGGAAGGGGTTCGGATGATAACCTGAAGGTGGACTTTTTAGGCATAGATGCAGTTGGATGGCGGTTCATGTACTTTGTCGTAATGCCCAATTAAATCTCACTATACTTATCATGACATGTATGTGCATTGTTATGCCCTCTCTATTTGTCAATTGCCCGACTGTAATTTGTTCACCCAACATGCTTTTATCTTATGAGAGACACCTCTAGTGAACTGTGGACCCCGGTCCATTCTTTTATATCGAAATACAATCTGCTGAATACTTGTTTTACTGTTTTCTTGCAAACAATCATCTTCCACACAATATGGTTAATCCTTTGTTACAGCAAGCCGGTGAGATTGACAACCTCACTGTTTAGTTGGGGCAAAGTACTTTGGTTGTGTTGTGCAGGTTCCACGTTGGCGCCGGAATCTCTGGTGTTGCGCCGCACTACATCCCGCCGCCATCAACCTTCAACGTGCTTCTTGGCTCCTCCTGGTTCGATAAACCTTGGTTTTCTGAGGAAAACTTGCTGCTGTGCGCATCATACCCCTCTTGGGGTTCCCAACGAACGTGTGAGTTACACGCCATCAAGCATATTTTCTGGCGCCGCTGCCGGGGAACTGAAGAAAAGCTACACCACAAAGATTTCTTACTCCCACGTCAACTACACGCCAGCATTCACCCCTGGACTATGGGTCCATAGCAGTAGCTAGATGGTCGTCTTCTCCTTATGTGCTTCATTGTTGGATCTTGTGAGCTGCCTAACATGATCAAGATCATCTATCTGTAATACTATATGTTGTGTTTGTCGGATCCGATGGATAGAGAATACTATGTTATGTTAATTATCAATCTATTACCTATGTGTTGTTTATGATCTTGCACGCTCCGTTATTAGTAGAGGCTCTGCCAAGTTTTTGCTCTTAACTCCAAGAGGGAGTATTTATGCTCGATAGTGGGTTCATGCCTCCATTAAACGGACAGTGACATAAAGTTCTAAGGTTGTGGATGTGTTGTTGCCACTAGGGATAAAACATTGATGCTATGTCTAAGGATGTAATTATTGATTACATTACGCACCATACTTAATGCAATTGCTGTTGTTTGCAACTTAATACTGGAAGGGGTTCGGATGATAACCTGAAGGTGGACTTTTTAGGCATAGATGCATGCTGGATAGCGGTCTATGTACTTTGTCGTAATGTCCAATTAAATCTCACAATACTTATCATATCATGTATGTGCATTGTTATGCCCTCTCTATTTGTCAATTGCGACTGTAATTTGTTCACCCAACATGCTATTTATCTTATGGAGAGACACCTCTAGTGAACTGTGGACCCCGGTCCTATTCTTTACATCGCATACAATCTGCAATACTTGTTCTACTGTTTTCGCAAACAATCATCATCCACACTATACATCTAATCCTTTGTTACAGCAAGCCGGTGAGATTGACAACCTCACGTTGGGGTAAAGTACTTTGGTTGTGTTGTGCAGGTTCCACGTTGGCGCCGGAATCCCCGGTGTTGCGCCGCACTACATCCCGCCACCAACAACCTTCAACGTGCTTCTTGGCTCCTCCTGGTTCGATAAACCTTGGTTTTTTCGAGGGAAAACTTGCATGCGCATCATACCTTCCTCTTGGGGTTCCCAACGAACGTGTGAGTTACACGCCATCAAGCATATTTTCGGCGCCGTTGCCGGGGAGAAAGGTAAAAGGCACTCATACTCCGGTCCCCGTAAAGTACTTTTCTGTTGCCGTTGTGTGTGTGCTCAAGCTATTTCCTTTAGATCCTGCAATTGCATCTTTTTGTTTTTTGTTTACACTAGTTAGGCATAATGGACAACAATGAGCTTCTTATTCTATTTCCTGATTTAAGACATGGATGGTTTGATGCGAAAATTAAAAAACCTATGGAACATATTAGTATGAACGCTTTGAACACCATTGTTGCTAATGATATGGAAAATTCTAAGCTTGGGGTAGCTGGCTTTGATGAGCATGATATTTTTAGTCCCCCAAGCATTGAGGAGAAAATTTACTTTGATGATACTTTGCCTCCTATTTATGATGATTATAATGATATTGGTCTTTTAGTACGCCTGTTATGGAAGATAAATTTGATTATGATTACAATATGCCTCCTATATTTGATGATGAGAATAATAATGATAGCTACTTTGTTGAATTTGCTCCCACTACAATTAATAAGAATGACTATGCTTATGTTGGGAGTAGTAATAATTTTATGCATGAGACTCATAATAAGAATGCTTTATGTGATAGTTACATTGTTGAGTTTCTTCATGATGCCACTGAAAGTTATTATGAGAGAGGAAAATATGGTTGTAGAAATTTTCATGTTACTAAAACACTCTCTATGTGCTGAAATTTTTGAAGCTACACTTGTTCTATCTTCCTATGCTTGTTACTTTTTTCTTCATGAACTTGTTTATTTACAAAACTCCTATGCATAGGAAGCATGTTAGGCTTAAATTTGTTTTGAATTTGCTTCTTGATGCTCTCTTTTGCTTCAACTCTTATTTCTTGCGAGTGCATCATTAAAACTGCTGAGCCCATCTTAATGGCTATAAAGAAAGCACTTCTTGGGAGATAACTCATGTGTTTATTTTACTACAGTACCTCTATTTTATTTTTGTGTCTTGGAAGTTGTTACTACTGTAGCAACCTCTCCTTATCTTAGTTTTGTGTTTTGTTGTGCCAAGTAAAGTCTTTGATAGTAAGGTTCATACTAGATTTGGATTACGCAGCAGATTTCTTTGCTGTCACGAATTTCGACCTGCCTCTCTGTAGGTAGCTCAGAAAAATATGCCAATTTACGTGCGTGATCCTCAGATATGTACGCAACTTTCATTCAATTTGAGCATTTTCATTTGAGCAAGTCTGGTGCCATTTTAAAATTCGTCTTTACGAACTGTTCTGTTTTGACAGATTCTGCCTTTTATTTCGCATTGCCTCTTTTGCTATGTTGGATGAATTTCTTTGATCCATTAATGTCCAGTAGCTTTATGCAATGTCCAGAAGTATTAAGAATGATTATGTCACCTCTGAACATGTTAATTTTTATTGTGCACTAACCCTCTAATGAGTTGTTTCGAGTTTGGTGTGAAGGAAGTTTTCAAGGGTCAAGAGAGGAGCATGATATACTATGATCAAGAGGAGTGAAAGCTCTAAGCTTGGGGATGCCCCGTGGTTCACCCCTGCATATTTTAAGAAGACTCAGCTTAAGCTTGGGGATGCCCAAGGCATCCTTCTTCATCGATAACATCATCAGGTTCCTCCCCTGAAACTATATTTTTATTCAGTCACATCTTATGTACTTTGCTTGGAGCGTCTGTTTTCTTTAGTTTTTGTTTTGTTTGAATAAAGTTGGATCCTAGCATTCTTTGTGTGGGAGAGAGACACGCTCCGCAGTTGCATATGGACAAATATGTCCTTAGGCTTTACTCATAATATTCAAGGCGAAGGTTGAATCTTCTTCGTTAAATTGTTATATGGTTGGAATCGGGAAATGCTACATGTAGTAATTCTAAAATGTCTTGGATAATGTGATACTTGGCAATTGTTGTGCTCATGTTTAAGCTCTTGCATCATATACTTTGCACCCATTAATGAAGAAATACATAGAGCTTGCTAAAATTTGTTTGCATATTTGGTCTCTCTAAAGTCTAGATAATTTCTAGTATTGAGTTTTGAACAACAAGGAAGACTGTGTAGAGTCTTATAATGTTTACAATATGTCTTTTATGTGAGTTTTGCTGCACGGTTCATCCTTGTGTTTGTTTCAAATAAACCTTGCTAGCCTAAACCTTGTATCGAGAGGGAATACTTCTCATGCATCCAAAATCCTTGAGCCAACCACTATGCCATTTGTGTCCACCATACCTACCTACTACATGGTATTTCTCCGCCATTCCAAAGTAAATTGCTTGAGTGCTACCTTTAAAATTCCATCATTCGCCTTTGCAATATATAGCTCATGGGACAAAATAGCTAAAAACTATTGTGGTATTGAATATGTACTTATGCACTTTATCTCTTATTAAGTTGTTTGTTGTGCGATAACCATGTTTCGGGGACGCCATCAACTCTTTGTTGAATATCATGTGAGTTGCTATGCATGTTCGTCTTGTCTGAAGTTTTCACAAACAAATGGTTTGAGTATGCATATTGTTAGAGAAGAACATTGGGCCGCTAACTAAAGCCATGAATCATGGTGGAAGTTTTTGGACATAAAACCTCAATCTCTTATGAGAATATTAAATGTTGTTGAATGCTTAAGCATTAAAAGAGGAGTCCATTATCTCTGTTGTCTATGTTGTCCCGGTATGGGTGTCTAAGTTGAAGAATGATCAAAAGCGAGAAATCCAATTTCTCCTTAGACCTTTGTACAGCGGCATAGAGGTACCCTTTGTGACACTTGGTTGAAACATATGTTATGCAATGATGATCAGTGTTAACCCAAGCTAATTAGGACAAGGTGCGGCACTATTAGTACACTATGCATGAGGCTTGCAACTTGTAAGATATAATTTACATAACTCATATGCTTTATTACTACCGTTGACAAAATTGTTTCATGTTTTCAAAATAAAAGCTCTAGCACAAATATAGCAATCGATGCTTTCCTCTTTGAAGGACCTTTCTTTTACTTTTATGTTGAGTCAGTTCACCTATGTCTCTCCACCTCAATAAGCAAACACTTGTGTGAACTGTGCATTGATTCCTACATACTTGCATATTGCACTTGTTATATTACTCTATGTTGACAATTATCCATGAGATATACATGTTACAAGTTGAAAGCAACCGCTGAAACTTAATCTTCCTTTGTGTTGCTTCAATACCTTTACTTTGATTTATTGCTTTATGAGTTAACTCTTATGCAAGACTTATTGATGCTTGTCTTGAAGTACTATTCATGAAAAGTCTTTGCTTTATGATTCATTTGTTTACTCATGTCATTACCATTGTTTTGATCGCGCATTCATTACATATGCTTACAATAGTATGATCAAGGTTATGATGGCATGTCACCAGAAATTATCTTTGTTATTACACCTCGGGACGAGCAGAACTAAGCTTGGGGATGCTGATACGTCTCCGACGTATCGATAATTTCTTATGTTCCATGCTACATTATTGATGATATCTATATGTTTTATACACATTATATGTCGTTTTTATGCATTTTCCGGCACTAACCTATTAACGAGATGCCGAAGAGCTTGTTTTCTGTTTTTGGTTTCAAATCCTAGTAAGGAAATATTCTGAATTGGACGAAATCAACGCCAGGGTCCTATTTTTACACTAAGCCTCCAAGACCGGAGGGAGACGATAACACGGGCACCGCCACACCAGGCGGCACGAGGGCCCGCGCGGCCCTAGCGGGCCCCCGTGACTCTCCCGACCCGCCCTTCCGCCTACTTAAAGCCTTCGTCGCGAAACCCTCTGTACCGAGAGCCACGATACGGAAAACCTTCGAGACGCCGCCGCGCCAATCCCATCTCGGGGATTCAGAGATCGCTCCGGCACCCCGAGAGGGGAATCATCTCCGGAGGACTCTTCATCGCCATGATCGCCTCCGGAGTGATGAGTGAGTAGTTCACCCCCGACTATGGGTCCAGTAGCTAGATGGTCGTCTTCTCCTTATGTGCTTCATTGTTGGATCTTGTGAGCTGCCTAACATGATCAAGATCATCTATCCGTAATACTATATGTTGTGTTTGTCGGGATCCGATGGATAGAGAATACTATGTTATGTTAATTATCAATCTATTACCTATGTGTTGTTTATGATCTTGCATGCTCTCCGTTATTAGTAGAGGCTCTGGCCAAGTTTTTGCTCTTAACTCCAAGAGTGAGTATTTATGCTCGATAGTGGGTTCATGCCTCCATTAAATCTGGGAGTGACAAAAGTTCTAAGGTTGTGGATGTCTGCCACTAGGGATAAAACATTGATGCTATGTCTAAGGATGTAGTTATTGATTACATTACGCACCATACTTAATGCAATTGTCTTGTTTGCAACTTAATACTGGAAGGGGTTCGGATGATAACCTGAAGGTGGACTTTTTAGGCATAGATGCATGCTGGATAGCGGTCTATGTACTTTGTCGTAATGCCCAATTAAATCTCACAATACTTATCATATCATGTATGTGCATTGTTATGCCCTCTCTATTTGTCAATTGCCCGACCGTAATTTGTTCACCCAACATGCTATTTATCTTATGGGAGAGACACCTCTAGTGAACTGTGGACCCCGGTCCTATTCTTTACATCGCATACAATCTACTGCAATACTTGTTCTCTGCAAACAATCATCATCCACACTATACATCTAATCCTTTGTTACAGCAAGCGGTGAGATTGACAACCTCACTGTTGGGGTAAAGTACTTTGGTTGTGTTGTGGTTCCACGTTGGCGCCGGAATCCTGGTGTTGCGCCGCACTACATCCCGCCACCAACAACCTTCAACGTGCTTCTTGGCTCCTCCTGGTTCGATAAACCTTGGTTTCTTTCTGAGGGAAAACTTGCTGCTGTGCGCATCATACCTTTCTCTTGGGGTTCCCAACGAACGTGTGAGTTACACGCCATCACTCATCATGATATATGTATGTGCATTGTTATGCCTTCTTTATTTGTCAATTGCCCAACTATAATTTGTTCACCCAACATCTGTTTATCTTATGGGAGAGACACCACTAGTGATCTGTGGACCCCGGTCCTATTCTTTACATCTGAAATACAATCTGCTGCAATTGTTCTTTACTGTTCTTCGCAAACAATCATCATCTTCCACACAATACGTTTAATCCTTTGTTTAAGCAAGCCGGTGAGATTGACAACCTCACTGTTATGTTGGGGCAAAGTTCGTGATTGTGTTGTGCAGTTCCACGTTGGCGCCGAACCCGGTGTTGCGCCGCACTACACTCCGCCACCATCAACCTTCAACGTGCTTCTTGACTCCTACTGGTTCGATTAAACCTTGGTTTCTTACTGAGGAAACTTGCTGCTGTGCGCATCACACCTTTCTCTTGGGGTTCCCAACGGACGTGTCAACTACACGCATCAGGTCACCATAATATGTCCGACATATTTCGATCTGTTTAGCGATGGATATTTTACTGTTTGCGCTCCTACTATTCATGTGTTATCACCAGAATTTGACCAAGTCAGAGGTGGGCCGCGATCAAGGTGGGCTTGAAGATAATATATGGAAGAAATACCTGAATCGGCCTTGTATATCAAGTTGGGGCTAAACTGCCCGTGTATCTGTAACATATTAGGATACGTGTCGTTTAGAAGTTAGAGTTTAATCCGTGCACGGTTAGGTGCACACCTGATTTAGAAAGTCTACGGACTATAAATATGTATCCAGGGTTTATGGAATAAACAACAACCAACGTTCAACACAAACAAATCTCGGCGCATCGCCAACCCCTTCATCTCGAGGGTTTCTAGCACCATGCTGCCTAGATCGCATCTTGCGATCTAGGCAGCACGAGCTGCCCTGTTGTTCATGCGTTGCTCGTGCTGAAGCCTTTTGATGGCGAGCAACGTAGTTATCTTAGATGTGTTAGGGTTTGCATTGTTCTTAGTATCATATGCTGCCGTAGTGCAACCCTTGCGCATCTAGCCTTACACCTCATCTTAGGTGTAGGGGCACCCGCTTGGTCATTATTTAGTAGATCTGATCCGTTATGTTGCTCCTTGATTCTTCAAGGATTAGTTTAACATCCGCAATAGTTAGGCCTTACAAAGGGTTGGAGGATCCAGCAGGGGGTAGTTTGCTAGCCCTAGACAGAAGTTCGAGGATCAACCTCGTGTTGGTTTTAGGCCCGTCTAGGATCGGCTTACGATCACCGTGCGCGAGCGCGAGGCCCAATCGTGAGTAGGATGATCCGATTATGCGGTGAAAACCCTAAATCATCGTAGATCTCATTAGCTTTATCTTGATCAAGCAGACCACCATATATTCGGCCACGGGATTTAATCATGAATCGGCTCTTTGAGCCGATTCACAGATAACCCGGGAGCCGATCGAGGCTCGTATTTAACGTGTACGTGTATGCCCTGCAGGAAACTAAGCGAGGCATCATCCACACCTTCCCCAGGTATAGGTCGTGGCACGCCTTGCGATAGCATCGGACGTGTGACCAGGAGGCTTTGCGGTCGTCGCTCCGAGGGAGGGCCACCGCAGCCCTAGTTGTTCCCGGCTCTTTGTTGACCCGCGCCGCCGGTGGGTTTCGACGTCAACACATTCGCACGCCGCGCTTCCCATCGCCGTGGACTTGTCGTCCGACTAGATGGAGAAGTCATGGCTGGGCTCATCCCCGGCCTCGATGGTGCGGCGGGTGTTGGCCGCATGGACCTCCGCTGGGTCCCACTCCGGCGTCGGCTCGCGGGAAGAGGAGGACTCGATGGAAAGACCCGATGGGGTGGAGGAAGAGGAAGACATGGTGGCTCAGGAGGGCTTTTCGGAGTGCCAATGCGAAAGGGGATGAAGAGGAGAACTGTTCGATGCGGTTAAATAAAAGGAGGTGGAGTGAAGATTTAATACTCGAACAGTTTCCGAGGAGGTAGTGCAAAACCGTCAAATCGTGCAGAAGTTGAAGAGGCAAGTTATCATGATGAAGGACTCTTCTGCTCCGCCACAACATGACCCGACGAAAGAAAGCGTGATGATTTTGGAAATGTCATTTCCAAAACCAGGGGGGCATGTGTTATCACCAGAATTTGACCAAGTCAGAGGTGGGCCGCGATCAAGGTGGGCTTGAAGATAATATATGGAAGAAATACCTGAATCGGCCTTGTATATCAAGTTGGGGCTAAACCCTGTATCTGTAACATATTAGGATACGTGTCGTTTAGAAGTTAGAGTTTAATCCGTGCACGGTTAGGTGCACACCTGATTTAGAAAGTCTACGGACTATAAATATGTATCCAGGGTTTATGGAATAAACAACAACCAACGTTCAACACAAACAAATCTCGGCGCATCGCCAACCCCTTCATCTCGAGGGTTTCTCCGGTAAGCACCATGCTGCCTAGATCGCATCTTGCGATCTAGGCAGCACGAGCCTGCCTCGTTGTTCATGCGTTGCTCGCCTGAAGCCTTTTGATGGCGAGCAACGTAGTTATCTTAGATGTGTTAGGGTTTGCATTGTTCTTAGTATCATATGCTGCCGTAGTGCAACCCTTGCGCATCTAGCCGCCCTTACACCTCATCTTAGGTGTAGGGGGCACCCGCTTGGTCATTATTTAGTAGATCCGATCCGTTACGGTTGCTCCTTGATTCTTCAAGGATTAGTTTAACATCCGCAATAGTTAGGCCTTACAAAGGGTTGGAGGATCCAGCGGCGTGTAGGGTGTAGTTTGCTAGCCCTAGACAGAAGTTCCGAGGATCAACCTCGTGTTGGTTTTTAGGCCCGTCTAGGATCGGCTTACGATCACCGTGCGCGCGCGAGGCCCAATCGTGAGTAGGATGATCCGATTATGCGGTGAAAACCCTAAATCGTCGTAGATCTCATTAGCTTTATCTTGATCGCAGGACCACCATATATTCGGCCACCGGGACGATGGGTGAATCGGCTCTTTGAGCCGATTCACGATAACCCGAGAGCCGATCGAGGCTCGTATTTAACGTGTACGTGTATGCCCCGCAGAAACTAAGCGAGGCATCATCCACACCTCCCGACCAGGTATAGGTCAGGTGGCACGCCTTGCGATAGCATCGGACGTGACCGGGAGGCTTTGCGGGTCGTCGCTCGAGGGATGGGGCCACCGCAGCCCTAGTTGTTCCCGGCCACTGTGTTGACCCCGCCCGCCGGTGGGTTTCTGACGTCAACATCATGTTGATTAATGTATCTAGTATGTTCGAGTTTCACATGTTATGTTAGTAGTTACTGTTGTCATGCTTAATATTGTGGAATTAATCATAAAAATTGTGCCTAATTCTCCAACACATTGTGCTAGCCCATGTCAGCTACAAGCCCGACGCACACCCGCTGCGGCGGCCGCACTTCATCGCGGAATCGCCGCCCGTCCGCCCCCAAGTGGTAGGGGCATCGCCAACTCCATCGTCGACGCGCTCGGCTTCTTCCGCCTCGTGAAGCCATAGGCGGTGTCAATGTGTCATCGGCACACCCATCTCGCGGTGGGGGCATTATCTTCCGTCCCATGAAGCCGGAGCCGAAGGAGGAGCCATCATCGCCTCCTCGTGGCCACATCATCTGTGATACTACTCTCGCGTCAATTGTTGTGTCACATTAGAATACTTGGCATGCATGATACTCACTTCATTCGAAAATAAGTGTCTTAACTTTTTATAGATACAGATCGAAAAGTCTCTTTGACACATGAGCTCCAGTGATCCCAGTATTTTAAAAACATATTTCTGTAATTCCAAAAAATCTGAAATTAAAGGCCTACGTATTTATGAACATTTCGAAGGCATGCTGTAAAATTTCGGATGAAAATATGTTGTATTTTGAGCCATACAAAAAAAGACAAATTTCTGACAAAATTTTGAAGTTTCCATCCCTATAAATTTGTTATTTTTCCTGAGCTCAAAATATAAGACAATTTCTACCAAAAATTTACACGAGTATTCAGAACATGTGTATGTATTTGTGGAATAAAATTTATGATTTTTTGAAACACATAAATATAATTTTTAAATATTACAAAAGTCAGGAGCACTGACACCTGGGTGCACCAAATCTGCTCTCGATACAGATGCATCTATATAACTAAAACATGTCTAGATAGATTCAAACGTAGATAAAAGTGAGACAGGTAGTTTCATTGTGATTCCTGTCTGATGAGAGAGAGAGAGATAATTGTAGATGTATTTGTGTAGGCTAAACAGTACGGAGTACAAGATTCCCTTGTTACATAGCTATCGACTTTTGTTTCCAAAGCATGGCTTGACTAACGGGTGAAAGCGCGCCTTTCCACTAGTATGTCACCAACCTAAGATTCGATTCTTTCTCTTCGATTTATCACCCTATCTGTATCACAAGGTGGTGTGGGGTGGTGAACACTTCCACTTGAGTCCGTACGAGTCATGGCGGAATTGATCGTCATATCCCTCTCGGCCAAGGTTGCCGCTGCGCTGTCCCGCACCGCGACCGTCTACCACCTCGCCTCTCTCGTCGGCATCCGCGCCACCATCGCCGCGGCCGCGCGCGACCTGGAGCTCCTCCGCGCCTTCCTTCGCTTCGCCGAATCCAGCCGCAGCACCGACGAGCTCGCCAACACCTGGGTCGACCGGGTCCGCCATGTCGGCTTCGATCTCGAGGACGGCGTGGACGAGTACTCCTTCCTCCTCGCTGGCAAAGGCGTCCGTGCCTGCGCTGCACTGACGTGGCCGCCTGGGTCGCCCTCGCCAGTCGCCTGCGGAAGGCGAGGGAGCAGCTCCGCGCGCTCTCGGCGGCCAAGGAGCAGTACGGCATCCAGCTGACCGCCGCCTCTCCTGCTGCTGATGGGAACTTTCATTGGAATCTATCAGAGGCCGCGCACTTCGTGGAGGAGAAAGAAATCGTCGGTTTTGAGGTGCACAAAAGATCACTGATGAAATGGCTAACCGGAGACGCCGACCCCAGGCGGACCATAGTCACCGTCTGCGGGATGGGCGGCGTTGGGAAGACCACCCTCGCCACAAACGTGTACACCAAAGTCGCCGCCACCGGCCACTTCGATTGCGCCGCGTGGGTGCCCGTCTCCAGGAACTTCACCACGCACGACCTCCTAAGGACAATCCTCAGGGAGCTTCACCGGGGTGGCACCAGCGTGAAACAGGACGTGGACGAGATGGACTACCGGTCTCTGGTTGATGCTCTGCGCGGGCATCTCGCTCACAAGAGGTTCTTCCTTTTGCTGGATGATGTCTGGGATGCGGCTGCCTGGTTCCACCTCCGCACTGCATTGCCTGATAGTGCAAACGGGAGCAGAATCGTCATCACCACACGCAGTCGAGAGGTGGCTGCTCTGAGATCAACCAATAGGACCATCATGATGGAACCGCTCCCCCAGCAGGAAGCATGGTCCTTGTTTTGCAGCACCGCTTTCAGGGAAGATGTGGACCGCGGGTGCCCACATCGTCTGCGTCACTGGGCTTCCAAGATACTCGATAGATGCTATGGCCTGCCATTGGCGATAGTATCGCTTGGAAACCTCATGGCGTTGAAGGACAAGACAGAGTTTGCGTGGAAGAACGTCTATGATAGCCTTGCATGGGATGGAGAAGATCACGGAATCGGGCAAGTGTCGAGGATACTGAATTTCAGCGTTGATGACCTGCCGCACCATCTCAAGAGATGTTTCCTCTACTGCAGTATCCACCCTGAGGATATGCTTCTCAAAAGGAAGATTCTAATCAGAGAGTGGATCGCACAAGGTTTGATTGAGGAAAGAGGGCAGCGCACCATGGAGGAGGTCGCAGATGGCTATGTGGACGACCTGGTGCAACGCAACTTGCTGCTTGTTGCTTTGAAAAACGAGTATGGACGTGCAAAGCGATGCCTCATCCATGACCTGATCCGGGAGGTTATTGTGCATAGGTCAAGAGACGACAGATTCTTTCAGATATCTGGGAGTACAACCAGCGTGGACTCAAAAACCAACCAAACCCGTTATCTTACACTCGACAGGTGCAATGGTGACTATCATCAGTCCACTCCAAACATGCCCTCACTCCGCTCCTTGTACGTGTTGAAATCCGAGTTACATGCTTCACTCCTCTCTGGTCTCAGATTGTTAACTGTGCTAAATCTCTGGTTTATTAAGATAAGCAAACTCCCAGGTGCAGTCACCAACCTTCGTAATCTGCGATACCTTGGCATACGTTCCACCTACATTGAAGAGCTACCAAAAGAACTTGGGAAATTGCATAACCTGCAAACTTTAGATGCCAAATGGTCCATGATCAAGACACTGCCAAGCACCATAACAAAACTGAAGAACTTGCGGCACCTGATACTGTTTACACGTGGAGGTCCAGACTTTTCCTTCCCAGCACCTGGTACAGCAATTGCGCTTCCGGATGGCCTTCAGAACTTGAGATGCTTGCAGACTCTTAAATACGTGCGAGCTGACCAGAAGATGGTCAGATCTTTGGGAAGCTTGAAACAGATGAGGAGCCTAGAGTTATTTGGTGTGGACGAAAGAATTCTTGCGGATTTACCATCAGCACTATCCAAAATGAGCTGCCTTGTGCGCTTGGGAATAGACAGTTCTGATTCTAATGTAACATTGGACTTGGAGTCCTTTTCTCCACCGCCAGTGAAACTAAAAACATTCGCCATAATTGGGAAGTTGACAAGGGGTATGTTACCATCATGGTTCAGTTCCCTTACCAACCTCGTACAATTGTATTTGCGTTCGTCTGAACTCAGAGAAGATTCAATTGGAATACTCATGTGTCTCCCTAGGCTGTTACATCTCAGTCTCGTTGATGTGCATACAGTGAGAAGCTTGACCTTTGCAGCCGGTTGCTTTCCTGTACTCAGAGAACTAAGCTTGCAGGGCTTGCCTAATCTTACCCGCATTGAGTTTCAAAAGGAGAGCCTTGCATGTCTGCATTTGCTGATGCTTGGACGATGCCCTCAACTGGCTGACGTACCCAAAAGCATCAAGAACCTCATGCATCTGGAAAATTTAGAGCTTTTTGAAATGCCAAGTGAGTTTGCAGAAAAGATGGCGGATGATGGGGGAGATCATCCAGATGATGAGCGCATTACAGTTGTCAAGAACATCTTCTCCCGTAGTGGACGATTGTTCGAAAAGAAGTTTCACACCAACCTATCTAATGTTCAAGAGCCATCAAAGGCAGATGTATTTGTTGATGGTAATCTTGTTGACCGCTGCATGTCGGTAAGACTGAAAGTCAGCCGATGGCAGTCTACCTACAAATATTAGGCATGTCGGCAGCCACAGCATTTTTTTTACAAAAAATACAGTTTGAAGTTTAACTATAACAGTTTAAGAAATTACCAGTAGCAGCAGCTAGCTAGCTAGGGATCAAGTAGTACATGTCGGTATACCTTAGTACTGGTTGTGCAATGGTAAAAGACAGCAAAATGAGCTGTCAGAGTAGAACTAGTTCTAGAAATATTTGTGCTAGAGTCGGTTTAGATTCATATAAAAGGAGATGTAAACATCCATTGTAATCTAAGATTGTAGTAACACTTCTATCTAATCAATATATAGCTTCATTCTGGCACTCTGCTTTCTTTGTTTTCTTTGCCCTGTCCAGGTGAGAGGCCAGGCAGTTGTTACATTAGATGTTCGGTCAGTTGACCAGCAACTAAGCTCTTTGCAAATGTCCTTCAGGCATCTCAAATGCTTAAGGGTCTCCATGGATGGATTATCCCATCTTCATGTGCCGCGAAGATAAGAGTGTCAGATGCATCTTGCAGTTCCAACTCAGATCTGGTGATCGGTTTGGAACCGTCTGGTTCGTGGAGACGAAGATGAATGACAAGATAAATGACAGGTGAGTGAGAAATTCCTTATCCAGTTTTTTTTTTTTGAGCTGAAAACTGTAGGGGAGGCCCCGACAGTAAAATTTTATTAAAAGAGATAAAATATGTACAAGAGGAGAAGAAAGGAGGTAATGTACAAAAGGGCCTAGCCCTGGGCATAACCCAAAGAGAACTACAAAGCATCTAGCCAAGCTAAGAGAGGGGTTTTTTTGGTCATCCTTCATTCTGTAAGAGAGAAGGAAGAGGTCCCTCTTAAAAGAAAAGGACCAAGCTCTAATAGAAGGTGTTACATTGTCAAACATAAAAGCATTCCGTTGCTTCCATAAATTCCAGGTGTCAGTGGCAAACACATCAAAGAAGAAAGGCTTCCTTATAATTCCTCGTGCAGTAGCAATCATCTTAGAGAGTTCCATGTTGTCTTCAAGAGTGATGCCAATGGATTGCCAACAGCATTTACTGAAGTTACAGCTCCAGAAGAGATGGTCCCTGGTTTCTAACAACCCATTATCGCAGAGACGGCATATTCCGTTTTCAACTTGTCATTGAGTGAAAAACTTTTCCTTATAAGCATATCCTTGGTGTTTAGGCGGTCTTTAGCGAGAAGCCAGAAGCAAGATTTAATCTTGGGGGTGCACTTTGATTTCCAGATCCATGAAGAGAAGGTTGGGGCCTGAATGTGTTCGAAGGTTAGCTTATAAACCTTGTTGGCGGAGAAATGAGTGCCCTAGCTATAAAACCATAGGTCTTTTCCATCAGCTTTCCGAGTGGATCTGGTCTGGTGTATAAGGTGATTGAACTCATGAAACTCCTCGAAGGCTTGGACGGACAACGGGAGATGGAAAGCATCAATACGGTCGTCCAATTCAAGAATATTCTTCACAGAAGCTAGCTTATTAATAGCGAAGGAGTGTAGCCTAGGGAACCTTGCCATGAGGACATCCGAAGCCCAATTGTCGCTCCAAAAGAGTCCAGTCTCGCCAGTAGCAATCGTGCATGAGGCAATCCTCTTGAACTTTGAACAAAGCTTGACAATGTCCCTCCACCAAAAAGAGCTTGAAATGTTAGAGGCTTTGGGAGTGGAATTATTATAGCTCTTCCAAATTTGATGGACCCAGGGAATGTTCTCCTTATTGAAAAATTTGTGTAAAAATTTGATAAGAAGAGCCTCATTGTGGGATGCAAGGTTACTGATACCCAGACCACCTTTCGATTTTGGTCTACATACGAGGTCCCATGCTGCCAAAGATTTGGGTCTGTTGGAATTATCCATTTTACCCCATACTCCAATTCTTCTACTTTTATCCACAATTTCAATGGCTCCATCTGCAAGTTTGAGAGTGGAGAGGTAGAAAGTGGGTAGAGAGCTGAGGATGGCCTTAGTCACCATTATTCTACCATCAAAAGAAAGGAAGGAGGCAGTGGCAGCAAGGCGATGATTAATCCTCGAATACAGCGGGCCGAGATCGCGAATGCGAGGTTTGCTTAGGCCAAGCGGGAGGCCGAGATACGTGAAGGGGAAAGTTTCTAGCTTGCATCCAAAGAGGCCAGCCAAGAGGGTTGCTTTCTCATTAGAAACATTAATCGGGAGTAAGCAAGATTTGGTGAAATTAACCCTTAAACCCATAGATTGGGCAAAGGTTTCCAGGATGCTTTTAAGACATAGAAGTTGCCGAGAGCAGGCCTGCATAATAAGTAAAGTGTCATCGCGTATTGGATTATTGGGAACTCTCCGTTTACCAATGGGATGGGGTGTTGAAGGAGATTGATTTGGCAAGCTTTGTTGATGACAGTTTGAAGAAGATCAGCTGTAGATACATATAGAAGAGGAGATAGAGGGTCGCCTTGTCTTAGCCCTCGTCTGCAATGGAAAGTTTTCCCTGGAACGCCATTGAGAAGGACTGCAGAAGTGCCAGAAGAGAGAATACAATTAATCCATCCGATGAACCTATCGTCCAAGCCATAATGTTTTAGCATGGATATGATCGCGTCATGTTCGATCATGTCGAAAGCTTTAGTGAAATCAAGTTTGAGGACAATGATCTCTCTTTTAGACTGGTGGCATTGATGGAGAAATTCAAAGCTCCAAGCGAGGCAATCCTGAATAGTCCTGCTTTTGATGAAACCATATTGGTTTTGATGAACGATCTTGAGGATCACCTTTTGAAGGCGATCAACAAGAAGTTTAGTGAGAAGCTTAAGGCAGGAGTTGAGAAGCGAGATAGGTCTATAGTCTCCAAGATTTTCAGGGTTGAGAACCTTTGGTATTAGTTTTGCTCTTGCCAGCCATGCGTCGCCAAAGACCTTATCATAACTTTGGTACACTTGTTCTAGATTTTTGCTCCGATCATAGTAGACTCCTTCCCATTAATGCAGATGACTAACGGAAAACTTTAAACGGGGGCCGATCTACACGTAGCCCTTTATTTTCAAACACTCAGAATTCATATTTCAAAATTTTAAAAAATCCGAGTCAAAATTCTAGAGATAGCCAATGTTGTATACTACAATGGTGTAAAATCTCAATACAAACTACTTTATATTCTAGGCTACACAAAAATGACAAATTCAGACAAATTTTATAGTGAATAATACACATTTCAAGAGTACTAATTTTGTCAATTTCGTGTAGTTTGCATTGAGATTTTGCACCATTTTAGCATATCATTGGCTACCTCTAGGATTTTGTTTCAGGTTTTTTTTGAAACTTTAAAATATTAATTTTAAGTCTGTGAAAATAAAGAGCTACATGTAGCTCGGCCTTCAAAATGCCACACTCGATGACTAACATTATATATCTTCAGTTCAACGGCCTTACTGGACAAAGTACATCAATTACAAGCATTCCTATGTCCGTGGGTGCAAGATCAGTCAATAGACAGTAGCTAGAGAAGCATTCTTCCGCGATGAACCTTGGACGGGACTATGAAAGGAAGTGTTCCATGTTGGTAGTACAGTTACAGTACATGTTCTTCATCTGTGTTAGATTTGTTTGGTGTTTTCTACTGTATGTAGCTTCCTTGTTGGTAGTACAGTTACAGTACATGTTCTTCATCTGTGTTAGATTTGTTTGGTGTTTTCTACTGTATGTAGCTTCCTTGTTGGTAGTACAGCTACAGTACGTGTTTTGTAGTTCACCGTGGCCCTTCGTTTTGATCATCTTATTCTCTTGAAAAGAATGGTGAGCTTGATGATCCTTGTGAAAACTGATTAATGGAATCTTTCTGAATAGTGGTAATGATGCCATTTGAGCTATATTTGGAGGTGTTATTTTTTTCTATGACAACATATCCACACAAAAAGATATTATGCCATATTTGATGATGATGATTAAAAACAGTTCAAGTGCAGTAGCTTTTCAAAATAAAGTTGCTGGAGTTCATAATCCACAGAATCTTACAGGAATTAGTACACATTGTCATAACTGTTAACATTCCACAGGACAGCAACAACAGATAGACCATGAACGCGTCATGGCACAATTATTCAATATTTTTGTCATCAATACGCACAACATTATTCTGAAGTACACGAGAGTGCGAGATATGCAGCATGCTACACCACCCTTTTATATTGCCCCAAATTATACAATAGTGGTAAGTACCACTGAGATCCCACACCAAACATACCATGCAAGGTTTTTAGGAGCAAAATTACTTTACATGATATCCACCAAAATGCTGACATCTTCTCTAGCCTTTACATGGTCAAGCACTGCTGCATGCTATTCCAGACAATTGCATGTGTATGCTTCTCCCAGAGCAAGGAAATCCGTGGTGCTAAGGTATGGTTTTATCCAGCCCTGCTCAGTTTTCTGAATTTCAGAGGGACGAAACCGTTCGAGTCAGCATTCCTCTTCTTCACGAAACTGTCAGGTGTGGCAGCCACCTGTGAGATCGATGAAGTTGTGGTACTTCTCTGAAACCTCCCCATGTTCCAATAGGAGAAAGGTTCATCGGTCTGGCTGCTAGAACTAGGAGTAGGCCTCGGAATATTTCGTGGGATCATGCCGTGTTGTCTAACATGGAGATCCTGCAAGAAACGAGGGTCAGATTCTTAGCAGTGGATGTCGATACCATGTCAACAGAGAGTGAATTCAGTCCTGGGGTTTTATCAGCTACTTGTCCTTAGGAGTTGCTGAAATCCATGGTTCTTGTTTCTGATAAATTCCCTCTGAATTTCTATGTGATTAATTGATGAAGCCGTGTGATCCAGGAGCAGAGCAGAGTTGGTAAGCAGATCTTGCAATTATTATATCATTATTAGTAGTTACAGATCTTACCATTCCTCCATCTAGGAACAACAGCGCATAGTAGTGCAGTTAACAAAGATGATGGTTGATTTAACATATGGACCATCGACGAAGTGGATTATTCTGTAGTGTTGCTAGCTAAGTTTTTATGTCGCATTACACGAAAAGCCACTCAAATATACACAAACTGATAGCCAATAAGCGATATGCAAGATGTGGTTAAGAACTGGGAGGGGCCAGGACTGATAAGCTACATAATTTACCTTCTACTAGAAATATTTTCACGCAAAAAAATACCACTACTACAAAAGCCAGTTCCAAAACAGAAAAGATAATTTGAAGCCTAAACTCTAATCAAAGTCTGATTTTCAATCCTGAACTCCACAATGGTAATGATTCAGTACATCAAACTAGCAAAACAGCCACTTTTCACCGTCGGTTGATTTCAAGTGTGTGACACACATGATGTCAGATGTCATCGCAAACTCGCCATTTGGTTGAAATAGTTTGCTTACGTTAACTACTTAAATGAATATTCCTATTTTACAGAGTTGCAGAGCATAAATAGCAGATGGAGATGCATATCATCAAACGAATTAGTAATGTGTTCCATCTTGTTACTGACAAACTGAACTTTGGAGCAATGAACATGTGGTTTCTGTTGAATCCACCTGGGGATGCCGCAATCCATGTTGAGAATGTGGATGACTTCAAGTGGTTAAACTCTTCGTACTGCCCTGTTTTGAAGCAGCTTGAGTCCGCAGCCATGAAAGAGTACTACTTCAAGGCGGATCGTCAAAAAACTCTCTCTGCTGGTTCTCCTAATCTGGAGTACCGAAACCCAAAATATCTGTCCATGCTCAATCATTTGAGATTTTACCTCCCAAAAGTCTATCCTAAGTTGAATAAGATCCTTTTCCTTGATGATGACATTGTGGTCCAGAGGGATTTGACTGGACTTTGGGAGGTCGATCTTAATGGGAATGTTAATGGTGCTGTGGAAACTTGTGGGGAGAGTTTCCACCGTTTCGACAAGTACCTCAATTTTTCAAACCCAAATATTGCCCAGAATTTTGATCCAAATGCATGTGGTTGGGCTTATGGAATGAATATGTTTGATCTGGAAGAATGGAAGAAGAAGGACATTACTAGGATTTACCATAGATGGCAGACCATGGTGAGTTGGAAACAACTAAAATAAGGTTTATATCACTTTAACCGTGCCCACTTTTTCCTAGCATACTGTATTTGCTGTCTTATGTTCTTGCAGTACCATCTTGTCCACATGGTATCTGTTGTTTCAGTCTTTCAAATGTTTTCTCCACTGTCATGCATATAGCCTTCATCTTATACATGAAGGAATACTGTAAATATTCCACGAGCATGATTGCATAGATCATATCATAGTGACATGGTGGTGGTGGTGGATAGATTCCTTGGTAAAAAGGTTATCTGGAAATAAGGTCCCATTTTCAGCTTCTGCAGTGCCTCATGATAATTTCTCAGCAAATGTAGGATCTGCACCATTGTGTTGGGTTCTGAAACTAGAAATTGAATCACACATTTCTTACTAAGCTTTGTAGGGTAAATACTTCCACCAAAACCACGTCTTCACACTGTTTTTCATTACTCTTTTTTACAGAATGAAAACAGGCTGCTGTGGAAACTGGGGACACTTCCACCAGGTCTTATGACTTTCTACAAGCTGACGCACCCTCTGGACAAATCATGGCATGTGCTTGGATTAGGATACAACCCAACCGTTGAGCACTCAGAAATCGACAGCGCCGCTGTCATCCACTACAATGGACATGAAACCCTGGCTAGAGATTGCGATGACAAAGTACCGGCCTTACTGGACAAAGTACATCAATTACGAGCATTCCTTTGTCCGCGGGTGCAAGATCAGTCAATAGACAGTAGGTAGAGAAGCATTCTTCCCTGATGACCATTTGGAATCACTTTGACGGGACTACGAAAGGAAGTGTTCCTGTTGGTAGTACAGTTACAGTTCATGTTCTTCGTTCGTGTTATTAGATTTGTTTGGTATTTTCTACTGTATGTAGCTTCATCCCCACCCCATTTGGTGTGCTGTCTTGACTAGTCCACTGTAGCATTTCTCTGATCATCTTATTCTCATGAAAAGAATGGTGAGCTTGATGATCCTTGTGAACTGGTTAATGCAATGTTTCTAAACATGTGGTGGTAATGCCAGTCGGTATGAGCTATATTTGTAGGTGGTTTAATTTTCTTATTTCTATGACAACAAATCCACACAAAAAATGTATGCATCTTTTCAGAGAACAATATCTGGAAGCACGGGAACTCTTGCGTCTTTGAGGGCGCTCAGCCGTCAATTCCATTCCTGCTTTCAAAGATCAGAGAGGTCAGCTCATAGGCAAAAGCTGGTGCCCAAGGGCTACGAGTAGTGCCGCCATGCATGAACTAAACCATAGGAGACTGTAAACAAAACTATCTTTTCAATGAAATGAAATGCGAAGGTCCTTTGCGCTTTCTTAAAAAAAAAGGTAATGACTAGAAACGGCTGGACAGCTCAGACATGTGGCCCGGCGGTGGAAATATGAGTTTCCACTATACTCACCTGGAATAGATTATGGGCGCGCTTAGGCTCTCTGCAATTGCATTAGCTTTTCAAAAACAATTCATGAAGTCGAGAGCATGTTGTGGGAATTTATCCACGAAATCTTACTGAAATTAGTACACATCACAATAACTGGTAGCATTCCACAGGACAGAAACAACAGATCGACCATGAACGCCTGTGAAGACGTGATTATTCATTTATCTCATCAAAATGCAAAACATTATTTTGAGGTACACGAGCAGCACAAGATATGCAGCACATTACACCACCTTTTTTTATTGGTACACCAGTGGTAACTACCACTGAGATCCCACACCAAACGCATACCATGTAAGGTTTTTGGAGCAAAATTACTTTACATGATAGCCACCAAATCCTGACATCTTCTTGAGCCCCGTGGCGACAACTGCCTGTATATGCTTCTCCCCCGAGCGAAGGAAAACCCGTGGCGCCAATGTGTGGTTTTATCCAGCCCTGCTCAGCTTTCTGAATTTCAGGGGGAGGAAACCATTCGTGTCAGCACTCCTCTTCTTCACAAAATTGTCAGGCATGGCAGCAACCTGTGATATTGACGAGGTTGTGGTACTTCTCTGAAACCTCCCCATGTTCCAATAGGAGAAAGGTTCGTCGTTCTGGCTGCTAGAACTAGGAGCAGGCCTTGGAATATTTCGTGGGATCATGCCGTGTTGTCTAACATGGAGATCCTGCAAGAAATGGAGGGTCAGATTCTTAGTAGCGGATATCGGTGTCATGTCAACAGATAGAACTCAGTCCTGGGTATTTATCAGCTACTCATCCTCAGCAGTACAGTTGCTGAAATTCACTGTTCCTGTTCCAGATAAACTCCCTCTGAATTTCTATGTAATTAATGATGAAGCCATGTGATCCAGGAGCAGAGCAGAGTTGGTAAGCAGATCTTGCACTTATGATATCATTATTAGTAGTTACAGAACTTACCATCCTCCAGGAAAAATATCAGTGCATACTACTGCAGTTAACAGGGATGATGCTTGATTTAACATATGGACCATCGACGAAGTGGAAAATTCTGCAGAGTTGCTAGCTAAGTTGTACTCCGTATGTGCCATTACACGCAAAGCCACTCAAATATACACAAACTGATTGCTAATAATCGATATGCAAGATGTGGTTAAGAACTGGGAGGGGCCAGGACTGATAAGCTACATAATTTACCTTCTACTAGAAACGTTTTCGTGCAAAAAGATACTACTACTTCAAAAGCTTAATTCAAGCCTGAACCCTAAATAAAGTCCGATTTTTAAACCAGCAAAACAGACACTTTTCACCTCCGGTTGGTTCCAAGTGTGTTTTTTGGCTCACATGATGTCAGATATCGTCGCAAGCTTGCCATTTGGTCAAATAGAGTTTACTTGCATTGATTACTTAAATGAATATTCCTATTTTAAAGACGTTGCAGATCATAAATAGCAGATGGAGATGCATATCATCAAACCAATCAGTACCAGGATCAGCATGGTGAGAGGAGGAGTTGGGGATGCTCTGATGCTGTTGTCAGTGGCTCTGTGGGAGGTGGTGTGAAGTCAACATGCAGGTAAGGATGGTAGAAAATAAGACCTGGAAGCTAGGAGCAAACTCAGATTTGATGCCAAGTTGACAATCACATGGATGAAACGTCAGCTGAAAACTACCCCAGTTTGGATTGAGGGTGTAAAGCGCATAATTTCCTTAGTTCATCATTGCAAGTCAAGGTTTTAAAACCGGGGTTTGAAAAGTGGACTTTGTCTGTTGTTATGAGAACTCTAAAACCAGTAGAAGAACCAACTCCCAATTACGCATAAATATGCATGTCCCCATGTAATTGAGACAAATACATCCAAAAAAATCTTACATGTGAATTTCTCATGGGAACCATGTCCACTGCATGGTTAGGATAAGCTGAACCTACATAAAGAGAAATTTCATCATCACAGGTCTCAGTGCAAAACCAACACCAACAGTGTATGTGTGGTTGCCTCCAAATGGATAACGGTGAAGCATGTGCAATTTATTGGAGTGTGTGTTTCTTGGAAGTTGTTAGACCTAAAATATCCGTGTACATGGAGTCTACATCTATCTATACATTAATAAACACGACATTCTATGTACAGTACCAAACGAAGAGCTATCCATAAATAGTATATTCTTCACGGATCCTAGGACTTCTTGGAACTACTATTGTTAGTAAAAGACAAAAAAGAATTGGATATGAGAAGCATAAATTAGTCACACCCCAATGCAGAAACACATATCACTTCACTGTGTAAGAACACTGACTTTGGCAGGATTTCCAAGCATCGATTATTTATTTTCATAAAAGTGCAAATATCATAAATTTTCCAAATTCTGAGGCCATGAGGGAATAAGGAAGTTGGTTGTGAAGAGAAAACGACAAGGTATATCAATTAAACAGATTGCTGAAGCAGGTAGGAGTAGCCAAGGGCTCATGGCACTACTCTGAACTATGTACTCCTTCATAATAAGTGTCAGAGGTTTAGTTCAAATTTGAGCTAATTTGAACTAAAACCCCGACACTTATTATGGATCGGAGAGAGTACAATATAGTATTTTTGAAGTTGCTTACAGTAAGATTTCGAGGAGCTACATGCGAAATTTGGCCCCTCAATTAATAGTAGCATCTTGCAGTTTACAAGCAGTTTTAGAATCAGCTGCTAACGAGCCGACCCGGATCATGTTCGATTTCGATTCAAAATGGTCCCGTTTTTCAGTTTTGAACCAGTTAAAGAGCAAAATCGTACGGCAATTTTCTAACAGAGCACACAACACAGGAGCCTGTAAGTAAACGTGCAACGGAAATCCGGAATATATACAGTATACATGTTGGATACCTGCAGCTGGTGTGGCTAGCCAGGATGAGTGGGGGTAGACATCGACCGTCGCCCGCGACGACAGGCCGGGGAACCCGCCGGCGCCGGCGCCGCTGCCGCCGAACCCGATCGCGGTCCTGACTGGCGCGAACTCCCCGACCGCCGGCATCGGCGGTGGCTGGGAGCGGAAGAACGGCGACGTCATCGGCGGGGCGGGGGCTGGTGCGGCGTCCCAGGCGCCGACCGGCGCGTCGCGTTGCGGGCGCGGGCTCCAGCGGAAGGGGCCGAACCCGGCGCTGCGGTTGGTGATGGCTTCTTGCTCGTGCGGCGGCGGCGGCGGCGGCGGCGCGAAGCTGGAGTGGGATGGTGGCGGCGTGAAACCGGAGTGGGGCGGCGGCGGTGGCGACGGGTTGGGTGCGAGGTGGAGGCGGCGGATCCAGACGGAGGCGAGCGGGTCGGGGTTGCCGTGCGGGCGCGGATATGGCGTGACATGCTGGTGGTGGTGGTGGTGGGAGGGAGGCGCGGAGCCGCGGCTACCGACGGAGCTCCGGAGCGAGAAGTGGTCCGACATGCCGGCGAAAGAGAAGAAGGATAAGCACAGACCGGAGTAAGTGCGGTAGCTTTCTTGGTTCCGTTGGAGGTTTGGGAGGGAGGGCGACCGGGACGAGGAGAAGAGAGGAGGGGAGAGCACGCCGGGGCTGGGGGGGAGAGCGACGACGACGAAGAAGACGGCGGCAGTGGCTGGACTCGCCGCGCGTGCGCCTCCACACGATTCAGGACCGCTCAAATAATGGCACCACCTTTTATCCCCGCTAGCAGTCAGAGCTGATGGTGGTGTGCCCATTATTGCCACTCTTTGCAAGTTGTACTGTCGCAACTCGCAAGGGGCTTTTTGGAAACTTCTTCGCAGCCATACGGTTGTCTACTTGTACTTGCACAAGTCTTGCTATTTGCACCATAATTGTTGTCAGCATGAACAACATGAAGAAATTCAACCGCCAAAATACCGGCGAAAACCTGTTGAGGAACAAACCTAATTCAGTTGCCACACATATGATAGAGACAGGCAATCGGGATAAACATATCGGCCGGATACGGTCGACAACCTTGAGTTGAAAGAAGGGGTACGCAAGGATGTCACAAATGATGCACTTGGAGCCACCCAACAGATATCAATATTATCAAACCCATGATCCATCAAGGACTAGCCAGAACAAAAGCTCACAAGCTCGTTGGCAACATCAGGACAGACGCCATCAAGACAAGATTGAAGACATTTTTTTTTTGACAAAGAGCATATATTAATATCGAAGATACCAATTACACCCAGCCTCTGCAACAACGCATTGCCCTAGCGGCATTACGGATGCACACAGCCAAAAAAAGAAAGAAGAATTACAGAAAAAGAAAAGTCCCGCTACGGTGGTTTAATCCTCGGAACAGCAGCACAAACACCCTAAGATTGAAGACATGGATCTAAGAGATGTTGCAGGGATGACAGGCGAGAATTCCCTCACCATTCCCTCACCTCCGCCCCACCACACTAGAGCAAGAAGCAAAGGGGGCTGACTGATTGGATGTAGAGGGTGGAGGCTAGTGTTAAAGGATAAAGAGTAGCTAATTACTCAAAACTTGAATTCAGTTAGTTTTTTTTTTAAGAAATGCATATCATTACTATTCATGCTCTTTTAGAAGGGAATAAAGATCTCAGCATTTGCATCGAGGCTTGTGCTTCCATTGGCCTCTAAATTTCAAAACAGTGTAAACCCCCGAAGGGGTATCGCCGTATCGTTTAATCTCCGCCATCCCACCCCTAATTCCGAACAACTATCGTTTAGTCTAAGCCGTTCTTGTGTTTCACTCAGAAAAACGTTTTAATCTTGATAGTCTATGGAAGCACAAGCTCTCGCATCGATTGATGCACATAGCCTTTATTTCAAATCAGTCCATGTGGTACCCTCCCGTTCAATGTCCCGCCCTGCCCGCCACCATCTTGGCCATCCATCTAAAATCAAAGGTTGTCGTGCTAGGGTGCCCCCTCCTACCCTCAAACCTTGACTTGTCGCCGGAGGCTAACCCCACTCCTGCTCCTCTCCTCCCGCATACTGTGGGGGCAACTTGGATAGGATGTTTGCATACGATCTGTGAGATAATATTTTTTAAACGGATAAACCATCTTCGAATACTCTAGAAATAAAAAATTGACAACAAACATATGTCCTATATTTGCAAGCCCTAAAAATCGCAGCTTTAAGTTCGACCTACACTTAGAGAACAAAAAAAGTCAAATCTTAGGTGTGAATAGTGTGAAATCATGTTCACCTAAAGCTGGCACTATTAACAGTAGAGTTTATCATTTTTCATTTTTTTTCTCTGTCTGTAGATGGACTTTTGGGCTGAACATTTTTTAGAGTTGTAGATACAACCCATAGGTATGTTGTATAGACGTTTCAGATTTTTTTGCAATTTGTACAAATGAATTTTGTTAGCTGATCCTATGATCTCACCTAATGGAGTGATCCTATACAAGTCTTCCCCCGCGTACTGTTGTTGTCTCTGACTCTTTTTTGTTGGTGGTGCGTGTGTGTAGAGGGTAGGTTAGGATGAATTTCTTCGTTTCACTGTATTCCACACCAGTGTGTTTGTACTGGTATAGGCATTGATTCATTTCCCCATACTTACAAAAATCTAAGATAGCAAACGTCAAACCAGGATATAGGCCTGCCTCATGTTTGCTTGCCATCTCTACTCAACTCAACCAAAGGTTTTCTCCTCAACAGCAATGGAGGCAAATACTAATCAGTGCACCTACCGTTGAGTTGTGTAAGGCGCCCAAGATTTTCAAATTTTGTGAACAGCTAGTCCAACAATATATGGAACTATTGATACAAACTTGATACCAATGGATTCAGTATTCAACAAGAAATTTGTGGTCAAACCACAACTTTGGAATGTGTGGGCACCATTGAAATACTCTGCATCAGACCTTACAAATCATCTCGTGATCAAAATTCGTATCCAAGCTAATCTCAAGTTTCAAACCTTCCAAATCATCTTGTGGTCAAAATTCGTATCAAAGTCGACCTCATGTTTGCAGGACATGAGGCGTGCTTCAGTGTCCCCCCCTCCAAATAAAAGTTGAAGGGGTAAATGTGCGTTTGGTTCGTGACCAAAAAAATATGGATGATCCCATCCCAAGAGCTGAATATTTCTTTAGAAAAGTTGGACTAGATGATCCGCCAATTTCATGACTAATCTCACCAACTGCCACGACTGCGCCTAAGAGTCCATGGCCGTCGACACGACTCCGACACCCGCCATCGTCGTCTGTGTGGCTCCACAGCTCGGGCGACAGCCACCACGTCGCGACGAGCGGCGGGCTTTCTTTTCCGCGTGGCTCTCCAGCTTGGCATCGGTGGCCTCCATGATGCGGTGAGCGGTGGGCTTGATTTTAACGTGGCTCCCCAGCTCGGCGACCTCCATAGCGTGGCGAGCAACGAGCTTGCTACGTCTGCGCGGCACCTAGTTGACAGCGGCATCCTCGCAAAATACGTGTGGGCGGTGACCTTGCTAAGCCCGGGCAGGCGGCATCCCCGCTAGGTCCGGCCTCCGCCACAAAGGGAAAACGACCCGTTAATGCGTAATTAACCGCTATGTTCAATCGTTAATCAAACATATTTTCATTCCATCCCATCCCGTACATATTTGTCTATGAACCAAACACGCACGTTAAGTTAACCAACGAAGGGGTATCAGAAGATCTTAGCCGTCCAAACATACCAAAGTTTAGAAGGGGGGGACACCGGAGCAAAAGCCGCAGGACATGTAAGTCCACGCTCAAGCTCCATGGTTAACTTTATCAACAAGAGTCACTCAAAGAAATATCAAGCATGAGAGGAGACTCCTTGTGCAATTTTTTTTGTTTGAACACGGAGCGCCCCGAAGGGCGTAGAAGCTTCATTCATTCCAAGCGGTGGGTGTACAATATATTACAAAGGACCTCATGAAATTGAAAAATAACACATAGGTCCCTGGTAAATGCAGAAAAGACCTCACAAGGAAAAAGAAGATTGCAATCAGGTCCTCCTCTATCCCCACGGATGAGCAAGAGAGCAGAGAGTCGCCGCCGGACTCCAAGGCGGGGACGGCACCACTTGCTTCGGAGTCGACGAAGAACGCGACCTCCAATCTCTGAAAGGGCCTCCGCTGGAGGTTGAAAATACGCCAGAAGTCACTGGCAAGGATAACGGCAAGCAAATTCGCCGCCGATGTGCTGCTCGAGGATATTGCTTCTGAAGAACTCCGATACCACTTCCGCACCCCACCCACCCTGCAAAATCCCTTGTCTGTCACCTCCTTGGTGCTTGGAACAAGGGGGAGAAGCAGAGGAGTCCAGGTAGAAGAAGCAGCAAGGCCTGCACTGCATCGCGCCGAAGATAATGACCCGCCATCAGACCCAGAGCACCTGCCACGGACTCGGGGAGGCGAGCGTAGATGATGGCGACGCCGGCGGACCCGGTAGATGAGCTTATTGAGGAAGCCATCCCCGGATCGTCTTCTTCCTTCAGCCGTCCTCCATGGACGAGCACCAGGAAGAAGGAAATCCACGATCTGGGTGCTGCTCACAGGCACCCACATCGGATGCCAGGGGAGGAAGGGAGAGGCCTTATTGGCGGAGATGCCACGCCACCTCCTCGCCGCCTGCCGCCACTCCTGCCACCGGAGAAGAACAGCCGCGAAGAAGGAAGCGAGGGTGGACCGGATCTGGCCAAGGGGATCCGATCTCCTACCCGCAGACTCCACAAGGGTAAACAGCAGAAATCTACAACCTAGACTACTATATACAATCAGCCAGGCGCCTCTCCATCCTCCTCTCCGGGCGGCGGCGCCGACGGAGAAGATTCCGGGTCGGGCCGGCGATGGAGGTGAGAAGCGGCGGACTCTCAAACTTGCCTAGCTACTGTAGCAGCCTGAGGGGGAAAGTGGGGAAGATAAGCTAGAATACGCTCATCCCTTGTGCAAATGAATGACCAGTGCAACCTCATATCAAACAAATAATAACCCATAACCGACCTTTACATGGTATAAAGAAGGAAATGCCATATTCATATGGACTGGCAGAATTTCTCCTTATTTCAGTATACATGTATCCACAGGCGGCATCAATCAATAAAGAATATGTATCATAATAAAATAACTTTAACGACTCATGGTCTTCGTGTTGATAAGGGAAGGAAAAACCCGCAAGATAAAAATGAGTTGGCAAACTTTTTTTTTAAAATTGTGGTTTGTTCTTTTGTTTTGATGGGAGCTGCAGTGTGAGGAAAATAATTTGTACTTCCTCCATCCACAGAAGGATTACTCAGATTTGTCTAAAGTAGGGAGTAGTTGCTTTGGTACGCTATTAAGACATTGTTGGATTTGAATTCTTTTTTTCACAGTTCTTTGACCTGTAACAAACGCACAGCACTTTCCAGAACAGTTCTTCGAAGCGGTACAGAATTCATTCTGATACTAGATTAAATGTTTATATTAAGTTGTACAATACATGCTGAAACTGTTAGTACATCATTTCTTCTGTCCTGGTTGGCTCGGTTTTGATTCTGCTAATGCTTGCAACTTATTACACATGAATGTTGTATTACTATGCCTGAACTCCAGATCAAAAAAAATAAATGTAGTGAAGCCACTATCCCGTGTTAGAATAGACAGACGTATACACTACGTATACGTATAGAACTCTTTTGTAACCGTATTTTATACCAATATATAATGAGAAGATCCCTACCCGACGAGGCACGTCGGGACGCACAATTACGTCAACAGCGCAAGTATGCTTTGGAGCTTCTTGCTCGCGCTGGTATGTTGAAGTGTACTCCAGTGACTACTCCTATGGCGTCCTCTGAACGCCTGTGCAGATCGGATGGTGATGCTCTTTCTTCTGAGGAGGCCACTCAGTACCGCAGTATTGTTGGTGGTCTTCAATACCTCACAGTGACACGACCGGATTTATCCTTTGTGGTCAACAAGGTCTGCCAATTCCTTCATGAGCCTCGAACGCCTCATTGGTCTGCTGTCAAGCGGATTCTTCGCTATGTACGTCACACCATTCAGTGTGGCTTGCTTTTTCGGTCTTCCTCCTCTACACTACTTTCGGCTTTTTCTGATGCTGATTGGGCTGGTAATATGGATGATCGGCGATCCACGGGGGGATATGCTATCTTTTATGGAAAATTTGATGCACGGAAACAGTCTACTGTCTCGAAATCAGTACGGAGTCTGAGTATAAAGCTCTTGGTGATGCTACAGCTGAGCTGATCTGGGTACAGTCCTTGTTGCGTGAGCTTGGTGTCACTCAAGGTCGACCTCCAGTCTTGTGGTGTGACAACATTGGTGCAACTTACTTATCATCAAATCCAGTGTTTCATGCAAGGACCAAGCATATTGAAGTGGACTTCCATTTTGTTCATGAGCAGGTGTCTCGAAAGCAACTTCAGATTCGGTTTATCTCTTCAAAGGATCAAGTTGCTGACATCTTCACTAAACCTCTCCCTTTACCTTTGTATGAGCATTGTAAGCGCAATCTCAATCTTTCACTAGTTGAGATTGAGGGAGAGTGTTAGAATAGACAGACGTATACACTACGTATACGTATAGAACTCTTTTGTAACCGTATTTTATACCAATATATAATGAGAAGATCCCTACCCAACGAGGCACGTCGGGACGCACAATTACGTTTCTTTCATCCCGATGTTTTGATGAACAAGTACTACTACAACAGATCCATATCTGGGTAGCGTAGTTGTGCCTTTTTTGGACAAGCACCTTAATCCTGAAAGAAGCATGTTGCCACGGCTGTGCAAGTGCTGGCACAGCCATGCTTGATGACGTTGGCAAGCAGACCACCAACAGAGAAGAAAAACGGTAAGGGATGGAAACCTCTCCATGCCTGCTGTGGAGAAAAAGGCTTGGGTTTAAGCAGAGAGAAGCACAAGGGAAGCCCTATGAACTGCACAGGCACTCTCCCAGGTTCCCCGGTTTGGGGATTGGAGTTCGATAACCTGCACTCTGCAGCTCGAATTTTTAGAGTATCTCAGTTCAATGGAAATCAACATCAAAACTTTTCAACATACCAGAAACTATAATTACATTTTTTTTTCATGCTAAAATATGATTTGCAGGAGAAAATCAGCATAAACCTCTGCACAAATGCTAGTACTGCAGCTACTGCTGCAACCAGATCAGCAGTAGTTAATGCACGCCAGACAAGCAGCCAATTCTACACCTACTACAAGTAACAAGGAAAAAGAAACTACTAACCTTCTGAATCCTCGAGTTGTGTCTACCCAGCTGACTCAACCGCGCGAAGATACCTATCATCTTCTCAGATAAATAAAGCAATTGGAGCGACAGGAAATGGATTCTTTGTACCAAGTATAACCCAATGCAAGTTGTATCTAGTATAGTCGATGTACAATCAGGAAAAAGAATTTAGAGCATCTCCGTCGCGTTCCCCCAAAAGAGTTCCCCAAAGCGATTTGGAGCGCCGGACAAAAAAAGTTTTCAGCCGCGTCCCCCAAAATCGTTTTTTGTCCGGCGTGGTCCGATACGGTGTCCGGCGCCCCGAGCCCGTCCCCACCCCACAGGGGATGCTTCGGGCACGCCGGACACAACGAAAAGCGAGGCGGAGCAACGCGGGCCCGACGCGTCAGCGGCTCGAAAGCCTAAAACCCTATCGCCTACCTTTGGTCAAGCGACGTTAATGGTGTCCCTGTTTTTCCAGGCGACGCAGGGACGCGTCTCGTCGTGCATGGCCGCGTGGCCGTCCGTGCCGACGTTATTGCATGCAACCACCCGGTGCCGCCGCTGTACATTAAGAGGCCCTGCGGTTCGTCCCAATCTCTCACCGCTCCCAAACCTTCTCCTCGCCGTTCCAAGCAATATCGTCCTCGTCCGCCCGCAAGATCGCCGCGGCGAACGGCTTCGGTTGCAGCAGCCTAACCGTGAAGGAGGCGGGCGTTACCACGCGGGATATCCCGTCCCGCCGGACATGCGCCTGCCAAGCAGCGGCGGCTGGAAGGTGGCCCTGAACGGCATTGGCATCCCGCCGCCGCCGAAGCCGGACACGGAGCAATGGACGGACGGCATCAGGGCCAAGCGGGCTGAACTCGACGCCGAGGAGCGGACGGATCCGACCTAGGCAGCCAAGAACAACGACACCTGGTGGGCCACCTACTTCAAGGCCAAGTACGACATGGAGATGCACAGCACCACCGGCCTCATCGGCGGGCCGAACAGCTGGAACAGGGACGGGCGCTCCTGTTCGGGCGTTCGGGCGCACTGGAGAGCGTCATCCATGGCATCCGCAACGGCGCTCCAAGGTTGGAGACGCCATCCTCACCGCCACCATCTCCCGCAGCCGACGAGGACGTACTCGTCCTCCTCGAACTCGTCCTCCTCAGGACCGCCCCGATCGACGTCGTCCTCGTCGTACCGCTCGGCGCTCTACACCGTCCGCAATCGCGTGGTGAAGGAGGAGCCCGCGACGCCGGTCAATCCGAGGCGCGGCGGCGCCCTCCTCATCCCGAAGTCGGAGGATAAGGAGGAGCCGGAGGAAGCGTCGCAGGCGGCGCTGCTGGCGGAGTACGAGAGGCAGCAGCGACGACCCCGAGAACTGCCCAGGGCTGCGAGCGGCGTGCTTGGCGTCGATGAACGACAAGGACGCCTGGAGGGGCGACCTCGACACGGTGATCGCCATGTCCATCCGCGACGCTCGTGGACCTCACCGACGACGACGAGGCAGGACCAAGCGGCCTGGTGAAGGACAAGCCCGTCAAGCAGGAGGTTGTCACCGACGACATGCACAACTTCCACCAGTACTACGACGCTTCCGGCCGCCGCAAGTATTTCTAGATTAGGTTTAGTTTAAATTTAGTCAAATCTCGTTCGAATAATTTATGCTAAATTTGGATGAATTTAATCAAATCTCGCTCAACTTTAAAATTTCCGAAATTTTGTTTGGGGGACGCGACTTGGAAGCGACGTCCCCCAAACGCAGCACGAATAAAACACGTCCCCCAAACGCTCGATCCGCACCGTTTGGGGGACGCGACTGGAGATGCTCTTAAGATCATATGTCATGCAACCGAAACTATGTCAGCGAGCATGCTGTTAATAAGAGTGTAAGAGTTGACTATTACTTGCATAAGAGCCATGTAACACCACTCAGCTGAGTTATTTCCATCTTTAATGATTATCATTGGCAAATTTTAAGTGATTCCAACCTAAAGTAAATTAAAGTTGTGGTCTTAACAAAATAAACTGAACAGATTGTCACGCATATGAGAAATAAATACTACAAAATGTAAAGAAGCAAATATTAATATACAAAATGCAAAGAAGTAATTATTAATATAGTATAAATGTTTCTCGAGCGGCACTGCAGCAGATACATCAACTACTTGTCAGAAGGCTGTGCCAGCATTTGGGTGAAGAGAAGAAAAAGGCAAAAACCAGTGCGAACCAGGTGGGAGACAAAGACAATGGAACATTAGAGAACGAAGAACCGTCGACTATAGAGTTCTTCTTAGATGTTCGTTAGAGAGAGTCACCCAGCTCCCGCACACTTACAAAGATAATGATGAGAGTAAATGCTTGTAGTTTACATCATTGTCAAACGCCTGGAGTATTATCAGGATACAGTTTGCGTGCAGCGAATTACATCCAGAACGCGCGGATATCGTTGGGGAATGGCGTCACCACATGAGGCAGCTCGTAGCATTGAACCTGGCGCTGCGTGGAGGCCTGCAGGTCTCCATGTTTGTCATACTTGAGGGAGAAGGATGTTAACCGAAGCAGATGTCGACGGGGCCGGTCCTCCTCATCATCCACCTCGATGTCCTTATACTCTTCATCTATAGCGGAAAAGTGCTGCACAAGGCAGAATTTGCTTCTGCTTCCCATATAGGCTAGTGTGGCACCACACTGCTGCTCGGCTGGGTCTTGGCAAAACATCTTCTCCTTGCCAAGCTTCCAGACCGGAGGCTGCTGCCTGGCTTTGCCAGTGGAACTGGAAGGCGGCACATCACTCGAGCAGAGGTACCCAAAGGTGTCCCGGCCACCAGCGAGCCCAACCCAAGCATCGAGCTCAGGATCGAAGTGTGCTTGCCGGAAGAAGGGCAACCTCCAGTCACCAAGCCTTGTCCACACCTCGCTTTCTGTGTCAAGGGCGAAGGTGGATGCTGCCGAGTCTCTGCTCTCGACGCTGAAGAAAACGGTCCGCCCATCAGGGTGGGCAGCGTAGGAAGTGACGGCAATGCATCTGAACGGAGGTCTCGGGAGCTTGTGCCAAGTCCATTCAACACCGCTGCCTTTGGGCGGAGGAGGATGAAGCAGCCCCGTGGAGCCGACATCTACGGAAACGAGCTTGTCGCCGAGGGGCAAGTAGGAAGGATACCTCTGACCCGAACAGGCCCTGGGCGGCGGGCCGAGGCTGAGCCTCCGCGTGCGGACGTCGAAGACGGGGACCGCACGATTAGGCCAACTGTGGTGTGTGACCATGATCTTGGTGCCAATGGCCGCGAAGTATCCGCAGGTCGGAGAGTCCAACTGTCCAAGCCGATGAGAGCACGCGGGAGGCGCTGCACGCCGACCGTTCTTTGCTCAAGCAGTTGCTCGGCTTCGTCGTCGCTGGAGTCACGGTTGGCCGACAAATCAAACTTGCGGACGGCGTATCCCTTCCCGCCGTCCATGACGACATAAAGGTGGCGCTGGCGCCGCTTGGCCTTCGTGCCAACATCAAGCCCAACGGAGTGCCGCTTTGGCATCCTCTTCGTTCCTGTCTACACAACTTACGAATCTAAATCTTTATCAGCTGTGAACCCCTCCTCCAACCCCAACTCTTCTCTTATTATTCCATCGGAAAAAACTGTTCTCTTATTACAGGGGCTGGAGATGACCCCTCGCGCTTGCAGTTGCAAATCGATGCGAAAACAAAATCAATCCACCACAGGAATTATCCTCAAGATATGGTCTCTTGCAGTTATGAACTGTGCATCAAAATTAATGATCTTGCTCATAAGAGCATCTCCACCGGCTCCGATAGCATTTTGGGGCGGCATCGAAAATGGGTTCACACCAGCGCGCCTCAAAAAGCGTCGGCGCGTTTTCGAGCAATAGAAGCGTCAGCAACTCCATGTTGGCCCCTTCGCAAAGGGCGTAAATTGGGCACGCCGGTGACTCAAGCCACGTCAGATCTCGCACGCGCTCGCCGCTTCCCGCGCATACATGGCGTTTCCCGCGCTCTTTCCACCATTTCTCGTTGCTTCCCCGCGTACACGGCGTTTTTTCCCGCGTGTTCTTTCCGCTATTTCTTGCCGCTTCCCGCGCTTACACAGCGTCACCTATAAACGCAACCTCCGCTCAACGGACACCATAGCCGCCGCCGTACCTAAAAATGTCTCGTCGCCTTCCTACCACGTACTCTCGCAGTGGCGGGAGGCGGAGTGACAGCGGCTACGGGAAGCGAACACGTGGCGCCGGGAGGTGCAGGAGGAGCGTCGGCGCGAAGATGAACTGCGATTTTGTAGGCGCTGTA
The DNA here is from genome assembly GCA_030979885.1 of Lolium multiflorum. NCBI lineage: Eukaryota > Viridiplantae > Streptophyta > Magnoliopsida > Poales > Poaceae > Lolium > Lolium multiflorum. Next base: position 100,143,476 of record CM061750.1, on the reverse strand, counting down.
GCAGCGACTGCGGACGCAGAGAGTAGAGCACCAGCGGCGGCGGGAGGAGTTGGAGCTACAGCTGCGGCAGGAGGCGGTGGCCGCAGATTCGGCAGCTTGGGAGGAGGAGCAGGCGGCGCAACAAAAAGCAATCCTCGAGTCCTTCGAGTCACTCAAGAAAGTGGAGGACGACGCCCATACCCGCGAGGAAGATAATGAGGAGCGGTGACAACACGTCGTCGACCTCTACATTGAGTCCGACCGCCGCTTGTCCGCCGAGCATAGGAAAGGCTACGTGAGACCGACTAAGGATTCAGCTGGGCGGGGCCATCCAACGGACAGCCAGTAGGCTACAAGTATAGCAATATAGCAAATTTATAATATATAACTAAAATAAAAAAATCTTTATTTTAGCTAATCTATCGGGCTGTCATATTGAAGACACCGGTGTGGGAACCCGTTCCCCAGACGAAGGATGGCGTGCCGGTGCCCCCGATACGGTAGTACCAGCCCACCTACCGGTGTCTATTCAGGAAACATCGATGAAGATGCTCTAAGAGAGACATCGTCATCCTCATCCTCATCATCATCCTCATTAGGACGCAAGAAGACATCAAAAGCCGCAGCTATTTCTTTATTAATGTCGCCGCCATCCTCATTGGTACGCAAGAAGGCATCTAACACCACAGCTATTTCTTTATTAATACCACCGTCGTCCATCAGAGCTTGGCTGAGGACATGCCCCAATGCACTGCCCTAGAGGTACTGCCTCATAACTTTAACTAGGTTCGGGTGATCCAAAATAGGTTCAGATGAGGAGGCAACCTCTTTTTCACAAGTGGAATCTTAAGCCTTAAAAGCATGATTTTTTGAGAGAGAAAGACATATATAGTATCATATTTGTGGGGTCTCTTCTCTCTTTTTCTGATAAAAGTTGTAGCTTCCATTGGAGATATAAAATTCACCATAGTGCTTCTGACAACTTTTCTACATGGAGCAGCTAGTTGTGTATGCCACCATTGCTCATACCATGCGGTGACAAGCACAGAGGAACCTTTCTCTGTGCCAAACTGCCAACAGGACCATCTCTGCAACACTGTCTCCAGTGAATTCAGTTTCTGATTCCTCCTGCGACAGAATTTTTGCCAAAAGAGACCACCTGCCCCAATTTATTGTCAAAAAGGACCACCTGCGAATCGAATTGACAAAAAAGACCACATACTCAGTGGCGGCAGCGCCCCCAAGCGACACGTGGAGGTTGCCGCCGGAGGCTGTGGCGGCAGCTTCATGCCGTCGCCCGAGGTGGCGGCACGTTAGCCGGTAGAGATCGCCGTCTGGCCACCATCGACTGGCGCGGGCCATGCCGCCGGTGCATGGGGCGGCATGCATGCGTGGAGCATGCCTCCACTCTCCGTGGCGGCAGCTCTCTGTATATGCTCACACTTCGTGCCAGTCAGGCCAAATGAAATGACTGCGCTGCTGCCCTACAGCTGCATGCAAAGCTAATCCGGCCGACCGCTGACAGCCAGTCACTGATTTTTTATGTTGTGTACTATTGTAAATTAACCTTGCTTTGGATGCTCAGAGCATCTCCACCCGCGTCCCCAAAGCGTCCCCTAAAATGCGTCGGATTGAGCGTTTGGGAGACGTGTTTCGTTTGTGCCGTGTTTGGGGGACGTCGCTCCCCAGTCGCGTCCCCCAAACAAAATTTCGGAAATTTTAAACTTAACAAGATTCGATTAAGATTTATCCAAACTTACATAGATTCGAACGAAATTTGACTAAATTTAAACTAAACCTAATCTAGAACCACTTGCGGCGGCCGGAGGCGTCGTAGTACTGCTGGAAGTTGTACATGTCGTCGGTGACGACCTCCTGCTTGACGCGCTCGTCGACATGCTCGTCCTTCACCAACCCGCTTGGTCCCACCTCACCGTCGTCGGAGAGGTCCACCAGCGGCTTGCCGGAGTCGCGGATGGACATGGCGATCGCCGCGTCGAGGTCGCCTCTCCAGACGTCCTTGTCGTTCATGGATGCCAAGAACGCCGCCCGCAGCACTGGCAGCCTGGGTCGCGCCGCGGCGATGAGTGCTGCCGTCGTACTCCGCAGCCGCCGCTGCGACGGTTCCTCCGGCTCCTCCTTCACCTCCGGCCTCGATGAGGAGGGCGCCGCCGCGCCTCCCTTGCCGCCGCCACGTGTTGACGGCGTCGCGGCTCCTCCTTCACCTCCCGTATGGGGACGGTGTAGGGCGCCGACCTGTACGACGAGGACGGCGTCGATCACGTCGTCCTCCTCGGCTGCCAATGAGGAGACGGCGGCGGTGACGACGGCTGGCGGACACCATTGCGGCATTCGACGCCTCCACGGAGCGCGGCGGCGCCGGACGGAGGAGATGAGCCGGCGGTGGGATGATGAGCGCGCGCCGGCGAGTGAGGAGCGACGTGAACGGCGGGTGGCGATCGAGCCGGCGGGGGCGGGCGTGCCGATAGGCGAAGGGCTCAGCGGCAGCGGAGGCGCTGGCGGGCGACGAGCGGGACGACGGGGAGGCCGACGCGTTGGCGGCGGCGATGATGGAGGCGGCAACGGATGAGGAGGAGGCGCGAACCGAGGTGGAGGAGGACGACGACGACGAGTTCGAGTGGTCCGACGACGACGGGCCTCACCCGGACGCGACGGCCGATCAGCAACGCGCGCTCGTCGAGTCCTTCGAGTCGGAGAAGAAGCTCCAGGACGACGCCCGTGCCCGTGGTGCAAATTCGCGCTTCGATTAATGCATGTTCCGTAGTTGCATGCAGAATTTGCATGCATAGGTAGAATTAAAATATTAGAACGACTGTAGTTATTATTGAGTAATATATTAGGACATGCAACATGTAATTAGAACGTAAATAGCTAATTGAATATGCCAACTAGAATTAAAATCAGTGCGGTCAGAGGTGTTGGTCCGCCGGCCAGGTTTGCTCGCGTGACATCAGGTACCATGCATCAAATTAATTTTCTGTACGATGCAGAGAGCTGCCGCCAGGGAGAGTGGAGGCATGCTCCACACATGCATGCCGCCCCATGCACCGGCGGCATGGCCTGCGCCAGTCGACGGCGGCCGGACGGCGATCTCTGCCGGCTAACGTGCCGCCACCTCGGGCGACGGCATGAAGCTGCCGCCACAGCCTCCGGCGGCAAGCTCCACGTGTCGCCTGGGGGCGCTGCCGCCATTGAGTACGTGGTCTTTTTTGTCAATTCGATTTGCAAGTGGTCCTTTTTGACAATGAATTGAGGCAGGTGGTCTCTTTTGGCAAAATTTCCCTGCGACAAAGACGGATCTCAGTGCATGTAAGACTTGAACAAATTCTGCAAGGCTATATATTCCAATGATACAACACCAATTTAGTATGCATGTAGGGCTTTTTAGTTGACAAAAAATTCGAACCTCAAACATGTGCAATACAGCACTATACAATATCCTTGTGCCACTATGTATCCGGCACAAGAACTCAAGGTAAAATTTAAAATATTGGATCCTCATACAAATATAAAATCTGCAATTTAATTCTTGAACTATGATTTATGCAAATCAGACATGTTACGGCGCGATAAGAACCCGTAGAAGCTTTTAAGCTTTTCACAGCAACACAATAATCCAATGCTCTCAAGCCAATTAAATGCACACGATCTACAAACAAGTCGGCAGAAGAATACTCCACACATAAGCACATCATTCTCTTTATTTCTGACATGTGACATCCCAACGTTGCCATAGAAGGCTATCTCCCTTTGTTATACAATCTGGGCTAGACGATAGTTGACTAGCCTGTTGTCACTTGTGCTGCATGTACCGCACCACCGTCCTTTGAATTAGCAGCATGTTCATATTCTAATACGAGACTCATAGTTTGTTCTAGACCAAAAGAATGACACTAATGATTCACCTAAACAGATGAGACACATAAAGGAATCAAGCTAGAAGTAAAATATTTTCTCTCAAACCTATTCCCTGCCATATCGATGGATCTAACAAGCTCAAGGCTGCCTGAGAAGCTTGGACCCAAAGCAGCAGTGGAGCTCAAACTGCATATCTTATTTTTAACAAAACTGGCCCGTCCGATGGACTTCATCCAAGTACGGCCCCTCCTAGAAACTAATTCCAGATCTGCCCCCTGGTCGGCGCCACATATATTGGCGCCTAATATGTGCAGTTCGACTCCATGGAGGCTGGCGCCGAACTTCTTTGCCAACACAGCTGACATCCCGCGTATGCTGATGTGTCGCAGTCGGCGTCAAGTTCTATGGAGCCGAGCTAGCAGACATCGGCACCACCACATATGGAGGATGGAGCGGAGCTAGCAGACTTCAGCGCCATGCAGTTTTGAGCGGAGCATGCATAGTTCAAATAGCTGATGCACATGGCAACCATTTTATTGTTGATGCACAATTACGCTCTGTTAGGTTGCAGGGGATCCCTGCACATCCTAACCATTGGTGAATCCCTCCTAATGAGGGATTTAGTCTCCACATATTGAATCTCACATATATACTTCATCTATGGGCTGAAGCACAATCAACTAGAAAGTTTCAATTCAGAACCATCAAACACAACAGTTCATAATTATAAAAGGAAGATCCAAATCAAACACAACTTTTGATTATGCAGAATTCAGACCATGATTGTTAATTGTAAAATTATTATTTTTATTTCCTAAGAGAGCTCTTGTCATGCAGAACAAACATCTCTCTCGCCTCACCGGTGTCGTTTCTGTAATGGTTGATGCGCTTTATTGCCAATGAATAAGAATTAGTCTACATCTGCAAACCAGCGTACATCGTGGATGGATGAACCATTTGGCTAGTACATGAGAAGAATTATTAATACATATATCTATTTCAGGTGTTGGCATGAACTCCAAGACAGTACTAAACAAGGAAGAGTAAGAAATGCATCATGGACATGACCAGCAAACTGATAGTAACCTAAAGGGCCACCTTTGCTGTGTTCCAGTTTGAAAGGCAACTTTTTTTTTTTTTGCTATAGGCGTGTCCTAGCTCTCAATCACTTCACCAGCAAGGACCAAGCAAGAAAGGGTAGCATCCATACTATATATCTTTACAAAAAGGAAGAAACTTAGAACAATTTGCATTGCCCAAATTAAGATCGGATTGAATAAGTGATCTAATTACCTGCTAGAATGTTCAGGAGTAAGGTTGCAATGATAAAAGAATTCAGGTGTATCGGTAGCTGGATGCATGCATGATAACTAGAATTTTCGAAGAACCAAAAACCATGATTCAGCTAGCAAATGGTACAAGATCTGCTTGACATGGCTAAGTTCTGGACTGGCACAAATATGAACTTTTGGGTTTTGACCATCTGCATTATATACCCTACAAAACCAGAAGCTCATTGCAATGCTTGCCAAAATGCCAAAATAAAACATGACCAAGGATATAGTTTTAGCAAGCTTCAGATGCATACTACCTCCATCATTTATTTTTTTCATTTCTGCTGTCAAGAAATTAATCAAGTATTGCCAAATGAAACTGAAGCTTCCTGATAGTGACAACAATTCAATCAAGGATCATGGAGAGAAGTACTGGGATAGTTTTATACCTCGGTGTATCTTCTCGTACTCCTCTTTAGGTAGATGGTACCGCTGCCCATATATACCATATGAGCCGGAATGTGGTGGACTGGAGATGAACTGGTAACTAACCCTACTGTGTTCGGCGCCACACAGCTCAGGCCGAGATGTGGTAGATCGGCTCCAAATACCATGGGGCCGATGAGAACAGGTTCGGCTCCATGTATCCTGGCACCAGTTGCGCCCCATCTTTGTACCCAGGAATAGCAGCCGAGGAAGCACAGAAGTCCGCGCCAGCCTCCGTTGAGCTGAACTGCACAACTTCAGCTCCGATTTCTCCGGCGCTGACCTTGAGGGGCAGATCTGGGATTAGTTTTCCAGAGGGGCCATATCTGAGAATAGTTTTCAAGAAGGGCCAGATTGATCACAAAATACCTGAATATGCACAGCAAAATATATGTATCAACCGAAGAGCAGAAGCTCATCCGTGGTTTAATCATACTTAAGGAGTCATGGTTACGCCAATCTTTGGATCAGTATATGAGGCATTAGCTCTTTACAGCATCCAAAAAACTGATATACAGACCATTTCAACAAAATCGTGTATCATCACAACAAACACACAACACACACAAATTAACACACATTTCAAAAAGCTCTTGACAGCTTCCACCTGTACACTTATCACCAATTCATAATCAGGTTTCTCTTTCTGTACTAGGCACGCAGACCTCAGAGTCATGTACTTATCCTCAATATTCGGTCTCTTGCAGTTATCAACTGTGCATCAAAACTAGTGATCTTGCTCATAAGAGAGCCATCGCTATCCTCGTTAGGACGGAAGAAGGCATCTAACTCCGCTGCTATTTCATTATTACTACCACCGTCATCCCTCAGAGCTTGGCTGAGTGACTGCAGTGCGGTGACAAGCAGAGAGGAAGCTTTTTCCGTTCTCACAGGACCATCGTCTGCAACAATGTCTCCAGTGAATTCAGTTTCTGATTCCTTCTGTGACAAACACGGGTTTCAGTTAAGGAAAGAATTGAAGTGTTTGTATACATAAATTGTGCAAGGCTATATATTACAATGATACATCACCAATTAATTTAGTATGCATGTAGGGCTTTTTAGTGGAAAAAAAGAAATCAAACCTCAAATATGTGCAATGCAGCACTATATAATATCCTTGTTCTACAATATACCCGGCACAAAAACTCAAGGTAAAATTTAAAATATTGGGTGCTCATACAAATATAAATCTGCAATTGAATTATCAAACTATGACTTATGCAAATCAGGCATGTTACGACGTGATAAGAGCCAATAGAAAGCATTTAAGCTTTTCACAACAAAGCAGTAGTCCAATGCTCTCAAGTAAATTAAATGCATACAATCTACAGACAAGTCCCATAAGCACAGGCTCACCTTGCTTTGCACCAAAGAGGGAGGCCACGCCATGACATAGGGATGGACATCCAGGTTATACCGATATGCATCCTTAAATATCTCGCTCATCTCCGACGTTTCCAGGCACAAGGATAGATACAATTCACAAGGTTGCGTGTCCTTGCAGTAGAAAACAGAGAGGTACACAAAGCCATCGATGACCGCCACAACCTTCACCCTGACATGACAGCCCTCTTCCTCCATCGAGCACCCAGTGAGACTCTTAACAATCGGGTGCAACGGGAACTCCTTGTACAGCATCCACCTCTCGACGACGGCATGGTCATCGCCGGCTGTCAGGAAACGATGAGCAACAAGAGTGCCATCCTTTACATCCACGAAGCAGAGACTCCCATCCTCGGTCTCGCCGAGCTTGTATGTCAGATTATCCCATTTCGTCCTCAGAGGAGTTGGCACGTCGATTAGGGAGAAGTGGAAGGTCGTGGTGTGAAGCACCACGATTTGGCCATGCATCCAGTTTGGCCAACAGATGAGCCCGCGCAACACCCTGCCTGTCCCGGCCACTCCAGGAAGTGGTAGCGGATTCTTGGGGAAGAATTGCCACTCCATGGTGTCTGATGAGAGGACTGCGGCGCGCTCCCACCGCCCGCGCTCGTGGATGACGCAGACCACGCGGACGGCGCGGCGGAAGGCGCGGCAGGCGCAGGCGGCGCGGACGAGGGTTGGGAGGGACGGGAGGCGGAGGAAGATCTCGAGGAGGAGGTCGTCGCGGAGGCAGGTTATGGTGGTGAGAGTGGGCGGCGACGGCGGCGGTGGCTGCTGGGAAGCCATGGCAGCTGACTTGCTCAAGCCCAGGAAGCAATAAACGGACCTGCTTTCGGCCCCTTGGGTGTTGCGTGCTGGTGGTCGGCCTCGGCCAGCTCCCGGCGATGGCTTCGGCTGACCCGCTAGGCTGGTCCTGGCTCCTCTCATCTACTGTGGATTTGAAGGTGTTCGACTGTTCGGTGGACGGTGGTTGTGGGCGCTGCCTTCCACGTCATGCCGGTGTCCGTGCACCCTCTGGATTTTTTTCATTTACATGTGCACCTCTGTGGATTTGACACTTATGGAGAACCAACATGTAACTGAATGGTTATTAGAGCAGTACGACCCCTAAGTCACCAAAATTTAAACCCTAAGGGTGTGTTCGTTTTTTCGGATGAAGTGGAATGGAATGGAACCATTCCATCCTTGCGTTCGGTTGATCTGGAAAGGAGGGAATGGAACCACATGGAGTTAATCTAAAATTTAATTAATTAGAGCCTAATTAATCTAAACATTATTAATTAGAGCCTAATTAGAGCCTAATCATCCTTGCGCTGGTCGAGGAAGCTCGGGAGCGAGCTGGGGGAGCGCGGCGGCCAGGCGGCGGCGACCTCGCGTGCGGGTGGCGCATGGAGCTGGAGCAGGAGGTGGCCGGGTGGCGGAGTCGGGCCGCGCCGGCGCGCTCTGGGCCGGAGCTGGTGGCGGCCAGGCGGGAGCAAGGAGAGAGAGGCTCGGGGCCGGAGCTGGTGTCAGGCCGCCGTCGCGCCGTGCCTGGACGAGGCCGCCGTCCCCACGCCTGGACGAGGCCACCGTCCCCGCTCCGTCGCCTGCCCGCGCCCGGCGACCTCCGCGGCCGTGGCTGGTCGTATCCGCGCCGCCGCGCCTCGGGCCGTGGCTGGGGCGGACTCCGGTCATCGCCGCGGCGTGCTCCGGTCGCCGCCGCCGGTTGCCGCCGCACCTGGTGGACTCAGAATCGGGGCCATCGCATGTGGTTAGCGAGAGGTGAGTGTGGTTAGCGAGAGGACAGCGACCCGTTCCACCTCATCCGGCCGATTCAGCCGGGCGGGTGTATTCCGAATATTGAGCGAATATTCGCTTTTGGGGAATGAGCTGGTTCCGTTCCACAGCAAAAACGAACGCGAGAATCCTTCGTCGGAATGGAACGGTGACATTCCGTTCCACATGATTCTCGAACCGAACAGACCCTAACTGTATTTAAATTCTTGTGTCTCATAAAGACGGAATATCCGTTCCATGGGAGACGATGTTTCCGTCGACAGCGAGACGCCTAAGTGTGAACGTCCAAGATTATACTGTATTTCACAACAAAAGATGACGCTCATGCTCGTGTGGCCATTAAAGAACTATCTAGGGTGAACATCCCATCTGATTGAAAACAATTTTGTGCAACATTTTTTAGAATGCAATATTTTCCTACAATGCTTTCTTCGTAAATATGTAAAACAGCAAAATCGTTTGCAACATTCTCAGCATGTCCAAGCAGCAAAAAAAATAGTGCACTTAACGAATTCTCATTTATTTAGAGCAAAATCTAAGAGTCGTGTCGAAGCTTGCAACAAAAGAAAATCAATACATCCAACATTGCGGCTAACTTGTCCAATATTAAAGGAACGCATATGTAATAGTGGAGCAATCTCTTTGTAGCATGTACATAGAAATCATTGTAGCACTTTGTCCATACTTACACAACAAAAATAATGGGCACATGTAGCACATGGCAACACCGTATCATGACCCTTTTTTAGGCCATACAGTCAATCCATTCATCTCGTAGGGGTGAATCTCGCATACGTTACCTTGCTCCCTAAACGCGAGACTCCAAAGGAAATTAAGGACTACAAGCCGGTGTCACTGCAACAATCAATACCCAAATTAATTAGCAAGGTGTTGGCCAATAGACTACAGCCAAAGATCAAGGGTTTAGTCATCAAATGCAGTCGGGGTTTATCAAAGACACGTCAATCGTGAAGATTTTACTATTGCAATCCAGATGGTGCAATGTGCAAACAAACTGAAAAAGCTAGTCATTATTCTGAAGCTAGACTTCCACACACCTACACTGGGAAGTCATTAGTCACACCTTAGCTGCCAGAGGTTTTCCTAAGTGGATCAGCTTGGTCAAGGTCTCAAGGAGATTCTAGAAAATTCGCAAGCACAGGTGCTTATAAATGGTCAAAATGGTTTAAAAAAAGTTACAAAATTCAGCGAGGCGTACGCCTAGGCGATCCATTATAACCATACTTGTTCATTTGGTTGCTGACATCCTACAACAGACGTTCAAAAGGGCATATGAGTCAGGGTTCCTAAAGCACTGTTTGCAATTCAATACGCAGATGACACGCTTTTACTCCAACTTCATGGTTCTACATAGCAAGCTATCTTTGCGAGGCAACTGCTTGACGTTGCAATCACTGGGCTTCAGATAAATTTCCAGAAAAGTGCGTTTGTTCCTCTTCACACGTCAGATCAAGAGTCAAACGAAGTGGCCTCAATTCTAGGTTCCACAATCACTCAGCTACCTTGCACTTACCTAGGACTACCACTGTCCGTAAACAAAATTTCTCAAAAATTGCTGCTGCCAGTCATAGACAGAATTGGACGTCGGCTTCCAGGCTGGGTACTAGGCTCATGTCTGCAGGGGAGAGGGTGCAGATGGTGAATGCGATCACGTCGGCTATTGCTATTCCCAACTTCTTCATGGCATGCATTGAGTGGAATCAGGCACATATTGATGCTATCGACAAGCTTCGCAGAGCCTTCCTATAGAAAAATGATAACCCACAAGCATAGGGGATCGCAACAGTCTTCGAGGGAAGTAAAACCCAAATTTATTGATTCGACACAAGGGGAGGTAAAAAATACTTATAAGACTTAACAACTGAGTTGTCAATTCAGTGCACGAAAAGCACTAGTAAGGGGTAATGTGAAAGAGAGATAAACAATGGTGAGAATATGACGTGAATATGAGAGCAATGGCACCAAAAATAGTTGATACTACTTCCAATGACATGTAGAACGAGTATATGATGATGAGAGATGGACCGGGTTCCAGACTATCTACACTAGTAATAACAAGTGTTGGGTGAACAAAACGGTTGGGCAATTGGATTGAAATAGCATTAAGAACATCAAGATTATTAATCATGTAGACATGTTTTCCATATATAGTCATGCTCGCAATGAGAAACTTGTACAACATCTTTTGTCCTACCAGCCGGTGGCAGCCGGGCCTCTAGGGAATCTACGGAAATTAAGGTACTCCTTTTAATAGAGTGGAGCAAAGCATTAACACTTGGTGAAAACATGTGATCCTCATACCTATGCCTTCCCTCCGGTTGTCCCAATTTCTGTCACTTTGGGGCCTCGGGTTCCGGACATAGACATGTGCAAACAACTTGTAGATAGAATCTAAGCAATAAGTATAGAGCTTAAATCTAAGATCATGCCACTCGGGCCCTAGTGACAAGCATTAAGCATAACAAGATTGCTGCAACAATAACTTGACAAACTTTATAGATAGACTAATCATAATGTAACAATCCATCGGATCCCAACAAACACAACACCGATTACATCAGATGAATCTCAATCATGTAAGGCAGCTCATGAGATCATTGTATTGAAGTACATGAGGGAGAGAATACCAACTAGCTACAGCTAGAACCCGTAGTCCATGGTGGAACTACTCACGGAGCATGATGGAGGCGGTGGCGTTGATGGAGATGGGCACTTCCCCGTGGCGTGCGGGCAGAGATTCTGTCCCCCGATTTAGAGTTTCGTGATGGCGGCGGCGCCCCTGGAGTCTTTCTGGAGTTTCGTCAATTGGTCTCGCGTTTTTAGGTCGAAAGGGCTTATTATATAGGCGAAGAGACGGAGTCGGAGGGGCCACGGGGCCTCCTCACACTAGGGCGCGCCCGGGGGGCCGCGCCGCCGTGTGGGGCCCCAGGGCACCCTCTGTCCCCTTTGAATTTCGGAAGGTTCCGCGAAAATAAGATGTTGGGTCTTTGTTTCGTCGAATTCGAGAATATTGCGAACAGCCTTTACGGAACCAAAAACAACGACAAGCGGCGTCGGCATCTCGTTAATAGGTTAGTTCCGGAAAACGCATAAAAACATTATAAAGTGTGAGCAAAACATGTAGGTATTGTCATAAAACAAACATGGAACATCAGAAATTATGGATATGTTGGACACGTATCAAAAAACAAGGGTGAGACCCTTGGAGGTCAGTGTTTAGTGGTTTGGGTCGTCACACTTCCAAAATATCAGGGTGGTCTGGGTTAGAAACCTGCGTCTTCATAATCATGTACTCATGGCTAACCTGACAGCCACTGGCGTAGCCATGTCAACTCGGGGGGGGGGGGCACACCCCCCCCCAGCTTGTAGAAAATCAGTGAAGGAATTTTTTTACATGACTTGTACGTAGTAGATTTCTTTTTAGCATTTTGCCCCTTCAGATCATGAAGTTTTGTGGTTGTGGTTTGCCCCCCCCCCTCCCCTAGATATTCTAATAAACTCCACCACTGACTGACAGCAAAGCTGTTGTCCATAGGCAGGGTTCATGTCTTTTTCATGGCTCGCAGGCTGGTATCTTCAGAACAACATCCCACACAGCCCAGCTAGCACTGATTCATAACTCTGGAAATTGATACTTGCCCTTGTGCCAACAGTACAACAAGCTACGTACTGCAACCGAAAAGAAGGAGATAGAACCGCGTTCTGGCAAGACAATGGAACAACTTTGGGTAGACTCTGCCTCAATTTTCCAGTGCTTCTCTCCTTCACGATAGATCAACATTGCACGGTTGCATCACAAAGACAGTTGCAAATTCTGATGGCAACTCCTGGGAAGCCTCTAACACATTGGGTCAACCGATGATGGTGTCTAGGCGTTACTCCCCCTAGGGCATCATGTTTGGTGTGTATGGTAGCCAGAGGAACTAGTGTAGGGGTGTTGTTGATGCTTGGGTGGTGGATCTACATTTGGTGGTGTTGCGATAAGTGTGGCAACAATGATAGTTGTGAATGAATCTGAGCCGCGACACATTCTTCGCCACGGGCTGTCCAACATGATTTGGTTCTTGTGTGGCATGCCGATGCGTTGAAGTTGGAGGGATATGGGTTAGGGGACAACACATCGACACCGATACCACCTGATTATACGTACTAGTGCATGGATCTCTAGCTATCGCATGAATTCAGGCACGATATACACAACTTTCTCATGTGAAGCTCAGTGCCAAATCGATGCCGCCTCTTCCTCGACACACTTTGGGTAGACTGTTTGGCCTGGGTTTACATGGGTTCCGGCGTCGGTTGCATCAAGGACCTCGTTGGTGGTCGTCGAAGGTGAAATCAAAGTCGTTGGCTCGTGAAGGAGCGACAATGAGGACACTCGATGACAACCTTCACAGTGACCTTCGTTCTTGACGGCATCTGTTTGTTTCGTGTGAGTAGCCAAGCCAACCGGTTGCACAATGGGTCAACGGATCATGCTCGAGTGCATTGTAGCGTTTTTAGCCCGTTCCTCGTAAATAAAAACTAGAAGGATACCCCGCGCGTTGCAGCGGAAATTTCTCCGATAACTCTATTTTGTAAAAAAATAAAAGGATATAAGTTGATTTGAATAGGATGTTATTTGTAGGAACATGCAGGATTCAATTGGCGTAAATTGTCAAGAGGCTAACTTAAAAAAGCTGACTTGCAACTGTTATGTAGTTGGCGGCTAAAAGTGGATGATGTGGATAATTGAATGACTTAAAAAATAGATGATGTGGCTTGCATGTAGAGTGTTAATGAATGTTAGTGCGGGATGACATGGACAATTGGATGGCTAATAGAATTGATGATGTGGATAGCTTGAATGTTGAGATAGACAACTTAAATGACCCTCTAGTGAAATTTTGCTTTATAAGAGATATATTAATGTTAAGTATGATTATCAAACCCATAATAATATATATAGTCCAAATAAGTTTTGGCAGTATACTTTGCAGTCAGGCCGAAGAAATGCAGAGGTGGCACAGGTAAGGCGGTAACAGAGGACCAGCAGTGCCTCGCGATTCGTGCGAGGCCATTTGGGCCGTTCGATCATCAGATTGCCCTACCCTCCCTCTCTCCATAAATTGCAGTCTCCCACGCCGCCCCCATCTCGCCGCCCGACTCCCAAGCCCAAATCCCCAAATCGCCCCTAACTAAAACCCTAGCCTCACGCCATGGCCGCCTCCCCCACCGCCTCCGCCTCCGGCTCCGCGGCCGCGGCGGCGGCGGCCGCCGCCTCCGAGGCCAACGACGGGCCCGTCCTCTCCGTCGTCTCCAAGCGCCTCCGCGCGCTGCGCAAGAAGCAGAACCGCATCGCCCAGATGGAGGAGTCCGCCGCCGCCGGCAAGGCCCTCAACCACGAGCAGAAGGAGGTGCTGCGCTCCAAGCCCATCGTCGCCGCGCTCATCGACGAGCTCGACCGCCTCCGCGCCCCGCTCTCCGCCGCCCTCGCCGAGGAGCTCTCCACCGTGCCCGCCCCGGCCGCCCCCGCGCCCGCCGTCCCCGCCGATTCGTCCGTCCAGGACCTCCTCGCGCTCGTCTACTTCGGCTCCCTCTTCGACGTCAAGCCGCAGAGCGAGTTCCTCGCCACCATGGTCGCCCGCGAGCACGAGCGCAGCAGCTGCATCTCCTACGACTACGTCGGGGACGACACCGTCGACCTGCTCGTCGAGAACGACCTCAACACGGTCTCCGCCCTCGCGGCCCTCGCCGCGGCGCGCCCTGCTTCCGCCGTCGGCGTCTCCCACCGTGACGCGCTCCAGGCCTGCGCCAACCATGCCCGCCTCTGGCTCGCCCGTGCTGACGAGCCGATCGGCCCCGACACCCCTGCTACATGTGAGTGTTGATATAAAGATTCTTAATTTGATCTGATTTGAGGAGGTGATTGGCGATTGATTAAGTTTGTCTATCGTCTGCAGATGCTGCGGTGAGGGCTAAGCTGGAGAAGATCATGGCATCAGAGTACTACACGGCGGCTGCTATTGGAGGTGTGCAGCCACAGGAGAGCTTTTCCGCCTCACCAGAGGCGCCGGCAGTAGAAGAGAACCTAGTAGCTGCTGAAGGCCACAAGGTGAATTCGAAATCTCATTCTTTGTAATTTAGTTTGTGTTCAGCATGGGGAAGTCATCATTGTGTCATGATTGATTTGTTGTGGTGTTATTATTGCTGCTGCTGTTTGAGCCGATTCAGTATTAGTGATCAATCGTGTAGAATAACTTCATTTGGGTGATAAAATGTATGGTCACTCCATTTGAGTTGTGGATTTGTCAGGTTAGATAATAATATTTATATGCTGTTCCATATGGATGTTGAACACCAAAAATATCAACATAGTTCTGTGTAGTGTCACTGCTATTTGAAATAAGAATATATCAGTTGAGTTTGTCTAGCTTTGGGGTATTTGCAGTTTGAAACACAGTACCAAATGTAGCTTTTATGACAAATATTACTCCCTCTGTCACGAAAAAGATCTCAGATTTGTCTAAATTTGGATGTTTTTAGACAAATCTGAGACATCCTTCTTGGGACGAAGGGAGTATTTGAATCAGTGTGCTGAATAATTACAGTCCTGCAACTAAAGAAGTGTCATAATACATCTATTCCTTTTTTACTTCATGTTTTTCTGTTTTCCAAACTCTACTTCTTGGGCATGTTGGGTGAAAAAAAACTAAAATTTGACGTCAAAACATTTTCTCATGTTTATGCTTGTAAATTAGGAAAAGTTGCATTTCTGCACCTTGAGTGAAGAAGCAAGTTTATTGCATGGACAATATCTACCCTGTGTAGAGAAGAAGTTTAATACTCTAAAAGAATTGCTTTTTGCAGCTGTAAATATGTTTTGTGTACTTAAGGACACAAAAATGTTTGTTATTCAATGAAATGATAATGGAATATAAATGGTCTCAACATCTGCCTCTGTAATCCTTACTCCCTCCATTTCAATCTATAATGCCTATAGATTTTCTGCACGGTAATTAGCGCAAGTTATTTTTTAACACAAAACTCCCTAACGAGTCCATCCACAATCTCAGAAATAGGAGAGAAATAAGAAAAGTCAAATCAGTTCCCAGATTTTATGCACGGGATCAGATCGGGTTCCTTATTTTCTGCTATTCAGTTGATCGGTGGAAGGGGTTCTTTGCAAATGAATGTAGATCTACTCTTATATTATGAAACAAATGCAGAAAATCTATAGGCATTATAGATTGAAATGGAGGGAGTATTTTTTAGGCATATAGAGTTATTATTTTGATGGCTTTACTGCTTGCCGAGGGAGCCCATGCCCCTGCCTGCAATTTTTTCCATCTGTTCTTACTTCACCTATTGACAAGGGATTATTGACTTATTATGATGAATATTAATATTAATTTTAGAATATAAACTAAAGGTGTATATTTGTTGTTTAGATGCCTAACTTTGTTCTTAGGATTCAGTTGCAAGATAACTTCGTTAGGTGCAAATTCTCTTGCATAACTGTTGTTCATTCGGAATTTTGTTTTAGTTCCCTTAATGTGAATATTATTTGCTGTCTGTGTCCTGAGGAAAAAGTGACTTCTCTTTGAGGAATGCTCATCATTTTTTGCTGCAAGCACCTAGCCTCTTACAGTATTACCAGCTGCAGCTGTGAACATTCTCGTTATTTCCAGTTGCCCATCTGTGCTTATCACTAGACTTCCAAAAGGCTACATAACACAAGCTTTGACAATATGGATCATATTTTGGCATAAATATGACACTGTTAATCCTCCAGGGCACATAATAAATAACTTTGTAATTTAATTGTGTCCTACCTACGTTCCAAATTAAGATGCAGCTTTGTGTAGATATGGATGTATCTAGACGCGCTTCATTGTGTAGATACATCCGTATCTAGACAGAGTTGTGTTAATTAATTTGGAACGGAGGGAATAGGAGTTACTGCTACAGCTACACCCATTCTTATTTTATGTTTGATCTATAATTTCACTAATTGAATTCATAACCTGTGTGTGCATGTTCTCAGTTTTGACTGCTTTAAAAATAAAATTAAGATGTTTTCAGTACTATTTCATGCTGGCATTGGATTTGAATGAAAGTGATGTGATTTCCTAAATTTCTTAAGGAATAGCAAACCCGTTTGTGAATGTGCACTGTTCTTTATGCTTTAGAACCGAAAATCAAGATTTGCTTGTTATATTTTTTCCTGGCATCACCTGTTGCATGTTGCCTTAAACATTATATTGGGAAACTGTACAATTGCCAGCCCTACCTTTTAGTATTGTGACCTGCTGACCTGCTAGACAGCAGGACATTACCCTTAAAACTGACCTGCTAGACAGCAGGACATTACCCTTAAAACACCTAATAATATTGCTAGTTCTCTGTTGTAGAGTACTATTCAGGTTTACCCACCATATATATGATAGATCAATCAGGGTGGGATAAGCATTGCTAATGATGTATTGACAAAACTTTGATGGAAATATATTTTAGTTCTATTATTATAATGAAATAACCCACTGACTTCTGTTAAGATGAGTTTTATTTTTTGGCTTTTATCTTCACTGAAGATTTTATGAGTAGTTCCGTGTTTGCTCGTGGCCATACCCATCCTCTCATTATTAGATCATAAGAGAAGAAAAAATAGGATGTAATTGTTATTTCTTGATGGAAATGTTACATTTCCTAGGGATTATCTTCACTCTGATTCCAAACTTGATACCCTTAACCGACTAGAGTGGACTCCTTTAACTACTTGACTCTGTAGATTCAGTTTTTAATTAGCAGAACAGTAGTTGCACTATTTCGCTAGTAGGTAAAGTTGCCAGCTATCTCTCAGATATTGCTGTCAGGGAAGCCTGTTTTAGTTGCACAGGAGCAAATAGAGTGCCACTAAATTATTCCCAGTAAAATAAAGCATCTCTAGGCTGATACCAGCATATGATAAGACATGAACCTGAACATTCACCTATCCCGACACATGTGACACTGCCCATGTCAGATGCTTTGCTAGAATTATTATTTTTATCAGTTGCTTATTTGTGTACTTGGTATGGTTACTCATTCTTAGTCTTGAATAGACTGAGCAAAGTAATACACATTTTATATTTATCAGAGGCCAAGATAGTGGTTCTATGAAGTTCTCACATTTGTTTTATCATGAGCATTTCCAGCATTTAGAGGGGTAGAAGTATTTTGTTTGCTCACCCCTGAAAGGGGGAACAAAGCGTGACACACATATTGATCTTGCTGGTATGTTCTACTTTTTGACAGGAGGAAAAGGAAGAGTCACATGCTACAGAAATCTCCAATGATTATCAGGCTAATGCGGCTGATGTTCAAGATGTGGTATTGACCAATGACCTGAAGAATATTTTTCTGTATTATATATAATGTATGTTGGGTACATACTAATGTAACAATTTCAGGATGTTGAAGCCCCTGTGATCCCTCCCGAGGAGTATCCCTCAGCTGAGGCAGAGCAGGAGAAATTTGATGTGGAAGGACATGATCAGAGGGATGCTGAGCCAGAAGAGGAACAGTTCCAGCAGCCTCGGCGGTCTCACCACAACCAGCGAGGTGGCGGCCGTGGCAGGAGGGGCTATCCTAATGGTAGCCGGGGTGGGCGCGGAGGCCGCGGTGTTGGATACCACCAGAACGGCCGGGGAGGCGGCGGTGGATACCAAGGCGGGGGTGGGTACCAGGGTGGTGGTGGTGGATACCAGGGTGGTGGTGGTGGGTACCAGAATGGCCGGGGTGGCGGCGGCGGGTACTACAACAACGATGATGGATACTACCAGCAGAGGAACTACAACAACAACAGGGGCAGGGGTGGCCGCTCTGGCGGCAATTCCTATTACAACAACCAGGGAGGAGGCCAGCAGGGAGGTGGCCAGCAGTATGCTGAGAGGGTTGAGCTAGGTGCAAATGCCTAGCTTTAGTTATTTTGCTCGGGTTGTTACGAGAGGAAAGGGAGTCTGGGAGCCATTTTGTCATTATAGAACTAACTTAGCCTGTTATTATGTCGCAATTTCGCCCCATCTGTGAGTTATTTTGTTGCTCCAATGACTGCATATGGTTGGTCGATAATGTGGGATCTATGTTGGAAAGTAGCTTGAAGTCATGTTCGTTCCTCCAAATTGTTCTTGTGTTTAATCTTCTTTCTTGTGTGTTTCTCAACATAAAAGTTCGGTTGGTTTTGTTGTTCTGGCGTCCTTTTATCTTTGGAAATTTCAAGCCGTTGTCTACAGGCTGACTCGGTGAGCCTGTCAAGTTCGATGCTTTGGTCGGTTCATTTGTGCTTGTCGCATCGTAGCTTTCTATTTTTGACTTTCCGTTTGTTTTGTGTAATGCTGTCAGAGAGCTGCACAATTCTCTTTTGTCTTCAACAATCCAGGTGGGTTCTTCTATGTGAGGCGTTAGGTGTCATGTCAACGCTGCTTAAAATTCTGAGTTTTTTGATGCCCATGAGTTGCACAGCACTAGTAAAATGGTTTCTGTACGCTTGATGTCCTCTTGCCTGTTGTTTAGATAGAGAATCCTGGTAGGTTACTTCACCATCCAAAAGCTTAAGAACTCACGTCAGTTTTTTGATGCCCATGAGTTGCACAGCACTAGTAAGCACAACTGACAAGATAGAGAGAATATATATCCCGGTTTCTGAATTCTGACAACAACTAAAGAGTTATGCCGAGCAGACATGTGACCTAGTTCTTCGCATTGAATTGCAGGTTACTTCACCATCCAAAAGCTTAAGAACTCACGTCAAAAAAAAAAAAAAAAGCTTAAGAACTCCAGCAATTCTAGCGCTCAGCCGAACTCGTCTTATCCTGTGTCGTGTCAACACACCCAAGAGAATGCTTTATTCCCAGGAGTTCCAAATCACGAATAAACTGTTTTTGTCTAGTGTCGGGTAGATTGTGGTACGACTTGGTCAGACAGTTGACGAACAAAGATAATACATACTACTGTATCCGTTTTGTTGTGTTCCGAGAACCTTACCAAGTTCAGCTGAGAGACAGCTGACCAGACATGTGATCTTGTAGTTATTCATACTGAATTGCAGGTTGATTTACGAAAAATGCTTAAGAACTCCAACAACTCCAGCTCTCGCCCGAACGCTTCTATCCTATTTCGTGTAAGCACACCTGATTGATATTACCGCGTTGTCTCGGTAAGCTTAAACAAGGGCAAGACTTCCATTTTCACTGATAAAGAAAAATGTGGCCGATTTATTAGCGGGAAACCCCACCTAGAGTGCACCAATGTTGTCATGAACACGATGATATTGGGCATAACTCTCGATCTGCTTCGCTAAATGCCAATAGTTAGCCACACACACCAACCAAAGATAGCTCTGACTTGGCTGTTGAGCATTAGAGAGAGCTATGCTAGGCTTGCACCGACCAAATACCCTGCCACATCATCGGTTGTTGGAGTGAAAACGGAACGGACTATTTCCAACTGACTGACCAACCGAAGGCTTACGAAAGGTAAAAACGAACATGGTCGAATAGTTGACGGATACGGTAATAGATACGGAAAAAGATATGGTTTTACTAATATCCGTATGTATCCGAACACACTCCACCACAGCTCCCTCTCCACAACGACATGGTGAAGCACGAGAAGACCCATCGGACACGCCGGTAACGGACTATCAAAGCCCAACCCACGACCCAAACTCTGCTCGACACATCATCGTTGCCAAACTGCCTGCAACCATCCATCCTCTAGTTCCCAAGTCGAAGCCAACTTCGAAGCGATGCCCTCAACAAGGAGAAAGATGCAGAAGAGCCTTCATCGCCGGATCCCAAGGATATGAGGTTTCCCTCCAGAGGCAAGACTACATGGCGAGAGGAGCCCTCAACGACACTTCCAAAAAAATCAACGGCATCCGCGGATGTCGTCGTTGCCAGTCCTGACCAAAGCCAGGACAAGGATTTGTCCCAGGAGCCTCTACCTCGAACCAACAGAGCTGACCGGTGAGGATCTGCAACCAACCTTCAGCAGCCAAGACCGCACAAGAAACACCTCTCCGCCGCTGCCTAGGCCAAGACCGGCAACAACGCCACCACCGTGGCCGAAGATACCGGCCACCATCGACGGGATGTGCACATCACTGCGGCCACCATCGACGGGATGTGCACATCACTGCGGCCACCACCCGATCCCTCGCCATTGGAGTGACGCCAGCTCGTGAGGGGTGACATGAAGGGATCGTGGTGAGTCAGTAAGCCTGTGTTGACATATCGGATCGAATGTTACTACCATGTTGTCTCGTAAGGGCATCTCCAGCGGCCCGACGTATTTCGTACGCCAAAAGCGACCACATGCGCCCGTTTGCGTCGGGTCGCGGATGCGAAATTGTCCTTTGGGTCAACGTTTGACCATTTGCGTTCGGGTGCCCTCACCGACACGACTAATTTTTTCCGGTTCAACCAAAATAGTGCAATGTACGAAAAAAAATTAGCCATACTAACTGCGAAAATAGAAGTTCAAATCATAGAAATAATCACAAATTTTGGTGGAGCAATCTGAAACATCGAAACAATAATCTAGTACTTCTTCTTCTTGGAGGCCCTGCCGCGCCATCGTCACAGCGACGCTTTGTGCTTTTCACATCTTCAGACGAGTCGGTCGCCTCCGACGAGCCTAACTTCCCCTCCGATGAGTTGTCCTTCAAGTCTTCCTCCTCCTCCTCCACCCCTTCGCCGTTGGTGTACGCCGCTTGCGCCTCTGCCGCCTCCTCACTTCCGGCCGTGCCCACCTATCATCTCCATCCTCTTCCTCCTTCTCTTGGCCATCGAAGATGGCGTCTCCCTCCTCTTGGTCATCGACTATGGCATCGTGCGCCTCCTAGTCGTCAGCATTGGGGTCGCTTGGTGGGGAGTGCTGGCGTGTAGTCGACACGTCCGTTGGGAACCCCAAGAGGAAGGTGTGATGCGCACAGCAGTAAGTTTTCTCTCAGTAAGAAACCAAGGTTATCGAACCGTAGGAGCCAAGAAGCACGTGAAGGTTGTTGGTGGAGGAATGTAGTGCGGCGCAACACCAGTGAAAAAGGCGCCAACGTGGAACCTGCACAACACAATCAAAGTACTTTGCCCCAACGTAACAGTGAGGTTGTCAATCTCACCGGCTTGCTGAAAACAAAGGATTAAACGTATCGAGTGGAAGATGGTGTTTGTTTGCAAAGAACAGTAAAGAACAATGATTGCAGAATGTATTCAGATGTAAAAGAATGAACCGGGGTCCACAGTTCACTAGTGGTGTCTCTCAATAAGATAACTAACATGTTGGGTGAACAAATTACAGGTGGGCAATTGACAAATAAAGATTCAATACATATCAACGATGATTACTATGTGATTTAATCAGGGCATTACGACAAAGTACATAGACCGCTATCCAGCATGCATCTATGCCTAAATAATCCACCTTCGGGTTATCATCCGAACCCCTCCAGTATTAAGTTGTAAACAACAGATAATTGCATTAAGTATGGTGCGTAATGTAATCAACACAAATATCCTTAGACAAAGCATCAATGTTTTATCCCTAGTAGCAACAACACATCCACAACCTTAGAACTTTCTGTCACTGTCCCAGATTCAATGGAGGCATGAACCCACTATCGAGCATAAATACCCCCTCTTGGAGTTACAAGTATTTGGCCAGCCTCTACTAGCAACGGGGAGCATGCAAGAACATAAACAACACATATATGATAGATTGATAATCAACTTAACATAGTATTCTAGATTCATCGGATCCCGCCAAACACAACATGTAGCATTACAAATAGATGATCTTGATCATGTTAGGCAGCTCACAAGATCTAATAATATCATGTAACATCAAGAGAAGAAGCATCAATATCATAGCTTGTTCTAATAATAGAATCAAAAGGCAACTTCATTCTCTTTCCAGGGAAGTGTTCCATACCTTTCTTGAGAGGAAATTGATATTTAATATTACCTTCCTTCATATCAATAACAGCACCAACGGTTCGAAGAAAAGGTCTCCCGAACACAATAGGACAAGATGCATTGCATTCAATATCCAGGACAACAAAATCAACGGGGACAAGGTTATTGTTAACCGTAATGTGAACATTATCAATCCTCCCCAAAGGTTTCTTTTTAACATTATCAGCGAGATTAACATCTAAATAACAATTCTTCAATGGTGGCAAGTCAAGCATATCATAAATTTTCTTAGGCATAAATACTTGCACCAAGATCACATAAAGCATTACATTCAAAGTCATTGAATTTCATTTTAATGATGGGCTCCCAACCATCTTCTAACTTCCTAGGAATAGAAGCTTCAAGTTTTAATTTCTCTTCCCTAGCTTTAATGAGAGCATTTGTAATATGTTTCGTAAATGCTAAATTTATAGCACTAGCATTGGGACTTCTAGCAAGTTTTTGTAAGAACTTTATAACTTCAGTAATATGACAATCATCAAAATCTAAACCATTATGTTCTACAGCAATGGAATCATTGTCACCAATATTTTGAAAAATTTCAGCAGTTTTATCAGCTTTCAGTTTCGCAATTTTGCGCTTTGTACTAGGAGTAGAAACATTGCCAACACCAATTATTTTACCATTAATAGTAGGAGGTGTAGCAACATGTGAAGAATCAACATTACTAGTGGTGGTAATAGTCCAAACTTTGGCTACATTATTCTCTTTAGCAAGTTTTTCTTTTTCTTCTTTATCCCACCTAGCATGCAATTCAGCCAACATTCTAATATTATCATTAATTCGAACTTGGATGGCATTTGTTTTAGCAAACCTAGCATGTTTAACTTCCAGCATAACTTTCAATTTTAAAAGATCAACATCAAGAGCAAGACTATCAACCTTGGAAGCAAGAACATCAATTTTACCAAGCTTTTCTTCAACAGTTTTATTGAAAGCAGTTTGTGTACTAATAAATTCTTTAAGCATCACTTTAAGACCAGAGGGTACACTCTTATTATTGTTGTAAGAATTACCATAAGAATTACCATAACCATTACCATTATTAGAAGGATATGGCCTATAGTTGTTGTTACCATAATTATTCCTATAAGCATTGTTGTTGAAATTGTTACTCTTTATGAAATTCACATCAACATTTTCTTCTTGAGCAACTAATGAAGCTAAAGGAACATCATTAAGATCAATATGAGATCTACCATTTGCAAGCATAGACATAATAGCATCAATCTTATCACCCAAAGAAGAGGTTTCTTCAACATAATTTACCTTCTTACCTTGAGGAGTTCTTTCAGTGTGCCATTCAGAGTAATTGATCATCATATCATCAAGTAGTTTAGTTGCGGCGCCCAAGGTGATGGACATAAAAGTACCTCCAGCAGCTGAATCCAATAGGTTCCTCGAGGAAAAATTCAATCCTGCATAAAAGGTTTGGATGATCATCCAAGTAGTCGGTCCATGGGTTGGGCAATTCTTTACCAAAGATTTCATTCTCTCCCATGCTTGAGCAACATGTTCATTATCAAATTGTTTAAAGTTCATAATGCTACTTCTCAAAGATATAATCTTAGCAGGAGGATAATATTTACTAATAAAAGCATCTTTACATTTAGTCCATGAATCAATACTATTTTTAGGCAAAGAAAGCAACCAATCTTTAGCTCTTCCTCTTAATGAGAAAGGAAACAATTTCAGTTTTATAATATCACCATCTATATCCTTATAATTTTGCATTTCACAAAGTTCAACAAAATTATTAAGATGGGCAGCAACATCATCAGTACTAACACCAGAAAATTGCTCTCTCATAACAAGATTGAAAGCAGGTTTAATTTCATAGAATTCTCTGTAGTAGCAGGGAGCAATAGGAGTACATATAAAATCATTATTATTTGTGCTAGTGAAATCACACAACTTAGTATTTTCAGGAGTACCCATTATAACAGTAATAAAGTAAACTAGGCAAATAAAGTAAAGACAAGTAACTATTTTTTTTGTGTTTTGATATAGAACAAGTAAACAAGACAGAAAGTAAAGTAACTAATTTTTTTGTGTTTTTAATATGTAGCAAACAAGACAGTAAATAAAATAAAGTAAAGCAAGACAAAAACAAAGTAAAGAGATTGGAAGTGGAGACTCCCCTTGCGCGTGTCTTGATCTCCCCGGCAACGGCGCGAGAAAAAGTCTTGTGGCGTGTAGTCGATACGTCCGTTGGGAACCCCAAGAGGAAGGTGTGATGCGCACAGCAATAAGTTTTCCCTCAGAAACCAAGGTTATCGAACCAGTAGGAGCCAAGAAGCACGTGAAGGTTGTTGGTGGAGGAATGTAGTGCGGCGCAACACCGTGAAACCGGCGCCAACGTGGAACTGCACAACACAATCAAAGTACTTTGCCCCAACGTTGTGAGGTTGTCAATCTCATTGCTGAAAACAAAGGATTAAGCGTATCGAGTGGAAGATGGTGTTTGTTTGCAAAGAACAGTAAAGAACAATGATTGCAGTAGAATGTATTCAGATGTAAAAGAATGGACCGGGGTCCATAGTTCACTAGTGGTGTCTCTCCAATAAGATAACTAACATGCTGGGTGAATGATACGCGTAGATGCACACGTCCGTTGGGAACCCCAAGTGGAAGGTATGATGCGTATAGAAGCAAGTTTCCCTCAGTATGAAACCAAGGTTTAATCGAACCAGTAGGAGCCAAGAAGCACGTTGAAGGTTGATGGTCGCGAAATGTGATGCGGCGCAACACCAGGATTCCGGCGCCAACGGAACAACACAACAAAGTACTTTGTCCCAACGAAGCAGTGAGGTTGTCAATCTCACCGGCTTGCTGTAACAAAGGATTAAACGTATCGAGTGGAAGATGTTTGCAAAGAAAACAGTAAACACAATTGCTAGATTGTATGCTATGTAAAGAATAGGACCGGGGTCCACAGTTCACTAGAGGTGTCTCTCCCATAAGATAAAAGCATGTTGGGTGAACAAATTACGGTCGGGCAATTGACAAATAGAAAAAGGCATAACAATGCATATACATGATATGATAAATATAGTGAGATTTAATTGGGCATTACGACAAAGTACATAGACCGCCATCCAACCGCATCTATGCCTAAAAAGTCCACCTTCGGTTATCATCCGAACCCCATTCGTATTAAGTTGCTAAGCAACAGACAATTGCATTAAGTATGGTGCGTAATGTAATCGACAACTACATCCTTAGACATAGAATCAATGTTTTATCCCTAGTGGCACAGACATCACAACCTTAGAACTTTCTCACTGTCCCAGTGTCAATGAAGGCATGAACCCACTATCGAGCATAAATACTCCCTCTTGGAGTTAAGAGTAAAAACTTGGCCAGAGCCTCTACTAATAACGGAGAGCATGCAAGATCATAAACAACACATAAACAATAGATTGATAATCACCATAATCATAGTACTCTCTATCCATCGGATCCCGACAAACACAACATATAGTATTACATATAGATGATCTTGATCATGTTAGGCAGCTCACAAGATCCAACAATGAAGCACAACAAGGAGAAGACGACCATCTAGCTACTGCTATGGACCCATGGTCCAGGGTGAACTACTCACTCATCACTCCGGAGGCGACCATGGTGGTGTAGAGTCCTGGGAGATGAATCCCCTCTCCGGCAGGGTGCCGAGGCGATCTCCTGAATCCCCGAGATGGGATTCGCGGCGGCGGCGTCTCTGGAAGGTTTTCCGTATCGTGGCTCTCGGTGGGGTTTCGTGACGGAGGCTTTAAGTAGGCGGAAGGGTAGGTCGGGGGCCACACGAGGTGCCCGGGGCCGCGCGGCCGGGGAGCCGCGCCGCCCGTGGTCAGCCCCCTCGTGGCCACCGTTATCTCTTCGGTCTGGAAGCTTCGTGCAAAAATAGGACCCTGGGCGAAGATTTCGTCCAATTCGAGAATATTTCCTTACTAGGATTTGAAACCAAAAACAAAAACAGCAACGGCTCTTCGGCATCTTGTTAATAGGTTAGTTCGAAAATGCATAAATATGACATATAATGTGCATAAAACATGTAGGTATCATCAATAAAGTAGCATGGAACATAAGAAATTATCGATACGTTGGAGACGTATCAGCATCCCCAAGCTTAGCTCGTCCCGAGCAGGTAAAACGATAACAAAGATAATTTCTGAAGTGACATGCCATCATAATCTTGATCATACTATTTGTAAACATATGTAATGAATGCAGCGATCAAAACAAAGGTAATGACATGAGTAAACAAGTGAATCATATGACAAAGACTTTTCATGAATAGTACTTCAAGACAAGCATCAATAAGTCTTGCATAAGAGTTAACTCATAAAGCAATAAATCAAAGTAAAGGTATTGAAGCAACACAAAGGAAGATTAAGTTTCAGCGGTTGCTTTCAACTTATAACATGTATATCTCATGGATATTGTCAACATAAAGTAGTATAACAAGTGCAATATGCAAGTATGTAGGAATCAATGCACAGTTCACACAAGTGTTTGCTTCTTAAGGTGGAGGAAGATAGGTAAACTGATTTAACAATAAAAGTAAAAGAAAGGTCCTTCAAAGAGGAAAGCATCGATTGCTGTATTTGTGCTAGAGCTTTTATTTTGAAAACATGAAACAATTTTGTCAACGGTAGTAATAAAGCATATGAGTTATGTAAATTATATCTTACAAGTTGCAAGCCTCATGCATAGTATACTAATAGTGTCCGCACCTCGTCCTACTTAGCTTGGACTACCGGATCTTTGCATGCCATGTTTCAACCAAGTGTCACAAAGGGTACCTCCATGCCGCCTGTACAAAGGTCTAAGGAGAATGCTCGCATTTTGGATTTCTCGCTTTTGATTATTCTCAACTTAGACATCCATACCGGGACAACATGGACAACAGATAATGGACTCCTCTTAAATGCATAAGCATGTAGCAATGATTATTATTCTCATATGAGATTGAGGATATATGTCCAAAACTGAAACTTCAACCATGATTCATGGCTTTAGTTAGCGGCCCAATGTTCTTCTCTAACAATTTTGCATGCTCCAACCACTAAAATGATAGATCCTTCAGACAAGACGGACATGCATAGCAACTCACATGATATTCAACAATAGTTGATGGCGTTCCCGAAGCATGGTTATCGCACAACAAGCAACTTAATAAAAGATAAAGTGCATAAGTACATATTCAATACTACGATAGTTTTTAAGGCTATTTTGTCCCATGAGCTATATATTGCAAAGGTGGATGATGGAACTTTAAAGGTAGCACTCAAGCAATTTACTTTGGAATGGCGGAGAAATACCATGTAGTAGGTAGGTATGGTGGACACAAATGGCATAGTGGTTGGCTCAAGGATTTTGGATGCATGAGAAGTATTCCCTCTCGATACAAGGTTTAGGCTAGCAAGGTTATTTGAAGCAAACTCAAGGATGAACCGGTGCAGCAAAACTTACATAAAAGACATATTGTAAACATTATAAGACTCTACACTGTCTTCCTTGTTGTTCAAAACTCAATACTAGATATTATCTAGACCTTAGAGAGAGACCAAATATGCAAATCAAATTTTAGCAAGCTCTATGTATTTCTTCATTAATGGGTGCAAAGTATATGATGAAAGAGCTTAAACATGAGCACAACAATTGCCAAGTATCACATTATCCAAGACATTTTAGAATTACTACATGTAGCATTTTCCAATTCCAACCATATAACAATTTAACGAAGAAGAAACTTCGCCTTGAACATTATGAGTAAAGCCTAAGGACATATGTGTCCATATGCAACAGCGGAGCGTGTCTCTCTCCCACAAAGTGAATGCTAGGATCCATTTTATTCAAACAAAAACAAAAACAAAAACAACCGACGCTCCAAGTAAAGAACACAAGATGTGATTGAATAAAAATATAGTTTCGGGAGGAACCTGATGATGTTGTCGATGAAGAAGGGGATGCCTTGGGCATCCCCAAGCTTAGACGCTGAGTCTTCTTAAAATATGCAGGGGTGAACCACGGGGCATCCCCAAGCTTAGAACTTTCACTCCTCTTGATCATAGTATATCATTCTCCTCTCTTGACCCTTGAAAACTTCCTTCACACCAAACTTCAAGCAAACTCATTAGAGGGTTAGTGCACAATTAATAATTCACACATTCAGAGGTGACACAAACATTCTTTACACTTCTGGACATTGCATAAAGCTACTGGACATTAATGGATCAAAGAAATAAATCCAACATAGCAAAAGAGGCAATGTGAAATAAAAGGCAGAATCTGTCAAAAACAGAACAGTCAGTAAAGACGAATTTAAAGCTGGCACCAGACTTGCTCAAATGGAAAAACTCAAAACTAATGAAAGTTGCGTACATATCTGAGGATCACGCTCGTAAATTGGCAGATTTTTTAGAATTTTCTACAGAGGCCTGTGCCCAGATTCGTGACAGACAGCAATGCTGTTTCTGCAGCGATCCCAAATATAACATCAACTTTGACATAAAAACTTTACTTGGCACAAAAACATGATAAGGAGAGGTTGCTACAGTAGTAAACAACTTCCAAGACTCAACAAAACAAAAAATTGCTGTAGTAAAAACATGGGTTGTCTCCCATAAGCGCTTTTCTTTAACGCCTTTCAGCTAGGCGCAGAAAGTGCAAATCAAGTAACATCGAGTAGAAGCATCAACATCATAACTTGTTCTAATAATAGAATCAAAAGGCAACTTCATTATCTTTCTAGGAAGTGTTCCATACCTTTCTTGAGAGGAAATTGATATTTAATATTACCTTCCCTCATATCAATAACAGCACCAACGGTTCGAAGAAAAGGTCTTCCCAATACAATAGGACAAGATGCATTGCGTTCGATATCCAAGACAACAAAATCAACGGGGACAAGGTTATTGTTAACCGTAATATGCACATTATCAATCCTCCCCAAAGGTTTCTTTTTAACATTATCGGCAAGATTAACATCCAAATAACAATTCTTCAATGGTGGCAAGTCAAGCATATCATAAATCTTTTTAGGCATAACAGAAATACTTGCACCAAGATCACATAAAGCATTACATTCAAAGTCATTGAATTTCATTTTAATGATGGGCTCCCAACCATCTTCTAACTTTCTAGGAATAGAAGTTTCAAGTTTTAGTTTCTCTTCTCTAGCTTTTATGAGAGCATTTGTAATATGTTTTGTAAAGGCTAAATTTATAGCACTAGCATTAGGACTTCTAGCAAGTTTTTGTAAGAACTTTATAACTTCAGAGATGTGGCAATCATCAAAATCTAAATCATTATGAGCTACAGCAATGGGATCATTGTTCCCAAGGTTGGAAAAAATTTCAGCAGTTTTATCACAAGCGTTTCAGCAGTTTTAGCAATTTCAGGCAGTTTTGTTCGCTTTGCACTAGGAGTAGAAACATTGCCAACACCAATTATTTTACCATTGATAGTAGGAGGTGCAGCAACATGTGAAGAATTAGCATTACTAGTGGTGGTAATAGTCCAAACTTTAGCTACATTATTCTCTTTAGCTAGTTTTTCATTTTCTTCTCTATCCCACCTAGCACGCAGTTCAGCCATTAATCTTATATTCTCATTAATTCTAACTTGAATGGCATTTGCTGTAGTAGTAATCTTATTATCAAAATCATCATTAGGCGTAACTTTCAATTTTAATAGATTAACATCAGAGGCAAGTCTATCAACTCTAGAAGCAATAATATCAATTTTATCAAGCTTTTCCTCAAAAGATTTGTTAAAAGAAGTTTGTGTACTAATAAATTCTTTAAGCATAGCTTCAAGACCAGAGGGTACACTCCTATTATTGTTGTAAGAATTCCCATAAGAATTACCATAACCATTACCATTCGCAGAAGGATATGGCCTATAGTTATTACAGAGTTGTTCCTATAAGCATTGTTGTTGAAATTATTATTTTTAATGAAATTCACATCAACATTTTCTTCTTGAGCAACCAATGAAGCTAAAGGAACATTATTTGGATCTACATTAGATCTACCATTCACAAGCATAGACATAATCACATCAATCTTATCATTCAAGGAAGAGGTTTCTTCAACAGAATTTACCTTCTTACCTTGTGGAGCTCTTTCCGTGTGCCATTCAGAGTAATTTATCATCATATCATCAAGAAGTTTTGTAGCCGCCCCAATGTGATGGACATAAAGGTACCTCCAGCAGCTGAATCCAATAAATTCGAAGAAAAATTTAGTCCTGCATAGAAGGTTTGGATGATCATCCAAGTAGTCGTCCATGGGTTGGGCAATTCTTTACCAAAGTTTTCATTCTCTCCCATGCTTGAGCAACATGTTCAGTATCTAATTTCTTAAAATTCATTATGCTACTTCTCAAAGATATAATTTTAGCGGGAGGATAATATCTACCAATAAAAGCATCCTTGCATTTAGTCCATGAATCAATACTATTCTTAGGCAAAGATAGCAACCAATCTTTAGCTCTTCCTCTTAATGAGAAAGGAAACACTTTCAATTTAATAATATCACCATCTACATTCTTATACTTTTGCATTTCACAAAGTTCAACAAAATTATTGAGATGGGCAGCAGCATCATCAGAACTAACACCAGAAAATTGATCTCTCATGACCAAGTTCAGTAAAGCAGGTTTAATTTCAAAGAATTCTGCTGTAGTAGCAGGTGGAGCAATAGGTGTGCATAGGAAATCATTATTATTTGCATTTGTGAAGTCACACAACTTAGTATTTTCAGGGGTATTCATTTTAGCAACGGTAAATGAAACAAACTAGATAAAGTAAATGCAAGTAACTAATTTTTTTGTGTTTTTGATATGGAGAGCAAGACAGTAAATAAAGTAAAACTAGCAACTAATTTTTTTGTGTTTTGATTTAGTGCAGCAAACAAAGTACTAAATAAAATAAAGCAAGACAAAAACAAAGTAAAGAGATTGAGAAGTGGAGACTCCCCTTGCAGCGTGTCATGATCTCCCGGCAACGGCGCCAGAAATTTAGCTTGATACGCGTAGATGCACACGTCCGTTGGGAACCCCAAGTGGAAGGTATGATGCGTATAGAAGCAAGTTTCCCTCAGTATGAAACCAAGGTTTAATCGAACCGTAGGAGCCAAGAAGCACGTTGAAGGTTGATGGTCGCGAAATGTGATGCGGCGCAACACCAGGGATTCCGGCGCCAACGGAACCTGCACAACACAACCAAAGTACTTTGTCCCAACGAAACAGTGAGGTTGTCAATCTCACCGGCTTGCTGTAACAAAGGATTAAACGTATCGAGTGGAAGATGTTTGCAAAGAAAACAGTAAACACAATTGCGTAGATTGTATGCTATGTAAAGAATAGGACCGGGTCCACAGTTCACTAGAGGTGTCTCTCCCATAAGATAAAAGCATGTTGGGTGAACAAATTACAGTCGGGCAATTGACAAATAGAAAAAGGCATAACAATGCATATACATGATATGATAAATATAGTGAGATTTAATTGGGCATTACGACAAAGTACATAGACCGCCATCCAATGCATCTATGCCTAAAAAGTCCACCTTCAGGTTATCATCCGAACCCCATTCAGTATTAAGTTGCTAAGCAACAGACAATTGCATTAAGTATGGTGCGTAATGTAATCGACAACTACATCCTTAGACATAGAATCAATATTTTATCCCTAGTGGCAACAGCACATCACAACCTTAGAACTTTCTGTCACTGTCCCGGTGTCAATGAAGGCATGAACCCACTATCGAGCATAAATACTCCCTCTTGGAGTTAAGAGTAAAAACTTGGCCGAGCCTCTACTAATAACGGAGAGCATGCAAGATCATAAACAACACATAAACAATAGATTGATAATCACCATAATCATAGTACTCTCTATCCATCGGATCCCGACAAACACAACATATAGTATTACATATAGATGATCTTGATCATGTTAGGCAGCTCACAAGATCCAACAATGAAGCACAACAAGGAGAAGACGACCATCTAGCTACTATATGGACCCATGGTCCAGGGGTGAACTACTCACTCATCACTCCGGAGGCGACCATGGCGGTGTAGAGTCCTCAGGAGATGAATCCTCTCCCGGCAGGGTGCCGGAGCGATCTCCTGAATCCCCGAGATGGGATTAGCGGCGGCGGCGTCTCGGAAGGTTTTCCGTATCGTGGCTCTCGGTTGGGGTTTCGCGACGGAGGCTTTAAGTAGGCGGAAGGGTAGGTCGGGGGCCACACGAGGTGCCAGATGACAGGGCAGCGCGGCGGGGGCCAGGCCGCGCCGCCTGTGGTCTGGCCCCTCGTGGCCCCACTTCGTTATCTCTTTGGTCTTGGAAGCTTCGTGCAAAAATAGGACCCTGGGCGAAGATTTCGTCCAATTCCGAGAATATTTCCTTACTAGGATTTCTGAAACCAAAAACAAAGAAAACAAGGCTCTTCGGCATCTTGTTAATAGGTTAGTTCCGAAAATGCATAAATATGACATATAATGTGCATAAAACATGTAGGTATCATCAATAAAGTAGCATGGAACATAAGAAATTATCGATACGTTGGAGACGTATCGGTGAACAAATTACAGGTGGGCAATTGACAAATCAAGATTCAATACATATCAACGATGATTACTATGTGATTTAATCGAGGCATTACGACAAAGTACATAGACCGCTATCCCGCATGCATCTATGCCTAAATAATCCACCTTCGGGTTATCATCCGAACCCCCTCAGTATTAAGTTGTAAACAAAGATAATTGCATTAAGTATGGTGCGTAATGTAATCAACACAAATATCCTTAGACAAAGCATCAATGTTTTATCCCTAGTAGCAACAACACATCCACAACCTTAGAACTTTCTTTGCAGATTCAATGGAGGCATGAACCCACTATCGAGCATAAATCCCCTCTTGGAGTTACAAGTATCAACTTGGCCAGAGCTCTACTAGCAACGGAGAGCATGCAAGAACATAAACAACACATATATGATAGATTGATAATCAACTTAACATAGTATTATAGATTCATCGGATCCCGCCAAACACAACATGTAGCATTACAAATAGATGATCTTGATCATGTTAGGCAGCTCACAAGATCTAAACAATGATAGCACATGCGGAGAAGACAACCATCTAGCTACTGCTATGGACCCATAGTCCAAGGATGAACTACTCACGCATCAATCCGGAGGCGGGCATAATGATGTAGAGCCCCTCCGGTGATGATTCCCCTCTCCGGCAGGGTGCGGAGGCGATCTCCTGAATCCCCGAGATGGGATTCGCGGCGGCGTCTGGAAGGTTTTCCGTATCGTGGCTCTCGGTATAGGGGTTTCGCGACGAAGGCTATATGTAGGCGGAAGGGTAGGTCGGGGGCGACGCGAGGGCCCGGACCACGGGGCGGCCGGGGCCTGGGCCGCGCCGCCCTGTTGTCTGGTCGCCTCGTGGCCCCACTTCGTTATCCCTCCGGTCTTCTGGAAGCTTCGTGGAAAAATAGGACCCTGGGCGTTGATTTCGTCCAATTCCGAGAATATTTCCTTACTAGGATTTCTGAAATCAAAAATAGCAGAAAACAGCAACTGGCGCGTCGGTATCTTGTTAATAAGTTAGTTCCGGAAAATGTATAATAATTCTGTAAAGTATGTATAAAACATTCAAGTATTATCATAAAAGTAGCATGGAACATAAGAAATTATAGATACTTTTGAGACGTATCAGGGAGCTTGAGCTACTCGGTTTTTTAGCCCATTCCCTCCAATGTCGCCATCCTGGTGACTTTCCCTCGCTGTCGGAGTCGGATGGCAAGAAAAGGTTGCTCATAAACCGTAGAGATGATGGCGGCGGCCTGTGGGAGATTGGCAACACGGATGGCGTGTACGGCTTTTATATCGACGCGGTTAGAAGCCGAGAAGGCGCCACAAAAATCGAAGAGGGCGTCGGTTACTCTTCCGCGGCGGTTTCTGTGCTTGGGAAGGCGCCTTGATCATCGCGGGTGCC
The DNA here is from genome assembly GCA_030979885.1 of Lolium multiflorum. Lineage (NCBI taxonomy): Eukaryota > Viridiplantae > Streptophyta > Magnoliopsida > Poales > Poaceae > Lolium > Lolium multiflorum. The sequence goes on along the minus strand of CM061750.1, from coordinate 100,108,659 downwards.
ATTCCGGCGATTGCTCTTCTGCGGCGGTTGGGGTTGGCCTCGGGCTTGGGCCACGCTGGCGAAAAAACGAATTTAAGGGGAACACGAATGAACGTGTTCGATTTCGCTGTTGCTGACGTGCGGAACCGCCTAGGAATACAAGGTGCAAATTTGGACCATGTTTGCAGCGCGAACATTTTGGGTCGGGCCGCTGGGCGCATACACATATTTCATCCGCGCGGGGCCGCTGTAGATGCCCTAAAGGAGGGTAGTGTTTCAAAAAACATCCGTTTACGTCAGGGCCTAAAGGAGGGCAGTGTTTCAGGCTGGACATTGTGAGGCCAGGAGAAGGCCGTTGCTTCGCAATGGAACTTTGCAGATCGCTGGATCCATCATTTCTCCCTGCTGCAGCTCGCTTGATGCCCGTAATCATGGCGCAGCATGTTTGAAATGCAGGTGACTATAATATCCTCCGAAAGCTTATAATTAAGAGCTCCAACAATTCTAGCTCTCACCTGAACGCGTCTTATCCTGTGTCGTGTCACCCAACAGAATGTTTTATGGTCAGGAGTAGTTCCACATCACAAATAAATTGTTTTTGTTTAGTGTCACGTAGATTCTGGTAGGACTTAGTCAGACAGCTGACCAACAGGATAAAATGCATAGTATATCCGGTTTCTTGTGTTGCGAGAACTCGTGCTACCATACTTTAGCTGAGAGACAACTGATCAGACATGTAATCTACTCCTACTTATTCCTATTGAATTGCAGGTTGCTTCACCAGAAAGCTTAAGAATTCCAGCAATTCCAGCTCTCGCTCGAACGCCTGATTGATGTTACCACGTTGTCTTGGTAAACGAGGCAAGGAGAAGACGTCTTGCTTTTGCAATGTACTATTCGCTAGCCTAAACCATCTCCAGGTAGGAGAAGACCTGCTGCTTCATGAACCTTGGAGCAGAATCATGGATGGTTGCTGGATCCATCATTCCGCCCTGCTTCACGTCGCTTGATGCCGCACGTAATCATGGCGCGGCGTGTTGGTAGGCTGTTTTCACCGCTGCTTTCCCTGTTGTTTAGTCCTCGCAAACCTCGATTAGTTTTCTCTCAAGAGCCCCCAAAGCGGAAATGGCAAAGCGTAAAAGCCCCCTACTTTCGAGCTTGCACAGTTTCTGTCCCTCCACATCCTCACATTATTAAGTCCGGCGCCCCGATGTCGTTGTCCGTCAAGATGCTGCCCAGCTGCTTATCCACCATTTTTAACCCCTTAGCGAGCTTATCCATCGATCAATTGCATTGCCTAATTGCTTCAGGCGATTAACACCGCTCTGGATGACATCGTGATCTTTATTTCTGACGGGAGCTTATCCATCAATTGCCTTGCCTAGTTGCTTCCGCCGATCAACACTGGGCTCTAGAAGGCATCCATGCTGTTGGAATTCTTCCACGTTATCTGATCATTTTTTTGAAAAGGGAAAGCTCCAACCTTTACATCAGTTTTATTAGATATTAATCAAAGTCTTACAAAAGTATCAAGGACCAACAAAGCTAGCCCTTATTGCAGATCATGGATACATGGTTAAGCAATCTAAAAAACTGAAGTAATACGTCACACCTTGGCATCAACATGTTAAACTTCTATCAAACCACCAACTGAATTGGTTGTACATATTCCATGCTACAGTTGCCAAACGGTTGTACCTAATATTCCTTTCTGGCATTCCTCCGGTGGCTAAAAATGAAAGCACATATATAGTCAAAAGGATAATCTGCACAACTGCTGGGAAAGTGTTTTGTTAAAGTTAAAATCCTTCCGGACATGCAAATAGCCCATAGAAAAGCACATACACCCACTGTAATGTGAGCCTTTTCTTTCTTATCCACCCTACACAACTAATTTCCAAAGAGATTTGTGATATTTGTGGGTTGGTATATATTAGATGCCATATGTACAATGCACCATTTTTTTTTGTTGCAAAAGGACATGTGAAAGGATTGTATGCCGCACCTAGAGAGGGGAGGGGACTAGGTGCTACCCAATTTCTAGTTCTTTTTCAATTTAGTCTTGACACAAAGGTAAATTCTCTAGATATGCAACTATGTGAATTTACCTATATGACAAGATATACAACTAAGCAAGATATAGCTAGACAAGATATAATAGAGCAATCAAGGATAGAGGTAACCGAGAGTGGAGCACACGGAGATACATAGATTATTCCTGTAGTTCCTTCCTTTTAATAGGAAGTACGTCTACGTTTGGAGGAGTGTGGTCATCACAAAGGCCATACCAACGCCATGAAGGCCTCACTCAGGTCTCCTGTGAGCAACGCCACAAAGGCCTAGCCCACTTTTACTAAGAGATTTCCTCGAGGCGAAAACTAGGCCTTTACAAGGTTCTTGGGACACACATCCACAACTGAATCGGAGGCTCCCAATAGTTGTAACAACACAATAATAAAAACAAGAACAAATCAACCACAAGCAACTAGGGTTTTCAAATGAAACACTAAAGGGGCCCTCAAGAAAATGAGGGGAAAATGTAAAAAGCTTCGGTGAAGATGTAGATCGGGGTCTTCTCCTTCGATTCTCCAAAGATCAAGAGCTTTGGATGATTAGAGGAGGAGATCTAGTGAATTTTGTGTTTTCTTTGTGTGGCTCCAATGGTGGATGAACTTGCGATGAATTGAGTAGCTTGAGCTGGAGGAAGAAGGGGGTATTTATACCCCCCTGCTTGGGACGGTAAAGCACACGTCCGTTGGGAACCCCAAGAGGAAGGTGTGATGCGTACAGCAGCAAGTTTTCCCTCAGTAAGAAACCAAGGTTATCTAACCAGTAGGAGATGAAGGCCACGTGAAGATTGTTGGTGAAGGAGTGTAGTGCGGCGCAACACCGGGATTGGCGCCAACGTGGAACTGCACAACACAATCAAAATGCCCCAACTTAACAGTGAGGTTGTCAATCTCACCGGCTTGCTGAAAACAAAGGATTAAACGTATGGTGTGGAGAATGATGTTTGCTTGTAGAAAACAACAGAGAACAATAATTGCAGTAGATTGTATTTCAGATGTAAAGAATAGGACCGGGGTCCACAATTCACTAGTGGTGTCTCTCCAATAAGATAAATAGCATGTTGGGTGAACAAATTACAGTTGGACAATTGACAGAATAGAGATGAACATACATATCATGATGACTACTATGAGATTTACTTAGGGCATTACGACAAAGAACATAGACCGCCATCCAGCATGCATCTATGCCTAAAAAGTCCACCTTCAGGTTAGCATCCGCACCCTCCGGTATTAAGTTGCAAACAACAGACAATTGAATTAAGTATGGTGCGTAATGTAATCAACACAAATATCCTTAGACAAAGCATTGATGTTTTATCCCTAGTGGCAACAGACATCCACAACCTTAGAACTTTTGTCACTGTCCCCGATTCAATGGAGGCATGAACCCACTATCGAGCATAAATACTCCCTCTTGGAGTCACAAGTATCAACTTGGGAGCCTCTACTAGCAACGGAGAGCATGCAAGAACATAAATAACACATATATGATAGATCAATAATCAACTTGACATAGTATTCAATATTCATCGGATCCCAACAAACACAACATATATGCGGCATCTCTATATGATAGATGATCCTGATCATGATAGGCAGCTCACAAGATCTAAACATGATAGCACAAGAGGAGAAGACAACCATCTAGCTACTGCTATGGACCCGTAGTCCAAGGATGAACTACTCACGCATCAGTCCGGAGGCGGGCATGGTGATGTAGAGCCCTCCGGTGATGATTCCCTCTCCGGCAGGGTGCCGGAGGCGATCTTCTGAACCCCCCGAGATGGGGTTGACGGCGGCGGCATCTCTAGAACTTTTCTCGTATCGTGGCTCTTGGTACTAGGGTTTTCGCGACGGAGGGATTAAGTATGCGAAGGGGCAGCGCAGGGGGCACCCGAGGGGCCCACACCATATGGCGGCGCGACCAGGGGTGGGGCCGCGCCGCCCTATGGGGTGGCCGCCTCGTGGCCCTTCTCTGTCCCCTCTTCGGTGTTCTGGAAGGCTCCGTGGAAAATAAGACCGTGGGCTTTTGTTTCGTCCAATTCCAAGAATATTTCCTGTGTAGGATTTCTGAAACCAAAAACAGAAAACAGGGGCGCTTCGGCATCTTGTTAATAGGTTAGTACCGGAAAATGCATAAAAATATTATAAAGTATGACTAAAACATGTTGGTATTGTCATAAAACTAGCATGGAACATAAGAAATTATAGATACGTTGGAGACGTATCACCCCCCCACCAATTGTAGCCGTTGCAGACTTTAGGGCTGGAAATTCCGGTGTGAGTTAGGGCCGCAATAGAGCCCGGAGCTCAGGTCCTTACCGAAAATTTGAAAATTCCAGAATTCTTCCTTCTTCCTTTTCATACTTCTCACTTCAAAGCATATTGTAGATCATATCTGCACACTAAGCCACATTAGATCATCACACATGTTGTCATCAAACACACAAAACATAATTATGGAGAGATGTTCTTTCAACATGAGATGAAGAAATGGCGTGTTGTTTTATTTTGATCACAAAAATAGCATTTCATGCACTCATTCGAATTCTGTTTTGCCAATTTGTCCTTTGCAAAAACCACCTCTTTTGTGAAGGAACCACGTAAACATTCTGATTTCAAGCCACACCTTGATTTTCTAAATGTATTTGCGAAGGAAACGAGTGTGACCGTTAATCATATCTAGATACATAGATTTAACCGTAAACTTGCTGGTGGAAGTTAACTTCCATTTAAAAACATCCTCGTGGATCGATAAACGGTCATGCACAAGTCAGAACTAAATGCAACCATCTGTCTCGTTTGTTACCCGTCAAAAACCCTCCTAAAACCTTATGTTCAGAAACTGTGAGTAAAACATGTGTGACAGTCACATTAGCCAAGCTTCTTGCTAGAACGTAGTGTTATCCTTTCTAGAAAATCCACTTTTGATATTCATATGACCTTTTTAAAATGGTGAGTCGGTTGGTTTGAGTGAAACTTGAGATAAAATTTTAGAGCGGAGGTATTTGTTGCGTTGTACATCGTGATGTACACCCTCCTCATTAAAAAATTTAAATAAGCAATTTGATAAGTTAACATTTATTTTTGAAATCTAAAATCTGAACTTCCTAACCCGTCTTGGTCCTTTGGTCTACAAATCATGTTATATTTGGATAATCTATTATATTTTTTTTTGTAGTGCGAGAAGAATCGAGATCTGCAAAAATCTAATAACTCCCTCGCCCCTTTGCGTATTTGTAAAAAGGATAAAACAAACATTTTTTTGTGTGAATTAGTAGAGACCTGTTCAGAACCGAATTGATTAGAAATTGTCCGTATAAGGAAGTAGCTTTCCCATCCATGTTGTCTGAATTGGCATAGATATTCTTGTCAGCTTGTCCCCGCGTCCTCTCCGGATTTAGCAACACTAGGCACTAAGTAACAAGGCAAGCATGTTAGAGCATCTCCAGTCGCGTCCCCCAAAACGTCCTCCAAAGGGATTTGGGGGACGCCGGCCAAAAAAACGTCCCAGTCGCGTGTTCCAAAGGCCGTTTCGGTCCGGACGTGCTCCAAATGTTGTCCGGCGTCCCTAGCCCATTCCCTGTGTATAGAGGCTCTACCGGAAACGTCGGACATGACTTTTACACTTACTTTTTGTTTGGAGGTCGCGTTTGGGGGACGTGGCTAGAAAAGGGACCTTCTCCAAACGAAAATTTTGTCCGGACGTCTCCAAACGACTAATCCAGCGCTTTGCCCGGACATCGTTTGGGGGACGCGACTGGAGATACTTTTAGCATGCATGTATGTCACCGAGGATGTAACCGCGGGAATTAAGCACTCGCAGTGGCTGGTTACTTTCGCCCTTATTTCCCCGTCGGCATCCTTCGCTCTCACGCCTTGATGCCGGGTCATTGTCTTGGTACGCTAGCTCCCACACATCACATCAGCTCGCTAGCTGAGATCTTACAGTTGAACGGCCCGAGCTAGACCGAGGGGGACAACCCCAGCTGATCGATGGCCTGATGCAGCAAGCCTTTTCTCTCTGGGCTTAATGATGCAACAAGCTGTGATGGTGTTCCCACAGCCGAGAGACAGGCAGCTTCTTCAGCTCATCATATAGAAACAAGGAGAAAATACTGCGCTGCACATCCTCGGAAAGCTGTCACCCCTTCGCCGTTCATGCATATATCCGTCCGTCAGAAGAAGAACGTAAGCACCAAGCAAAGCAAAGCGAAGCCCTTTTTAATATCGATCGATCGAGCAGCAGAATTGAACAGCTCTCCTGAATTACATATAATTACCAGTCGATTCCTTCCCCCTATCGTCTTCCTCTCGCTGTCTCGCGCCCCGCCGGAGTGCGTGGACCTCTTCTATACTATTCCCATCCTCATGCCCGCAACGACAGTATCTTCTTCTCCTCGATCAGCTACCTACCTACCTACCACCACCTAGATAGAGACCAGAGAGAGAGAGAGAGAGAGAGAGGACAGGCTTGGTCTTTCTTGATCAGGTCGACTGCAGCTGCATGTCGGCGACCTCCATGCACTAGCTAGCTAGCTAGAGGAGGAGCACAATCAGGCCAGCCGGGAGGCCGGGAGAACCATCGAGAATCTTCTAGAGGGCGATCGAGGTCGATTCCATGGGCAACGCGGGCCTGTTCTGCTGCACCACCTCGCCTCAGACGCTAGAGGACGGAGCGCAGTCCAGGAACAACAAGAAGCCGGCGACGCCCCCGAGCCAGAGTCGCAGCCAGGAGCCGAGCCCCGCCAGGGCGAACCCCAAGCCCCGGCGCCGGCCCAAGGAGAAGCCCAACCCGTACGCCCCGCGCGGCGGCGCGGCCGCCGCGAGCCACTCCCCTAAGCCGGTGCGCGTGCTCGACGGCGTGGTGCCGCACCACCCGCGCCTCCGCGTCACCGACAAGTACCACATGGGCCGGGAGCTCGGGCGCGGGGAGTTCGGGGTCACGCGGCTCGCCACCGACCGCGGCGCCACGCGGGAGCGGCTGGCCTGCAAGTCCATCCCCAAGGCCCGCCTCCGCACCGCCATCGACGTCGCCGACGTGCGCCGGGAGGTGGCCATCATGGCGTCGCTGCCGGACCACCCGGCGCTCGTGCGGATGCGCGCCGCGTACGAGGACGACGACGCCGTGCACATCGTCATGGAGCTCTGCGACGGCGGCGAGCTGTTCGACCGGATCGTGGCACGCGGGAGGTACACGGAGCGGGCGGCGGCGGCGGCAGCGAGGACGGTGGCGGAGGTCGTGCGCGCATGCCACGCGCACGGCGTCATGCACCGGGACCTCAAGCCGGAGAACTTCTTGTACGCGGGCAAGAGCGAGGACGCGCAGCTCAAGGCCATCGACTTCGGACTATCCGTCTTCTTCCGACCAGGTCTGTCTCTTTGCTTGCTTGCTTGCTTGCCTGCAAAATTCTTCGTCCTTGATGAGTTTTTAATTCGTCAAGCATCGTTGACACACTACTTCTTGCAAGTGCAAAAAAGAAAGAGAACCAACAGAATTGGAATATCGGAAATTCCAGGCGAAGAATCATAAGTGAATTGAAAGACATAACATCAAACACATTCATGCTTTTTTTTCAACCATGCTAACACCCTTTCATCAAGGGTTAAGTTTTTCGTTTTTCTTAAAATACAAAGAGTACTGAAGAATTTTAAAATAAATTTATTTGCATGCTTGTCTTTTAATCTGCTTTCTGAGAGTATTCTCAAAATTTGATCTCATTAGTATTATTCTCAATTTTTTTTGTCATTGTGTGATTCCCTTCGAACTGAGTTTTTGCAAATAAATGTCTTGAGCCTTTCCAGCACAGAAACTCAATCAGATGGCCAAATCAAATCATTACGAATATTCAACTGAAAGTTTACTTCCCTGTTGCGGATGTTTTTTCGTTTTCTTTTGGGCTCAAGTACTGTGTTTCTTTAGGACATGTACAATTGGGTAACGTGAACCTTCCCTTAAGTCTGCCATATAGGATGTTTGCTTAGTTGGAGTAGAGAGAAGAAAGAAAGAGAATGTGGTCTTCCCTTGGGATGATCTCTCATGAAATAAGAGAAGACTATTTTCCTCATTTCACGATTTGTCTTCTTACCACACAATTTTCTACTAGAAATAATTAATTTTCGTTTATTGTAAGGGATGACAATAAGAGATAAGATATCATAGCTCTAATATTTATTGTCTTCTCTAGATGCAGTGGACTACTAAAAAAATACATATCCTCTCTACCATTGTATATGCCCGTAACTAAGAGTAGTTAAATATCTGAAATTCCAGGGAGGAAGTCATCAGTTAAAGACATAACAACAAATACATTAATGATTTTTTCCCGTTGGTCTATGATCAATGCTTCTTTTACAGGTAAAATACATTAACCTCAATAGTGATGACTATTACAAAGCCTGTAAATTATTCTCATTCTCAAATTTATAATTATAAGCGAGAAATAAAAATACTGAGGAATATTAAAATAAAATTATATGCATGCTTGTCTTTAAATATACTCCTGAGATACAGTAACCAACAAATGTAAATTTCCGGTGGTCTATATATGATGCATGCATTTTGGCGTTGTCGATTTGCGTTCAAATTGAGTTTCTGTGCTCGAAAGGCAAAAGAATGGAAAATCAAATCATTAAGAGTCCTTAAGAGTATTCAACCAAAAAAGTTTACTTCCCTATTGCAGATGTTCTTTTCGTTTTCTTTTGTGATGTACTCTTTCCGTTTTTATTTAGTTCACATTCTAGATTTAGTCAAAGTGAAATTTAGCAAATTTTGACTAAAAATTTAAGAAAAAAATATTAATATCCATAATACAAAATACATATAATATGAAAGTGTACTTTATGACAATTTTAATACAATATATTTCAAATTGTAGATGTTGATGGTTTTTTGTAAATATATAGTCGAATTTATAAAGTTTGATTTTGACCAAACCTAGAATGCAAATAATTTCGAACGGAGGGAGTAGTAATGTTGTTTCTTCAATGAAATCGGAAATAAACCCCTCACTTAAAATGACAACAATTACTCTCATAGTTCTTGTTTTTTAAATTGTGGACATACAAAAATATAATTTTCATCTATACAAGGACATTATCTTTGAAGGAGTTGATTTTTCTCGTATAATAGTGCTCATTAATGTGAAGGTTACAAATATCCATAGAGATAGAGACATCACATGGAACATGTTTAATGACCCGAGAAGTTTTCCACATATTTAATTTTATTTTCTTGATATATGAAAACAATGAGATAGTGGAATCTTCAAAATTGGCCACAAAAAATTAATGAGACTAGAGTATTCATACTTCGCAAACGCTTGCTTAAGCTTCGAATTAATGAAACTAGATTGATGCCATTTTGAAACCTACAACACATACTAGTATAACCATAATAATGACGCTACAGTATAATAAAGTCAGGTCCGGACGAGCGAGAACTCGTCCATCTCGATCAGTACATTGTAGTCTTCTTTACGTTTTTACAGCGAAAACGGCAAGTTACGCTTACGATCACGACAGTGAAATCTGTACACAAAATGCTCACTGAGAAAAGGTCCACATTTCCAGCAGCTGGAATGGAAATGTCCACCGACAGGCCGCGCGCCTCCTTGTCTTTGGTGGTCGCAGGTCACGGTGATACTTTCGTCAACGTAGCTGTGAATATCGAACCCCCCCTTCGCTGTACGTGGCCAGCAGCATTGCTTAGCCTGGCGGCGCCAAAAAACATATGCTGGGTATTCATTGTAAAAAAACAGAAAATTAGGAGCTTGCATAGTTGGATTTAGGAAATTTGATCCGATAGTGCTAGGTTAGTTCGCCAAATAGCTAAATTATTAATCTACTAGTCTGCTAACAGCTAGTGCTAGAGCTGAAGAAGTGAAGACTCAAGAGCACCTAGTCGGCCCCTGCGTTCAGATAATTAGGTTCAGTGCATTCTGCGTTGCCGTCGCCACCTGAGGTCGCCTGCTCCACTGGACACACACTCAATCGACTGCCTGCTCGGCTGATGTCTGCTACCCACCGGCCGCGGCCGTTGTCGCTAGGTCGCTGCGAGCACCGCCGCAATCGCTAGGGCTATTGCGGTGCCACGCCGCCTGCCGCTACCTGTGTGCTTGGGAGCCAGAGGCCGAGAGAGTTCGAGCGCACTCGAACGAGAAGAGACAAGACGGGAGTTCTTCTGCGTGGGCTGGCATATATTGGGCAGTACGAGGCCTATGGACATGTTCCCATAGTATAAATTTTGTTTTGCCACAAAATTGGGTATTCATGTGAATACAGGTGCATACCCCCAGCGCCGCCACTAGCCGAGGAGGTCGACCTCTTCGTACCGTACCGCGTGCTAGGTCAAAAGAAATTAGAGCTGAATAGTTCTGGAAACAATGTCGTTTTTTTCTTCTAAATATTTGCGTCCACATTTCTCAATCCAGCCCAGCCCAGACCCTAGTACGTCTAACACCTCTCCATGTCTTTCCCACTATCATTCCGCTTATGACCCTTTATGAAAATAACCCGGTAATCTTATTATTATGTATCTTTCAGTAAAAACATCTCCAAACGCGTCCCCGAAAGCCTCCTTCAAACGCATCTGGATCGAGCGTGTGGGGACGTGTATCTTATTATGTATCTTTTAGTAAGTGTGAATAAAATGAGTCGTTAGCTCTACAGCTGGATAGATGTCTATGTGAAAGCAGCCAGGGGCACTCTTTCACGAGATTTGGTAAGAATATTTACAATGTTTCGTTCTCACTATTGAAAATGAGGACACAATCTATAATAGCAATTCTCTTAGATTGTCATATAACCGATGCCATATTTTCTAAATCTCGATTTCTGAGTAAATGTTAAAGGAAACTCACTCATAATTACCATTGCAACCAAAATATCTCCAAGATTTTTAAGACCAAATACCCAAGTTAATGACCAGTTAACACTTAATATTACAGCCTCGTTTGGTGTGGATTGTAGAGTTGGATGCTTCTTGTCATCGACCTTCATGAAGTTACTCTTTAATTAACTCGAAGCGGATGACCGGACCTTACCAACATACTCAAAATTGATTTCACCTCACATGCAAGCTCCCTTTTGCAATACTGCCATGTGTACTTCCTCACAGCATGCTTTTGGGGAAGACTCACCGTACATCTAAAAACCAAACAATAACATGAAGCACATAGATTGTAACACAAGTAGAGACCAAATGACCTCATAGTTAGGGTATACTAGTTCGGAGTTTGTTCTCGGTTCTTGGGAATCAAATGCCTAGAGGTGAGTGCATGGTAGTTCAAGGTAACAATACCACTAGCGGACCTATGTGAGGGAAAAACTGGGCCCTGCCCAGCCCAAAAGAGGAAAACAATATTATACCTATGCATCTATGTGTAAAGCTCAACAATCCAACCCAATCAATGTGATAACAGTTGATTTGTTCAGATTCACTTCGTCCAGTTCTGATTCACTTCCTAGTTTCCTGCTCTGCTCCTTGTACATGGCGCGTCCATAACCTAGTTTACGGTTGCCGCCGACCTACCGCCGTAGCGACGGAAGCAGCGTCCGGACCGCTGGTGCGACTTGATCCAGCAATCGTCCAACAACGATCTATAGCGGCCAGGTTCAAAGCGACCAAGATGGCAAGCCCGATCAAAACCCTAGGCAACAACAGACGCAGGTTGGCAGGGGCGAGACAACTAGCGGCGGCGACGATCCAGTGGTAGCAAGCACAAGGTATTCTTTGTATTCTTCGATTTTCATGATGAAATACACGCCCGTAGCTTAGAAGAAAAAATTGCTCTGCTTTAGCTTGGCCCGCCCAAGAATTTTTCTGTAGGTCCGCCACTGAACAATACAATGATTTATCACCTATTTATACTAAACACTTTTGCTTATTTACAACAAATTCCATCAACAAAAAATCATAATTAGTATTTTTTTATAATATTTAGCGCAAGTAGACACATGGGTGGTGCCACCAAATTTCAAGATTCAATTTTCCGTTTCAATTCTGGTGCCCTAAATTGAAACTCCACTTTACATCAATGTTATTTCCTTTGTTCACTAATGTAAGGTGTTTTAGATATTTCAAAGTGAACTAGATATAGATGACGTGGGCATTACCCTTCGGGTAACCAGTATTTCCCTATCTGGTATTGACAAATTGGAGGCCCATGAAGATATCTGAAGGCGAGATGGGCCACTAGGTCGGCGCATCAGAAGATTCCTTGACGGGCAAGGCAAGGAAGCGAACAAACAAGGAAAGTTTGGATCTAAACTACTGTAAACCTAGTAGTCCTCAGTTAGGACCCTTGAGACCTGGCCTCCTATATAAAGGCCAGGAGAGGGGCTTCGAAGGACACGAACAATCTTAGCAACCTTAGCCGGGAAAAGCTTAGAGCTAGGTAACCCTAGCAACACCAATCTCGACTAGATCTCAGCCGAAGTATTCGGCACCCCATTGTAACCTGTTTTCATCATAATCAAAGAACAGACAGGCAGGACGTAAGGGTTTTACCTCATCGAGGGCCCGAACCTGGTAAATCGCTCTCCCGCTTGTCTGTGTACCGATGTCTCGTGTCAGCTTGCAGGATTCCATCAACCCTAAGCCCCTATCGGAGGGCATTGCCGAGGAGCACCCTCGACAATAGACCAAAATGAGTGAATCTACACTCTAAAACGCATCTAGATTATGAAAAAAAGGCTAAAATAAGGTCTTACATTAGTGAACGGACGGAGTATTATTTTCTGAATTTTTGTTCCAAACATGGCTAAGATTATTTTTCATTGAACTAAAACTCCCTTAGATATAATAAGAGTATTAAAGAAATTCACATTTCTGCGTAGATTAATATCTGTAATTAGATGCATTATATTGCATTTTATGGTTCTGCGTCAACGTTAGTATCCTCAAATATCTCATTAAAGAGCTCTAGAATATATTTGTATAAAAAATGTATTGGTAAAGGTTTCTAGAGTGTATGATTATACATATCTTAGGTGTAATTAAATACAAATACTCCATATAGAGTGTTACATGCATGTCTACGTGTGTTCTCGCCTAATTGTCAATCCTCATGGGGAGGGATATGATGGGTACCTGGACCATCGAACTGAAAAAGTTCGCTGAAAGGCTATCCACTATCAACTAGAGGGGAGGGGTGGGTGAATAGGCTATTGCAAAAATTAAGATAAAGTTGTTTCTCTTTAGGGCGCGTTTGGTAGCCTGCATCAGTTTCCTGCACCACTGGCGTAGTGGGAAGGAGTCCCCTGCACGTCGCAGACGGGCCATGAGCCATAAAAGCCCCGTTGTTTGGTGGCCTGCATAGAGTATTTTCGGCCCCGTGGAGATTTGGGCTCTGGCCGTTTGGTAGGTCGGTTTTCAGGTCTCGTAGTAGCAAGAACGGCGCCGCTGTTGTTTGGTTGCAACCCAGAAACCGCTTCTGCTTATCTCTTACCTTCGGTGGTGAGGTTACCAGCGATGAACAGTACAAGGAAGAACACAGTTCAGAGTTCAGACAAAGTAAGCAGTGACAAAAGTTCAAACACCTTCATAGTTCAGCACACGGGAGGATCATAGTTCAAGACACAAAACGAACATAGTTCAGGACACACATAGTTGAACACACGAGTGGAACAACAACACAGACCAGGAGCTTCAGACATGGCTTTGGAAGACGACACACCTGGTCGAGTCGCCATGGTAACCGCACATGGTCATCACCTCAGTGCAGGTGTAGTCGAAGATGACCACATTGAACTGGAAGGTGGACACCTTCTTGAAGACGAGGTACTGGCCTATCTGTAGCTGATGAGCGACGGCAAAGGCCGCCCACCCCTGGTCGATGTACACGTCATCGCCTTCTCTCACCGTAGTCATCCTCCAGTAGCAGCCTGTGTTGGTGGTGACGACGATGTTCGAAGGGACTTCTCCGAACCACCTGACGAAATCACGAGGGATCTGTAGCCGGTCGAAGGCAGGCTTGAAGACGATGCGCAGGAACTGGTCCGGCGCAACGTCCGGCTGGAAGTGGCCGACGTTAGCCGTCCTTCGCTTCTTGGACGGTCCCTCGTGGGGGGTCTGAGGTGACCCAAGCTTGAGCTTCTCAGTCTGCAAGAAGAACACATGGCATTAGAGGTGTGCCTGCTCAGAAGTATATAGATGAAAACGAACATTGAAAACATGTGATGCCTCATACATTGGATCACACGGCAGCTCAAGGGACTGCCCTCAAACTAAGTGTAGTGTGCAAGGTATCACACACCCACGACTAAGTTTGAGGGCAACACCTTGCCTTCCAATGTGCCATTGTTAAATCATTGGCCAATGCAGTACACAAACAAAAAGGAGGCCTCATATGTTGGATCACAAGGCAGGCAAAGGGACTGTCCGCAAACTAAGTCTAATGTGCAAGTCATATTCACACACGACTAAGTTTGAGGGCAACACCTTGCCTTCCAGTGTGCCATTGTTGAATCATTGGCCAATGCAGTACATAAACATGGAAAGCAAGATGCATAGGCCTCATAGAATGAGCACGTATGGAGGAGATGTTTGACCTGAACCAATGACATGGTGAACTTCAGCCATGCCATAGGTTCTGATCAATCATCTCCTCACACTACGATTACCGGTTACAATCACCAGCCTAGTTCAATCAGAAACTACGCAATGTACAACAAACTACACAATCTACAACAAGCTACCGCGACTGATTCCGCACAGCAATCTCAATAAGCTAAACCCCAACACAAAAAACCCTTTGCCTCTTTGCATGCACAGTAAAATCTGCCAGTTTCACCAATCCAAACCCTGATCTACGAAGGATCTACCGCAATCCGACACTATAGTAACAGATCTAAGCAAATCGTGACCGTGAAATGCAAGAACTGGACAAGAACTGCAAGAAATGGGGACGAACACCTTGCAAATCGCCAATCCGACCGCTATCCTAACGGAAACCCTAGCAGATCTACTGTGCATGTCATCGGAAATGCCCCAGAACGGCATGTTTGAACAGAACGAGTACGAAGGTGAGAAGGAGGGGTCGTTACCGCCATTCTTCCGGCCGAGGAAGAGCTCGAGGTCGCGGGCGAAGACGAGATGGCGATGAGGACTGCGGACAAGATTGCGGCCGATGTCGAGGTCCTCGTCAGCGACGTCTCCTCCTCCGGTAGCGGTGCTCCTCCGTGCGGCGGTGCGGCGGATTGGTCGGCGGGAGGGGAACCGCCAGGTGATGTGACAGTTTGGGGGGGAGGTGAGAGTGCGGTCGTGACTGTGAGGAAGGAGAGGGGAGCGGTGAGCCTAATTATGGCGCGTGTTCCCGAAGGGACGCGGCGTCTCCGCCTCCCTTCTCCACGCGTGCAGGCTTTTGGCCGCAACGGGTCTCGCCTGGAGAAACTGCCATTCCGGACGTTCCTCCAGGGCCTGTCCCGGGGTGCTTTAAAACCCGGTTCATGCAACAACGCAGTGGGCTGCAGGCATCCAAACAGGTCTAAAATTGCTGGCCCGATATGAGCCAAGAGGGATACAGCCTACCAAACGCGCCCTTAGCGACTTAGTTTTTCCATTGTTTGTAATGAGAAGATTGCTGCCATTCTGAAACATACATCACGTATAGCCACAATAATGGCGCTACAGTATGATGAAGTAACAGAAGAGAAGAGGTCCGGCCGAGCGAGAGCTCATGCATCTCGATCTGTACACTGTCGTCTTACAATCACGACAGTGAAATCTGTACACCAAATGCAGCTAACTGAGAAAAAGTCCACATATTTCCAGCAGCGAATGGACACATGCTCACCGACAGGCCGCGCACCTCTGTGGTGGTCGCTGGGTACGCGGATACTGTCGTAAACGTCGCTTGACTGGATCTTTGAGACTACTCATAGTGTGACTAACTTCACTAGTAATTAAGTGTCCAACTCAGCAAATTTATTTATGTGGTGAGTTAATGAGGAGAAAGGAGGATGGAGTAACATAGCTAGTTACTGTAACATCACACTTCTCAAGATACAATGAGTCTATAAGCTAATTAATGAAGGCATATACCATATTACTTTGATGTTACTAACCACTATGAAGGTAGCAACATAGAGTAGTAAGATGTGCATGTTACTACTCTATGTTACTTCCCACTATGACTAGTCTGAGCGATTAGTTCCCCTTCGCTCTACGTGGCCAACTGCATTGCCTAGTTGAGGGGGTTGACCTCTTCCACTCGTACCGCGTCCAAAGTCAAAAAGGAATTAGAGCTGAACAGTTCTGAAAATAAATATCATTTTTCGAATAATTGTGTCCACATTTTCAATCCAGTCCTGTCCATATAAGTAGGATGAAAGAGGAGCTGATACAGGATGCGGACGGAACTTAGTGTTGTCACATTTGCTTTCATATTTTGTGGAAACAAAAAGTTATGTAGAAATTCCGAAAATAAATACAAAAACATATACTATCGGACGCAAATACAAAGCAAATACGACATGTGCATGGATCAGAAAGTATCCGTTTGTTGGAACAAAAAAAAACCATTGGATCATGCAAAAAGAGAAACTCAAGCAAAAGTTTCTAAGATGAAATCAAACAAGATGATATATCATCATACTATAGTAAGATTGTAAGTTATCAAAGATTAGCCAGGCAATAGGGGGGATCAAACCGTCAAAGCCTACTCAAACGAATGAAGAGATTATATGGTCGCCACCTACTAGTTTCACGATGGGGTACTTGCCATTTTGAGTTATCTTAGATTGGGCCTAATGGATTAGGCATGCTACAACAAACCTAACATGGAAATTCGGTAACTCCATTTTAGTTCTGTTCCGCCAGAAAATGGTGTTCCACCAGAGTTAAAAAGTAAAATTCAGTCTTCTTATTTCTGCTAAAAGTTTGTTCCTTTTTATCGCTATCAAGGATGCTAAGATGTAGTCGGATCGGGTCTGATTTGATTTTGGTTTTACCATATCCTATATCATACTTTCTCGACAGATGTAGAGTAGATCGAATGATCACCGGTTACGAATTTGAATACGGATATACAAAACCGTGGATCCGAAAGAGAAACGAAACATAATCTGAGTGGAAAAAAGTAATCGGATATATACACACATAACTAGGTCGGCAAACGAGTTTAACAAAACACATTTAAATTAAATAACGTAACACTATAGAATGAACAAAGTAGGCATCTTAAAAAAAAGAATGAACAAAGTAGGTTATATGGATGAAATAGTGCAAACACAAGGGTTAGGGTAACATCGACACATGCTTCAATAGCCGAATATAATACCCCATCCGGTCCATATTAAGGGTCACTAATTTAGTACAAACTTGCACTATATTAGCCGGAAATTCAATTCGGCTCCCGGGTGCGTATGCTCCCTATACCAAAAAATTATATTTCGATTTATCGAAAATTTTTGACAAAAAATTCTACATGTACATATCCATAATATATGTGCATTCGTCAAGTTTCACGAAAAATTAATATTTTTTGTGGTCTATGTAAAAAAGAGAAAATTATCTTGTAAAAAGCATTATTTTTAGCACTTAGTTTTGTCTTTTTTACCCACGTCACATGACAAGTCCATTTTTTATGAAACAACTTTGTGAGCGTGTAGCACATGAAGATGTACGTGCTAATTTTTCGTTTCATTTTTTTGAAATACAAAATATGTGTAAGATGAATTTCAAAATAGAGGGAGCATATGCTCCCATGTTCCAAAACACCACTCCCTCTTATATTAGCAACACTTATTATGATCGGATGGAGTAACAAGTTTGGGCTCCATTTTAATAAGAGTGACTATGCAAGAAAGCTATTGTTTAACGGAAATTTAATTCGGCTCCCGGGTGCATATGCTCCCTCTACCAAAAAATGATATTTCGAAATATTGAAAAAATTTGACAAAAAATTCTACATGTACATCTCCACAATATATGTGTGTTCGTTAAGTTTCATCCGTAATATTTTTTGTGATCTATGTAAAAAAGAGAAAATGTATCTTCTCAAAAACCTTACTTTTAGCATTGAATTTTGTCTTTTTACAGACGCCACAGGACAAGTCAATTATTCATGAAACGAATTTATGAGCACGAAGTGCGTGAAGATGTGTGTGCAAATTTTTTGTTTCAATTTTTTTAAAATTTCAAAATGCATGTACCATGCATTTTAATAAAGAGAGTATATGCTCTCATGTGCCAAAACACCGTTTAACAGATAAACTTGACAACTCACTAACTACTAAATACTTTCCTAGCTTCGGCGTTTCGGATAAAAAACAGTTTATTCGGATAAAACCGTCGGATAATCCTAAATAACTTTTGGATACGAATGTTCGGGTGCTATTTGACATAATGTATCACATACCATATCTGGTGTCAAGTTCGGAATCGAATATCTTTATTCATCGAATTTCCTCAAATTAGATGTGAATTCTGTAAAACGGATTTCAAAGGAATTCGGTGCGGAAACTATTCTATCCAGCCCTGCAGGCTGCAAAGCTACTGACGATATTCATACTACGATTTTACTGACAGAAAAATGTGCTGCAGGTGAGCGGTTCTCGGAGATCGTGGGCAGCCCGTACTACATGGCCCCGGAGGTGCTCCGCCGCAACTACGGCCCGGAGGCGGACATCTGGAGCGCAGGCGTCATCCTCTACATCCTCCTCTGCGGCGTCCCGCCATTCTGGGCTGGTACTTGCTTCACCCAGTCTCCATCAATCAGCCCCATTTCCCTTGCCACGCACCAACAGAAGACATCATCTTGTTCGATCTGAAATGCAGAGACGGAGCAGGGCGTGGCGCGCTCCATCCTGAAAGGGGTGCTGGACTTCGAGCGGGAGCCATGGCCCCGGATCTCCGACAGCGCCAAGAGCCTCGTCCGCCAGATGCTCGAGATGGACCCCCGGAAACGCCTCACCGCCCGCCAAGTCCTCGGTATGTGTTCTTGCGTCGTCAAGCATGCTTCATGGCGTCTGTCGGATGTCGGCTCGTCGCTGCTGACATTGATCTTTGGGTTGACCGTGCAGAGCACCCGTGGCTGCAGGGTGCGAAGACGGCGCCGAACGTGCCGCTGGGGGACGTGGTGCGGGCGCGGCTGAAGCAGTTCGCGGTGATGAACCGGTTCAAGAAGAAGGCCATGCGGGTCATCGCGGAGCACCTGTCGGCGGAGGAGGTGGAGGTGATCAAGGAGATGTTCGCGCTCATGGACACGGAGCGCAAGGGCAGGGTCACGCTGCCGGAGCTCAAGGCCGGGCTCGCCAAGGTGGGATCCAAGCTGGCCGAGCCCGAGATGGAGCTGCTCATGGAGGCAGCCGACGTGGACGGCGACGGCTACCTCGACTACGCCGAGTTCGTCGCCATCACCATCCACCTCCAGCGGCTCTCCAACGACCAGCACCTCCGCACGGCGTTCCTGTTCTTTGATCGGGATAGCAGCGGATACATCGAGCGCGGGGAGCTGGCCGACGCGCTGGCCGACGACTCCGGCAGGGCCGACGACGCCGTTCTCGACCATGTCATGAAGGAAGTCGACACGGACAAGGACGGCCGGGTCAGCTTCGAGGAGTTCGTGGCGATGATGAAATCCGGCACGGACTGGAGGAAGGCGTCGCGGCAGTACTCCAGGCAGCGGTTCAAGACACTGAGCAACAGCCTGATGAAGGACGGCTCGCTCTCCATGGCGCTCGCTGACGATGACAAATAGATGCACGTTCAGACTTCAGAAATGCTTGTTTTCTCGTCGATGGGGTGCTTGGTTTTTTATGACTCTACATCGATTCAATGGAATTTATTCTAGCAGTTTGTTCGTATACTCGTTGTAGAATGTCTGAATCTTCAGGAGGGTTGGTTAATAGGGAGGTGCTTTTGGTCTGGCGTTGGATCGATCATGCCTGTAATTATGTGTGGTAGAGGAAACATCAAGTCCCTCAAGTATTCATTGCTGGATTTGTTTTACTAGGCCAAGGTTGCAACGTGATTTGCAACTAGAAAAAATTTCAATTAAAAAATCACTTGCATCTGAAAAAATATCGCAGGTGAAAAACCCTTTTTTCCACAAAAAAAATAGTTACACACCAAACTTCTATAAATGCATCGCAGAAATTATAAAAGATCAATAAAAAAGGGCATAGGAAAAATCTAGACAACACCACAAATATCTCCTATGGGCTGCTCAAATACACCAACACGAATAAGCCCATCAGGCAAGACAACTACGACAGAGAAGAAGAAAACAAGCCCGATCGCTCGCTCCACGGCGATAAACAGTTGTTGTGTATCGGATATTAAAAATAACATGTGCACGTATCTTGATGATCCCTAGATCGAACGACGAGTGCATTAACCGACCACTAAAGAATTAGCAATTCCATATTTTTATTTGTGCGTTTTTTGTGACCCCGCCAATCAAGAGGGAGCCGTCACTTATGAAATCTATTAAAAAAGATTTTGGTTAGGGATAGAAAATTTACTGTGGACTCTTGCAACTCTATGTCAAAATACAGACGACAATCCCAGCAAGATATTGTGTATGTGCTTTCTAGCTCATTTATGTTCTAATAGGCTACTTTTTGTTATTTTTTTATTGCTTGCTAATGCTTCTTGCTGTCAGGTTGCTGCTGTTTATTTGTCATTTTCATTGGTTTCATTTTTTTATTGTTCTATGTTCATTTTTTTGGTAGAAGTCTAAGAAGGAGTAACTCTTAATTTGCAGGAAAATGGTTATGATCTCATGTCGACTTCAATCACTTCATACCGTAAAAAAGATTGAAACACCTATGGAATGGTTAACTTCTTAGATTCTAAGAAAATTAGAGAACAATGACCTCATAGCTCATGTTCTATGTGCATGGTGAGTTCAATATGAAAATACAACGACTATCACTTGTTTATACTAAACAATTTCACTTATCTATATCAAATTCCATCAACAAAAGATCATAAGTAGTATATTTTCTATAATAGTTAGCACAACTAGTCACATGGGTGGTGCAACCAAATTTCAAGATTCAATATTCTATTTCAATTCTACGCCCTAAATTGAAACTCCACATTACATCAATGTTATTATGTTCAAAAATTTCGTTACAAACATGGATGAGAATATCTTTCATTACGAAACCCCCTTAGATTTAATAGAAGTTTTGAAGAAAATCACATTTCTGCACTCATTAATTATATGTGTAATTAGATGCATTATATTGTGTTTTATGGTCCTGTCTCAATTTTAGTATCCTCAAATATCTTATTGAAGAGCTCTAGAATATACTTACATAACAAACCTATTGGTAAAAGTTTCTAAAGAGTATGATAATATATCTTAGGTGTATTAAATATAAATATGTAGAGTGTTAGATGTCTACATGTGTTCTTAGATAATTGGCATTCCTTATGGGAAAGTTGATGCATACTTGGACCATTCAACTGAAAAACATTACAAAAAGCTCCTAGTAATTGGCAGAATTTTTTAACGGTACAAACTGTAATCGTCTGCAAAAGTTTTTTAATCGGCGGATGAGCATTTCCCAACTTGCACGGTGCTTTGATAATTGGATGTGTCTATGTCTCAGTTGACCTCCCGGTGCTAATTCCCGGCAGCCAAATTGCTCGTCTGCGAAAACACTACAAGAAGAAGCCGGGCGACGCCTCCGAGCCAGAGCCGCAGCTAAGAGCCGAGCCCACCACCGCACCAGGGAGAACCCCAAGCCCCGGCGCCGGGCCCAAGGAGAAGGCCAACCCGTACGCTAGGCGCGGCGGCGTGTCTGCCGCTATCCCGACGGTGCGCTTGCTCGACGGTGTGGTGCCGCACAACCCGCACCTCCGCGTACACGGAACGGGCCGTGGCCGCGGCATCGAGGACGGTGGCGGAGGTCGTGCGCGCCTGCCACGCACACGGGGTCATGCACGGGGACCTCAAGCCGGAGAATTTCTTGTACGCGGGCAAGAGCGAGGCCGCGCAGCTCAAGGCCATCGACTTCGGACTATCCGTCTTCTTCCGACAAGGTCTGTCTTGTTGCTTGCTTGCTTGCAGAATTCGAATTCTTACTCCTTGATCAGTTTTTAATTCGTCAAACATCGTTGACAGACAACTGATTGCAAGTGCAAAGAAAAGATAACTAACAGCATTTGAATATCCATTCATCAACGTTCAAGGATAATGTTTTTTCCCGTTGGGCTAGGATTAATGTTTCTTTGGCGGGGAAAATACATTAACGTCAACAGTGACGCCTACTACAAAGAATACTGAAGAATTTTAAGATATTTTTGCCATGCTTGTTCTTTATTTTATTTCCTAAGATATAGCAGGAACGTAAATTTCTACCCAAGTGCTAAAAAGTGCTCGGTGGCTGTCTGGTTCATCCGAGCCCTCGTTTCCTGGCCGTCCGATGGTTTTCATCACGCCCGTGTTCTCTCGCATTCTCGCATCGTTCCGACAGCTCGGCATCTGGAGATCCACCGCATTTCGTTCCCCATTCTGTCTCATTTTCACTAGGGTTCCACAAGTGCGAGCGATGAGAGGAGCGCTGGAGAGTGATCCGCGCGCGCAGGTGCGACGAGCTCGTCGCCAGAGAGTGAGCCGTGCATGAGATTGGTGGAGCTCATCGGCGGGAAGCGAGGGGCGAGGGAGAGCGGTTGAGCTCATCGGTGGGAGGGCGGGGATCTTGTTGTCGGGGAGCGAGCCGGGACGGAGGTGAGCTGGCCGGCGGGGAGGGAGCCAACCGAGAGTGCGCCATGCGCGGACACGGATTTGCGGCCCGCATGCACGTGAGGTTGGATGAGATTTGGAGATGGCGTTCATGGACGGTGGTGTCTAGATTGGGGACGGAGGTAAACTACTGTGCACCCAGATCGCCCATATGTATAATGTATGCTTAGCAATCCATGTCTAGTTTGTCAGAGGTAGCATCGATTTTTTTGACAGCCCCCTTTTTTGTGGTTTCTTCCGTGTTTTTGTGTTCTACATGTCACTCGTGGCGGATATACTTTGTGTGGAGAGTGCTGTTTTTAGGTTAGGGACATGGTGAAACGAAGTCATCGTGTGGGTAGATTTACACACTTCGGATTCTAGGGGCTTTGTTAGCATAGAAACACTAATCCCCTGCATATGTTTGGCCGGACAGTACGGACTACGGAACTATATTAGTTTCTTGCAGCACTAAATACTAACATTAGTTGCCTGCATTCTGTTGATGAGTTGCAGTTTGGGGGTACTTCTCATAGATAAGTTTGGCCCGACAGTGCGGCATTAGATGAGTTGCAGTATTGACACTAGTGTGGAACGTGATGCTTGATTTCACTATAAGTTACCAGAATTGAATATAGTTACAGAACAATTAGGATCCAACATTTGTACAACTGTATGCCATAAAGATATAACATCAATCTTTCCTGCAAAAACTAAGTTTAACGCACCCCTTCAAATTTAATCAACCTCTGAAGGTCCACTTACGAGATCATATTTTGCGCTTAGATATTTAGCAAGGAGGTTTTACTATATTGAAGTGTTGTAAAGCTATCCCACTATATATAGTACCCATTTTTTGTCGATCCATGGTCAAAGGTATCCACGACCTGAGAAGGAATGCCAGTCATTTTCTATCATATTTCATGATGGATCATCGGATCATTGGACAATGTAAGTCATGGCAGTCGTGATGTAACCTATTGGCATCTTTGCCAACTTTGGCGCACGCAGAATTCCTTTGTTCACTTAAAGCTAATTTGTCACTAGTCTATCAGCATTACTATTTTTTCCAAATATTGTTGTTTCTAGGAGTGGATTCTAAGGATATGTGTTATCTAAGTAAACTTGCAGCTGTAGACATCCTAGGAGTTTCCTGAACAAAATTCCTGGTATTGGAATTTAAAGGGACTAGGAATCTAACTAAGTTACAGCGCTAGACACCCCTTGGTGTTTTCCATAACAATCTTGCAGCTTCCAGTCCGCTAAGTTGCAGATACCTTTGCACTAAGGTGTTGCAAGAGTGCCATGTGCATCTAGTTTTTAAGATCTTGGGTGGTGTTCTTCTGGATCTATCTAGGTCGATGTGTCCCGTATCATTGAGTTGATGCTGGGCCTGTTGTGTCCCGTGAAAATACCTGAACTGAATCCTAGTTACACCTCTATTTTTTCCTAACTGTAATGTCAAGTTGTATATAGGTTGTGCTAAGTTACCCACTGAAAATTCTTAAGTTGCTTATCTTCTGAGATATCACGGTTCTGTTGTTTGAAAATGAATGCACTAGGGCTGATGGTATATCCTTCTAGTTGACTTAGTTTTCTACTTTTGTTGTTAGTGGTGATAATGTGTTGAATTTGGCTTAGATTCCATCATCCTAATAACTATGTCGTTGCTCATTCACCATGGGTTGGTTGACAATGGTGGCTACCCGGACCTGGAGGAGACGGTTCCTGGTGGAGCATTTGCTTCTACCAGATCAAGCGCGACATCCTTTTACCTAGAAGTGGTGGATTCAGCGTGGTGCACCTAGTACTATCTCAAGCGCAGAGTTGGAGGAAGCCATGGCTCCTAGCTTAAGCAGCTGGCGGTGCGCACCAAGAATGAGCCCGCCGTGGCCCCTGGCCAGCGTAAGTTCCTTATTTATTATAATTAAATTACTCACTGCTACTCCCTCCGTTTCAATCTATAATGCCTATAGATTTTCTGCACGGTAATTAGCGCAAGTCATTTTTAACACAAAACGCCTAACGAGTCCATCCACGATCTCAGAAATAGGAGAGAAATATGGAAAGTCAAAACAGAATCTCGGAAACCTCTCCGTCGTTAAAGAAAATCCCCTGATTTTCTCCTGATCCCTCCATCCCGCTTATCCCCGCCATACTTTTTTCTTATATTATGAAACAAATGCAGAAAATCTATAGGCATTATAGATTGAAACAAAGGGAGCACTTTGTTAAGTTGCTTTTTTTTGTTGATGTTTAACTTGGCTAAACATTGACACCAAGTTGCTTTCTGGGTAATATTAAAGTAGTTGTTTTCTCGGTAATATTAAAGTTGCCTTGACATTGATACTAATTTGCCCCCTTAGAGTTTTGCCAATAAGCAATTCTTTTGTCCAACAAATGTAACTAATCTCACATGCACATGAACAACTAATCAAATACACACATTCAACTTAGGGATAGCTAAGAAGCAACTCATTACACACACAAATGCATCTTAGGGATTAAGTTGCTTCGACTACTTAATTAACTTTGATTAGACATCTCATACCGTGTACTATTTTCTTATTAGTTGGTTTCTGATTTTGATTAAGTTGCTCTGTCAACATAACTAAGTTGTCTTCTCAATCTAACCAATTTGTTTTTTTTTGTGTAATCATGCTTTACCCTAGAATTTTTGCTATTTTGTTTATCAACCTCTTCTACTGGTTAGTTGGTTTATGATTTTGATTAACTTGATCTGTCATAGTAACTAAGTTGTATTATCAATATAACTAAGTTGTGTTTTACCACCAAACCAAGTTGTTTTACAAGCCGAGCAATGTTCTAAATTTTCATAGTTATATAATTAAGTTGCTTCTATCGGCACGGTTAAGTTGTTTATACCATCTAATTAAGTTGTTTTTATCACCTTGCCAAGTTGTTGTAAATGCAATGACGGTTATAACTAAGTTGCTTCCGTCAACATGCTTAAGTTGTTTCCACCATCTAACTAAATTGTTCTCATCATCTAACCAAGTTGTTTTACAAACCATGCGTAGTGATCTAAGTTGTTCGTATCATCTAACCAAGTTGTTTTTACCAGCAAACTTCACGCAAATGGATGATTGCTGAAGCGAACCAACAACTGCCACCCTCACATGCTTTGTGAGACATGGAGTAGTAAGAGTATTGCAAGATGGCTTAGTAAGCTTAATGAGCAGCCCAAATGTATTCTTTCTGTTCTTTGTACTTGTCAGTTTAATTCTTGTGTGAACTTATTGGGCTCAAACTCAAAGTCTATTTTGCTTTGTTTTGTGTCAGCTTTTCTCTGTGGCGCCAGCTTCAGAGGGTTCCACTTCCATGATGATCGTTGGAGGCTGTAGCGAAGTGTTGTCTTCAGGGAAGACGATCGCCCACAAACGGAGCTAGTCATTTTTCCCCTGTTTTTGCGTTGTTGAACAAGAGATGATGGCTGACGACCGGAGCTGGTAGTTTTTTCCATGTTATTTTCTGTCATAGTAGAATAAGGAGAGAAGAAACTGTAGGTAGACACTCACATGGAGCTCGGATTGCACGCGTTGTCAGCTGGAAGAGGCTGGATTTGTTGTGTTCATTGGACAATTTTTTGGAGTATGAGATGGCAAATGTGCAGGCCTACAGCAATTCTAAACGAGCCACATCATGTGTTCCTGGATGCTCAGGAGGGCAGTAGCAGGTTGAATTGTGCGGCTGGTTGTTTCTGTATACAACAAGCGCGGGGGCAAAAAGTTTCTATTTTAGGACTATTTCTTGCCTGAGCTCTGTGGTGTCTTACGGAGTGCGCGCTGTTCCGATCCGTCCGATCTGGCTTGCCACATGGTAGGGACCACGTTTCAGTGTATTTACGGCAACCAGCTGGTAAACGTGAGGCTTAGCGATTAAGGCACAGCACGCCATCTCCTCTTGTCCACTCGTCTTCAATCCCCAACCCACCCGCACTCTGCCCTCACCGCCCATGGATTCGAGCCCAAGACCAAGGCCATCTCCGGCCGCCTTTTCCGTGCCCTGACTAACATCTCCTCCACACCCCCATCTAGAGGATCTAGATCTCGGCGGAGAGGCGGTGGTCGTGCCTGCGCTCGCGCTCCAGAGGAGAAGGGGCGGCGGTCATGGTGGAGTCGTGGTGTTGCCGACGAGGACGACTCAGCACCGGCGCCCGGTACCGGAGCTGCTACTGCCCACGCCACCAAGTGCGCGACTCCGACGATGGCGAACGAGCACGGGGAAGGATGAGGAGGAGCTACCTCCACCCGCCCGTCGGCGGCGCCGGCGGCTGTAGCGTCTGCGCCTGCGACGAGGCCGAGCCCGACGCCACCGTTCCGGCGTCTTCCTCACCGCAACGGTGAATGTATTTTTTGACCTTTTCTACATCTAGAATCTTGATTAGTAGGCACTGTCCCGATTTTGGATGTACTTCTCCATAGTTTGGCATGTAATAATTTTTTAACTTCTTTTTTCTACATCCACTGCAGATCTTCATTCGTAGCGAGTCTCTCTGATTTTGGATGTAATAATAGTAGATACCCCCAGTTCTGGATATAATTTTTATCTCTTTTCTACATCCACTGCAACTTTTTTTACATCCTAACTTAAATCATGAACACTAGTTTATTTACCGGGATGTAATTTTACATAGTTAAACTTCAACTTCTTACATGCTAATATTTGTTATGAACCGGACAAGAAAACGTGGCGGGCCCCGTTTCTTTACTGATATTGATCAGGCGCGTGCGCACGCTCCGTCAAAAAGTGGATGGCATGTGGTTTCTAAAAATGTCGCTTTCGGTTAGTGGGACCATTTTCCTTTTTTGGTAAATATTCTTTTCAGACAAGGGGAGCACTCCGTAAGACTAACTGGTAACCGGGCACTCTGTATCGGCAAAACCTTCTATTTTGGGATGGAGGCTGGTTTGGACAAACGAGCCTCCGAGCGCTCCCTAGACACGTCCTTTTAAATAGTACTCGCTCCCCTTTTAATTGACTCAAATTTAGTACAACTTTATATTAATTAAAGTCAATTAAAAGGGATCGAAGGGAGTATTATATATGGAAAAATTACTATGGACCCATTTTGCATGAAACTCCAAACGGAAGTATCAAGCGAGGCTTAAAAGGGATCGAAGGGAATATTATATATGGAAAAATTACTATGGACTCATTTTGCATGAAACTCCAAATGGAAGTATCAAGCGAGGCTTACATGGAGTTTGTATCTATTGCACACACCTAGTTCTTATGGAAATATTGATTATGTTCTTGTGATGCATGCATTCAGATAACTTATATTTCACCCCGTTCCAGAATTTTGAATTTTTAGAAAAAACTATTGGGGTTCAACATGCCATGACACTAACTTCTAAGAGTATCTCCAACAGGCGCACTAAAAGTCGGCGCGCTAAAAGTCGTTTCGGCCGCGCTGTAAACTGATAGCGCCCGCTGCGCTAAAAGTTACCCCGCCGGATGCGGCATTTTGCGGCGCGTGCTCGGGCGGAAAAAGTGGTCCTCCGCCGGATGCGCCATTACGCAGCGCGCGGGGCCGCGCAAACGGCTAGTTTGATCGTATTTGGTTCGAAATAAATCAAACAAATCAAATAAAACACGAAAATTTAACTGAAAATTGCGAAATATATTAAAGTTCGACGAAGTCCTCCCAGTCGAAGTCCGACGATCCGCTGCTCGGAGTAGTGTCGGACACCGGAGTGGTCGTCCACTCGAAGGAGGAGGGGATGTTCGTCGATGGCCCGACGCCGTTCTTCTTCTCCTCCGCCCTCTTCGCCCTCCGCTCCGCCTTCTCTGCCCTCTCCGCCTTCCTCGCCGCCGACTCAGCCCGGCGCTTCTCACGGTCGGCCTTCTTCTTCTTCGTCGCCGCCGACTTCTGCTCCTCCTTCTGGGCGTAGAACGCCTCCATCGCAGCGACGTCCTCCGGGAACTGCCGCACCCACTCGAGGCGGAGGCGCTCGTCCTGCTCCGCGATGCGAAGGCGCTGCTCGAGCTCGCGGTTGCGCCGCTGCTGCTCACGTGTGACGGCCGGCGATGGCGGCGCGAGCATCTCCGCCTGCTCGCGCGTCCAGACGTTGTCGAAATTCATATGGCGGCGGGGGCGGCCGAGACGCCAGGCGACGGCGTTGTAGGCGTGCGCCGCCTCGTGCGCCGTGTCGATGGTGCCGAGGCGGATGCGCTCCTCGCCGGAGCGGATCTTGGCGTCGAAGAGTCCGCTCGGCCGCGCGCGAACGCCGCGGTAGCCGGAGGTGGAGCGGCGGCGCGGAGGCATGGTCGTCGAAGACGGAGCGGCGGCGCGGGCGCGGATTGGGAGGCAGAGCGGCGAGAGGAGGGGGGCAGAGGAGAACCGACACACAGAGGAAACTGAACTTTCAGGACGGTTGGGTTCGCGCCTGCATGGCGTTTTATAGCCGAAGCGCCAACTTTCCCGCGCAGGATAGCGAAAAAGCCCGGGCGCGGTAAAAAAATTAGGACGCGTCCTTTTTTCGCGCTTCCGCAGGAAGTTCGTGCGCGCGTCCGCGCGCGCCAAGCAGGCGGTTTTTTTTGCAACACGCGGATTTCGCGCGTCTGTTGGAGATGCTCTAAGCTTTATATTAGGCATTTTTCAAATCCCGTGAATAAAAGAGGCCCTCAATCGCCTTGAGAAGGAAAAAATGTCTGTTTTTTTTGTCACTTAACTGAAGCGGGACTCGGATAGACATGGTTTCTCACTTCGCGGTTTTAGTGATGAAGTGGTAGCATCTTGGTAACAGTTTGGACGTTTGATATAATACATATTTAAAATGGTAAAAGAAAATCAAGAATTTTGACAAAAACATAGAATAACTCTGATAATATCAGGAAAATGTGTAAATTTGGAGATATTATAAACACTTTCATATTGAAATTAATTTTTCATAGATTTTTCTTAGCAATGAGTAAAAATTGAAGATTTTTAAGGAAAAATATAAGAGCTCAAAAATTCTTAAATACTCTGGAAAAGTGTATAGAAGCTAGGACTCTTTAGAACGAAATATTCCAAAAGTATTAACTATAGGTTTTTTAAATTACAATTGAACATTTCAACAAAACGTGCTCACATGTTGTTATTTGATTTTCGTAATTATCTTTGGATTTTAATTTCCATAATCCCCTTAGCTATAACTTGCTTCCCAAAGTCTTCAAAAAACTTCCTTTCAAAATCCTAGCCTTTGTCTAGGAAAAATCTTTCCTAACAAGACTATCACCGGTGGAAGACCGCTACATGTCATCAAAACCTCCAAGTTTGGTCATTTTCTTTTGTTCTCTAAGTATTTATTTTTATAACTTATTCGGCCCCAGAATCGGTCACAACGTATAACATATGGCAACTATGCACATATTATTCACAAGATCCTTGTAGAACCTATAAGATGGGTGCATCTTTGTGTTTCTTTTCGGAGAGATTTTTACATAGGTAAACAACCAAGTCCTCTGACTCTGTTCAAGGAGACACACCGTAACAAGGAAGACACCTACTCACCACCAATACAACATGTACTTATAGTAATCTTTCAACGAGTTCTCACTGGAACAAAGCTTATACCTTGCTTCTTCTAACACCAATCTATTTTCTTTCTTGAGAGTGAATTCAGCGATCAGATGGGTATGTGAGCACGGCCTAAGCATCGTTGGATCAGCATTAAGATTCGTTTTATGTCTCACGGCGATTACACAGCGTCAATGCCTTTTATGCATGTTCCGTATTATTAAAAAGCCAACCCGGCTTCGTTGTCCCCTAATCATGCCCACTAGCACCTGCACTCCTCCACTTACCTACTCGAGAACAAGCAGGAGTTAAGATTGGGGATGTTGATACGTTGCAACGTATCTATAATTTTTGATGCTCCATGCTTGTTTTACACCAATTGCTATATGTTTTCATTACATTTCGTGGCACTTTTATGCATTTTCCGGCACTAACCTATTAATAAGATGCCACAGTGCCAGTTCCCTGTTTTCTGCTGTTCTGAATTTCAGAAAAGTTGTACAGGAAATATTCTCGGAATTGGACGAAACAAAAACCAAAGTTCCTACTTTCCCGGAGCGAAGACGGAGTCCAGAAGAGGGACGAAGAAAGGCCACAGGGTGGCCAGACCTACCCTAGGCGTGGCCTGGACCTGGACCGCGCCTAGGGGTGGTCTGGGGCCATCAGGCCTCCACCGACCTCGCCCTTCCACCTATATAAAGCTCCCGATGCAAAAACCATAAATATACAAGCCTCCGCCCACGAAAAGTTCCATAGCTCCGTGATGACCCACAAGTATAGGGGGTGTATCGTAGTACTTTCGATAAATAAGAGTGTCGAACCCAACGAGGAGCAGAAGGTGTTGACAAGCAGTTTCGATGAAGGATTCAGTAAATGCTCACAAACAAGTATTCGGGGGTTTTGATATAGCAGATAAATAAAGTACAAGTAAATAAAATGCGAGAGAAATAATTGCAGCGAGTGGCCCAATCCTTTTTAGCACAAAGGACAAGCCGGTTTGTTTACTTATAATGACCAAACGTTCTTGAGGACACATGGGGATTTTAGTCTAGTGCTTTCGCTTCATACGGCTGATTAATCTTCATTGTTTTGATAAGTGTTGTGTGGGTGAACCTATGCTAATGCACCGCCCTTCCTAGGACTAATACATACTTGTGATTATACCCCTTGCAAGCATCCGCAAATACAAGAAAGTAATTAAGATAAATCTAACCACAGCCTTAAACTCGAGATCCTGCTATCCCTCCTGCCCGATATACTAACGGAGGTTTAGGTTGCTGTCACTCCGGCAACCCCACAATTAGCAAACGAATACAAGATGCACTCCCCTAGGCCCATAAAGGTAAAGTATCATGTAGTCGACGTTCACATGACACCACTAGAAGAGTAACACCACAACTTAAATATCATAACATTGAATACTACTCAATAATAATTCACTACTAACATTTAGACTCCACCCATGTCCTCAAGAACTAAACGAACTACTCACGAGACATCATATGGAACATGATCATAGGTGATATGATGATGAATAACAATCTGAACATAAACCTTGGTTCAATGGTTTCACTCAATAGCATCAATAACAAGTAGTAATCAACACCGGGAGAGTTTCCCCTATCAAACAATCAAGATCCAACCCAAATCGTTACAGCGGTGACGAGATGCAGCGGTGGAGATGGCGGTGTAGATGATGGAGATGATGGTGATGATGATGGAGATGATGTCCAGCTTGATGACGATGGCGATGGCGTTGATTTCCCCCTGGGAGGAATTTCCCGGCGGATTCCTGCCGCCGGAGAGCTCTTTCTCTCGGTGTTTCTCCGTCCCGCAGGCGGCTCTGTCAATTCTGTAACTCCCCGGTCTTAGGTTTCGGGACGAAGAAGTACGCGAAGGAGAGGCGGCGAGAGGGGCTGTGGGCCCTCCCCACAGGCGGCGCGGCCAGGCCAGGGCCCGCGCCGGCCTATGGGGGGCCCATGGCGGCCCCTCTCGGCCCCTCCTTTTGGCTCCTTCGTCTTCTGGAAAAATAGGAATTTTCATATAATTGCCGTCAATTGTTGATCTTCGAAATATGGTGCCCTCACGGTGCTTTTTCCAGAATCCTGACTCCGGTGAATAATTCTCCAATGATCACGAAACATGCAAAATAGATGAAATAACATAAGTATCATCTCTAAATAGGAAATATATCAATGAATAACACAAATTATGATATAAAATAGTGATGCAAAATGGACGTATCAACTCCCCCAAGCTTAGACCTCGCTTGTCCCAAGCGAAAGAGCTCGATAAACAAGACCACATGTTTATGGAGTGAAGAGTCGATAAATAAAATATGGACAAGAAGCATCATATTGATTCACACAAGATATTCTAGTAAACATTCTCTTCATATAACTCATCTTGAAATAAGTAAAGAGAAATCACAAATAGAGATGCATAGGAAATCATAAACGGTTATGGCAAACTTTGTTCTTGGTCAGAGAACTACTAACGGATTGTACTTATCTTCTAAGCAAAGCTTTCATATTAGAATTTATATAGCAAGACTTTCATTCTCAATCATAACAATCTCCTCATAATCATTGATATCTTTCAAGGTCATATTCATTCAGATAAAATTTGTACTAAACAAGAAAGCATAAAAGACATGATTAACTCAATCATAGCATAAATGGTTGGTTCACAACAACTCAATTGCTTGCTTAAGATAGAGGGAAATAGGTTTACGACTCAACATAAAAGTAAAAGATAGGCCCTTCGCAGAGGGAAGCAGGGATTAAATCATGTGCTAGAGCTTTTCAAGTTTTGAAATCATATAAAGAGCATAAAAGTAAGATTTTGAGTGGTGTTTGTTGTTGTCAACGAATGGTAGCGGGCACTCTAACCCCCTTGCCAAACAGACCTTCCAAGAGCGGCTCCCATGAAGGACGTCATCTCTACCAGCAAGGTAGATCATCCCCCTTCTCTTTTGTTTACACATGTATTTTAGTTTTATTATGGATGACACTCCCCCAACCTTTGCTTTCACAAGCCATGGCTAACCGAATCCTCGGGTGCCTTCCAACATTCACATGCCATGGAGGAGTGTCTATTGCAAAATTAAGTTGCTACATAAATCAGGGCAAAACATGTGAAAAGAATTATTAATGAAGGTTATTAATTGGGGCTGGGAACCGTTGCCAGCTCTTATTGCAAAATTATTGGATAAGCGGATGTGCCACTAGTCCATTGGTGAAAGTCCGCCCAACAAGATTGAAAGATAAAACACCACATACTTCCTCATGAGCTATAAAACATTGACACAAATAAGGAGTAATATAGTTTGAATTATTTAAAGGTAGCACATGAAGTATTTACTTGGAGTGGCGCAAAATACCACATAGTAGGTAGTTATGGTGGACACAAATGGCATAGGTTTGGTCTAAGGTTATGGATGTATGAGAAACATTCCCTCTCAATACAGGTTTTTGGCTAGCAAGGTTTGATAGCAAGCATAAAGGTTGAAGGAAACAAGCAAGTATACATGTGATAGAAACAATCATGCATCTTTCTCATAAGCACAAGCAATTTTAACTTCAGAATACTAAACTCATTAGCATAAAGATAATAGAGTAATATATCTACATGTATTTCCTTTTTCTAATTTAAACATCAAGGTGTTGTTGCTATTGACCAATGCTAAGTTTGCCAAAACCAAATAGATTTACTTGATGCTCCCAAAGTGATATCAATACCAATGTCAAGAGTGATCATATAATAGAGATTTCAAACTAAAATAAGGTGTGCAAAAAGTAAATGATAAAACTTCTCATTAATATTCCATAACGATAACTCACACCAACGGATACATAGATAACCAACTAAGAGAGATACTTCCACACTGCAAGCTATTCCATATGATAACTTCCCTACTCATGATATGACACTACTTGAGAGTAAAAGATAAAGATAGTGATGATGTGATACCGCGGCACTCCCCAAGCTTGGAACAAACCAAGGGGATGCCAATACCGATGATGAATTACTCCTTCGGTGGTGATGATGGTGGGTTCTTCTCGTCATCAGACTTCCAGGGAAGAGGCTCTCCATCAACAAACGATGTCTTGGTCTCGGGAATCCTGAAACTAGCAGCATCGCTAATGCGTTTAAACCTGTTTTCATACTCACAGTTTTGATTCCAAGCATCATAAAGTTGCGCCTGAAGTTGGTTGGTAGTGTTGTGAAGTGAGAGGATATCGCTCCACAGCTTTGCAGTCTCCTTCTCGTGTTCACTGATACGTCCAAAACGTATCTACTTTCCCGAACACTTTTGCTATTGTTTTGCCTCTAATTTGTGTATTTTGGATACAACTAACACGGACTAACGCTGTTTTCAGCAGAACTGCTCGTGTCTCGTTTTTGTGCAGAAATCCAACTTTCGGGAAAATCCTCGGAATTTATGCGAAGGCCCTATTTTACCAGAATATTGACGGAGCGAGAAGGGCAAGAGAGGTGGAGCCGAGGGCCCCACACCATAAGGCGGCGGCCTAGGGGGCCGCGCGGCCTATGGTGTGGCCTCGGCTGGCCTCCGACGCCCCCTTCGGACTACTTATCGGGTTCGACCTAAAAACGCACGGGGAGAAGTCGAAGTCGCGAAACCCTCCAGAGCCGCCACATCGCGAAACTCCGTCGCGGGAGCAGAAGTCCGTTCGGCACTCCGCCGGGACGGGGAATTGGAGGAGATCTTCACCGCCATCACCGCCAACGCCTCTCCATCGACCAGCCATGTTTCCCCCATCCATGTGTGAGTAATTCCCCCGCTGTAGGCTGAAGGGGATGGTGGGGATTGGATGAGATTGGTCATGTAATAGTCATAAGATTGTTAGGGCATAGTGCCTAGTATCCGTAGATGTCACTTTTATGATATTGTTGCAACTTGTTATGCTTAATGCTTGTCACTAGGGCCCGAGTGCCATGATCTTAGATCTGAACATGTTATTGATTCATGAAGATATTCGTTGTTTATGATCTTACCTGCAAGTTGTATACATGTCGCTGTCCGGAACCAATGGCCCCGAAGTGACGAAATTGGGACAACCGGGAGGGGATGGTAGTGATGTGAGGATCACATGTGTTCACGGAGTGTTAATGCTTTGCTCCGGTACTCTATTAAAAGGAGTACCTTAATTTCCAGTAGTTTCCCTAGAGGCCGGCTGCCACCGCTGGTAGGACAAAAGATGTTGTGCAAGTTTCTCATTGCGAGCACGTACGACTAAATATGGAACACATGCCTATTGATTGATTAGTACTTGGATACCGTTTTATTATTATCTGCAAATGCCCCTGCTTTGATTGTTACATGAGTTTCTCTCATCCATGCAACGCCCGTTAATCCGTCCCTGTGCCTACAGTATTTTAATCCATTGTTTACTATAATCACTACTGCTGTCTTTATTTCACACTGTTGTTATTTCACTATTTCCACTGCCATAAAACTGTTACTCTGATAAACTCTTGCGAGCAAGTCTGTTTCCAGTGCAGCTGAATTGACAACTCATTGTTAAGGCTTACAAGTATTCTTTGTCTCCCCTTGTGTCGAATCAATAAATTGGGTAATACTTCCCTCGAAGACTGTTGCGATCCCCTATACTTGTGGGTCATCAAGACTATTTTCTGGCGCCGTTGCCGGGGAGCATAGCTTTATTTGGAAGTTCACTTGGATTGATATTGTTCGCTGCAAATTCTCCATCATGGGTAAACCTCGCGATACTAAGATCGCCATATTACCATCCACTACAAGAAAAGGTACAACTCTTAGTACCTCTGCTGCTCTTGATTCACCATCTGTGATAAGTAAACTTGTTTCACCACCACAAGCTTCAAATGCTGGTACTTCTGCTGAATCTGAAAATTCCTCTCATAATTGTGATGATGCTTCTGCTGTGCTTGATAATGATTGTTTGTTAGGATCTTTTCTAGATGCTACAATTGCTAAGTCTAGACAAATTGAAAATACTGAAACTCCTAATGAAAATGCTGCTACATCTGTTAATTCACCTGAGTCTGTTGAATATTCTAGTGATGATCTTGATGAAGATTATGTAGAGCTTGATGATGATTTTATTGAAAAATGCAATGCTACTACTGATGCAAGAAAAATTAAAAAGTTGCTTGCAGAACATGCTGTTAGATATAAACTATCTCCTGATCCTAAATTTGCCACATCTCCTATAAACATTAGGGATAAAGATTATGATTTTTCTCTTGATTTATCTCATATAGCTATTGTTGAGAAAACACCCTTTTGTGGTACTGAAAAAGAAAGTGTTGTTGAACACATGTGAGTTATCTACTCTTAGTGGCTTGTTTTACGATGATATTAAGATGCGTACTTATTTTGTCGCTAAATTTTTTCCTTTCTCATTAAAGGATGATGCTAAAACTTGGTATAATAATTTGCCTCCTGGTTCTATTAAAAGTCCAAAAGAATTGCTTGATGTTTTCTTCCGCAAATACTTTCCTGCTAGTGCTCAACATGCTGCTTTGCAGAGAATTTATAATTTTGACCAGGAAGATGGAGAGAAATTGCTTGGGCGAGATTTTGCTCTCTTATTAGAGCTCAGCCTGACCATGATTTGGAAAAGCATGATTTACTTGATATATTTTATAGTGGACTAACCATTGAGTCTAGGGCATACCTGGATAGTTGTGCTGGTTGTGTTTTCAGGAAAAGAACTCCAGACGACGCTGAAGAATTATTGGCTAAAATAGGCCGGAATCATGATGATTGGTCTACAATTGAACCAACCCGACACCGATAGTGAAGAAGAGGGGTATGATTAAATTAAATGATGAAGATATGGGAAGCCAAGAAGTCTCTTAAAGAGAAGGGTATTAAACCTGAAGATGTGAAGAATTTACCTCCTATAGAAGATTTATGTGAGATAACTCCCTCTTCATTCATGATTGAGGTACACTCTCTTCAACGCTTTACTAGGGAAGATATTCCGTATTCAAAATCTCCTGCTCAATGCTTAGATGAGTTTGATAATTATATTGTTAAGCAAGAAAACTTTAATATGAGAGTAGAGAATCATTTAATGGAAAATTCCCGAGCTATTAGTGAATTGCATGGTATTGTGGAGAGAACCTCCAATGATGTTAAGATACTTGTTAAGCATTTTCAAATGGTTCAAACTCAAATTGATCAACTTACTAAAGTGCAAAATGACTTGTTGGGAAATAATTTTAAAGAAAAACATGCTTATGAAGTAACAACTAGAGGTGGTGTTTCTACCCAGGATCCTCTATATCCTGAAGGGCATCCCAAAAGAGTTGAACAAGATTCTCAACTAACTAAAACTAGTGCTCCATCTAAGAAAAAGAAAAAGAAACATAAGAATGTTGTAGAATCCTCTGAACCTGTTAATGATCCTAATAGTATTTCTATTTGATGCTGAAACTGAAAGTGGTAATGAACATGAGGGAGATAATGATAAGAATGATACTCCTGATAAAGAAGAAATTGAAAAAGAACCTGAAAAGCATGCTAAAAATAAAAAGTACACTAAAGAAGATTTTATTACTGAGAAACATGGTAATGAAAGAGAACCTTGGGTTCAAAAGCAAATGCCTTTTCCTGCTAAGAAACTAAAATCAAAGGAGGAGGAACATTATAATAAATTTTGTGATTGGATGAAACCTTTATTTTTGCAAATCCCTTTGACTGATGCTATTAAATTGCCTCCTTATTCAAAGTATATGAAAGATATTGTTACTAACAAAAGGAAAATCCCCAATGAGGAAATTTCCACTATGCTCGCTAATTACTCCTTCAATGGTAAGATTCCAAAGAAGCTTGGAGACCCAGGTATACCGACTATTCCTTGTTCCATCAAGAATAATTATGTTAGAACTGCTCTATGTGATTTGGGAGCAGGTGTGAGTGTGATGCCTTTTTCTCTTTATAAGAGACTTGATTTAGATAAATTGATACCAACTGATATATCTTTGCAAATGGCTGATAAATCTACTGCTATTCCTGTTGGTTTATGTGAAAATGTTCCTGTTCAAGTTACTCAACATTGCTTGATATTAACTGATTTTGTTGTGTTGGAAATGCCTGAAGATGATAATATGTC
This sequence comes from Lolium multiflorum, assembly GCA_030979885.1. Classification (NCBI taxonomy): domain Eukaryota; kingdom Viridiplantae; phylum Streptophyta; class Magnoliopsida; order Poales; family Poaceae; genus Lolium; species Lolium multiflorum. The sequence goes on along the minus strand of CM061750.1, from coordinate 100,070,273 downwards.
CATTATTCTTGGAAGACCCTTTCTTAATACTGCAGGGGCTGTTATTGATTGCAATAAAGGCATGGTTACTTTCAATGTTGATGATAAGGAACACACTGTCTATTTTCCCAAGAGGATTGATAAAGTATGTGGAGTCAATACAATTTTTAATGTGAAAACTATCAAAGTGGGATCCATTGATTGTCCTATATATGAGCCTAAAGAAGAATATCAAACTCTTGTGATTGGATCCATATCAATTCAATATAAGGTAACATGATTGATTTGAGGTTTATTTCTTCTTATGTCATATAAAATTTATTTGGTAGCAAGACTTGATCAACCTTGTTAACAAGTATATTTTATTGCATAAAAGAGCTAAACAACATTTCTTTCTTTCTTTCTCCCTCCACTTATTTTACTGCTGTAGCACTTTTTGTTTTGCAATATGCTTTAGTTGTTTAAGATTTTAGAAATCATTTTCTGCGCAGTAATAATTAATTTAATGGAAATGTGCATTTTTCGAAGTTCTCTAAAAATTACAAAAAATACACCGTTGGTCCTATTTTTCGACGAGGCACTGGGAGCACCGAGGATGACCTGTGGGGCACCAGGAGGTGCCACACCACAGGGCGCGGCCAAGGAGGTGGGCGCGCCACCTTGTGGTGTGGGCCCTCCTTGCCCCACTACATCATCTCTTCCTCCCCATCTTCTCTCTCCCGAAAAAACTCGTACCAAGTTTCTCTCACTCGTGTTTCTGCTCAAGAACTCGCGATTTTTCGATCTCCTTGCTCAGCCCAGATTTCTGTTTGAAATTTGGCACATTTACTCCTTGGTATGTGACTCCTTTGATTGTCCAATTAGAATTTCATTTGGTTGAGTATATCTTGAATATTTTGCTGCTGTAGATAACATGTTTAGTGAGCTTGCATGCTTGTTCTAAGTGGAAGAAACTAGTTTTGATGCATGTTTAGTACCCTAGCAAGTTCCTATAGTAGTTCCCTTCAATTACATACCTTGAAATCAAATTTTATAATGATTGTTGAAAATTTCAGAAAAGGAATATGAAGAAATTCAAATTTGGAGAATTGTTCAAGAAAGGAACAACCAGCACCGGTAGGCCCTCGAGGGCATCCACTCAGATTAGGCGATCCTACAATGAGGATGTCATCGCGCCTAGCTTCGCGCCCGAGGAGGACAATGGGGCTCCTAACGCTTCATCCTTCCCATGTTATGATTTTCTGACAAATGCAGGGATATTGGATGACTTCTTCACCCTTGTCAACAGGGCGGGCTTAGCCACCTACGTGGGAGACGAAAGGGAGCAATACTACATGCTCACCAAAATTTTCGTTGAGAGCTTCAAGTTCCACAACACGCAATATGAGCCGACAGTTGCATTCAAGATCTATGATATTCATGTTACTATGGAATTGGAAGAATTTTGTCGTGCATTGGATATTGCCCCTGTAGGTACAGCAAGGAGGATTGATGACAACCCCCGAGACCTGTTGGAGCTCTACCGAGGGATCACCGAGGATGATTGCCGCACTATCCAGCGAGGAAGATAAGAAACATTCAACTCCCGCTATTAAATATTTTGCATATTACATTGCTACTAGCATTTTGGGTAGAGAAAATACTAGCAATATCTCTAGCTACCATCTTGCTTTCTTGAATGCTGCACTTACTGGAGAGACATCTTATCATCTTGGTTCTCTTATTGCTCGCCGCCTGTCTAGCAGGGGGCCTATTTTTGGAGGAACTATTGCACTGCGCATTTTAACACATCTAGAGATTCCTCTTGATTCTAATGATGTGCCATTAACCCCTAGAAGACTAGATATTGCTGCTATGAAGAGCCATCATTTTGTTACTACTGACTCCACTATAGATAATATGGTCTATAGAATGTTGTTTGCTGATGGGAATGAGAAGGAAATCCCTCTTCCCCAGCCAGGTTTGTTCAATATTGACAGGCAATCATGGTCGCTCACTAAGGAGGCGGTGGAGGAACATATGAAGATACAAGAATTCCACCAGCAACATGACTACGAACGCCGAGCCCTCCTACGACTACACCGTCACATACCCCGACGTTTCCTCCAGCACATACTGGAACCGGGTCGTTCTTCGTCGTACTACGGAGACACCACTTCATGGGGACCGTGGGAATGAACTCCACTTAGGCCAAAAGCCTAAGCTTGGGGGGAGGTATACCGGCATCACTCATTCTTCGCATATTATGGTTGCTGGATACTTGTACATACTTGTTTAGTCTCTTAGAGTGGTTTTCTAATGAGAGGGAGATGATATTTGGGGAAGTGCTGTCCAAAAACAGATTCTGTGCTGTTACCAAAAAAATTCGTACGCACAGCCAGAACGTTATTTTGAGTTGCCAATTTTTGAGCATGTTCCCCAGGTTGTTATCTAACTTTCATTAGTTGAACACTTTTTGGTCTGAGCAATGGAAGATTTTTGTTAATTTCGATTTCTGTACTGCTGTCAGGATTTGGCAGATTTCTGTCATCCTGCTTTTCTGTGTTTCTGTTAGTTTGCATTCTTTTGTTTTCACTTTGTTTCTTTCCTAAAACACAAAAAGACCAAAAAAATATTACTTTTCTTTCTCTTCACCATTTGTTTTTGGTTCCTTGCTCTTAGTTTGCTTTATTTGCTATCGTTGGTTTGTTATGAGAAAACCCAAAAAGATTTTGCTTTGTTTGCTTGTTTTCTTTCGTTCTTGTTTCTAATTCGAAAACACCAAAACCTGTTCTTCTTTGGTTTGTAAAGTTCATCATGAGTTCAATGTTCTTCGGTGGCTGGAGCGTGGTTTTCATTTCATATTATCCAAGCTACACAAGTGAAAAGGCAATAATGACGATCTACGACAATCTGATTGTGGTGAGAGGCTGGTATGAACTCTATTTGCTTTCATTTTTGTACATATACTCATCCATATGAGCATGCTTAGTTGGTTCATGTGAGGTATATGTTATTTGAGAAAGTCTAGTAGTTCATGATCTCTCATGTTTAGCTCCAATTTATTAATATGAGTAGCATGTCATGGATGTTTGCTTGCATTGTTTTATTCATAAGTAAGTATGGCATTGTGGTATCCTCCTCTGAATAATTCATTTATATCGACTTGGCACATGCTCACGCATGCATATGACTGAACAAAAAGTCAATTAAGCCTCGATGATTTATATTGCTTCAGAGTTCTTGTATCACTTTTATGCTTCCGTTAATCTATTTTGCCGCAAGCATGATTATGACATTACTGCTCTCTTGATTTGTCGCTCCCTAGTCTTTTGCTAGCCTTCACTTGTACTGAGCGGGAACGCCGCTCGTGCTTCCAAACACCTGAAAACCAAGTTGTTCCAAAGTGTCCACCATAAATACCTATGCATGGCATTTCAAACCATTTCAAGTAAATTCTCATGCGCTACCTTTAAAACTTTCAAAATGCTTCTCAATTTGTGTTAATGTTTCATAGCTCATGAGGAAGTATGTGGTGTTTAGCTTTCAACCTTGTCATTTACTTTTGACGGACTCTCATATGGACTAGTGGCACATCCGCTTATCCAATAATTTTGCGAAAAGAGCTGGCAATGGGATTCCCAGTCCGAATTAATTAACTTAAATAGACACTCCTCCATGGTTTGTGATTGTTGGACGGCACCCGAAGGATTCGGTTAGCCATGGCTTGTGTGAGCAAAGGTTGGGGGAGTGTCATCATCATAATAAAACTTAAATAAAAAGGCACTCCTTCATGGTATGTGATTGTTGGCAGGCACCCGATTCGGTTAGCCATGGTTTGTGAAAGAAAGGTTGGAAGGAGTGCCAACCAAAAATAAATAAAATGGGAGCCGCTCTTGTGAGTCCGGTTGATGAGGTAGTTAGTGTACCCATTACCATTCGTTGACAACAACAAACACCTCTCAAAATAATTTTACTCCTGCTTTACAAATGAAAAGCTCTAGCGCATGTTAATCCCTGCTTCCCTCTGCGAAGGGTCAATCTTTTACTTTTATGTTGTGTCTTCATTCTTTCTTTGAGCACTATCTTGAGAGCACAACTGTCATTCTTAGTATAATATGCTTGTCTCAAAATATGATTGATTGTGGTATAACTTTGATGCTTTTATCTTTGACAATCACTACTTCTAGTCTTTCTATGAACAGAGGTGCCTCGGCATTTATGTTTTGCCGATCAAATACGGGCAAGCGAGATACCACTTTATCATATTCTCTTATGAACATTGCAATCCTGCTTATATACATGATTCATGGTGCTTATTATTAATTGTTGGTACCTCTCCATGATTGACATAGCTGTTGGATGATCTTATTTGCATGTATCTCATTATGAACTGCTTAAGTATTAGCCATAGCATGAGAATATATACATCATATGAGCAAATGTGTTCGTGAAAGTTCTTTTATCGCTCAGTTGTTAACTGAATTGCTTGAGGACAAGCAATAAGCTAAGGGGAGTTGATACGTCCAAAACGTATCTACTTTCCCGAACACTTTTGCTATTGTTTTGCCTCTAATTTGTGTATTTTGGATACAACTAACACGGACTAACGCTGTTTTAAGCGCTGGTGTCTCGTTTTTGTGCAGAAATCCAACTTTCGGGAAAATCCTCGGAATTTATGCGAGAAGGCCCTATTTTACCAGAATATTGACGGAGCAGAAGGGCAAGAGGTGGAGGCCGAGGGCCCCCACCACAAGGCGGCGCGGCCTAGGGGGCCCGCGGCCCTATGGTGTGGCCCCCTCGGCTGGCCTCCGACGCCCCCTTCGGACTACTTATCGGGTTCGACCTAAAAACGCACGGGAGAAGTCGAAGTCGCCGAAACCCTGAGAGCCGCCACATCGCGAAACTCCGTCGCGGGCCCAGTCTCCGTTCCGGCACTCCGCCGGGACGGGGAATTGGAGGAGATCTTCACCGCCATCACCGCAACGCCTCTCCATCGACCAGCCATGTTTCCCCCATCCATGTGTGAGTAATTCCCCCGCTGTAGGCTGAAGGGGATGGTAGGGATTGGATGAGATTGGTCATGTAATAGTCATAAGATTGTTAGGGCATAGTGCCTAGTATCCGTAGATGTCACTTTTATGATATTGTTGCAACTTGTTATGCTTAATGCTTGTCACTAGGGCCCGAGTGCCATGATCTTAGATCTGAACATGTTATTGATTCATGAAGATATTCGTTGTTTATGATCTTATCTGCAAGTTGTATACACATGTCGCTGTCCGGAACCAATGGCCCCAGAAATCGGGACAACCGGAGGGGATGGTAGTGATGTGAGGATCACATGTGTTCACGGAGTGTTAATGCTTTGCTCCGGTACTCTATTAAAGGAGTACCTTAATTTCCAGTAGTTTCCCTAGAGGCCCGGCTGCCACCGGCTGGTAGGACAAAAGATGTTGTGCAAGTTTCTCATTGCGAGCACGTACGACTAAATATGGAACACATGCCTATTGATTGATTAGTACTTGGATACCGTTTTATTATTATCTGCAAATGCCCTGCTTTGATTGTTACATGAGTTTCTCTCATCCATGCAACGCCCGTTAATCCGTCCCCGTGCCTACAGTATTTTAATCCTGCTGTTTACTATAATCACTCTGCTGTCTTTATTTCACCGCTGCTGTTATTTCACTATTTCCACTGCCATAAAACCTTACTACGATAAACTCTTGCGAGCAAGTCTGTTTCCAGTGCAGCTGAATTGACAACTCCGCTGTTAAGGCTTACAAGTATTCTTTGTCTCCCCTTGTGTCGAATCAATAAATTGGGTAATACTTCCCTCGAAGACTGTTGCGATCCCCTATACTTGTGGGTCATCATTCACCAATGAGCTCGGACATAATTCTGTGGAAGATGTCCACTTCACGCTCAGCCATCTTCTTGTAGGTGAAGACTTCTTGTTCTAGTTTCTCCATCCTGTCCTCCAAGCTTCCTTCTCCCTTAGGTCCCCGAACATCTTCTATCTGCAACTCTCCATCTACAAGCAGCAATTCCTTGGGATGCATCTTCAACTCGCTTATGTACGGGTTGACGACGTTCTCAAAGAAGTTGTCCTTCGGAGACTCCGACGAAGACATGGTGGCTCTAGATCTGAAAACAATATCTGGCAGAAAACAGCTCGAAACAAAACACGACGAGAAAACGATAAACGGACCTCCAGGGGTCCGGGGGATTATATAGCAGATATTTTTACAATAAAAGGAAGGTTCCAGGCCGAAAACGAGTGGAAACGGGACCCCGAGGGGCTGTCCCCATAGGGCGGCGCGGCCAGGGTGGGGCCCGCGCCGGCCTATGGTGGACGGGCCCTCGCGCGTCTCCTCCACTCCGTTTCGATCCCGCAATTTTTCATATTTTCCAAAAACAGCAGAAATATTGTTCGGAAAGCTAAACGCGGACTTTTTATTACTAAAACTGTTACCTATTCAAAGTCGGACTCTGCAGGACTATTAATTTGATCTTTGATGAAAGCTTCCGGAGTTATCACTTGAATAATATCAATATCTTCATTATAAGAATCTCCAGAAATATAATGCTTGAGTCTTTGTCCATTCACTACTTGTGTGGCGTTACCTTCCAAAGAGCTAATTTTTATTGCCCCTGAACGATAGATTTCCTCAATAACATATGGTCCTTCCCATTTTGAGAGTAATTTCCCTGCAAAAAATCTGAGACGAGACCGATACAATAGAACTTTATCTCCAACATTAAATTCTCTTTTAATAATTCTTCTATCATGCCACTTCTTAACTTTCTCCTTAAAAAGTTTAGCATTTTCATAAGCTTCACTTCTCCATTCATCTAAAGAACTCAATTGTAGCAACCTCTTCTTACCGGCAAGTTTAAAATCTTTATTAAGTTCTCTTACAGCCCAATAAGCTTTGTGCTCTAGTTCTAAAGGTAAATGACAAACTTTTCCATAAACCATTTTATAAGGAGACATTCCCATAGGATTTTTATAAGCAGTTCTATAGGCCCACAATGCTTCCTTTAACTTACTAGCCCAATTCTTTCTAGATTTATTAACAGTCTTTCCCAAAATAGCTTTAATTTCTCTATTTGATAATTCTACTTGCCCACTAGTTTGAGGATGATAAGCTGAAGCAATTCTATGATTAATACCATATTTGGCAAGAGTTTTTCTAAAACCACCATGAATAAAATGAGAACCTCCATCATTCATAATATATCTAGGTACTCCAAATCTAGGAAATATAACATCTACAAGCATTTTTATAGAGGTCTCACCATCAGCACTTTTTGTAGGTATAGCTTCTACCCATTTAGTAACATAATCAACAGCGACAAGTATATGAGTGTTACCTTGAAGAAGGGAAAGAACCCATGAAGTCGAATCCCCAACAATCAAATGGTTCAATAACAAGAGTATAATTCATAGGCATTTTATTGCGTCTAGAGATATTACCAACTCTTTGACATTCATCACAAGATAAGATAAACTTCCTTGCATCCTTGAAAAGTGTTGGCCAATAAAACCTGATTGTAGAACCTTTTGTGCGGTTCTATCTCCAGCGTGATGTCCTCCATAAACACTACCATGACACTTACTCAATATCTCTTGTTGTTCATATTCGGAACACATCTTCGCATAATACCATCCACTCCTTCTTTATATAAGTGTGGGTCATCCAAAAATAATGCCTCAAATCATAAAAGAATTTCCTCCTTTGCTGAGCTGAAAAGGTTGGAGGCAAATACTTCGAAACAATAAAGTTAGCATAATCAGCATACCAAGGGCTCTCTCGCGAGCTCACCTTTATTACAGCCAATTGTTCATTTGGAAAACTATCATTAACAGGAACAGGATCATAAGTAATATTTTCCAATCTAGACAAATTATCAACAACAGGATTATCAGCACCTTTCCTATCTACAATATGTAAATCAAATTCTTGCAAGAGAAGAACCCATCTAATAAGCCTTGGCTTAGCATCTTTCTTTTCCATAAGGTACCTAATCGGCATGATCAGTATGAATTGTGACTTTTGAATCAACAATATAGGGTCTAAACTTGTCACATGCAAAAACTACGGCTAATAACTCTTTCTCAGTTGTAGCATAATTTCTTTGAGCAGCATCTAGGGTTTTACTAGCATAATGAATAACATTCAATTTTTTATCTACTCGCTGTCCAAGGACAACACCTACAGCAAAATCACTAGCATCACACATAATTTCAAAAGGTAAGTTCCAATCAGGCGGTTCGACTATAGGAGCAGTTGTTAAGGCTTTCTTTAGAATTTCAAAAGCTTCCTTACAATCGTCATAAAAAACGAAAGGTATATCTTTTTGAAGAAGATTAGTAAGAGGTTTTGAAATTTTAGAGAAATCTTTAATAAACCTCCTATAAAAACCAGCATGACCAAGAATACTACGAATACCTTTAACATCCCTAGGATAGGGCATCTTCTCAATTGCTTCAACTTTAGCTCTATCAACTTCAATACCTCTTTCAGAAATTTTATGTCCCAATACAATTCCTTCATTAACCATAAAGTGTCATTTCTCCCAATTAAGAACAAGGTTAGTTTCTTCACATCTCTGCAAAACTTTATCAAGATTTCGCAAGCAATTATCAAAAGAATTCCCATAGACAGAAAAATCATCCATGAATACCTCAACAATCTTTTCACAAAAGCCATGAAAAATAGCAGACATGCATCTTTGAAAAGTAGCAGGAGCATTACATAAACCAAAAGGCATGCACCTATAAGCGTAAGTTCCATAGGGACAAGTGAAAGTGGTTTTCTCTTGATCTTTAGCTCTAACAGCAATTTGTGAAAACCCAGAATATCCATCAAGAAAACAGAAATGAGTATTTTTAGACAACCTTTCTAACATTTGATCAATAAAAGGTAAAGGGTAATGATCTTTCTTAGTAACTTTATTAACTTTTCGAGAATCAATACACATTTTATACCCTACAACTACTCTTTGAGGAATAAGCTCATCATTATCATTAGGCACAACAGTTATACCTCCTTTCTTAGGAACACAATGCACAGGACTAACCCATCTACTATCAGCAATAGGATATATAATACCTGCTTCAAGAATTTTTAATACCTCATTTCTTACCACATCCTTCATCTTGGGAATTAGACGACGCTGATGTTTAACAACAGGTTTTGCACCATCTTCTATATTAATAGCATGTTGGCAAATAGCGGGAGAAATTCCCTTCAAATCATCAAGAGTATAGCCAATAGCTCCTCGGTGCTTCTTCAATATTTCCAATAACCTTTCTTCCTCAATATCTGAAAGCTTAGCACTAATAATAACAGGATATGTTTTCTTCTCATCAATATAAGCATACTTAAGATTATCAGGTAATGGTTTCAAATCAAATACAGGATCTTCCTTTGGTGGTGGTGTAACACCTAAATCCTCAACCGGTAAGTCATGTTTAAGAATAGGTTGACGAAGGAAAATTTCATCAAGCTCATCCCTTTCTTTCCTAAAAACTTCACTCTCACTATTCTCTAAATGTTGCTGCAAAGGATTACTAGGAGCAAGAGCAATAGATGAACACTGTTCAACTCTAAAATCTTCATTAGACAAATCAGCTTTATAAGGAGTTTTGGCAAATTTAGAGAAGTTAAACTCATAAGATTCACCAGCAAATTTAGTAACAATTTTCTCTTTCTTGCAATCTATAATAGCTCCACATGTATTTAGAAAAGGCCTACCAAAAATAATAGGACAAGACTTACTAGCAGCAGAACCAAGTACCAAAAAGTCAGCAGGATATTTAATCTTACCACATAGAACTTCAACATCTCGAACAATACCAATGGGAGAGATAGTTTCTCTATTAGCTAGCCGAATAACCACATCAATATCTTCAAGTTCACAAGAACCAATTTCATGCATAATTTCCGTGTAGAGCTCATAAGGAATGGCACTAATACTTGCACCAATGTCGCATAAACCATAATAGCAATGATCACCAATTCGAACAGAGAGCACAGGAACACTGGCTTTCATAGACTTATTAGGATGCGAAACAATATTAGAAGCATCTTCACAAAAAATAATATGACCATCCTCCACATTTTCAGTAACAAGATCTTTAACTATTGCAACAGCAGGTTCAACCTTTATTTGTTCTTCAGGTTCTATGGGTTTCTTTGCACTTTTATTAACTACACTAGTTATAACAGAATACTCCTTCATTTTAGCAGGCAAATGAGTTTTTTCAATATAAGCTTCAGGCAGAACATGATCAACAGTTTTAATTTCAATACATTTGCCTTTAGGTGAATCAACTTTATCTTTATATGGTTCATGATATTTATCAAAATTCTTCCTAGGCAATTCAAAATGAGAGGCAAAGGCTTTATAAATATTTGCAACAACTTGAGAGTCAAGACCATATGTAGCACTCATATTACGATATTCATCGGTATCCATAAAAGTTTCAATGCATTCATAATTATAATTTATACGACACTCTACCTTTGTCGTTCTCCCATCCTTCAGTATTTTCTTGGATTCGATCAAGAAGGTCCCATTTAAACTCTTCTTTATTGCGCGTGAATGATCCAGAACAAGAAGTATCCAGCAAGGTTTTATCTTGAAAAGACAGTCTTGCATAGAAATTATCAATAATAATATTACCAGGAAGCTCATGAATGGGGCATTTGAGCATTAAAGACTTCAATCTCCCCACGCTTGGGCAATACTCTCTCCATCATGAGGCCAGAAATTATATATACGGTTGCGGTCTTTGTGAATTTCACTTGGAGGATAGAATTTAGAGTAAAATACAGGCACAATATCCTTCCAATCAAGAGAACGCCCATCCTTCAGCAGTTTATACCAATGCGCCGCTTTACCAGATAGCGACATAACAAATAATTTCTTCCTAACTTCATCCATTGAAATACCTGCACATTTGAATAACCCGCATAATTCATAAAAACAGTAAATGATCACCAGGATGAACAGTTCCATCCCCTTCATAGCGGTTATCCACAACACGTTCAATAATTTTCATAGGTATTTTATATGGTATTACTTCCTCACCTGGCGCCTCATCCACTACCGTTGCAGTAGTAGTAGATTTTCCAAATATAAATTCAAGGGAGGATCTCTCCATAATGACTTATAGTAGCAAACAGAAACAAAATCAGCACGTACAGTAAAAGTTTCCTTACCAATTCCACTTACCAATAGCGCTTCACTCCCCGGCAACAGCGCCAGAAAATAGTCTTGATGACCCACAAGTATAGGGGGTGTATCGTAGTACTTTCGATAAATAAGAGTGTCGAAACGAGGAGCAGAAGGTGTTGACAAGCAGTTTCGATGAAGGATTCACTATAAATGCTCACAGACAAGTATTCAGGGGGTTTTGATATAGCAGATAAATAAAGTAGAAGTAAATAAAATGCGAGAGAAATAATTGCAGCGAGTGGCCCAATCCTTTTTAGCACAAAGGACAAGCCGGTTTGTTTACTTATAATGACCAAACGTTCTTGAGGACACACGGGGATTTTAGTCTAGTGCTTTCGCTTCATACGGCTGATTAATCTTCATTGTTTTGATAAGTGTTGTGTGGGTGAACCTATGCTAATGCACCGCCCTTCCTAGGACTAATACATACTTGTGATTATACCCCTTGCAAGCATCCGCAAATACAAGAAAGTAATTAAGATAAATCTAACCACAGCCTTAAACTCTGAGATCTGCTATCCCTCCTGCACCGATATACTAACGGGGGTTTAGGTTGCTGTCACTCCGGCAACCCCACAATTAGCAAACGAATACAAGATGCACTCCCCTAGGCCCATAAAGGTGAAGTATCATGTAGTCGACGTTCACATGACACCACTAGAAGAGTAACACCACAACTTAAATATCATAACATTGAATACTACTCAACAATAATTCACTACTAACATTTAGACTTCACCCATGTCCTCAAGAACTAAACGAACTACTCACGAGACATCATATGGAACATGATCAGAGGTGATATGATGATGAATAACAATCTGAACATAAACCTTGGTTCAATGGTTTCACTCAATAGCATCAATAACAAGTAGTAATCAACACCGGGAGAGTTTCCCCTATCAAACAATCAAGATCCAACCCAAATCGTTACAGCGGTGATGAGATGCAGCGGTGGAGATGGCGGTGTAGATGATGGAGATGATGGTGATGATGATGGAGATGATGTCCAGCTTGATGGCGATGGCGTTGATTTCCCCCTCCGGGAGGGAATTTCCCCGGCGGTTCACCCGGAGAGCTCTTTTCTCTCGGTGTTTCTCGTCCCCGAGGCGGCTCACAATTCTCCGTAACTCCCGGTCTTAGGTTTTCGGGACGAAGTACGCGAAGGAGAGGCGGCGAGAGGGGGTTGTGGGCCTCCTCCCCAAGGCGGCGCGCGGCCAGGCCCGCGCCGACCTATGGGGGCCATGGCGGCCCCTCTCGGCCCCTTCTTTTGGCTCCCTTCGTCTTCGGAAAAATAGGAATTTTCGTATAATTGCCGTCAATTGTTGATCTTCGGAAATATGGTGCCTGACGGTGCTTTTTCCAGCAGAATCCGACCCGGTGAATAATTCTCCAATGATCACGAAACATGCAAAATAGATGAAATAACATAAGTATCATCTCTAAATAGGAAATATATCAATGAATAACAGCAAATTATGATATAAAATAGTGATGCAAAATGGACGTATCACTCCCCCGCCGTCGCAGACAAGATCCGGGGGACAGAAGTCTCTATTCCGGCATGTTGCCGGGACGAGGAATTGCCCTTGGAGCCATCTCCATCGAATCCACCGCCATCTCCATCGTCATTGCTGACTCCCATGATGAGGAGGAGTGGGCTGAGGGCTCTACCGGTAGTTACGTGGTTTATCTCTCTCTCACATGGCGTGATCTTAATGTGACCATGAGCTTTGTAATCTAGATATCGTTATGCTATTCAAGTGGATTTTACTTATGTGATCTCCGGAGACTCCTTGTCCCACGTGTGTAAAGGTGTTGGTGTGTGCACCGTGTGGGTCTCTTAGGCTATATTTCACAGAATACTTGTTCACTGAATTATGATTTGAGTTGGATGTCTCTATGAAATTGTGGTGTGTTAGTACCGCCTATGAATGCTCAAAGTGCAGCGCGGGGTGTTCATTAGTACTTGGGTATATATATCTTTAAGGTTTGCTTTTGCAACCCTACGCAATGAATTAGTGTTCGTTATCCAACCGAAGAGTTTTTCAGAGTAGCATATTGAAGTGCTTATATTTATATTTCTTTATGATATTATTGTTGAGAGTGACCACTAGTAAAAGTATGATCCCTAGGCCTTGTTTCCAAGCATCGAATCACCGTTTATTTACTGTTTTACTGCATGTTTACTTGCGGCCATATTTATTTCAGATTGTTATTACCACTCATATTCATCCATATCATTTGCATTTTACTATCTCTTCGTCGAACTAGTGCACCTATACACCCGATAAGTGTATTGGGTGTGTTGGGGACACAAGAGACTTCTTATATCATAATGGCAGGGTTGCTAGAGAGGTATATCTTTGACCTCTACCTCCCTGAGTTCGATAAATCTTGGGTGATCCACTTAAGGAAAATTTGCTGTTGTTCTACAAACGTCTGCACTTGGAGGGCCAACACTGTCTACAAGAATAGAAGCGTGCGTAGAGATCACAAACGTGTCTATAATTTTTGATGTTTCATGCTTGTTTTACACCAATTTATTTATGTTTTGGTTACACTTCGTTGCACTTTTATACATTTTCCGACATTAACCTATTAACAAGATGCCACAGTGCCAGTCCCTGTTTTCTGTTGTTTTGTATTTCAGAAAAGTCGTATAGGAAATATTCTCGAAATTAACGAAACAATATTCTCGAAATTAACGAAACAAAAGACGAAGTCAATATTTTACTGTAACGAAGACAGAGTCCAGAGGGGAGACGAAGAAAGGCCACAGGGCGGCCAGATCACCCCATGGCGCGGGCCCAGGCATGGCCATGCCATGGCATGGTGTGGGCCCCCAGGAGGCCACCGACCTAGCCCTTTCGCATATTTATTCACGATCTCGGGAAAAATATAAACACCCAAGCCTCCATCCACGAAAGTTCCGTCACGGCAGCCATCGCAGACCCTAACTCGGGAGGGTTCCGAAACTCTTCCCGGCACCCTGCCGAAGGGGGAGATTATCACCGGAGGCCTCTACATCCCCATGCCCGCCTCCGAAGTGATGCGTGAGTAGTTCATCCCTGGACTATGGGTCCATAGCAGCAGATAGATGGTTGTCTTCTCCAATTTGTGCCTCATGTTTAGATCTTGTAAGCTGCCTATCATGATCAAGATCATCTTTATGTAATGCTACATGCATGTTGCGTTTGCTGGGATCCGATGAATATTGAATACTATGTTGAGATCGATTATATACTTGTCATATGTTATTTGTGATCTTGCATGCTCTCTATTGCTAGTAGATACTCTGGCTAAGTAAATGCTTGTGACTCCAAGAGAGAATATTTATGCTCGATAGTAGGTTCATGCCTCTAGTTTTCTGGAAAAGTGACAATAACTTATGTGATTGTAGATGTGGTGTTGCTACTAGGGAGAAAACAAAAATGTTTTATCCAAGAGAAAATCTATTGTTTACTTTACACACATTGCTTAACGATAATATGTTGCTTGCAACTTAATACTGGAAGGGGTTCGGACGATAACCGGAAGGTGGATTATTAGTCATAGACGCAGTTGGATTACGGTCTATGTATTTTGTTGTAATGCCCAAACAAATCTCATAGTAATCATCTTGTCATGTATGGTCGGTATTCTGTCAATTGTCCAGCTGTAATTTGTTCACCGAGCATGTTATTTATCTTTATAGAGAGACACCTCTAGTGAACTATGGACCCCGGTCTTTTCTTTTACGCTGCAAATACCTGTTTTTATTATTGCCAACTCCCACTGCAGCAACTCTTTTACTGTTCTTTTTAATTCCGCTGCAAACAATCATCATCATTCCACACAATACGTCTAACCCTTTGTGTTCATTAAAATCGGTGAGATTGACAAGCTCACTGTAAGTTGGGATAAAGTATTTTGGTTGCGTTGTGTGCAGGTTCCACGTTGTTGCTGACGCTGGTAGTGCGCCTTGCTAAGTCAGCTAGCAACACCTTCAGAAGTCACACCTTTCTCCTATTGGTCGATTAAACCTTGGTTTCATTACTGAGAGAAAACTTGCTATGGTGCTGATCATACCTTCCTCTTGGGTTCCCCAATGATGTGCAATCTGCGCTCATCAAATCTCTATCCCGCCCATCTCATTTCTTTTTCTCTCTCCGAAGTCTGAATTGACGGCCGTGCCTTCTACCAGCGCGGCGCCGTAACTCCACACATGGCATGGGCGGAACAAAGCCGCGAGGCGGCGACCACGGGAGCACCCACGCCTCGCCCTACATTTACTTCCATGGCGAGGACAACGAGTGGATTTGACACAACCCATCCCCTCCTGGTAACTAGCAGGTAAGCTATTTTAATTGGTGCCTGGTGTGCATCGCTGTCCTGGTGGTTCGTTCAATCTTGCCCTTGTCGTTGTTATGTTCTAATGCTCATAAACTCTCCCCTACCTTAGACCTCAAAGCGTGTTACAATTCCTGAAGTTTTGTGTTTCTACTGATGCGTATCCATAACTAATTTAGTCAGCCTATAATATAATTTGTGAATTTTGCAGCAATTTAGTTACAAAAGTAAGTTTTTGACACGTGTGGAAGAAATAGCATCATATTTAAGGTAGTAGGACATTTAGGATTTCATTCAAATCAACTAAAAACAGTGGTAAATATGTGTATATTTTGCATCAACTAAAATAATATGATTAGTGGGTTTCTGATTGTGATGAACTCTTATTTCAGATCTTTAATCTGGCTATTCTTCTTTGTTTTATCTCCCTAGGCTCAGTATTGTGTTGTTTTCTTTCTAGAGGAGCAGAAGTTTTTTTAGGTGAACTATCTTCTCATAAATTCATCAGCCCATTCTATTGTCGTCTTTGAGGTGGGATAATTTATTTCAAAGGTCAGTCTCCAAATTTTTGATTTCACATCACTATTATATATGCATCCCAATGTTGCATGAAAATATACAACTATTATTGTAGTCTGAACTAATCCAACACCATGGAATTTTCCTAAGTGACTAGTATTTTTATCCAGCATTTGGAGCCATCGACAATAAGTCAAATGGTAGAGCTCTATGCGGCTGTGAGGTCAGCCAAATGGTTTCTAGCATGAGAAGAATGTTGGAAGAAAACTTATCTCTATAGCGATGCATATATTTTCCCTTGGTCTCGGTGTCTAATTCTAGCACTAGAGCCAAGCTAATCTTCTTTATGTTTATTATAGTGTTAACCAAGACGAGTAGCCTATTTATTTTACCATTTATCTGATACTCAATTGTTCTCATGGTCTGTGGTTCATAGTATAAATACATGTTTCCATGACAACACTTCAGTATGCCAGTGCCAAATCTAGCAACTCCCTTAACTAGATAGGTAAATCTTGGACTACATACATCCTTCCTATGTTGATAATGATATTCCTTCTTTTTATGCTCATATAGTGCCATGGTATTGATTCATGTACTCTTGATGTGGATTTAGACCAAATTCTTTTGCACGACTGAAAAATATGGCATGGAAAAAGATGCTTCATTTGGAGTATATCTGTTTGACTGAATTAGTGTTCCCGTCATCTTTGTCATGTGGAAGTCATGCCAATCTGCATTGGTACATGCATGTTTCAAATATGCAGATCAATTCATATTTTAGGGTGACCCGTTCTTAAGATTTTCCCTTACCACTCTATTGTCAAACAACATGTCATGCTTTCAACTTTTAAGTGATATTCCTATAGTAAATTATAAATTGCCTTCTGCTGAAGCTAGCAAGCAACCTATTGCATATTTTACAACAGGTCATCCAATATGTGAGATGTGGACCAAAAAATCAATACTTTGGCACTACAGTATTTTAGTGCATAGCTTAAATCCTTTCATGTTACTATTTTTTAATAAAAATAGTCTACAATGCTTGGAATTTAGATTATACTTTGTTTCACTGTAGTTGTACCGTTGACGTTTCAACAATTCCAAGGGTGTTTTATGTTGCTATCCCCTCTCAAATTTATGTCATGTGGTTTTTTGATTGTCTCATTTTAATTTTGAACAATTTTCTGCAATTTAGAAATTTGAAGAAAAACAGGGCAGCAAATTTGGTGTAATAGAGATAAATATAATAAATTTGAGAGTAGCCGCAGACTGCGACGACGATGACTTCAAGAAGGAAGCGAAGCTTAACGCCGCCATCGCCCGCCAATCGTGGCACGGTTTTCACCAGCCGCGAGTCCCCAACTCGGCAAGAGCAAGCGGAGAGGCCAACAAAGATGATGCCTTCGCAAGGGAACGACGCCAATAGCCGCCTCCATCATCCGCCAAGAACGATGTCAAGGCACGGTTTTCACCGGTGACCACTTCACCGCTAGCTCGTCGTCGACTAGATCTTCATCGCCGGAGTAGACGGATCTCGTGATCCGCCACCCCAGCAACAAGCTGACCTCTTGATAACCCACAAGTATAGGGGATCGCAACAGTCTTCGAGGGAAGTAAAACTCAAATTTATTGATTCGACACAAGGGGAGACAAAGAATACTTATAAGCCTTAACAACTGAGTTGTCAATTCAGCTGCACCTGGAAAAGCACTAGTAACGGGGTGATGTGAAAGCAGCAGTAATATGAGAGCAATAGTAAAGTAACACATCAGCAGAGCAGTAACACGAGGCAATGGCACCAGAAAATAGTTGATACTACTTCTAATGGCATATAGGACCGAGTGAGTATTTGATGATGAAAGATGGACCGGGGTTCCCAGCTATCTACACTAGTGGTAATTCTCCAATAACAAGTGTTGAGTGAACAAATTACAGTTGGGCAATTGATAGGATTGAAATAGCATTAACACAGAACATCCAGTTTATTAATCATGTAGGCATGCGTTCCATATATAGTCATACATGCTCGCAATGAGAAACTTGCATAACATCTTTTGTAGCCGGTGGCAGCCGGGCCTCAAGGGAATCTACTGGTAATTAAGGTACTCCTTTTAATAGAGCACCGGAGCAAAGCATTAACACTTGGTGAAAACATGTGATCCTCATATCTAAGCCATCCCCTCCAGTTATCCCAGTTGCTGTCACTCTGGGGCCTCGGGTTCCGGACATAGACATGTGCAAACAACTGTAGATACAATCTAAGCAATAATTATAGATCTTAAATCTAAGATCATGCCACTCGGACCCTAGTGACAAGCATTAAACACAACAAGATTGCAGCAACAATAACTTCATAAAATTTATAGATAGACTGATCATAATGTAACAATTCATCGGATCCCAACAAACACAACACCGATTACATCGGATGGATCTCAATCATGTAAGGCAGCTCATGAGATCATTGTATTGAAGTACATGAGAGAGAGTACCAACTAGCTATGCTAGAACCCGTAGTCCATGGGGGAACTACTCACGGAGCATGATGGAGGCGGTGGCGTCGATGGAGAAGGCTCCGGGGTCGATCCCCGTCCGGCAGTGCGAAACAGAACTTCGACCCCCGAAACTATATTTCGCGATGGCGCGGCGCTCCGGAGTCTTTCGGAATATGATGTTGATGTAGGGTTTCGCGTCGCGAGGGATATATAGGCGAAAGGACGGCGCGAGGGTGCCGGGGCCCACCCCATAGGGCGGCGCCCCCCCTCCTGGCCGCGCGGAGGTATGGTGTGGACTGTGGAGGCCGTGGGCCTCCCCCAGGCTTGCCCTTCTGGCTCCGTGTGTCCCTCGGAAAAATAAGATGTTTGATTTTGATTCATCGAATTCCGAGAATATTGCCCGAACAGTTTTTCTGGAACCAAAAACAGCAGAAAACAGAAACTGGCACTGTGGCATCTTGTTAATAGGTTAGTCCCGGAAAATGCATAAAAACATTATAAAGTGTGAGCAAAACATGTAGGTATTGTCATAAAACTAGCATGGAACATCAGAAATTATAGATACGTTGGAGACGTATCACCTCTTCCGGCGAAGAAGGAAGCCACCACCACCAAACCCGGATCAGATCCTGGGCGCCCTCTTTGACTCAGAGATAGCCAAGAGGAAACCCTGCAACCGCTGAAGGTCGACAGCGCCGCTGCCCGCCGAGGCCCAAAGGGCTCGGGGCCAACGACCACCACGAACATCGCCGATGCGTGATCTCCCCAGTTGCCGCCATCTCGGATCGCTGCCGCTTGAAAGGAGTGGAGGGACGCCGCCGCACCTCGATCGCCAGGCTGAGGAAGGCCGGCGACGCTCCGGGCGGCAACGGCGGAGAGGAGACCACGCAGAGGATGGCTAGGGGAGGGAGGAAGGGACGCGCCGGCGCGGCACAGCTGCCGTCGCGCGGACGTGAGAGTTACGCGACTCATTAAAAATGAGGAGAATTTCACTTCCCGGCCTCTGCACCAACTAAGGATGCACACAGCCATTTGGCATGAGTACTAAGATTTTTAATCTTGATTAAAATTAAAGCATAGTCCTCAAGACAAATTGTATGAGTACCATGACTAGCCTGGGCCTCAAGTATAAATGGGAACCTAAATGGGAATCATCCTTCTTCTGTTTGTTTTCACCAGCTGCTCCCTTCAGTTTTGCTACAGGATAGCTGTTTCAGAAAACTGAGTTTTGAAAACTGAGTTGATGCATTGGTTCTTGCTTATCTACATCATCTAGACTCCATGGCAGCAACAATACTGCTGTATCATCTGAACTTTTGTTTACCAGTTGTTCCTACATCATAGTATCTTCAGTATTTTCTATTCTCTTCCTTATGCCGTTCTGTACAGTTCTAAATGATGTACTGGAGGTAGTTTTGATCGCTCCATTGTATGAGGTTTTGTGTTACCTGTTGGTCTTGCGATATGGTACCTTCAGTAGTTTCTATCATGTGTCATACATTGCTCTCTACAATTGGAATCAATGTACTGAAAGTTTCCTTGGTCTTATGTTGCTCTGTACATGGGGAATCGATGTACTGAATGTTGTCCTTGGTCTTATATACAGTACTTTTTTATTACTTTTGGTCATTGCGATCAGTTCACTTACTAATGAACTATGATTTTTGTGTGCCCAATTTCTTATTCCCCTCTCCAATTTTGGTTTACTTATATAAGAACATAAAGGCCTCAATACATTGAGGAAATCTGTAACTAAACTAGACAACTATTCTGCACGTTTATATTTAATAGTGTAATCAAATTTGAGACAGAATTAAACTTGACAACTATACTGCATGCTAGTTTATCCATACATGTACCATGTCCACAGGTATCTACACTTTTGTTTGGTAGATAATTTGGCCGGCAATCACGTCCGAGTAATATTGAAAACAATAAGTTAACATTCACGAAAATAATGAATATCTTTTATTCTACAACTCGCAAGCACAATGGGCGCGGCGTGCCGCCGCGCCATCTGTTGGTAGTAACATTTATGTTAGTTCAGTTAGGAGGCAAGTTGAGGGTGAGCTAAAAACAACCATATAACCACTCTCTTTTTTATACTAAATACTTCTACTTATTTATAACTTATTTCATCAACAAAAAGATCGTAAGTAGTATATCTTCTACCATATTTAGCTATCCACATAAATTGTGCCACTAGATTTCAAGTTTCAGCGTTGTACGTTCTGATTATGACACACAAAATTGAAATATTACTTTGAAACACAAGCCATGTTAGTTTCTTTTGGGATTTTCTTTTCCGAGAAATGGATAATAAAATCATCTCTTGAAGTGATTTTTTCAAAGATTTAGGAAACATAATAAAGAGGCATTACAAATTTAACGACCTAAAATATATTATTTAGATGTGTTACAATGTATTTTATGTGTTCACTTTCATTTTGGTATCCTTAAATATCTTGGCATAGAGCTATGGAATGTACTTGTATAACAGACATATCTATGAGGTTTCTTGAATGTACGATAGTTGGGTGTAAATGTGTATGATCGATCTATAGTGTTAGATGTCTGCAAGTGTCCTCACATCACCAAGACTCCTCATTGAGGCTGCTGGTGACGTGGAGGGTGATCAAGCAAGTTTTGTGTGTATAAAATGTTACTACATGGATACAAGTGTCCTCAAGATTACCGACATTCCTCTTTAGAACACTTCTTTTAGATTCTCTTTGGAAAACTTAACTTGTACTTGTAGGAGGATCTCGGAAGTTCTAAATTCGATCCCTGAATTTTGGAATCCGTTGGCTTCGGCATAACTCGACGTTTCAACATCAATCTTGGTATTCTCAACAACAAAAAAAAGCTTAGTATTTCCTTGTCGGCATTTATAAGTTCCAACATTGCTACACTTACTTGGCTTCGATGCACATGTCAGGTGGGTTACTTCAATTTCTTTAGTGTATCGGTGTGAAGTAACATCAAGCCCGATACCGTCTGAGTACTCTATTTGCGCAGACTTCATCAGACTAGTGGAGTAACATCAAAGCCAGATACAGTCAGGGTCTGATGGAAGCATACCGCTTAGCCGACAAAAATCAGCTCCGCGCGCTGCTGCTGCCGCCCGATGATCCGACGACTGAGCCGCCGCCTACTGCCGGCCTTCTCCCACCACACACTCCCGCCCCGCCGCCACCTCGCGGCCAGCGCGGCGCTGCAGTGGCTCGAGGACGAGCTCACCTCGCTCGCCCTCCCCGGCCTCGGGCCCGGGGTCGACTCGCACGCGTGCGCCAGGCTCCTGCAGGCCTGCATCGCGCGCGGCGACGCCCGCGGCGGCCACGCCGTGCACGGGCACGTCGTGCGCAGCGGCGGCCTGGCGCGGCTCGACCTCTTCTGCGCCAACGTCCTGCTCAACATGTACGCCAAGGTCGGGCCCTTCGCCAGCGCGCGCAGGGTGTTCGACGCATTGCCGGAGCGGAACATGGTGTCTTTCGTCACGCTGGTCCAGGGCTACGCGCTGCGTGGGGAGTTCGAGCCGGCGGTGGCGCTGTTCCGGAGGCTCCGGCTGGAGGGGCACGAGGTGAACCAGTTCGTGCTCACCACGGTGCTCAAGCTGGTTGTTGCCATGGACGCCCTGGGGCTCGCCTGGGGCTCGCCTGGGGCGTGCAAGCTGGGCCATGACCGGAACGCCTTTGTCGGGTCGGCGCTGAACGATGCTCCATGTGTGGGGTTGTCGGTGATGCGAGGCGCCTGTTTGATGGGATCGTCGGTAAGGATGCTGTTGCTTGGACCGCTATGGTCTCTTGCTATACCGAGAATAACTGCCCAGAGAACACGCTTCGGGTTTTCCGGGAGATGAGCATGGCGGTTGCTAAGAGCATCTCCACCGGCGGCCCCAAATAGACCCCGGCAGGGGCATCGGCACTGCCGTATAGGGGTGCCGGCAGAGCATCATCTATTTGAGGATGTTGCTCCCACACCGGCGCCCCCCATACTGTAGCCCTAATAAAATTTTAAATTTAAAATGATATTTAGAAACCAAAATTCATATGAAATTTATACAAAAGTAACTCGAATTTAAACCTAAATAAAACTTAAACTTCATCTTAATCTAATGGTCGTCGGTTGGGGCGCACGACGGTCCTGCCTCGTCATCGTTCTTCGCCTTTGCCGCCTGCGTTCGTGCCCGCTTCTAGTCCTTTGCTTCGCGCATCTGGCGGTGGAGCATGGCGGCCGGCGCGCTGTCCCGCGCTTCCAACCTTTGCCGATAAGCCTTGTTCTCGCGCCTCGCTTGCTCGCGGGCGAACGCCTCATAGTGGTGATGAGAGCGTAGAGCTTCGTCGCTCCGCCTCCATGAGGAGGCGTCCGCCTCTCCGTGGCCGCTCGCGGCGCGATATCTCAAGGCGTGCTCGAGGTTAGCGTCGTTGACGAACTTCCTCCTCCTCCTTCAACCTTTGGAAGCGTTGCGCGTTCGCGGGATCGCCGCCGCTCCGGCTCGGCGGGGCTGCGGCTGCTCGCCCACTGCGTCGCCTCCCTGCCGCCTTTCGCGTGCGCAGCATAGGCCTCGTGCCACGCGAACCGTGGGTCCTCATCATCGTCGGAGCTGTAGTCCGTGTCGGGCTGCGGCTCCGGCTGCGGTGGTGGTGGAGGCAGCGCGCGGCCGTTGAGGCCAAGTGTCGAGGGTACTCCTCGGCAATGCCCTTCATATGGGGCTTAGGGTTGATGGAATCCTGTAGGCTGACACGAGACATCGGTTATCAAACAAGCGAGGAGAGCGATTTACCCATGTTCGGGGCCCTCGATGAGGTAAAACCCTTACGCCCTGCCTGTCTGATCTTGATTATGAAAATATCGGGTTACAATGGGGTGCCGAAGGTTTCGGCTATGATCTCGTTGAGAGTGTAAGTTCTGCAGAGACCTAGCTCTAGACTTATGGTGGCTATGATTGCTAAGATTGCGTGTGTCCTCGGCAGCCCCTCTCCTGACCCTTATATTGGGAGCCAGGTCTCGAGAGATCTATCCGGGTACGACTAGGTTACAAAGAGTCCTAGTTCTAAACTTTCCTTTTATTCTTCGTCTCCTTGCCTTGTTCTTCAAGAATCCACCTTGCGAACCGACGCTATGGCCCACCTGGCCTTCGGGTGTCTTCATGGGCCTCCGATTGGGCTGCAAGGGGTAATACGATAGCAGTTACCCGAAAGGTAATGCCCACGTCACCAGCATGGAGTACATCGTCTTCAGACGGCGCGACATTTTTGAGGTGGACAATAGAGAATGGCGCGGCGGCGGTGGTGGAGATGAGAGGATAGCACCGCGGTGGTGGACGGCGTACGTACTAAATAGTGGTGGCAACTACCCGCATTTACGGTGGCGTAGGCGACTGGACGCCGGGTGACCAGTCGCTGCCCTCGTGGCAGCCTCGGTTTCCGCGCAGGAGACCATTCCCGCGTCGCAGCCGATGCGAACCGTCACGTCCTCTCGCTGACAAGGCGCCCCCACCCGCGAACACCGTCATGCCACGAGGCGCCGGCGCGCCCAATTTGCGCGGGCTGGCACGGGATGCCGACGATTCTATTGGGCTCGAAAACTAGCCGGCACCGTTTGGGACGCACTGGTGCGAGTCCAAAAACCATGCCGGCCCCCAAAACGCTATCGGGGCCGCTGGTGGAGATGCTCTAAGTTGAATCCTTATCCGTTCGGCTCTCTCATCCCGTGTAGTCTGGGGAAAATTATAAAACGGGGTAAGAGGATAGAGAGGAACTGGTACACAACTACTCGGTGGCAATGCTCCGTAAATACTCTAAACAACAGTGGTGAAGTTGTATACCCTTTCGGTTTCAAGTTGGAAAGCTGCGGGAAGTTGTGAGAAGTACCTCTTGAGGTGCTTCTAGCGGCTTGTTGTTTTTTGTTACAAAATAGGCAAGCGCTTGTGGAAGCCCATCCGCAGTAGTTATGTGTTTGATTGGGCTGATGCTTTTGAAGACCCAGAAGCAGTATAAGGTCAAGCACCAGCCCAAACAAACACACACTAGATCTTGTTTATTCATGGGCTTTGCAGGCTTCTTACTGGATCCATGCTAGGGACGCCAAAGGCGTGGACCCAATAATTCATCCCCATGTCAATGGACGAGCCAATTACTTGGTATGACTGCCATTTGATGCAATCGAAACACAACCTTATGATTATGCTTTAATTTCTAAACACTAAATCGATGTAATATACATGTAAATTTAGCAAGATATGTATAACAATTATGTTAATCCAGTTAGGAGACAAGTTGAGGGTGAGTTAAAAACAACCATATAACCACTCTATTATTTATACTAAATACTTTTACTTATTTATAACTTATTTCATCATCAAAAAGATCGTAAGTAGTATATCCTCTACGATATTTAGCTATCCACATAACTGGTGCCACTAGATTTCAAGTTTCAGTGTTCTGCGATCGAATTATGACACACAAAATTAAAATGTTACTTTGAAACACAAGCCATGTTAGTTCCTTTTAGGATTTTCTTTTCTGAGAAATGGATAATAAAATCATCTCTTGAAGTGATTTTTTCAAAGATTTAGGAAACATAATAAAGAGGCATTACAAATTTAACGAACTAAAATATATTATTTAGATGTGTTACAAATGTATTTTATGTGTTCATGTCCATTTTGGTATCCCTAAATATCTTGGCATAGAGCTATGGAATGTACTTGTATAACAGACATATCTATGAGGTTTCTTGAATGTACGATAGTTGGGTGTAAATGTGTATGATCGATCTATAGTGTTAAATGTCTGCAAGTGTCCTCACATCACCAACACTCCTCACTGAGGCTGCTGGTGACGTGGAGGGTGATCAAGCAAGTTTTGTGTGTATAAAATGTTACATGCCTACAAGTGTCCTCAAGATTACCGACATTCCTCTTTAGAACACTTCTTTTAGATTCTCTTTGAAAAACTTAACTACTTGTAGGAGGATCTCAGAAGTTCTAAATTCGATCCCTGAATTTTGGAATCCCTTGGCTTCGGCATAACTCGAAGTTCCAACATCAATCTTAGTATTTCCTGGTTGGCATTTATAAATTCCAACATTAGTACACTAAGGCTGGTGCCATTGGGGGCGTGAGGAGGGGCGATACCGCCCGGAGCGGGGCGAGAGGCAGGCGGGAGCGGGGCGAGACGAGAGCGCGGGGCGGTGGCGCTGGCGCCGGGCGGTATCGCCCGCTCCCGCCCGGCTACCGCCTGCGTTGGGGGCGAGAGCGAGGCGGGAGCGAGGCGAGAGTGGGCAGCGAGAGCGAGCGGGGCGAGGAAGGCGAGAGGCGGGCGAGAGTGCGTTGGCAGGATGGGGCGAGAGCGCGGGCAAGAGGGAGAGAGAAGTGAGAGCTGACACTATAGCCCGTGCACTGACACTGTCGGATGAGAGTGAGGTAAGAGTGGGGTGAGAGTAAAAGAAAAAGCTGCCGTGGCGGGTGAGAGTGGGATGGTGCATTGGCACCAGTACTTAGCTTCGATGCACCTGTCAGGTGTACTCCATTTGGGCAGACTTCATCTGACACTCTTTGACATTATGTTGAGTAACATCAAAGCCCAAATGGAGTAACATCAGAGCCCGATACGGTCATGATCTGATGGAAGCTTAGCCGACAAAAATCAACTCCGCGCGCTGCTGCCGCCGCCCGATGATCCGACGACTGAGCCGCCGCCTACTGCTGGCCTTCTCCCACCACACACTCCCGCCCCGCCGCGACCTCGCGGCCAGCGCGGCACTGCAGTGGCTCGAGGACGAGCTCACCTCGCTCGCCCTCCCCGGCCTCGGGCCCGGGGTCGACTCGCACGCGTGCGCCAGGCTCCTTCAGGCCTGCATCGCGCGCGGGGACGCCCGCGGCGGCCGCGCCGTGCACGGGCACGTCGTGCGGAGCGGCGGCCTGGCGCGGCTCGACCTCTTCTGCGCCAACGTCCTGCTCAACATGTACGCCAAGGTCGGGCCCTTCGCCGGCGCGCACAGGGTGTTCGACGCATTGCCGGAGCGGAACATGGTGTCTTTCGTCACGCTCGTCCAGGGCTACGCGCTGCGTGGGGAGTTCGAGGAGGCGGTGGCGCTGTTCCGGAGGCTGCGATGGGTGGGGCACGAGGTGAACCAGTTCGTGCTCACCACGGTGCTCAAGCTGGTTGTCGCCATGGACGCCCTGGAGCTCGCCTGGGGCGTGCACGCCTGCGCGTGCAAGCTGGGCCACGACCGGAACGCCTTTGTCGGGTCGGCGCTGATCGATGCCTACTCCATGTGTGGGGTTGTCGGCGATGCAAGGCGCCTGTTTGATGGGATCGTTGGCAAGGATGCTGTTGCCTGGACCGCTATGGTTTCTTGCTATACCGAGAATAACTGCCCAGAGAACACGCTTCAGGTTTTCCGGGAGATGAGGATGGCGGTTCCTAAGCTGAACCCTTTTGCGCTGACCAGTGTGCTCAAGGCTGCGGTTTGCTTGTCGTCGGTTGCGTTAGGCAAGGGTATCCACGCCTGTTCAGTAAAAGCACTTTATGATGCCGATCCTCATGTTTCTGGTGCGTTGGTTGATATGTATGGCAAATGTGGGAAGATTGAGGATGCCCGCTTAGCTTTCGAGATGGTTCCCTATGATGACGTGATACTTTGGAGTTTTATGATATCCTTGTACGCGCAGAGCAATCAGAACGAGCAGGCCTTCGAGCTGTTCATCAGAATGATGAGGTCTTCTGTGGTGCCCAACGAATATAGTCTATCTAGTGTTCTGCAAGCTTGTGCTAATATGCCCCTCTTGGATCTAGGCAAGCAAATTCATAACAATGCTATAAAGATTGGTCACGAGTCCGAGTTATTCGTTGGAAATGCACTGATGGATCTCTATGCCAAGTGCAGCGATATCGAAAGCTCACTCAAGATCTTCTCGTCATTGCGAGATGCCAACGAGGTGAGCTGGAACACAATCATTGTTGGTTACAGCCAGTCTGGTTTTGGAGAAGATGCTTTGTGTGTATTTCGTGACATGCGTGCTGATTGGGTTCCTTCAACTCAAGTTACATACTCAAGTGTGCTCCGGGCTTGTGCGACCACAGCATCCATCAATCATGTTGGTCAGGTTCACTGTTTGATCGAGAAATCTACATTCAACAGTGACACCGTTGTAAGCAATTCACTTATTGACTCATATGCAAAGTGTGGATACATCAGGGATGCTCGGAGGATATTTGAAACTCTGAAAGAACCCGATTTAATTTCATGGAATGCCATAATCTCAGGATATGCTGTACATGGACATGCTGCAGATGCCCGAGAACTTTTTGACAGGATGAATCAGAGCAGTATTAGAGCTAATGATATCACGTTTGTTGCTCTCCTGTCTGTCTACGGCAGCACGGGTTTAGTGAGTCAAGGACTCTCCCTGTTTGATTCTATGAAACTTGATCATGGCATCAAACCGTCCATGGAGCATTACACCTGCATTGTTAGGCTTCTAGGACGTGCTGGCCGTCTGCATGATGCTCTAAACTTTATTACAGATATCCCTTCAGCACCATCTGCTATGGTTTGGCGTGCATTGCTTAGCTCCTGTATAGTTCATAAAAATGTGGATTTGGGGAGATTTTCTGCAGAGAAGGTACTTGAGATTGAACCACATGACGAGACGACTTATGTCTTGCTATCAAATATGTATTCTGCTGCTGGAAGTTTGGATGAAGTTGCTCTCTTGAGGAAATCAATGAGGAATATAGGTGTAAGGAAGGAGACTGGTCTTAGCTGGGTTGAGATCAAGGGTGAAGTTCATGCCTTTTCAGTGGGGTCAGAAGACCATCCAGATATGCGAGTGATACATGCTATGCTAGAATGGCTTAACCTGAAAGCCACTAGGGATCGATATGTTCCTGATACTGATGTAGTGTTGCATAACGTAGATGAGGAACAAAAGGCTCGCATGCTGTGGGTACATAGTGAGAGGTTGGCTTTAGCATATGGGCTTGTGATGTCACCTCCTGGACATCCAATTCGTATAATGAAGAATTTGCGCTCATGCTTGGATTGCCATGCCATATTTAAGGTGATATCCAAAATAGCCAAACGAGAAATCATTGTGAGGGACATCAACCGCTTTCATCATTTTGAGGAGGGAACATGCTCATGTGGTGACTATTGGTGATGTTCCGTACTTCCATTGTTCATTCATGTGTTGAAGGAAGTTGTTCATGGATTCACACCATCTTCTGTATACCGGATTGCTGGATGGAATGATTATGTTGACGACTGTTGGACCTACAAGTTAACCCCTTGTCCTTCCAAATCATGTAGCAGGTACACTTTTTAAACTCAAGCTATTTATTGATATCTCCATAACATTTATATTCATCAAGTTTACTTTATTATGATATGTTGGCATTAATCAGCAGGATAATTGGCAAAAGAAGGCTTTCTTGATCTGGACTGATTTAAGGTAAACATGGAACAGATCCAACTGTTTTTTTGTGAACATGTCAGTGTGATGTATATCGAAGTTTATAGAAAAAATCACATTTTTGTGTGGTTTCTCATGGAAACCTGTGGCCATAAACTTACCTTGTCATGATCAATGAAAGATTTAAGACTGAGGGTTGTTTTGGCTATGATATGAAGAAGATTTGTTTCATGTTTGATTGAGGACACAGATTTAGTTAGCAAACTGCGGAATATTGGGAATACTGAAATGGATCAGCTAACTGAACACCATTGAACACACCAGAACCGACAGCAGAATGGCACCTTCGGGTTTTTTTCTTCCATGGTTAGCTTTGAAATTTTGGTAAGTTAACCAGGTGCGAATATTGCAGCTCGGTACATTTAGCATAAAAAAAACATACACAAAACCTGCATATTTGATGTTGTCGTGATACTTACTTTTAGATAAAAGTACTCTATCCTAAGTTTGGGTAACTGTCTGCAGTTGAGGTTCAGGAATGTAGGTTCATATATTCTATTTGATTCACACTTTTTGATGTTTATTTGTGGATCACAATGTGTATTTGGTGTTCTGGCATACCCTTGAAGTTGAAACTTAGTTGTGATGGGAGCCAATGTCTACAACTTTTCTCTTGCATAAGATTTAAGTGGTATTTTGTTGTACTTTCCTATTCCATCATTGACAGGTTGCCACCGTCAGAGAAGTCTGTGAGAATTTGGTCCCAAGCAACAAAATTACAGCATAGATTGCCCAGATTATTTGTTTCGCAAGTTCACTGATGATTGCAAGTATCTTGTGGCTTTTATGAAACCACCAAGATCTGATTGTGTACCATCCCATTTGGTTCATGTTTTATGCAATGAAGAATGTGATTCTCATGATCTTCCAGCCAAAGCAAAGAGATTTGCCAGTTTCCGTAAGAAGCTCTGCACAATATCATTTGCATCCAGCAATGAGTACATTTGTGAGGGCTTTTTCTTCAATGGAGTGCCATCAATATGGCTTATTTGCAACATCAACTGCACAAATTAATGAATCAAGTGCCACTGAAGGTGCAACTGGCGGGCACCATCAATTGAGAAAATAATTTTCCATCTGTGAGGTACAGTTATCTGTTTATCCCGATTTTGGAGGAATGCAGCTTTTAGCTCAATTGGAATATATTATGTAACCATGCTTTCCTAAGTTTGGGTGGATTAGCATGTCTTTATTTGTGTTACCAGGCTAGAGAATGGTGTGGTAGTAGATGAGAAAGCTTTCTGCAATGATTTTATAGATCTGGCTAATAGGATTGGCCTTACTTTTATGGCGGTTTGGTTTGCATTCTCTCTTTGGCCAGACACTTGT
Source organism: Lolium multiflorum (assembly GCA_030979885.1). Lineage (NCBI taxonomy): Eukaryota > Viridiplantae > Streptophyta > Magnoliopsida > Poales > Poaceae > Lolium > Lolium multiflorum. Next base: position 100,039,904 of record CM061750.1, on the reverse strand, counting down.
GTAGTTGTCACCACCTGAAACTCAGTGTTCGTCAGAAGAATTCAGAGAACGAGAGAGAGAGAGTTTGTGCTGTCAACGTACAGCTTTTCTGTTCTGCCTCTTATTGCTTATATATCTGCGAATACAAAGGAGATCACAACCTCCCGATCAGCTAGCCTAAGACCCGTTCCAGACGTGCCATCCCACGTCCAAGGTCAGAGCTCCGCGAGGATCGGGAGCACTACAGAAAGAGAGAGGGGAACGTGCGCTGCCGCACTTCCCAAACTACGCGCGTGCATGAATCACAGGCGATGCCACACACAGTTATTATCTGAAAAACTAAAGAACTGAACTAAACTGACAGTGAGCTTAAGCGAGCTAACAATTCTCCCCCTAAGCTTACTGTCCATTGTTGATCATCACGACGCCCAACTTCTGACGGAGCTCAATGAAGCGAACACGCCCGAGAGCCTTTGTGAGGATGTCTGCGAGCTGATCTTGAGTCCCGACGTAAACGAGCTCAACTCTTCCCTTCTCCACATGCTCCCTGATGAAGTGAAACTTCACGTCAATGTGTTTGCTGCGGTCGTGATGAACTGGATTTTTCGCCAGTGCTATGGCAGCTTTGTTGTCCACTTGAAGCTCAAACTTGACAGGCTTGCATCCCAGCATCTCTCCAAGAAGACGACTGAGCCAAATGCCCTGCTGAGTTGCAGCTCCTGCAGCGATGTATTCGGCCTCACACGAACTAGTGGCCACTGCCGGCTGTTTCTGTGATGACCAGGTTACTAGATTCTTGCCAAGGAAGAAGACATGTCCTCAGGTGCTCTTACGGTCAGTGATGTCTCCAGCATGATCGCTGTCACTGAAACCCAGCAGCCGTGGAGTGTTGCGCCCAGCTCTGTACTGACACCCATGTTGCTTCGTCCCCTGCACGTAGCGAAGGATTTGCTTGACGGCGGTCCAGTGTGCTGGTCCAGGCTTCTCCATGAATCTGCTCACCATGCCAACAGCGTGAGCTATGTCAGGTCGAGTATTGACCAGATAGCGCAGGCTGCCGATGATGCTCCGATAGAGTGAGGCGTCGACAACCTCGGCTCCTTCTTCCTTGGCCAACTTCAGACGACACTCCATTGGCGTCTGACAGCTGTTGCAGTTTGCGAGCCCAGCTTGCTCGAGAATCTTGCACGCATAGTTCTGCTGACAGAGAGTGATCCCACTCTCCGACTGCTTCACTTCGATGCCCAAATAGTAGCTGAGTAGACCCAGATCACTCATCTTGAAGAGTTCCTTCATCTGCTCCTTGAACTCAGCGATTGCCACTGCATCCGTGCCCGTGATGATCAAGTCATCAACGTACACGCCGACGAGCAGGAACGATGTGTTGCTCCCCCGTCGATAGACAGCGTGCTCGAGAGGGCTGCGTGCAAACCCAAGATTGGTGAGCGTGTCGTCGAGCTTGGCGTACCAGGCGCGTGGGGCCTGTCGCAGTCCGTACAAGGCCTTCTTCAGGTGCAGAACTGCGTTCTCCTTGCCGGTGACGACATATCCCGGCGGCTGTGCGACGTAGACTTCCTCCGCTAAGTCACCGTTGAGAAATGCGGATTTGACATCCATGTGATGCACTTCCCAACGAGAGTGAGCAGCTAGCGCGAGGAGGAGTCGCACAGTCTCCATGCGAGCGACTGGAGCGAAGACCTCGCCGAAGTCGATGCCCTGCCGCTGAGCATAGCCCTTTGCCACGAGTCTGGCCTTGTACTTCACAATCTGGCCGTCGGGATTGCGTTTCACCTTGTACACCCATTTTAGCCCAATGGCTTTGTGACCTGCAGGAAGAGAGGTGAGTTCCCAGGTGTCGTTGTCGTGGATTGAGCCCATCTCAACGTCCATGGCTTCCTTCCAATGGGCGTCGTCAAGTGCTTCGCCGACGTCGCGAGGCTCTTCCGCGCTGAGGAGGAGTGCCTCAGATTCCTCATGATCGGCCTCCCCCTCAGTTTCGTCGAGGACGCAGGAGAGGCGACGGTAGCGCAGTGGAGCGCTCGTGTCCGCGTCGAGTGCGTCGTCATGCGTGGGTGGCGTGGCCCACCGGATCTCGCGACCCGCAGGTGGCGTCTGCAGATCAGTGAATGGGGCACCGGCGGGTGTCCCAAGTGTCGATGCAGAGGGGGACACCACCGTGTTCGTGCCTGCGTCCAGCTCCTCATGCCCGTCCTCAGTGGTGTACACCACTGTGAACGTGCCGTGCGCCGTGCGCGCACTGGGCGCGCTCTGGGCCCCGTCAGCCTGTGCCGTGCGCGTCGTGGGCGCGGCCGGCGTGCTCCAGTCCCATGGCCTGTTCTCCTCGAACATGACATCGTGAGTTACCTGCACTTTCTTCGTCGCAGGGTTGTACACGCGGTAGCACTTAGATCCAACCTCGTACCCGACAAAGATCATCGGCGTCGAGCGATCTGAGAGCTTCGTGACGCCTGGCCCGACGTTCTTGACGTGAACCATGCACCCAAACGTGCGCAAGTGCTGCACATTGGGTTTACGGCCGTGCCACGCCTCGTATGGCGTGACACCCTCCAAGCTCCTCGTTGGCGCGCGATTTAGGATGTAGACGGCGGTGACCACGGCCTCTGCCCAAAAATACGGCGGCAGGCCCATGCTTTTGATCAAGCATCGAGCCATCTCCACCACGCTCTGGTTGCGACGCTCCACGACGCCATTCTGCTGAGGAGAATAGGGCGCCGTGGTGTAGTGCTTGACGCCACGCTCCTCGCAGTACCTGCGGAAGTCCATGGAGTTGAATTCGCCGCCCCGGTCTGAGCGAAACGCGCGCAGCTTGCATCTCCCCTCAGCTTCCGCCATAGCTTGTACTTTCTTGAAGCGATCGAACGCCCTCGTCCTTGGAGGTGAGGAGCTCGAGCCACATATATCGACTGTAATCATCGACAACCAGCAGAAAGTACTTTTTACCTCCGGGGGACGGTGGGGAGATGGGTCCGCAGAGATCGGTGTGCACGAGCTCCAGGCCCTGCTCTGCGCGGAACGTCGTGGCCTGAGGGAATGGTGCCCTGTGCTGCTTGCCGAGGGTGCAGCCGTCGCAGTATTCGACGACACGGTCGATGACCTGCATCCTCGCACCATGTCCTTGGACGCCATGGCCCGCAGCGCCCGAAAGTGCAGGTGCCCCATGCGTGCGTGCCAGCGCCAGGTGATGTCGTTTCCCTGGGCCATGAGGCACACCGGAGCGTCAATTGTCAGGACGCCGGTGTACAGCCTGCTCCCCGTGCGCTTGACACGGGCGAACATGCGCTCCGTGGGGTCGTGGATCGTCATGATGCCGCGCTTGATGTCGATCGCGCATCCGCCCTCGTCCAGCTGCCCTACGGAGATGATGTTGCTCCGTAGGCTGGGGATGAAGAAGACGTCCGTGAGGGCGCGCTGCTCCCCGCGAAACACGATCGTCCCGCGTCCGCGGATGGTGACGAGCGATCCATCGCCGAACTTGACCGTGCCGTGCACGGTTTCATCGAGGGTGGAGAAAGCGTGGCGCTCGCCCGTCATGTGGCTGCTTGCGCCCGTGTCGAAGAACCAGACGCCATCAGGAGAGGGCACAGGGATCACCTTTTCTTCGTTGAGGAAGACCGCCTGAGGAGCGACCACGATGTCACTGACGACGGCCATGAACAGGCCACCGTTCACCTCGTCCCCAGGGCGAACAAGGTTCGCAGTTTCCTGCTTCTCCTTCTGCTCGCGATCGTGCTGCGCCTTTCGACACTCCTTCGCCCAGTGGCCTGCTTTTCCGCAGTACCTGCAGTTACCCTTTCGGCGCTCGCCAGAGCCACCAGAGTCACCGCTCTCGGCGGCGTGTTTTCCGCCGTCGCCTGGCGACCTGGGCTTGCCCTGGGGCTTTCCCTTCTTGTCGCCGGAACCGCCGCTGGATGACGATCCAGAGCGTTGCTTTTGGCGTGCGGCCCACTCCTCTTCTGTGAGAAGGAGTTTACCAACGCCGTCGGAGATCTCATCGTCGAGTTCGTACCCTTCCTCCGCCGTGATGAATCTGCCGGTCAGATCCTCGACCGTGAGCTCGCGCAGATCCACGGTCTGCTCGATCGCCATCGCCATCATACGGTACTTCTTCGGCACGGTGCGGAGATATTTCAGCACGGCCTTGTACTCGTCGATGGGATCGCCGAGCAGTTCGAGGTCGTTGATGATGGCGGTGAGGCGCAGGGCGAAGTCCTCGATCGTTTCCCCGGTTTTGAACCGGAGATCTTCCCACTCGCGGCGCCTCCTCTGCGCCTTGGCCTCCCTGATCCGTTCGGACCCGAGACGCATCGTCTTGATGGCCTCCCACGCAGTCTTGGCGCAGTCCTTGACCGCCAGCGTGCGCACCAGCTCCGGCGGCACGGCTCGCAGCAGCGCCGCCAGCGCTGCACGATCGTCGCCGTCCTCGTCGGGCCCATATTCAATGGCGTCCCACAGGTGCGCTGCCTGCAACTGGACACGCATGACCATGGCCCACTCGGCATAGTTGGTGCGGGTGAGGGTAGGGTATTGAGCCGATCCGCTGCTCTCGCGATAGACGCGCTCGCGCACGACGATTTCGCCGCCGCCACGCACCAAGCTTCTCCCCCTACGCCGAGCCGGAGACACTGAGGTGCGACGCGCCGGCGGCGGCTTGGAAGCGCCCGCCGTGCCAGTGTCCACCGGCGTCTCCTTCGCCTTCTCGGATGGGGTCTTGGACATGATCGCCGAGATCAAAACGGGGCTCTGATACCAAATGTAGTTGTCACCACCTGAAACTCAGTGTTCGTCAGAAGAATTCAGAGAACGAGAGAGAGAGAGTTTGTGATGTCAACGTACAGCTTTTCTGTTCTGCCTCTTATTGCTTATATATCGGCTAGCCTAAGACCCGTTCCAGACGTGCCATCCCACGTCCAAGGTCAGAGCTCCGTGAGGATCGGGAGCACTACAGAAAGAGAGAGGAACGTGCGCTGCTGCACTTCCCAAACTGCGCGCGTGCATGAATCACAGGCGATGCCACACACACAGTTATTATCTGAAAAACTAAAGAACTGAACTAGACTGACAGTGAGCTTAAGCGAGCTAACAACTTGGAAAGCTTTGTAGTGCAAGATTGTTGAGTCTGTAGTCGTCTGTACATAGTTTGCACTCATGTTTCTCACTTTTTGTTACCCCTGGTTTTCGGGATCTACCTATAAGCTTGTTTTCACATACCTTCATATGTACAAACGTAAGACATGCTTTCAACGGGACATATATTTATCTAGCAATATCACTGTAAATGCCGGGGTTACTATCGGGTTCTTCTCAGATTCTTATTTCAATTTCTTCCATTCATCTCCTCTAATTATTGTCTGAAAATCTATTGACTTGATTTGCCCACTTCATTTCTTTGGAGAGTGTGTAGTTCCCCTTCACTAGGGCTTTGTTTTTTGTTTCTCTGTTAGCTTGTAGCCCAAACTGCTTGACAACCTCCATGGTTCAGAGTTCAGACGATGTGCCCCCGCTTGTACAGACTCTCTTCTTTCTTCTAATTTATCGTGTCCGGAAAATAAAAGAATGCACTGGTGAGCTAGTTCTAACAAATTTATATGATATTTAATTTGAGTTACTATAGAGTAGTTGCTATAGAGTACATGCGAAATAATCAAATAAAGATCAAGCTCGTGTTAACATCCGCAAAACCCCATGGAGAAAATCTGCTAGTACGCTACAGACAGTCCACACGCCACATATGAAAGACTGTATCTCCAGTCGTGTCCTCAAAGAACTCCAAAAAGGCTGAAAAAACCGCTCCAGCCTGTTTCCCAAAGTTTCAATTTTGTTCGCGCTGGTTCAATACGGTGTCTGGCGCTTCAGCCCCGTCCCGTCCTACAAGACGCACGGCACGCGACACAACGAAAAGCGAGACGGGTTCACATGTCATGACTATTTGCTAAACGCTCCTGCCTTTTTTTCTCGTCGTTCCTTCCTTCCCGCTGCCTCCCTTCCTCCGCCGCCGCTTAGATTTCCCGGCCGCTTGGACGCCCGATCTCAGCTAAGAGTCGGCACCGCTGCCGCGGCTGGTCTCCGTCGGTCGCCGTTGCCGCCGCTTCGCCAAATAAGGTCTCTTAACGCGCCACAAATCCGCCCACCTCCACAAGCACATAAGGTGCTCGACGACTTGCTGTAGGCGCGATTGGCCGCTGTCCATGTCGCTCGCGCCGCGCAATTTTAACCATTGATTTTGCTTTAGACATGGACAACGACGATGAGATGCTTGCCCTCCGCTGGAGGACGAGCAAGCCTTCGACGACGAGCTGCGGAGCATTTGTCGATCATCGCGTCCCTCCAGACATTGGTTGACGCCGAGGCGGGGAGAAGAGGAAGAGGCGCTGCGGAGGATCAAGGCCGGGGAGAAGGAAGTCCAAGCCCCGGCAGAGGATGGAGGGGCATACCATGCTGCACAACGACTACTTTGCAGATGGTGCAACACATGAAGACAATTTTCGACGCCGATACAGGATGAGCAAGGGTCTGTTCATGAATATCCTCCACGGCGTTCTAGAGTTCGACCCCTACTTCAAGCTCAAGCTCGACGCTGTAGGCGTTGTCTGTCTTGTCCATTCAGAAGTGCACCGCCATGAGGATGCTTGCATACGAGCACCTGCCGATACCAGGACGACTACCTTCGCATGAGTGAGTCTACTGCCATTGAGTGCCTGTACAAGTTTTGCCGAACTGTGGTGGGAAAGTTTGGCAAATACTACTTGAGAGGGCCAACTGAGGAAGAGACTGGAAGGATCATGTCACAAAATGCTGCTAGAGGATTTCCTGAAATGCTTGGAAGCATCGATTGCATGACTGGGCATGGAAGAACTGCCCGTTTGTTTGGCAAGGTATATACAAAGCGTCGTGGATATCAAGTGTGGTGCTTGAAGCTGTGGCAGATTATGACCTCGTGTAATTTGGCATTCTTTCTTTGGCATGCGGGATCACACAATGACATCAACGTGTTGCGCGTCTCCGTTCAGCAGACTAGTGGAAGGGCATGCTCCACCATGCAACTATGAGATCAATGGCCACCAATATACCAAAGGCTATTATCTAGCCGATGGTATATATCCAAAATGGGCCATTTTTGTCAAAACAATATCGAATCCATCAGGTATGAAGAATTTCCACTTTGCTACGCGACAGGAGGCTTGCAGGAAGGATGTCGAGCGGGCATTTGGTGTGCTTCAAGCACAATTTGCCATTGTCCAGCCCTGCTCTAAGCTGGTCTCACGACCAAATGTGGGAGGTGATGCAGAGGCTTGTATGATCATGCATAACATGATCATCGGGAAGACCGCAAGAATCATGCTACGACACATGTTGGTCCTATGGGTCAGCCTCTTTGCGGAGGTTGATCATGAGTTCGTCATAGTTTCCGATTTTCTCGACACGCACGATAGATCCGCGACAAAGATTGTTCATGATCAACTTAAAGCTGATCTCATTGAGCATTTGTGGAGGATCAAAGAAAATACCGGCACCTTGATCTAGCATCTAGCCCTATTTATTATATTTGTTTACTTGTTTTATTGTTTGTTGTATTTTAATTTGAAAACAATCATCGCAAACATTTTTATTCATATGCTATATTTGATAAATGGTTCTGTGTTAAAAAAGATGTATTTTAAATATTTGGGGGCGGCGTTTGGGGGACGCGGCTGGGGAGCGACATCCCCAAACGCGGCACGAACAAAATACGTCCCCAAACGCTCAATCCGGCGCGGTTTAAAGACGCTTTGGGGCCGCTACTGAAAATGCCCTGAAAATGTAACATCGGTCACTTCTCTTTCGGAAACACCATCAGCATTTTCGGAAACTGTAGACGACGCATGAGTAGCTGTTATTGCAGCACCGTGGAGGAATTGCGCGCGTACCAGACACACATGCCAAACAATCCCATCGCATTCATATGCGTGACATTTCGACTTTATGCCATTATGATTATCCAGTACGCTATACAGTCATGCCGATATCTTTTGTGGAATCCGGCTATGGTTCCTTTCGCTGGGGAACGTGACAATCCGTGTGGTAACAGGCAAAGATTCCGCCGTTTATCGCCGCATGTTTGGCAGTCTACGAGAGGTGACAGCGACGATACCAGTAAACCTAGGTCCACTCCACGAATGAATGTTTCTTGCATAACCAAGCTATCAGTACGTGGTAGTTTCTGTCAGGGAGAAACTATGTTTGATTAAATGGATTTTCCGTGGTACATGAAATCCATGAACTGCAAATGCTTCTGACTACCTTCTGTATTAAAACATGTTGTCTAGCCTTTTTCAATAGTTCGAGTTTTTTAAATAGTTGGTTTGCGCATCCGTCTAATAATGTGTATCAGATTAGATCATGTCAAACCGAAAATATGTGTATCAGATTAGATCATGTCAAACCGAAAAATGTATTTGGCACATGAGCACTAATGATTTGTAAAAGGCATATTTTTGGATTCCAAAAAATATTAAAATTAAATATCCGCATACATATAAACATTCCAAAGGTAGAAATTTTGGATAAAAGTATTATATATTTTGAGTTATACAAAAAAGGCAATTTACGTAGTGGCTCAAAATACAGTGCAATTTTTATCGAAACTTTGCACGAGTATTTAGGACATATGTATGTATTCATGAAATAAATGTGACTTTTTTTAAATACAAATGTACAATTTTTAAATATTTTGAAAACTGGGAGTACTGGTGCTCATGTGCACCAAATGTGCTTCCATGTCAAACACACTACTTTATGTAAAAATAGTTATCTAACATCGCGCAGGTTTAAAGTATTCTTGTACATCTACAGGCTAAATGTGAAGAAAACTTATAAAATATATTTTCTAGCCCTTTTCAACAGTTTGTATTTTTAAAATTTCACCGAATCCATCTAACTTTTTGCAGTGCACCGCGAACTGAGATATTCGGCTGGGCACGACACGACATTTCGCGGTGCACAACAATGGATGAGGCGACGAGGCGTGCCTTTTCCTGCCCTCCGTCGTGATACACTGATACGGTGATGGATCAGAACGAGAAGCAACAGGCGGTCCAATGGATGAAACTGATCCATGACTTATATGTTCCCTCATTTCGTGACCGGCCGGCACGCGCGTGGGTCGCATCGACCGGGGATGCACCGCCCATGTCAGGAATCACGGTGGCATGGTATGGGCGTGCGTGGCCAAAACCGTCCGATTTTTTCTTTCTTTTGCGAAAACAGATGTAGATGTTTAAACATACGCACATACACTAATCATTATAAACACACGTACGCACACCTTATTAGTATGACCACCTTCAAGAGACTGAGAGACTGAGTCAAAGAAATTTCATCTGACAGATTTTGAGACCGACGAAGTCAGCACAACGTCTTGCTATCGACGGAAATGTCGCCTCCCACTGAAAAATATTTCATCTCTATGAAACACCAAAGTGTCAAACCTAGGGTTTAAACTCTGGTGGGCTGGAGGTGCCACCATCCTCCTAACCACCTAACCACAGGTTGGTTCTCACCGCGACGCATGGCTAAGGTGTCCAGTGGATCATACTTCTTATTTATTTTGTAATATCTGGTTTAATTAGAAATAACAAAATAAATTGTAAGTATGTGGCTTCTCCCGTCATGCTTGCATCGGTGGCTAGCGAGCGAGCCCAAGCTATGGCGTTTGTCGCCACAAAACCCAATGACATAATCAGGACATGCGGTAAACAAAGAAAAGATCAAATCAGCCAAAAAAAATAAGTCTTTTAAGTGGAAGAACCCCTTCAAATAGAAGGGTAAAAAACCACGGTAGCAGGCCAACAAAACTTCGTTATCATGGAGGAGTTTACATAACGTCGGAATTGCACACATTTAACTTATCTCGTGTGGTGGTTTACAAAGAGGTATATATAAAAATGACAACTTAGGTCTATAACAATCCACACTGCAACGATTCAACTTATCTCGTAAGTCAGTCAGCCCCGCTTCCGCTCAAACCTCGCAAATACGAGCTGAAAGCCTCGGTTGGCTCGTTAAAAAGCTAGCATTTACATTAGTTTGAATCACAACATAACACCAACACGGAACTATGCCTACACGGCACGCTGCGGCAAAATGGAAAAAACTGACCGCTGGGTGAAAGTAATTCACGAAATGAACTCGCCGGAAAACTACATCACTAGATCAACCCTTTTGTGTAGGGCCTTTCCCATCGGCACTATGCTAGGAAGTATAGTGCCGTTCCGAGCGGCAGCTATCATGGCGTGGGTGGGCCAGGACGGGGCCGCATCCGGTGAAGTGGCGTCGTTCGCAAAGGCGCTATGCCGTTGAGTATAGCTCCACTCCATCGCCGCTACATGGCCAGTTAGCATATACCAGCCCGAGCCGCCCCTTCCTTAGCCAGCCCGAGTTTCCTCCCTGGAACCGCCCGAAAAGAGCGATGCGGCCGACTCTCCTTCTCTTCTCTTCTAATCTCAAATCCCCTCCCGAAAACCTACACATCTGAAGGATTCTTTCATGAATTTCGGCCCCAACCCATCCCTCAAGGGTTCAAGGTATTCTCCTCCGCCCCCCTTCTTTTCAACAGAAAATTCTTTCACGTTTATCCTATTTGTGCAAGATTGGGTGAAATCCTAGTGTGGATTCGATTTTTGTGTGGAAGACTGAAAGCATGTAGGGGGTTATGATGCATATGTTGGGCAATATCTCTCCACGTGGAGGTGTGTTGTCAGCCCAAGATCATCCAAAAAAGTCCAATACGTATCACTCGTTGATCGACGTTCGCATTTAACGGTTGTGTTGCCTCCTTGAGAGGTAGGTAATGAGAAAACCCTAGCCACCCTGTGGCTGGGTGGGAGAGAGAAAGAAAAGCAAGCTAGAATGTCAACACCCGGATTTCTGTCCGATGCCTATTATGTCATACATCGCAATCCCAGAATATTGTTTTTGCGAGCATAATAGTTAAGATCACGGTCATCATTCATTACAACTCATAAAGTCTTACAAATTTGAATCACATGATCCATATTACACAAATAGTTGATCTAGTGATCAACGATCAACGAACAAACGAAGTTCATAGCGGAAGCGTAAGATACAAGGACTCTATAGTCCACGTGCCAACGCTTGACGTTAGACTCCTAGTGGTTGTAGACGTCCTGTTGACCGTCCTCTCTCTCCACCTCCTCTTCATAGTCGGCCATTTGAATAGCCAGACACAGCCGTGAGTACTATGTACTCGCAAACTAATACTAGTGTAAGTGCTAGCATTTCTAGTAAAGGGGGTGCTAAGCTCTAGTTTCTTTGCTTAAAGCCAATTTTGGTTTGCAAGTATTTGCTAAAGACTTATTCATGTGCTAACTAACTCAAGTGGGAACATTAGTGTCATTCCCACAACTCTGTTGTGTGTTCAATATACTTAAGTCACCATTCACCATTCATTTCATCAATATGTTCAAATTCTAACACACCGTATGGCCTTTAACCGTCCGTAACCGTGGACACGGCTATTCGAATAGGTTTACACTCTGCAGAGGTTGCACTCTTGTGCCACAACATTTGATTTCATCCGTTGGGATTTCCCCGAATCATCATACTCAGTATGCGGATCATCAACCATAACCTTTCATTTACTAACCCTAGTATGAGCACCTCTCCCCATGAGTTTGGCCTCCCGGTGAAGACCAACGTTAAGGAACTGCACAGGGCTTGGCCGTACAATTCACTTCAATTCACATCATTTCTCAACAACGGAGGCAGCCTCGACATAACCCCTATGATGTGTGTTCAGAAGGAACTCATACTAAGATACATAAACTTCTAGTTAAGCCCTTACCCATAATCAGGTATTGTGGGGGTACTCAATATTGGAAAGGTATCGCATTCAAACCAATATTAGTTTTTAAACAAAAATCACTATCTTCTCTTGGTCATATTCACCTTCAAAATTCATTTCATAATCTTTATCATCATCATTATTTCACCACACATGTTCCCATCTAGAGTAGTCATTTTTAATTCAGCACTAGCATCTAAGGATGAGGGGTGCTAGGTACTTTGCTTTGCTTCTAGGCTAACCTTGATACTCTTGTACTAATCTAACATTAACCCCATGGACTTATGAATCAACAGTACAAAAATAACAGTAAGTAAAACTTGGAATTAAAACTGGGAAATAGGCTCATAAATATAAAGTAAATGGGTGATGCTTTACTCATGATGAGTTAGCACTTTGCAAGAGTATTATCTTGCCTTGGTTGGGAAACTGGTCAAAGTGGTCTTCTTCTCCTTGACAGTAGACCTCCTCCTCCTCTGGATACTCCTCGGTACTAGCGTCTAAAATACAAATACGGGGTACACAATCATACCAATTTATTTACTAAACTAAGCACACACATGATTCACACAACTTAAACTAGCATCCTACATTACAATTAAATAGTGGATGTGCCTTTTCTTTATTTAAGAAAAATAATTTCCTCTCATATTAATCTTGAGTGTCACTTTCAGTTAATTTTATGGAAATAATTTCCTCTCATTATTCTATTAAGATTTAATTTCTCTCATGAATAATATATGACCTAGGTTGACCAAAGTCAACCTCTTCATACTCATCATTTAAGAAAATGATTTAAATGGGGTGTAGCACCCCATACAATCTTAATCTTAGCATAGTAAAGATTTAACATCATCAACAAACCAAATGAGATTTTTATGACCAGAGTCTCCACCTCATATTGGATTGTTCATGACAAGATTTAAATGGGAGAAAATAATTCCATATGATTTATTAATAATTTGGGACAATAGTTTTGACTATAAATAGTCATATAGTCCCTTAATTTAGCTAGGCCATGATCATACACAAAAAGCATGGCATATTTTTGTAGAAACAATTAGTATAAGTGAAATGTGAGTTATAGGAGTTGGAATTAACTTAAAGCAGGTTTGGTTGATTTTTAATAATTATTCTAATGCAGAAAAGTCCCTGCCTTGTTTATTTTCTCATTTAAATTCTATAATAGATCTAGGGTTTAATCCAGTGGCATTGTATAGATAAATTCCTAAGGTTTCCAAATATATAAAATTTGTAAAATTTGGCTGAGTAGATTTGTCTCTATTAATTTTCAAAGTTAGCATCAGATTGCATATTCCCTCTATTTGGAAAATTCAAATTTGAATCGATGGGCTGGCGGGAAGAGCAAATGGGCTGCACAGGGGAAAAGAAAGAATGGGCCGGCCCAGTTCTGCGTCCAGCGCAGCGGGCCGCCTGACAAGGTGGGAACCACCTGTCAGTGGGTTTCCACGCGCGAAGCGGTACGCGAGAGGAGAGCCGAGCGATTAGATCGCAAATCGACGGCCGGGGTGCGTCGTCGTCGACGGCGAGGGCGGCGCAAGAGGGGGTCGGAGGGCGTCGGGCCCGGCGAGCTGGAGGGGCGCGCCGCGTCGTCCGAGGACGAGGATCTCCCGGTAGCGCGGCGTCCGGGGGTGGTCTCTCACGGCGTGCTCCGTGTATCGGCGGCGGCGGCGAGCTTGCGATGGGGCGATGGAGGCTAATCGATGCAATTGGAGTGGCGAGGAGTGCTGTGGTGAGGAGGGGAAGCGATTGGTGTGCTCGGATTGAGTGGAGGAGTCCTCCTTTTATAGTCGCGGGAGGTGGCCGTGGCGGAGCTAGCTGGTCGTCGACGGCGTCGTCGTTCCAGGGGCGCCAAGGGGCAAGTGATGGGCGCGGCGTGTTGCTGGTGCACTGGCGAGTGTGACGAGCGTGATCGTGGCTCTGGCGAGGCTCTGTGGCGCTGGCGCGCTTGATGGGAGTGCTCGGGCCATGGCGGGCTGTCGTGGATGCTCGCGTCGTGCGGCGGCCCGCGGGCCAGCGAGCGTGTCCAGGCGGTTCAGGGTGGTGTCACGCATCGGCCGGCACTGATAGCGAGGGCGGAGGTGATGCGAGGCGGTGGGCGTCGTCACGCTCTGGCGCGTCCAGGGTTGGCGCCATGCGCGCTCTGGCGCGGCATGGACGCGTTCTGGGCGTGTCTGGGCGCCACGGTGCTGGCTCGTGCAGGCTCGGTCTTGGTCAAGGGGGTGCACGAGCGTGTCCAGGGAGGTGAGAGGAAGGGAGAGGGCATGGTGGTGAGGTCCAGGGATGGCCAGAGGTGAGGGTGGCATGATGGTGGCATTGCCATGCCACGGCATGGCATGGTCTTGACGATTTGACCAAGCAAGGGTCAGTGCAAGTGGTGCAACTAGTGTGGTGAAGTGAGAGGAGGGTCCAGAGGTTGCCGTGGTGGCTCAGGCTGGACCAAGTCCTCTCCATTTTTCAGCATGGGCACAATTATATACCCTGCCTATAAGGTGTTTGATGAAATGCCCGAAAGAAATTAATTTTTAAATTTTGAAATTCTTTTTGGTGGGTTGTAAACATATATTAAATGGAGCATTTTGGTGGTGGTGGTGGTCAAAATAGAATTGAAATGCAAAATCACATTTTGCATATGATCTTGCATGTGTGAGTTTGTTCCAACTTTGCTTGCTTCCCATTTGAATTTGATAAGGAATTTGGGGTGGTGGTTTTGGGCAAAGTTGAAGTGCTTGATGTTGTCTTGGATGAGGTGCAAAGAAATGGTCCAGGGTAGAAGGGAAAAGTCAAAAGCCAGGGGCTCAAAGTGAGCATCAGACTAAAATTGCCTCATATGACCATAATCATATGTGAGCTCATATTTGCTTCAATTTTGATTTGAAAGGTGTTTGATGGTTTCCAAAGTTGTTAATATATGTTTAGTATCCATTTACACCCAATGGTGCAAACCAAAATGGTCTATATCCAAGATTGGTAAAAATGGCCTAAGCCTTATGTGTGTGTGAAGTTGATTTTTATTATTTCTTTTCTACTTTCTTTTTATTTGACTTTGGATGATCAAGTGATCATTGCTAAGGTTTTAGAGTGAGAGAGAGCACATAAGCAAGCATCATGGCAATTGCACACTCAAAAAAAATTAATAAGGTGATCTACATGCATAAACCTATATGATGAGAAAAAGTTTTTGTTAACTCGATTTTTGGATTCTTGAATTCCTCTCTTGTTCATTTTTTGAAATTTGGGATGTTACAAACCCTTCCCCCTTACAAAGATCTCGTCCCGAGATCGAGAGAAAACTACTAAAGAGATTGGGGTATTCTTTCTTCATGTCTTCGCGCTCCCAAGTGGCTTCATCTTGGGTGTGATTGCTCCAGATCTTCAAGAACTTGATACTCCCCTGCGGGTGGTCTGTATGCTTCTTCCAGATGCTAATAAGTACTCTCGGTATGTCAAGTCTGATATCCACCGAACGATGATCTATATTTTTGAATACTTCGGTCTTCTCGGTACTTCAAGGCACTTGGAGCAGTGAGATGTGAAACACATTGTGCACGAGCTGCCATTTCTTCCGGTAGTTCCAAGTTGATAGGACACTTCGCCTCGGCGGCTCGAACTTTGAAGTCCGACATATCGGGGGCGAGTTTTCCTTTCAGCTGGAATCTCTGCATTCCCTTGAGGGGTGACACTTGAGGTAGCAAAATCTCCAATCTCAAAGGTCATCTCTCGGCGTCTTTGTCGCTCGTAGCTCTTCTCGTCTGGATTGTGCAAATTCGAGGTACTGCGGATCTTTGTGCACCTTCTCCTGCTTCTCAAGAACATCCGGTCCAAAGACTTGGCTTTCTCCGACTTCTGACTAGTTCAGAGGGGACACTTCCTTCCGTACATGGCTTCAAAGGGGGCCATCTCGTAAACCGGCTTGATAATCGTTGCCGTACGAGAATTCCCGCAGGTGCGCCTTCCTGCATTGGATCCATATTCCAAAGACAATGTGCTCTCAACAACATATCTTCTAGTATCCGATTGACTCTCTGTCTGGTCTTTCCACCATGGGTGATAAGTCGGTGGGTTGTGTTCGACGGGTTCCTAGTCCTTCATGCACTTTCTGCCAGAATCTTGAGGTGAAACTGTGATCCTCTATCCGACACAATTGACTTCGGGGTCCAGGGCGACTATCCTTGAGATGTATAACTCGGCTAACTTTGGGCCTTGTATGTGGTCTTGACAGGGATGAAATGTGCAACCTTGGTCAACCTATCAATGACAACCCAAATGGAGTCATTTCCTCCGCTAGATTTGGGCAATCCCGTGATAAAGTCCATACCGAGCTGTAATCCCATTTCCACTGTGAATCAGAAGGTTGTGCGCCATCCTAAGGGTCGTTGATGTTCTCGCCTTTTGACTGCTGATGCATATCACACTTGGCGATGTAACTTCCTATCTCTCGCTTCATTCCGTGCCACCACTGTTCCTTCAGGTCTTGGTACATCTTGGTTCCTCCGGGATGAATGGAATGATGAAGTCGTGGAGCTCTCTTAGTGATGACTTGCTTCAATTCTGAATCTGACGGTACACACAGGCGATCGTTGTACCAAAGTACTCCTTCTTCATCGATGGTGAATCCTGGTGCCTTTCCTGCAGCTATCTGACTCTTGATTCCGTCAATGCTGGTATTTCCTTCTGGGCTTCTTTGATCTGACCAATCAAAGTAGGCTGCAGTTCTATGCTGGCTAGGTATCCTTCACTAACTAGCTCCATTCTGAAATGCTCAAACTCTTGGTATAGGCTAGGCTATTCCTGCTATCATGGAGTTTAACCGACATGCGCTCACTCAGGGCATCTCGAAGTAATACATTGGCTCTTTACGGGGTGATAGTGTGATTTCATATCATAATCCTTGATTAGCTTCAACCATCCGTTGCCTCATGTTCGCCTCTTCTCGGGTGAAGATATATTTCAAAGCTCTTGTGATCCGACAGATCT
This sequence comes from Lolium multiflorum, assembly GCA_030979885.1. Lineage (NCBI taxonomy): Eukaryota > Viridiplantae > Streptophyta > Magnoliopsida > Poales > Poaceae > Lolium > Lolium multiflorum. Next base: position 100,023,067 of record CM061750.1, on the reverse strand, counting down.
CGATCGATTACCCATGAGGTAATGACGCCAAACTTTCAGGGCTAACATCACTACGCGGTTCGAGGTCATGGGTTGCGTCATTATGCCGTTCAGCTTGCTTCGGACAGATATGATATCACTTTGCCTTCTTGCATCAACACACATCCAAGACCAATCTTGGACGCATCACAAAGAGACATCAAATGGTTGGTGATATCCGACATGACCGCATTTGGGGCTGGGTCAATCTTGCTCTGAGTTGTTGGAAACTTCTTCACATTTGCCACCCATTCAAACTTCTTTGTCCTTCTTCAACAGCTAAGGCCATGGGCCTGGCTATGCTAGAAAATCCTTCAACGAATCGGCGGTAATATCCCGCTAATCCGAGAAATGCGCGGACCTCGGTCTGAGTGGTTGGGGCTTTCCATTCTGTGACAGTCTTGATCTTGGCAGGATCTACAGCAATTCCTCCTGCGGACAAGATATGTCCCAAGAATCCTACCTCCTTCAACCAAAACTCACACTTACTGAACTTGGCATACAACTTGTGTTGCCTAAGGGTTTCTAGGATTATTTCCAGGTGTTGTTCATGTTCCTCTTCGGTTTTGGAGTAGATAAGAATGTCATCGATGAAAACAACGACAAACTTATCCAAAAAGTCCATGAAGACCTTGTTCATGAGGTTCATGAAATAGCAGGGGCATTGGTTAATCCAAATGACATGGACATTGTACTCATACAGCCTTATATCCGGTGGTGAAAGCACTTTTTGGATATCTCAGGTACCCGATCTTCGCTTGATGGTAGCCATCCTAAGGTCAATCTTAGGAGAATGGCACTCCTGGGCTAGCTGGTCAAACAAATCTTCTATCTTGGCAAGGGGTATTTGTTTTTGATGCAGACATCGTTAAGTTTACGACATCCGTACATAACCGACAAGGCACCATCCTTCTTATCCACAAATAACACGGTGATCTCCAGGGCTACGCACTTGGTCGAATCACCTTGTGTAACATATCAACCAGCTTGCTTCTTCACTTATTAATTCTGCCAAGTTCATGCTATAGGCTCTGGGCTATGCCCTGCTCCAGGAATTAACTCGATGATAAACTTGATATCCCCGATCCGGGGCATACTGTAGATCATCCGAAACACATCGTATCGACGTACGACCCCGATCCGCTCCGTAGTTGGTTTGGCTACTCCTCGTTGCAAGTGAAATTTGTGAGCTGCACATGTTCTATCGTTATTCCGTGCTACTAGTCATGGTGATGGCCTTCATGGCGCAGTCTATCAATCCATGATGTTTCTGCCATCCAATCCATACCTGGTACTACTTCCAATCCTTTTGTTCCTAGAACAATTGCTTGCAAAAACATTATTTCTTGAATTCTGGGTACCTCTTTGCAAAATTTTCTAGCTTTAGTCGTTGATCCAGGCATTTGAACTATCATGACATGTTTCAAGCTGATTGGTTGAATCTTATTAGTGCTCACAAAATCTTCTAGAATAAAATGAATGATGCTCCTAATCAAACAACACTGCCGTATTGGAAAGCTAACAGAGAACATACCCGCACCACATCTGGGCTTCTCGAGCTTCTTCCGCACTCATGTGAAAGAGGCGGCCGCCACTATTGTTCTGCTGTTGGGCGAACTTCTCACGGAGACACTACAAGCAGCGCCGAGCTGTGTGTAATGGTTAAGCCATGTGAGCTTGGCTAGCCTTTGGGGCACTCATTGGAGGAAGTGTCCCACAAATCTAACATTCATATGTGTGATTGTGGACTTGTCCTGGTTCCAACCTAATGGCATTGTTCCTGGCCCAGCAAATTGTTGGTGTTGTTGTTGTTGTTCTGTTGGGGCCTCGCGGCGAGCGCTGCTGAAGTTGCCGTTGTGGTGCAATATGAGTTGTGGTTGTTGTCGTTAGGCGGGGGCCTCCTCGCCTTGCTTCCTCCGCCTCCTGCTCTCAAAACCGTGGGGCGCGACACCGGGTTCTGGGCTTGTTGTTTCGGGGGCAAACCACCGCTTGAGCTAGGGCGATATCTGGGGGCATTGCTGGGCCCACTGTTCATCATGCTAGCGCTTGCGGTTTTCATTTGCTTGGTGCAACTTGCCTTCCATTTGAACTCCAAGAATCCACTTAGGGCTTCAAGGTCGCAAAGGGGATGTTGACCCAAGACTGCCGTATCCCACTGCGTGCGCACCGTCTTCAGAATCTCTCCTTTTCATTGGTGCTCCAAGCTTTACCTGGACACTGGCCAGGCGAGGAACCCGTCGCGGTATTCACCACCGACATCCCATTTATCACTACACTCATCCCTCATCTTCTTGATGAGACCCGGTGGTACATGGTACTTGCTAAACTTGAGCTTAAAGTCAGCCCAAGTCATCATCCGGTCCTAAGATTTAATGACGGCGCCGGTCCACCAAGCTCTCGGCTGTCCCTAGGTAGTGTGTGCAACAAGACTTTCATCTTCATCCACCTACCTACTTCCAAGTTATTTTCCATTGTCTGCAACCAATCATCTCGCATCTAAAGGTTCTTCAACCTTGCAACACGGTGGGTTTGTGTTTTGAAGTTCTTGAGTTTGGACTCGGTGATCATGGTTCCCATGGCCCCGCCGGTTGTCGCAACCAGTGCCGCTTATGGTTGCTTGGCGTTCACTGTCACCTTTCCTTCCGTCCACATCGGTGGTTTGCAAAGAAGCCAGACTATCAGATCCGACTCGCGTTGCGATGAGCCATCTGAATGTAGATAGATCATGAGATAAGAGGGAAAATTCTATGGCTGGTTTTTGGGTCTAAGTTCAAAAGCTTAAAACTTGAAATCTTTTCATGATGGCACAAACATTCATTCATTCATAACAAGCATCACACATTACAAGCTAACACACTAAGGGTTTTAAGAACCCTTCTTCTCCAAGCTACGATACATGGGGCGGGATACAACTCACACCTACGATAGTGCATAAGTGAAAACTACTCTTCCTCATCGTCATCCACATCGAGGGGGGTGTGGTCGTCCTCTCCGTCGTCCAGAAAGTCGTAGTCTTCTCCCTCGGTGTTCTCATCATCCTCGTCACTCAGGAAATCGCTTCCTCCCTGAATGTCTTCTCCATCTTCTTCCATCTCATTCAGCTGGTCTTCCTGGGCCTTGACAGTGGCCTCTAGTGAAGCTATCTTTGCGCGAAGACGCGCAATGGTAGCGTCCTTCTTGGCCTTCTGCCGGCGGAGCGTCTTGCGGTCCTTTGCAAGCAGCTTGATAGCATCTGCGTGCTCAGTCAGTGCAAGGTGGGTCTGGTTGGCGTAGCTGCGCGCGTTGTCCAGATCCTGCTGAGTGTGGTACAGCATGAAATCCAGATGGTCCACATGGTGTTTCAGCTCTGGGTGAGGCTGCATGTCCATGGGCTCTCCAGCAGAGTTACGCCTCGCGAGGTGAGAAAAGCGAGGGCTCCTGGTGCCTCCCCGCTCATCCCGCACAAGCGTGCGAGTCCCTCCTGAAGGGCGCGGGCAAGTCCGTCCATCCAGCCAGTTGCTCTCCATGAAGGAGAAGAGAATCCTCTCGTAAGGGAGGCTCCATCTTGCCCTCAAGTCCGCGCTGATGATCCACCGCAGCCCGCTCCGTCGGTCAAAGATCTCGCCCGTGGAACCCGGTGCGGCGATCAAGGTGGCCGACAAAGCGTTGAGGTCGTGCTCGAAGATCAAGCTTCCACCATTCCCAAGCTGGTAAAACTTCGTGTTCACGGCTCCATCCGAAAGTGAAAGTGAAGGACATAGAGAAGTGAACAAGTGTGGCAAAATTTTGAATGGGAGAAGACAAAGACTTAGTTTTTCAGAAATACTTCATTCTTTTTTGAAAACTAAAATTTTCAGACGTCCATTCTAAACTAGGGTCTCCTAAGGTCAAACAATGGCTCGATACTAACTTGTCAACACCCGGATTAAGTCCGGATGTCTATTATGTCATACATCGTAATCCCAGGAATATTGTTGTTGTGAGGCATAATAGTTAAGTATCACAACCATCATCATTACAACTCATAAAGTCTTACAAATTTGAATCACATGATCCATATTACACAAATAGTTGATCTAGTGATCAACGAACTGATCAACGCACAAGTTCATAGCGGAAGCGTAAGATACAAGGACTCTATAGTCCACAGGCCAACGCTCGACGTTAGCAGACTCCTAGTTGTTGTAGACTTCCTGCTGACCGTCCTCCTCGTACTGCTGCTCCTCTTCATAGTCTGGCCATTTGAATAGCCAGGGACACAACCGTGAGTACTTTATGTACTCGCAAACTAATACTAGTGTAAGTGCTAGCATTTCTAGTAAAGGGGGTGCTAAGCTCTAGTTTCTTTGCTTAAAGCCAATTTTGGTTTGCAAGTATTTGCTAAAGACTTATTCATGTGCTAACTAACTCAAGTGGGAACATTAGTGTCATTCCCACAACTCTGTTGTGTGTTCAATATACTCAAGTCACCATTCACCATTCATTTCATCAATATGTTCAAATTCTAACACTGGAAACTGTATGGCCTTTCCAACCGTCCGTAACCGTGGGCACGGCTATTCGAATAGGTTTACACTCTGCAGAGGTTGCACACTTGTGCCACAACATTTGATTTCATCCGTCGGGATTTCCCCGAATCATCGTAACACAGTACGCTGATCATCAACCATAACCTTTCATTTACTAACCCTAGTATGAGCACCTTCCCCATGAGCTCGCCTCCCAGTTGAAGACCAATCGTCAACCTGGAACTCGCACGTGGCTTCGTCGTATAATTCACTTCAATTCACATCATTTCTCAACAACTGAGGCAGCCTCAAGATAACCCCCATGATGTGTGTCTGTGAGGGAACTCATACTAAGATACATAAACTTTTAAGCTAAGCCCTTACCCATAATCAGGGTATTGTGGGGTACTCAATAATTAAAAGGTATCGCATTCAAACCAATATTAGTTTTTAAACAAAAATCACTATCTTCTTGGTCATATTCACCAAAATTCATTTCATAATCTTTATCATCAATATTTCACCACACATGTTCCCATCTAGAGTAGTTTATTTTTAATTCAGCACTAGCATCTAAGGATGAGGGGTGCTGAGTACTTTGCTTTGCTTCTAGGTTAACACTTCGATACTCTTGTACTAATCTAACATTAACCCTATGGAATTATGAATCAACAGTACAAAAATAACAGTAAGTAAAACTTGGAATTAAAACTGGGAAATAGGCTCATAAATATAAAGTAAATGGGTGATGCTTTACTCATGATGAGTTAGCACTTTGCAAGAGTATTATCTTGCCTTGGTTGGGAAACTGGTCAAAGTGGTCTTCTTCTCCTTGACAAGAGACCTCCCCTCCTCCTCCGGATACCTCGTACTAGCTGCCTAAAATACCTAATACTGGGTACACAATCATCACACCATTTATTTACTAAACTAAGCACACACATGATCTTCACACAACTTAAAATAGCATCCTACATTACAATTAAATAAGTGGATGTGCCTTTTCTTTATGTAAGAAAAAATAATTTCTCATATTAATCTTGAAAGTGTCACTTAGCTAATTTTATGGAAATAATTTCCTCTCATTATTCTATTAAGATTTAATTTTCTCAATTAATATCATATACCTAGGTTGACAAAAGTCAACCTCTTCATACTCATCATTTAAGAAATACTAAAATGGGGTGTAGCACCCCACACAAACTTAATCCAGCATAAAAAGATTAACATCATCAACAAACCAAATGAGATTTTTATGACCAGAGTCTACCTCATATTGGATTGCTCATGACAAGATTTAAATGGGAGAAAATAATTCCATATGATTTATTAATATTTTGATTAATAGTTTTGACTATAAATAGTCATATAGTCTCTTTAATTTAGCTAGGCCATGATCATACACAAAACCTATACATGGCATATTTTGTAGAAACAATTAGTATAAGGAAATGTGAGTTATAGGAGTTGGAATTAACTTAAAGGAGGTTTGGTTGATTTTTAATAATTATTCTAATGCAAGAAAGTCCCTGCCTTGTTTATTTTCTCATTTAAATTCTATAATAGATCTAGGGTTCAATCCAGTGGCATTGTATAGATAAATTCCTAAGGTTTCCAAATATATAAATTTGTAAAATTTGGCTGAGTAGATTTGTCTTTATTAAATTTCAAAGTTAGCATCAGATTGCATATTCCCTCTATTTGGAAAATTCAAATTTGAATCGATGGGCTGGCGGGAAGAGCAAATGGGCTGCACAGGGGAAAAGAAAGAATGGGCCGGCCCAGTTCTGCGTCCAGCGCAGCGGGCCGCCTGACAAGGTGGGAACCACCTGTCAGTGGGTTTCCACGCGCGAAGCGGTACGCGAGAGGAGAGCCGAGCGATTAGATCGCAAATCGACGGCTGGGGTGCGTCGTCGTCGCCGGCGAGAGCTGGACTTACCGGCGGCGGCAGTAGGGGGTCGGAGGGCGCGTCAGGGCTCCGGCGAGCGTCGGAGGGGTGCGCCGCGTCGTTGTCGAGGACGAGGATCTCCCTGGTAGCAGCGGCGCGTCCGGGGGTGGTCTCCTTCGCCGGCGTGCTCCGTGTACTGGCGGCGGCGGCGAGCTTGCGATTGGGGCGATGGAGGGGCTAATCGATGCAATTGGAGTGGCGAGGAGTGCTGTGGTGAGGAGGGGATTGGTGTGCTCGGATTGAGTGGAGGAGTCCTCCTTTATAGTCGGCGGGAGGGCAAGCCGTGGCGAGCTAGTCGGGTCGTCGACGCGCGTCGTTGCTCAGGGCGCCAAGGGGCAAGTGACAGGCGCGGCGTGCCGTCGCGCCCACTGGCGAGTGTGACGAGCGTGACTCGGCGGCTCGCCGAGACCACAGGAGGCCGGCGCGCTTGACGGGAGTGCTCGGCCATGGCGCCGTCGTGGATGCTCGCGCTGCTCATGGCGCTCCCGCGCCGCCGAGCGGTCCGGTGCGTTCAGGGTGGTGTCACGGGTCGGCTTGCCGCCGACAATGGTGGGCGCAGGTGATGCGAGGCGGTGGGCGTCGTCACGCTCTCGGCGCGTCTGTGCTGGCGATGCGCGCTCCGCGCCGCATGGACGCGTCTTCGGGCGTGTCCGTGCCACTGCCGGCTCGTGCGGTGCTCCTGCCTTGGTCAAGGGGGTGCACGAGCGTGTCCAGGGAGGTGAGATGAAGGGAGAGGGCATAAAGTGTGAGGTCCAGAGATGGCCAGAGGTGAGGGTGGCATGATGGTGGCATTGCCATGCCACGGCATGGCATGGTCTTGACGATTTGACCAAGCAAGGGTCAGTGCAAGTGGTGCAACTGGTGTGGTGAAGTGAGAGGAGGGTCCAGAGGTTGCTGTGGTGGCTCAGGTTGGACCAAGTCCTCTCCATTTTTCAGCATGGGCACAATTATATACCCAAGGTGTTTGATGAAATGCCCGAAAGAAATTAATTTTTAAATTTTGAAATTCTTTTTGGTGGGTTGTAAACATATATTAAATGGAGCATTTTGGTGGTGGTGGTGGTCAAAATAGAATTGAAATGCAAAATCACATTTTGCATATGATCTTGCATGTGTGAGTTTGTTCCAACTTTGCTTGCTTCCCATTTGAATTTGATAAGGAATTTGGGGTGGTGGTTTTGGGCAAAGTTGAAGTGCTTGATGTTGTCTTGGATGAGGTGCAAAGAAATGGTCCAGGGTAGAAGGGAAAAGTCAAAAGCCAGGGGCTCAAAGTGAGCATCAGACTAAAATTGCCTCATATGACCATAATCATATGTGAGCTCATATTTGCTTCAATTTTGATTTGAAAAGTGTTTGATGGTTTCCAAAGTTGTTAATATATGTTTAGTATCCATTTACACCCAATGGTGCAAACCAAAATGGTCTATATCCAAGATTGGTAAAAATGGCCTAAGCCTTATGTGTGTGTGAAGTTGATTTTTATTATTTCTTTTCTACTTCTTTTTATTTGACTTTGGATGATCAAGTGATCATTACTAGGGTTTTAGAGAGAACACATAAACAAGCATCATGGCAATTGCACACTCAAAAAAATTAATAAGGTGATCTACATGCATAAACCTATATGATGATGAGAAAAAGTTTTTGTTAACTCGATTTTTGATTCTTGAATTCTCTCGTTCTCATTTATTAAATTTGGATGTTACATAGAACGTGGCTAGCTGTCAAAGAGGGTGACAAAAACACACTAGAACACCACAACCAAGTGAGAAGAGAGGAAAAAGAAGGTGGGGAAGATGGCGGCGGCGGTCTATGATTCGAGGTCTCTGCTTTCAAGCTAGTGTTTGGAGGCTCAAAGGTTCTTGTATTGGCTCCAAACTCCCTGGATCTTGTTCCTTAATTCTGGGCACTTCGATCTCGATTAGCTGGTTTGAGTTTTGGGTGACTTGAGAGGGTTAAGTCAGCTCGGATCGGCCATGGGCTTCATCACTCAAGGGGGCTTTGGGGAGACGAACTATTGGCAGGCAAATGGTGTCCGATTGAGCTGATTTTTGATCAATAATGCTGGGAATTCATATGTATGCTTCTTTACCAAATTTTTGTTGGAGATATGCCCAAGAGGTAAATAATAAAGTGGTTATTATAATATCTTTGTGTTTATGATAAATGTGTATATACCATGCTATAATTGTATTAACTCAAACATTGATACATGTGTGTTATGTAAACAACAAGGAGTCCCTAGTAAGCCTCTTTTGTATAACTAGCTTGTTGATTAATAGATGATCATGGTTTCAGGATTGTGAACATTGGATGTTATTAATAACAAGGTTATGTCATTAGCTGAATGATATAATGGACATTGATGGCGTGTAACTCACACGTCCGGTAAACCCCAAGAGGAAGGTATGACGAGCACAGCAGAGTTTTCCCTCCGAAAGAAACCAAGGTTTATCGAACCGGGGGAGGAGCCAAGAAGCACGTTGAAAGTTGATGGCTTACAAATGTAATGCGGCGTTAAACACCAGGGATTCCTAGCGTCAACGTGGAACCCGCACAACACAACCAAAGTACTTTGCTCCCAACGAAACAACAGGTTGTCAATCTCAATCGGCTTGTCGTAACAAAGGGTTAACCAGACAGAAGATGATTGTTTGCGAAGAAAATAGTAAAACACAATTGCAAGTAGATTGTATGCTATGTAAAAAATAGGACCGGGGTCCACACTTCACTAGAGGTGTCTCTCCCATAAGATTAAAGTATGTTGGGTGAACAAACGGGCAATCGACAAATAGAAAAGGGCATAACAATGCATATACATGATATGATAAATATAGTGAGATTTAATCATGGCATTACGACAGTACATAGACCGCTATCCAAAGATGCATCTATGCCTAAAAAGTCCACCTTCGTGTTATCATCCGAACCCTTCCGGTATTAAGTTCAAACAACACATAATTGCATTAAGTATGGTGCGTAATGTAATCAACAACTACATCCTGGGGCATAGCATCAATGTTTTATCCCTAGTGGCAACAACACATCCACAACCTGAGAACTTTCTGACTGTCCCACATTTAATGGAGGCATGAACCCACTATCGAGCATAAATACTCCCTCTTGAGTTACAAGACTTGGCCAAAGAGCCTCTACTAATAACGAGAGCATGCAAGATCATAAACAACACATAGGTAATAGATTGATAATCACCTATAACATAGTATTCTCTATCCATCGGATCCCGACAAACACAACATATACAATAAATAGATATCTTGATCATGTTAGGCACTTACAAGATCCAACAATGAAGCACATAAGGAGAAGACGACCATCTAGCTACCGCTATGGACCCATAGTCCAGGGGCGAACTACTCACTCATCACTCCGTGAGGCGATCATGGCGATGAAGAGTCCTCCAGGAGATGATTCCCCCTCTCCTACAGGTGCTCGAGGCGATCTCCGAATCCCCCCCGAGATGGACTACATGGCGGCGGCTTCCGGAAGGCTTTTCCTCCCGATCGTGGCTCTCGCACGTAGGTTTCGGCGACTTGGGTTTTAAGTAGGCGGGCAAGAACGCTGGGGCCACACGAGGGCCCCACACACCAGGGGCGCGCGGCCGCCAAGGCCTGTGCCGCGCCGCCCTAGTGTGGCTGGCAGCAGTACCGTGTCTCCACTTCCTTTCCCCTGGCTCGGGAAGTCGTGCAAAAAATAGGGACCTGGCGTTGATTTCGTCCAATTCCGAGAATATTTCCTTACTAGGATTTCTTGAACCAAAAACAGCAGAAACAGCAATCGGTTTTCGCATCTTGTTAATAGGTTAGTCCAGAAAATGCGTAAATACGACATATAATGTGCATAAAACATGCAGATATCATCAATAATGTAGCATGGAACATAAGAAATTATCGATACGTTTCTGGAGACGTATCGCATCCCTTGTCTTAGTTCTGCTCGTCCCGAGCAGGTAAACGATAACAAGGATAATTTCTCGAGTGACATGCCATCATAACCTTGATCATACTATTGTAAGCATATGTAATGAATGCAGCGATCAAAACAATGGTAATGACATGAGTAAACAAATGAATCATAAAGCAAATACTTTTCATGAATAGTACTTCAAGACAAGCATCAATAAGTCTTGCATAAGAGTTAACTCAAAGCAATAAATCAAAGTAAAGGTATTGAAGCAACACAAAGGAAGATTAAGTTTCAATGGTTGTTTTCAACTTATAACATGTATATCTCATGGATAGTGTCAATGTAAAGTAATATAACAAGTGCAATATGTAAGTATGTAGGAATCAATGCACAGTTCATACAAGTGTTTGCTTCTTGAGATGGAGAGAAATAGGTAAACTGACTCAACAATAAAAGTAAAAGAACGGTCGTCCTTCAAAGAGGAAAGCATCGATTGCTATATTTGTGCTAGAGCTTTATTTTGAAAACATGAAACAATTTTGTCAACGGTAGTAATGAAGCATATGAGTTATGTAAATTATATCTTACAAGTTGCAAGCCTCATGCATAGTATACTAATAGTGCCATCACCTTGTCCTAATCACCTTGGACTACCGGATCATCGCAATACACATGTTTCAACCAAGTGTCACAAAGGGGTACCTCCATGCCTCCTGTACAAGGTCTAAGGAGAAAGCTCGGATTTTGGATTTCTGCTGATTATTCTCAACTTAGACATCCATACCGACAACATGGACAACAGATAATGGACTCCTCTTTAATGCATAAGCATGTGGCAAAAATTAGTGTTCTCATATGAGATTGAGGATATATGTCCAAAACTGAAACTTCCACCATGATTCATGGCTTTAGTTAGCGGCCTAATGTTCTTCTCTAACAATATGCATGCTCCAACCATTAAGGTGGTAGATCTCTCTTACTTCGGACAAGACGGACATGCATAGCAACTCACATGATATTCAACAAAGAATAGTTGATGGCGTCCCCATAAGCATGGTTATCGCACAACAAGCAACTTAATAAGAGATAAAGTGCATAAGTACATATTCAATACCACAATAGTTTTTAAGGCTATTTTGTCCCATGAGCTATATATCGTAAAGGCGAATGATGGAATTTAAAGGTAGCACTCAAGCAATTTACTTTGGAATGGCTGAGAAATACCATGTAGTAGGTAGGTATGGTGGACACAAATGGCATAGTGGTTGGCTCAAGGATTTTGGATGCATGAGAAGTATTCCCTCTCGATACAAGGTTTAGGCTAGCAAGGTTATTTGAAGCAAACTCAATATTGTAAACATTGTAAGACTCTACACCGTCTTCCTTGTTGTTCAAAACTCAATACTAGAAATTATCTAGACCTTAGAGAGACCAAATATGCAAACCAAATTTTAGCAAGCTCTATGTATTTCTTCACTAATGGGTAAAGTATATGATGCAAGAGCTTAAACATGAGCACAACAATTGCTAAGTATCACATTATCCAAGGCATTTTAGAATTACTACATGTAGCATTTCCCATTCCAACCATATAACAATTTAACGAAGAAATTTCAACCTTCGCCTTGAACATTATGAGTAAAGCCTAAGGACATATTTGTCCATATGCAACAGCTGAGCGTGTCTCTCTCCCATACAGTGAATGCTAGGATCCATTTTATTCAAACAAAAACAAAACAAAACAAACCGACGCTCCAAGCAAAGTACATAAGATGTGATCGAATAAAAATATAGTTCCAGGGGAGGGAGATGAGGATGTTGTTGATGAAGAAGGGATGCCTTGGGCATCCCTGTTTAGACTTTTGAGTCTTCTTAAAATATGTGGGGATGAACCACGGGCATCCCCAAGTTTAGAGCTTTCACTCCTCTTGATCATAGTATATCATACCCCTCTCTTGACACTTCCTTCACATCAAACTTCAAGCAAACTCATTAGAGGGTTAGTGCACAATTAAAAATTCACATATTCATAGGTGACACAATCATTCTAACACTTCTGACATTGCACAAAGCTACCGGACATTAATGGATCAAAATAATTCATCCAACATAGCAAATACGCAATGCGAAATAAAAGGCAGTAATCTGTCAAAACAAAACAGTCCATAAGACGAACCTGAAAGGGGCACTAGACTTTGCTCAAATGGAAAACTCAAACTAATGAAAGTTGCGTACATATCTGAGGATCACGCTCTTTAATTTTGCAGATTTTTCGAATTTTCTACAGAGACTTATGCCAGAATTCATGACAGACACGTTAAGTTTCTCGCGCAGCGATCCCAAATATAACATCAACTTTAACATAGAAACTTTTACTTGGCACAAAAACATGATAAGGAGAGGTTGCTACAAAGAGTAAACAACTTCCAAGACTCAAATATAAAACAAAGTACTATAGTAAAAACATGGGGGTCTCCCATAAGCGCTTTCGCCTTTCAGCTAGGCGCACAAAGTGCAAATCAAGTATTATCAAGATATGAAGCATCAATACCTTGGGCTTTACCCTTACCTTTCTTGTTCTTTTCCTTTCTCTTTTGTTTAGGGAATACATGTCTACCCCCAGTGTAGAGGTGAACTTTAGGGTGCCTTCTCCCATATCTATGACTGCTCCCAATAGTTTCAGCAAGGATCTTCCGAGTGTGATTTGTCCTGCTCCTGGCACATTCAATAACAAGATAATCAATGGATATTGTTCTACTGTTACTACCCGATTTTGGCCAAATCAGAGATGGGCCGTAAGTGAAGATAGGCTTAAAGGACGTACGTGAAGCATCTTCGGCTGCTCATACGAGAGTTTGGGCTGTTGCCCATGTATCTCAGAATATAATAGATCGTGACAATTTAGAATTAAGAGATAGAATCTGGCCCGTGCAGGTTAGGTGCACGGCTCAATTAGAAAGTCCCTTGGACTATAAATATGTATCTAGGGTTACCGGAAAGGAGGACAATCATCGCTCAACCAACACAAATCAGGCAGCATCGCCACCCTTTCTTCGAGGGTTTCTCCGGGGTAAGCATGCTGTCTAGATCGCATCTAGCGATCTAGGCAATACACGTTTATTCGTCAACCTTGTACCGCTCCGTGCTCAAGCCTTGTTGATGGCGAGAAGTACCATTTATCCTTAGGTACAGGGTTTGCATTGATGCCATCACATATCTCGCGTGGCAATGTCGTCCTCGACATTTAGCTGCCCTTACGTCTACCTAGACGTAAGGGCAGCATCTTCGTCTTGCTTGTTCGTTACTTAGTGGATCCGATCCGTTATAGTTGCTCCCTGCTCCGCAAGGATTAGTTAACATTCGCATGGGCGTAGGCCTATGTCAGTCTACGATCCGGCGTAGGCGTTGTTTACCGTCCATGCGGGATGTTCCGGGATCAACGTTATGTTGGTTTTTAGGCCTCTCGTAGGGGTAGTCTGCATCGTCTCTCGTAGCCTGCTAGGCCCGATCGCTCGTAGGACGTTCCGATTATGCTGTGAAACCCTAAACCGTCGTGGATCGTTTTAGCTTTGTCTCAAGCAAGATCCCCATGCCATTGTAAATCCAACGTGAAACATTGGGCGATCGGCTCCTTGACCGATCCACAGGGAAACCCGAGAGCCGATAGGGCTCGTATTTAATGTGTACGTGTCTACCATGCAGGACAATCGAAGCACTAACACCCTCCTGATCGGGTCCAGTCGTGGCACGCTTTGGGCAACCGCTGTGACGTTGGCCGGGAAGATTTGCGGACGACGCGAGGTGCTGTGGATCCACTAAGCGTCCCCCGGGAGCTTCCCCGCTTTCAGGCTGTTTCAACCCAACGCCCGCTTCTATGGGTTTTGGAGGGTAACACATTCTCGCACCCCGGTGGGACACGACGTCGACATCCACGTCAACATCCACGTCAACACCGGCATCCGAGAGGCAGAGGAACATATCACATACGAGGATCTTCCTCCCGATCATAAGAAGAAGAAGTACGATGAGCCGAAGGCCATCGTTGAAGTCGAACTCATCGGCTCCTTTGAGAAGACCGGCATCAGGTTCAAAGGATTCACGCCACAGCACGCCTCGACGGGTAGACCGCTCTCCCTTCGATGAACGTACTGCAGCCCCCGCGATGGAGGTCAACTACATGGTGGCCCATTCACCGCATCGGCACTCTGAGAGAGCCTGGTGAACACGCTGGAGCGCGTTGCGCTCCGTGTGCAAGAAATCATGGAGCGTCGATACCCCTTCAGACCTGTCAGGACTCACCAGAGAGATGCAATCCCACACTGTGTTACCTTCGCGTACGACATATCACAAAGAATAAGGTTTCACGAGATATGCTGTCGTTACTACAAAGTTGGGGGTGACCCGGCGACCATCGCCTGCATGACCCGCCTACAAATCCCAGACACTGACACGTGTGCATCGTATGTGCCGGATCGCAACAATCGGATCTAGCGATCCAGCTCCACCAGGAGGTTGCCGGACAGAGCAATTGTTCCTAAGTAGAAGAGCAGATCGCAGCAATGGGAGTTTAGAGCAAGCCGAGAAACAAGCGTACTAGGCCAAGTATACCACTGCACAAGTCCAGAAAGCTCACCTGCCACTACCTCCACCCAGACGTATCACCGAGAGACTGGGCCTCAAGATCTTGCCGAAGAAGATAATCTGGCTATTCCAAGCCGTACCCCAATGAGTCCGACCTGATCCCACTACCGCCCAAGTACTGGCTTCCGGACTTCAACAAATTCAGTGGGATAGAAGGGTCAAGCTCCATCGAGCACGTGAGCCGATACCTCGGCCCGCTGGCATGGTTTCAGATGATCGCCCACGGTGAGGTTCTTCCTCGCAGCCCTCACCGGGCCCGGGGCCGTTTGGATGGTACACCGCTGCCCAAATTCGAAGGTAATCATGGAAGCACTGAGGAACCTGCTCCACACCCAATACCATTCGAGGCTACCGGAGTTTGCATTGCCGAACTAGCACAAAGTCTCTGGCAAAGCGAGAGACAAGCATCAGGCACATCCAACGTCGTAACCGTCAAGCAACCGATGCTATTCGTCACGAACTGGAGAAGAGGCAACAGCTGGCCGTGGCAGGCCTTGCAACGTCGTTCAAGGATCCTGACGTTCCAAGTTGAGTACAACTCGCTGACACACCTGGTCAATAGACTGACCTTATATGAGAAAAGCGCCATCCAGAATTGTACCATGACAAGTTCAAGCGCGCGATCAGTTCGGTCAATACCGAAGTGAAGATGAAGATCTCCATAGATCGTAAGTAGCAGAATGAGTGGACTCGACGCCAGCACTGTCCCGCAAATGGGGTGAACCCGCCAGTGGCCTTCAAGAGGGTTGACTTCGACGTGACTAAATCGAACAGATCTTCTGATCACACGAAAAGAGAACAGCGGAAGCTACCCGAAGGCCACAAGATCCCTACTACAAGCAGAGATGAACAAGAGGACATACCGGCAAATGGTATCATACTCACGCACGCCACCAACGATCGCAAAGTATTGCGCGCACAAATTCGTATGGCGATAGAATCAAAGCGATTAACTTCTGACAACTTTTGCTATGAAGGTAGATACAGGTCCAAGTCGGACGTCAACATGGTGGACTTAAGCCACTCCATAAGGGAGCCAGGGTTCTCTTTCGATGTCAATATGGCAGAGCTTGTGGATCTCGCCATGGCGGACAGCAGAGAGCAGCCACTCTCGTGGGCAAAGATAAAGAGGAGGCTCTTCCACGCGACCTACCCCCAAGACGACGATAGACTCAGCACTTAACCGAGGGAGAGGTGCGAAGCATACTCGCATCAACGTCCATTATCCGGCATCTCCTCAACGAATATGAGCAGCAAGATGACCGATCGCCGGCCGCCGGCGACGCACGACGATGGAGGATATCGCTCTGCCCGATGCAAACGCGAGGTATCGTCGGGGATCTATTGTGGACAACGACGGTAAGGAACGTCGCGCTGTGAGGGGAGGTCAAGGGAGCAAGACAACGGGATAAGACCGAACCTGCCTTCTTCAAACATTGTCGGGACTCAGAATGAGCCATTGGCAACAATCGAGAATCGCCCGTAATGCACGTAACAAGGAGAAGGACAGACGAGGCTCAGTTGTTCGAGCGTCGGGACCCCTCCCGCCACATAACAAACGAGCTGATCCTCTCAAGAAGAAGACTTCGAGGAGTCGATGGAGAAGAAGATAGGTATCACCGACCAAGGTGGTGCCCCCGATGACTCACCATTCTAAGCTTAGGGTGCAACGATCGCGAAACTCGGAAGAAATGGCAGCACGCATTCGTACACGTTGAGAAGAGCACGGCCCGATCTGGCCGTGGAAAATCCAAGAAACAATCCTGAGACGGAGGCGCGCCTCTCGCCAAAGAAAGTATGGCTGCAAAGCCGATGCACAAAGAGTCACGATGTCCGATGCAGACATCGGCCGATACAAACATGGTATTCATACTCCCGTCGGAGTTTCGTGCTCCAAGCGACGAGGAAGTTTCAAGTGGCTCAATCTGATCATGTCCACGACCTAAGCATTATCTTTGAAAAGCCACGGATAGAAGCAAGGTGCATCTGGAAAGCCCTATACTTGAGGGGTTACATCAACGGGCCTGTCGCAAGATGTTGGTTGATACCGGAGCCGCAGTCAACATAATGCCGTATTCCATACACACACACAAGCTTGGGGCATTCCAAAATGGCGATCCGACCAACATCACATTAAGCGACTTCAACTACAAAGCGCCGAAGCGAAAGGTGCCCTGAATGTAGAGCTTACCGAGCTTTAAGACCATACCTACCGCGTTTCTTCATTTGACAAAGAAAAGCAATTACGTCTGCCCCATTGGGAAGGGACTCGGATTCATGCTAACCGTTGCATCCCGTCTACAATGCACCAATGCATCATACAAGGATGGAGATGAAGTGGAAGTCGTTCATGCGGATGACTCAATCGAGATATCATTAGCCGCCATGAGCGTGTGGGAAGGAATGACCAAGAGCCGCTCTCTGGAATCATGAGGGTTGTGACGCATCGAAGCTTCGAAAAATGGGGTAAGGCTGGTCTTATCACCGGCCTAACGGAGTAGCAAGTCCAAGACATTGGACATACGTGGCAAGGCCGATCCCTGAGATCGGCCCTCAAAAAAAATGAAAAGCAAAGGATCTCATCTCCAACATGCCACGTAGCTACATTAGAAATCCGAGAAGTTGCAAATCATCGCCAAAGCATTGCAACAGAAAAGGAGGCCGATTCCCGCAATCGGCCAAAACTATCCTCAACATACCTTTGTCTGTGTTCAGCATTGATCCAACAGATACCTGAAGAGCCGATGCCATCAATTACTTGACAGAATCGGCTCGGGGGGCACATAGATGGATAAGATACGAGGATACGGAGCTGGGAACGGATGTCAAATGTCCAGCAGAGCAGCTCAAGTATGGGGGCCGATATGTAAGCAAATCGGCCGCAAAAAATCGAAAATACTTTTGAGCACAGCCGATGCGTATACATCGACTTAAGGATTCAAAGCCGATACACGGCCATCGACTCAAGGGATACAAGCGGAAGCCTAATAGAGCAGTCATCTGCTGGAGGAACCCCTCATTGGGATTGCTTGGTGCCGATGATCATCCAATGGGCTGTGATGAGCTGGACCATTCTCACCAGAAGCGGCATCAGTTTGCCCAAGATGATGAGGGGTTGAAGGGCCACTATGTTGAGGCGTCTTGGTTCAAGGGAGCTGCTGATCCTTCCAAAACTTTTCCGGTGCACTGGCTCCTTGAGCGTAAGCGTTCTTGTCCTGTTTTAATGAAAAGCTGGAGTAGCTCGGGGGGCAGCTCGCTCTGAAACATCGACGATATGGAGAGCCGATTTTGTTGAATTCAGCTAACACAGCGCTACAGTTGGGAAGCCAAGGATGGCCCATTCTACTGGTCCACTTTTATCCTCGCCTTGACCGAGGCTCCTGGGGCGCCGCCTTGCTGTTCCTTAGCTCTTCCATGGAGCCGATTTGGTTGAAATCGGCTTGCTCCGCATCACAACTCGTTGAGAGATGGTGAATTATTGCAGAAGGGAACTGCTGGAGTATGGAGGAATTTGGAGTAGGGAGCAACGATCGTTGATGGGCTCTGGACCAGGTGGCTGCAAAGAAATGGAGCATTACAAGTGACGCTGTGGGGCGAATAGTGCCTGTTTCCGGCAAAAGCATTAGCTTCGTGAGCGGAGTTGTTCTAACGAAGGTCCTAAGATCTCCCGAAGGCAAAGAGGGATCCGGAAGACGAGGGATGCCGCTAAAGTCCAACATGCCGTTCAGTTGGATCTGCATTTCCAGGATCTGGGGTTTGCACGATTGTGGCTCGACCCGGGAGTCTGGAGGTCCGGATGGATTTACCTCGAATTTGTCATGAGAGTCCGATGCATGGCCATCGTTCATTGAGCACCGACCGACTGACAAGCCAAGCAGTGCTTATTCAAGGGGCACCCACAATTATCATGAAGAAGGCCCCGCAAAACTGCCGGGGGAAATTCTTCATCGAGAACTAGATTTCTACATAAAGAGCTGACGCTCTCAAAAGGAGATCCCCAGAGGGTACATGTCTCCGTCTATCATCGCTGGCCCTAGGCTAAGATCCTCATCTAGGGGCCATCACGCTCGTCGTTGCCGGCCATCGCTGGTTGCCGCATCGCTTCCCACCGCTCGGCTGTCAGCCGCCGTCGTAGGCGACCACTGCAGGACCCTCGTTGTCCTCGTCCTCCTCGTCGTCGTCGTCGTCATCGCTGTCGAAATCGCTGAGGTTCCCGGGCCAGGGGCAGTGGCGCTGGGGGCGGCTCGTCGGAAGAGCTGTCATCTTCTTCCTCCCTATCCTTCCTCCTCGAGGAGGCCCCGTCCCGTGGAAGGTGGTCGTCGTCGTTTCCTCCACCGCTTCATCAAGTAGGGAGGTGGAGGTCGCTTTCGTCTGGCCGTGACCGGTCGTCCTTCCACCAGATATAAGTCGTGGCTTGGTTCGTCCCCGGCTTCGATGGCGCGGCGGATGTTCGCCGCATGGGCTTCCTCCGGGTTCCACTCCGGCGTCGGCGCGGAAGGGGAGGATCGCGCAGAAGATCCGAGGAAGAGGAAGAAGAGGAAGACATGGTGGCGCAGAGGGTTTTCAAGTGTCGGGCGGCAGCAGGGAAGGAAGAGGAGAACTGCTCAGGCTGTGAAAGATAATATATGGTTTAATGCTCTGGGCGCTTCCCAGACGTGGGTGCCGAACCGTCAAGTCGTGCAGGAAGTTGAGAGGCGAGACGTCATCATGAAGAAAACCGCGACGGGTTCTGCCATGACATGACCCTTCGAGGGAGACAAGATGGTTTTGCAATTATCAGTTATCAAAACCAGGGGGCATGTGCTAACCACCCGATTTGGCCAAATCAGAGATGGGCCGTAAGTGAAGATAGGCTGAAGGACGACACGTGAGCATCTTCGGCGCCTCTGCTGCCGAGTTCTAAGCAGTTGCCCATGCGATTCAGAATATATTAGATCGCATTGTAATTTAGAATTAAGAGATAGAGTCCGGCCCGTGCACGATGTGCACGGCTCAATTAGAAAGTCCCTTGGACTATAAATATGTATCTAGGTTATTATCAAAAAAGGAGGACAATCATCGTTCAACCAACACAAATCAGGCGCATCGCCACCCCTTTTCTTCGAGGGTTTCTCCCGGTAAGCACATCATGCTGCCCAGATCGCATCTAGCGATCTAAGCAGTATACGTTTATTCGTCACAACCTTGTACCGGCCGTGTCGAAGCCTTGTTGACGGCGAGCAAGTATTATTTATCCTTAGGTGTTTAGGGCTTGCATTGATGCTTTCACGTGCATATTCGGCGTGGCAATGCCGTCCTCAGATTTAGCTGCCCTTACGCTCTTACCTGTGACGTAAGGGCAAAGATTCTGCTTATTCGTTACTTAGTAGATCCGATCTGTTTGCTTCTTGCTCCGCAAGGATTAGTTTATCATTCGCATGTTAGGCCTTATGCTGGGGTCGGACGATCCGCAGTGGTGCTAGGCGTTGTTTACCGTCCCTGCGAGGGATGTTCCGGGGATCAACGTTATGTTGGTTTTTAGGCCTCTCGTAGGGGTAGTTTGCATCGTCTCTCGTAGCTGCTAGGCCCGATCGCACGTAGGACGTTCCGATTATGCGGTGAAAACCCTAAACTGTCGTGGATCGTTTTAGCTTTGTCCTGATCAAGCAGGATCCCCATGCCATTGTAAATCCAACGTGAAACATGGGGCGATCGGCTCCTTGAGCCGATCCACAGGGAAACCTGAGAGCCGATAGGGCTCGTATTTAATGTGTACGTGTCTACCATGCAGGAACAAATCGAAGCACTAACACCCTCCTGATCGGGTCTAGGTCAGGTGGCACGCCCTAGCAACCGCCAGGACGTTGGCCAGAAGATTTGCGGGACGACGCGAGGTGCCAGGATCCACTAAGCGGCCTTGGGAGTCCCGGCTCTTCGTGTTGCTTAACCAACGCCTCGGTCTGGTTTGGAGGGTAACACTACCAAGAATGGTTGTATGCACACCCGCAGCTATTCCTTTAGGGATTATAACAGAGTTATCAATAAGAGTTATTCCTTCTCCCCCTTCAACGAATCCCCAAAGTTGCAAAGATTCATGAATACTCTTAGGCATTAAGCAAAATTCAGACATAATATCACAATTGGCATGAAGAGTTTGGTCACCGATAACAATTTTAATAGTAGGATCCCATAATGAAGGTTCAGAGTTCACTAAAACTTGATCAAGACGGTTACGAACATATCTATAATTTTCATTCAAGCAAGATGCCCTTGTCTCAAGAGTGTTTAATCTATTATAAATGCTAATAAGGGCTGAATCAAAGTTATTAGCTGAATCATGTGATGCAACCAACTTTTTTATGGCATTAAAAGCTTGATCCCCATTGCAATGAAGGAAATCTCCTCCCACTAAACATCCAAGGCATATCTATAGCGAATCATAAGACCAAAATAAAAATTACTAAGGAGCAAACTTAGAGTCATTTGAGGTTCAGTTTTACGATAAGAAGTAAAAATCCTGGACCAAGCATCTTTAAAACTTTCCTCATCCCCTTGTTTAAAAGTAAAAACTAATTCCTCAGGTGAAGAAGTAACAAGTGCAGAGCTAGACATGATAACAAAAGTAAACTAAATGCAAGTAACTAATTTTTGTGTGTGTTTTTGATATAGAGAGCAAGACAAAATAAAGTAAAACTAGCAACTAATTTTTTGTATTTTGTTTAGGTGCAGCAAACAAAGAAGTAAATAAAATAAAGCAAGACAAAAACAAAGTAAAGAGATTGGGAAGTGACTCCCCTTGCAATGTGTCTTGATCTCCTTGCAACGGCGCCGAATTTAGCTTGATGCGCGTAGATGTACACGTCCGTTGGGAACCCAAGTGGAAGGTATGATGCGCACAGTAGCAAGTTTCCTCAGATGAAAGGCTTAATCGAACCAAAGAGGGAGCCAAGAAGCACGTTGAAGGTTGATGGTGGCAAATGTGATGCGCGCAACATGGGATTCCGCTAACGTGAACTCCACAACACAAACTAAAGTACTTTGCCCCAACGAAACAAAGGAGGTTGTCAATCTCACCGTATTGTCAGAATAAAGGATTAACCGTATTGTGTGCAAGATGATTGTTTGCGAAGAAAACAAGAAAACATTGCAGATTGTATGCGATGTAAAGAATAGACCGGGATCCACAGCTCATAGAGGTGTCTCTCCCATAAGATTTAAGCATGTTGGGTGAACAAATTACAATGGGGCAATTGACAAATAGAGAAGGGCATAACAATGCATATACATGATATGATAAATATAGTGAGATTTAATCAAGGCATTACGACAAAGTACATAGACCGCCATCCAGATGCATCTATGCCTAAAAGTCCACCTTCAAGTTATCATCCTAACCCTTCAAAGAGTTAAGTTGCAAGCAACAGATAATTGCATTAAGTATGGTGCGTAATGTAATCAACAACTACATCCTTAGACATATCATCAATGTTTTATCCCTAGTGGCAACAAGACATCCACAACCTTAGAACTTTCTCTCACTGTCCCAGATATCAATGGAGGCATGAACCCACTATCGAGCATAAATACTCCCTCTGAGTTAAGAGCAAAAACTTGGCCGAGCCTACTAATAACGAGAGCATGCAAGATCATAAACAACACATAAATAATAGATTGATAATCACTCATAACATAGTATTCTCTATCCATCGGATCCCGACAAACACAACATATAGTATTACAGATAGATGATCTTGATCATGTTAGGCAGCTCACAAGATCCAACAATGAAGCACATAAGGAGAAGACGACCATCTAGCTACTGCTATGGACCCATAGTCCAGGCGAACTACTCACTCATCACTCCGGAGGCGATCTGGCGATGAAGAGTCCTCCGATGATTCCCTCTCCGCAGGGTCGAAGGCGATCTCCCGAATCCCCGAGATGGGATCAAGGAGCATCTCCTGAAGGTTTTCCGTGATCGTGGCCTCCTGCAGTAGGTTTCACGACGAAGACTTTAAGTAGGCGAAGGGCAACGTGGGCCACACGAGGGCCCCACACACCAGGGCCGCGCGGCCTGGCTGGGCCGCGCCGCCGCGTGGCGGCGCCCGTGGCCCCACTTCCTTCCCCCTGGTTTCTGGAAGCTTCGTAAAAAATAGGACTCGGGCATTGATTTCGTCCAATTCGAGAATATTTCTTACTAGGATTTCTGAAACCAAAAACAGAAACAAAGAATCGGTCTTCACATCTTGTTAATAGGTTAGTTCCGAAAATGCGTAAATATATAATGTATAAAACATGTAGATATCATCAATAATGTAGCATGGAACATAAGAAATTATCGACACGTTTGAGACGTATCAGCATCTCGTGATGATCGTGTGATAGACTCTACATGTACATACAACGGGTGCAAGCCATTTGCACACGCGATACTAAGGTAACCTTGACGAGCCTAGCATGTACAGACATGGTCTCGGAACACGGGATACCGAAAGGTAGAGCATGAGTCATATGAATGATATGATGAACACTTTGAGTGTTCGCCTTTGAAGCTACATCTTTTCTCGTGAAGATCGGACTTGGTGTAGTGGATTTGGTTCGTGTAATCACTAAGACAATGCGAGGGATGTTGTTTTGAGTGGGAGTTCACCTAGTTAATTTAAGAATTAAAATTGAACTCAATTTATCATAAACTTAGTCTAAACTCTTTGCAAATATGTTGTAGATCATGGCGCCCCCTCCATCAATTTTAACCAGTTCCTAGAGAAAGAAAAGCTTAAGGGCAATGGTAGCAACTTCACTGACTGGTTCCGTCATGTGAGGATTTTCCTCACTGGTGGAAGCCTGCAATATGTGCTCGATGCACCGCTAGGTCCCCCACCACCTCCTGCAGTATCCGAGGACATAAAGAATGTTTATGAGACTCGGGTAACTCGGTACTCCGAAGTTCAGTGTGCCATCCTATGCAGCTTAGAGGCAGAGCTCCAAAAGCGTTTTGAGCACCACGACCCTTGTGATATGATGCGTGAGCTCAAACTTATCTTTGAAACTCATGCGGCCGTGGAGAGCTATGAGGCCTCGAAACAGTTCTTTAACTGCATGATGGAAGAGGGCAGCTCCGTTAGTGAGCACATGTTCGCCATGTCCGGACATGCGAAGAAGCTCAGTGACATGGGGATGATGATCCCTAACCAGCTGGGTATTCATCGTGTCCTCCAATCACTGCCACCAAGTTACAAGAACTTCGTGATGAACTACAACATGCAGAACATGAATAAAGATTTACCTGAACTCTTTTCCATGCTGAAATCTGCTGAAGTTGAGATTAAGAAGGAGAATCAAGTGTTGATGGTCAACAAGACCACCAGTTTCAAAAAGCAGGGCAAGCCTAACAAGGGTAACTTCAAGAAGGGCGGCAAGAAAGTTGCAGCGCCTCCTGAGAAGCCTAAGGCTGGTCCTAAGCCTGAGACTGTGTGCTACTACTGCCAGGGGAAGGGGCACTGGAAGCGGAACTGCACCAAATACTTGGCCGATCTGAAGAGCGGCCATGCCAAGAAGAAAGGTATATTTGATATACATGTTATAGATGTCTATCTTACTGGTTCTCGTAGTAGTGCCTGGGTATTTGATACTGGTTCGGTTGCTCACATTTGTAACTCGAAAAGGAACTGCGGAATAAACGAAGCCTGGCAAGGGACGAGGTGACGATGCGCGTTGGAAATGGATCCAAGGTCGATGTGATCGCCGTCGGCACGCTCCCCTACATCTACCTTCGGGATTAGTTTTAAACCTCAATAATTGTTATTTGGTACCTGCGTTGAGCATGAACATTATATCTGGATCTTGTTTGATGCAAGACGGTTATTCATTTAAGTCTGAGAATAATGGTTGTTCGATTTATATGAGTAATGTCTTTTATGGCCATGCACCTGAGATGAATGGTTTATTCTTGTTAAATCTCGATAGTAGTGATACACATGTTCATAACATTGATGCTAAGCGAATTAAATTGAATGATAATTCTACTTATATGTGGCACTGTCGTCTTGGTCATATTGGAGTGAAGCGCATGAAGAAACTCCATTCCGATGGACTTCTTGAGTCACTTGACTTTGAGTCACTTGACAGATGCGAAGCATGTCTAATGGGAAAAATGACTAAGACTCCATTCTTCTGGTACAATGGAGCGAGCTACAGACTTGTTGGAAATCATACATACCGATGTGTGCGGACCAATGAGTGTAGCATCGCGCGGTGGTTATCGTTATGTTCTAACCTTCACAGATGATCTGAGTAGATATGGGTATATTTACTTTATGAAACACAAGTCCGAGACTTTTGAGAAGTTCAAGGAATTCCAAAGTGAAGTAGAAAATCAACGTAACAAGAAGATTAAGTTTCTGCGTTCTGATCGCGGAGGCGAATATCTGAGTTATGAGTTTGGCATGCATTTAAAGAAATGCGGAATACTTTCACAGTTGACACCGCCGGGAACACCACAACGCAATGGTGTGTCCGAACGTCGTAATCGAACTCTCTTAGATATGGTTCGTTCTATGATGTCTCTTACCGATTTGCCACTATCGTTTTGGGGTTATGCATTAGAGACAGCCGCATTCACTTTAAATAGGGCACCATCTAAATCCGTTGAAACGACACCGTATGAATTATGGTTTGGGAAGAAACCTAAGCTGTCGTTCCTTAAAGTTTGGGGTTGCGATGCTTATGTAAAGAAGTTACAACCTGACAAGCTAGAACCCAAAGCGGAGAAATGCGTCTTCATAGGATACCCTAAAGAAACAATTGTCTTTCTATCACACTACAAGAAAAGTCTCCGATAGACAACGTCCCAAAATCGTCAACTAAGGGGCATTTTTCGTCGCCTATGGGCCTAACCCGACGATATGGGTTCTGTTGTCGAAACTGCGTCAGGCAAAGTCCAACGACGATTTTTTCGGTCCGTCGCGCTTGGGCGCCCTTCCGCCACGGAAAATCGGACCGTTGCGGAAGTGTTTTCGGGAGCCCGTTGACTGCTGACGTCATGCAAACTGACACGTGGCAGACGCCGTTAACTGGCAGTTAACGGCGTTAACCGCTGAAACCCCGTGGTAGATGGTAGGCCCACACGAGGCCTGCCACGTCTTAAGCGGGCCGGGCCAGATGACATAGTTTGACCGGTCAACTATATAGTGGGCTGGTCCATTAGTTACGTCTAACCTCTAAGGTTGACTGGTCAAAACTTAAATGGGCCGGCCCATTTAACATGTGTCCACCTACAAAGAATCGGGTCGCCAAGAAGCAAGTGGGCCGGCAAAACACGTGGGTCCCACTTTCCTTGTTAGAAGGCCTACCATTTAGTGCTGGGTCCACCGTATGCAAGTGGGCTCGCCCCAAATGCTAGGCCGGCCAAAACACGTGGGTCCCGTTCCAGCTTAAAGGATCGCCCATTTAGCTGTGGGTCCACTCATATGCAGAGCGGGCCGCCCAACAAAATAGTGGGCCACAAAACACGTGGGTCCCACTTTCCCTAAAGGGCCTACCCATTTAGTATGTGGGGCCCACCATATAGTTGAGGGTCAGTCACCAAGATACTGGGTCAGTTAAAACATCAGGTGGGTCCCACATTCCCGTTAATGGGCCGGCCCATTTGGTATGTGGGGTCCACCATATAGAAAGTGGGTCGGCCCAACAAGATAGTGGGTCGGCCAAAACACAGTGGGTCCCACCTTCCACTTAAAGGGCCGCCCATTTACCATGTGGGACCACCATAGAGCCTGGCCGCCCAACAAGATAGCCAGCTCTTCAACAAGCACAGTGGCCCCACTTTCCCGTTAAAGGGCCTACTCATCTAGTATGTGGGGTCCACAATATAGCAAGTGGGCCTACCAACAAGATATCGGGGTCGGCCAAACACACAGTGGTCCCACTTTCTCTTAAAGGGCGGCCCATTTATTATGTGGGGTCCTCCAAAGAAATGGGGGCCCAATCAATTAGCAAGCCGGCTCTGGTTGGTGGGTCCACTCAAGCAAGTGGGCCAGCCCAATTAGTGTGCGGGGTCCACAAATCAAATGGGCTGGCCCAAGAAGTAAGCGGGGCACTCCCGTTTAGTTGTTGCTTATATGCTCGCATAATATGCGCTTTAGATTTTGCGGGCGGCACATATGTGATTTCGCTTAATTGGGCCGTTTAAGGGATGGGAATTCGTGATTTAGATACTGAGAATATTTACGCAATTGATTTCAGCCGGATAGCCTCACTTACCACAAGCGCCAAAGAAAAATGCGCGAAAGAACTATAAAAACTAACTAAATATTACATCAGCTGCAAGGCATTGAAAAAATATTACAGAACCCAGAGAAATTGAATGGTAATTAAACCTAGCAATACAATGAAGCGATCCGGCAATCTTTTAAGTTGTCCATGCAGCACCTATATCTGAAACAAAGACATTACAAGTTAAGACAGCAACAATGGAAAGGCAATGACACTACAATATTGTTTGGCAAAGAATTTGGAACTCATCATTTCGTCGTTATAACAAGATCATTGTAATGCGCACAATAAGCAAACAAAGAGTGCATGCCGCATACCAACAGCCAATATAACAGAGCATGTTAGAATGAAACAGCAGACTTACTACTGTCGAGTCCCATGCAAACCAACATGTTCAGGGAGTACAAAATTGGCATGAACAACATAGTAGCAGGCTATAAATTTTGTAACAACGACTGAGCAAGATGAAGTTATGATGGCTACATCTACAGAGCAGGGAATGTAAACCAAAAATAGAAGTTACGATGGCAAAAGCTAAAGAGGAGGGAATGTGAACCAACATGTGCCAAGTGCAATTACTTCATTTTGGCCGTGAACTAAATAATACTCCTGAACTTATAGTGAAGGGGATGCAAATCAAGATGTTTCGGGATATAAACTTGTAATGAGCAACACATGGAGGATAGTTAATGCTGGAGCTTAGGATGGACCAGATACAGAATATAGTGGGATCACCTGTGAACTTGTATAAGAGGGAATGCAAACCAATATGTTCAGCTTTCCATATGTGAGCGTCATGCCAAGTCAGAGAAACAAGTCAATAATGCAGCTTTTGAAGAACAAGATGGCACGCAAAATTATTATCTAGTAGTATGACAAGTTTATTTGTACTACAGGCTAGATAGCAGAGTGATAGCATGCCAAACTAAGTCCTTACTTTGTTAGCTTACAATGAACTAGATACAAAACAATGGCATCACCTGTAGTACAGGGAATGCAAGCCAACATGTTCATGGAGTAAAAAATTGGCACAAACAACATAGTAGCAGGCCATAATTTTTGTAACAACGACTGAGCAAGATAAAGTTATGATGGCTAGATCTACAGAGCAGGGAATGTAAACCAAATATAGAAGTTACGATGCCAAAAGCTATAGAGCAGGGAATGCGAACCAACATGTGCAATTACTTAAAATTGGCCATGAACTAAATAATAGCAGGATGTTACTATAATACCTACAGTATAATTTTTGTAACAACGACTGAGCAAGATAGAAGTTATGATGGCTACATCTACAGAGCAGGGAATGCAAACCAAAATGTTCAATCGCTTAAAGTTAGCAATGAAGTAGAAAATAGCAACGTGTTACGGTCATAGCTAGGAATGAACTAAAAGAGCTTCAGACAAACAAGCATCTGAACCCAGAACATGGCGCTAAAACAAGGGACTTACATTAGGAGAAGCACTCTGTGGGAGTCACAGCAGATCTTCCTGGGGTTGATAGATCCGGTGATGAAGTACGCTACATGTGCTACTTGGGGTTGGAGAGACGGCCATTACACTTCATGGTTACTCATCTCATCTGCAAAAACGTAACGGCGCGTCGTTAGCACAAACAGGTTCCCCCAAGATTAAACAAGAACTTGCAGGCAAGCAATAGAAAAGCGACAGTAGAAGAGTTTAGATCATGCACGGCGCCGGTGAAGCAGATCCGGTTCATGCACAGCGGTGTCGGTGAGCAAGATCCGATGCGGTGGACGACGGATCCGGCGAAGCGGCTCCGGCGGGGTGGACGATACCGCAGCTGAAGCGACTGCGGTAGACTGCTGGATGAGCATATGGTTTCGAGGTTCGGCGGGGATGATCCGGTCCGGTTGATGACGGCGTCGATGAAGCGGCTCCGGCAGGCAGCCGGATGACGAGGATCGCGAGGGCTCGGGTAGGCCAGGGAAGTCCGGCGGGGATGTTCCGGTGCGGTGGTCGTGGAGGTGGTAGAGAGAGGGACTTGAGAAGTTCCGGTGGGTGGTCTCAGATGAGAGACTGAAGGAAATGTATTTTTTTTGGGAGGGTTTCCGGGCTAGGGAGGTGGTGATCGAAAAAATGACGGGCAAACCCCTCACCAACCGACTTTGCTGTCATCTCCACAGGGGTAGAATGGGAATTTGGAAGCGTGTGAAATTTTTGTATTTTGTGGGCGGGAAGTTTTGCCGCTATGAGATTTTGAATTTCGCTAAGGTACAAGTATAATGATAAAAAATTGTGAGACCGTACTAGTACCTCTGTTCATGGCCGAGTGCAAAATCAAATCATCATCACGTTGAATATAGGTCACTACCATGATCATGATCTATCTTCTTAATCCCATTCAAAAATGCGTTTGAAATATTTCAGGATTGGTGGGAGATTTTGCCGCCCGACAGAGATTAAATTAAACCACACGTTCGACAATTCAAACTTGAGACCTTGGCTATGATACCATTTAAGTTCGAACTGATTCAAAAAAGGCTAGGCAATTAATTTATATAACATCCACAGGAACAACTACCAAGTTGATCCCAACCGCAGATAAATGCATCCACCAACAAAAGTCTGAACGGTGCCTTAATCTAAGGAAACATTTCACAAGACCAATGTACTCACTATGTTAGTGTTCATCTCCAATTATCTATGGCATTTTCTTAGTCTTTGGGAGATTATAACGAACTTGATTGGCCTCGTGCAGTAGGGCATCACATGCTTCTAATCTCGATCTCAACATGTCAACTTTTGTTCTTAGCATAGCTGTTGCAACTCGTTCTACTTGGAGTTGTTCCTCCAAAACTTGAGCAGAGAAAGACTTGGACTTGGGCTTCAAAACCCAGCATTTCGCAGGAAAGAGTTTTTGGTGATATCTTTATCTTTCCCGGGTTTTGCCATCTCAAATTTCATATTAGCCAGACAAGTTTTGAGTTGTGTAAAAAGAAAAGTTATTACAGAGAAAAATGCAGATGGTAGATTTAATGTGTACGAACTACTTTTAATCATACAAGTTGACATGCCTGACTATAATAAGGACCATCTATCTTGCTAGCAGGCATAATTATTAATGGGCTACCATGTACGGGAACCGTATCCTCTAACGTGAAGGAGCTAAGTCAGGAAAAATAAAGAAGCAAAGTCAGGCTTCTGTAGCATAAGTACAAGGTTATGCACTGTCTTTAACTAATAAAGGTGATTACTGTAGATGTTTAAAAACTAAACTAAATTTTATTACACCATAATTTTCTCTGCATGTAATTACTTCAAATGCAAGACACAAGTTTGTATTGTGCAAATTAATTTAAATTATTTGGATTTTAGACATATGGTTTGGGGGAAGGAAAGTTAGAGTACTGTAGCTTCTCTAACTTTTCACCTTCAAGTTAGAGTACTGTAGCTTCTCTAACTTTTCACCCATGTACGTAGTCCTTCCAAGAAACAGCCGTTATTGCATTACGAGCAGAAAACAGTTCACACGTGCGCTCAGATTCAAATTTTCAGCATGCAGTCGATTTATGGTTTAATTGAAGTACACATCAGGATATTATTTCACACAAAATACAGCAGCCACATGGAACATATCTAATTTTAGTACAACAACAAAATTTGCAATTATTACAGACCACGAAATTTTGAACGAAATTTTGAGCAGTAATTAGTTACAGCATTGGCATCAGCAGTCCACTTGACTGAACAACAGAATCAAAGTTTATTTAGACACCTTCAATTCCCAGACACATCACAACTGGCTTACCATGACAAGTGCATAGGAGATTCTTTAGAACATTTTCTGTCAAAGTTTGCCTATTTTTCAATTCATGTATCTCTTGGCGTGTCTTGGCAATTAATTCATCAGCATCTTTGTTTTCCCGCCCAAATATATCAACTGCCTCTTGGAGTGCATCCCCGAAATCTCTTTGTGCCGGATTAAGTTGACCAATAGATACCATGGGCCTATGCGAGCAATATGCACTCTCACTGCTGCTTTGTGAAACATCAATACTTGAGGCATTGGCCCTTGCTTCTGGCATTGTAGCTTTATTTGAAGCCTGAAATTTAGATAAAACAAGTTACAACATCATATGATGCAATAAAAGACCTCCAATTTCAAGAACATCATTGAGCTGATATAACACAACAAGCAATCAAAAATAGAGCCTCGTACATCTATTTCTTCTGGAATGGTTGGTGTACCGGACTCAGTGGACCAATGAGAGCACGTGCCACTGTCACTGTTGCTCTGTGAAATGACCGCAACACTTGATAAATGGGTTGTCCCTACTGACATTACAGCTTTGTTTGCAGGCTGAAACTAAGACAAAACAAGTTAAAATGCAATACAATACAAGGCAAACAAACAGCATTGTTGACATAATTTTGAAAGAACCATGGGCAGATACAACAAAGAAACCAGTTAAGCCACATGCCTCTTAGAACAAACCAAACTAGATCATGGCGATGATGTATACAATGAACCAAGCAACTAGACATCATGTGCCCAATAACGAAGCCAGGTCACTGCACAGAAGAAATCTAGCAAATAGCCAAATACAGTCAAAAGATGTGCATGTTGGATTTGATACTATTAGGAAAATAATGTATGATTGATTTAAGCATGACTCAGATAGTGCCTTCGACATCGCAGAAGGTCAATGCAACAATTAATTGTATGGCTTGTATGAAGTGCCATAACATTTAAATTAAGCATAACGAGGCATTGCTTAATCTGAGAACTGAGTGCTAGCTCAGTGGCAAGGCTTGCGAGTGCGCAGCCAGCCCACCCGGGTTCGAGTCCCAACAGGACCGAATTAAACGGGGTGTTATCTAGCGCGTATAAATTCGCTGCTAGAGAGGTCTCATCATCTATCTCACAACGTATAGACAAGGGAGGGAATCTTCCTACGTTGGTCAACGTTTAGGCAATGCTTAATCTTGAATTCATGATCAAACTCAAACAAAAAAGGGCATATAACAAGTAGCACCATGTGCATCATGTATAATAGATTACTAGAAACTGAATGAAGCAATTGAACATGGAGCGTATTATATAAACAGCCAGATCATTTGAATATGGATATACCACATCATGTCAATGGGACTCAGAAAAACAAAGCTAGACATTTAAACAAGTAATATAACTATTTTTTCACCATGTTTCAAGTAGAATAGGAAGCTAGGTTAGGAATAAAGCAATCATGTTTCAAGTAGAATAGGAAGCTAGGTTAGGAATAAAGCAATAAAAAAACACAAAGTGCATCATTTCAGCTAGGATCATTTCTATCAAACTTCATGCACTAGCCATGGAACAACAGGCAAACTCAATGAAGCAACAGGCAAAAAATTAACATAATAGAATTTCAGGACTTGTATTAACATAGCCAAATCATGTAACTTATACCCAGGCATGCCGGATGCCAGATGGGTCAAAGGCAGTGTGCAATGTTCCATATGGTCATTGTTTATATTTTATTAGATTCCATTAGGCAACTTAGGTAGTGCAACATACAGAAAATGATGCAATTGAACTATGCACAGGAGGTAAATTAACATTCCAAAAAAAACAGGGAACTTACGTGAGCTTTTTTTTGAGTCACACGGACCTCATCGGGTACTTGGACAGAAGAACCTGGTGCCTCACTGTTTCTCCTCTGCATGAAGGAGAGGCCAATTGTAAACAGAAACAGGTCCAAGATATAGAAGTTTGCATTAAGCAATATACAAAAAACAGCAGGTACTTACATGATTATAGGCGAGCTTTACTCTACGTTTATGAGTGTAAGATGTGCCTGCTGCACGTGTAATAACAACAAACAGTTACGAGTCACGGCTTTGCTATAATTAAATTGACACCAAATAGTAGTAGAAGCATTATGACGTGCATAAACATGTAATACAGGATCGCAGAAAGATATCAAACATGATGTAACTAGAGCAGTAGCCTACGGCCAAATAGTGAGAAATTGTAATCGTGTCAATTGTGGACTTGTATAGCCTACCCCAACTTGTTTGGGAATAAAGGCTTTGTTGTTGTTGTTGTTGTCAATCGTGGACATGTAGAGCATTCAACGGCTCATGATTGGTGGCTCATATTTTGTAGAGTTTCAGCGAATGGGTGGGTTAGGTTACTCAGACCACCACACTGTGTATTTATATCATCTGAGTTAGGGTTACAATACTACTGGACATGGGCCTCTATGGGCCTCACACTGGATACAATATTACTACAGCGCTACTACTAAACTCACTCATGGTCCAACACACCCCCTCAAGATGATCATGGGTAAACAACCATGGCCATCTTGCAACAACAACATGACACATATGACAACTACGAGTAATGAACATTCAGCATAACTCCTAGGATACATGACAGCATTGCACTTTCCATCATCTTGTCATCTC
The DNA here is from genome assembly GCA_030979885.1 of Lolium multiflorum. Taxonomy (NCBI): domain Eukaryota; kingdom Viridiplantae; phylum Streptophyta; class Magnoliopsida; order Poales; family Poaceae; genus Lolium; species Lolium multiflorum. Next base: position 99,989,374 of record CM061750.1, on the reverse strand, counting down.
GATTCATCTCTTCATCAGCAGCGAAGATATCCAGCTTCAACCATCTGGGATACGCACAACTCCTAACCATACACGTCCTCAACAACCCCGGCTGCCTCACCACACAAGTTCCGCAGAACCATCCACACTCGCCTCAATGTCCTCAGCCTCTCTTCTCCACTCTGCCCGGCCACCTCTTCCGTCTCTCCCACAAACCCCCAGCCAACTCCTGCCTCAACCATCCACTCCTCAAGCACCCATGCCTATCCCCCGGTCAGGCCTCAACCAGTCTCACCTCAGGCACGCATGCCTTTCCCCTGGACATATCCACAACCATCACCATCACCACTAAACCGCAGCCTCATCAACTCCATCACGACTCAACCGCAGCCTCATCAACTCCATCACCACATATCCTCACAGCCTCACATCTCCATTTTCTCCTCACTTCCACTCGGATGGCGCCTCGTCTGCGCGCCCTGGCCAACCTGGCGGACCGCACCTGGCCACATCGACCGGCTCGCGCTGGTCAACGTCCAGCACCAACCTCCGGCTCCGCCCTGCGCTCAAAGGCTCGCCCCACTCCGCACGCCTCCAACTTCTGCCCCTCACACGGATCCAGATCTCTCTGCCACGGATTCACTTCCTCTTCTCTCCTTTCTAAACCAAAACGATCTTCACCCTCTTCTTTCTCCCCGCGCGAGCAGCCGCCGATCTCACACAGCTCACATCGCTGTGTGTGATAGCCGCAACCACGCAGAGCACCTGATGCGGCCTCCCGCCGCCTGGATTTCTACATCTCAACGGTGGGTTTTGTGATCAAAGGAAGAACTTGTTTGGTACTGTTTGTGGCGGCTAGCAGGAAGGAAACCTAGGCTCTGATACCATGTAGAGTTTCAGCGAATGGGTGGGTTTGGTCACGGAAAAACATACTTATGCGTCGTGTTTAAACCTAAAGGATGAGGTGGTTATCAACGAAAGCACTTGTAAGTTAGAAATATAGCACGAATTCAGAAATACAGTCAGCTGCAATACTCCTAACAGAACAAAACGCGCAGGGATGTCTGGTTACCTATTTCTGGGCGGCGTTTAGACGTGTTCCGCGTTCTTACGGGTGACGTGGAGGTCGGCGAGGGGACTGCTGTTGCGGTGGGTGCCGGGGAAGCAGATCTTGGGGGGTCGGAGAAGGACATGCTGGGCGGTCGATGAAGTGTTCAGCGCGCCGGCCGAACTAGAAGGTCGGTGAAGCAGATGATGTGCAGTGCACGGGGGCGTCGGTGTCGGCGAAGCTGGTCAGGTGCGGTGGTCGATAGAGTCGGCGAACGAGATACGGTGCGGTGGACGCCGGAGTAGGTGCGGATCAAGCGGATAGGGCAGCCTCGGGGTTTGAAGCCGTGGCAGCTTGAACGGCGAAGTGCGGCGGCCGGGAAGATCTGGAGGTAGGCAAGAGGGGCGGTTTCTCTGAGGGCTTGCGGGCGAAACTAGGGCGAAGCTGGGCGATAGAGGAGTAGAAGGGAATTTCGCAGTCCTTCTTTTGAGGAAAAAAATATTCGCAGATCTGAAACTTTGCGGCGCGAGATATTTGGGCGTTGGCGGGGAATTTTACCGCTCGATGATATTAAATTTTGGCTGCAGTAGGTTTTTTTTTTAGAGTATGTAATAATAATAAATAGTAGGCCCTACTAGTACTGTACGTCTGTTCAGGAATCCAAGGGGGTAGAGGTAGAGGTATAGATATATAGACAATATAGAGATATAAGAAATGGCGGGGGCTAGCGGAAATGCACTTTGCCTCATAGGAGCATATGCTCCCATTATGTGAATCCATATTTCAAAGTGTCAAAAAATTCTAAACTAAAATTTTACATGTATATCTAGACATTTTATGTTGGTACACAAGTTTTCTCACAAAAAAATTATGTGGCTCCTATAAAAAAGACAAATTTTGATGTTGTAACACGACTACGTACAGTATATTTTTTGCCTTTTTTTACACGCCACACAAAATGTCGTTTTTCCACGAAAACTTGTGAACGAACATATGATGTCACAATGTATACCAAAAAAATTAACATTTATATAATTTTTTTAATCATTTTCTATAATTGGTGCATATGCACGCGTGTGCCAAAACGCCACCTCCGCAGGCTAGGAGTTTCTAAACTTCTTATGGCACATCAAATAAAATGTTGTTCAAACAATAATAATAATGTGCTTATGATTGTTACTCCCTTCCACCATGAATAAAGTCCACATCGGTTTCGTGTCAAACTTTGACTCGAGATTTAGGTACCCACATGATAGTGCTAGTATCATAGCTAGTATCATACACATTGGTCCCACAAAAATGTTGATGTGGCAGCTAATTAAGTAGGAGAGAGGAGATTAGTGTAACATAGGTAGATACTGTATCATAGCGCAAACAACGAGAAAACTTAATGCTAAACAAATCTTGTACACAAATTTGCATTGAGATTCTAAAAAATAATAAATGTAGCATTACTATGATACTACTCCATGATACTACCCACTATAGAAATAGTATGACCAGCCTAATTTTATGACATCCGCAAAATATACCATTGGAAAGTTCATCGAAACAAGCATCCGATGATATAGTTTTGAATGACATGCAACTCATAATTGGCGGGCCCAAGTATTAGTCTAAGTTTGCCTCTGAAAACAAATTGGCATTGTACTCTAGGACAAAGGGAGACTACTCGCAATGGCAATATCATAAGTATAGCATGCACTACATGCATGCAAAATGTTGATGTGTCATATCAGTTAATGATGAAAGAGACGATAGTGGTATCATAGGTAGATATCGTATCATATCATGTAGAACTAGAAAAATTACTGCCAAACAAATCTTGTACACACTTTTGTATTGAGATTCTACAAATCCCTAAATACATGTAACATATTATACTACTACATGATGATACTATGGACTGTGAAAATAATATCGTACATTAGTATCATATGTATGATACTATTATATGATACTCCCCATTGTGACTAGTCTAATAATAACAATAGTACTCAAATTTGTCTTGTCCCTCGGGTGTTTAGAAGTATATGTTCGGTCCCTCACGTATTTAAGAATTATGTTTGGCCCCTCAACTCTAATGTGGTCAAAATTGAGCACTTGAACACTTAGTTAGGTCTAGCAATGATAAAAACTTGATTGGTCTGTTTATTATTTGTTATGTGGCACGGCGGCAAAGCATTTTGCTAAATCTCAAGCACACATAGTTGGGGTCCATTAGAGGGACTAATTAAATCAAAGTACAATGGATTATAAAAGCAGGTTTTATCATTGATTAGCTTTGCAACGGCCTATCAACTGTAAGTGTTGCATGTGTTCTAAAGAACTATGTTCATCGTCACAGATCAAGAGGAGTACGCAGTGGAGGACGCACAAAACAACCGTAGGCCAGGTGGGCACACCTTACTAATTTTCTTTTTTCCACTTTATATGTGATAATTTTTTACATAATTAATTAACTAAAACATTTTAAAATAGGGTGGGCCATTCAACCCAAACACCATGTTGCGTACGTCGCTGAGGGTAAGGGGTTTCATCTTCGTTCTATGGTATGAGTATGTAATGCGCGTGATACTCATCGAAGACAATATATATAGCAGACATCACATCAGATGAGCCTATGGATAAAAATGGGCCAAATCATATCTACTAGTGCACAAATGAAGTTAAAAATAGGTCAACCTTCATTAAACCGATACTACTTAAAAGACCATTGTTTGACCTAAGTAAGCGTATATATGAGGTCAGTAATACTAGTCACAATGCATAGTATCATATATAAAAGTATGGTGTGTATGATACAATTAATACTACATGTTACTATGTCAACGATGCATGGTATCATGTACTAGTATCATAATCTTCTTATATTAATTGATTTGTAGAATCTCAATGCAGATCTATGTACAAGATTATTTAACATTAAATTTTCTAGTACTACGTGCTATGATACGGTATCTACCTATGATATTATAATCCTCTCTCTCATCTTTAATTGCAGTGCCACATCAGCTTTTTTGCAAGCATGAGATGCATGATAGTGTACTACCTATGATACTCCCATTGTGGGTAGTCTAAGGGGGCAATGTTAGACCTAATTAAGTGTTTGAGGTTAGTTATGGACCGCTGTTATACCTAATTGTGTTTGAGGTCAGTTAGGGACCTTATTATACATAATTAAGTGTTAGAGGTGAGTTCAAATAATAATATATAGTTGGGGTCTAAAGTTCACCAACGTATGCAACACACGAGCTGCCAAATGTGTACTTAATTAACCCTATTAGGAAAACACAAGATTATCTCATTCAACAAAATATTAGGAAAGTGTATCACAATTGTATTTATCCCTTATCTCTCTCATGTTAACCGAGACAAGAGTCCGTTCTAGGTCAGCTCTACGACAATTAGCGTCGCAAGGGTGGTAACATAGGTGTGCAGTTGCGAAAGTTTTTTCCCAAGTTATCGACTTCCTCAATCCACACTTAATATTTGTGCATGCGGGCCTAAGTATATGGTACTACTTAGTTCTATTCCTAGTATATATGTTGGGTGACTTAGAAAAATCATACTTCGTACATGATTCCTTCGAAAATCCTTTAGGGCTTCTTTGATTCATATTAGGTTGGTATAAGATAATAGGATTTAGATCTTATAGGAATATTTCCTACACTAGTAGTTTGATTCATATGAACATATCCAATAGGAAATAATCCTATAGGAATCATCAAGTAGTGCAAATCCTAGTATAGGATTAAATATTTGGTCCTACCTCATGGAAAAATTCATTTGGCGCAATCAAACGCAACTCATCTTATTATAGGATTTAACTACACATGTCATCCCAAATCCCAATCCTACATTCCTACTCCTATGATTTCCCTATCCTGTGAATGAAAGGAGCCCTTAAAATCAAACTATCCCGCACCTCGTCGATTCGTATAAAACCGACTCTAGCCAACAACTCTTCGCCCGACCTTTCTTCTTCACCATCAGGCCACCACACACTGTCATTTTCCATTGCAACGCATTTAGGGTGTGTTCGGTTCCAGAACCAAGTGGAATGGAATGGAACCGTTCCGCACCTAGAGCCCATTCTTGTGTTCGGTTGTGGAATGGAACGGAACCGAGTGGTTCCTCGAAAGGGAATATTCTCCCCATATGCAGAATGCACCCATTCCACCGAATCGGTGGAATGTGGTGGAACGGCTGTTACTTAGCCGCTATTAATTACAAAGCACTTCACTAATCCAACCAAAAAAATTATTAGTTGTTGTTAATTATGATTTTGAGATTAAAAAGGCCACTATTAATTACGATATTTAGACAAAAGATTAAACTTTAACTTCATTCCGTTCTACTCTCCAAATTCCCCGACCATACAAAAAATAACATTAATTACGATTTTAAGATTAAAAAGGCCATTAGGCGTTGTTAATTACGATTTTAAGATTTAAAAGGCTATTTGCCATTGTTAATTACGATTCTTAGACAAAAGTTTAGTTTAACCACATTCCGTTCTGCTCTCCAATTCCTCCAACCGAACAAAAAACAGTACCATTCTGTACCTCCTTTTGTCCAAACCGAATGCGGGGATGGAACCATTCCATTCCTCTGGAAAGGAACCATTTCTTACTAAAATCTTCTTGTGCCACCTCCCAGTTTAAAGGCCTACTCGCATAACCCTACAGCTCTGCACTCGCGTGGGCAACCGAACACACCTACATCATCAATGCCCCGCGTACTTATCCGCACCGCCTACAGCTCGCACTCCTATGACCTATCCATGGTTGGGCAGTCAAAAAAAGCTGCGTCACCTGGGAAATCAACAAGCCACGCAAGCAAGTCGCAAGCATCATAAATTCCGAATCAATGCCTAGCTACAGTCTACCTGGCCTCCTCCCAACTCATTGTCCTTGAGGCCTTAACAAAGCCTTCTAAAAGGGTTTTATCAAAATATTCCATATGGATTAGTAAAAAAACGCACCTGCTAAAGATTCATATATCCCATTTGAATCTTGGTCAAATCCTAGGTTTGACCATGATTTAAACAAGTTTAAAACATGAATATGAAAATTAAGCATGTATCCTTCGTAGTCACTCCAAAATGAAGCTCTTGAGAGGGTTTTTGAAATTTCCATGTTTGAAACCAAAAACCACGTACTTCTCTTCATGCTTGACTTCATAAGACAGAGTTTGGGGTTAGGGGTAGCTTGATACATGATTTTTCTGGTTTGAATATGTCTAGACCTTGTTATCAACTTAATTGAATGCTTACTATATATATGACATAAGAAGACTATGTGCATTGGTTTTTCATTTTATTGTTTTTTTAATTTTATGCCCATTTGAATCTTGGTCAAATCCTAAGTTTGACCATGATTTAAACAAGTTGAAAACATGAATATGAAAAATTAAGCATATATCCTTCTTAGTCACTCCAAAATGAAGCTCTTGGGAGGGTTTTTGAAATTTCCATGTTTTAAACCAAAAACCACATATCTTCATGCTTGACTTCATGAGATAGAGTTTAGGGTTAGGGGGTAGATACATGATTTCTCTGGTTTGAATATATCTAGACCTTGTTTATCAACTTAATTGAATGCTTACTAATGTGACATAAGAAGACTATGTGCCTTGATTTTCCATTTTTTGTTTTTCTGAATTTTTATGCCCATTTGAATCTTGGTCAAATCGTAGGTTTGACCATGATTTAAACAAGTTTAATAAAACATGAATAGGAAAAATTAAGCATATATCCTTCTTAGTCACTCCAAAATGTAGATCTTGGTAGGTTTTTAAAATTTCCATGTTTGAAACCAAAAACCACGACTTCTCTTCATGCATGCTTGACTTCATAAGACAGAGTTTAGGGCTAGGGTAGCTAGATACATGATGTTTCTGGTTTGAATATGTCTAGACCTTGTTTATCAACTTAATTGAATGCTTACTATATGACATAAGAAGACTACGTGCCTTGGTTTTTCATTTATTTTCATTTATTTTGAATTTTTATGCCCATTTGAATCTTGGTCAAATCCTAGGTTTGACCATGATTTAAACTAGTTTAAAACATAAATATGAAAAATTAAGTATCTATCCTTCTTAGCCACTCCAAAATGAAGCTCTTGGGAGGGTTTTTGAAATTTCCATGATTGAAACTAAAAACCACTTCTCTTCATGCTTGACTTCATAAGTCAGGGTTTAGGGATATATATATAGGGGGTACATACATGATTTTTCTGGTTGGAATATGTCTAGAACTTGTTTTTCAACTTGAGCTTATCTAGAGCTTGTTTTTAAATTTTTTATACCCATTTGATTCTTCATCAAATCCTAGGTTTGTTGACCTAGATTTGAACAAGTTTAAAACATGAATATGAAAAGGTAAGCATGTATGCTTCTTAATTAGTCACTCCAAAATGAAGCTCTTGGGAGGGTTTTTGAAATTTCCATGATTTAAACCAAAAACCACTTCTCTTCATGCTTGACTTCATAAGTTAGGGTTTAGGGATATATAGGGGGTAGATACATCATGATTTTTCTGGTTTGAATATGTCTAGAGCTTGTTTATCAACTTAATTGAATGCTTACTATATGACATAAGAAGACTATGTGCCTTGATATTTCATTTTTTAAAATTATGCCCTTTTGAATATTGGTCAAAACCTAGGTTTGACAAAGATTTAAAAAAGATTAAAACATGAAAATGAAAAAGTAAGCCTTGATCCTTCTTATTAACTCCAAAATGAAGGTTTTTGGGAGGGTTTTTGAAATATCCATGTTTGAAAACCAAAACCACTTCTCTTCGTGCAGAGTTTAGGGTTAGGGGTAGCTAGACACATGAATTTTCTGGTTTGATATGTCTAGACCTTGTTTATCAACTTAATTGAATGCTTACTATATGACATAAGAAGACTATGTGCCTTGATTTTACATTTTTTTAAAATTATGCCCATTTGAATCTTGGTCAAATCCTAGGTTTGACCATGATTTAAACAAGTTTGTTTATCAACTTGAATGCTTGCTATATGACATCAGAAGACTATGTGTTTGGTTTTTGTTTTTTGAATTTGTTATGCCCATTTGAATCTTAGTCAAATCCTAGGTTTGAATATATATGTCTAGACCTTGTATATCAACTTGAATGCTTACTATACATATGACATAAGAATGTTATGTGCTTTGGTTTTTCATTCTTTTCATTTTTTTCTGAATTTTTAGGGCCATTTGAATCTTGGTCAAATCCTTGGTTTGACCAAGATTTAAACAAATTTAAAACATGAAAATGAAAAGGGAAGTCTGTATCCTTCTTAGTCACTCTAAAATGAAGCTTTTGGGATGTTCTTTAAATTTCAATGTTTGAAACCCAAAACGACTTCCCTTCATGCTAGACTTCATAAGATCGACAGGGGGTAGATACATGATTTGTCTGGTTTGGATATATCTAGACCTTGTTTATCAACTTGATTGCTTACGATATGACATAAGAAGACTATGTGATTTGGTTTTTCATTTTTCTGATTTTTTTGAATTTTGTGCCCACCCATTTGTATCTTCGTCAAATCCTAGGTTTGACCAAGATAATTTAAACAAGTTTAAAACATGAAAATGTAAAGGGAAGCATGTATCCTTCTTAGTCACTCTAAAATGAAGCTTTTGGGAGGTTTTGAAATTTCGATGTTTGAAACCCAAAACCACTTCTCTTCACATGCTTGACTTCATAAGACAGAGTTTAGGGGTTAGGGGTATAGATACATGATTTGTCTGGTTTGAATATGTCTAGACCTTGTTTATCAACTTGAATGCTTACTATATGACATAAGAAGACTATGTGATTTGGTTTTTCATTTTTCTGTTTTTTAATTATTTTTCTGCCCATTTGAATCTTGGTCAAATCCTAGGTTTGAACAAGATTTAGACAAGTTTAACACGTGAAATTAAACGAATAAGTAAGCATTGATCCTTCTTAGTCACTCCAAAATGTACCAATTGATAGTGTTAACTTTGCTTCATGGAAAATAATGTCATGTAAATGAGTTAACTTGGATTTCCTACCCTTGAATCCATAGGAAACTTTGTTCTAATGCACTATTATAATCAACCGAGTTTTTACACCAACAGGTCTGTCACTTACGTGTGGTGTCCACGCGTGAGGTCCCACACTTCAGTGAGCACAAGTCACGTGCAATAGGTACGCCAACTCCCACCATCTTCTTTGTCAAGAGAAGACGCATCAGATGCGTATTGGAAGTCCGTGGGTCCTTCCGGATCCTTCGGTTGTCCCTCTCACAAAAAGAAACAAATCTATCTCATTCTCGGCTCCTCGACTCGCTCGCTCGCTCGCACGTCCTCACTGACAAACCCTGCACAACAACATCATCATCATCACCCGAAAAAGGGGAGACACCATAATGCTCTCCTTTTTTCTCTCCTTCCGAGTGATCCCTCTTCCTCCGAGTTTCATTCGACGGGCAAACGCACATCTGCTGCATAGTAATAATAAAAAGGTAGAAAAATCGATATACGAATCTATAATTAAATAGGTTAAACTAGGGTTTTGCCCTGTACTACAGATCAAGGTTCAAAAAATCCAACTACGGGGTTCGAACAACACGATTCTAATCCAAGAACTTTTTCGACCTCATCCAAGTGGCCTCAAACTATAGGGTTAGCATCTAGTGCAGTATGTGTGAAAATGTATGCACTATGTGTGCTATAACTTGTATGTCTTTCAAATTTGAACCAACTTTGAATAAGTTTGAAATATTTGAAATGGGGCTTTTGGCTTAAACGTTTGAAACTCAAAACGATTCTCTTCATGCTAGACTTCATAAGACCGAGTTTAGGGTTAGGGGTAGATACATGATTTGTCTGTTTGAATATGTCTAAACCTTGTTTATCAACTTTAATGCTAACTTCTCAGTCACTCTAAAATGAAGTTTTTGGAGGTTTTTGAAATTTCCATCTTTGAAACCCAAAACCACTTCTCTTCATGCTTGACTTCATAAGAAAAAGTTTAGGGTTAGGGGTATAGATACATGATTTGTATGGTTTGAATATGTCCAAACCTTGTTTATCAACTTGAATATGCTTACTATATGACATAAGAAGACTATGTACTTTGGTTTTTAATTTTTCTGACTTTTTTAATTTTCTGCGCATTTGAATCATATCTTGGTCAAATCCTAGGTTTCACCAAGATTTAGACAAGTTTAACACGTGAAAATGAGTAAGTAAGCATGGATCCTTCTTAGTCACTCTAAAATGAAGCTTTTGGGATGTTCTTGAAATTTCCATGTTTGAAACCCAAAACCACTTCTCTTCATGATTGACTTCCATAAGATCGACAGATCAGTTTAGGGTTAGGGGTAGATATATACATGATTTTTTGGTTTGAATATGTCTAGAGACCTTGTTTATCAACTTGAATGCTTACTATACATATGACATAAGAATGCTATGTGCTTTGGTTTTTCATTCTCTTTTTGAATTTTTTCTAAATTTTTAGGCCCATTTGAATCTTGGTCAAATCCTTGGTTTGACCAAGATTTAAACAAGTTTAAAACATGAAAATGAAAAGGGAAGTCAGTATCCTTCGTAGTCACTCTAAAATGGAGAAGCTTTTGGGATGTTCTTGTAATTTCTATGTTTGAAACCGAAACGAGTTCCCTTCATGCTAGTAGACTAGCTTCATAAGATCGACAGGCCGGGGGTAGATACATGATTTGTCTGCTGGTTTGGATATATCTAGACCTTGTTTATCAACTTTAATGCTTACTATATGACATATATAAGAAAACTATTGCTTTGGTTTTTCCTTTTTCTGTTTTTTTTAAATTTTGATGCCCATTTGAATCATGTCGAATCCTAGGTTTGACCAAGATAATTTAAACAAGTTTAAAACATGAAAATGAAAAGGAAGCATGTATCCTTCTTAGTCACTCTAAAATGAAGCTTTTGGGAGGTTTTTGAAATTTCGATGTTTGAAACCCAAAACCACTTTCTTCACATGCTTGACTTCATAAGACAGAGTTTAGGGGTTAGGGGTATAGATACATGATTTGTCTGGTTGAATATGTCTAGACCTTGTTTATCAACTTTAATGCTTACTATATGACATAAGAAAACTATTGCTTTGGTTTTTCTTTTTCTGATTTTTTTGAATTTTGATGCCCATTTGAATCTTGTCAAATTCTAGGTTTGACCAAGATTTAAACAAGTTTAAAACATGAAAATGAAAAGGGAAGCATGTAACCTTCTCAGTCACTCTAAAATGAAGTTTTTGGGAGGTTGAAATTTCCATGTTTGAAACCCGAAACCACTTCTCTTCATGCTTGACTTCATAAGACAGAGTTTAGGGTTAGGGGTAGATACATGATTTGTATGGTTTGAATATGTCCAAACCTTGTTTATCAACTTGAATATGCTTATGTGCTTTGGTTTTTTATTTTTCTGATTTTTTTGAATTTTATGCCCATAAATCTTGGTCAAATCCTAGGTTTGACCAGGATTTAAACAAGTTTAAAACATGAAATGAAAAGATAAGCCTGGATCCTTCTTAGTCACTCTAAAATGAAGCTTTTGGGAGGTTCTTGAAATTTCCATATTTGAAACCCAAAACCACTTCTCTACATGATTGACTTCATAAGACATAGTTTAATTAGAGTTTTAGGGGTAGATATATACATGATTTTTCTGGTTTGAATATATATGTCTAGACCTTGTTTATCAACTTGAATGCTTACTATACATATGACATAAGAATGCTATATATGTGCTTTGGTTTTTCATTCTTTTGATTTTTTTCTGAATTTTTAGGGCCATTTGAATCTTGCATGGTTAAACTTGGGTTTTGCCCAGTTCTAAAGATCAAGGGTTCAAAAAAATCCAACTACGGGGTTCGAACAACACGATTCTAATCCAAGAATTTTTTCGACCTCATCCAAATGGCCTCAAACTATAGGGTTAGCATCTAGTGCAGTATGTGTGAAAATGTATGCACTATGTGTGCTATAACTTGTATGTCTTTCAAATTAAGTTGATAAACAAGGTCTAGACATATTCAAACCAGAATATTATACTGCATTAGTACAAAAATTTCCTATGGATTCATCAAGGGTAGTAAAGCCAAGTTAACTCATTGTCATGACTAAGAAGGATCCATGCTTACTTTTTCATTTTCATGTTTTAAACTTGTTTAAATCTTGGTCAAACCTAGGATTTGACCAAGATTCAAATGGTCATAAAAAATCAAACAAAATCAAGAAAATCAAAAACCAAACCACATAGTCTTCTTATGTAATATACTAAGCATTCAAGTTGATCAACGAAGTCTAGACATATTCAAACCAGAAAATCATGTATCTACCCCCTAACCCTAAACGTTGTCTTATGAAGTCAAGCATGAAGAGAAGAAATGGTTTTGGGTTTCAAACATGGAAATTTCAAAAACCCACCCAAAAGCTTCATTTTGGAGTGACTAAGAAGGATCCAAGCTTACTTTTTCATTTTCATGTTTCAAACTTGTTTAAATCTTTGTCAAACCTAGGATTTGACCAAGATTCAAATGGGCATAAAAATTCAAAAAAGAAATCAAAAAAATGAAACACCAAAGCACATAAACTTCTTATGTCATATAGTAATTAAGCATTCATGTTGATCAACAAAGTCTATATATATTTAAACAATAAAAATCATGTATATATACCCCCAAACCCAAAACCACTTCTCTTCACATGCTTGACTTCATAAGACAGAGTTTAGGGGTTAGGGTATAGATACATGATTTGTCTGGTTTGAATATGTCTAGATCTTGTTTATCAACTTGAATGCTTACTATGTGATTTGGTTTTTCATTTTTCTGTTTTTAATTATTTTTCTGCCCATTTGAATCTTGGTCAAATCCTAGGTTTGAACAAGATTTAGACAAGTTTAACACGTGAAATTAAACGAATAAGTAAGCATTGATCCTTCTTAGTCACTCCAAAATGTACCAATTGATAGTGTTAACTTTGCTTCATGGAAAAAATAATGTCATGTAAATGAGTTAACTTGGATTTCCTACCCTTGAATCCATAGGAAACTTTGTTCTAATGCACTATAATAATCAACCGAGTTTTTACACCAACAGGTCTGTCACTTACGTGTGGTGCCCACGCGTGTGGTCCCACACTTGAGTGAGCACAAGTCACGTGCAATAGGTACGCCAACTCCCACCATCTTCTTTGTCAAGAGAAGACGCATCAGATGCGTATTGGAAGTCTGTGGGTCCTTCTGATCCTTCGGTTGTCCCTCTCACAAAAAAAACAAATCTCTCTCATTCTCCGCCTCGCTCGCTCGTCGACTCGTCGTCGCTCGCACCTCCTCGCGCACTGACAAACCCCGCACAACGTCAACATCACCGAAAAAGAATATACACCATCAATAAGAGGGGCCCCGTGACTGCTCTCCCTTCTTCTCCTTCCGAGTGATTCCTCTTCCTCCGAGTTTCACTCGACGGGCAAACACACATGTGCTGCATAGTAATAATAAAAAGTAAAAGAATCGACTACGAATCTATTATTAAATAGGTTATAAACTAGGGTTTTCCCCAGTACTACAGATCAAGTTGAAAAAAAAATCCAACTACGGGGTTTGATTTTGGCCTACAAATAAAAAATTAAATAAGTTGAACTAGTATTCCTCTAAAAAATCATTTTGGTTTGCATTGTTTGATAATTTTCATAGCTAGAGTGCATCACAATTTTTTGATTTCATGCTTTGCTTTGCCAATTTTGATTTTTGCTAACCACCTTCTCTTTGATTTCAAATTTAGGTCAAACTATCGGTGCCTACTATGTGTTCTACTTGAATTGGATGCAGCATGCGCACATGATATGTTTTGCCATTGTTTTGGGCTTCCACACATCTTGGGGCATCCAAGTATTTAAGTTACCTTGTTTTTTAATTGTAATTCATGTACCCTTTCCTCCCAATTAAATTTTGGTTTTACATTTTTTATTTTTTTTAAATTTTTATGCCCATTCTGATGTCATATAGTTAGCATTTAAGTTGATAAACAAGTCTAGACATATTCAAACCGGAAAAATCATATCTACCCCTAACCCAAAACTCTGTCTTATCAAGTCAAGCACGAAGAGAAGTCGTTTTGGGTTTCAAACATGGAATTTTCAAAAACCCTCCAAAAAGCTTCATTTTGGAGTGACTAAGAAGGATGGAGGCTTACCTTTTTCATTTTCATGTTTTAAACATGTTTAAATCTTGGTCAAACCTATTATTTGACAAAGAATCAGATGGGCTTAAAATTTCAAAAAATCAAAAAATGAAAAACCAAAGCATGCAGTCTTCTTATGTCATATATATATTACACATTCAAGTTGATAAACAAGGTTTGGACATATTCAAACCAAAAAATCATGTATCTACCCCTAACGCTAAACTCTGTCATATGTCAAGCATATGAAGAGAAGTGGTTTTGGGTTTCAAACATGGAAATTTCCATGCTTGAAACCAAAACCACTTCTCTTCATGCATGCTTGACTTCATAAGACAGAGTTTAGGGTTAGGTGGTAGATACATGATTTTCCTGGTTTGAATATGTGTAGACCTTGTTTATCAAATTAATTGAATGCTTACTATATAACATAAGAGAAGACCTTGTTTTTTTTTGAATTTTTATACCCATTTGAATCTTTGTCAAATCCTTTGTTCCACCAAGATTTGAATAAGTTAAAAACATGAATATGAAAAAGTAAGCATGTATGCTTCTTAGTCACTTCAAATGAAGCTCTTGGGAGGGTTTTTGAATTTCCATGTTCGAAACCAAAAACCACATATCTTCATGCTTGACTTCATGAAACAAAGTTTAGGGTTAGGGGTAGATACATGCATGATTTTTCTTGTTTGAATATGTCTAGAACTTGTTTATCAACTTAATTGAATGCCTACTATATAACATAAGAAGACCTTTTTTGTTTTTTTAAATTTTTATACCCATTTGAATCTTGGTCAAATCCTAGGTTTCACCAAGATTTGAATAAGTTTAAAACATGAATATGAAAAGTAAGCATGCATGTATGCTTCTTAATTAATCACTTCAAAATGAAGCTCTTGGGAGGGTTTTTGAAATTTCCATGTTTGAAACCAAAAACCACATATCTTCATGCATGCGCTTGACTTCATGAGACAGAGTTTAGTGTTAGGGGGTAGATACATGATTTCTCTCGTTTGAATATGTTTGAAACCAAAAACCACATATCTCTGGTTTGCCCGCACTTAGAAATGATATTTGCATCACTTATCATATGTTTGCCCATTTGAATCTTGTCAAATCCTAGATTTGACCAAGATAATTTAAACAAGTTTAAAACATGAAAATGAAAAGGCAAGCTTGTATCCTTCTTAGTCACTCTAAAATGAAGTTTGGGGAGGTTTTTGAAATTTCCATGCTTGAAACCAAAAACCACTTCTCTTCATGCTTGACTTCATAAGACAGAGTTTGGGGATATATAGGGTAGATACATGATTTTTCTGGTTTGATATGTCTAGACCTTGTTTATCAACTTAATTGAATGCTTACTATATGACATAAGAAGACTATATGCCTTGATTTTACATTTTTTTTAAATTACGCCCATTTGAATCTTGGTCAAATCCTAGGTTTGACCATGATTTAAACAAGTTTAAAACATGAATATGAAAATTAAGCATGTATCCTTCGTAGTCACTCCAAAATAAATTAAGCTCTTGAGAGGGTTTTTGAAATTTCCATGTTTGAAACCAAAAAACCACGTACTTCTCTTCATGCTTGACTTCATAAGACAGAGTTTGGGGTTAGGGGTAGCTTGATACATGATTTTTCTCGTTTGAATATGTCTAGACCTTGTTATCAACTTAATTGAATGCTTACTATATATATGACATAAGAAGACTATGTGCCTTGATTTTCCATTTTTTGTTTTTTCTGAATATTTATGCCCATTTGAATCTTGGTCAAATCCTAGGTTTGACCATGATTTAAACAAGTTTAATAAACATGAATATGAAATTTCCATGATTTATACCAAAAACCACTTCTCTTCATGCTTGACTTCATAAGTTAGGGTTTAGGGATATATAGGGGGTAGATTCATCATGATTTTTCTGGTTTGAATATGTCCAGAGCTTGTTTATCAACTTAATTGAATGCTTACTATATGACATAAGAAGACTATGTGCCTTGATTTTTCATTTTTTTAAATTATGCCCATTTGAATCTTGGTCAAATCCTAGGTTTGAGCAAGATTTAAACAAGATTAAAACATGAAAATGAAAAATTAAGCCTTGATCCTTCTTATTCACTCCAAAATGAAGCTTTTGGGAGGGTTTTTGAGATATCCAGGTTTGAAACCCAAAACCACTTCTCTTCATGCATAGTTTAGGGTTAGGTGTAGATACATGAATTTTTGGTTTATAGTAAGCATTCAAGTTGATAAACAAGGTTTAGACATATTCAAACTAGAAAATCATGTATATACCCCCTAAGGCTAAACTCTGTGATATATATGAAGTCAAGCATATAAGAGGAATGGTTTTGGGTTTCAAACATGGAAAATTCAAAAACCCTCCCAAAAGCTTCATTTTTTGAGTGAATAAGAAGGATCCAGGCTTACTTTTTCATTTTCATGTTACTGACTTGTTTAATTCTTGGTCAAACCTAGGATTTAACCAAGATTCAAATAGGCATAAAAATTCAATAAAGAATTCAAAAAATGAAAAACCAAAGCACATAATTAAGCTTCTTAAGTTATAGTAAGCATTCATGTTGATCAACAGAGTCTATACATATTTAAACATTAAAAATCATGTATATACCCCAACCCTAAACTCTGTCTAATGAAGTCAAGGATGAAGAGAAGTGGTTTTCGGTTTTTTTTTTGAATTTTTATGCCCATTTGAATCTTGGTCAAATCCTTGCAGGTTTGACCAATATTTAAACAAGTTTAAAACATGAAAATGAAAAGTAAGTGTGGATCCTTTCTTATTCACTCCAAAATGAAGCTTTTGGGAGGTTTTTTTAAATTTTCCATGTTCGAAACCCAAAATGATATCTCTCCGTGCTTTACTTCATAAGACAAAGTTTAGGGGTAGGGGGTAGATACATGATTTTTCTGGTTTGAATATGTCTAGACCTTGTTTATCAACTTGAATGCTTATTATGTGACATCAAAAGACTATGTGTTTAGTTTTTTTTTGAATTTGTTATGCCCATTTGAATCTTGGTCAAATCCTAGGTTTGACCAAGATTTAAACCAGTTTAAAACATGAAAATGAAAAGTAAGCCTGGATTCTTCTTAGTCACTCCAAAATGATGCTTTTGGGAGGTTTTTTAAATTTCCATGTTTGAAACCCAAAACCACTCCTCTTAATGCTTGACTTCATAAGACAGAGTTTAGGGTTAGGGGCCAAGTATATACATGATTTTTCTTGTTTAAATATGTCTAGACTTTGTTTATCAACTTGAATGCTTACTATATGACATCAAAAGACTATGTGTTTGGTTTTGATTTTTTTGAATTTGTTATGTCCATTTGAATCTTGGTCAAATCCTAGGTTTGACCAAGATTTAAACCAATTTAAAACATGAAAATGAAAATGAAAGCCTGGATTCTTCTTAGTCACTCCAAAATGAAGCTTTTGGGAGTTTTTTCAATTTCCAATGTTTGAAACCCAAAACCACTTTTCTTCATGCTTGACTTCATAAGACAGAGTTTAGGGTTAGGGGGTATATACAATATTTTTCTGGTTTGAATATGTCTAGACTCGTTGATCAACTGTAATGCTTACTATATGACATAAGAAGCTTATGTGCTTTGGTTTTTTTTTTGATTTCTTTTTTGAATTTTTATGCCCACTTGAATCCTGGTCAAATCCTTTGTTTGACCAAGATTTAAACAAGTTAAAACATGAAAATGAAAAAGTAAGCCTGGCTCCTTCTTAGTCATGAAAATGAGTTAACTTGGCTTTCCAACCCTTGAATCCATAGGAAACTTTGTACTAATGCAGTATAATAATCACCCGAGTTTTTACACCAACAGGTCTGTCACTTACGTGTGGTGCCCATGCGTGAGGTCCCAAACTTCAGTGAGCACAAGTCACATGCGGTAGGCAGGCAAAATACCCGATCAATCCGGGCGGTGGCTGTTAAGGACCCGATCGCATTTCTTGCTTTCAGACTGGGGTCTACCATGTAAGAAGTTTGTTCCTTTTGGATGCATCACTCGTATTTGCAAGTTTTTTGGGGTCCCGCAAATTCAGGGTAGCATCATGCCCCCCTTCCCACGCCAACACAAACAGAGTTCAACACAACCTAATTAAGCAAGGTTCAACACAGACATAGTTCAACAACCCCTAATTAAGCTAATAGGTTCACCACAAACGCTGCTGAGCAGCAAACATAAACAGAGTTCAACAAAAGATGCTGCTTTTGAAGCAGTAGGAGAGACAAACATGCACAACAGTTACGGAGTATATTTACCATCTTCTTCCTGTCGCCTCCTCCCGGTCCCGCTTCTTCTGCTTCTTGCTGCCCATACCTTTAATCTTTGGTGGCTTGGGCTTGGGAGGAGGCACACGACCGGTCTCGATAGCTTGGTTCAATTTCTTCCTTAGGAATAGCCCATAGGCCATGTGGTTGGCTATGAAGCCGGATCGGTTAACAGTTTCCCCAACTTTGAGACAGCCGGACCCACCGGCTTCGGCATGCTGCAGACGCTTCGAAAGTCAACCTTTATGCTCTTTGTGCAGAAGGGGCAGCTGTTCCTGGCACCAGTCCAGGGTTCACTCCAATACTTGTCGAACTTCCCCGCCTTAAGCTTGTTGAGAGTGGCCCTGGCCTTCCTATGACGCGACTCGACATCGCTGTCAACCTCATCAGTAGCAACCTGATACATGCCAAATAAACAGGTGAAGCAAATATGTAGCAGTTGCAACTAATAATGAATATGAATCTAAAAAGATTCTGACGCTAATTCAAAACCCTATAGCGCAAAAAAAGAGGGAGAGACCATAGAGCAAATCGATACAGGGCTATGTTAAATAAGGGAGAGAGGTGAATCGGATGTGAAGCAAATATGTAGCAGTTGCAACTAATACTGAATATGAATCTAAAAAGATTCTGACGCTAATTCAAAACGCTATAGCGCAAAAAAAAGAGGGAGAGACCATAGCGCAAATCGATACAGGGCTATGTTGAATAAGGGAGAGAGGTGAATCGGAACATACTTCCTCCCCCTCGTCGACGATATTCTCGTCGAAGGTCGGCGGCGGCGGTTCAAAGATGAGTTCAACCTCGTCCTCGTCATCTAGGGGATGCTTCCCAAGAGAGTGGACCCATCTACCAACAGCATCAGATGCCGATGAGCGACCGATGGCCCGACCTTCGGCAATGGCCTCCGCTTCGTCTTTGGCATCCGCTGCGGCAATGATCGCCGCCGTTGCGGCCATGCGTGCTGCGGTCGCGGCTCTGGACGCCTCCTCTGCGGCTAAGGCCAGCCGCGCGGCTTTCGCTTTCGCTGCGTTGACGGTGATACGTCCAATTTGCATCACTATTTTGTATCATAATTTGCTGTTATTCATTGATATATTTCATATTGGGACACAATACTTATGTTATTTCATCTATTTTGCATGTTTCATCATCATTGGAGGATCAAGCACCGGAGCCAGGATTCTGCTGGAAAAAGCACCGTCAGAACGCAATATTTCGGAAGATCAACTGTGGAAGGGAATTTCACGTAAATTCCTATTTTTCCAGATGACGGAGGGAGCCAGAAGGGGAAGAGAGAAGGGCCACTGTGGGCCCAGACCATAGGGCGGCGCGGCCCAAGGCCTGGCCGCGCCACCCTGTGCTCTGGGGGCCCTTTCGCCTCCTTTTCTTCGCGTACTCCTTCGTCCCGAAAACCTAAGCCACAGAGGGATCCTCACGAAGGGTTACAGCCGCCTCTGCGGGGCGGAGAACACCAGAGAGAAAAGAGCTCTCCGGCGGGCAGGAATCCGCCGGGGAAATTCCCTCCCGGAGGGGGAAATCGACGCCATCGCCATCGTCATCGAGCGGGACATCATCTCCATCATCATCATCATCATCTCCACCATCTACACCGCCATCACCACCGCAGCACCTCGTCACCGCTGTAGCAATTCGGGTTAAATCTTGATTGTTTGATAGGGGAAACTCTCCCGGTGTTATTCTATACTTGTTGTAGATGCTATTGAGTGAAACCATTGAACCAAGGTTTATGTTCAGATTGTTATTCATCATCATATCACCTCTGATTGTATTCCATATGATGTCTCGTGAGTAGTTCGTTTAGTTCTTGAGGACATGGGTGAAGTCTAAATGCTAGTAGTGAATTATGGTTGAGTAATATTCAATGTTATGATATTTAAGTTGTGGTGTCATTCTTCTAGTGGTGTCGTGTGAACGTCGACTACACGACACTTCACCATTTATGGGCCTAGGGGAGTGCATCTTGTATTCGGTTGCTAATTGCGGGGTTGCCGGAGTGACAGAAACCTGAGCCCCCGTTAGTATATCGATGCAGGAGGGATCGCAGGATCTCAGAGTTTAAGGCTGTGGTTAGATTTATCTTAATTACTTTCTTGTAGTTGCGGATGCTTGCAAGGGGTATAATCACAAGTATGTATTAGTCCTAGGAAGGGCGGTGCATTAGCATAGGTTCACCCACACAACACTTATCAAAACAATGAAGATTAATCAGCTGTATGTAGCGAAAGCACTAGACTAAAATCCCCATGTGTCCTCAGGAACGTTTGGTCATTATAAGTAAACAAACCGGCTTGTCCTTTGTGCTAAAAAGGATTGGGCCACTCGCTGCAATTATTTCTCTCGCATTTTATTTACTTGTACTTTATTTATCTGCAATATCAAAACCCCCTGAATACTTGTCTGTGAGCATTTACAGTGAATCCTTCATCGAAACTGCTGTCAACACCTTCTGCTCCTCGTTGGGATCGACATTCTTACTTATCGAAGATACTACGATACACCCCCTATACTTGTGGGTCATCAAGACTATTTTCTGGCGCCGTTGCCGGGGAGTGAAGCGCTATTGGTAAGCGGAATTGGTAAGGAAAACCTTTACTGTTTGTGCTGATTTTATTTCTGCCTGCTGCTATAAATCATTATGGAGAGATCTTCTCTTCAATTTCTATTTGGGAAATCTACTACTACTGCAACGGTAGTGGATGAAGCGCCAGGTGAGGAAGTAGTACCATATAAAATACCTATGAAAATTATTGAACGTGTTATGGATAACCGCTATGAAGGGGATGGAACTGTCCATCCTGGTGATCATTTACTGTTTTTGCATGAATTATGCGGTTTATTCAAATGTGCAGGTATTTCTATGAATGAAGTTAGGAAGAAACTATTCACTATATCGCTGTCTGGTAAAGCGGCGCACTGGTATAAATTGCTGAAGAATGGTGATTCTATTGATTGGGAGGACATTGTGCCTTTATTTTATTCCAAATTTTATCCTCCAAGTGAAATTCACAAAGATCGGAACCGCATATATAATTTTTGGCCTCATGATGGAGAGAGTATTGCCCAAGCTTGGGGGAGATTGAAGTCTTTAATGCTCAAATGCCCCATTCATGAGCTTCCTGGTAATGTTATTATTGATAATTTCTATGCAAGACTTTCTTTTCAAGACAAGACCTTGCTGGATACTTCTTGTTCTGGATCATTTACACGCAACAAAGAAGAGTTTAAAAGGGACCTTCTTGATCGGATCCAAGAAAATACTGAAGGATGGGAGAACGACAAAGATAGAGAATCAGGTATAATTTATGATTATAAATGCATTGAAGCTTTTATGGATACTGATAAATTTCGTAATATGAGTGCTACATATGGTCTTGATTCCCAAGTTGTTGCAAATCTTTATAGAGCTTTTGCCTCTCATTATGAACTGCCTAAGAAGAATTTTGATAAGTATCATGAACCGTATAAAGATAAAATTGATTCATCTGTAAACAAATGTGTAGTGGTTGAAACTGTTGATAATGTTATTCCTGAAGCTTATATTGAAAAAACTCCTTTCCCTGCTAAAATGAAGGAGTACTCTGTCATATCTAGTGCGGTTAATAAAAGTGAAAAGAAACCTAAAGAACCTGAAGAACAAATTAAAATTGAACCTGCTGTTGCTATAGTTAAAGATCTTGTGACTGAAAATGTGGAGGATGGTCATATTATTTTCTGTGAAGATGCTTCTAATATTGTTTCACATCCTAATAAATCCAAACAAGTTAGTGTTCCTATGCTATCTGTTAGAATTGGTGATCATTGCTATTATGGTTTATGTGATATTGGTGCAAGTGTTAGTGCTATACCTTATGAGCTTTACACGGAGATTATGCACGAAATTGGTTCTTGTGAACTTGAAGATATTGATGTGGTTATTCATTTGGCTAATAGAGAAACTATTTCTCCGATTGGTATTGTTCGAGATGTGGAAGTTCTATGTGGTAAGATTAAATATCCTGCTGACTTTTTGGTACTTGGTTCTGCTGCTAGTGATCATTGTCCTATCATTTTTGGTAGACCTTTTCTAAA
This sequence comes from Lolium multiflorum, assembly GCA_030979885.1. Taxonomy (NCBI): domain Eukaryota; kingdom Viridiplantae; phylum Streptophyta; class Magnoliopsida; order Poales; family Poaceae; genus Lolium; species Lolium multiflorum. The sequence continues at coordinate 99,966,728 of CM061750.1, read as the reverse complement.
TACTTGTGGAGCTATTATAGATTGTAAGAAAGAGAAAATTTTGACTAGATTTGCTGGTGAACCTTATGAATTTAACTTTTCTAAATTTACCAAAACTCCTTATAAAACTGACTTGCCTAGTAATGATTTTAAAATGGAGCAGTGTGCATCTATTGTTCTTGTTCCTAATAATCCTTTGCAGCAACATTTGGAGAATAGTGAAAGTGAAGCTTTTAGGAAAGAAAGAGATGAGCTTGAGGAAATTTTTCTTCGCCAACCTATTCTCAAGCATGATTTACCGGTGGAAGATTTGGGTACAACACCGCCACCAAAGGAAGATCCTGTTTTTGATTTAAAGCCTTTACCTGATAATCTTAAATATGCTCATATTGATGATAAGAAAATATATCCTGTTATTATTAGTTCTAAGCTTTCAGAGATTGAGGAAGAAAGGTTATTGGAAATATTGAAGAAACACCGAGGAGCTATTGGCTATACTCTTGATGATTTGAAAGGGATTTCTCCTTCTATTTGCCAACATGCTATTAATATGGAAGAAGATGCAAAGCCTGTTGTTGAACATCAACGTCGTCTAATTCCGAAGATGAAGGAAGTGGTAAGAAACGAGGTATTAAAACTCCTTGAAGCTGGTATTATATATCCTATTGCTGATAGTAGATGGGTTAGTCCTGTTCATTGTGTTCCTAAGAAAGGAGGAATGACTGTTGTGCCTAATGATAATGATGAGCTTATTCCTCAAAGAATAGTTGTAGGTTATAGAATGTGCATTGATTTTCGAAAAGTTAATAAAGTTACTAAGAAAGATCATTACCCTTTACCCTTTATTGATCAAATGTTAGAGAGGTTGTCTAAAAATACTCATTTTTGCTTTCTTGATGGTTATTCTGGGTTTTCACAAATTGCTGTTAAAGCTAAAGATCAAGAGAAAACCACTTTTACTTGTCCTTATGGAACTTATGCTTATAGGCGTATGCCTTTTGGTTTATGTAATGCTCCTGCTACTTTTCAAAGATGCATGTCTGCTATTTTTCATGGTTTTTGCGAAAGTATTGTAGAGGTGTTCATGGATGATTTTTCTGTCTATGGGAATTCTTTTGATAATTGCCTGCGAAACCTCGATAAAGTTTTGCAGAGATGTGAAGAAACTAACCTTGTTCTTAATTGGGAGAAATGCCACTTTATGGTTAATGAAGGAATTGTATTGGGACATAAAATTTCCGAGAGAGGTATTGAAGTTGATAGAGCTAAAGTTGAAGCAATTGAGAAGATGCCCTATCCGAGGGATGTTAAAGGTATTCGTAGTGTTCTTGGTCATGCTGGGTTTTATAGGAGATTTATTAAAGATTTCTCTAAAATTTCAAAGCCTCTTACTAATCTTCTTCAAAAAGATGTACCTTTTGTTTTTGATGATGATTGTAAGGAAGCTTTTGAAACTCTAAAGAAAGCCTTAACAACTGCTCCTGTAGTCGAACCTCCTGATTGGAATTTGCCTTTTGAAATTATGTGTGATGCTAGTGATTTTGCCGTAGGCGCTGTTCTTGGACAGCGGGTAGATAAAAAATTAAATGTTATTCATTATGCTAGTAAGACTCTTGATGCTGCTCAAAGAAATTATGCTACAACTGAAAAAGAATTGTTAGCTGTAGTCTTTGCTTGTGATAAGTTTAGACCCTATATTGTTGATTGAAAAGTTACAATTCATACTGATCATGCTGCAATTAGATACCTTATGACAAAGAAAGATGCTAAGCCAAGGCTTATTAGATGGGTACTTCTGTTGCAAGAATTTGATTTACATATTATAGATAGGAAAGGTGCTGATAATCCTGTTGCTGATAATTTGTCTAGATTGGAAAATATTGCTTATGATCCTGTTCCTGTTAATGATAGTTTTCCAAATGAACAATTGGCTGTAATAAAGGTGAGCTCGCGAGAGAGCCCTTGGTATGCAGATTATGCTAACTTTATTGTTTCGAAGTATTTGCCTCCAACCTTTTCAGCTCAGCAAAGGAGGAAATTCTTTTATGACTTGAGGCATTATTTTTGGGATGACCCACACTTATATAAAGAAGGAGTGGATGGTATTATGCGAAGATGTGTTCCCTGAATATGAACAACAGGAGATATTGAGTAAATGTCATGGTAGTGTTTATGGAGGACATCACGCTGGAGATAGAACCGCGCAAAAGGTTCTACAATCAGGTTTTTATTGGCCAACACTCTTCAAAGATGCAAGGAAATTTATTTTATCTTGTGATGAATGTCAAAGAGTTGGTAATATCTCTAGACGCAATGAGATGCCTATGAATTATACTCTTGTTATTGAACCATTCGATTGTTGGGGATTCGACTTCATGGGTCCTTTCCCTTCTTCAGAAGGTAACACTCATATACTTGTCGCTGTTGATTATGTTACTAAATGGGTAGAAGCTATACCTACAAAAAGTGCTGATGGTGAGACCTCTATAAAAATGCTTGTAGATATTATATTTCCTAGATTTGGAGTACCTAGATATATTATGACTGATGGAGGTTCTCATTTCATTCATGGAGGTTTTAGAAAAACTCTTGCTAAGTATGGTATTAATCATAGAATTGCTTCTGCTTATCACCCTCAAACTAGCGGTCAAGTAGAATTATCAAATAGAGAGATTAAAGCTATCTTAGGTAAAACCGTTAATAAATCTAGAAAGAATTGGCCTAGCAAATTGAAAGAAGCGTTATGGGCTTATAGAACTGCTTATAAAAATCCTATGGGAATGTCACCTTATAAAATGGTTTATGGAAAAGCTTGTCATTTACCTCTAGAACTAGAGCACAAAGCTTATTGGGCTGTTAGAGAATTAAATAAAGATCCTAAATTAGCCGGTAATAAGAGGTTGTTGCAATTAAGTTCTCTAGATGAATGGAGAAGTGAAGCTTATGAAAATGCTAAACTCTTTAAAGAAAAAGTTAAGAAATGGCATGATAGAAGGATCATCAAAAGAGAATTTAATGTTGGAGATCAAGTTCTATTGTATCGGTCTCGTCTCAGATTCTTTGCAGGGAAATTACTCTCGAAGTGGGAAGGACCATATGTTGTTGAGGAGGTGTATCGTTCAGGAGCAATTAAAATTAGCTCTCTCCAAGGCAATGCCACACAAGTGGTGAATGGACAAAGACTCAAGCATTATATCTCGGGTGATTCTTATAATGTTGATGTTGATATTATTCAAGTGGAAACACCGGAGGCTTTCATCAAAGGACAAATTGACAGTCCGCCAGAACTGGACTTTGAATAGGTAACAGTATAGGTAATAAAAAGTCCGCGTTTACCTTTCCGAACATTATTTCTGCTGTTTTTGGAAAATATGAAAAATTACGGAATCGAAACGGAGTGGAAAAGACGCGCGAGGGCGTGCCACCATAGGCCGGCGCGGCGGGCCCGCGCCGACCTATGGTCAGCCGCCTCGTTGCCCCTTTCCACTCGTTTTCCGGAACCTTCCTTTTGTCGTAAAAATATTTGCTATATAATCCCCCGGACCCCTGGAGGTCCGTAATATCGTTTTCTCGTCGTGTTTTGTTTCGAGCTGTTTTCTGCCAGATTTGTTTTGATCTAGAAGCACCATGGTCTCCAACAACAAGGACAAGGAACCTTTGAAGGAAAATATTCAAGACCCGGAGCTGAAGAAAGAAGATGCAAGAGAGGATGAAGAAGTGGAGGAAGCTCCGCAGGAACGCCAACAAGCCACCGTCGCAAGTATTGGCGTGATATCAAGTCCATCCAACATCAAGAGGAGTGCACGAATCGCCACCGGAGGAGCGGTTCCACGTCACTACTTGGCTCCAAGGACATCTTATCCGAGCCATTACAACCCTTACCGCAATCTAATCTACGATCGTCAAACTGAAAGGACCCCCAAGGTAGTGTTGCCAAGTAATTGGGATATAAATCGTTCTGACACTGCAGGAGAGAAGGAGCCTGAGGCTGAAGAGTGGGGAAATAACTCCAAGAGTTGGGACTCACCGTCGGACAGACTCCTTAACCGCGTCGAGCACAATTCAGAGATGATTCGCAATCTCATATACAGGATTGACGAGCTCCAGGAGCTTATTGAGAAGCTTGTCAGGAATTCATCACCACCATCGCCGAAGGAGTAATTCATCATCGGTATTGGCATCCCCTTGGTTTGTTCCAAGCTTGGGGGAGTGCCGCGGTATCACATCACCACCTTTATCTTTTACTATCAAGTAGTGTCATATCATGAGTAGGGAAGTTATCATATGGAATAGTATGCAATGTGGAAGTATCTCTCTTAGTTAGTTATCTATGTATCCGTTGGTGTGAGTTATCGTTATGGAATATTAATGAGAAGTCTTATCATTTACTTTTTGCACACCTTATTTTAGTTTGCAATCTCCATTATATGATTACTCTTGACATGAGTATTGATATCACTTTGGGAGCATCAAGTAAATCTATTTGGTTTTGGCAAACTTAGCATTGGTCAATAGCAACAACATCTTGATGTTTAATGAAGGAGAGAAATACACTTAGATATATTACTCTATTATCTCTATGCTTAGTATTCTGAAGTTAAAATTGCTTGTGCTTATGAGAAAGATGCATGATTGTTTCTATCATATGTATATTTGTTTGTTTCCCTCAACCTTTATGCTTGCTATCAAACCTTGCTAGCCAAAGACCTGTATCGAGAGGGAATGCTTCTCATACATCCATAACCTTAGACCAAACCTATGCCATTTGTGTCCACCATACCTACCTACTACATGGTATTTTCTGCCATTCCAAGTAAATACTTCATGTGCTACCTTTAAATAATTCAAACTATACTACTCCTTATTTGTGTCAATGTTCTATAGCTCATGAGGAAGTATGTGGTGTTTTATCTTTCAATCTTGTTGGGCGGACTTTCACCAATGGACTAGCGGCACATCCGCTTATCCAATAATTTTGCAATAAGAGCTGGCAACGGGGTTCCCAGCCCCAATTAATAACTTTCATTAATAATTCTCTTCACATGTTTTGCTCTGATTTATCAGTAAGCAACTTAATTTTGCAATAGACACTCCTCCATGGTATGTGAATGTTGGAAGGCACCCGAGGATTCGGTTAGCCATGGATTGAGAAAGCCAAGGTTGGGGGGAGTGTCACCCATAATAAAACTAAAATACATGTGTAAACAAAAGAGAAGGGGGATGATCTACCTTGCTGGTAGAGATACCGTCCCTCATGGGAGCCGCTCTTTGAAGGTTCGTTTGGCAAGGGGGTTAGAGTGCCCGCTACCATTCGTTGACAACAACAAACACCGCTCAAAATCTTACTTTTATGCTCTTTATATGATTTCAAAACTTGAAAAGCTCTAGCACATGATTTAATCCCTGCTTCCCTCTGCGAAGGGCCTGTCTTTTACTTTTATGTTGAGTCAGTAAACCTATTTCCCTCTATCTCAAGCAAGCAATTGAGTTGTTGTGAACCAATCATTTATGCTATGATTCAGTTGATCATGTCTTTTATACTTTCTTGTTTAGTACCAATTTTATCTGAATGAATATGACTTTGAAGTTATCAATGATTATGAAGAGATTGTTATGCTTAAATATGAAAGCTCAGCTATATAAATTCTAATATGAAAGCTTTGCTTAGAAGTACAATCCGTTAGTAGTTCTCTGACCAAGAACAAAGTTTGCCATCACCAATTATGATTTCTTATGCACCTTTACTTGTGATTTCTCTTTACTTATTTCAAGATGAGTTATATGAGGAAGTTGTTTACTAGAATGTCTTGTGTGAATGAATATGATGCTTCTTGTCCGTATTTTATTTATCGACTCTTCACTCCATAAACATGTGGTCTCGTTTATCGAGCTCAGTTTCGCTTGGGGACAAGCGAGGTCTAAGCTTGGGGGAGTTGATACGTCCAATTTGCATCACTATTTTGTATCATAATTTGCTGTTATTCATTGATATATTTCATATTGGGACACAATACTTATGTTATTTCATCTATTTTGCATGTTTCATCATCATTGGAGGATCAAGCACCGGAGCCAGGATTCTGCTGGAAAAAGCACCGTCAGAACGCAATATTTCGGAAGATCAACTGTGGAAGGGAATTTCACGTAAATTCCTATTTTTCCAGATGACGGAGGGAGCCAGAAGGGGAAGAGGAGAAGGGCCACTGTGGGCCCAGACCACAGGGCGGCGCGGCCCAAGGCCTGGCCGCGCCACCCTGTGCTCTGGGGGCCCACAGCCCCTTTCGCCTCCTTTTCTTCGCGTACTCCTTCGTCCCGAAAACCTAAGCCACAGAGGGATCCTCACGAAGGGTTACAGCCGCCTCTGCGGGGCGGAGAACACCAGAGAGAAAAGAGCTCTCCGGCGGGCAGGAATCCGCCGGGGAAATTCCCTCCCGGAGGGGGAAATCGACGCCATCGCCATCGTCATCGAGCGGGACATCATCTCCATCATCATCATCATCATCTCCACCATCTACACCGCCATCACCACCGCTGCACCTCGTCACCGCTGTAGCAATTCGGGTTAAATCTTGATTGTTTGATAGGGGAAACTCTCCCGGTGTTATTCTATACTTGTTGTAGATGCTATTGAGTGAAACCATTGAACCAAGGTTTATGTTCAGATTGTTATTCATCATCATATCACCTCTGATTGTATTCCATATGATGTCTCGTGAGTAGTTCGTTTAGTTCTTGAGGACATGGGTGAAGTCTAAATGCTAGTAGTGAATTATGGTTGAGTAATATTCAATGTTATGATATTTAAGTTGTGGTGTCATTCTTCTAGTGGTGTCGTGTGAACGTCGACTACACGACACTTCACCATTTATGGGCCTAGGGGAGTGCATCTTGTATTCGGTTGCTAATTGCGGGGTTGCCGGAGTGACAGAAACCTGAGCCCCCGTTAGTATATCGATGCAGGAGGGATCGCAGGATCTCAGAGTTTAAGGCTGTGGTTAGATTTATCTTAATTACTTTCTTGTAGTTGCGGATGCTTGCAAGGGGTATAATCACAAGTATGTATTAGTCCTAGGAAGGGCGGTGCATTAGCATAGGTTCACCCACACAACACTTATCAAAACAATGAAGATTAATCAGCCGTATGTAGCGAAAGCACTAGACTAAAATCCCGTGTGTCCTCGAGAACGTTTGGTCATTATAAGTAAACAAACCGGCTTGTCCTTTGTGCTAAAAAGGATTGGGCCACTCGCTGCAATTATTTTCTCGCATTTTATTTACTTGTACTTTATTTATCTGCAATATCAAAACCCCCTGAATACTTGTCTGTGAGCATTTACAGTGAATCCTCCATCGAAACTGCTGCCAACACCTTCTGCTCCTCGTTGGGATCGACATTCTTACTTATCGAAGATACTACGATACACCCCCTATACTTGTGGGTCATCAACGGCGTCGGTTGGGCTCTCCATCGGTGGAATGGGAAGGGGAAGTGAAGAGAGGGTTTTTTCCTAGTCCGTGGAGAGAGGGAGAAGTGTGGACGTGAAATGGATAACTGACGATATTTCAAGATTTGGGAGACATAGCACGAAACGGCAGATGACAGCGCGTGGGTGCATTACCTCATACTGCCTCTGTCCTAGAAAGAGCGTACGTGTGGGTTTTCAAGGCATATTAAGGATTTTATTATTACATTGGGAAACTGTCATCGACCATCACTTTCCTCTTCAACTTTTCCACCTCCAATGATCTAAATGCATGTAGTAAAGAAGAAAACCATATTATGCTAAATACTACTACCTCCATCCCAAAGCGTAAGGCTTATATTATTTTTAGAAGCTCAAACTATGTCAAGGTAAACTAAGATTTTACCAAAAATCATTATCATGCAAAATACAAAATTAATATCAATACATAGACAACGATTTTTTTTGGTATGGTATCTACAAAATATTATATTAGTTGATAGATTGTTCTAAATTTTCGTCAACCTTTACTTGCTTTGACTCTTAAAAAAGACTTAAGCTTTGTGATGGAGGTAGTACGTACTAATCGTGAAGAAACTATATCCCTCGTGATGAGAAAGAAATATTTTTTACTACCACTCTTTTGTGGACAAATTTTGAAGTGCATTGCAAAACGAGAAGTACACTCTTTTATGGACAAATTTTAACTCTACACCCATTATTTCAGGATGGAGGGAGTATAACCCAACTTGTTTTTTTCTTCTGGGCACTACACTGCTTTTTCCTGTGCAATGCTTGGTTCTACCCTTTTTCTCAATGTAATGGTCACTTTAAGTCATTTTTTCCCACACACATTTATTTTGTACTTCTCTACATGTTGACCGTGCTACTACTATTTGTGTTAGTGCGCCAAAAACAAAATGTTATTTTTAAGTGCCAAATTAATCTAGGGCGTTGGTTGTGAATCGGTGAACAAAAAAGAGATAGCCCAAAAGAGGAACACACCAAGGTACAAAAACTAGTATATATGCATGTTTCTATGTACATATATATGACCCTGGGTTTGTAGATAAAAAACATTCATATATGCGCTTACTATTAATATACATAAGTTTATGCTGATTCTCTTGGTTTAGGTATATATATGGTTAGGCATCACTACTAATTCAGAAAAAAACAAAAATGTAACTCTTCAAGTGAAGTCATTTTAAGTGACCTAACAACTAAAATTCATATATAGGATTTGTATAGGAATTATGTAGGATTTAGATCACATGTGAATTTTCCCCACACTAGTTGTTTGATTCATAGGAACATATCCTATAGGAATCTTGCAGTGCAAATCCTATAAGAATAAAACATTAGGTCATACCTCATGGAAAATTTCCTTTGGCACAATCAAACACAACTCATCTTCCTATATGATTCAACTAGCCATTAAATCTCAATCCTATGTTTTCCATATTTCTATGGTTTTCCCATCCTATGGATCAAAGGAGCCTTAGGGCTTATATCTTTTTTTAGAAAGGCAAACTATGTTAAGATTGGCCAAGTTTTACGAAAAACCTTTAACATGCAAAATACAAAGTTGAGTCATTTCGTTTGAATCGGAGGGAGTACATTTGACGTTATGGTACTATTTGACAGCTGCTTGGCACTGTATTTTTTTTCGAACCAAACTTCCCCCTTCATGAAGCTTTTATTTTAGCTTCAGTGACTTGATACATCCATATATCTAGACAAAGTTGAGTCAATTCATTTGAATCGAGGGAGTACATTTGACTATATGGGTATTGTTTGACAACTGCGGCACTGTCTTCTTTTTTGAACCAAACTGCCCCCTTCACAAAGCTTTTATTTTGGGATAGAGCTTCACTGACTTGATACTTCCAAGTTTCACAGTGACTTGGTGCCACCATCCACCATCCATCTCAGATCCAATGTATGCGATCGACTTAGAATTTAAACTAAATAATTATTATAATTGCTCAGAAATATTTCAAGAACTTCCAGTTAATCGTGCATATTTCGATTTATATTTTGGTGAAGTTTCATTCGATTTGAATCAAAGGTTTGTGAGCAAATATATACTCCCTTCATATTAATTGACTCTAATATGGATGTACTAGACACATTTTAGTTCTAGATACATCCATATTGAAGTCAATTAATATGAATCAGAGGGAGTATTTAGTTTAAACTAGTGCTCGTATACGTAAAAAGCTCTTTAATCACAAGCTAATCGTCCGAGTGGGATGAAATATTCACAGATTTTAGAACAAGGCATCTACATTTTACTGGATTTTTTTCATAATTTTTGTTTTTAGGTTCGAAATAAGAGATTAGTTTGGAACGTTGGATCTCAAATGGTTGGTAGATGGTGGCACCAAGTCACAATGAGATTTGGAGACTTCAAGTCACTGCAGCTCTGTCCTTTTATTTTGACAAACTGCAGAGCCGCTGGTGCATCTATGCTTGCGTACGGCCGACGCCGATTCTTAGCAAGGAAGTTCTTCCTATAAGTAGTAGTATCCATACTCCACTCCAAGGCATGTATAAAAAAAAGAACCCATCCCGTTCTCGTTTTCCCGATCACTCTTCTCTGAAGATGGAGGAGGCCCTCTTCTTGTGCCCCCTCTGCCTGCTGCCCTTCAAACCCCCCATATCCAAGGTCGCTCCCTTCCGATTTCATTCTTAGGTTCACCGTGAGAAATGTCAATGACAACGATGCCACGTACGTTGTTCCGTGCAGTGCAAGGGCGGTCATATGGGCCGTCGGCGCTGCGTCGGCGAGCTTGCGCCGAACGTGCAAGCAAGTGCGAGCGGCCGTGGTTGCGCCGTCGAATCGATCTGGGCCAAGATTGCCGCCGTCGAATCGATCGGGGCAATGGTCAAGTGCGTCGGCTGCCAGAGCTTGGTCGCCTCCACGGAGTCCTACAAGCACTATATCGCGTGCCCGCATGGTCCGTGCGGCTGCACAGAGGCCATCAATACCGGCTGCGCTTCACCGGCCTGCCGCGGGAGCTCCTGGTACACCTCCAAGCATCCCACTCCATCCCAGTGTTTACGTTCCAGTATGGCATACCCGCCTGGTGCATAGTTCGTGTTTCGGTACAACCGCGGGGACACTGTTCATCGGCAAGTGGGAAGAAGACGGTAGCGTGTTCGCCATCACCGTTGGAGCGCTCGGCCCGACCACCATTGTGTCCTGTGTATGCATCGGGTCGGCCGCGTGCTTGTTTCCGTGTACAAGGCGCAGTTGTTGGTGATTGGTCCGGCGCGCCGGCGACGGCTGGGACCAGTGACCTCTCGACGGACACCTTGATGGCGGTAATCGAGCCGACGAGCTCCCGACGCCTAGCTCGATCATGTTGCGCAGCTCACTTCTTTCTGGCGGTGCCGCCCCGTTACGCGAAGCAGAATGGAGGGCAGCGTGTGTTGCCTCTCTGCGTTTGCATCAACAAGAAGGTTATACAATAATCTTCGTTTAGTCATACTGCAATGTAGTTACTCGAAGATCGGAGGGAGTAGTTTAGTTCGAAGTAGGGTTCGTTCGGATGTATTTTGGACTTGTATAGTAGTACTACTACTCCGAACTATTACTAGCTAGTTGGAGTGCTAGAATGCAGCTCGGAGTATTATAGTATTTTGGCAGTACTACTAGTTATGTATGTGACTGCAAATTCAAACTAAAATGGAGTATTTCTTGCTAATGTTGTTCTTTTGGAGTCATCATTTTTTTTCTGAACGTGTTAACTATGCTATTGTCTAAGGATTCGTTTAGATTTCTTTGGTTGAATTCATATTTCGTCTCTTCCTAATTTGGCAAAACTGCACTGTCATGGGCATTCTTACAAGGTCGCTGAAGTTTCAAAGTTTCTTAATGTATATTGCGTAGGGTGTACCCCTTAACATGGATCTGTTGCATTTTTGGGTTGTATTTTTTTTTGGCAATTTTCAGGACCATAAAATAGCACCTTCAGTTGAAATTTGAATTAGTGGCCGATACTAGCATGGAGTAGTGAAGTTTTTTTGTACTCCCTCGGTCCCACCAAAAGTGTCTCACCTTTGTTAAAATTTAGATGGATAGATGTATTTTTTTTTACAAAGTTGAGACAACTTTGGTGGGACGGAGCCACGGAGTCGTAGTTGATGGCGAGAAGGTTGATGCCTTGCTAGGTTGGTGTACGTTGCAAAAAGAACAAGGTTGGTGTGTATTTGTTTTATTTGTTCACCATAATACTGACATGGCCATCGATTTGATTAGACAACACAAGCCTGGGATGTTTCACTTATTTATTGTAGGAAGCACGATTAATGTTCTGTAATGATGGGGCTACTCCTATAGTCCGTCTGCTCGGCTCCTACTCGGGTGTCGGGTCACAGTCACTCTCCTCTTTTTTTGAACACATTCACACTCTCCTCTTTTTTTGAACACATTCACACTCTCCTCTTTTTTTGAACACATTCACACTCTCCTCGAAACTGCAGTAGGCAGTATATGAGCGTCTCGGTTCACCTCCGTCGTCTATCCCCACTCCGCCCATCTTCCATAGCACGCGCCTGCGTCTCCGCCATGGCGCTTTCGCATCCTATCCCAACATTGCCCAGTTTGAGAGCCTCTGTTCTCCAACTCAAACCCCCACCTGCCGCCATTGATCGCCATCTCTCTCCCAAAGTTCGAATCAGTAGATCTCCCAAGAAAATACCAACCCCATTGTACCACCTGCCTCATTGCGATGGCGAAATCGAGCAGGGTCTGTGGATCTGGGCTGTTTCACAAGGTGTTTAAAGGCCCCCTTGAAGTGCTCATCAGCTGCGCTGCACCATCACCGCGCCTTCTAGTTTCCTCCAAAAATTCTATCGGTCAGCCAAATACAGTGCCACTCTGCTTCTTCTCAGCCGTTGGCCTTCCGTGTGTTCTCTGTTGTGACCCGGCGGATAAACCATGGGCGGTGTTCAAGGAGGATTTGCCGGTGCACAGCAAGTGCAAACTACTGCCGCTGGACAGGTTCTCCTATGATGGCCTAATTCCACACGGTAAGGATGAGGAGCGGGCAGGCGCCAATGGAGATTGGATCGCCATGGTTGGCCCCGAAGGCAAGTGGAACCTCCTCAATGTCTACACTCATCGCAAGATTAAGCTTCCATCTTTGAGGAACAAGTTGGAAACCACACACAATCCACTTATATTCGAGTATCAGCGTTCTGCTATTCAACTGCAGAAGATAGCTATTTGCCAAGTTCCTACAACTGCTAGGGGGTATCAGATTTCTCCCTTGTCGCAATCTTCGACTTTGCAATTGCCTACCTCCATGGCGAATATCCTCGTGCATGGATATTTCTTGAAAACCAGTTTCAGTACGGCGCCATATACTGCGATGCAATTATACATAACGGACTTGTGTTCGGCGTACTGAGCTTGGAAATGTTTATGTATGGGATCCTAATCAATTTGGTAACATTTCCTCCCTATCTTTTTTATATACGTAACTTATATAGTATTTCACCTCTTATTTGTTGAACTGTCTTGGCATCTTTTGGCTTAAAGGAATTCCATAGGCGCACACCATAACCCTCTTGTGGTATGGACATATATAGAATTTAACATCTATAGGAATTTTAGTATGGTCTAATGTGCATGTTGTTCCTTAGGAAAAAGGCCCCTAGTAATTAAGTTTCTTTATTATTACTCCCTAGAAAATTTAAGGTAGAGTAGAAATAGAATCAATAAAGGTGCCATGCAATATTGATAAAGACTTTCATTTGTTTATATTCCCCCGGTTCTAGAGAATAAGGAGTACTATATTCAAACCATCTAAAATTTGGACCAATATTTTCGGGAACATGTTTTAAATCCATATGAAGTTTTACCAAGATGTTCGAAATATATTTCAAACCATCTTATGTTCGACCATGATTTTATAAAGTACTAGTATTGGCATCCCAATATCAAATCAATATCACTAGTAGATAAATCATGAAATATATTTTCATGTGACGTGTTCTTTCCTTTTTCAAGGTCCTATAGTGCTCCCTGCTCCATTCATTCCGTGGACGGTTGGATTTGATGACGATGATGATTTTGACTCTAATAGTCGTACGTGGTGGCTGGCAAGATCTCAAGATCGTTCTAGACTTCTCCTGGTCTATGCACGTGGCGTAATGGATTTTGACGCTGACGGTGCTCCAACTCATTATGATAGTACCCTTCTGTCCATTGCGGTCGCGCTGTTCACAGCTATTCGGGGTATACCTGCATTGTATTCTCGAATGACACTAGTCGGTTACTTCCAGCCAACCCGTGGGAAAGGGTTACTAATCTTGGAGACTATTCTATGTTCCTTGGGTTGAACTATCCGATTTTCATGCCAGTGGGTGGTGCAACATTTCCCCAGGATATTTGACAAGAAGAAACGCACATCATAACCTGGGCCATTGGCTCTCACTTTGACACATCACATCAAGAAATTTTCCGCTTCAGTCTAAATGGCGAAGACCACCAAAGCATATCTTTCTCAAGCAGCGGTCCAGGGGCCAACTGGCATACGGGATTTTGGTTCATCCCAAGCTACACCAACGCGCTGGACTGGAACAAAGACAATCAGAGTTAGAGATATTTATGTAATAGTAGGATCATACTACTAGCTCAGTTGGTCTTGACTCCTATTTAACTATTTATAGCTAATGTACTTAGGTGATAAATTTATGCTATTTGCATGAACCCGGGCGCTTCTTTTAATTTGATCAAATACGGTCTATACACATGCATGGTTGTTTGGCTGTTTCAGTGTCCCTGAGGCATACATATATACTGTTATTTAGCAATCTTTATTACAGTACAAGGGTCTTAACCTCATGGTTCAGAAAGTATAAACGTAGATCAACCATCTAAACATAGAAGACATTCTAGTGTATGATTCTTACATATACACATCAACATCCTATCGGAAAATCTTAATGTGAATTGTACTGGCTGTACAAACCCGTGCATCATTCTCTAGCCGGTTGCACCCAAAAACCAAATCATGGTACTTCATAGTTGACTTATGTAGGACAACATACAGATCCAATGCGTAAGCCATGGGTATCACACTCGCATGACAGAACCATATTTCACATGGTTGGAGGTACTCCATATGGCATTTAAAATCATTCTTGTCCTTCATATGGCCCTAAAAATAGTACAGTTGGATTTGTGGGTTTTAATTTTTATTAACACACTCAATTGATTGCCCAAACATTGATTAATAATATTATTAAGGGGTGTGATGTTGAAAGCCATAAGAACAATGTGCCAAACAATCTTTGCAAGCGGACGGTAAATGTATACCCATCAGAAATAATCAGCAGACGTGCATGTTTCTTTGGTGAGAATAACTGGTGCACCATCTTAAAAGTAAATGGCATGACCATTTATTTGATTTGATAGCGTGCAGCTAGATGGCGTACATTACTATCTCTACTTCTTTGGGTCGCCCAAATCTGGAGTACTAAAAGCAAATCCTGGTGATTCATTTGACAAGACAACACAGATGCGTCCAAATTTCTCATCCATATTATTATAATCTGGAGTGCGTTGCCTCGTTGCCTTCCAAGAGAAGCTGCATTCCTTGCCAAAAAAGAGAGAGAGGTTGTATTTATAACTATCTCACCGGACCGCCACTAGTACAAACCATCACTCCCTCTCCCTCCACCTCCATCTCTTCCCTAGTAGCTCCACCTCCATATCGGCGGACCACAATCGCGCGGCTCACTTCCTCTTCGACGGCGGCGCGACGAGGCGTGAGGCACCTTCTCCGCTGCGCATCACTCATCCTCGTCCCGCGGCAACAATGGGTGTATGTGAAATCACCATACCCTTTTGTATGGTAGAGATGATGATGTGCGGATAAAATTCTATTGGCGGTTGCTCATCCTTGTTTGAATATTTGGTGTAGATTCACATCTAGGGCAGGGTGTCAAGCGGGGTGGGTAGCGGGCTAGCTAGTTTCAGTGCGCGAGTGCTTTAAATCTGCTCTAATCTCAACCACTATTTGCTCTAATTTTCTGCTTTGCGACGATTCGCGGACGCCGCTTGCCACCCTAATCTAGGGTATTGATCCTAGTTTAGTAGACTACTAGGATTTACATGCCAATTTGTTTTTAGACTAATCCGGATATTTGTCAATACTACTAGAGTACGTACTTCTTCGTTCGTATTTAATTGACTCTAGTTGAAAGCATCGCGGCTCATTTCTTCTCTCCCTCGCGTCGACTAATTAAAACCGAACAGAGGGAGTATTAGGAATCCTTTGCATCCGTACTGAAGGTATTGCGTTGTTGCAGAGGCTCAGTGTGTCAATATCTTTCGATATTAATATACGGAGTACTCACTTTATGAAAATAAATTAGTAATCCATGTTCAAACTTGCTAGTTTGATCGACGTTTGATGATGATTTGTGAGGCCATGTATGGGCCTAGTTTGTTTCCTTTGCTTGGTGGTCAAGGCTGATGATTTTTTTTTGCTTGGTCGATCTGTGGTCGTTCCATGGCCACTTCTGATTAATCATTACTAGAATCAACAATTTTTTGCTTGTCTGGTGATTGGAATTGTATGCGCTCTTCTGAAGAGCACCATCGCACGATGATTAGTCTTAATGAAGATGCAGATGTCGATCAAGAGGGAGAAACATATCTTGATCATGCATTTCTCACGAGATTACTTGGTGATTGGAAGTAGAATCCACAATTTGTTGTGCAAACTTCTCAACATATGCATATATTCGTTGAATTGGCTTTATGTGATCAATATTACTTCTTATTGCAGATGGATGGAGGGGAAAGAGCGAAAAACCGATACTTAGTGAAATGACTTCTCATTCTGTGACTTCTGATATCCTAGATGACAAGGTAAATATATAGAACGATGATTCGTAGGTGATGAAAGCAGAATCCACAATTTGCCGTGCAAACTTCTCAACATATGCATTTATTTGATTAATTAGTTTTATGTGATCAATAGTATTACTTATTCCGGATGGACGTAGGAAGGAACGAAAAAGCGGATGCTATGTGAAATGACTTCTAAATCTGTGTGTTCTGATATCCCAGATGACAAGGTAAACATATGGACCGACGCTTTTGCTGCTGCCCCGTTAGATGGCTAGATGCTCTGGTCTAATTTCTGTCATGTGCTTATTATTGCAGAAACATAGAGTTGAAGCAAACTCTATATTGTCTGATGACAAAGGTGAAATGGCATGCCAGTCTTTTAAACCTCCGACGCCACCTTGTTTACTGATGCAGCTGGACCTGGTACTGATGAGCCTATACGTGGCATCATCGTGCCACATGAAGAAGGTTGTGGATTGGGTTTACCCCTGCTTCGAAACGGTGGTGCAGTGGAGCGCTAGTGTAGAGCCTCCTAGTGAACGGTGTCGTGCCACGGGAATTCTCCGAACTAGAGCAAGACGGTTTACCTATTGTCAAGACCGATATAACAGTGCTGATGCTGGAGTTGCTACCGATGATCCCGCACCCGAAGTTGCCACGCCACCCGAAGGAGGTTTTGTATTGGTAGAACCCGCCATGACTATGCGGTGGTGGACCTGGAGCTGGTATGGTAGAGCCTCTAGCGAAAGGTGTCGTGCCACGAGAATCCTCTCGAAGTGGATATTGGTGGTTTACCCTCTGAGATACCGTGGTCTACCTGGAGCCGGTATTGTAGAGATTTCGCAAATGGTGCCGTCCCACCCAACTCCTATGGTGGAGCATGTACCGATGTGCCTTCTGTAGAACCTGATGCACACCAAGTAGTGGTGATGATTCCGTGAATCGATCAAGAAGGATCGCATCTCGAGGACAAGATGTCAGCTGTCATTCCTGAAGTCAGCAACGGTAGCTTATATGGCACGACTGTCCTTCAAGCTCTAAAGATCCAGTTGGGTGGTTCACAGGACCAGCTACTCCAAGCCATTGTCACTACAAAGACCAGCCAGCATGCTTCGTTATCTCCTGCATACTGTTTGACAAGCTGAAGCACTGCAACTGGCGCATTGTTCAATCCCATCAGCATGGAGAGAGGAGCTATGTTTATGTCAAGATGATTCATGCTGATTTGGTAAGGTTCCATGATAAGATGTATGGGTGGGGTGAGGCAAGAGCCACATTTTGCAGATTCACACAGTCTTCGCTCTTGAGCCGGACCCCATGGATGCTTACCCAGTGGTGCAGCTGTCCTGACTTGATATATGTTTTATGATCAGTATGCTGCTGTCGTGGAACTGTGATGTGGAGCTACCTTTCTTATGGTTTCTAGGCTTTTGGTTTCAACATGTATTATGGAGCTTACCTTAGGACTTTCGCATGCGTTTGGCTGTTGACCTGTAATGTTTGTGGTTGGTTGTCTAATCTACTTGGCACAATCACATTGCAAAGGCAAATGTTCCTTTTCTCTTTAATTGTTATTATGACTTATGTGTTATAACCAGGCAAGAATATGCAATCTTGGTTCTCACCGATATATATGTACATACAACTTTTGTTCACATAATAACACTTACCCGGAAAAGTAGCTTTCTCTGTTGGACAAACACCAAACCAAAAGGGTAACAACACAATATCCAAACTAGGTACGGCACCTGTTGAGCATACATGACTTTTGTCGTAAAATCACGTTAACCAACACTAGCAAGATCTTGTTCTTTGCAAGGTGTTATGCTTATCGCCTAATCCCAATACACAACCTACTTCAGTGGCACGATGATGTAGTGCAGTTCACAGTACCAACTCTCTTGCATCGCCTCCATTGAAGGTACGCCACTGGCAGAGACACCATTAGCAATGCAACCTTAAGGTGTTCTTATCCTCATATCAGATCACATAATACTGTGTCAAGCTTCATGCACTAGCCAACACAATCAAAGTCCAACTAGGATCGCTAGGAAATAAAAACATGAAGATCCTTTTATCGAATCCCACGTGAACATCTTTTTCACTAATTAGGTAAGCTCCTGCTGACAAACATATTACAGCAACTCCAGTGGCTCTATATTTTGTTGTGGCGCTGCGCATGGAGCGGCAATAGCTTCACCTAAGCCGCAAACTGTGGCGGCCAAATGCGGGGCTAAACAAGATATTTTCGCAGGCGCTATAATGCAACGCCAAAAACGAATATAATGAAAATAGAGTGCAGTAAAACATAAGATCAAATAAAGACTAGAAATAGACATAAATAGGAGAAAATTAGCTTGATAGATACTCCGTAGTTCATATTTGTACAAAGTAGTGCGATAAAACTAAACTAAAACTCGACATCTGACGAGTCAGGTGTCGTGCCCGACACCGGATCCGACGAGAAGAGGTCAATCCAACGGGTCGTCCTCGCCAATGGTGGTCGGCTCGGCAAGCTGCGCTTCGATGAAGGCCCGCTCGTCGCCTTCTCCGCCCTCCGTTGTGCGCGGTCCTCCTTCTTCGCATCCCGCCTCGTAGCCTTCTCCGCCCTCCCGTCCGCGGAAGTGCTCGTTCTCGCGGCTACGTCCTCGGGGCGGGCGCCCACCGCGCGCCGCGCGCTCGTCCCGCTCGGCAATGCGCAAACGGCGCTCCGTCTCGCGGCGGCGGCGGCTGTTCCTCCTCCCGTCTAACGATGTACGGCGGCGGCGCGAGATCCTCGGCCTGCTGGCGCGTCCACACGTCATGGAAATTCATCGACGATCGCGGGCGCCGAGCCGCCACGCCACGGCGTCGTACGCGCGCGCGGCCTCGTGCGTGGTCTCGTAGGTGCCGAGGCCGATGCGCTCGCCGCCGTCACGTATCTCCGCGTAATACGTACCTTTGGGCGCGCGGACCGCGCTGTACCCGTGCCGAGGCGAGTACGCGAGCTCGACGCGAGACGAGGCATGGCGGCGGCGGGAAGAGGCGCGGCGATTAGCGCAGATGGGCAAATTTCAGCAACCCGTGTCCATCTTTTTTTGGCAGATTACGCCATGTACCACCTTCCAATTAGAAAATAGTACTGTTCAGCCTTCCCCCGTTGGGCCCAATATTTCACTTTGGGTTGCCAACGGCCATCTACATGGTAATTGATCGGTCTACTTGCTCCGGCCGTCGAAGCCCAATAACTACAAATGGGCCTTTCGCTCATGCAATTTCGGCCCTTTTCTAATGAAACACAGATCCTATGAATGGCAAAAGAAA
Source organism: Lolium multiflorum (assembly GCA_030979885.1). NCBI lineage: Eukaryota > Viridiplantae > Streptophyta > Magnoliopsida > Poales > Poaceae > Lolium > Lolium multiflorum. The sequence goes on along the minus strand of CM061750.1, from coordinate 99,947,108 downwards.
AAAACGCGGAGATTCTACATAAAAGTTGTTTTTAGTTATTTTGAATTATTGGGTTCCAATTTTTTGCCCAATATGAAAATCCTTGTTCGCTCCATACCCACATGGATAACGGTATTTTTAATAATTCATAAAGTGGATTTGAAATTTAAAACATATCCTAATAATTCCATGATTTAATCTATCAACTTGCAAGATCTTGGAGAGAAAAAGCTTGTATTAGTCTGCAGAATCCGCACCGTTTCAAAGGCGGCGGTGGATCAAAAGAAAAAGGAAGTAGCCAGAAATTAGGGGTCAAAAATAACTCCAAGAAATGAAACTTTTATTGTTCGTAGAGGATGACATGCGGGACCCATGAGCCGCACTTACTCAACGTTTCAAAGGCGGCATGAGATCGGAAGAAAAAGGCAAGTGACCAAATATCGTGCCAAAAATAATCCAAGAAATGAAACTTATTGTACATAGAGGATGACATGCGGGTCCCATTTTGCGCGACGTTTCAGCGTTTCAAATGCGGTTTGAGATCAAAAGAAAAAGAAAGTAGCCAGAAATTAGGGGTAAAAAACTCCAAAAAAGAAATTGATTGACATAGAGGATGACATGCGGGTCCCATGAGTCGCAGCTTACTCAACGTTTCCAAGGCGGCAGGGATCAAAAGAAAAAGGAAATAGCCAAAAATCGAGAGGTGAAAAAAAAACCAAAAGAAATTTTATAGTACATAGAGGATGACATGCGGGTCCCATGAGCCAGCAGTTCCTCAACGTTTTCAAAGGGTGGGGATCAAAAGAAAAAGGCAAATAGCCGAAATTGGGGTAAACAATAAATCCAACAAAGGAAAGGTTTATTGTTCATAGATGATACAAACCCATGAGCCATCGTCAAGGCAAGTGACCAAAAATCAAAAATCCAAGAAAAGAAACTTTGTGTACATAGAGGATGACATGTGGGTCCCCAGCCAGACCTTACTCAACGTTTCAGGCGGCTTGAGATCGAAAGAAAAAGGAAAGTGACCGAATATCGAGCTAAAAATAATCCAAGAAAGGAAACTTTTATTGTATAGAGATTGACATATGGGTCCCACTAATACAAGCTCTTTCGCTCGAAGATCTTGCAAGTTGATTGTACATAGAGGATGACATGCGGGTCCCATGTGTCAGCAGCTTACTCAATGTTTCCAAGGCGGCAGTGGATCAAAAGAAAAAGAGCCAAAATCAGGGTGAAAAATAAATCCAACAAAGGAGAGGTTTATTGTCCATGGAGGGCGACATCTGGGACCACGAGCAGCAGCGTCCTCTACGTTTAGAAGGCGCGGGGATCGAAAGAAAAAGGCAAATAGCCGGAAATTAGGGGTACGAATAACTCCAAGAAAGGAAGTGTTTATTGTTCATAGAGGCTGACATGTGGGACCCATGAGCAAAAGTCGTAGAAAGGCGGGGGATCAAAAGAAAAAGGTAAATTAGGGGTAAAAAATAACTCCAAGAAAGGAAACTTTTATTGTTCATAGAGGATGACATGCGGGACCCATGCTCCAGCAGGCTTCCTCAACGTTTCAAAGGCGGCATGAGATCGAAAGAAAAGGCAAGTGACCAAATATCAGACCCGAAATAATCGAAGAAAGAAATTTTATTGTACATAGATGATGACATGCGGGACCCATTTAGCAGCAGCTGTCTCAACGTTTCAAGGCGACGGATCAAAAGAAAAAGGAAGTAGCCAGAAATTAGGGATCAAAAATAACTCCAAGAAAGGAAACTTTTATTGTTCGTAGAGGATGAAATGAGGGACCCATGAGCCAACACTCAACGTTTCAAGGCGGCATGAGATCGAAAGAAAAGGCAAGTGACAAAATATCAGAGACAAAGATAATCCAAGAAAAGAAAACTTTATTGTACATAGAGGATGACATGGGTCCCATTTAGACAGCTGTCCAACGTTTCAAATGCGCTTGAGATCAAAAGAAAAAGGAAGTAGCCAGAAATTAGAGGTAAAAAAACTCCAATAAAGGAAAGTTTTATCGATGAGCCACCAGAGTCCTCAACGTTTCAAAGGCGGCAGGGGATCAAAAGAAGGAAATAGCCGAAAATCGGAGGGTGAAAAAAAACCAAGAAAATGAACTTTATAGTACATAGAGGATGACATGCGGGTCCCATGAGCCAGCAGTTTTTCAACGTTTCAAACGTGGCAAGAGATCGAAAGAAAAAGGCAAATGACCAAATATCAGGATCCAAAAATAATTCAAGAAAAGAAACTTGATTGTACATAGAGTATGACATGCGGGTCCCATTTATGAATCACGGTTGAGAGGCGGCAGGGGATCGAAAGAAAAGGCAAGTGACCAAATATGAGGTGCCAAAAAAATCGAAGAAAAGAAAGTTTTATTGTACATAGAGGATGACATGCGGGTCCCATGAGCCAGCGGTTTTTCAACGTTTCAAACGTGGCATGAGATCGAAAGAAAAAGGCAAGTGACCAAATATCAGCCAAAAATAATTCAAGAAAAGAAACTTGATTGTACATAGAGGATGGCATGCGGGTCCCATTTAGCAGCGGTATCACCGTTTGAGAGGCCGCACGGATCAAAAGAAAAAGCCAAGTGACCAAATATCAGAGCCAAAAATAATCTAAGAAAAGAAATTTTACTGTACATTGAGGATGACATGCGGGTCCCATTTTGCAGCAGCGGTCTCAACGTTTCCAAGGCGGCACAGACCAAAAGAAAAATGAAGTAGCCGAAATGGGTGAAAAAATCCAAAAGAACGATTTCAATTGGGCGCATGTGGACATCTGGGCATTCGAACTATCCTGCTGGCCCTTTTGACTCGTACAATTTCAGCCACTCCAAAACAGGATAGTTCGGATTTTTCTAAAAAAACAGGAAAGTCCTATGCTTCGCAAAAACAAAAACAAGGAGATTCAGCATATAAATTTGTTTATGTAAAAATAAAGATTTAATTTATCCATTGAAATAGCTCAGAGCGCAATACACTGTTTATTCTCTAAAATAATCAAGATATCACATGTTTCTTGTACGGGAGGCCGACATCGTGGACCCATGAGCAAGCAGCGTTTTAAATGGCAGGATGGAAAGAAAAATAAACCAAAAATCTGTTGGTAAAAAATCCAAGAAAAGAAACATTTTCGTTCCGAGAGGATGACATGCGGGACCCATGAGGCAGGCGTCTCGGCTTATTGTTCATAGAGGCTGACATGTGGGACGTGAGCAAACTCCTCAACGTTTTAAAGGCGCAGGATATCGAAAAGAAAAAATAAGTCAAAAATCATTTGGTAAACAATATCCAAGAAAAGAAACATTTACCGTTTCGAGAGGATGACATGCGGGACCCATGAGGCAGCAGCATCCTCAACGATTCCAAGGCGGCAGGGATCAAAGAAAAAAAGGAAATATCCGAGAAATTAATTAGGGGTTCAAAAAAATCCATCAAAGGAAACTTATTGTTCATAGAGGATGACTTGTGGGACCGACCTGCCAACAACGTCCTCATCGTTTCAAAGGGGCAGGAGATCCAAAGAAAAAGGCAAATAGCCAGAAATTAGGGGTCAAAAATAACTCCAAGAAAGGAAACTTTTATTGTTCGTAGAGGATGACATGCGGGACCCATGAGCCAAGACAACGTTTCAAAGGCGGCATGAGATCGAAAGAAAAAGGCAAGTGACAAAATATCAGGAGCAAAAGATAATCCAAGAAAAGAAACTTTATTGTACATAGAGGATGACATGTGGGTCCCATTTTGCAGCAGCGGTCTCAATGTTTGTAATGAGGCTTGAGATCAAAAGAAAAAGAAAGTAGCTAGTAATTAGGGGGTGAAAAAAATCCAAGAAAGGAAAGTTGATGGACATAGAGGATGACATGCGGGTCCCTTGAGCCAACAGCTTACTCAACGTTTCAAAGGGGCAGGATCAAAAGAAAAAGGCAAGCCAAAAATCAGAGGGTGAAAAATCCAACAAAGGAAACTTTTATAGCACATAGAGGATGACATGCGGGTCCCATGAGCCAGCAGGTTCCTCAACGTTTCAAACGTGGCATGAGATCGAAAGAAAAAGGCAAGTGCCCAAATATGAGGTGCCAAAAAAACTCCAAGAAAAGAAAGTTGATTGCTCATAGAGGATGACATGCGGGTCCCATGAGCCAGCAGGTTCCTCAACGTTTCAAACGTGGCATGAGATCGAAAGAAAAGGCAAGTGACCAAATATGAGGAGCCAAAAATAATTCAAGAAAAGAAAGTTTTATAGTACATAGAGGATGACATGCGGGTCCCATTTAGCAGCAGCGGTATCACCGTTTGAGAGGCGGCAGGGATCAAAAGAAAAAAGAAATTGCCAAAAATCAGAGGGTGAAAAAAACCAGAAAATGAACTTTTATAGTACATAGAGGATGACATGCGGGTCCAAGCAGCAGCGGTATCACCGTTTGAGAGGCGGCAGGGGATCGAAAGAAAAAGTCAAGTGACCAAATATGAGGTGCCAAAAAATCCAAGAAAGAAAGTTTTATAGTACATAGAGGATGACATGCGGGTCCCATTTAGCAAAGCGGTATCACCGTTTGAGAGGCGTGGGGATCGAAAGAAAAAGTCAAGTGACCAAATATGAGGTGCCAAAAATAATCCAAGAAAATAAAGTTTTATAGTACATAGAGGATGACATGCGGGTCCCATGAGCCTGCAGGTTCCTCAACGTTTCAAACGTGGCATGAGATCGAAAGAAAAAGTCAAGTGACCAAATATGAGGTGCCAAAAAAAATCCAAGAAAAGAAAGTTTTATAGTACATAGAGGATGACATGCGGGTCCCATTTAGCGACGCGGTATCTGAGAGGCAGCAGGTGATCGAAAGAAAAAGTCAAGTGACCAAATATGAGGTGCCAAAAAAATCCAAGAAAAGAAAGTTTTATAGTACATAGAGGATGACATGCGGGTCCCATTTAGCAGCAGCGGTATCACCGTTTGAGAGGCGGCAGGGGATCGAAAGAAAAAGGTAAGTGACCAAATATGAGGTGCCAAAAATAATTCAAGAAAAGAAAGTTTTATAGTACATAGAGGATGACATGCGGGTCCCTTAGCAGCAGCGGTATCACCGTTTGAAAGGCGGGGGGATCGAAAGAAAAAGGCAAGTGACCAAATTTGAGGTGCCAAAAAAACTCCAAGAAAGTTGATTGCACATAGAGGATGACATGCGGGTCCCATTTTAGCAGCAGCTCAACGTTTCCAAGGCGAAGGGATCAAAAGAAAAAGAAGTAGCAGAAATGGGGTCAAAAAATCCAAGAATAGAAAGAATTTTGGTTCATAGAGGATGACATGTGGGACCCATGATCCTGCATCGTAAATGGCTCGATCGGAGAACGTTGAACGAGATGGCGCGATCTAGAAAAAAAACCCGAGAGGCTGCCATCGGCCCTACATCCCTCGGCGGTGCGGATTTGCGTTGACTCGGCCGGCGAACCCAGATTTCGAGATGCACCACGTCCCGGCCACCATACGCGACGTTTTGGCCGCTTTCGTCGGCTAGGTGGCCTCAAAAACGAAAAAAAAGTTTTGACATGCACCACGGAGGGACCAAAATCGTCGGCCATGGTACACCAGAACCATGGCGCGACTTCAACTTATCGGCCATGGCAACTTTTCTTGTAGTGTCACATCCGAAGGCAAAATCTTTGTTGCCAGAACGGATCCTTTCTTGAGAAGGAGTTTCTCACTAAAGAAGTGACTGGAAGAAAAGTAGAACTCGACGAGGTTGATGAACCTTCTCTCATAGATCGGAGTAGCGCAGTGCCGGAAGAAGTTCCTGTGCAGCCTGCACCGATAGGAGAGGAAGCAAATGATGATGATCATGAAACTTCAAACGAGGAAGCTCGAACCTCGCAGATCGACGAGGGAATGTACCACTCCTGATTGGTATGATCCCTGCCTAAATGTCATGATTGTGGACGACAATGATGAGGACCCTGCGACGTATGAAGAAGCGATGATGAGCCCAGATTCCAACAAATGGCAAGAAGCCATGAAATCCGAAATGGGATCCATGTATGATAACAAAGTATGGACTTTGGTAGACTTACCATAGCCGCAAGGTGTCGAGAATAACTTGGATCTTCAAGAGAAAACAGATGTCGATGGTAATATTACTGTCTATAAAGCTCGACTTGTCGCAAAGGGTTTCCGACAAATTCAAGGAGTTGACTATGATGAGACTTTCTCACCTATAGCGAAGCTAAAATCTGTGAGGATTTTGTTAGCAATAGCTGCATTTTTCGATTATGAGATTTGGCAGATGGATGTCAAAACGGTGTTCCTTAATGGAGATATTGAGGAAGAGTTGTATATGGTACAACCCAAAGGTTTTGTCGATCCTGAAAATGCTAACAAGGTATGCAAACTTCAGCGTTCCATTTATGGACTGAAGCAAGCATCCGGAGTTGGAACCTACGCTTTGATAGAGTGATCAAAGACTTCGGGTTTATACGGACTCATGGTGAGGCCTGTATTTACAAGAAAGTGAGTGGGAGCTCTGTAGCGTTCCTGATATTATATGTAGATGACATATTATTGATTGGGAATGATATAGAACTATTAAACAGCGTTAAAGGTTATTTGAACAAGTCTTTTTCAATGAAGGACCTTGGTGAAGCAGCATATATTTTAGGCATCAAGATTTATAGAGATAGATCAAGACGCCTAATAGGCCTTTCACAAAGTACATAGACAAGATTCTAAAGAAGTTTAGAATGGATGAAAGCAAGAAAGGGTTCTTTCCTATGTTGCTAGGTAAGGTCTTGAGTAAGACTCAAGGTCGGCTACGGCAGATGAAAGAGAGAGGATGAGCAAGATCCCTATGCTTGGCGATAGGCTCTATCATGTACGCCATCTTGTGTACTAGACCGGATATCGCACATCTGTTAGTTTGACCAGCAGATATCAAAGTGATCCGGGGATGGAACAACTGGAGCGGTCAAGAATATCCTGAAGTACGAAAGGACTAAGGATATGTTTCTTTGTTATGGCGGTGACCAAGAGCTCGTTGTAACCAGTTACACCGATGCAAGTTGGAACACCGATCCCTGATGACTCTAAGTCTCGGTCTGGGTACGTGTTTATATTGAATGGTGCGACAGTAGCTTCCAAGCAGTGCACATGGCGAAATCTTCAACAGAATCTGAATATATAGCGGCTTCAGAGGCTTCATGGAAGCGGTATGGATGAAGAGGTTCATTGTTGAGCTTGGTGTGGTTCCTAGTGCATTGGACCCGCTAGTCATTTATTGTGACAACATGGGTGCCATCGCCAATGCAAAGGAACCAAGGTCACACAAGAAGCTAAAGCATATCAAGCTGCGTTTTCATTCGATTCGCGAGTACATCGAAGATGGTGAAGTAGAGATTTGCAAAGTACACACAGATCTGAATGTTGCAGATCCGTTGACTAAAGCTCTCCCAAGGGCAAAGCATGACCAACACCAGAATGCCATGGGTGTTAGGTACCTTACAATGTAATCTAGATTATTGACTCTAGTGCAAGTGGGAGACTGTTGGAGATATGCCCAAGAGGCAATAATAAAGTGGTTATTATAATATCTTTGTGTTTATGATAAATGTTTATATACCATGCTATAATTGTATTAACCTAAACATTGATACATGTGTGTTATGTACAACAAGGAGTCCCTAGTAAGCCTCTTGTATAACTAGCTTGTTGATTAATAGATCATCATGGTTTCGTGATCATGAACATTGGATGTTATTAATAACAAGGTTATGTCATTAGTTGAATGATATAATGGACATACACCCAAATGAGCGTAGCATAAGATCAAGTCATTAAGTTCATTTGCTATAAGATTTCAATACATAGTTGTCTTAATCCTTCGACCATGAGATCATGTAAATCACTTACACCGAAAGGGTACTTTGATTACATCAAACGCCATTGCGTAAATGGGTGGCAATAAATGTGGGATTAAGTATTTGGAAAGTGTGAGTTGAGGCATATGGATCAACAGTGGGATTTGTCCATCCTGATGACGGATAGATATACTCTGGGCCCTCTCGGTGGAATGTCATCTGATTAGCTTGCAAGCATATGAATAGTTCATAAGAGATCACATACCACGATACGAGTAAAGAGTACTTGTCGGTAACGAGGTTGAACAAGGTATGGAGATACCGATGATCAAACCTCGGACAAGTAAAATATCGCGAGACAAAGGGAATTGGCATCGTATGTAAATGGTTCAATCGATCACTAAGTCATCGTTGAATATGTGGGAGCCATTATGGATCTCCAGATCCCGCTGGTTATTGCTCGGAGAGGAGTCTCGACCATGTGCATAGTTCGCGAACCGTAGGGTGACGCGCTTAAGGTTCGATGTCGCATAAGTAGATTTGAATATGTTATGGAGACGAAGTTTGTTCGGAGTCTCGGATGTGATCCAAGATGTCACGAGGAGGTCCGAATAGTCCGGAGAATAAGATTCATATAAGGGAAGTTGATTTGGGTTTGAAATGTTCGGGATTTTCCGGTGTTGTTGGAAGGTTCTAGAAGGTTAGGGGTCCACCATGGGGCCCACGACCTAGGAGGCCCACCGTGGGCCGAGGGTGCTCCGGCCTAATGGGCCGGGGCACATGGCCCCAAGGCCCAGCCGGCAAAACCCCTAGGGTTTCCGGGATCAACTTGGGGAGGAAGCCCCTCTCCCCACCCGCCGCCGCCCTAACCCTAGATGGGAAAGGGGGCAACCCTAGCCGGCTGACCCCTATATAAAGGGGAGGGGGTGGCCGGCCAACCCTACCCATTGCCTCCTCTCTCGCCGCCTCTCGCTCCACCATACGCTGCCCGGGCGGCGAAGCCCTGCAGTTTTCTTCCTCCACCACCACCACCACGCCGTCGTGCTGCTGGACGTTGGAGGAGATCTACCACACCTCCGCTGCCCGCTGGAACGGGAGAGGAAGGAGCTTCATCGACACCGTACGCGCGACCGAGTACGGAAGTCCGCCGGATTGCAGCAGGGACGATCGTCTACACCAACAACGAGATTAATCTCGTAGGCTATGGAATCTTCGAGGGTTAGTCTCATCTCCATCTCGTTGCTTAGATCTAGTAGATTGGATCTTGGGTGTTCCATAGATTATATCTGTTGGTTTTATTCGTTTTGCGGTAGGAAATTTTTTGTTTTCTATGCAACGAACCCCATCAATTTTGTGCTGATTGGATTTGTGGTTTAAGAGCAGTTTCTTGATTACCGAAGAGGATAGAAACTGTGTTATCTCTACTTTGTTGCATCTTACCTCTTGTGGTTGCTGTTATTGTTGCCGGTGGGCAACACGTTGAAGTGTGTTGTAATCTCTAGATGTTCTAGAGAAGACTAGCTCTGTACCTAGGTTGCTCATAGTGAAGCTTACGTGGACCGGTTAGTTCACACCCGTGGTTTTTCCCTCCTCACGTTGAGGAGGTTTTTCACATAAATCCTTGTGTCACTTATGCATGTGTTTGTGTTTTTTCCACTACACATCTTTGATTGAAGCTATCCTTAATATTTATCTATTTCACAGAGGCATAGTGGGGCTGTGAGGTTGTCTATCATCCTCTCTGCTGAGTGCCATCCTGTCCCAACAGTGTATATGTCTATGATTTGGGAATATTTATGTTGGTCATTTGTTCATGATATTTTGATGTGTGTCATGGCTATGTAAACACAGGAAACTTATGTTGTTCATACTATTTTGATGTGTATCATGCCTATGTAAACATTTATGTTGTTCATGTATAATATTTTTTTAGTACCTATGTATGGTAAGAAACAATGCTTCCATAAGAAAAACTCATATTTGAACTGTGCTTTAATTGCTATATGATTGTACTCAAATTGATATGTGTGAAATGCATGGGCCAGTTGCAGCTCCCCTGGCATTTGGGCCAGTTATAAGGGCATAGCGCCTAGGCCATCAGCTACACTAAATAAATTTAGTGTACCTTTGGTTCCAGAGAGCAAAACACTAAGGTCCTCGTAGGCTATGTGTTTTTGCGGCCAAGGCGACAAGGTTCAAAAACATGGTTCAAGAGACGATAGGGTTCAAATAGATGACATGGTTCAAGATATGATGGGTTCAAATAGATGACATGGTTCAAGATATGATAGTCTCTGTTCGCTCTATTGAGTCGAACAAGGTCCCTTCCCCCTCCTATTCCTCTCATCATCATGTTCTTCCTCCTCACTTTCATTTGCATAATAAGCCTCACGAAGCACCTTCTCATTGAATTCCCTATCCTCCCTCGCCATCCTCGCATTCACCAAGGCAAGTGACTTGGCCCATTTCTTCTTGGCTTCATCTTCACGAAGTTTCTTCGCCATCTCTATTTTCAAATCAAAACACCTCTTGATCTCGGTCGCCTCACGAGTTGGGTTATTTTGAAATGCTAGGATTTCCAAGATTTGGACAACTCAAACCAAAATACAAGATTCCAATGGGTTGAAATCAAAGGAGAAGGGGGAGAATACCTCTTGGCACTTTCTGTGTGTGTTGTGTGTTGGCGGGGTGGGCGGGGCCGCAGGTAATAAGAAGCTAAAAAAATGAAGCCCTTGTTTGAAATCCAACGATCGTAATGCCTATAAAAATGGAAAATGAAAGAGCCAAAGTAATGAGAAAATGACTTGTCACTGTGAAGCTAAAGGGTATCATACCCTGGGGGTCCAAATCCTCGGAGAAAACCTTTAAATTTGGGGATTTTGGTTGAGGAATTTGAGAGGAGGAGATAGGGGAGCCGCCAACCTCGAGCTTCTATTGGTGGGTGAGATTGGTCGGGCTGGGTGGCTCGTGGAATGTTTTTGCTAAGTTATAGCATAACGCCGTCTAAGTGAACAACGCTACATGACCGGATGTGGGGCCCGGGTATCGCCGCTGCCTAGCATCGCGCCGAAGGCAAAGGAGCTACCCAAAATGATTATTTCACTGAAATAGTTTCCCACTAAGTTTAGGTTTAGCCAAGGCTTAGCTCAGGATCCCAGTGCTCGTCGTATTTGGTTTGGTATTGCTACCGATTTCGGAAGTCATGATGATAGCAAATAATCTTTCTATGGACATTCGAAATATGATGATTTCTTTAATAATAATTTTTTATCTTTAGTTCCACAGATAATACCCGTTTTTGATAAATTTTACAAATAATACACCGTCGGGGTACCGTTTTCCCGATTAGTACTTTTCGGGCAAAGCTAACCCAACTAGTCAAAATTCGGTGGATCTGGACTACACCTGGGCAAAGTTCGGGCCGGGCCGGGCTTCGGGCCGTGCTTAAAAAGCGCGGGTAAAAAGTCGGCCGAGCCGCCGCCCGCCGTCGAACTGTATTTTAAGCCCGAACCAAAAAGCCCGGCCCGACCAGGCTAAAATGCACGAAAATGTGCCCGAGCCCGGCCCGGCCCGACGTTCGGGCTCAGTTTTCAGGCCCGAACCCGGCCCGAAGTGCAAGCCCGACCCGGCCCGGCCCGGGATTTTCGGGCCGGGTCGGGCCGGGTCATCCGGGCCGGGCTGCCCATGCCCAGATGTAATCTGGACGACGAGATCCTATCGGGGAAAGCCATACCGACAAGCACCTATCGGGAAAGCCCAACCCGATTACCCCTCCACACACTTGGTAGCACCTGCCGGCGTTTGCAATTTGCATGCTGTCCCTGCCAACCTGCTGCTAGCTGCTTGCATGCGTTGCTTGCATGCTCTCCTTAATTAGAGAAAGATTTCAAACATGCTCTAGCGCGAGAGTCGGTGGGAAGTGTGGTCACATGCTAATCGGGTTAGGCCAGCCCGACTAGAACCAGTCGGGTTTGGCTAGCCCGATTTATTCTGTCGGTAGCTAAGGTTTAAAGGATTTCTGCTAGTCGGATTACCCTGGCCGTAAAAGTACTAATCGGAAAACAGTACCCGACAGTGTATTATTTGTAAAATTTGTCAAATACGAGTATTATTTGTAAAATAAAGAAAAGAGAGTATTATTTAAAAAAATCGCCGAAATCTGTGTTATGTAGCTTGCCAAGGAAATTTTGAGTGAAATTTGTTGCGTCTAGTTTTGTCCATTTCGCCTCACGCCGCATGCATCACCAAGTACGATCGATGTCCGCCGTACTTGGCCAGAAAAAAACACCATGCTTCCTGCTGCTGCAGCGTGCAGGCTGCAGGGCATGTTGTCCGTCGAAGCTTTGGTTTTTTCTGCGCTTCAGCTAATTAGTTAACTAATGTGTTCGGTGTTCTTTTCTGCCGACCGACCGACCGACGAGCTGCACGCCGCACGCCGGAGGAGCCCATACAGGAGTCCAGCTCGCCACACACTGCCTGCCGGCCGGTGCTAGGCGTCAGCGTCGCCACCACGGAAATATACATATCGGAAAGATAAGTTCGTTAGGCGCCGGGACTTAAGAAACAGGAGCACAACTTCAGATTTGTCTTGTGCGATGCAAACCTCGCTTCAAGCAGCATCCCAGCGTCACCGGATAGAGATCTCGGCGCGTCACCGTCTCCAGAGTAGGATAGTGACAACGTGGCATCTTCTTTTCTGATAGAGGGAGTGACACTGTGACATGTATACAGTTTTAGGTTTCCAATTGTATGTGTCGGCTGCTTTGTCACTCTCCGTTAAAAGATTGCAAGTAGCAACTAGGGAACACACATCCTCTAATTGCCGAAATATACTGCCCGCCTCTTTCTATTGATTCAGACTTTTGATTGAGCTGCCTAGTGCACCAATTTAATATGTATCAAAACCAAGAAGTCATAAGTATAAGATTCTGCCAATATAGTAATATTAAAAAAAGTTCCGCAGCTTAGAACAAATATAGCCAAAACATGGGGAGAAGTGTTAAAATATATTCCATGCCTCTCTATTAGTCTACATTTTGGATTAAGTTGGCTAGTGCATCATTTCATTGAATATGAAAATGCTTAAACGGTAGCATTACACTTTAATCATCATGGCTCATGAGTGAAACCGGAGTGATGGTGTTTTCCAAACTTTGGTCATGAGTGAACCTCAATTAGTGGTTAATAGCATCTACTACAACGCGGTCTCCTAATTCAGACACTTATTGTGTCAACTTTAATATTCAGTTGGGTGTCCGCGCGGATATGCAAAGAAATATTATCTTCTCCTTGTCCGTTCGGTGTTGACCCCAACGCGGGCACCCAATATTTTCCCAATTAGATTCAAAACAATTCAAAACAATTTGCATTAATATATCCCCTAAGCGGTTGAGATTACACCTAAATTTCCTTAAATGGGAGAGATTAATAAACCTAAATTAAAGGATAATTTACATCAAAACCATACCCTAACCTAAGTTTGGGGTGGCCGCCGGTCATGACCGAGCCCCTAGTCCCACTTGTCTTCGCTCTCGAGCTTGATGACGACGGGCTTGCAGTTTTGCCTTGTTGCCTGTGACCACTGCGGGGCCGAGAGTGGCATGAACGAGGGCCACGAAGACCAATACGCCGCCTCACAAGGGGAGAACTGGTTCGGAGGGCTAGGCTACCTCCTCGTAGCGGCCTCTAGCTCATCCACTGCCCACACCTCCTCCTTCGCCCTAGCCACCTCCTCCCTCTAGGTGGCGTCCCTCACAACCTCCTCATGCGCCCTCGCCATTTCGAGGAACACTCCCTGCTCGGCTGCTTCAGTGGCCGCCTGCGCCGCCTTGAGAGCGGAGAGCCATAGCGTATCGGCAAGGTGGGGCCACCTACCGAGCTCATCGACCTCGGAGGCCTCGATGACAGCCACCAGGTCCTCCTCCGCTGTTGGGGTTGGCGGTGGCGGCGACACATACCACGAGTCGTCCTCGAGGAACTCTACCTTCACAGGTCAGCAGGAGTTGGTGGAGTCAGTCCTCCCTTGGTGCCGGCTCCGGTGCCACGACCCATGACGCGAAGTGCGCGTGCTTCCCCTGGTCATGCTCCCGCTCGAATTAGCGAATCCCAGTGGGGTGACCCCTCCACGTACATGGCCACGTGGGGCCGTCGCACATATCTGACGGGAGGTGTGCGCGGCGGCGTTGGATATTTTTCCTATCGTGGCTCAGGTACCAGCAGAGTAGGTGGGGATGTGGACATCACCATATGGAATTGGTGCGCCGGCCTCCCAGAAGTGTGCGCCACTACGCTACCACCAGATGGAGTTAGGCGGAAGGGCGCGATCGCGGTGTGGGGATAACTAGGGTTTGCTCGTGGGGACGATGAGACCCTGCAATCCTATTTAGTAGGACAACGAAGGGTCGCTTTGTCACCGACAGCTAGGCCCTGGGAGGTCAACGGTTGGACATGGGAGGACACACCGCATGTGTTTCCTGTCTAGGATGTCCCTTTTTTTTGACATGTAAGACACCCCATTTAGATACGTGTGGTCGCCACGATAAAAATGGTCTAACAAAATAGAAGGACGAGAATCGAAAAGTCATATTGGATCCTAGGCACCAGTGCTCTTGCCAGATTAAAAAATTCGAAAATTATATTTATATGTTTAAAAAAATTATGTAACAAAATTCTAAAAGTACCTAATGATGTACCCCACTAACCTACAAAATTTCAATCTCAAATGTTTTGTTTTTTGACCTATAAAAAAATGACAAAATCTGTTTTCTTTTGTAGATTTGAATCACTATACTCAGATCTATGCATTTGTTATTTTTATGCAGCCTAAAATGTACATTATTTTCAGTTGAAAATTTACACGATTGTGGGATACAATACCGGCTACATTATTATTTATTTTCAGATTTTTACGAAGCTTAAAAATTCAATTTTCAATTTATTTTTCGAAGTGAGATCACTGGTGTTCATGTGCACCAAATCTCGAAAAACATAGGAGAGAGCGGCAGTGCTGTTTTGTGTCAGTGAAACAGACACGTGGGGCAGATTCTTAGGCCCACATGGCAGGGACTAGGGTCAGATTCCTGGATCTCCCATGTTCACGTGGCACCCATGTGCCGTCCAATAAAATCCAGTTTCTACCGCTAAATTCCTAGGCGGCCCCAAAGAGTCATGATTGACAGGTACACAACAGTTTTCTTATAACGCTCCAACAGCAGTGACACATCTTGATGTTAACTATTTTGCAACAAAAAAAGAAAAACATCTTGATGTTAACTGGTTCGTGAGAGTCACTTATAGCTGGAATCTTTGTTATATTTTTTTATATAAATATGCAATAAAGGTGGCAAAGTCAAGGAAATGTCACTTCAAGAACATTGATCATATAAAATGATTGAACCTTAAGTATCTCATCAATGATAGAATGAAATATAGGGCGTGATGCGTATCATCATAAATCATGTTTCAAAAAAAGATTCACTCGTTTTCGTTGTTAGCACCACATGTTGATTATATACTCTATAGCACATATGTAAGTTGATTTGAATGGATTTACAAGAGTACACAACCACTTTTTAAATATGACAAGAAATTTTTTTTAAACAATTCCAGCATAACAAAATGCAAGAATATTATAGCCATATATTTAAAAACCTTTTTTCTATCATAATACAATCTTGGTAAAAATATGTTCATGATCCGTACTAGTAAAACTTCGGACAACCATAAGTCATTTTTTCTTGATTATTCCAACTAAAGACTGGGACAATCATATTAAAAAAATGCTTGGCTAGTATTTTGCCTATTAAAACTACATGGAAACATCAAGCTGAACATGCATACTACTGCAGAAACATTGCGACATAAACAGTTGTAAAAAATTGCAACATAAACATATGTGCATTGGGAGTTTGATATAGATTCTTCTTAGTCACACAAGTAGTGGTTTCAATGTCAAATGTTCAACTCAAATGCAAGATGTAAGAAACAAGTATTTTAGCATACCGAGACTTATATTCTAGAAAAGAAATGCATGTGTGGTAAAAGTTGTAAAAGCAAAATGGGTTGATTGATTACGTGGTTGCCATTATTTTCTTGCCTTTGTCATAGTGTGAAGAGTTCGAGACTGTGTATGATTTGGTTTGGATATACATTGGCCATAAACGATTGCAAGAGCTATGTTCAATTTATATTATAGTAATAGAGGTGGTATTCAAAAGAAAACAAAGAAAATCATGCACTAGCTAATTCCCTGCTTATTTCCCCGGGTACAAATTGAACTTGTTACCTACTTTTTTCTTTCAGAACTCTGTTTCTAGTGTTTTGCTTTCGAGTGATTCGGGCACATTGTTGCATGCTTTGCTAGGTTACATTTCGTTGGGTATGGGCTATGAGCTATCGATAAGACCAAGATTAGACTAATCTTGTCAATTAAAGAATTCCGGACTTAGCTTAAAACAAGTTGATGGCTGGCTGAGGATGAGTCTTATCACGTAAGATTGACTGTACTGCAATTGGGTCAATTAGTCTTTCCATCTATGTCGTGTCCAAACAAACAAGCCTTATTTTGGAATTTTTTCATATGATAGTCTAGCCTCTAAGCCTCATGTAGTGATGTTTTACACCTTACGTTAGGCTTACTTCAACTACTTTGCTCTAGGTCAATCGTAGCCTGAGGTGTGGAAGTAGTCAAGGAAAACCGTGTGAACCTGGCTGCCTTTTTTTTTTTTTGAAAGATGAACCTGGCTGCCTTAGCAAGTTAGGATTAGCATGACCATGAGTTTGTATCGGTTTTCGACTAGTTTTTCTTGTAAACTGGTTAATTTTGTTCTTCTTTATGCAAAGGCATATATTTTTAGCATCACCTCGCATGGCCTGCCGAGGTGTGGTGCATTTGTTTGTTTTGCACCGGCACAATGATTTCATGTTATATTATAGGTGAATTCGGCCAAACGCAAGACACAACTAAAGTGTTAAGTACACTTTGACGCTCCAAAATAATTACAAGATGTTCTAGTGAGCATAATGTGACGGTGTTGTATCCAATGAAAATTGAAACTCGGTGAAAATCTCCAAACTTTTGTTCTCGTACGCCATATCACCTTTTGATGGCTTGTACAACACTTAATGCAGATTTTGCCGATCGATAACCTCTCACACGTGTGACACGGAGTAATTGGTGAGTCCTATTGTGTCTCTTTGTCTCAAATAATCCTAAATCGATGGTGCAGTCGGTTGGCACTGTCCTCTCCATGCACCACAGTTGCCCAGGTAAATCTCTATGGACGATCAACCGCTCATCCTCTCATCATCCAATAAGACTCACTTTTTGCGCCTTGTCTCTCCTGAATGTCCTTTCGTTGTGGGACATGACTATTGACACCGTCCCTCGCTTGGCACTCGCCGTTTCCTCTCCATGATGTCTAACCTCTACTCCACACTCTTCCTCACAAGCCCCACATTATAGGTCGATGACAATGCATGTGGTGGATTCATGCCCCTTCTTTGTGTGACTCTTCCTCCCCATCCTATTACAAATCTGTCTTAAATAAGATTGATTCCCTAGGAATGTCACCGAACTTATGCCACATCTCTTTGACACCACATTTTCCATTGCTCTAGTTTGGTGATATTAACATTATTCTCCTTTATCTCCATCGAATTATATCACATGATTAAGAAAAAGAACTCGCATCTCCACAAAAAAGCATAGCTCCCTCAGGGTAAGACCTACTTTGTGCCTCATTGCTCCTGGATGTCCCCTCATAGTGGCACACATGACTACCGACGTCGTCCCTTGATCCACGCCCCTTGTTTCCACTCCATGATGCTAAACCTCTCACCCCCAAGCTCCCACACGAGCCGCTCCATTGCATATTGATGATGGTGCACGGAGCTAATCCATGCCCGCCTACTTCATGCGACTCCTCCTCCCACCGTGTTGCAAATGTCTAAAAGGACTGATTCACCAGCAATGTCACCAAATTTATGCGGCATTTATCGGCACACCATACCACATTTTCCATTGTTTCAATTTGTTCGGATTATTTGTCCTTTATTATCATCGACTATATCACATGGTTAGAGAAAAAGCTCACATCTTTACAATTTTTTTTTTGTGGCTCCCTTAGCTCTATTGGTTAAGTTGGTCTTCAGGGATTTTATTGCCTCCGCCTTTAGGGGTTTTCTCCATGTTATCGTGAAAATATTTTCTCTACATATGAAAAGTCAGTGCTCGGCCCCTACTTAATGTTTTATAAGTCTCCACAAATTTTAGTTGTGAAAAAAAGAAAATTAAGGAAGCTGCTATTGTGTAGACCTATCGGGGTGGCCACAGCATAATCACACAACTAGGCTGGGCAGTGGGCACCACCCCCACTGTGCAAAAACGATAAGAGCCCTCCTTCCCGTCCCGTCGTCCCTACAACACAAAGCCGAAGCCGCCACCGCCTCCGACGAGCCTCTCGTAGAAGCAGAGGGCTCTCTCCGGCCCCCAAACGAGATAAATTCAAATCCCGCGGAGACATGGACGTCTCCCCGTCTCCTCCCGACCTCGAATCCCGCGGAATCCCCGGGTTCGTCTGCACGCCTCCTGAACAGATCGGGAAGGCCGGGGAGGAGGCAATGGCGGCGGAGGAGAATGGCGGCGCCGACAGGGTCACCATTGGCGTCTGCGTCATGGAGAAGAAGGTAAGGATCTCTCCTCCCTGGTTTGTTTGATCTTTCTGGTGTTTCACGTGATCTTCAGACGCATCGCCCAGGCGCTGGTTCTTGATTTCCCCCCTTCCGCCGTCTCTGCCCACCGTAGCTCCCACCTCTGATCTGGGCCCGACA
Source organism: Lolium multiflorum (assembly GCA_030979885.1). Classification (NCBI taxonomy): domain Eukaryota; kingdom Viridiplantae; phylum Streptophyta; class Magnoliopsida; order Poales; family Poaceae; genus Lolium; species Lolium multiflorum. Next base: position 99,928,431 of record CM061750.1, on the reverse strand, counting down.
CGCCGTTGTGGTATAAGTTCTTTTTTTTTTGATTCTTTCCTCGATTTATCCCAGGTGTACTGCTCCCCAATGGAGCAGATTCTCGAGAGGCTCCGCGCGTTTGGAGAATTCGAGGTACGCCAGATTTCTCTCTCTCTGCTCTCTGCTCTCTGCCCGATTTGCGAAAGTGGAAACGAGTGTATTGCGATTGAAGCAAAGGTGCGGGGTCGAGTGGACGGCGTAGAATTGCATGTGATATTCTCTTACTGGGGAGAAAAGATTAGATATTTAATTGCGAGACATCCGTGAATCTTTGTGGATACCAATTTATTCTGCATCTCTTTTGAATAACATATACGTGCGGTCGCCATCACGTGCTGGGGCTGCTTGTTTTGCTGTTTGTCCCCAGACGTTCGGGCTTAATTTCAGATAGGTCCCTGAATGTGCACTTGTGTGATATAAATGTTCCGAGATTGCTTTGCATCCGACAGTCCTTTTCCGATTCTTGTAATGATCACTGCAAATTCTTGGCGGGTATGTTTTGCTCTGGGAGTACTTTCTTTGCTGCTACTTTCAGCTCTGTTCCCCACAAAATCGAAAGATTCGCTCTTGAGTGATCAAGATTCTTATATTATTTATTAATACACCAAATGTTGACTCATTATATGGAGTTATGGCTGGACCTCATGGCCCAGGTTTTGTACCAATAAATAATGCCTAGAATGAAATGGGAATTTCAGACTTCTGGTCAGATTTGGTCTACTACATAATGTTATATTAGTCCATTTGGTGCATTGTTATCCCCTACTAGCTTTCTAGGAGGGGGGACCATTGCATTGACCGGCTAGTTTAATCCCAGGCTTGCCTAGTAGGAATAATGTGGTTGTGTTTTATGCTTCGTTACTGTAATTTAAGCAGCAGCACATGGTTTTACTCGTTCGTCCTGGGTTTGATCTGTCCATCATGAAGTCATGCCTATCTAGGAAAGGTGCATACTTACCAGCACTGCTGCCAAAATTGTTGATAAATTTTCATCGTAATTCTTTTTTTATCTTATTTCAACTAGTACTGTCTCAGGATCACTGTGCTTTCTTATGTAGTAATTATTTTATTGAACTTTACTTATTTATTTGTCCTTCTCCACGCGCATAATTATGCTATAGTTCAGGGTAACCTTGCTAGTTATTGGAGCTTTTCAAACCAGGTGCCATTCTTCATTTCGTTTAACTCTTTTGCAGATCATAATATTTGGAGATAAGGTTATTCTTGAGGATCCTATTGAGATGTATGTAATGGGATCTCAGGTTATTGATAGCTTAATCATATATATATATATATATATTTTTTTTTTTATAGTAGAAGTCTATCCAAATTCATTCGATACACCTTTCTACTGATGGACTGTATGTTTAGGAGTAAACTTTAACTTAGCTACAATTTTATTTTCAGTTGGCCAAAGTGTGACTGCTTGATTGCCTTCTGTTCGTCTGGGTTTCCTCTTCAAAAGGCTCAGGCTTATGCTGCTTTACGAAGGTATGTTTGGGAATTTCTTTGTACACTTGTTCTATAGACCTAGGAACATCTTCATGTAGTATTAGATAAACCATTTTTCCATGGGATAACTTGTCTGAAGAGCTCATGTTATTTTTTTATGTATGCAAACATTTATGTTGGTTTGAACAACTATCACTAGCAGAAGAGTAGATCATATAACCTTGTGGTCTTCTTTATTATGTTTATACATGCATACATGAAGGGCTTATGTTTAAAGTTTTTTTGATCCATCTTCAATAATGGTGTGTCTTTTGAAAGTCTTATTAAAATTTCTATATGTATGTAGATCTTGTCAGTCAAATACACACCAAATATCTGTAGTAGATCAGACTACTAGTCATTACCATGCTCAGTGAATTTGAGTTGATCAAAAGAGAGTAATAAGAGAGTGAGAATTTAACTTATTCGTATGATCACTGGTCACCGCACTTTTCTTGCCGCTAAGTTACTAAAACAGAACTTTAAGGGCGTGACTGGTTGCCTGCAGCCAAAATTGCGCTCCCTGAGACATGATTTGTGGGTTATGGCCTCCCAAGAAAAGGAAAAAAAACCATGTTGTCCACTTTGTTTGATACCTGCACAGTCTGGTGAAGGAGTACCAAGGGTCACTTGAGCCCATGACAAACTTGCCGGTGGCAAACTTGCCGGTGGCCAAACAGAAGGAGAAGATCTGACTGTAGTTGAGGATGGTCTTGTTGAGGAACTCAGCGTCCTTGGGGTGATCCTAAGATTGGAAGACTCGATATCAGTTGTGAATGGCAGTAATGACCAATGATCAAGTGAAACAAGTGGGAGGACAGTGTGATGTGGTTGTGCACTTGAGTTGAGGTCACCTCAGTCCCATAGTGCTCAAACTCTTCACAACGGCATTCAGATGGACCTCCTTGAAGCCCATGTAAGTCCTGACTCCGCTCTTGATCAGCTTGCATCTTGTCCAGTACAAAGGTGCACATGAAGGGAAGGGAAGCCATTTCATGGTTCCTGTGCCTTGGCAATCTTTGCTGCTACCTTTGCAGCTATTTTCTTCAGCAGGACAAGCTCAAGCTAAACAAGACATGCTCATGCTCAACATAGAACTGTGTTATAGTACAAGCAGAGATAGATTTCCACATCCTACCATACTACAAGCACACACATCCAGCACACATGCACAACCTAGCATACTACAAGCTGATCTAGCAAGATCTACCCTACCAAGATCAAGGTTTGGTTACTTACATCCATCGGCGGAGGTGGACGACGAAGAGGACAGCTCGAGGAAGAGGACGCAGTAGACTTGCTGCCGCTGACTGGAGGTGAGAGTGGAGGGTGTAAGTAAGGGGAGGATTTTGGACGAGGTGACCTAATTTCTCCCGCCCCCTTTTTTCGCTGCAGCGCACAAGCTCCTGCCATCTCCATGGTTGCAGGAGCTCATGCAGTCGCAGCTGCCTTTTTGCATGTGCCGAGCTTGGCTCCACGGAAACGGTAATTCTTAGTGGGCCTGGCTCAGAGGTGCTTTAGGTTTTGTGTTAGGCTGGGCCAAGGAGAGGTGCAGGCATCCAATCACCCAAATTTTGCAGCGCCAAGGCCTGGCTGGCCTCCATGCGGGCAACCGATCACACCCTAAGTACTGTAGAACCTTGTTTCTTAAGTGGGCAGAGTTTACCTTCTCTGTTAAATTTTTGAGGTTAGTTTGTTCATCTTGTCCAGTTAACTTGTATTCTCTAACACCGATTTTGTTTTGTTTGATTGCCAGGCCATTTTTAGTGAATGAACTGGAGCAACAATACCTCCTTCATGACCGCAGAAAAGTGTACGAGGTATTGACACTGGAGAATTCATTCAATATCTTCTTTGGCACTCAGTAGATCAGTCTTTATTCTCTGATCAAATACACACTAGCACATCTTATGTTTTTTTATCTGTACACATTATCCTTGTGTTCAACAGTTATTTTTGTTGTTGCATGATTCCAAGTCAGTTCCCCATTATAGTTTTGGCCATGTTTTCTTATAGGACCTAAACTTGCTAAAATTTTCCAAAACAATCAACCTTGCAGTGTGCAGGATCTATCATAAAGATCCGTCTCTGTTAATAAAGTAGATATGGTCTCCACTTGTCAGCGACAAGACTCCACTTTCTGGATAAACTCTAGTAGTATTGATAGTGCTCAGATTTCCAGATTATCATTGTTGCGAACCATATTCATGTGTTTGTCCCTTAAAGTGTATTTCATGAGAGTATGAGCTCTAGGTAGTCTTGGAATCAAATTTAGTTTGGTTGTCTAGGAGTCAAATATCCGGTGTTAATAAATGAAGCTTCGGAGTCCCCCACATCTATCTTGAAAAAAGTACTTCTAGAGAACATATGTAATTCTGTTGGAAATATTTGTTTGCCCTCTGTGCCTTATGTTATCTATCAGTCATTCTTGGTAGATTTTCATCTAGAAGTCTGTAATAGTGCAGTAGTACAACAGCTGTTCTTTCGTACATTTGGAGCAAATGCATATGCATGTGTTAAAGCATGAAGAATAATACCAGTGAACTTTTAAGAGCGGCTTATTTTTAATAGCTACTGGCCATTCCTTATCATTGAAAATGTCGTATGTTTGTATAGCTGTCATATCTTGTTTATCAGACACCGCCCTTCATTCAGTCACAGTAATTTAGTGGTTTGTTATTTACTCTTATGTGTTTTGCTTTGATACAAATTGCAAGTGATCTGACTACAATCACTTTCATGTTTAAGCATCTTGAGAAGTATGGAATTCCTGTACCCAGTTATGCTCTTGTCAATAGAGAGTTTCCATACCAAGAGCTAGAACACTTCATTGAGCAAGAAGATTTTGTTGAGATCCACGGGAAGCGATTTTTGAAGCCCTTTGTGGAGAAACCTGCTAATGGTAACATGTCAATATTTTTTAAGCCGCCTTTTAAGATCTTGGCTGTAGTATATAGTACATATATGTGGTTTTATTTCACTTAAAGTGATTACTTATTTGCCACTTGATTCCTTTTGTTGTGTTTCAATCCAGGTGATGACCATAGAATAATGATTTATTATCCTAATTCTGCTGGAGGCGGAATGAAGGAACTATTCCGAAAGGTATGCTTTAATTCAGTATGATTTTTTATTGTAGCTGGCTTACTAACTGATTGGTTTGCCAGGGGTCTAAAACCTATCAATTTCTTATATGTTTTAACCTATATAAATCAAGGAGATATTAGTGTAATAAGAAGCTTTTCTGGAGTTTTTCTGTTACTCGTGACACTTGGGGGTTGGGGCCTTGATTACCTAATTTATCTCTGTGATGGGAGAAAATTAGGGCCCTCCCTTGATTTTTTTAAAGCAGCTCTCTCTATTGCTCTAAAAGCTTACAAAACAGTCTCCAAAGTGCAACTTTGATCATTCATTCCTACTGGGATCTATTCACAGAAAAAAATATATTGTGAAAGTAGTTCTTGAGACAAATTTATCCATACGATATTCAAGTATATATAATATAAACCTCTTAGAAGATATCGGTAGCCAGAGTTTTGAAAATTTGACTTTACATATGTCAAGACAATAACTTATAAGAAACAAGGCGGAGTATCTATTTTGACATTAGACTTTTTTGCTGTTGGTCTGCCAAATAACCATCCGGCAATTTATGTGATTTTGTTTTTAAGTTTATGGTGGGTTCAAAGCAACTCAAACAGCATGTCTTCTGAATTATTCTTGACACTATTTCTTTGATGGAAATATTTCTGTATGACCTAAGCAATACTGGGTTCATTTAATTTTCGCTTGCCGAGTTCAATTTTTTTATTTCCTTCATTTGAATGAAAAAGTAAACTTATTTATGTTGCTGAATAAATGTAGGTTGGTAACCGTTCTAGTGAATTTCATCCTGATGTCAGGAGAGTTAGGCGTGAAGGATCTTACATTTATGAGGAGTTCATGCCTACCGGTGGTACAGATGTTAAAGTAAGATGCTTTTCTGTAGTATCTCGTGTTTACCCTGATGTATATCCTAATGACGTGTCCGCTGTCACAGCCTAGTTCTGTTTTACTGGTTCTCAGGAGGTTTGATAAATCTTTTTGTAGTTCTCATTTTGAAGAACCTGAAGTGAAATCTTTCTATGTCCTTTATGTTGGTTATACATCTATGACCGAGAAGCTTCTCATTAAATACAGAAAACATCTACTCCCTCCGTTCCTAAAAAAGCTTTGCAGCTTTTTCTAGATACGGATGAATCTATAGCTAAAACATATCTACATACCTCCGTATCTAGAGAAAGTTGAGAAGCTTTTGTAGGAACGGAGGGAGTAATTGATCTCTTTGTACAAATTTTAAAATCAAAATTACAATATACCCTGTATGTTAGATGCCTGACCTGCTTTCATTTGACCCATTCAGTAGTTGCAAGATATTGTCTCATCAAGTAAATCATGTCATGAAACTCTGCTACAAATTGTTCTTTAATCTAGCTAAATGTATTACATGCTTTTCAGGTTTATACAGTTGGCCCAGGATATGCACATGCTGAGGCGCGCAAATCACCAGTTGTTGATGGTGTCGTTATGAGGAATCCTGATGGGAAAGAAGTAAGGAATTACACTCTTCTAGGTTCTCTGTAAAAATGTAGATTCAAATACACATTAGTTTGTATTTCGACTATTCCGTGGAATGTTTCTTACATATGAGTATGATATAAAATTCCAATTTAGTTAGTGCTGTTACATGTTGGCATGGAACTTACTTGCCCAGATATGTTGTGTGTTTATAACACAAGTAAAGTTCGAACTAATAGGTCTCCCTCTGAGCTGTGGTATTGCCAGGTCAGTTTGGCGGTACTTCACAATGGGTTTTTGACGGTTATCACAAGCTTATTAAACACAAATTGGCTGCACTAGTATCATATTATGCAGAAAACAGAGCATCGATTGGCAGTTTAGTGGTGTGAGTGTATGCCCAGCCTCCCTGCGTTCACCTGGTCTCAACATTGTGGAGTATTATAAACAGCCATGAGGGCTCCTCTCCTCGCAGGTCTAGTTTTGTAGTTTCATAGTGTGCAGGAGATTGGCTTGTGAGTCATATGCCTCCAAAAAGCCCGCAACGATTAATTTTGGTTGCTGAATTGTATGTAAAATGATTTTATCTCAGCGGAACTAGGAAAAAAATATCATATCAGTTTATTGGTCTAGCTTGAAAAGTGTACTTTTGTGTCTATTTATTGGATACTATGGAGTATATGTTAACCATTAGGTGACCTTTTTGGACATTATCTTTTTTCTGTCCCATGGACCGTGGTCTCTTACTATCCAGCTTCATGATAGCCTTGCCTTACTTTTTTAGTTTTAATTTTTTCATTTTATTATCTTGAAGGTACGCTATCCTGTTCTTTTGACACCTACGGAGAAGCAAATGGCGAGAGACGTGTGCAGTGCTTTTAGACAGATGGTAAACACTCCTTTACTAATCACTATAGTTCAACAAACCAAAAAATATTGAACTGAAGTTTCGGTTTCTGTTTCTGTCTGAGCGGTACTGTTGTGCGAATTGGTATCTGGGGACCTCATACTTTTTTTTTTTGCTAATCTAAAAGACCCCCATGCATGTGCAACTAACAAGAAGCATGCTGCTTTAATGCCTAATTTGCATGTGTAGCTAACAAGAAGCATGCTGCTTTAATGCCCAATTTAGCTGGACGTTTGGTAGACTGTAGCGCGGGGTGTTTGTCCCTCGAACCAGATCGTCCTGGAGAATGAGCATCCTGTGAGAAGGTGCGACATGGTCTCCTCAGGCTGATCACAGAGTGGGCATCTAGGCGCATGCGGAAGGCCCCGACGCGCCAGCCTCTCACCCGTCCAACACCTGTCAAGGCAGGCTAGCCATACGAGGAATTTCACCCTCGGAGACTTCCAGTTTAGCTCCCAAGATGCTGAGATGATCGCCTCATAGCAGGAGTGGGAGGTGTACTGGCCATCCGTCGTCCACAACCAGGTCATCCTGTCTTGTTCTGCCAATAGTTGGAACCCTCTTAGCCTGCCCCACAGCTGCACATACTGCCACAGTGCGAGGGCGCTTGGTGCTCCGGCTATGTCTGGGATCCAAGTGCGATCAAGTAGCGCCTCGCGTACCGTACGCGCCTTCCTGCGTCGTTTAGGTACCAGCGCGTACACCTCCGGCGCCATCTCTTTGATGGATCTGCCGTCCACCCATCGGTCCTCCCAGAAGAGGGTGGACTCTCCATTACCCACAACCATCGAGGTGGATGATGCAAAGATGTCCAGCTCCGCCTTCGAGAACTGCATATCCAGCCCGCGCCACGGTCTCAGGGGTCCGTGCGCATCCTCCACAGCCAGCGCACCCTAAGGCTGGTGGCCATCCGTGCGAGGTCTGGGATTCCGAGCCCACCTAGGTTAAGCGGCCGGCACACCCTAGCCCACTTCACGTGGCAATTGCCTCCGTTGGCCTCAGCCCTGCCCACCCATAGAAACCCTCGCAAAATCTTGTTGACCTGCTTGAGCGTCTTCTTGTTCAGGCCCAGTACCATCAGCTGGTGCAGCAGGATCGCCGCAAGCACCGCGCGTATCAGCGCCGAGCGCCCAGCACTTGGCATCATAGATGCACGCCACATCGGCAGCTTGTCAGCTAGTCTATCCAAAAGGGGCTGGAATGACGCCACCGTCAGTCGCGTGGTGGACCGAGGGATGCCTAGGTACTTTACCGGAAAAGGCGCTAGCTGGCACTCCATGAGTTCCGCAGCGCCATCGGCCTCCTCGTCGGTGCAGGCAATGGGGGATACTGAGCACTTAGCGAAGTTGGTGCGTAGGCCGGAGGCTTGTCCGAAGAGCTCCAGGATGCCTCGAACCGCACGCAGCTCCGCCTCATCCGGGTGACAGAAGATCACCACATCATCCGCATATAGGGACACGGAAGTCACAAGGTCCCGCCGCGCCAACAGTCGCAGCATACCCAACTCAGTGGCCTTGGCCAGCACCTTGTTGAGCGAGTTCATCACCAGAACAAACAGCGATGGCGACAGGGGATTGCCCTGTCTCAGTCCCCTCCGATGCCAAATCGGGAGGGCCTGGCTCGCCATTGAACAACACCCGAGTACTGGCCGTGGCTAGCAGCAAGGGAATCTTGGTCAGAACCCAATCTTCTGAAGAACCTCCAAAAGGAATCCCCAGTCGAAGCTTGAGAATCACCCTCGGCTCCTTTCCCCTCTATAGGAATTTGGCTGTCTGCTGGAGCAACATGAAGTTGTCATGGATGCACCGTTTGCGAATGAAGGTGCATTGGTTGCGATCCACCAGCGATTCCATCCGGGGAGCCAGTCTAGTAGCCAGGATTTTTGCCACCAGCTTGGCGAAAATGTGGATTAGACTAATCGGTCTGTAGTCAGCTAGCGCCATAGCGTCCGGGCGCTTGGGCAGCAGAACTATCAAGGCTTGGTTAAGGCCTTGAAATCCGCGCCCGCACATCGTGTAAAGTTTGTCGAAGGCCGCCATGAAGTCAGCCTTGACCACACCCCAGCACTTCTGCAAGAACTCAGTCGTGAACCCGTCAGGCCTAGGGGCCTTGCCGGGCGGCAGATGTCTGATGACGTCCCAGACCTCGTCCTCAGTGAATGCCGCCTCCAGCTCGGAGAGGTCCTCTGTGGCCGTGCCTAGAAAGTCCAAGTCCAGCGAGTGTGTTCGCCCCACCTCAGTGCCAAGTAGACCCTCAAAGTGTGCGAAGGTAGCTTCAGCCATGGCCGCATGGTCCGAGATAACTGCACCATTCACCCGTAAGCTGTGGATCACGTTCTTTTGGCGCCTATAGGCCGCATGCTGGTGGAAGAAGGCTATGTTGGCGTCCCCCTCTCGTAGTCACGCAATCTTTGCCCGTTGGCGTGCCATCGTCCTTTCTAGGGAAGCCAGCCCCAGGTAGGCTTGCTTACCGCTTGGAGTCGACGCTCATCAGGGGAGAGCTGTCGGGATTCCATGGCGATGTCAAGCCTCAGCACTACCTCCCGCACTATCATGAGCTGTAGTTTAACACACCCGACCTTCTTATCGCTCCAGCTCATGAGGCTGCGCGCTGTGAGTTTCAGCAGGTGTCTGTATCTCCCTGGACCACATCGCTCGAACTGGAACCTCTTCCGCCCCGTCGATTGTGTGGTACAGTCAAGGAGGAGGGGGCAGTGATCCGCCACCACCGTCGCCAAGCAGCGCAAGGTGCAGCTACTATGGAGTTCCTCCCATGCCACCGTGACGAACACTCGGTCGAGCCGGACTAGGGTGGGAGTCTCGCGCTCGTTAGACCAAGTATAGCGTCGGCCATGCAGGTAGATCTCCTTAAGCTCGCAGTCGTTCAAGAAGCGGCGAAATCTGCCCATCATCCTACGGTTTAGATTACCGTTGTTTTTGTCCTCAGCCCGATAGATCATGTTGAAGTCACCACAGAGGGCCCATGGGCCTTGGTGGGTTCCGCGGATATCGCGTAGTTCATCCAGGAAGGCGATCTTGTCAGCCTCCGCCTGTGGCCCGTAAACACAGGTCAACCACCACCATGGTTCCCCTCCCAAGCAGGGGCGGGCCCACTTCAATTCAAGGGTATTCAGTTGAATACCCAAATATTTTGAAGAATATTGGTATATGAACGTTCTACGGAATAGGTTTCAAAAAAAAACGTTCTACGCAATATATAATAGAGGTAAACTATCCTAAGTTGACACAAAAAGATGGAGTAGCTCAATTGGTTTGGTAGAAATTCAGAAGTCTGTTTGGTGCAGGGTTCAAACCCCATGTTTTCCCCTTTTTCCTTGTTTTCAATTTTTTTGTATGTGCTTTCGTTATAAAAGGCTCATATAGTGTTATTTCTACTCATGTATTCATGTTAACTCAAGTACATATGAGATACTTATATTTATTAGTTCATACTCTAAATTTTTATAAGCTTTATTGTGTATGGAAAATATTTTTAAAATTCTGAATACCCATGCTCAAAATCCTAGGCCCGCCCCTGCTCCCAAGGGTGCCACCCTAGCAGTGATACTTTTAGCACCTATGTGGGCGCTGTCGAGCTGCAACACCCTGCTCATCCAGGCCACAATCACCCCACCCCGAGTATCAGACGCAGGCAGGCAGAAATAAGCATCAAAATCCGCGCCCAGCACTTCCATAACAATGGCAGGGGTTACAACCGATAGCTTTGTCTCCTGGAGTGCGTGGGTTTGCGGATTGGGATCTGGAGATCTCATACTTTTTTTTTTTGCTAATCGAAAAGACCCCCATGCATGTGCAACTATCAAGAAGCATGCTCCTTTAATGCCTAATTGGGCTTGCTTTCCTATGAGCTGGACTTTTGGTAGACTGCTGGGTATAGAAACAAACCAGTATGGGATTTTAGTCAAAAGCTGCGGGAAGTACCTCAATAGGTGCTTTCCCTCGCCTGCCTATTCCGCCAGTTAGCTTTGGAAAAACCTGTAGCGCAGCCAAGCCCTTTGGTTCATTTCATCGGCTTATTCTAGTGAAAGCCAAAGAAAGCCTTAACAAACAGGCCCTAATTGGTCTGTACAACCGCAAATACCCTAAGTAAATTGTACTTCTATATAAGGCAACCAAAATTTTGCAGTTTTGGTTAGTTTGATTTTGGGTTCTTGGTTGCTTTGGCCATCCCTAGCCATGGACGAACAAACACTATGAGAACAGAAGCAATCTAAAGCAAACTGCACCATTTGGATAAAAACCTTCACAAAACCTTACTAGCTGTGGAAGGCAAGGCCAAAACAGATAGAACATGTTTCATGACATGTCAAGGGAATGACAGTGAGATTTCTGGCACATGGCATCCGCGCCAGCTAAACCACTTGAGCTGTCAAAAACATACACTCTTTAAATAGTTCAACTTTGCATCCCAAATGATTTGAGGGGTTCAGTATTCAAAGCAAACATTTGCCACAGTCCAGGATTGAAAAGTGTACATTTTGCCTTAGGAAATTATGCCTAATCTAAACAAGAACCAGTTGGTTCTTTTGGACATTTAGATAGGAGGCAATGAACCAAATATGACACCTTGAGATAGCGATGAGGTTTGTATCAGATTATTGACCGGATGACCTCGCATATAAATTTTACATGGCATCTGTTGGAAAGTAAAAGCTATCTTGTATTGGTTACAGATCTACAAAACTTACATGGCATCTCTTGGAAAGTAAAAGCTGTCTTGTATTGGTTACAGATAAAAATTACATCGCATCTCTTGGGAAGTCAATAGATAGTTTGCATATAGATGTTTTCCGAGTACCCCAGATGCTTCTGGTAGCTGCTTCACACCATCATATTATTTCTTAATTTTCTTTGTCTACAGGTTTGTGGTTTTGATCTATTAAGGTGCGATGGAAGATCATATGTTTGTGATGTCAATGGATGGAGCTTTGTGAAGAACTCTTACAAGTAATTTCCTTAATGCTCATTATCTTTACTTTTGAAAAATGTGTATGAGGTTTAGTGGGTGCTGAAACGTTTAGACGAACATTTCTATGATCTAGGTATTATGATGATGCTGCATGCATCTTGCGGAAAATATTTCTTGACGCAAAAGCTCCTCATCTTTCATCAACCATTCCTCCTACCCTTCCTTGGAAATCGAAAGAACCAGATCAGTCTACTGAAGGTCTTACACGCCAGGGAAGTGGTATTATTGGTACATTTGGTCAGTCAGAAGAACTACGCTGCGTCATTGTTGTGATACGCCAGTAAGGATTTCACTACTGCTTTACTCTCATTAATAATTGCAGCTATCAAGTTAGTCCTATATCCTTACATCACATATCTTTACAGCGGTGATCGGACTCCAAAGCAGAAAGTGAAACTGAAAGTTACGGAGGAAAAACTCCTGAATTTGATGTTGAAGTACAATGGTGGAAAGTCAAGAGCTGAGGTGTTCCTCCTTTTTAAATCTAAAGTTTTAATTTTAATTAATCTGTTTGCTCAAATTTACTCACAGTTTTGTGCTTTCCTGGCAGACAAAACTGAAAAGTGCCGTACAATTACAAGACTTGCTAGATGCCACAAGGCAACTTGTGCCACCAACTAGGTATTGTGTGCTGGAAGAAGTAATATTAGTGTGGACTTATGGGATGTTTAAGTTATTTAAACCAAATATGCTCCCAAACTCTAGTTCGATTTTTTTTTTTTGCTCAACCATACTTTATGTCAGATCTGTGAATCAATGTTGTTTTTGTGTATCTTTAGGTCAGGTCAGGAGAGTGATAGTGATGCTGAAGATTTGGAGCATATTGAAAAGCTTCGCCAAGTCAAAGCAGTACTGGAGGAGGTGATATGTCTATCACATTTGTTATGGTCATATGGGATGTTAAATGTTGGATATATCTCCACTATTGCAATCATGCAAATCACTTTGGTAAAAATAAACACAAAAAATATCCAAAACTTGCTAAAAGGGTATTCCCTGTCATTTGTGTACATCCATATATGTATTCAAGTTCAAATTCATTATGTGCTAGGACAAACATGGAGAAATCTCTGAGTAATTAAGGATTAAAATTGAAACATAGAAGCCACTTCCACTGAACTTCAGTGCCCTGTTTTCTTCTTCGAAGACGTTGCTTAAGTATGAGGATTAAGGATTTGCTGGACACTTGGACTAGCTTGTCAAATGTTAGCAGTTCCTTGAGTTGCGATTTGTGGACTTAAACCAAGTAATTTGTTGTTCCTAGCTATTGATTTGGACTAGATATGCCCCTCAAGATGGTTTTAATTAGTATGATATTAGCACATTGATATATTCAGTGTGCTTTCCTGCTAGCTGTTGCAGGAGTACAGCAGCAGTCTTTGCTGCCAGTTCAGAATTTCACTTGAACTGCCATGCATGAAGATTTTAATCTACGAAGTTGTCGAATGTTTTGATTAATTCTTCCTTTCTGTCTGCCTATGACTTGTAGGCACACTGTTATTAGAACTGAACCTGCCAATTTATTCACCTATACTTTCCTGTTGTAAATGGGAAGAAGACAAACTTATAAATTATCTTGGACATCTCCATCTAATACCACAACAAACTTAATGCGAAAAAGAACACTAACGATTGTGATATATATCCACAATAATGTTATGGATCCTGTCATATTCAATTGAAAGTTTGCTCAATCTTGTAATGAATGCTGACATCTTATTACTTCTACTATTTGTTGCATTCTAGGGTGGGCATTTCTCGGGTATTTATCGGAAAGTGCAGCTAAAGCCACTTAAATGGATTAAAGTTCCCAAGCACAATGGTGATGGTGAAGAGGAGCGGCCAATAGAAGCCCTCATGATTCTGAAATATGGTGGTGTACTCACTCATGCTGGGAGAAAGCAGGTTTCTTATTGGAACTCTGGCATTCTTATTATAGCTTCTCATATTTGGTCGAGCTATTCATTTCCACAAGTTAATTCATAACTAGCACATGAATGCTTGGTCATTCAGTACAGATGTTTTAGAGGAATACTACATTGGCAACTAGTTTGCCTTTTCCTATGCTCTGTTATTGTGGTCCGCTTTCACTATTATTCGAGTAGAAGAGTAGGGATGGACCGTACTGAATATATATATTTTTTTTTGACACATACCGTACTGAATAAATATACCTATGTTAACACAAAAGGTGAAACTGTATAAAACAGAAGCTTAATACAAACAAACCTAATCTACGTAAAATAATTATTTACAGTTTTGTTGCACAAGATGTTTTCAGTTGGATTTATTCCAAAGCCTGAAATCTAGAGTTGGCAATATTTTACTTGGGTATTCCTTAAGAAGAATCGTATGGTTCACAAGAAATCTTCTGCACCGGTGCTTATTAGGAGGTACTTTATCAACGATACACATACACTTGATCCTTTACTAGAAAATATGGCAACATCCCAGAATGATAAGCTTCATGGAAATAACTTCAATACCTACCTGACAGAAATAAAAAATCAGGCCATGCAAGCATAGTCAACATTTTTATGTTGATCTATGTAATCTATGGGTTAGGGAAGCTATTTCACTGTCATACAGAAGCAGTACATTTTGGGTCATTTCTCGCATGGTAGATAAGGCTGCGAATACTGTGTACAGTAGGGCCTCAGAGAGCAACTAGCACTATCAGTCTAGCACAAAAAGACTATTTTTGTGGACTTCCGCAATCACTATAATTGTCAATTTTGTATGTAAGCTGGATTTTACTAACAACTTTACCCTCATCAACCACCATTTTCTTTCATTCCAATTTCCAAATATATTTGTGTTTAGGGAGGCGAGTTACTAGCCAAAGTTGGATATGATGGAAGAACGAATTCATCCAATTATACTAGTATGTAATAATCAACATACATCTATTGTAATAGATTCTTGATGTTTCTTTTTCAGGCAGAAGAATTGGGCAGGTTTTTCAGAAACAACATTTATCCAGGTAATTGTTTACATTCTTCTTGTTTGTAATATCTTGTGAAAAAAGCTAAATAGTATAAAGTTGTACTACATCAGCGGCAATATTGTGGATCAGAGGGTGTAGGATTTTTGGAGAGAACCAATTAAGAAAGAATATGGCAAATCAAACCCAGACCCAAATGATACTACTGAGAAATTATTATCTTGTCTCATTTAACGAATTAATTCAACTCTGAGTAAAATATTTATTTATTTTTATTATGCTGCAACATTCTTTGCTTCAAAATAATATTTCAGCCCGTAAAATCAGGATGTTACAGTTGAACCAGGAAGTATATGTTATTGTTGCCGGTTGCGATCATTAATTGTCATTCAGCTTATGCTGGCTGTAGAACTGATAAAACGTCACAAACTTATATTTGCTTTATATATTTACAACTTGTTTGAATACTTGTGATTTTTTTTTACTTGCACTTCCTTCTACTTGAAAGTGTATTTCTGACTAGCACAGAATCCTGAATCAGGGGAAGGAACAGGTTTGCTTCGCCTTCATAGCACATACAGACACGATTTAAAAATCTACAGTTCAGATGAAGGACGTGTCCAGGTAATACTCTCAACTGTCCTTTTCAGCACGCATCAACTTTCAAATCCTTTTAGTTTCTTCTTCACGTAGGTTGCAAACAATGTTTAAGAACTTCATACTTGTTGATGTGTGATGGTGATTGGTTAGGAATCAAATACTTGTGCTGTGGTAACTGGCCCCTTATCTGCTTATGCATCAACACCAAAAGTAATATGGAGATCCGAGTGTTGCTCGGTTGTCTAGCAGTGTGGGTCCCTAGACGGTATCATTTTAAACCTCATGGTTGTTTAGCAGTAGAGTATGTAAAAAGGGGCTTTCGATCTCTTGGGTTGCTCTCCTGAAGTGCGCTTTCAGCATAACGTTGTGCTTGTCAAGGTGTGTGTTCTCACTGGTGAACGAGAGATGAGAGAGCAGGAAAAAATACCATGATTTTTGTTTTGTTATTCATGGTACTTTCAGTAATATTCATGCCAGAACGACGGCGATCCGACATTAGGCATGTTAGGCCATGTAGGCCATGTTGGATGGGCATGTTAGCGGAAAAGGCTAGGGTGTCAGAGGCAGGAGGAAGACTGAGCGGATTGCGTCGTGGCCAAGCAGCTCCTTTTTTCTTTGCATTTTGTCCCTAGTATCTTTTGCTTCTTTGGGAAAAAAAGTGCAACTTAGAACTTAGGTTTCTGGTACTCATTTTAAAATATATATTGGTACATGTAAATTTTCTGGTATGTTGAAAGTCTATCCTGATTCATATGTTTCTGATGGTGCACATGTCAGATGTCTGCTGCTGCATTTGCGAAAGGTCTTCTTGATTTGGAAGGACAACTAACTCCCATACTGGTTTGCCGCTTATTTTCTAGCAGATCCTTTTGTTGATTAATTATGCCTCTCTCTCAAATTTATCTTCTATACTATTATTCAGGTCTCCCTTGTAAGTAAAGACTCATCTATGCTAGATGGACTGGAAGATGCTAGCATTGAGATGGATGAAGCAAAGGTTTGTTTTCATATTCTGATGTATTCTACTTGGGCACTAGCAGCTGTCTAACGTTCCTTTGAATAAACCATGTGCATGCACTTATGTCATTTTGGCTTTAGCTTGAGCCAGATCCCACCATGCCAAACATGCCCACATTGTTTAGATCTTGCCTTGCAGCATATAGGATATGATAGTGTGGACCTCTAAGTACGTATTTTGCTTGGATATGATATGGATTTAGTTTTGTCTATTTACCCTTTTCAGGCTAGATTGCATGAAATCATCATTTCAAATGCTAAAGCAAAGAATACCAATGAATCAGTGGAGCTTCCGTGGATGGTTGATGGTGCAGGTTTGCCTGCAGATGCTTCTCAACTTCTCCCTAAGATGGTATACTACATCGAACAGAACAAAGACTTCCAATTTTAAACATATCTTACCTATGTAGCATTAATCACATTATTTTTGTCAATGATCTTCCAGTTATTGGTTTGATTCATCGATGATGAAATTCTGTTCCTCACTTTTCTGAATGCACTTCTAATGCTTTTCAAGGCATTATAATGCATACAGTATTTAATAAACTTTCTAAAAAATTAAATCAAAAAGTCTGCCCCCAAATCTCTAATGTACCTTCAGAATGTGTATATGTAAGCACACATTTAATTTCAGATTTTTTGGAGTCTCACAAATATTGTTTTTATTTTTAAAAAAAATCGGGAGCACTAGTGCTCATGTGCCAATAGCACTTTCCGGTCCGTATCTGGGTTTGATTGTAATTTTAGCATTAGAAGTGCAGCGTGTGGTCATAGGGAGTTAGGGATGCACCTACAACTTCTGCCCTAATTGCAACAATATGACTTATTTTGAGGATTCATGCACATAAATAAAATTTAAAATTCCTGCCTTTTCTATGTGCTTAGTCAATTACTGTAAAAAAGGGCAGCCCGGTGCTTAGTCAATTACATTCGGTCATTGTACGCAGCCTTTCCTTGCAATTTTTGCAAGAGGCTGTTTGTATGACTTGAACCTAGCTTTACCACTCACCAAGGTTTAGTCAATTACTGTAACGTTTACAAAATCTGTCAGGTTTAGTTCTAGATTTCTGGAGTTTCTAAGCTGAGTACTGTTTTACTATCAAACTAATGGCTATATATATTTACTGATTGTACATTGATTAGGCCAAGTTGACGAAACAAGTTACTGCACAAGTCAAGCTGCTTGCTGAAGGTGAAGATGAGAAGCTTGCGCTGACAAGCTCATTTTCTAGATATGACCAAGCAAAAGCTCTTGGGAAAACAACGATTGATGTCGCTCGTATTGCTGCTGGGTTACCTTGTGGCAGTGAAAGCTTCCTCTTGATGTTTGCTCGATGGAAAAAACATGAGAGAGATTTCTATAATGAAAGAAAGGAGTGAGTAAAGTATTTTCTTCATTCATTTTCAAGATTTTTGTACTATATCAAATTTGTTGCTTATTTCACTCATGGTGCCTCATAAATTGTAATGCAGCCGATTTGACATTACACAGATTCCAGATATCTATGACTCATGCAAGTAAGTATCTCTGTATTTAAGGAGGAAAAATCAACCTTTTGCCATATAATACACATTCTAATTCCTGCCATCTCTCTGAAATAATCTATGTCCTTTCTAAATGTACAAATGCTTAATATGACATGAAGCTATCCATGATTTGAACTTTTAAGTTCCAAACTATAGAAAGAAGTAGGTCAGAAATTTAGAAAATAGGATGCGTGTGAGCTCTATGTAAGTGTAATGTGCTTATTTTCCCTTGAGATTATTCACATCATCATCCTAATACAACCGTCTGTAATTTGCATAACTCATAAGCCTTACACCTGAACTACTGGCAGATATGATCTGGTGCATAATGCTCATCTCAATCTTGAAGGTCTGGAAGAGCTTTACAAAGTTGCTCAAGTAAGCAAGTTTACATTAGTACTTCAATTTGATGCTTCTTTTCATTTTACATGGAAGATAACCCTGAATGTTACAACTAGTTATGCATTAAGCACACTGTAGTGCATTAAGCACAATGAACTGTGCTATTGAGTCATTACAAAGTTATTTTCGAACTGTCTGATACTTTTTTTTATGTTGATTAGTATTATGGAATGTTTTACATGTTTGTCAGACCTTATCTAACACTGGTTCTTGTAGCTTCTTGCGGATGGTGTTATTCCAAATGAGTACGGGATCAACCCAAAGCAAAAACTTAAAATTGGCTCAAAGGTTCGTTGTCAAGCTAGATGTCAGTGTCTTTTTCATTGTAGTAGAACATTTATGTGCAGTTATTGCCAAGTGATTAATTATTTATGTATCTTTCACTTTTGTTGGCTTTCTAGATAGCACGCCGGTTAATGGGAAAGGTTCTGATTGATTTACGGAACACCCGTGAAGAAGCTATTTGTGTCGCCGACCCAAATTTAACTGAAGATGAAGCTCTATTCTTACCAACAAAAGAACTAGAGCACCAGCAAAAGCATCAAGTTAGAAATGAGGATGGAAGAAGATCTAGCACCACGAGTGAAAAGTCAATGGACCAAGAAGATGAAGATGATAGAGAAACTAAATACCGCTTGGATCCTAAGTATGTGTCACCGTGACATTTGAATTTGTACTGATTTGCATGCAAAGTTTTGCATTTCTAATATACTTTATTTCAGGTATGCCAACGTGAAGACACCTGACAGACATGTCCGCACAAGGCTTTATTTCACATCGGTACACTAAAGCCCTTCTCTTGTTCTTATCATCATTTTGCAAATCCAAGTGATGACATGTACAATTTCTTCACCAGGAATCCCATATACACTCATTGATGAATGTCCTCCGGTATTGCAATTTGGACGAGTCTCTACAAGGAGAGGATAGCCTTGTCTGCCAAAGTACTTTGGACCGACTACATAGAACCAGGGAGCTTGATTACATGAGCAACATTGTGCTCAGAATGTTTGAAAATACAGAGGTAAGGATATTTTCAATATGTCTGCGAAAAGTCTGCATGGAGGGAGTATTTCATTAGTTTTCCGGAATAGGGCATTATATTGTCTATTGACTATACCAAAGTGATATAATCTCTTCAGCATTGTTATTTTTTTATACTGAACTTGTGTGTCCTGACATCTTGTAATGGGTTATGATGTATGCAAGTATCTTATTTTTGTCCCTAACTCTGTAATTGCTGTTTAGCACTTAACAGGGACAGCGTAATAAGCAAGTCAATTTTCTGAAATTAGTTATGAACTTATGATTAGGGTTTTTTCTAAAATAGTGTTAAAAAGGATCGTCTAATAAAACTGTTCACAAACTACTTCATTGCAAGGCCATTTCAGCTGACAAGGTTCATTAGTGACTATGTTACCAAATAACGGCCTTCATGTATACTCGGACCCATTTTTGCAGAGAAACCCTTAGCCTATTTATGGGTTACACATGCACACTCTAGAACAGTCTCATTCTTCATGTAACGAAGCAGGGAGTAGGATTTTCTGGTAGCCATGAATTGTGTTTAGCTTATCTTGCATTGATCCTAATGTCCATCCAACTAATCTATGTGAGTTTGATGAATCTTAGTTGAGACCATATTGGTTTCAGTTTTGTGTTTAAATCTAATGTGCTTCACGTGTATTCTTCGTATTTACGAGTGTTTTCCCCTGTTGCCTCTAGCTATATGTTCAATATGCCTACCAAAACATCACGATACCTAAAAAGTTGGATGCAACTTTCACCTGATTTTGTAGCATGTGCATACATCATAATTTATGTCAGATTTTCAATGGCGTATGCATATATTTGCGCTTTGTCACAGTTATGTTTGGTATAATTCTTAAACTTGAAAACTTCTGATGCTAAGTTATTTGCTGTAACCCAGTCGTTCTAACTGTTTGCAGGTTCCATTAGAAGATGAGAAAAGGTTCCGGATCGAAATGACGTTCAGTCGTGGCGCTGATCTCAGTCCTCTCGAGGTACTCACCAACACCTTCTGGTCACAGTGCAGAATAGTCTCTGTTTGCTTCTTGCTTGACATGTTCCAGCTTGCTAACGGAATTAATGTACGATTTGTCCAGGACAAAACGAGCGAAACTTCTCCACTGCTCCAGGAGCACACCCTGCCGATAATGGGACCTGAGAGACTGCAGGAAGTTGGTTCTTGCCTGACACTGGACAAGTTTGAGAAGATGGTGCGACCATTTGCCATGCCCCCGGAGGACTTTCCCCCGGCTGCACCTCCACAAGCCTTAGGGTACTTCTCGAAAGGCGCTGGGGTGCTTGAACGGCTGGCTAGTTTCTGGCCTTTTCACAAGGGTGCGGCTAACGTCAAATAGCTGAAACAAGATGTAAATTGGTGGAGATAAGTTGGTGTGAATATTACTCTTTGTGAACATTTGGTGGCAACACCATTTGCACAATTTTGGTATTACTGGTTCCATCGTTCAGAAAACTGAATTATGCCAATACTTTTTGCTGCGTCTTTTATTTAGGCAATGCTTCACAGAAAGGATGAGTTTTTGTCCTGATAAGTGATAGCATAAGAAATGAGCTGTGAAACTTGGATTTTGCTTCTGCCACCTTTATAGGATGACGAAGTGAGCTTTTGCTCCAAAAGAATTGGCTTTTAGATTTACGAATTTCTAAATTGACTCACTCATTGGCATTTGGAAAAAAGAAATCCTGTTTTGAATAGTGGCAACTTCAGGCTTTCCAAGTGTACTCATATATCTGTGTCGGGTCAAGTTTAAGAGACAATGGATGTCTCGGCCTAGAAACCAAGAAAAGGTCCTCGCTGCCACCGAATACGGTGGACAATCTTTTCCGGGCTGGTAGGCAAAAATGACCGTCACTATCATGTGATCTAGATTCTAGAGGCGTCTGTACTTATGTTCGTGACATGTGTTGAATTTTTTAATGATAATATAGCCTCTATTTTTGCTGTTGATGTCGACCAGGAAGAACTTTTTCCTACTTGTCGAAACAGAAATCACTTGCCGAGTATGCATTACAATTCAACATGTTCCATCTATCCAACATAATCAACGAGGTGTTCTGCAAGGATGCATCTATGCAACTTAATCGCTTGGACGAGATTGGAGGCGCCCAGTCTTTCGGAGCACTGATTCTCACTAAACATGCACAGGTGTGTGCGTCTGCCTCTCCTTCATGGAATAGTGGCCAGGGGACTTTGTCCGAGTGTCCGACACACAAAAGTCTGTCCACCATGAATCGATCGCGCATCACCTGACCGGCCACTGCCGTGTGTACCAAGCCTTTGCCAGTTTTGTTGCTGGCATGCATGCTTTCTTTTTCAAGAAACACAAAAGTATTGCGTGTTGATACATTGATACAAAATAAGGTAGAAGATCGTGCCCCAGCTTTAATCGTGACATACAAGGTGGTTGCAGAGGGCGAAGAGTTGTTGCGATGCTTCCAAACCCATCAAGCCGTGAGCAGCGACCGGGGTGTGGAACGTAGCGCCATCATACACCAGTCCACGAAGTCGTCCTCGTGAATGGAGCTCTAGAAGTAGATCATATCCAAGACAAGACCTCATACCAGACAGGTTTCGCACGAGGGGCAACGAGTTGATCGTTGAAGCCCACATATCACGAGCCACTCACCGATTCAAGATTTGTCCATGAAGGCAATCCAAATGGAAAAAAAAACTTCAGCCTATGTAGTGCCCACCGATTCCCAATTTAGCCTAGAGATTCGATACAATTGTCCCTTGAAAGATGGTGTCGTAGTAACATCTAGGTTTCACCCTGAAGATAGTCCCCCTATCAAAACAATGTCTTCAACAAGGCTATTTTTAGGCACAACCAATTAATGCCAGATCTTGGATTTTCACCGTGAAAGGTAAGACTCTGAACTTCACCTGTGTTGCCGCTCCCACTTGCATATTGCTGCTGTAAAACTCAAAAACCAAGCAAGTCCCTCAACAACACAGAGATTTTAACCTCCATTGGTAGTACTCCAATCCGGCATTCATGGTATTCTCCGCCTCTAACTTCACCATGGAGCGAAATGTCTCCAGAGCTTCGCACTGCTCCCTCCAGAACCAAACGACCGGGATAAAAGCATGGATGGGTACGACCGAATACCACCCGATCTAGCAAACTCCACGCATAAGGTGTGTTGTTACATTTGCCGGCGGAGCCTTCTGGAACTCACAACTCCGGCCAGATCAAGAAGGGCCAACATCAGGAAGGTCTCCATCTTTGCACAAGAAAAACCCTAGGACCACCACCTTTATTCTACGGTGCAGACGAGAAGCCCCCCACGCCGCCATCCGCCGGCCAATGACAACGAAGGAATAATCCGTGGAAAAACAACAGCCGAGACCTACGCGACCCAGATCAAGCCCGCGCAACCTAGAAATGAGCCCTGCGTCCCAGATCGGGCCTGCCGGCGGATGCCGTCGAAGCCTCACCACCATGCCACACAAGGTCACCGCCCCTCCTCGCGCCGCCAGCTGAACATGCAGGCGACAAATCTAGGTGGGAACTAGATCCGCAGCCGCCGCCACCTCGCATCGCTGGTGCAGGCCATGAAGGGAGCAGTCGCCGCCGCACATCCAGGGGCCTCCACCCTAAACGTCGTGCACGCCTAACCCGCAGAAGCCACCCCAGCTACCACCACGGATCGCCGCCACCACCCCATCCGCCAAGCACCTTTGGCGCTGGGGCCCGCCGCCATCGTGGCCGGCGCCGACGGCAGCGGCGGAGGGGGAGGACACGGGAGGGAAGGCTAGCGGCGCTATGGTTTCACCCTGGCATCGCCCTAGGGAGCGACGCGAGGGGCTCCGCAGGAGTTTGGTCACAAATGGTGTGATATAGGAACCACATGTTATACTCTAGTTTTTAAGGTAAAAATAGAATGAAGTTGTTACTCCTTTGATCTAATACTGGCGGTGCTCATTGTTTGTGACACCAAATGGGGTTGTTGGAGTAACAATTCCAAAATTTAGATCCTAAGAGATTTCTGTTAGGAAGAGAGACCTGTATGCAGCCTTGAGTGTGTTTCTAAGCTAGAGTATTTCTTCATCCTACTTCTTTTGATGCCTTCTCATTCCACGGTGATGGTTGTGGCCTCCATAAAATAAGTCAATGACTCCATAGAAGTTGTGTTGGGTGCAACATGGGTGAGTGGGTGGGGGGGGGGGGGGGGGATTTGTGCACGCTTAATAGAACCTCATTTTTACCTATATAACTTGGACTGTCAAGATATGATCGTAACAAGAAAAACTATATATGTCATTTATCAATATTTTATTTCATTATAACCCAGTTTATAAGAGTACAATGTTATCTGGTACAACTGCATACCATAATTATTAATCACCTTTTAGTCTTATTTATAATATATATTTCCATTACACCTAGGAAAATTATTTACCTACAAAATTTATCACATTTTATACTTCTTTATAACTTATTCTGTCAATATACTATTTCGACCAATATATCTAATTAATAGTTTAATTACTAATGTAATACTTTCGTTGTCGTACACCTCTTTCCTCTGTCATTACATCTATATACTTACATGGATTTTAATCAAATTTTGCAAGGCAGGTTACCATAGATATTGGTTTTTGTGAAGTTGCCACTTGGAAGTGTTTCTTCAACGAGCGCTCCTATCATATGCCATTCATGTGAAAACAGACTAACAATAATGATATGACAATGAAATGGACAAATCACAATCCTAATTTATGAATCTAGGTGCACAATACAATATATATGTGTTTGTGTGGCTGCATTCATTCTCTAGCATACTTAAATATATAGGCCAAGAGTTCTGAACTATATGAACTAATAATAACTTTATAGACGGGTTCTAGAGTAAATGATTGATTAACTTGGGTGTAAGTAGATAGAAAATTCTGGAGTATACGAGTTGTCCTAAAATCACAGATGTGGTGTTTTTGCTCAAAGGCCTAATACGTCTATTATGAAAATGCATTCTAAATGTCTTTTAAAATGTAAAAAATTCTGATTTTTTTCAAGATGATTATCCAGACATGCTATGTTCGCACGCAAAATTCTGGGGGAAAAACATTTTTTGGGCTGTGTAAAAATGACAAAAAGGTGCACTGAAATTTTCCTTTTTTTGCACAAGTACATAAAATATCATTTTTCACGAGACTTTGTGTGCGGACGTATAATGTTCGAATGTACACTAGAGTCTTTTTTCAATTTTTTTTGACATTTTAAAATATGTTTTTTTGGCAATGGGTGCATCACCTATGAGCCAAAATAGCTTTTGTGAAATCACAGCCTTGGTTCCTTTGAGATTGACTAAGTGTAATTTATGCTCTGGCAATGTGTGCACGATCCTTATTTAGTCAGTGTTTGACTGTATGGTTTTCTCTTGCTTTGATAAAAAACTATGTAGGGGTGTAAATGGATAGAATAATTTCTGCATCAAATCTAACGCCGAATCCATTAAAAAAAATCCATATCCAATTGTCGAGAATCCAATGGATAAAGATATCTGAATCTGAAAATAATGTCTGGATATGATGTACGATATGGTATATCCAAAACTTAATTAGAATTATCTGAACCAGATTAGCTGATTTTCTACTCAAAATGCAATTTCAATCTTGTACAATCATCAGTTAGTGAGCTACCGAGTAAATTTTTCTACCATGACTATTCAATTTATATTTATCCCATCACGTGAATGCTTGGATTTTAGCCTAAATCGTGTCTCTATTGTCTTAATTCATTGACTATTGTAGGGTGAACGAAGGGCTGGATTCTACAACGGTGACGTTAGAACGTAGGACTTGCATTGATAGTAGAAGCAGGACATTACAAATCATGATATATGTGAGAAACTCACGCTCAGCCATGCATGCAACAACCATCGTACCTATCGGTCAAAAAGGACCTTGGATTCAACGAAACAACCGATCAAATGTACAATAAAACAACACTCCCCAAACCTCTTGAAGTTTTTGCCTATAACTGGAGTTTATGATTGGCACGGGTAGTTGCGTCGACATTGCCTTAGGCCTGATCTAGCCTTGTCATCGCTAGCAGTGGCGACCTCGACCCAGTAGGACTCTTTCTCGTGATCTCTGACTCTTTCTCGTGGTCTCCAGGTAGAAAGAGAAGAGCAAATAAGCAACCAAAGAGGGTTTGGTATGATGAAGATAGGGAAAACCCAAACCAGCAGTTCAAGCTCAAGCTCCATTTCAAGGATGTATATCAGCTTCGGTAGACACTTTGTAGACTACACATTGTACAAGTGAGAAATTTCTATTACAGGATCATAGTCTGTTGTCAACCAAAGAAGGAGAAGTACAAATGTCAGTTCTACATGTCAGCTTCCAAGATAAAGCATGAGAAAACCTTCTGCATTAAGAAAATGCATTTCGAGAACTCAGTGAATAGCAATTGGGTTAGCAATGTTTATGTGGACAAGTCCATGTCAGACACATGCATCACATCTTCAGTTGACAAGGCTAAAAAGAACTTTGGTGTTGGTGTGCCCAAGAGGATGGCCTACAGGGCAAAGAATAGAGCCATGGAATTGGTCTTGGGTGATCACAAGAAACAATATTAGAGAATTAGAGATTACTTGCAAACTGTCATAGATCAAAATCTAGGATCTTGGTGCAGCGTCACCACTGTCATTGGTCCCACAGAAGAAAAGCATGAAGCAATGCAGAGAGGGCAACAAGTATTCATTAGTGACAAACCAAGATTTCATGGACTTTTCTTCTGTGTTAATGCTACAAGGTAGAGTTTTCTTGAAGGATGTAGGTCCTTCATACATTTGGATGGTTGCTTCATAAAATTCACAAATGGAGGTCAAATTCTTGCAACAAATGACATAGATGGAAACAATAATATTTATCCAATTTCCTGGGCTATTGTTGATAAAGAGGATACAACAAATTGGCAGTGGTTTATGAAACAATTGAAGGAAGCTCTTGTGGAGAACAAGGGCAGTTTGGGTATTACATCATAATGTCTGATATGTAGAATGGGCTAATAAAATTCGTTAGCACTATGTTCCCTAATTTTCCCAGAGATTTTGCCTCTGGCACACTGATGTCAATTTCCATATTTCGGGTTTCAGGGGAGATGACCTGAAGAAATGCATGGACAATGCAGCCTATTCTTACATCAAGCATGGATATGATCTGGCAATGGAAAAAAATGAAGAGTCAATGTGAGCTAGCTTGACAGTAGCTGTCAAAACTTCCCGTGCACACATGTGCAAGGTGGGCCATGGATACCAACTGCAAAACTGATCTGTGAATAGCAATTTGAGTGAAGTATTCAACAGATACATCATAGATATGAGAAACAAACCGGTAGTCATAATGTTTGTTGGAATTTATGACAAGCAAATGGTCAAATTTGATGGTAAAAGGGATAGAGGACAAACAAGAGGTTGATAAATCACACCCTTTTATGTAGAGAAGCTTGAAATGATGAATTTTTTTGCAAGGCTTTGTTTACCCAAAAGGGCAGATGCTGGCTTCTTGCAAGTGGCAAGTGGTGATCACACTTATGAGATTAGCTTGGAGAATAGAAGTTTTTCTTGTAGAAAATGGGACTTGTGTGGATTGTCTTGCAATCATGTTGTTAGTGCCATCTATAAAGCACAGAAGCATCCAGATGATTTTCTATCTAACTTCTTCAAAAAATCCATGTATTTGAATAACTACGGACCAATTTTCGATCCCATGCCACAACAGCATGGCTGGACCAAAACTGACACTAAAGACATAATGCCCCCAGGTTTCAAAGATCACCACAAGGGAAGAAGGCATGGAAAGAGGAGAAAAGGGAAATATGAAGTGCCCCTAAAAATGAATCTTCAAGGATGGCCACTATAACATGCAGCTACTGCAGATTGCAAGAGCACAAGTACACTAGTTGCTCACAACCTCTGGGACCAGACCTTGCACTTACAAAAATTAACCACAAGGTAATATTACTGAAAATATGATCTATGAATTTCATCCAAAGCTTATTCGATGATGAACTTTTTGAAATTCTATTTCTTCATACAATTAGGTTCATTCCTCATGCAACGCGTACAAGTGCTGCACTGTCTTCTTCGAGAGGAAATGCCCCAAGCCCAACACCTTCTTCTTCTAGAACAGATGCTCCAAGAACAACACCTTCTTATTCAAATGTTGGAGCATGACGTATCATGGGCTACTTTACATCTAGGGCAAATGCATCTGCAGGTAGGTAGATATGCAAACCAAGGTTCTCTGGATGGGAGATAGAGATGGACCTGATTATGTGATGTTGAAGATGGTCCTTTTATTTGTCTATCGTTGAACCTGGTCATTTTGTTTGTCTTGTTGAACATGCTTATGTGATGTTGAACTTGGTCCTTTTGTTTGGTTACTATGTTGAACCTGATGACCTTTAAATTTGGAACCTGTGATGTCGAACAAGCTTTGTCGTGTTGAACAAGCTTTGTGATGTTGAACAAGATATGTGATGTTGAACAAAACATGTTCCTTTTGTTTGGAAGCTACTATGTCTCTTAAATGTCTCAAAATATGTTCCTTTTGTTTCGACGTCGAGACCTTAAATGTGTAAACCTAAACCTTAAATTCTCTACATCATGTCGTCTCGATGTCGAGACCTTAAATGTATAAACCTAAACCTTAAATTTCTTGAGATCATCTCATCTCGATGTCGAGACCTTAAACGTCTCAAAGGTAACATTTAATATCTTGACACCGTCTCGTCTCGATATCGAGACCTTAAATGTCTAAACTTTTAATACATCATTATAAAATTAAGCTAGGCATTCACCATATTATAACAAATAGTTCAACACATCATTCAACATACACTAGTAGGAAAAGCCTTATAGGTGAGATCTTATTTTTGTGGCGTACTTACCAATTATGCGCCACAGAAAGTTTTTTTGTGGCGCACGCCACAAAAATAGCTTATTTTTGTATCGCACTACTAGTCCATGCGCCACAAAAATAAGGTGGGGCC
Source organism: Lolium multiflorum (assembly GCA_030979885.1). Taxonomy (NCBI): domain Eukaryota; kingdom Viridiplantae; phylum Streptophyta; class Magnoliopsida; order Poales; family Poaceae; genus Lolium; species Lolium multiflorum. The sequence continues at coordinate 99,899,927 of CM061750.1, read as the reverse complement.
CACATCCTGCCACCACCAATAATTGGTGTCGTTATTTCTGTGGCGCATAGGATAGGGTGCGCCACAGAAATAAGTGTTTCTGTGGCGCACCGGTTCTGGTGTGCCACAGAAATAAGTGATTCTGTGGCGCACTTGTGCTGGTGCGCCACAGAAATAGCGCCTTTTATATCACTGTCGTACCCCCTCCCTCGCCTGTACCCCCTCTCTCCCCTGTCCCTACCGCCGCGTGCCGCCGCCTTCCATGGTGAGCGCTGTCGTCGCCGTCTCCGCCTCCTTCCTCCACGAGGGCCGCATGCCGCCACGCTCCACCCATCCCCGCCACCAGCAGCACAAGCCGCTGCGATGTGGAGGAGGAGGGGCCGCCACATCAAGGAGGAGGGGCCGGTGCCACGTCAAGAAGGATGAGCCGCCGCGTCCTCCTCCTCCTCCACCCCTGCCGTCGTCGTCAACCTCCTCCTCCACCCCTGTCGTCGGTGAGCTTTCTCCCCTCCCCTCCCCTCCCTCTTCCTCTCCCGTGCGAGCACAAAGTGCTCGACGAAATGCTCGTGTGCTGCTAGGTTGTGCTGTTGTTGTGCTTGCTGATGCTATTGCTGTGCTACTGGCTGCGTAATTGGTGCTCGACGAAATGTTGTTGTTGTGCTTGCTGGATGCAATCTATCTATCTATCCTAGCTTGCTGTCATTGCTGCTGCAGCTAGATGCATGCTCTTGCAGCTTCTCACCATTCCTGGTGAACTACTGTTGCTATATTGCTTGTGTGTGCATGCTCTAAATGGTCAAATCATCATCATGTGCTAGTGATTTACTTATTGGATCATTGATCATGCCTTTTACTCAATATCCTATATATGCTATTGCTATGTCTCTGTAGCTTCTCACCATGTATTGGTGACCGATCATGCTTGTAAAAGCATGCTGGAGGGTTTTGGTGATGTGCCTGATGCTTCCATTGCATCCTGGTATGGTTGTTGTTGCCTAATTCAATTATCTGAAAATGTTTTCTTTATTGATGTCAGATAATTGGATGAACTGTGTAACATCCCAAATTTCAATAAAAGAAAATTTGAAGAATTCCAGAGAGCAAAACTTTCAAACCAACAAAAACTTTTTCTTACATATAGTGCCATGCATAGGACTTGTGCATTTGAGTAATATGCCATGATGCTTGTTACCTTGCGTGTGTGCTAAACCCTAAAACCCTAATGTGATCAAGTGAGGATCACCAACCAAATAAAATAAAAGAGAAAGAAATCAAATAAATAAAACCCTAAAACCCTCATATAGGCTTTATGCCATTATTATAAAATTTGACCCTAGACCAATTTGGTCTCCACCATTAGTGGTAATACATTACTAAACACTTATTACACATTTTTGAATCATAGAAACACCAATCAAATCAAATTCAAATGCAAAATGAGGCCACATAGAATAATGGTCAAATCTGCCAATTATAATCTGGTCACCAATTTGAGCCCCTGCAATTCAATTTTTTTAAACTAAAACTTCTCAACTCTTTGCATGTCATCCAAGAGGACATCAAGGTGAACAACTTTTGTAAAGACAACTATGCCAAATTCACTTTGGATCAAAATCTATGCTCATGCAAAGTTGGAACTTTTTATCAAGTGGAACAATCTCACACTTAGCAATTTGTGCAATTCTTTGAATTTGAAAATTCCACCACCACCTCTCTTTGTCCCTGATCAATTACGACTCAAACAAACACACAAATTTCAAATCTTGCCACCATTTGAACTCATTTGGAATTGAGCAAATTTGGCAAATTTCAAATATGGAACTATTTGACACTATTTGAAATAGTGATCTACACCCAACCCTAATGCCCTAAACCACTATACCATGTCCCCTTGCCCCCTCTCTGCCTCACCACCCACAGGAAACCTCAGGAGGCAAGCCCTAGCATGCATGTGCATGGCCATGCCGGCCATGTCGAGCACCCCCTCTCCTCCTTCCTCCATTCATCTAGCCCTGCTGTCAAACAACACCACCTCACCTCCCTACCTCGCCTAGCACCGGCAACGTCGACAGAAATGCTGTGACCTCGCTGGAGAACGCGCGCCCAAACCCTCCCTGGATGCCGCTCGCGTCGCGCGTGGACATGCCATGGACACCACTGGCCACGCGCAGCCCCACCAGCACACGCTAGCCCTGGCCCCTCCCGCAACGCGTTGAGCACCGCCGCGCCACCTCAGACGCGCCAGACACGCTCGCGACCAGCCCCTGGACCGCCGCCGCCGGAGAGGACGAAGAAGATCCCGTGAACGCCGCCCGCAGACACGGACGCAATGCGTCGCCACCAGACACCCTCCGACCTGCTGTCGCCACCAGAAGAACCGCCTGGATGTGCTGAATAGGACGCCGCCCTCGCCCAGCCCTCTAGCCCGCCGGAGCCGCCGCGCGCATGTCGCCACCACCCCTGCCCCGCAGCACCCAAGCCCCTATATAAATACGGCGTTCCCTGGACGCCATTGAGCACACAGCAACCTTCTCCTCCCATCCCTGCTTCTCCACGACCCAACCCCAGCCTCGATCGTCGCCGGAGTAGCCCCAATTGGACGGTCGGAGCCGCGGAAGCCCTGCAGCAATCGCCGTCGAGCCAGGCCTCCCCGAGCGACGCCACTGCTACCAATCGCTTCGCCGTCGTCTACAACCTCGTCGAGCACACTGCCCACCCTTGCTGGAGCCACGGTGAGCTCTCCGACCCCCTAGGCTCGCCGGAGAAGCCACGGCATCTCGTCGGAGACGACGATGCACGTGAGCCGTTGATCTGCGTTCTAATCCTACGCCCCACGATAGCCGGTACCGATTCGGTGTTTAACGGCCACTGACGGGTGGAGCCCCCCTGTCAGGCAGCCCACACGTGCGTGGACGCGTGGTGGGCTGGTTTGGGCCATTTTAATTCAAATAAGCCCAGTTAGTTTTCCCGCCGGCCCTTTTATTCAAATCTCGTTTAAATAATTTAGTTTGAATTCAATACTGGACCCAACTTTGAAAATTCATAGAATCTTTTTGGCTTGGCCAAATTTAGCAAACTTTATATGGTTGGAAAGCTAGTAAAAATATCTACAACATGCCACTGGTCCCACCTCAAGATTTGTTGTAGAAATAAATTGATAAAAAGAAGAATGCAGGGACTTTGGCAGATTCAAATAATTATAAAAAATCAACCAAAATAGATATTTAGTTAATTCCAACTCCCATAGCTCTCATTTGACTTACACTAATTGTTTCTGTAAGAAAATGGTGTGGTCACCTTGCATGATCATGCCCTAGTTTAATTAATGGACAATATGTCTATTTTATTAAAGTGATATTGTCCAAAACTATTATGCAAATCATATGAAGTATTATACTTCATTTAAATCTTGTCCCAAATGAATTCATGTGATGTTTGTACCCCTGGTCAAACTCTCTTATATGAAATACTTGGAGATTTAAATCATTAGTAGAAATTATTAAATGGTATGAGGTTACCTCATTTAAATCATTTTCTCAAATGATGAATATGAATGGTTGACTTAGGTCAATATAAATTCATGCATGATTGTTTGAGAAATTAAATCTTAAGAAGATTTCAATGAGAGGAAGTTATTTCTCAAGAACCCTATGGAAACTATCATTTACATATGTAATGAGAGGAAATTATTTTCCTCAAACCACACAACCAATGCACCTTAATTATGTTAATTGTGTGCTTAGAGTAGTTTGTGTGAATATATGTGATGTTGGAATAGCCATTGAATTAGTGGAGTGATTATACCTCGTATTCAAATTTAGACGCTAGTACCGGAGAATACCCGAAGGAAGAAGGTTGCTACCAAGAGGAGGAGGAGGAACATTTTGAGAACTACCAAGGCAAGCTAATATTCTTGCAAAGTGCAAAGTTCTACCAAGAACAAGGCACACTCATCTTTTCTTATAATTCATGAACCCATCCCAAGTTTTAATACAAGCTTTACTTACAAGCTTTATTGCTTTGGTTTTATCAAAGTACTTTTTGATTCATGATTCACTAAGTCTAGAATACTAAAAGAGTATCAAACTTAGCCTAACTAGCATTACAAGTAGTTAGCACCCCTCATGACTAGATGCTAGTGCTAATATTAAAACTTGACTACTCTAGATGGGAACATGTGAGTTGAAATGAAATTGAAACTTTGGAATGATGATGCATTCCATTGGATGAATTTTGAAGATGAATATGACCAAGAGAAGATAGTGATTTTTGATTAAAAACTAATATTGGTTTGGATGCGATACCTTTCCAATTCATAAGTACCCCACAATACCTGATTATGGGTAAAGGCTTAACTAGAAGTTTATGTGTCTTAGTATGGGTTCCCTCTGAACACACATCATATAGGGGTTATGCCGAGGCTGCCTCCGTTGTTGATGAATGATGTGAATTGAGGTGAATTGTACGGCCAAGCCCTGTGCAGTTCCCAGGAGTTGGTCTTCACTGGGAGGCCAAGCTCATGGGGAGAGGTGCTCATACTAGGTTTTGTAAATGAAAGGTTATGGTTGATGATCCGCGTACTGTGTTACGATGATTCGGGGTTATCCCGACGGATGAAATCAAATGGTGTGGCACAAGTGTGCAACCTCTGCAGAGTGTAAACCTATTCGAATAGCCGTGTCCACGGTTACGGACAGTTGGAAAGGCCATACAGTTTCCAGTGTTAGATTCTTGAAAATGTTGATAAAATGAATGTTGAATGGTGACTTGAATTTGAATCACAACAATGTTGTGGGAATGACACTAATGTTCCCACTTGAGTTAGTTAGCACCTGAATAAGTCTTTAGCAAATACTTGTGAACTAAAATTGGCTTTATGCAAATAAACCCGAGCTTAGCACCCCCTTCATAAATCTGTTAGCACTTACATTAGTATTAGTTTGCGAGTACTTAAAGTACTCACGGCTTTGTCCCTGGCTATTCAAATGGCCAAAGTATGAAGACGAACAGAACTACCAAGGTGATGACCAGCAGGACGCCTACGACAACTAGGAGTCTTCCGACGTCAAGCGTTGGCCTGTGGACTAGAGAGTCCCTTTATCTTTACGCTTCCGCTATGAACTTGTGTTTGTTCGTTGATCAGTAGATCAACTATTTGTGTAATATGAATCATGTGATTCAAGTTGTAAGACAATATGGTTTGTAATGAATGATGACTGTGATACTTAACTATTATGCCTCGCAACAACAATATTCTGGATTGCGATGAATGACATAATAGGCATCTGAACTTAAAAATCCGGGTGTTGACAAGTTGGTATCAGAGCCATTGTTTGACCTTAGGAGACCCTAGTTTAGAATGGACGTTGTGACAAAGTTAGTTTCACAAAAACAAAGGGAATGAATACTTGCAAAAATTTATACTCCTCTTTTCCTTGAGATCTTTCAAAAAAATGATATGCCATGCTCTTCCTTATAAAGGTACTTAAAATTTTGACACACTTGTTCACTCTCTAACTTACTCATCCAATTCACTTTCAGATGGAGCCGACCAACATGAAGTTTTACCAGCTCGGGAACGGCGGGGACCTGATCTTCGAGAGGGACCTTCATGGTCTGTCGGAGCACCTTGGGCGCCCCCACCCCGAGTTTCACGGAGTCGAGGTCAACGACCAGCACGGAGGAGCTTCGTGGATTATCACCGCTGACTTGAGGGGCAAGGTGGAGCCTCCTACTTCGAGAGGATCCTCTTTTCCTTCAGGGAAAGCGCTGGATGGACGGACTCGCTCGTGCCCTTCGGGAGGACTTGCGTGCGTGCGGACAGAACGTGGTAGCTGTACTCGCGTCTCGCTTTGCTCACCATGCAAGGCGTGATGCCTTTGGAGTACCCATGCAGGTACAGATGCACCCCCAGCTGAGGCACCATGTGGACCATCGGACTACATGCTGTTCAGACCCAGAAGGAGCTGGATAACTCCCGTGGTTATGCGAACCAGACTCACTTTGCACTGACTCAGCATGGTGAGGCCATCAGGATGCTCAACAAGGACCGCAAGTCACTCCGCTTGCAGCGTGCCAAGAAGGATGCTACCATAGTGCGCCTTCGCGCCAAGATAACAGCCTTGGAGATCACGGTCAAGGCACAGGAGGACCAGCTGAGGGAGCTTGAGGATGACGATGGAGGCATCGACCTTTAGGGAGGAGGAGCCTTCCTGAGTGACGACGACGACTTTGAGGAGGACGAGGAACCCGAGGAGGAGGACTACGAGTTCCTGGAGGCCGCAGAGGATGGGATCATCCCCATCGATGTGGACGTCGATGTTGAGGAGTAGTTGCACTAGACCACTTATGTAGGTGTGAGTTGTATCCTGTCCCTTGTATCGTAGCATGAAGGGTTCTTAAAACCCTAGGTGTGAGTTGTATCCCGTCCCTTGTATCGTAGCATGAGAAGAAGGGTTCTTAAAACCCTGGGTGTGTTAGTATGTAATATGTGATGAATGAATGAATGAATGTTTGTGTGTCATCATCAAAAAGTTTACAAGTTTTAAAGGTTTTCAAAACTTACCCAAACAAGACATAGAATTTCCCTCTTATCTCATGATCTGTCTACATGTTCAGATGGCTCGTCCGAATCGCAATGCGAATCCGGATGCAATGATGCAACTGCTGCAAACCCTGATGGCAGACAGGGAGACTGACAGAGCTGAACGCCAAGCCAACATAGCGGCACTGCAGCAGCTGGCCAACAACAACTATGTCCATGGCAACCATGATCACCCTGGGTCCAAACTCAAGAACTTCCAGAACACAAACCCCCCTTTCTTCAGCAAGACTGAAGAGCCCTTGGATGCGGATGACTGGTTATAGACCATGGAGAACAACTTAGAAGTAGCTGGAGTAGAGGCCAATGAGAAAGTGTTGTTTGCCACGCACTACTTAGCCGGACCAGCTAGAGCTTGGTGGACCAGCACCCGTGCCATGAACGGAGGGCAAGTCATGACTTGGGCAGATTTCAAGCTCATGTTCAGCAAGTACCATGTGCCCCGGGGTCTTATCAAGAAGATGAGGGATGAGTTCGTGAACTCAAACAAGGCAGGATGACGGTGGTAGAATATCGACAGGTTCCTTACACTGTCAAGGTACGCCCCCGATGAGACCGACACCACCGAGAAGAGGCAAGAGAGATTCTGAACGGTGCATGATGAGATGCGGCTGTCCTTGTCAACATTCCCTTCGCCGACTTAGAAGCCCTAGTGGACTCTGCCATCCAGATGGAAGGCAAACTCAACCAAGCCAATGAAAACCGCAAACGCCGCATGATGCACCAGAGTGGGCCCAGCAATGCCTCTAAGTATCACCCCAGTGCAAGCGGAGGTTTCACTCCCAACAAGGCCCAGTCAGACTTCCACCCCGGTTATCAACCGGTGGGAGGAAACCCCCGGAGGCCACCACAACAACAACTACAACAACAACAACAACTTCAACCGCGCTCCGAGCCCCAACAACAACAACAACACCAACACCCCCCAGAACCGGAAGCAACGCCATCCCCGTTGCAACCAAGGACAAGGCCACCATCACTTGTTATGAGTGTGGTGTAGTGGGGCACTACTCCAACGAGTGTCCCAAGAGGCTCGCCAAACTCGCAGAGCAACACCGCAGCACCTGCTCAGCGACAACGCCGTGTCTCCACCGGCAAAAAGTTCGCCCCCAACAACCCCAATAACCGCAATGGCCGTCTCTTCCACATGAATCTTGAAAAGGAAGCACCGGATGTTGTCTTGGGTATGTTTCCTGTTAATTCAGTACGAGTGTTGTTTGATTCCGGAGCATCTCATTCTTTTGTCACCGAAGATTTTGCATCCACAAGTAAAATTCAACCTATCGTTTGAAACATGTTATGATAGTTCAAATTCCGGATCAACCACCAAAGCCAGAAAATTTTGCAAAAATGTACCCATCAAAATCCATGAAGTAGATTTCTATGCCAACCTGATTATTCTGGGAACCAAAGGTTTGGAAGTTGTACTAGGAATGGACTGGATGTCAAAACACCATGGATTGATTGACTGTGCCAAGAAAGCCATCACCATGACTAGCAGCACCGGTATCCTAGTAGAACATGTATCGAAAGATTACCCCGAAAATTTGCAACCAAAGTGTAGCCAAGCCAACTCTGGATCAGATCAGGGTCGTCTGTCGATACCCGATGTGTTTCCCGAGGGTCTACCGGTATGCCCCAGATCGGGATATCGAAGTTTATCATCGAGTTAATCCTGGAACAGGACCAGAGAGCCTATAGCATGAACCCAGAGAGTTAGTGGAGCTGAAGAAACAACTGGATGAACTGTTAGCCAAAGGTCTGATCCGACCAAGTGCGTCGCCTTGGAGATCCCAGTTTTGTTTGTGGATAAAGAAAGACGGTGCCAGTCGTTTATGTACGGATTATCGTAAGCTTAACGATGTCACCATCAAAAACAAATACCCCTTGCCAAAGATAGAAGACTTGTTTCACCAGTTGACCGGTGCCACTGTGTTCTCTAAGATTGATCTTAGGACCAGTTATCATCAGCTGAAGATCCGTGCAACGGATATCCCAAAGACTGCCTTCACCACCAGATATGGATTGTATGAGTACAATGTCATGTCATTTGGATTGACCAATGCCCCAGCTTATTTCATGAACCTCATGAATAAGATCTTCATGAACTTTTTGGATAAGTTTGTCGTTGTTTTCATCGATGACATACTTATCTACTCCAAAACCGAAGAGGAACATGAGCAACATTTAGAAATCATCCTAGAAACCCTTAGACAGCACAAGTTGTATGCCAAGTCCAGCAAGTGCGAGTTTTGGTTGAAGGAAGTAGGATTCCTGGGACATATCTTGTCTGCAGGAGGAATAGGTGTAGATCCCGCCAAGATCAAAACAGTGGAAGAATGGAAAGCCCCAACCACTCAGACTGAAGTCCGTGCCTTTCTCGGATTGGCCGGATACTACCGTAGGTTTGTTGAAGGATTTTCCAGCATAGCCCGACCAATGACTGTTGAAGAAGGACAAGAAGTTTGAATGGACGGAGAAGTGTGAAGAGAGTTTCTAGACACTGAAAACCAGACTGACCACAGCCCCAATCCTAATCATGCCGGATATCACCAAACCATTCGATGTCTACTGTGATGCATCCAAGATTGGTCTTGGATGTGTGTTGATGCAGGAAGGCAAGGTGATATCTTATCTGTCTCGGCAACTGAAGAAACATGAGCAGAATTACCCAACCCATGACCTCGAGCTTGCAGCCGTTTTAGCACTAAAGGTGTGGCGTCATTACCTCATGGGTAATCGATGCGAGATCTATTCGACCACAAGAGCCAAGTACATCTTCACCCAGAAGGAACTCAACATGAGGCAAAGGAGATGGTTAGAACTGATAAAGGATTATGATATGGAAATCCATTACCACCCCAGCAAAGCCAATGTAGTGGCAGATGCCTTGAGTAGACCGCCGTGTCAGTTAAACTCCATGATAGCCGCAGAACAACCTAGCCTACACCAAGAGTTTGAGCAGTTCCGAATGGAACTAGTCAGTGAAGGATTCCTAGCCAGCATAGAGCTTCAGCCCACCTTGATTGGTCAGATCAAGGAAGCCCAGAAGGGAAATGCCAGCATTGACGGAATCAAGAATCAGATAGCTGCAGGGAAAGCACCTGGATTCACCATAGTTGAGGAAGAAGTTCTTTGGTACAAAGGACGCCTGTGCGTACCATCGGACTCCGAGTTGAAGCAAGTTATTCTGCAGGAAGCCCATGATACCCTTTATTCTATCCACCCCGGAGGTACCAAGATGTACCAGGACATGAAGGAGCAATTATGGTGGCATGGAATGAGAGAAATTGGAAGCTACATCGCCAAGTGTGACATCTGTCAGCGAGTCAAGGCAGAACATCAACGACCCGCACGATTGCTGCAACCAGATTCCAGAATGGAAGTGGGACTCGGTGGGAATGGACTTTATCACAGGACTACCCAAATCCAGCAAAGGAAATGATTCGATATGGGTAGTTGTCGATAGACTAACCAAGGTAGCCCATTTCATCCCTGTCAAAACCACCTACCAAGACCCAAAGCTAGCTGAGTTATATATCTCCAGAATAGTAGCCCTGCACGGAACCCCAAAGTCGATAGTGTCAGATAGAGGATCCCAATTCACCTCAAGATTCTGGCAGAAGGTGCATGAAGGACTCGGAACCCGGCTGAATTTCAGCACCGCCTATCACCCGCAGACTGATGGACAGACTGAAAGAGTCAACCAGATATTGGAAGATATGCTGAGAGCCTGTGTACTGGAGTACGGATCCAAGTGGGAAGACTGCCTGCCTTATGCAGAATTCTCATACAACAACAGTTACCAAGCCATCTTACAGATGGCCCCTTTTGAAGCCTTGTACGGAAGGAAGTGCCGTACCCCTCGGAACTGGTCGGAAGTCGGAGAAAGCCAAGTCTTTGTACCAGATGTTCTTCGAGAAGCCGAAGAGAAGGTGCACAAGATCCGAGAGTACCTCAAGACGGCTCAGTCAAGATAGAAGAGTTACGCCGACAAGAGACGCCGAGAGATGACTTTTGAGATCGGAGATTTTGTCTACCTCAAGGTGTCACCCCTCAAAGGAATGCAGAGATTCCAGCTGAAAGGAAAGCTTGCACCCCGATATGTCAGACCCTTCAAAGTTCTCAGCGCCGAGGTGAAGTATCTTATAAACTGGAGCTACCAGAAGAAATGGCGGCTGTGCACGACGTGTTCCACATCTCACTCCTCCGGAAGTGCCTAGAAGTCCCTAAGAAGACCGAAGTGTTCAAGAACATCGATCCCCGATCGGTGGATATCAACACAGACTTGACGTACCGCGAAGTGCCAATTCGCATATTGGAGGAAGCTTACCGAACCACCCGCACCCGGAGTATCAAGTTTCTGAAGATACAGTGGAGTAACCATACCGAAGATGAAGCCACTTGGGAGCGGGAGGAAGACATGAAGAAAGAATACCCAGATCTCTTTAGTACCTAATTTTCTTTTAGATCTCGGGACGAGATCTTTTGTAAGGGGGAAGGGTTTGTAACATCCCAAATTTCAATAAAAGAAAATTAGAAGAATTCCAGAGAGCAAAAATTTCAAACCAACAAAAACTTTTTCTTACATATAGTGCCATGCATAGGACTTGTGCATTTGAGTAATATGCCATGATGCTTGTTACCTTGTGTGTGTGCTAAACCCTAAAACCCTAATGTGATCAAGTGAGGATCACCAACCAAATAAAATAAAAGAGAAAGAAATCAAATAAATAAAACCCTAAAACCCTCATATAGGCTTTATGCCATTATTATAAATTTTGACCCTAGACCAATTTGGTCTCCACCATTAGTGGTAATACATTACTAAACACTTATTACAACTTTTTGAATCATATAAACACCAATCAAATCAAATTCAAATGCAAAATGAGGCCACATAGAATAATGGTCAAATCTGCCAATTATAATCTGGTCACCACTTTGAGCCCCTGCAATTAGAATTTTTTAAACTAAACTTTCTCAACTCTTTGCATGTCATCCAAGAGGACATCAAGGTGAACAACTTTTGTAAAGACAACTATGCCAAATTCACTTTGGATCAAAATCTATGCTCATGCAAAGTTGGAACTTTTTATCAAGTGGAACAATCTCACACTTAGCAATTTGTGCAATTCTTTGAATTTGGAAATTCCACACCACCACCTCTCTTTTTCCCTGATCAATTACAACTCAACCAAACACACACATTTCCAATCTAGCCACCATTTGAACTCATTTGGAATTGAGCAAATTTGGCAAATTTCAAATATGGAACTATTTGACACTATTTGAAATAGTGATCTACACCCAACCCTAATGCCCTAAACCACTATACCATGTCCCCTTGCCCCCTCTCTGCCTCACCACCCACAGGAAACCTCAGGAGGCAAGCCCTAGCATGCATGTGCATGGCCATGCCGGCCATGTCGAGCACCCCCTCTCCTCCTTCCTCCATTCATCTGGCCCTGCTGTCAAACAACACCACCTCACCTCCCTACCTCGCCTAGCACCGGCAACGTCGACAGAAACGTCGTGACCTCGCCGGAGAACATGCGCCCAAACCCTCCCTGGATGCCGCTCGCGTCGCGCGTGGACATGCCGTGGACGCCACTGGCCACGCGCCGCCCCACCAGCACACGCTAGCCCTGGCCCCTCCCGCAATGCGTTGAGCACCGCCGCGCCACCTCAGACGCGCCAGACACGCTCGCGACCAGCCCCTGGACCGCCGCCGCCGGAGACGACGAAGAAGATCCCGTGAACGCCGCCCGCAGACACGGACGCAATGCGTCGCCACCAGACACCCTCCGACCCTGCTGTCGCCACCAGAAGAACCGCCTGGACGTGCTGAACAGGACGCCGCCCTCGCCCAGCCCTCTAGCCCGCCGGAGCCGCCGCGCGCATGTCGCCACCACCCCTGCCCCGTAGCACCCAAGCCCCTATATAAATACGGCGTTCCCTGGACACCATTGAGCACACAGCCACCTTCTCCTCCCATCCCTGCTTCTCCACGACCCAACCCCAGCCTCGATCGTCGCCGGAGTAGCCCCAATTGGACGGTCGGAGCCGCGGAAGCCCTGCAGCAATCGCCGTCGAGCGGGGCCTCCCCGAGCGACGCCCGCTACGTCGCTTCGCCGTCGTCTACAACCTCGTCGAGCACACGCCACCCTTGCTGGAGCCACGGTGAGCTCTCCGACTCCCTAGGCTCGCCGGAGAAGCCACGGCATCTCGTCGGAGACGACGATGCACGTGAGCCGTTGATCTGCGTTCTAATCCTATGCCCCACGATAGCCGGTACCGATTCGGTGTTTAACGGCCACTGACGGGTGGAGCCCCCCTGTCAGGCAGCCCAGGCGTGCGTGGACGCGTGGTGGGCTTGTTTGGGCCGTTTTAATTCAAATAAGCCCAGCTAGTTTTCCCGCCGGCCCTTTTATTCAAATCTCGTTTAAATAATTTAGTTTGAATTCAATACTGGACCCAACTTTGAAAATTCATAGAATATGTTTGGCTTGGCAAAATTTAGCAAACTTTATATGGTTGGAAAGCTAGTAAAAATATCTACAACATGCCACTGGTCCCACCTCAAGATTTGTTGTAGAAATAAATTGATAAAAAGAAGAATGCAGGGACTTTGGCAGATTCAAATAATTATTAAAAATCAACCAAAATAGATATTTAGTTAATTCCAACTCCCATAGCTCACATTTGACTTACACTAATTGTTTCTGCAAGAAAATGGTGTGGTCAACTTGCATGATCATGCCCTAGTTTAATTAATGGACAATATGGCTATTTTATTAAAGTGATATTGTCCAAAACTATTATGCAAATCATATGAAGTATTATACTTCATTTAAATCTTGTCCCAAATGAATTCATGTGATGTTTGTACCCCTGGTCAAACTCTCTTATATGAAATACTTGGAGATTTAAATCATTAGTAGAAATTATTAAATGGTATGAGGTTACCTCATTTAAATCATTTTCTCAAATGTTGAATATGAATGGTTGACTTAGGTCAATATAAATTCATGCATGATTGTTTGAGAAATTAAATCTTAAGAAGATTTCAATGAGAGGAAGTTATTTCTCAAGAACCCTATGGAAACTATCATTTACATATGTAATGAGAGGAAATTATTTTCTTCAAACCACACAACCAATGCACCTTAATTATGTTAATTGTGTGCTTAGAGTAGTTTGTGTGAATATATGTGATGTTGGAATAGCCATTGAATTAGTGGAGTGATTATACCTCGTATTCAAATTTAGACGCTAGTACCGGAGAATACCCGGAGGAAGAAGGTTGCTACCAAGAGGAGGAGGAGGAAAATTTTGAGAACTACCAAGGCAAGCTAATATTCTTGCAAAGTGCAAAGTTCTACCAAGAACAAGGCACACTCATCTTTTCTTATAATTCATGAACCCATCCCAAGTTTTACTACAAGCTTTACTTACGAGCTTTATTGCTTTGGTTTTATCAAAGTACTTTTTGATTCATGATTCACTAAGTTTAGAATACTAAAAGAGTATCAAACTTAGCCTAACTAGCATTACAAGTAGTTAGCACCCCTCATGACTAGATGCTAGTGCTAATATTAAAACTTGACTACTCTAGATGGGAACATGTGACTTGAAATGAAATTGAAACTTTGGAATGATGATGCATTCCATTGGATGAATTTTGAAGATGAATATGACCAAGAGAAGATAGTGATTTTTGATTAAAAACTAATATTGGTTTGGATGTGATACCTTTCCAATTCATAAGTACCCCCACAATACCTGATTATGGGTAAAGGCTTAACTAGAAGTTTATGTGTCTTAGTATGGGTTCCCTCTGAACACACATCATAGGGGTTATGCCGAGGCTGCCTCCGTTGTTGATGAATGATGTGAATTGAGGTGAATTGTACGGCGAAGCCCTGTGCAGTTCCCAGGTTGACAGTTGGTCTTCACTGGAGGCCAAGCTCATGGGGAGAGGTGCTCATACTAGGGTTTGTAAATGAAAGGTTATGGTTGATGATCCGCGTACGTGTTACGATGATTCGGGGTTATCCCGACGGATGAAATCAAATGTTGTGGCACAAGTGTGCAACCTCTGCAGAGTGTAAACCTATTCGAATAGCCGTGTCCACGGTTACGGACAGTTGGAAAGACCATACGGTTTCCAGTGTTAGATTCTTGAAAATGTTGATAAAATGAATGCTGAATGGTGACTTGAATTGGAATCACAACAATGTTGTGGGAATGACACTAATGTTCCCACTTGAGTTAGTTAGCACCTGAATAAGTCTTTAGCAAATACTTGTGAACTAAAATTGGCTTTATGCAAATAAACCCGAGCTTAGCACCCCCTTCATAAAACTGTTAGCACTTACATTAGTATTAGTTTGCGAGTACTTAAAGTACTCACGGCTTTGTCCCTGGCTATTCAAATGGCCAGAGTATGAAGACGAACAGAACTACCAAGGTGATGACCCAGGACGCGTACGACAACTAGGAGTCTTCGACGTCAAGCGTTGGCCTGTGGACTAGAGAGTCCCTTTATCTTTACGCTTCGCTATGAACTTGTGTTTGTTCGTTGATCAATAGATCAACTATTTGTGTAATATGAATCATGTGATTCAAGTTGTAAGACAATATGGTTTGTAATGAATGATGACTGTGATACTTAACTATTATGCCTCGCAACAACAATATCCCTTGGGTTGCGATGAATGACATAATAGGCATCTGGACTTAAAAATCCGGGTGTTGACAAACTGCTTATGCAGTAATGATTCCTTTGATGTGTTATTGAAGCTTGGATGGAAGCCAACTAGTGTTGGGTACCCCAGCTTTGTTTTGAACTCAACTGAGTAATGATAAATTTCTATTTCTTGTTGGCTTGGATGAATTTATGGTTGATGTAACCTCAGCAGTGGTTCACTGCTACATCTGGTTGCTCCCACTGTTGTATGGCTTACTGTGGAAGGATTATTGCATACTGGTGATCAATTCTTGATTACCAGTAGAATCTGATGATCCCTTTGGAGCATCTGCTCCATGCTATGTGTGTTTGGGCATGCTTATGATGGATTGCTTGCTTGTTTGTGTTACTGGTTGCATCTTAAAGTTGGACATTTGGTTGGTTTTGATGAAAATAGAGATATCCACAGTAGGGGATCATGTAAATCAAAGTGTCACTGTGGTATCCTTTGAAGAAAATGGACTGTTTCTGATGGTTTTAAAAGGCTAGGTGGTGCTAGGTGATTCAGTTGGCTACCAAGACTTGTCTCATCTGGTTAGCTGGGATATGCTATGTGTTTTTGCTTGTTTAGCCATATCTATCACTTACTGGATTTACTGGTTCTTGCTTGGCCTCTCTTTTGCCAGCATCACTTGGTCTATACCAAGTGATGAATAATCCCTTTGGAGCATCTGCTCGATCCATGCTATATATGTGTGTTTGAGCATGCTTATGATGGATTGCTTGTGTTGCTGGTTGCATCTCAAAGTTGGACATTTGGTTGGTTTTGATGAATTGCTTGCTTGTTTGTGTGTTTGAGCATGCTTATGATGGTTGCTGGTTTGGTGGTGTTTTTGTACTTGCCGTTGATTAGAATGTTTGGTCGATCACTACTCTCTGGGGTGGCGTGAGTGAACCTGGTGTGATGGCACAAATATCAATTTGTTGTGCATCCTACTTTGCTTTGCTTACGCCATCCCTGAATGTTAATATTTGTTTCGACCAAAAAAGTATGAGGCATATGATATCTAGCTAGTTGATACCACTTGGCTCTTTCGACCATTTTAGTGTCGATGATTAAAATGTTTGGTCACCTATGCACTCTGGGGTGGAGCAAGCGAGCCTGGTGTGATGGCACAAATATCAATCTCTTGTGCATCCTACCTGGCCTCGCTTACTCCATCCCGGAATGTTAATATTTGTTTCGACCAACAAAGTATGAGGCATATGCTATCTAGTTGATACCACTTGGATCTTTCTTCCATTTTAGTGCCGATGATTAGAATGTTTGTGGTCACTACACTTGGGGGAGGCACCAGCGAGCCTGGTGCGATGTCACAAATATCAATCTCTTGTGCATCCTACCTGGCCTCGCTAACACCTTCCCTAAATGGTAATATTTGTTTCGACCAACAAAGTGTGAGGCATTCCATTTAGTTCATACTAGCTACTTCTTAATTGCATTGACCTTTCGTCCATTTTAGTGTCGATGGTTAAATTTTGTGGTCACTACACTTGGGGGAGGCGCCAGTGAGCCTCGTGGGATGGCACAAATATCAATATCTTGTGCATCCTACCTGGCCTCACTGACTCCTTCCCTAAATGTTAATATTTGTTTCGACCAACAAAGTATGAGGCATTCCATTTAGTTCATACTAGCTACTTGTTTCTTATTTGAGTTGGCACTTCTTAATCATTGACCGATGATTAGAATGTTTGGTCACTTGTACACTCTGGGGTGGGGCCAGTGAGCCTGGTGCGATGGCACAAATATCAATCTCTTGTGCATCTTACCTGGCCTCGCTGACCACATCCCTGAATGTTAATATTTGTTTCGACCAACAAAGTATGAGGTATTTCATTTAGTTCATACTAGCTACTTATCTCTTATTTGAGTTGGCACTTCTTAATTGCATTGGCCTTTCTTCAATTTTTTGCCGATGATTAAAATGCTTGGTCACTACACTTGGGGGAGGCGCCAGTGAGCCTGGTGCGATGGCACAAATATCAATCTCTTATGCATTCTACTTGGTCTTGCTGACGCCTTCTCTAAATGTTAATATTTTTTCGACCAACAAGGTATGAGGCCCTTGTCATTTCATTTGCTTTGGTATTTCAAAATGCCGATGATTAAAATGCTTGGTCACTCTTACAATCTGGGGTGGAGCCAGTGAGCCTGGTGTGATGACACAAATATCAATCCCTTGTGCATCCTACCTGGCCTCACTGACTCTATCCCGGAATGTTAATATTTGTTTTGACCAACAATGTATGAGGCATATGTTATCTAGTTGATACTACTTGGCTCTTATTTCAGTTGGACTTATTCGTTTATTTTAGTCTTTCTTCGAGATAGCGCGGATGATAAAAATGTTTGGTCATCGTACACTTGGGGGTGTCGTAAGTGAGCCTGGTAAGATATCACAAATATCTTCCTCTTGTGCATCGGACTTGGTCTCACTTACGCCATCCCTGAATGTTAATATTTGTGTTGACCAACAATGTATGAGGCATGTATTTCATTTCTCTTGTGCATCGGACTTGGTCTCACTTTCTTCCATTTTAATCAGAGGAGGAACCGGATGAAGACCCCGATGCAAGCGAGCCTGGCGGGTAGAGAGGAGGGAGCAAAGGAGGAACTGGATGAAGACCACTTTGTATCTCGAAATGGTGAAATTTGTAGGAATTAAGAGTTGTATGTAAAACATTTGACACTTGCCACTATATATGTATCTCGATCGGGCTCTAAGTAATGTGATGATGATGTCTATGTTATATCTATGCAATGTACATGCTATTTATATTATATTTGCATATTTCTGTATATAATCTGTATAATATATGTATATAACTTGTATGTGTATAGCAGGCAGCACAAAATCGTGTATAATACGAGCAAATTCTGTGGCGCACTGAAAACAACTTCTGCGGCGCACCTTTTTCTGTGGCGCACCGAACACTGGTGCGCCACAGAAACCTTATTTTTGTGGTGAAGTTTCTGTGGCGCACCACCCATGCGCCACAGAATGTGTTTTTGGTACGCCACTAATGAGCCTTTTTCTACTAGTGATATTACAACAAATAGTTCAACACATATTATTGAAGTCTCAAAAACACTAGGAGATCTCCAACCCAACCTATTACATATAATATTGCATACTACCACTTCATCATCGCTCAACTACTCCGGAGAAAGCTCTCTCATCTTCCTCATGTTTCTCATTGTGTCTTCCTTCGGCTTCAGCAGATCAACAATCATGAACTCTAGCTTTCTCTTTTCTTCCTTGAACTTGTCTCTTTCCTTCTCTTCCTTAATTCTCATCACTTTGTGCATATTTGGATGTCAAGCATTAGTTAGTTTCTTCTGCTCCAGTTCACCTCTTGCATCAAGAAGAGATTATTCTGCTTTTTCCTTAAGACCTAGTGTCAACTGCTTCTCCTCCACAACCCTCTTAAGTTCATCTTGAGCATTCCTAAGATCCATGTGCAACTTCTCTTTTCTCATCTAACAATTAAAACTCCACGTAGTCAAGACTATCACAATATCACTAACTCCGCCTCTCTTCACTTCTCCATACATTTTTCAAAGTTTTGCAATTGCATTCTGCATGGTTGGTGGCCATTTTGGATCTACCAATTTCACATAAGCACAACGTCCTCCTTCCTAGAGATGTGATAAATACATGGAAATGTTACTTCCTACATGCTGCATATTCACACCTATCTATTGACAACTAAAAAAAATAATATTACTAAAATAAATTCACACACCTCCACTGCACATCCTAGGAACCTCCTTCCTATGCACCATCCTTCAAAAGCTACATATTTGCCGGCTACAGATCGATGGTTACATCGTGTATGTGCATTTCCATCGTCTAACCCACAAAAATCGGAGTCATAGATGCCATTGAGGTCCTAGCAATTGGATTACATGCCAAATCAGAGGACACGGCGCTGAACTCCAAAATATCCAACTACAAACCCTACCGTAACACTATATCTCAGAGAACAAAATTACTCACCGAGGACATCTGTTGATGATTCTTCACCATCACCCTAGGAAACCATGGCACCTCCTACCACGGCGGCGACAGAGGCGACAAAGGGAGCTTGAAAGGCGGCGGCGACACATTTTAACGGGAATGACGGGAGTGGAGTGAGAGTTGAGTGATACAAAACAACTACTTCCTTTTTTATACCAGTTGTACGAACGAGCCCTAACAGCCGTGAGTCGCTCGCCGTCCACCCTTTCCACATGTGCCTGACAGCGTAGGCTAGACTGGTCAGTAACTTGTTTAAACGGCTAACGATGAGAAATTAGTGCTCCACGTCGTGACCCCGCCCGAAAAGTGGCATTTATCTGTCGAAAAGCCCAAAGATGGTGGTTCCGTGCGTTAAGCCGGTCTCATATGTGATGTTTTTTTTTTTGTTACTTTCTTAATTTAGGACAAAATTCTCAGACAACACAAATATATGTTGTGTAAATGTTTGACCTTTTCAGACTTTTCTTGGTCAAGAGAGATGTAACTAGATCATCTCTAGCAGATCCACTAAATCGCACACCTCCCGTGGGCCTGTAAAAGTCTGCCCCATATGTGGTTTATGCCAAGGGAAGGAGACCAATTTTAGGTAAGAGTGACTAAAAATAAGGATCACCCCACCACTATACCAAGGGGACTAGTGATAGATCTTGCACAGACAAAGTTACAAATGTTGCTCACCAATTTGATGATTCCATCGAGGAAGAAAAACATTGAGGTAACCATTTGCCTATTCTGAACAACATTTCTGCTTTCCTTTTTCTTGTATATTTGGAAAGGTAAAGAGCACACGTGAGTACGTCTTCTACACGGTCCATGAGCTAGAAAGAGACGGAGAGCAACTTTCACTTCAGACTTCAGTTGCCGAAGAGGAGTCTCGCGTTTTGGCTACTGTCAGCTTTGAAGCATTTGTCATTTGATGACAAGTATTTGGCCTCGTATCTGTCTCTGCCCCGCCTTTTCACCATGATAAACATCTGGGCGTTTGTCCCCATATACATGTGTCTTATTCCTTACTATTTTCCTGGTGACATAGTTATTTGTTCTGGATATATCTTGGCGCAACACAGAAAAAGGAACATGAACAAGAACGCAATAGTATCTTTGGATCTTATCACATGTTTCGGTGTCAGATAATCCCACGATGATTTGGACCACTCTGGGATAGTGCGAATGCCACGCCTAACTTTTTTTTTTTTTGCGAAAGGACTGCCACGCGTAAACTATTGTTATAGCTAGAAGAGTGGAATGGAATCCGGAGTTCTCTGTACGTGCAACTTTGGAGCATCTCCACTCGCCCCCCCCCCTGGCGAGTTTTTTACATCCGGACGGCGAAAATCGGCCCAGCTCCTCGTTTCGTCCGGATTTGGCCCTTCATCCATCCGGCGAGCCCACGCGTCCCCGGTCCCCGGCGCGCTCGGGACTCCGGATGAAACGTTTGGCGCGAAACACCGTGTGGACCCGCGTAGTCGGCGACAGGAAAACCAAATCGTCGATTTTCCCTCCATTCCTCCAATTTGCTTGCATATCCCCATTCTCTCCCGCCGAATTTCTCCATTCCCCTCGTCTTCCGGTTCAGCCCGGCGCGCCTCTCCTCCACCACGCTCTCCTCCTCATCTTCTCGTCCCCACAATGCCGCCGAAGGGGACGACGAGCCGCCGGGCGAGGAAGGAGCGGCCGCCGGGCATGACGAACGCACAGTGGGCGACGGGAAACGGCGCGACATCGAAACAAGCTGGGCGGCGAGGGTGAAAAAAGCCGCCGCTAAGAGGGCGGCGGAGGCGGCCCAGGAGGAGCAAGCGAGGAAGATGAGCATGGCCTTCAGCGGCGGCGGCGGCTCCATGTTCCCCGGCCAATGGCGGCGCAAGGTACAAGCAGTTCCCCGTCGTCCTTCTCCCCTACGATGTACTCGCCGTCGACGACTGCCATGTTCCAAGAGGGCGCCTACGTCCAACCGTCCAGGTTCACGCCGTCGCCGCCCGAGCTTGACATCGGCGGCAGCTGCGGCCAGTTCGAGGGCACCTCGCCGGTCATGCGACGAGGGCCGCTCCCGTTCGGTGCCCGTTCGGCGCGGCGGCGCCGAACGATGAGGCGATCCACGAGATGATCACCTCCGCCGCCGCCCGCCGCTGCGAGCCCGAGGTTCTTCATGGACGCCGCCGCCGCGAGCCCGGGGTTCTTCACGCAAGAGGAGGCGAGGGCGACGGCAGCTGTGGCAGCGCGCAAGGATCATGTGGAGGATGTTGCCGACGGAAGCCAAGCCGTCGAAGAACAAGAAGACGAAGAACAAGGAGAGACAACTCAAGCCGACGTCAACCTGTCGAAGGGGAAGAAGAAGAGGAAGAAGGACTCGCCGCCTGCCGAACCGCGTATCAAATGGACGTCGAAGGAAGAGGAGTGCCTCGCCGAAGCTTGGATGACCGTGTCCACGAACGGCATAATCGGTGCCAATCAGTCGATCTGTGGCTGATCCTTTTGCTCCTTTTGCCGATCAACTGGCCGTGCTTGTAGCGCGGGACGGCGATTTGTTTGAACTTAAACTCTATCCGCCGAACTCCGGGTGGACGACTGGAAATACGGTACTCCCCACGACTTATTTTCGTCCAATCCGGCGGTTGTTTCGTCCGGATTTGGGCGTGGGGAGCGCCAACGAGTGGGGATGCTCTTAGGACGACCACCTGTCACTGAAGTGTGAGCAGAGCGACGTAACTCTCTGGTGTTTGAACTAAAGAAAATGAAGAAAATAAAGCTACACTTGTCTAAAGAAACATATAAGTATACTTTGGGTCTACCAAGTAGAGCGTGGACTAAGTGTACACGCCTGGACCCTTATCCTCTCCCACGACTCGAGAGGCGATATTTCTGAGCCACCCCGTCAGATCCACCTCGCCGCCGGCGGCTCGCCGGTTTCCCTCCCTCCATCTGCCGCTTCGGCGGCGGGAGGTGGGGGAACCTCGGGCCCCGGCGTGTATATAGCGTAGGGTTTGCTAGGGTCTTCGTCGGCGGCGTCATGGAGGTGGCGGCGCGGCTGATGTTCGTGTGCGTTTTGCAGGTGGCGCTCTTCCTCTCCGGCCTCGGTGCTCGTTGGAGTGGCGTGGCGGAGCGCTCCCTTCTGTGTGCTCGCGGCCCCTCGGGGTCGCCGGGTGCGCTGGATCCCCTTCCAGATCTCGCCGTGGCGGATCTGGTCGACACTTTCGAAGCAGCTGGAGGTCAACTGAGGCGAAGTTGGCGACGGAGCGAGGCGGAGGCTCTCCGGAGTTCGAGGTCCGAGAACTTCCCGTCCGTTCGGGGATCTTCTCCCATCCAAGGCGTATGTGGAGAAGGAGCGGCGGCGCGTCTTCGGCACGTTTCTCTCGTCGTCGCCGGCATCGACCTAAGGAGGACTGGTGTGTGATTTCTATGTTTGTGGTGCTCCTCTCTGTAATACCTTGATGTAATCCGGCTGTTTCCTCGCAAAAGAAAAGTAGAGCGTGGACTTTTTTTTGAACTGGAAAATGCATTCCACTTAAACATGCTGCACACATGGGCGGGCCCAGAACTTTGGAAATGGGTATTCAAAATACCGCTAGCCAGCAGAACAACATACTATTCCTGTCAATAAGTGGACTGGATTCCTCCTCGCCTCCGCCGCCGGCGAGCTGGGCTTCCTCCTCTTCCTCCTCGCCTCCGCCGCTGCCGCCGGCCCCGCCGCGGTGGCGGCGGCTCCCGTCACCGAAGGTGGCTGGGGGAGAGCCGCGGTGAACGCGTTGCTGGCCGGCGCCCCGCTTCCGTCTGCTCCGCCTCGCGCGGCAGCCGCACGGCGGTGGCTAGCGTCGGTACTGGAGCTTCGGCGTCGGCGAGCTGGGCTGTGCGGCGGGCGGCGGTGTCGGCACCTCTGCGTGGTTGATGCTCGTTGCTTCTGCCGGGCTCGATCTGGGTCTGGGCGGGCCCGATCTGGGCCTGCTCGGGGCTGGAGCTCGCCGGGCGCTCGGCCGGGGCGGCGGCCCCGGGGACGGTGGTGGAGGGGTTGGGCGGCCAGCTTCTCCTCGGCGCGGAGGTCGCGGAGGCCGCGGATCGAGCGCCCGCCGGAATCTGTCGGGTTTGGTTCCGCTGCGGAGGGCCACCGTGGGTGGCAGGTTAGCCGAGGCGCGGAGGCCCCGGCTGGCACCTGCAGGCCCGTGGCGGAGGTGTGCCACGGCGCGAGGATGGCCGCGCGGCGGCGCGGCATCTGGTGGGCGAGGCGCCGGTTTTGGTGTCTCGCGGACGGCGGTAGGTTGGCGGGAGGTGCTGGCCTATCGCGCGTGGAGGCCGGAGCGGCGGCTCCGGGATTCAAGGTGGTGCTGCCGGCATGCCTCTGGCCGCGTGGGCGGCAGGGCGTGCTTCCTTGGGCGTGGGCAGCGTCCCTCTTACCGGTGGCTCTCGTTCGTTTGTAGTCTGGAGGTGCTGGTTGTGGGTCTCCGGACGAAAGTCTTGCCCGACTTGGTCGGTGCCGGCAACGGCGGCGCCCGAGGGCGTCGTTCTTCCTCCTTGGAGGCGTTGTCGTGGAGGCTCGACACCCCTCACCCACCATTCCGGGGTGAAAACTCAAATCCGGCTTGCCGGATTGGATGACGGCGGCGTCTTTGGACGTCGTGACCTCCTTGGAGGCGTCATTTTTCGGAATATTGGGAGACTCTTTGCGATGCTTGGGCTACTGGTTGGGTCGTCTTCCTCGGGTTCCGTCGGTGCGCGAGTGCCGCTGGCTTGCTTCTCGCGACCTGCCTCTCCCCACGAAGCTTGATAGGCCTAGCCGTTTCCTTCGGTTCTGACTTCCTTTCCAGGGACGTGGACCGGGCAGTCGCGGTGCTCGCCGTTGCCGTTGTGCTGGTGTCTTCCGGCGGCTCTCCATACCTAGTTCGGCTAGGTTGTGTGGCCATGTGTGGTTTTCGCCGGTTTTTCCTGAAAAACTGCGCCGTGTTGGTTTTTCTTGTCTGGTTTTCCTTATAAACCAGACACGTTGGTGTCGTGTTTGTATCGATTTTTGGCCAGTTTTCCTTATAAACTGGTCATTTTCCCTCTTCTTAATGAATAGGCAGAGCTCCTGCCGGTTGCTCCAAAAAAAAAAAGTGGACTGGATTCTATACAATGTAATGATAATTTATAGTTGTATCATATGATTTGAAATTTTTGACAAATATTTTGGGTATTCACCTGCATACCCATGAATACACATAGGCCCGCCCATGGCTGCACAGCGAGATCGCTGGCAACTAGACCAATTACAAAGTCTGTTCTGGGCCAACATCCATCCAACTAGATGAAGGAGCATTGTCCAGGTATCGAAAATGTACTCCCGTGTCCGCCAAGTCGTGACCTCCTTCCACGATTGCATTAACCAGAGTAGAAAAGTCAGATTCAAACAGCACTAGATTCCCAGGCCAGCCGTAGCTCAATAGCAGCAATACATGCGCTGGCTTCAGCGATCATTTGCTTCCGCACAGGCCTAAAATGCGTCAGGAACCTTATCCAGCGGTTTCACGTGTAACGGAGATGTAAACGGCGCACATATTTCCGCCTGGAATACGTCGTGGCGGATGCGTCAACTGACTGCTCGCTTTTTCACCAGCCCGCCTGGCAGTGAGTCATAGGGCTGTATCGAGCGCATCGCTTCCGCGGACGACGCTTTCGCGGTCATCGCTTCCGCGTCTGCATCTGCGCCGCAGCCTTCGTCATCAATGTCGCCGCTGCCTCTTCTGCACGAGCAGGCTGGGCTTCTGCGCCGCCATTAATGGCATCGTGTCCCGCGCGCGCCCAGCCTTAACAGTCGACTGGCATCGTTCCTGTCATTGCCCACACCACCGACACCTCCACTCCCACCCCTCACCGCCGCGCGCCACCGCATAACCATGGGAAAGAAGAAGCACAACTTCGAGGCATCCGGCAGCGGCACCAAGAAGGCGCAGCGGACGAACAAGGTGTTGCTGCCTGTCGAGATGGCGCGGCTCATGCACAAGAACTGGACGCCGTGCGACGGCTAGCAGGACGTGCACCTGTCTGGCGGTGGCTGGCGGCTCAGCCACCTCCGGGTGCATGTCCCTCCCGTGCCTCTGCGTGAGCCAGGCAGGAGCGCTGAGATCTGGCCCAGGCAGAGGTACCTGCCGCCGGGCCTCCGCGCCGATCCCGCCTTCGCTGTCGACTGCGATACCTAGCACAGCTGGCACCTGACCGAGGACGATCCGAGGAGGCAGGCGGGTTCGGCGACAGGGACTTCCTGTTTGACCGGCCACCGCCGCCTCGTCGTCAAACACAGTAGCCACCAGCGCCTTCACAGGACGACAACGTCGACGAGGACAGCGACATGCTGGCCTACCACAACGAGGATGTCAAGGACGACAGTGACGACTTCATCGCCTGCATTTTCCATGAATGGCACACGGCCATGACGGAGGGCCGGAAGTTCAAGTTCCCGGAGACAATGACCGACGACGAGATCGAGAGGCTCAGCGGCCTCGTCTCGGAGGTGGACCGATCGATGCAGCCGCTACTGCCCCGGTACGCCACCGGCATCATGCCGTCAGGCCTCACGGAGGAAGAGGCCCTACGACGGGTGCTCCAGAACTCGGCCCCACAACCGCTGCCTCCGACTCCACCTCCACCTCCGGCGTACAATCCGTGGGCGGCTCCACCTCCACCACTGGTGTGGGCTGCTCCACCTGCACCGCGTGTGCTGCTCCACCTCCACCTCCACCGCCGACGGCACCGGCGTATTATCCGCCGGTTGCCAACTGGCCGTGGCCGGTACCGGATTTCGTCGTGCTTGACGACTACAATGAGTAGGCGCAGGCGTTAGTTTTTATATTTTATATTTTACTTTCTTTACTATGTATTATGTTGAAAAAAATGCAAAACCGAAAAAAATACGTCGTGCCGCTGGAGGCACCCGACACAAACAGACGCGTGGTTGATTTCGACCATTTAGGCCGACGCAAACGGACGCGCGCGGACATTTTGGACGTCCGAAATGTATCGCCCTGTTAAGATGCCCTTATGTGATAGAGCTTTCCGGCTCCCGCCGCGATGAAATCGCTCGCATCAGAGCGGATAACGAAGCCAAATGCTTCGTCTTGCGTCTCTTCGTGAAAAGATGTGCCAATCCGCATCAGAGCATGGATTTTATGTTCTCAACAACGCGCGAGGCCCTGTTGAAGCCGTCAAGGTGGTATTGTGTTCGTCGCCACCATCTAAACATAGGGCCGTAGCCCTGCTTTTAATTAATAACATCTTAACGGCAAGGTCCATGAAGGAGAAGCCCTAGCCTTTTCATAATCTTCCACGGAGAGGTCACCGGAGCACCAACCGCGAAACCAACTACGAGGTAAACCCTCCAAGAGTAACAAGCTCACGGTCTCTCACTCGAACTAATCGAATGGAGAGCTCAACATTTATGCAAGGATGCAAAAGCAAGAACACCAAAGATGGTCAAATCCTTCACAGTCTAATTCCACCAAAGCAACAAATGCTATGGAGAAACTAAAGAGAAAGAATAATCGTGAACATCAACAAATGACTCCAAGATCTAGATTCCAAGAGATCCCCTCACTTAGAGGACAAATTGATTGGTGGAGGTTGTAGATATAGATCTCCTCTTTCAAATCCCTCAAGAACATGCAAGAATCGTGGGAAGAAAGAGATAGGAAGCAAACTCAAGAGGTTCAAGAATGGTGGTAAAAAATGTGCAAAAGAACCATAAGAAACAATGGGGAAGAAGGCCCCTTTTATACCCCGTCAAGAAAAATGACCGTTTGAGCTAAAATCGAGCCACCCGGCGCGATGCCTGGCAGGACCGGCCAGGGTGCCGACCTACCAAACATAGGGCCAGGCAAGCCAGCCCAGGTGCCGAGTTACCCGGTAGCAGCACCCGACACACCGACCCTGGCGCCAAGAACAACATAGGCCTTACGGAAAAAATGCGACAACTTTTGCATCCGGACTCTAATTGAGATGAAACCAATTTTTTTTGGAAAGACAACGACGAATAGAACCCCAACAACATATTGAGACTCCCCAAATAATGTTTTATATTATTTTAGAGAGGGAGCCACACAATGTCAAGAAACGGTAAAGACGTCCAAACTCGAAAACGCAATAGAAGATGCATACAAATTCCGTTTTCGATGAACTTGGGCTTGTTGAAAAGCTAGCAACAAGTTCAAGAACCTCACACAGAGAAACACCAATAAGCAACAAGAATATAGGGATGCAACGTATGCAAAGTATTAAGCTCCCTAAGACGATGTGATCAAGTTACTCAACCGAAAGTCCCTCTTGATAGTGCGGCTATCTATCCTATAACCCGGTTTCCCAACAACCACCTTGAGACCGGGAAAAGGAAAACCTAGCAAGGCCATAACTTTACCTTGCGCATCCCGTTTTATCTTGACGACAACGATTCAATCTCCACTCAAACCGGAATGCCTCACTTGATCGTTGTCGCTTCGTGAAGACTCGCACTTGCTCCCCATACACCATTATGGGATAGCTCCATTAAGGCATATCTTCACATGTCTGTTATCACCAAATGGACGGCAAGCTTCTAGCATGATATCTTTGATATGCTCATCTTGAACTTGCCCTTCTCAACCTTGATGACATTCAAGCTAGCTTGATGCCATCCTCTCATGGGCTATATGATATCATACTCTTGATGCATGCCCATGGAAAGATACATAACCCACATAGACAACACAAATGCACATATATAGTGGGTTAGCTTATGAAGCATAATTGATAAGGCTTACCGCCCACAAGATCACATGATCCAAAGTGGTACAATATTTATGCTTCATGTGTTGACCAACTTGAATTCAATCTTCACTCTTATTCCTTGTCAACCTTGTATATCTTCATGCTCTATCATAATATCTTGATCATTCATTGCTTAACACATAAGCTAGAGCATGCCTAAATTGAGTTCCACGCAAGAACTCCATCTTCATTTCTTCTTCTTGATCATATCATATTTTTATCTTCAAATCGATGATTTGATGCCAATACCAAAGGTATAACATTACATTCATGGCATCCACACTTGAATCCAACATATGGACTTCAAGAAATACTCATGAAATATTCCTTCATATAAACACAACAAAAATATTAGTTCACAGAGGATTGTCATTAATTACGAAAAGCACACTTAAGGGGCAAAGTACCCTTACACCTGGACATGTTTTTATTCAGCATTTATTAGCCTCCAAAATGAATCGGAATGCCAAAATGGCTAATTAGAAACGGACCTAGCCCACAGCCAAAAAGTTCGACATATAGGTTGGCATCGCCTTGGGCCTCACCGAAACCTAATATATCGCTTTTGTAAAATTAATCTCCAGACCTGATAATTGCTCGAAAGTTAACAAAATTAATGTCAGATTTCTCACTTTTTCCTAGTCATGTTCATAAAGAGAATAGTAACATCGGCGTAAATTGATAGTCCACCATCAATAAGGTGAGGAACTACCTCCCATCAGCTTCTGTACGCTCAATAATTGTGGCAAGCATCTCAACCACTATATTGAATAGCACCTGTGATAATGGATCGCCTTGCCTTCAACTTTTTTTCTTCTAGGAAGTATCTACCAACATTATCGTTGACTTTTATGGCTACACTTCCTTCGAAAATAAAGTTATGAATTTTTTTGAAATGAATAAAGTTATGAATTTGCAATGGAGATGTAGCCATTTGTTCATCATACTTCGTGATGACTTCTCATTCCACGGTGCTAGATTTGGTCTCGACAGAAGAAGAGAAACAAGCACCTTTATTTTATTCTAATTTTTTTCGATAAAGGGAATATATTAATATCAAGAAGATACCAATTACACCCAGCCTCTGCAACAACGCACCACCCTAATGGCACTACGGATGCACACAGCCAAAAACAAGAAAAGAAAACTAAGAAATAAAAGTCCCGCTACAGTATCTCGGGCCTAACAACAGCAATACAACCACCGCCAAGACAACACCTGAATTACAGACTAGTCTCCGCTCTCAAAACAAATGCCTCCACCAAGGACATTGCCAGGCACAACCAATTAAGGCCAGACCTTGGGTTTCACCCTGAAAGGTAGGACTCTGAATTCACGTGTTGTCGCCCCCACTTTCATACCGCTGCTGTGAAGCCCGAAACACCAAGCAAGTCCCTCAACATCGCAAAGACTTGAACCTCCCTTAGCTAGTCCTCCCCTCCGGCCTTCATGAAATTCTCTTCTTCCGACTTTCATCATGGATCCATAGTCACTTGATGTCAATCAAAGAAAAAGAGCTTCGCGCCGCTCCCTCGGAACCAATCGGTCGGAATAAAAACATGGGTGCGCACGACCGAATACCTCCGATCCAACAAACTCCAGGCAAAAGCACGTTACATTCATCGGCGGAGCCTTCCGAACTCAACAATCCGGCCAGATCACGAGTCCAGGCCTCGGTAGGTCCTCCTCTTCACGCAAGAGAGGCCCTAGGACCGCCGCCTTTATTCAGGTCGGACCCCCACGTCGGCGACCATCCCGGGCTGGCCACTCCAACCCACCACCGGCGACCCGACGCCGGCTTCCAAGCTCCTCCATCATGCCCGGAAGCGGTGATAGATCGATGGATCCACCATCACCAACCGCAGGCCGACCTCTCCGACGAAGAAGATGGCCACCTCCACCGTCGTACCCAAGGCTGTTGCCCCGGGCGACCTCGTGGCGAGAGAAACCCGAGATCGCCTCCACACACGGCCGAGAGGCGGGGGGAAAGTGGCGCAGGCCTGGCCGCTGCCCGCCACCAGCCCCTCCGGCGTGCTGCGGTGAAGATCCGGCGGAAGGCAAGGGGCTGCCGCTTCTGGCCGTCGTCCGCCGCCGCCGCCCATCACCAATCCGACCGGCCGCAGCGTGCGTCGAGGGATCCCGGTCGCCGTCCCAGCGCGGCAACAAGGAGAGGCCGCCGCCGCCGCCACGCCCGCGGCCTTTGCCCGAGGCGCTACGGCGGCGGCGGCGGGGTGTGTTTAGGGTTTGGGTGGGGTGCGGGAGGGGTGCGGGAGCATGTGTTTAGAAGCTATATCTGTTACTGCCTGCATGTGTTCCTCATCTATTTTATTCTAATGTAGTGGATACATAGTGGCGGTGGTTGCAACATAAGGGGTTATTTGGGCACACCTAACACACCATGTTTACTTATTTATTACTTGAGTTTTTAACATATGTTTGTAATAGGGAATAATTCTATTAAACATAGAAACATGAACCATTTTTCTTGCAACTCATTCTAGCTATCAAATTATAGTCTGAACTAGTAAATTTATATATAAAACTTAGCAAAATCAAGAAAATTTCATATTTATTCCTAACTCGTCCATTCAATGTAGGATCCATCTTAGTATATTTATCTATTACACTTCGCAAAATTAAATACATTTTGTACTTCTTTATAACATATTGTAGTCATATTTTTCTTCCTGCAATATAATTTTCCATTACACTTAGAAAAATTAATCACATTTTTTTACTTTTTTATAACTTATTCTATCAATATATTATTTCAACCCATATATTTTTCTATTACACTTAATAAAATTAACCACATAATACGGCAACTAAAATTTAACATAGGATTTATTTTCATACTACACACTTCTAATGTATGTCATTACAACTATACTTGCACAAAATTTAATCATATTTGCAAGGTAAGATACACTAGTTATTTATTTTTGAGGCATTAATTGGAACTTATAACTCTTCCTTGAACATCCGGTCATTTGTGCAAAGAAAAGACACAATTATTCCTTGGTACGAGAAACAAATGGACAAATCACAATTATGTATTATGCCAATACATGAGTTATATAATACGTATCTAGTAGAATTGAACATGTTGCCCAAAAAGTTATGAAGTTATACGATATAGTTATAACTTGATAGAGGTTTCTAGAGTAAATGATGTTCTATCTTTAGTATAAGTAAATAGAAATTTCTAGAGTATACAAGTTGTCCTGAAATCATTGCAATTAGTTGTTTGTTGGTTCTTTTGGGATCAGATAAGTGTAACTTATGCTCTGGCAATATGTGCATGATCCATATTCAATCTATATGAACGTTTAGTTTTCTCTTGCTTTGGTCTACAATATGCACATAAAACTAACTAATTTATCTCCTGGAAGAATAGTGATAAAAATAGATCCATTTGTTCTTTTAAAAAACAACTCATCTTATCAAAATCCATAAACACACTACTCTTCTATGTTATCTCGGTATCTTGCAACAAATCAAAACACCTTGAATACGATGAGGGGCCATAGGTTGCATGTGGGTGTTCTTAGTTCCCTACCATTCTTATGAAGGACAATGTGGTTTGCGAAAAACTTGCACGAAAAATTAAGCTTTAGTAACTAAACGTGCATGCTTTTCTGTTTGCATGTCCAGCAAAATAACGTGTAGAAATGATGGAAATTTTGCTTTGTTAAGCATGAAATCATTTCAGACCTTCCAAATAGTCATAATAAATAACACACCCACTTTGTTGTGGCCTTTATCTTTTTTATATACCACATTCAACCAATTTCCAAACATATTTGTAGTATCAGTTGGTGGAGGAATATTGTTCCAAACATATTTGTAGTATCAGTTGGTGGAGGAATATTAAGCCATATTAAAAATTCTCCATAGAATCTTAGAAAATAGGCATGATATAAATAAGTGTTGTATTGTCTAATCTTGATTACAAAAATAACACTTCGTGCATCCTTGCCAAGTTTGTTTTAGAAGATTATCCTTATTTAGAATCACTTTCTTATGAAGAACTCCATACAAATCCTTATTTTAAGTGGTAGCTTACCTTTGAAGGTAAATGGTGTGTCCATTAAGAAAATCTAGATACAATGATTTCACCATAAAAAAAAATACTAGAATTGGTTAACTTCCACTTCAAGTATCTTCCTATGCAGATAATTGAACTAACATCTGTCTCCGTACCAAATGCAACCATCTTGCCATTTTTTTTTGTCAAAGACCTCCTAAAAGCTATGTTTAGAGGCATATGCATAACATTAGCTACCGTAAATTGTTTACTTTGAAAAAAATTCTATAAGGTTGGGTGTTGCTCGCATATAGGATTTTCCTAAGCCAAATATCCTCTCAAAACCTAGTATTCATTCCATGACCTCTCAAAAGACCCTCTTTTGAAAAATTAATGTCTTACATTCATTAGATCTTTCCAAAAGGTGAGTAAGTTGGTTTAGTCAAAATCTGAGATAATGGTTCGAATTGTAAATATTTATTATGAAAGAGTTCTTCCTACACACCCTCTTCATTAACAAGTTTATATATCCACTTGCTAAGTAAACTCTTGTTCTTTATATCTGAAACTTCTAATCCCAAACTACCTCCGTCTTTTGGTCTACAAATAATATTCCATTTGGTCAACCCATATTTGTTCTTGTGACCATAACTTTGCACAAAAATTCTGATCTAAAAAATCAAGTCTTTTTCGTACCCCTTTTGTTATTGCTAAACAACAAAGCATGATCATTGGTTGGCTCGTAAGAACCAAACTGCCACCATAAGAAAGAAATTTTCCAACCCTACTAAGCTTTTTCTTAAAGCGATCTTCTACTAGTTTCCATCTACCACTTTTAAGTCGATGAAAGTGAATAGGGATCCCCAAGTATCTAACGGAACAGAACCAGCTTCACACCGGAAGAGAATTGTGTACTCTTCCTCTGCTTCTTTTGCTTGACCAAAGCACTCTTATAAAAATTTATCTTCATTCCTGGTAAGTATTCAAAGATGGATAAAACTAATTTAATATTAAGTGCTTTTTTGAGACCATGTTCAATAAAAATTATGGTATCATCCCCATATCACAAGATGGACACACCACCATCGAATAAATGAGGATGACTCCAACCACTTGCCTCTTCTTTAGCATGGGCAATTATAACAACTAACTCTACAACAATATTAAACAGAATCAGAGATAAAGGTTCACCTTGATGTAGACCTTTCTAAGTTTGAAAATAATAACCTATTTCATTGTTTACTCCAATACCCACATTTCCTTTCTCTACGTACAAAGTTTTTTATTCACCCACACCGTTTAGGATCAAGCCCTTTCGTGCACAAGGCTTGCTACAAAAAAAATACCATTTTACTTTATCATATGTTTTTTCAAAGTCTACCTTGAAAAGCACACCATCCCTTTTCTTCCTCTCAAGTTCCTGTATTGTTTCATGTAAATGACCACTCCTAAAATATGTCTACCCGGCATGAGCGGTTGACCACTGTGTCAACAATGGTAGTTATACGATTGGTCCCCATTTTAGTGAATATTTTACAACTAACATTGAGAAAATAAATGGAGCAGTATTGCTGAATTTGAACCGCACTCTGCTTCTTTGGGAGAAGGATAATCGTGTCATAACGGTAGCCCCCTTTTTGAAAACTAACAAACATATCCATCAAATCCCTTCAAAATGTCCTAAATATCTTGGTAAAATTCAGATGGAAACCCATTTTCTTTTGGGACTACATGGATAGCATGGGTGATCGAACATTTCTACACAATTTACTTGGTCTGATTTGTTTTATTGGTTTCTATAGAGTCCTAGCTATGCGATGTTGTTGTCACTTTGTTTGTATTTATTTTCTTACCTCTCAGGGCATGTACAACGGCAGTCGCTTAATCAGGCGCTTAGATGAGAAAATGCTGATGCAAAATATCAGATAACTATCCAAGCGTCCGGACTTCCAACGCGAGCGCTTATTTCTGTCGCTAACGAGAAGGCTGGGCGATACTCAAACACGAGCACGTGGAGGAAAGAACAA
The DNA here is from genome assembly GCA_030979885.1 of Lolium multiflorum. Taxonomy (NCBI): domain Eukaryota; kingdom Viridiplantae; phylum Streptophyta; class Magnoliopsida; order Poales; family Poaceae; genus Lolium; species Lolium multiflorum. Next base: position 99,865,756 of record CM061750.1, on the reverse strand, counting down.
GGCGTAGCGTCGACGTCTACTTTTGCGTCGACTCTCCACAGAATCCCAGGATCGAGGGGGATTTAGGCCTAACTGCCAGGAATTCTAGCCCGCCTGATAGCGCCTCCATTGTAGATGCCCTCATAACCTCCTAGATACCAGCAAAGCTAAGTTGTGAATGTGTGAATGTTCCTGCATGAAGCTTATGAGTATTGTATCGAGACTATATGTACTCACTACCTATCAGTTTGTGTTCTTGATTAGATCAAGATCGTGGGCGTCAGTGTTCAAAAAATCGTTCGATTCAACGTTTAATCGGCCGATTAATCACTACTTAATGGCCATCGATTTGCCGATAAACTCATCTATTGCCCGATGAACTTATTTATGTCTGATTAATAGACCAATTTGCCTATTAATCGTTAATTTTGAACCAAACTCTTGGCAGCCTTCAGTTTTGACTAAATTCTTTTTCGATAAAGAAAATATATTAATATAGAAAGATATCAATTACATCCAGCCTCTGCAACAAAACAATATCCTAATGGTAGTACCCAACGAGCCTAGGATTTAAAGACTAGGTATTCAAAAAATTCAGGCCTAACTTTTTACAACGTAAAAGACCTTATTTTTTAACCGGGACTTGACATTTATTTAGGCTAATGATACGGAAAGGGAGATTGGCTGTGGGGTAGGGAAGAAAGAGCTATGATGTGAGCTCACTTTATATTGGGTTCAATGCATGAATAGAATGTAGTTTGTCATACAAGCATGCAGGCAGTATAGAATAAATGCATATAAATGTTTTGGCACAAATAAAAGGTATTCTAACTGAATACCCTTGACTTGAGCTAAGCCCGTCCCTCGTAGTACGGCTGCACATAGTAATAAAAAAACTAAGAAACAAAAAGTCTCTGTACGGTATTTTAGCTCTAAGCAGCAACAATATATTCACCGCCAGGACAACATCTGAACTTCAGGCTCTTCAAAAGCGACGCATTTAAAAAGGGATTAATGCATAAGCGTCGTCGTCGCCCGATCAAAATCTTAGATTTTCACCCAAAAGATAGTCCCCGCTTACAAAACAATGTCTTCAACAAGGCTATTGTGATTCACAACCAATTAAAACCAGACCTTAGATTTTCGTCCTGAAAAGTAAGACTCTGAACTTCGCATATATTGCCGTCCCCACTTGCGTACTGCTACTGCGAAAACCAAAACATCAAGCAAATTCCTCAACATCACAGAGACTCGAACCTCCATTGCTAGTCCTCCAATGCGGCCTTTATGATATTCTCCACCTCTGATTTTACCATGGACCAGAATGTCATCTCATGGCAACACAGATCAGAGTTTCGCGTCGCTCCCTCTAGAACAAACGGCCAGAATAAAAGCATGATGCGCATGATCAAATACCACCCGATCCAGCAAACTCCAGCCATAAGGTGCACTGTTACATTCACCAGCCGAGCCTTCCGAAACTCATCACTCTGGTCAGATGAAGAAGGACCGGCCTCAGGAAGGTCACTATCTTCGCAAAAGAAGAACCCTAGGACATCCACGTTTATTAGGCAGATCGGCCGGCCCCCATGCCACCGCCCACCGGTCGACCTCATCGGCAGAAGAGGAGGCCGCCACCAACCGTGAGCAGCCGGGAGGGAGAGGCACACCGGACCACCAATCACCACCAGCCATGACCTTGCCGACGTAGACACCGGATCCCCAGTTGTCGGGACAACCCTGCTGCCTGCCGCATCGCCGAAGCATCACCCAGCCGCCACAGCCCTCGCTAGGGCAGCCCGGCGTGACGCGCCACAGAACCACCGGCCAAGGCCGCCGCCCCAGATCCCGCCCAGGACACCACCACGCCGATCTACGACCAGCCCCGCTACCGGTCGGCGATCTCCGTCGTCGATCCCGCGCCTCCTCCGTGCGCGACGCGAAAGGGTAGCCTGCCGCTGCACAGAGCACCACAAGCTTTGCCCTCGCGCGCGCCGGCGGCAGCAAGGAGGAGGAAGACCGAAGGAAGGGGGGAGAGGTGGCGCTGGGCTATCTTTCACCCCGAAGATGTCTTCTCGTCCTAGAGCGATGTCTAGCTTAATACGTCAGAGTGGTTCCTTCGACGTTTGCTTCAGCTGCAGTTTGTGGAGTCCGATTTTGTGCACTTGAAACCATTATAAACGTTGCTCTTTTAGGCTGCTCTTACGTTATACCAACCGTCTTCGTTTCCCCTGTTTTCTCTCGCTCCTTCCATTTCCGTGTTGGTTTCGTGATTTCTTCCACCTTCTATGCCCTTCTCCTCTTCTCTCGAGCGACACGTTGAAAGCCAGTGCCTCCTCCCACAGCCCCACCACCTCCCTGCCTATCCACTTCAGAATCGGATGATTCGTCAGTTGCTCACTCGCACAAAAACAAAGACCCATATATTTCGCATGTATAAATAAGTCCGAAAGAAAAAGAAGGGCAGAGTAGGATCTAGAGAGTAGTTGGGGGAGGAGTGCACCGCCTGCCTAGCTCCATGGCCGACAAGGAGGGCAACCTCGACGCCGTCCTCAAGGAGGCCGTCGACCTGGTAACAATTAAATTATTACACGTCCTGCTGCTCTTTGGGTAGTATTTTGGGTTTTCTAGCGTAGTTCCTTGAAGAAGGCTGCCCCGTGCTCTCGGTTCTTGGATGTGGATGGATTTACAGACGTTTCTAACTTTCCATGATTCCTGGAGTTCTCGTGGCTGAAATCGGAACGGGGATGGGGTTTACTGGGTTTTGGCGCCGCAGGGTGGCGGAATTGGTCTGCTAGTGCTAGGCTGCTAGCTCTTGCTCTGTTCTGATCAGCCGTAAAATACGCGTCAGTTCCTTTGTTTGTGAATCCCACAACTCTTGGTGACATCCTGGGGATGCGAATTCTTTTCGTTACTTTAGTGATTCGTGTTCTTTGCTCAATTTCAGAAACAGTTCACTGCACAATTTTAGTCTAGGTTAAAACGTTAACCTATATATTTTTGTTTTCTTTAGGTCTCACCAAAGTTTAATGAACTGCCATGCCTTTTAATTTTTCGTACAGCAGTTGGATGAAAACCCAACACCTTAACGCACGTCTCCGCCGAGAAATATACAGACCACACACACGGACCCATTTTATTTTTGTTGCACACATAATATTTGATTTCTTTCTTTAATCTTCTCACGTATTTTCTGTTCAATATAGATCAATTGACTACAAATATGTACTTATGGTTATTTCATAAATTGCAACCTTTTTCTGTTTTGGCTTCTCAGTTCTAGTCTTGAAGTAGGCTGCATCATACTTGCATGTTTCAGATTTGCAGGTTTCTTGTCATATTGTTTTCATGTTTGATAGAACTTTTTTAGTTTATTAAATGCAATTGTTGCGAAAAAAAATTCAGGAGCACATCCCAATAGATGAAGTGTTTGAGAACCTGCGATGCAGCCATGAGGGGCTCACTTCCGAGCAGGCGCAGCAGCGCCTGCAAATCTTTGGTCCGAACAAGCTCGAGGAGAAGGAGGTCAGGTTCATTTGGCCCATTTATTCGCCGGGAAGATTTTTTTGCTTCCTGGTCTTTGTGAAACAATAATATTCATTTCATTGATGTTATGGCTTTGTTAAGTTGAGAGTCTTGATGGCTGCAGGAGAGCAAGTTCCTCAAGTTCTTGGGTTTCATGTGGAATCCACTGTCATGGGTCATGGAGGCTGCAGCTATCATGGCCATTGCATTGGCGAATGGAGGGGTAAGACCTAACACATATCACAAATGCGTGCTCCTGTTTTTGTTCGGTGAGGAGTTAAGTGTATGTCCTGCTCTTTTCTCAATATGTGAGATGTGTCCTTCATCAGGGGAAGCCACCAGATTGGCAGGACTTTGTCGGTATCATCACGCTGCTACTTATAAACTCTACTATCAGTTTTATTGAGGAAAACAATGCCGGCAATGCTGCTGCTGCACTTATGGCCCGTCTTGCACCAAAAGCCAAGGTCCAAATTCACTTTATTTTTCCTTGTACCTGCATGTATCCCCTTTTTGGAGTCCATTTGAATTGTAGAACTGTAATACTGCTGGGTAGGTTCTCCGTGATGGTCGTTGGACCGAGGAGGAGGCAGCCGTCCTTGTGCCCGGGGACATCATCAGTATCAAACTTGGAGATATCATTCCTGCAGATGCCCGCCTCCTAGACGGAGATCCTCTGAAGATTGATCAGGTTCTTTTCTGTTATTAGCATTCAGGTCACCTACAGCTTTCCTTTAAGATTTTTAGGTTGCCTCAACTCACTATTTGATCTCTTATTTATAGTCTGCCCTGACTGGAGAATCACTGCCAGCCACCAAAGGTCCTGGTGATGGCATCTACTCTGGTTCAACAGTCAAGCAGGGCGAGATTGAGGCTGTTGTCATAGCAACCGGTGTGCACACTTTCTTTGGAAAGGCTGCCCACCTTGTTGACTCCACCAACCAAGTTGGCCATTTCCAACAGGCAAGATCGAGAAGCTTTACATATTTATATATCTAGCGCTGTTATCAGTTTGAACTTTGAAATCATTACTACAGAACTGATGTGTTACTGATGCAGGTCCTGACAGCCATTGGGAACTTTTGTATTTGCTCAATTGCTGTGGGAATGCTTATTGAGATCATTGTCATGTACCCAATTCAACACAGGGCATACCGTCCTGGGATCGATAACCTTTTGGTGCTTCTCATTGGAGGCATTCCCATAGCGATGCCCACAGTCTTATCGGTCACCATGGCAATTGGGTCCCATCGCTTGTCTCAACAGGTTTACATCATTTTAGGGACAGTGTCAACCGTTTGTGACCACACCCAAACTTTTGCACTATACAATTAATTCCTTTGTTTCGTTCCTGCAGGGAGCTATAACAAAGAGAATGACTGCAATTGAAGAGATGGCTGGCATGGATGTTCTTTGCAGTGATAAAACTGGAACCCTGACTTTAAATAAGCTCAGTGTCGACAAGAACCTAATCGAGGTGAACTTGAACACTCGTTTTATTGTGATCTCACATCTAACCTCAAAGCTCTTACATACTATCTTGGTCCAGGTTTTTGAAAAAGGATTGACTCAGGACCAAGTAATTCTGATGGCTGCTAGAGCATCCCGAATAGAAAATCAAGATGCTATTGATACGGCAATAGTTGGGATGCTAGGTGATCCAAAAGAGGTACGTTGATATGTTGAATATGAGACATACACCTGTAATGTTTATTTGCTAAAATGAACATCTGGCAACAATTCCCACAGGCTCGTGCTGGTATCGAAGAGGTTCATTTCCTGCCATTCAACCCTACGGACAAAAGAACTGCATTGACATACATTGATGGTGATGGAAAGATGTACCGTGTTAGCAAGGGTGCACCAGAGCAGGTACTCTTTTTTTTAGCGCAAATAGCTTTAAAAAGCCTTACCTGAATGTTTCATTTGCATAATGATATTAGTGATAACACAAATTCACATGCAGATTCTCAACCTTGCCCATAACAAGTCAGAGATCGAGCGAAAAGTGCATTCTGTAATTGACAAGTTCGCAGAACGTGGACTTCGATCACTTGGTATAGCATATCAGGTGAGCTGAGTTCTCAGGATACTTCCCTTCATTGTGCAGCCGAAGCTCGCAAGTGGTCATCCCTTTCTTCCTTGTAGGACGTGCCGGATGGGAGGAAAGAGAGTCCAGGTAGTCCATGGCATTTTGTTGCTCTCTTGCCACTCTTTGATCCACCAAGGCACGATAGTGCGGAGACAATTCAAAGGGCACTTAACCTTGGTGTAAATGTGAAGATGATCACAGGTATACTACCACTATTTTTTCTTTATTAATAATTCTAATTTTTATGAGCTCTATGTCTTGGATGTTGTTCTGTTTCTGATAAAAAGGACAAAAATGAATCATTCTGTTGGGGTTATGTTTTTTGTGGTGATGAGACTTTAATCAGTGTCCATTTGTTATGCACGATGTGTTGCAATTAGAGAATCTGAACAACGAATACATGGACTTGATGAACCTTAAATGAAAACTTAAATTTTATCATGAGAAAATGGAATCATCTACTGTTCCTCTGTCTTTGCTCGGAATCTTGGAACAATTGTCGCCATGATGGGGAAGACTACAGAGTAGTGTTTGGATTCTTGGACTGCCAAGGCTGCTGCCATTTTGTTCTACAGTGGATTCCATATCCTCTGAGATGCCAGAACTGCATCATTCAAATTTGTTCGTTATTATTTGTTGTTTCTCTGATTAAATTCAATGACTAGCAGTCTGGCAGTTGTCGTCATAGAAAAGCTCCAAACAGCAATTCTTGAATTTTTTGTTGTCTTCAAATTTTAGCCAAATAAAGCATGATCTGATTCCAGTTTCCAGAACCTTCGTACAAGTGCAACCAATGAAATATCTATCTGATGTTTTTAGTTCTTTTTTTAATCTTTGTTTATTTACTGAAATCAAGATCTGTTTTATTATTTGTGATGTAAATATCCATTAAAAGGGCTGCACCATAAGTAGAGTTTGAACACTAACCTCAGCACATGATGTACTGGACTCATATCATATTTTGTTTTATAATCTAAATTTTCAATAAATTTGTTGGTACATCTGATTATGTGGATGTTTTTAATAGGTGACCAGCTAGCGATTGGGAAGGAAACAGGACGTCGTCTAGGAATGGGTACAAACATGTACCCTTCATCTGCTTTGTTGGGGCAGAACAAGGATGAGTCAATTGCTGATTTACCAGTTGATGATCTAATTGAGAAAGCAGATGGTTTTGCTGGTGTATTCCCAGGTATTTGTTGTAATTAATTAGATTTAAATGAATAAAAATAATATAATGGTAACATTTGTTATTTTCTCAGAGCACAAATATGAGATCGTGAAACGCCTGCAAGCACGGAAGCACATATGTGGAATGACTGGTGATGGTGTAAATGATGCACCAGCTCTAAAGAAAGCTGATATTGGTATAGCAGTTGCTGATGCGACAGATGCTGCAAGGAGTGCTTCTGATATCGTACTCACAGAACCTGGTCTAAGTGTCATCATAAGTGCTGTCCTTACTAGTCGAGCAATTTTCCAGCGGATGAAGAACTACACCGTATGTCAGATCGAATCTACTGGATGCGATCTTTTTCACTCATTTATTTTGAAGAGTTCTTCACTTATGCTTGTGTTAGATAGCCAATATGCTGATCGACCTTCATGTTTGCAGATATATGCTGTTTCAATTACAATACGTATTGTGGTATGTTTGCTCTACTCTTTACTATAACTTCAAGTGTGCCCAAGTGCATTGCATCATGCTCTGTTTACATAGTTGATGATTTTCTTAGGTGTTCTGTGATTATTTTGCAGGCAGTTATAACTATTCATTTAATGAACTTCTTTTCCTGTTAACGCTGATGTTCCGCTGTTTGATATTTTCATACATTTATGTATCTGATTCCTTTTTTATTCTAACAGCTTGGGTTTATGCTACTTGCCCTCATATGGGAGTTTGACTTCCCCCCATTTATGGTCCTGATCATAGCAATTCTGAATGATGGTACATTACTTTATTTTCCTTCCATTTCTCATGTGCCTCGCAATACCAGAGTAGAAAAATATTATCACCATTTCCATTTTGTGGCATTGACAGGTACCATAATGACCATATCCAAGGATCGAGTAAAACCATCTCCACTACCAGACAGCTGGAAGTTGGCTGAAATCTTCACAACTGGGGTGGTGCTTGGTGGATACTTGGCAATGATGACTGTCATTTTCTTCTGGGCTGCCTATAAGACCAACTTTTTCCCCGTAAGGAGTACCAAAGTGACCAAATTCAAATTTGTTTTGTCAAAAAACGTTGACTTTAGAGAATTAACCTCTTCATATGAATTGTCTTATGAAGTTCTCAACTATTAGGATCATTAATTTTGTGATCTGATCCTCAGACCTGTATTGACACTTGCTGTTCAATGTTCTTTTCAGAGGATCTTTCATGTCAAAAGCTTGGAGAAGACAGCTCAAGATGACTTCCAGATGCTTGCATCTGCTGTATATCTTCAAGTCAGCACCATCAGCCAAGCTCTTATCTTTGTCACAAGGTCGCGAAGCTGGTCATTTCTCGAACGCCCTGGCTTTCTACTGGTCTTCGCTTTCTTGGTTGCACAGCTGGTATTCTCTCAAGATCTCACCCTGTTGCACTACATTTATATCTAACTCAATCTCCAGTAATTAAGTCTGCCTTTTTGAAACGCAGATAGCTACACTAATAGCTGTATATGCTGATTGGGGATTCACTTCAATCAAAGGCATTGGATGGGGCTGGGCTGGTATTGTGTGGCTCTACAACCTTGTCTTTTACTTCCCACTCGATATCCTCAAGTTCCTCACTCGATATGCTCTGAGCGGGAAAGCATGGGATCTTGTCATTGACCAAAGAGTAATATTACACACCATATTGTTTTCCCAATATTTTCTTCCTATGACTACAAGTGTACACTATATTCCATGCATTTCTGACAAATGTTTCTTTTTTTATAGGTCGCATTTACAAGGAAGAAGCACTTCGGTAAGGAAGAGAGGGAGCTCAAGTGGGCACATGCACAGAGGACACTCCATGGGTTGCAGCCACCGGATGCCAAGCTGTTCCCCGAGAAGGCAGGCTACAACGAGCTGAATCAGATGGCTGAAGAGGCAAAACGGAGAGCTGAAATTGCAAGGTATACAGGAAAAAAAAAATCTCAGTTGGCACTTGCACACAACCCTGAATATGGTGTTTTCCATGATCTGCCATGTTTCGTGACGATAATATGAATCTAACTATGTGCTTACTGATGGTACATGGCAGGCTCAGGGAGCTTCACACTCTCAAGGGGCACGTAGAGTCGGTTGTGAAGCTGAAGGGTCTGGACATTGACACCATTCAGCAATCTTACACCGTGTGATCGATTCAGTTATCCTTAAGAGAGAGTATATCCTTGATGCATATGAATAACACGGTATGCAGAGGCTGGGGCTTTCCCCATTTCGAAAAAAAAAAATATATGAATAACACTGTACTTAGGTAGGTGGTTAATATATATGTAGTTATATAAATCATATCAATCCACTATTAGAGGTAGGGCAGAAACTGAATTCGCAGGATGAACCAAGACATGAGGAAAATTTGGATTTTGTTCCACTCAAGCATGGTACGAAAATCAGTAACTTGTGGCCTTCAAATATAGGAATAAATGGGTCCTCAATTGCTCTCGAGTCGCTCATTCATTGTGGTTCAGGCAAGGTTCAGAATGAGTACAATTCTCAAATCTGATGCACGTGTAATTGGAAATAAAATGTGAGGTTGAGAGTAGTTCAGGATCTCCCTACTGGAGGAAGTAATTACGCGAAGCATGAAGAAATAAGCAAATACGAGAGGTTTGGATATCCAGCAGACTTGCGGCCTTGCGGGCTATCCCTGCGTCGAAAGTATACGCCAGGTTGCACCCGATCTGCTCTGCCAGCAGCAGCCCCACCTCAACGCTTGATCTTCAGCCATGAGCCCATGATGACATCTAGTGGGAAAACAGTTGCTGAGCAACTCACAACGATGACATCTCAGCTTATGCAACTCATTCTGATCATGCGTTTCTCGCGTATTTGGGGGTGGGTGGGGGGCGTTGAGATGGCATGACCTACATATTGATCGAGCATCATCCGCTACAGCATGCGTTTGCCTGACCACTCTTAGTATTTTACACACAGCCTGCCAAGGCATGAGACCCAGTAGGGCCGTTACTAGTATCATCTAAGAAAAGTGCAGACATAGCTGTGAGATCAGCAAATCGATTTCCGACAATGCCACACTGATCCCACTGGCACTGGCAGGCCCAATCTTTCAGAAGCTAACTTGGTATTCTTATCTTCTTCTTTTTTGGCAATGTTATTATCATTTATTAAGTAAACTTTCATGATGCGTAACAGCACAAGTGTATCACCATATATCAACAAGTACATATGAACTCTCACAAGCAAGTTGGAAATCGATGCTAATGGAAATAAACAGCTTGTAGAGCATTTGCCTTTTCGGAAGCCACTGAAGCATCTACACCTCTGCCCTCTACCGAGTATGCTTTCTCCTGCAAAACACAAAAGAAACATCCACTTCATAGTTTCAGAGTTACTGGAATACAGAGACGTAGTTTGCGCATCTAAGGAGTGTCATCTGTCTAATGATCAGAACTTAAGTGAAGCCGTTGAGCTGTTAACTATGCAGGTAGCTATATCCGTAAAAGTGCCTGGTATTAGTGAACATTTACTAGGATCGACTACCTCAATATTATGTTATTACTGGAAAGGTTATAAAATGAATTTTTATAAATGCATAATTATTTTACGCGAGTCAACCTATTTTCATAGAATTAGTGGTGAAAGTGTCACTTAAGAAAGAAGGACTTATAGTCCCAACGACTACTGAATTCTAGATAAATGTCCCATATAGTTTGTATAGAATTGATGAATTTGGTGCATGTTGAGTTATTTTTTGTACGGGTAGCAACTGATGAGTTTGTAGATATTGTCTTCTGGTTGACAGTTTACAAATCTTTACTAAGTCAGTTAAGAGAGAATGGTGAGAATACAACGTAAAAATGGAAGGAAAGCAGTACGGTTGTAGAAGCACACTACCAGCAAGCGCCACAAGAAAGGTGCACCCTCTCGTTTGCTAATTTGTTTGACGAGTACTTCAATCGCTGTGTGACATCAACTTGTGTTAGCTCCTCACATAAAGGGCAATAAAACATGAATTAAATTTATTAAGCAACGAAGACCAAATACCTGTAGAAGCTTCTCCAGCATTTATTAGGACAGTGTACCAAACTTCATTGAAGACGTCCACTTGCTCATCTGATGCACCAATCATCTAAGTATGCATTTGTTATGCTTAGTAAGAGCAGATTCATAATTACTTGTTTGGAAATACTAGGTTCAGTGATCCTACTTTATAGCTAAGCCCGTCGAATTCTGGACCCAAAATGTCAAACACCGCCTTGTGCTCTCCTTTTCCATATTTACAAACAGCATCTGCTAGCTGTATCAAAGAAAGCAACAAACATCAGCAAAGTCGATCAACTTTCCCAGTGAAAATTTGTGAAATGATGCAATAGACACGCATGCAAGAAGTAAAGGAAATTCCAAAATAATAAGAGATACAGGAAAGCACCATATCCGATATAAGTCACCACAAATGAGCCTATTACTCTGTGCCAGTGATATTCAGGAACCAAAACTGATCACTCCACTTTTGAAAAAATATACTACTACTTTTTCTAATTCATACTGTCAATGTTTTCTTAGGTATTACGCTGTACATTTGGTATCTCTCTAATAGCATTTGACCTTGCAAAAATAATTTAGCACACCTGAATTGCCTTGTGCATCACTTTCTGTCTCTTTGGTTCCATCGAAGAGACTCTGCAAGAAATAAAATCCAATATTGAGAACCTTTATGAGAAGAGAGTATTATGTTTCTCACAAAAGAGAACCATTCAGATATCTGACCTTTTTTGCAGCGAGTCCAGCAGATTTTCTGCTGCTTTACTTTCATTCATAGTTGATAATGCCCATAATATAAGTAAATCAAGGAGCCATTCCGCATGCCAAATGGACTGAGCAAAGTTCAAACTGGAACAGTCAGTAGAATGAATCTCTTATAGCTCAGTTTATATATGTAAAATGCTTTTCCACAGTATAGGCAGCCCAATAAAATCTACAACTTCTAACGGATATCAAAAATGTTTCCAGTTTGAAATAGTACCTCATTCTTAAGCTCATCTAGCAATGTTTTTAACCTCTCCTTGGCTGGACCTATCTCACCGCGTACATATAAACGAAGTAGCAAACCAAGAGCGTTCAAATAGACCTGACAGCATGATAAATTACTCAGTGCCTGAGACATCAATGTCTAGGAAAAATGACAAACGATAATACCTCTGCTGCCTCACTATCACTTCTATCGAGTTCCTTCATGATGTTTTGGTCATATACCTCCAGAACTTTGCTAATAGGGGATTCACCTTCCAAGTAACAGACAGCAACATGCCACCAGTTGTGGGTAAACCTACAAGGGAGAGGGAAATAATTCTCTAAGAAATCATGTCTTCTATTATTAGAAAGGGTATCTTCAAAGAAATCATTAGAAAGGGTATCAAGTGTGGAGCTGCATACATAAATGATGAGCATGCTGTCCATGATGGAGAACACGATTCCATGAATTCAGTAGCTTCTCTAAAGCGACATTCCTGCTGGAAAACATGGCACATCTGCAAGATAGAATGGAGAATGTACCTTAGACTCCACTGACTGATTTACTGAATACCCATGTGTCCAGGTATGTAAGGTTCATACTGCTGACAAGTCAGCAACTATATGTAATCACTGAATCTAAATATAGCCAAATCACAAATCATCCACATACATTATGCTGTGACCAGAAGTCGTTCTTGTTTATAGCCAAGCCTTTCCTTGCAGCTACCTCAGCTTCGTCCATTCTCCCGAGCTCTAGCAAAGGGAAAGCGAGCATGCCGTATATAAAGTTTTGATCTTGGTTCTCTTGCAAAACCTGATCAGCAACGAGCGACATGAATTAGTAAGAAAGAATACTTAGGACAGAGGTATTTTGATACGAGAAGCTGCATTGACTAAACAAATTCGTGCACTGGGTTACAGGCAGGCAGGCCCGCAATTTCTAATGAAAATGGTAAAATGCTATTAGAAAACTAGGCATTATTCTCCTTTGAACAATTACTTCTTTTTTTTTACTTTCATCCAAAGTTGTTGCCAGATAGTGTTAAAACTGTTTAACAGAAGTGCACCCAATGAACAAAATAAACATGAATTAGTAAGAAAAAGCACCTAGTGCAGTAGCATTTTCATGAGGAGGAGCTTTGACATAAGAAGTTTTTGCATTGGGCTATCGGCACAACCAGACAATTTCTAGTGAAAAAAAGGTAAAATACTGTAACACTGTCACTGAGTTTCATTCACTGGGCTATCCTGAATTCCTGATGTTAGTAAATCGTGGGCATTCTGGCCCTTTGAGCAATTGCTTAATTTATTTTCATCAAAATCTGCGGTTGGGTATCATCAAAAATTGCGTAACACAAGTGAACACAATGAACAAAAGAAACAGCATGACTATCGATGGTTTTAATATGAATAATAGAAGCGCAAAAGCACACCTCTTGTACTCAGCTTACTTGTTGGACAAATTTGAGGGACGTATCGGGGCGTCCCACGTAGAAGCAGATGAGCTGCGCCCTCTTGAGAGACATGAGATCCCTGGGGAATTCCTTGAGCAACTGTCACACATAATACAGGGCACGCTACTCGTCAGTCAGTTGCTATTTTCGCTTCGGGCAATAGCAGACACTTGAACGCCCAGATTCGGCCCGCCGCGAACCTCGAAGTGCCGCTCGATTGCCACCTCTGTATCCCTCTCGTCGCCGACGAGCGCGGAGAGCGCCCGGAACACCGCCCTCTCGTAGTCCGTCGCTTTGTCCTTGATGAAGCAAACGAACGAACGAACACAGAGCGCAGGGGAGTCAACGGGGGGGATTCGGAAGAGGAAAAAAGAACCGAGGAGATCGATCGAGCGGACGAGGGGGCTGGGCTTACGAGGGTGTCGGCGGCGGCGGCGAGGAAAGCGGCGGCCTTGGCGTGGTCGCGCGGGGCGACGAAGTGCGCGGCGAGCGCGGAGGCGAGCGCGCAGGCAGGGTCGGCGGCGGCGGCGCGGAGCACGGCGCGGCCGCGGTGGCGGCCGAAGGCCATGGTCTGCGCGTAGTAGTCGTCCAGCGCCGCCGCGCAGTCGGGCGACGCCGTCCGGTACTGCTGGCCCCACATGTCCCTCCTCACCTCCCCCTCCGCCGCCGACCCCTCCGCCGCCGCCGCCATCTGCCGCCGCCTTGCTAGCTAGCTCGGTTGACTGTGCCGCGCGTCCAGCTCTGGTGTGGGCTGCGCAGCTCGGTTGGCGTCGCGTGGGCGTATGGAGTTTTGGGCGTCGAGAGGCCGCGTGCTGCCGTTGTGTTGGGTTGGCTACGTCCACATCGCGCGTGGTGGTTCGCCGGTCAGACAGCACAACTGGGCGCGTTTGTTGTGTTGCGTCGGCCCGCGCGTCAGTGATTTTGGGCTCGGGTCGTGGGTTGTGGTTCTCACGATGCCGAGGCGCCTCGCAGCGGCCGCCGTATGCCGACGCGGCGGCACATGACCGGCGTGCTAGAAAACGATGACCAGCTGATGAGGTGGCAGAGTTCTGTTTTTTATTTGGAGTGTGCGCTGGTACCTGGTAGTAGTAGATTTCACCTCGATAGAAGAGATTTGCTAGTTGTTGTCAGCTAGCTGAAAATTAGTGCTCAGTAAAGTCTTGCATCGTATTTGTGTTAATTATGAGTTGCGACTGAATTTTGATGGCATCTGATTGAGAACAAAGTTAGTTCTCGATCGACTGAAAAATAGTCATACCCATAAAACAAGGGTTTGCCTATCTCTAGATTTTCATAAGCTTCCTTCATATGAATAAGTTTTAAAAAGCGTAACTTGAATGAGTTACACTTTTCTGTAAGAGATCCTTCTGGCACACACAAATGGTCCTCCGCCGACCCTAAACACACCATTGGAGCAAGGATACTTTAGATATCGACATCGCTCACCATCTAGAAAAAGACACCGAAAAATTTAAATCAAGAAATAGAAACCCTCCTGCCGGAACCCTTCCGAGAGGTCATGGTTCACCGTACCTCCAAGGCCTTGAAGGTAGGGAGAAGGAAACCCTAGTCGTCTAGGGATCGCCTCTCTTTTCTTCTTTTTGCTCTCTCGTGCCCGCTCGTAAGTGAACTATTCTTTTCATATCGAATGGTAGATTTGCATGTCATACATAAACACTAAAATAATACTTTTTCCCTTTTAATTTCTAGAGGAGACCTCAAATAGATTTGGGAATTCCACCTTGTATTACTATACGAAGCATCTAATTTAACTTTGATGCATATATTTTTTTTGAAGAAAAATGTTGAAAGCACCAAAACTAGTTTTTTAGGTGGAAGTAAATGTGAAGAGTTTGAAAGTGGAAATTCCAAAATCTACTAAGTGGAATGTGTTAAAATCCGTTAAAAGTGACTATAGTGTTGTTGAAAGGTAACAATTTTTGTGACTGAAAATATAGATGTCACTTAAACTGTGAAAGGAACCATGGTCTAGTTTTCAAACCTACATTTCCTATTTGGAATGTTTAATAATAATAATAATAATAATAATAATAATAATAATAATAATAATAATAATAAGTAAACCTAAACTGTGAAAAGAACCAAGCAGTTGGGTTTTCTGTATCCTTGGTGCGCACATACACCTTCTATCGAAAAAAGCAAATGTTGGGTGTTTTCTCGGCGGACGGCCACTAACTAGGCACCCCCTAAACTCCTATTTCAACATCCTCCATTCTAACAAAAAAAAATCACATTTCCAAATATCAAGTATATACACTATGTGTGTGTGTGGATATACTAAGTCCAATAATTTGGGCTCAGACTCTTCCGAGCCCCGCTCTAATTGTGCCAGGGCAAGTACTCATCATGGATAAGGACGTACATGCTAAATATTGGATCCGATTGTAACAATATCTTTTCCCTGAAACATGGGTCTGAGGTGATTCAGGGGACCCCTGAGCTTTTGTCACATGCTACATATTTCTACAAAGGACCTTTTTGGCCCACAGTTTTCTGCACCCATCAGGTTGAGAGATGATGTATGGGAGATGTTCACTATGGAAGAAATCGAGGATGTGGTTTCCCAGATGGAGAAGAACAAATCTCCTGGTCCTGATGGCATTCCTATTGAATTTCCTCAAGTTTGTTGGAACATTCTGAAGCATGACTTGATGGATATTTTTGCTGACTTTCATCAACACAAGATTGACCAGGATCAATTATGGGAATATTAGTCTCATGCCTAAAGGGGATGATGCAGATAAGATCAAAAAATACAGATCCATTTGCCTGTTGCAAGTGCTCTCCAAAATCTTCACAAAAGCTCTCACTGTGAGAATTGGACTTGTTATGCAGAAAATCATCTAGCCTTGCTAGACTACTTTTATTAAGGGTTGATACGTAATTGATGGTGTGATGCTCCTGAGAGAATCAAAGTTCAAAAAATAACAAGGTGTGATTTTGAAAATTGATTTCGAGATGGCCTATAATAAAGTGAACTGGGACTGTTTAGTTCTTGTGGCAGAAAGGTTTTAGCCCTTGTTTCATGCAGTGGATCAAACAAGTGGCAACTCAAGGTACTCTGAGTGCGAAGGTGAATGACAGTTTTGGTCCCTATTTCAGCAGCTACAAAGTGGTCAGGCACGGGGATCCTTTGGCTCCATCTTTGTTCAATCTTGTTGTTAATAGTATGTCTATAATGATAAAGAAAGTTGAGGAAAATGTTTTGATCCGTGTGTTGTCTGATCACGTTGTTGGTGGAGGGTGTCTATTTTACAATATGCAGATGACACGATTTTTGCTAGTCAAAGATGATGTGGAAGTGGCAAGAAACCTGAAGCTATTGTTGTACATTTTTTAAGCTATGTCAGGCTTGAAAATAAATTTTGATAAAAGTGAGATCTTGCTAGTCCTTGATGACAATGAAAAACAGATCATATATGTTGATATGTTTAATTGCTAGTCAGACTGGTGCCCTATAAAAATATATGGGCACTCATGTGTGTGCTACGAGGACCGCTGTTGCTGAAATGAATTTTGTCCTTGAGAGAGAAAAAAATCCATGAGTGGATGGGTGGGTGGAGGTCTTTCAATTGGTGGTAGATTTGTTAAGATTGAAGCATGTCTGGCAAACTCTGCAATTTACCAGATATCCTTGAGACTTTTTTCATAAAACAACTAGTGAAGGACTAAAAAAACTTATCAGAACTTTTTTGTGGGCTAGTAATAGTGGCAAGAGAAAATATCACTTGGTGGGGTGGGAACATATATGTAAATCTAGGAGTAAAGGTGGGCTTGGAATCAAAGATTTGACCAGATTCGATATCAGTTTTATGTGTAAATGGTTGTGGAAATTGGAAAAAGATAATGGTCATGGGCAAGATTTCATGAAGGAACACATATCTGAGAGGCTCAACCATTTATAATACGAGGCATAGACCACATGATTCAGCTCTTTGGACTGATATGTTGCACATAAAGAATTTATATCTTTGTGGTAGAAAAATAGTTGTTGTTGATGGCAGGAGAACTGATTTCTGGGGAGACTCTTGGTGTGGTTTCACACCTTTGAAAAAAAATCTCTGGCTTATTTGATATTCTCAATGAACATAATATCTCTGTTGCTTTAGCTCCTCACAATTGTTGGAGATTCACCTTTAGGACATGGCTGCCTATTTACTTGCAAGAACAGATGTAAGAATTCTATTTACTTGCAAGATGTAAGAATTTTGGAAAGGATCCAGTTGAATGATACACCTGATATACATGTTTGGAAGTTGAAAAAAATTGGCAGTTCAGTGTACTATCCATGTACAAAAATTTGTGTAGTAATGGGATTGACATATCCTTTAGTCATCTCTGGAAAGCTAAGATCACTCTAAAGATTAAGATTTGGTTCTGGTTAATTTGGCACAATGCAATTGCCACAAAATACAACATGGTGAGGAGGAAATGGGTCTGTAATAGCATGTCAACTCATTTTGTGAGGAAAATGAAACCATTCACCACTTGTTTTTCATATGTCCTATTGCTAAATTTGTTTGGAGCTTTGTAGAGCGATCGGTGCTCCAAACAGACCTCGGAATTTTCCTAGTTTTTCTGGTGGTTCCCGTAGTTCTTCCATGCTTCTCAAAATGTTCAAATCGCTGGCATTGCAGCCATATGTTGGGAAATTTGGAACCTTCTCCTATACTGATGTGATTTTTTACTCATTTGTATTCATGAACTACTGGGCAGGTTTGAATAATCCTGCAGATCGATTTGTTCTACGAGATGGTGCCAATACTATCACTACGGCAGCAATGGACATTCTTCGTCCTGCTACATCAACGTCAGGTGGTCCTCGTCTGGATGATGCACATGATGATGGATCGAGAAAGGATTGATTCCTTGGTGGTTTATCTACTTTTGGTGCTGGGAAAGTTTTATCATTGTGGTTGTCCCATCCTGCTGGCTCACCTGGCATTGATCTTGATCTCGTTAGTTCAATCTCATCTTCCTTGTGTTGTGAATATAAGTCAAACCTCTATCTCGGTACACTAGGTGTAGGCGGTGCTTCCACGTTGTTTCTTTTTATCGTTTATAATGGAAATTGATCTCTTCGAGATTGCTTAAAAAACATGTTATGCTTGCTCCTTTTTTTTTTGGAAACATGTGGTATTGTACCATACCCAAAACTTCGAGCCGAATACGACGCCTCCATATTAAGGGGTCGGGGACCCTCTCTAGAGATCAACTCACTCTAGAACCCTAACCAGATCTTAGTTCTCATGCCCTACTTTTGTGGATTCAGTCTAACTCATGTACTGTGTAACCTTCATCTACATTTATGCATATTCAAGGGCGGACCCAAGTAGAAGCGAGTGGGGTCTTGGCCCAAACTCTGAATTTGAAACTTCAATAGTACAATTTTTTCAGTTATAGAACATATTTATCAAATTATGTCAACTTATACAAGAAATGTGCCCCTAGTCATGTTGTCGTTGTAAATTATGTAAAACTAGCACAGCGGCCCTCGCAAATGCGAGGGCATCACTTTTTTGCATTTGTAGTGTTTGTAATAATTTTACGTTTTCATATATTTTCATGCTACCGGGTTGAGATCAACACTTTGACTCTATACTGGTTGATACTACGTTGAATAAGATCATAACCAACATAAATTTGTGAACTAATGATTGTTTTGTCATTTATAAATTCAGCATATATACATTAATATCTTACTGTATGGTCATTAGAACATGGTATCAATAACTCGGTAAACAACATCAAATCTCACGAGTTAGCTAGTCCATAAGTGGCATTAGACCTATAAATTAACACAGAAAAAATTAGAATTAGGGTCAATGTCCACCGGAGCAATTTCTGAATGTGTTTATGTATAACCATGAAATTTATCCAGCGACGATTAATTAAATATAAGGTTGCTAGATGTACCAGATTGATGCACTTTCTTAGATACATCCAAATTTAAACAAAGTTAAGACATGTTTCATGGGACAAAGGTAGTATGTAGATTCCTTTATCATATAATATGCTGCCCTCATTTTATCTTCTTTATTTTAAGAGTGAATTCCATTTTTTACCCTATATTTACGCATTTGTGACACATATTGCTCCATTTAGTGCAACTTTCACAAAAATACCTCATCTAGGAGTCTTTAAACATGGTTTTACCCCAAGTTAGCATTTTGTTTGTTTTTGTTAGATAGGACCGGTGTATTTCGTCGATGTGGTGCGACAAAATGTGTAAATATCGGAGGCCCTCATGTACGATTATGTCCGGACTTCTCTTATCCAATTATTCCATTCCTCGTCCACATACTGATATTTTTGAAAGTAGGTAATCACCTCATAGCTTGCTCAATGAATACACACCAGAAATTGAGGATCCAAATATTCTAAAATGCATAATCTAGATGATTTTTTATTCAATGGAGCAATTAGTGTCACAACTGCTGAACTACAGGGTAAAAAGTGGGAATTCACTCTTATTTTAATACGGAGTATCCTCCATGTGTTATGAACATATATCAGAGTAGAAATTATCATGGAACTTCCCGTGAGTGGTCATGGCAAATGCGTGGGCATCATCCTTATTGTGTAAAAGTACTATTAAAGCCACTGATAGTTTCTACAGATATTCACAACACCTTATATAGAGTTCTATAGTCCACGTAAGTACAAAGATAGAGGTGATATTGAGATTTCTATTCTAAGATTGTAAGTCGTTATTTTGAACCACTCTTGTCAGATTTGTAACAATGTAATCATATTTTAGTGATCAGCCTATATCGTGCCACTTGTCTATATTTTAACTTGATATAGGTCGGAAGGATTTTTCCAGAAATTCCTGTCATGTTAATATAGTTATGTATATTCCATCCACTCCATATTCCTATTAAAATCCATATCTTTTACGCTATACTGCCAGCCAATTAGCTCTATTTTCGAATTAGAATCCTAACCGGAAGGTAATTGCTTTTTTTGTTTGTTTCACGTACCCTCCGTGTGTTAGGGTGACTTCTTTTGGGCTTCTACGTGAGCTTCTAGGTCCCAAACCGCTGAAGCCCAAAAGATCAGAGTAGTTTCTGGACAGCTTACTCCCACCGTGAAGCCCATTTTGTGTGTGTAGCTAGAACCTGGTCTCGAGCAGTTTCTGAGCAGTTTCCTGAGCTTCTCTCCCGAGCCCGAATCGGTAAGCACGTCTACCCTCGTAGTTGCTTCCATTTTACATCAGAACTGCCATTCCGCAGATAGAGTTTGAAAAAGTGCAAAATAAATAAATAAGAAAAATCAAAATGACCCGCACGGCCGCACGCCCGCACCGGTCCAACCCGGCTCCACCCCGCACTCATCCTGGGACGAGTCCCTCGCTCCAACCCCTCGCTAGGGTTCCTCCGCCGCCGCCGCTCCAGGGCCGGTGACCCCGCCGCCGGCAGCTCCGGCAGGGAAGCACCCCCCACCCCCCGCACGCGTCCCTCCTTTGGCTCACCTTGCGTCGCCACCTCTCCATCCGCATCAAGGACCGCGTCCGCCTCTACATCCGCCGCCGACAAGCTCTCCGCAGCGGGCTCTCCGGCAACCGACAAGCTCTCCGCAGCAGCGAGCTCTCCGGCCGAGCGTCGACCTCGTCCTCCGCGATCTGCCTCATCCTCCACTGGCAACTAGCTCATTCCAATGTTTACTTTTTTTACTCTGGTAGTATATTTGTTCCAAATGTTCTCCGATTGTGAATTGATGCTCTTCTAGTGATTTGACTTCTGTGATATACATATTGTTCTGTGAAGATATCGTTTGTTTGTATCCCAAGACAAGAATTAATGTTCTACTAGCATTTGTTAGATGAACCAATTTGCTGATCTGTATTGTCATGAACCAATTTGCTGATTTTATTTTTGTCTACATTGTCATGAAGGTATGTTGCTGGTTTGGATTTGTGTTGTGATAAATCAATGTTGCTGATTTGTATGACCGTATAACACCATGTTTTTATTATAATTTATTTCTCATAATTTTCTTTATTCATTTCTAGCTAATTCTGTACTAAAAGCTAACATGTATATGGTATCACCACTAATTTAGGGCACATATCACTTTTTTGGGGGCTTTATAGACATTTTACAACTTAACATAGAAATAAGCCATATTTCTAGAAGCCCAAAAGAATAAGATGAATTAGCTTCTAGGAGCTTCTACCCACCATAGTTTCTCCCCACAAAAACTCAGAAGCCGGCTTATGCACAAGCAGAAGCCCAAAAGAAGTCACCCTTATAAACATATATGAGAATAGTAGTTCAGATGAAATTATCATGAAAATTTTCAGGAGGTGGCCCTCGCAAATGTTGTGGTCTCATCCTTCTTGTGTCAAAAGTAATGTAAAATTAAGCCACTCATAGCTTCAATTTTGAAGTATATTCACATCACCTTATATATAGCTATATAGTCCATGTAAATACAAATATAGATGTGCTATTATGGTTTGTATTCTAAGATTGTAATTTTCTATTTTTTACCGCTTATGTTAAACTTGTAATGACATACAATCTTATTTTAGTCATCAGCCTATTTCATGTCATGTGCATGTATTTTAAACAGAGAACGTTAATGACTGGACATAGATCAAATCATTTTTTCAAGAAATTCCTACTGTGGAGATATTATATTTATTATTCTAGCCACTCAACATTTCAATTAAAATGCATAGCTTTTTATACTAAATTACTGCAATATAATTAGTAGCCCAATGTTTGGATTAATATCCTAACTGGAAGCTGATTGTTTTTTTTCTTCCATGTATATTAGTTATGTGCTTGGAATCTAACCGGAAAGATAATTGATTTTTTGCTTGCACGTACCATATATTTGATAGTGCTTGCTCATTGAATTACGGAATAAAAGGTAAAGTTGGAGACTAATACAACTCATCACGTACAGGTAATGTCCTGTAGGTCTTTTTTTTTGGGAAACCTCCGGGCTCCTTTTTTTTCTTTTTCTTTCTTTTTCAGGAACTGTGTTCACAAAATGTATATGAAATAAAGGTTCTGCCTACACATATTTGCAATCACGTGGTTAAATCATAGCCTCTTCTATTTCTGATTTTCTTTTGGTTTGAGCTCAGCGATGCGCACGATACGAAATACGTCCGTGTCAAAACTGCTCAGCCATGCATATAGTACGAACCTCATGATCGTGTTAAAACCTTGATGCAAAAACGTGATATCATGCCCAACTAAAATCAGATCTCGACTGTTACAATAAGGGCCCACCATTTAGCTTTTTTTTTGTTCTAGTCACTCTACATTTCAATAAAAATGCATATCTATTTATGCTAAATTACTGCCATATAATTAGTAGTCAAATGTTTGGATTAATATCCTAACTGGAAGCTGTTTTTATTATTATTGAGGAGCCTCTTTTCGCCTCTGTTCCCCTCCCTCTCTCCAAAAAAGGGCGACCAGAGCGGCGACCGAGTTTCCGGCGCCAGCTCCGGCGACTCCTCTCCCCCGACGGCTTTGTGCTCGTCGGTGTGCAAGGGGTCGCCGGATCTGCCACTCGGACTTGTTAGGTCCCACCTTAGGTCGCTTTCGAACCGCGACTAAAGGCCCGTCCCACGTGGGCGGCGGCGAGCGCGCGGAGGACCTTAGTCGCGGTTCTCTCGCCAACCGCGACTAAAGGCCGCCGCAGGTTTAGGGTTTTAGCCCCCCCCCTAACCTGGTTCCCCTAACCTGGTTACTTTTTAAGTTGTATTGTTTTATTTCTTTTGTGTTTTATTTTAATTTTGAAGGAGTTTCACATATTCTACGGTATACATGCATGTGAATGTACAATTTCAAACAAATTTGACATTAGAACCAAAAGAATTCAAGAGGAATATACAATAATATATATTCAATATCGGACGACCACATATACAATTTTGAACAAGTTTCCATACATAATTTATAAGTGCATATAAAGTTCTACGTCCTCTACATAGTGTTCTCCTCTAGGATCGATGACTTGGTTCGCCAACCATCCAGCTAGTTCCTCTTGAATTGGTCGGAAGCGAGCTTCTGGACTAAGCGTCGCCCGGAGGTTAATCCTCTTGAGGTTGTTCTCAGACGGCTCCCGCTCAGTGGTGTATCTCCGGATCCTCTCACAAACATAGTATCCACATAGATTGGTCCCCGGTGGCTGAATATCCCCAGGCGCAGTCTTTGCCCTTTTAAATTGCAGCTCTTTTTAAATTCACCGACCTTTTGATCTACGAACCGTCTCCAAACCCTACGAGGCAAAGAAAATTAAATGAACAAGAGAGTTATTAATAATTACTTTTGATATTAGGAAATGATGAACTAAATAGGCCGATCGATATAGAGCGCAAATGAATGAAAATAATTACTTTTGCATCATTTTTCTCATGTCGCCCCAAAGCGCCGAATCCATATTCAGAGAGTCGTGGACGAGAACTGTGGAGTTATGAATTTGAATTACTAGCAGAATCCAGTGGAACCTGTGGACACGATACACGCACAGTCATGCATAACTCATCGATTAGCCACATACCATGCATGGAGTAAACAAAAGAGAATGTGCTCAAGACAGAAACACTCACCCAAAATGGTAAGGAAATAGAATATCACTTTTGAGTTCCTGTTTTGTAAGAAACCGCCACAGGTCTGCCTCCACGTCCATGGGGTGGTGTTCTAACGTATATGAATTAACGATGTGTGGGTCAATGAACCCAACATCATGGATGAGCCTTATTCGCATTTCCCGCTTCTTCAATCTGCATAATAGCGTACACAACAAGATAGTTAGGACAATATATATATATATATATATATATATATATATATATATATATATATATATATATATATATATAGTGTACGAGATGGGGTAGAAATTAATAAATCACTTACGAACATAGCAACTGATGATAGATTTGTCGAGCTCGCGCAGATTGAACAGCTGGAACAATTCATTCCGTTGAATTGTTATAGAGTAATGTTTGAAGTGATGCTCAGGTCTAACATCCGCATAAATATAGTCTCGGCGTTTTTAAGTTTTATGTAACCCTTGTACCAATTTAGCAGACCTTTCATTTGTCGAGGTAGATCCTCTTCTGCGCAGGCTCGACGAGAGGACCATCCTTCACATATCCAAATACTACGTCCTTCATTGCCACGTCATCAAGGCCTAATGCTACACGAAGAGTCAGACCTAAGTCTGCCGCTTGTTCTTTGGCTTTTGCTACAGTCAATCCCTGTGCTGCCGCAGCTGCTATGACATCGGGCTTCGTCCTCCGGACCTGCGGCTTTCACTATGAGCGGGGGATCGATTGTTTACTTTGTTCCCCGAGCTGGGCAACTTGTTTCCCCCTTTCTAATTTTCTCTCTCCTCCAAGGCTTTCTTCTCCTGCTTCTCCGCCTCCTCCTGCTTCCTCCTGAACGTGAGTGCTTGCCTACGAAGTTCACGTTCATAGTCGTCGGGGAGATTCTTCGCGGCTTGGGACGGTGTGTTCAAAAATGTCTTAGCCCACTTCTTTTGCTCATCGGAAAATACTGGCTTGGGCTCGCCCTCTATTTTCTTCTTGCAGCTCGCCTTCCATTTCTCTAAATCAGCAGCCGCGCCCGCCTCGACTTCCTCGGCACTACATTCCCAAGACCTCTTGGGGAGAGGCTTAAGTGATGGCTCCGGTATCTTTGTGGTTGCAGGTACGTAAGGGTCCGGGTTAATAACCCAGACTGCTTCTTCTTCGGAGGTGGATTGGGCGGCGTCGATCACCCGCCGGACGAGGAGGGGGCGGCGTGCTACCCGCCGGAGGTGAATTGGGGGCGGCGTCGTTACCCGCCGAGGTGTAGGTGAGCCACCACCACCACCGCCGCCGCCACCACCGGAGGAGGGTGGACTTGTTTGCCTTGGCGCCTCGCCCGGAAACTTGATAAACTTCTTCGCCACAGAATGAACTGGCGCTTGACATCTCCAAGTCTTGTCGCCCCTTCGGTGTAGCAATGTCAATGTCCAGGTCCTCAAACCCTTGGACTATCTCCTCCACCGTGACACGAGCATAGCCATCCGGAATGGGGTTGTTGTGGTGGAGTGCTCCAGGTGGTAAAGCACTGCCGGTGGCTACCTTCATGGACATGTTCCCGATAGGATAATACAGATGACATGCTTTCATCTCCTTTATATCGTCCACGGGGTAGCGAGGAGGCTCCGGTGCAGTAACTGTAGGATAACGTTGCATAGAAAACAAAAAATTTCCTATCGCGAACACGCAATCCAAGCCAAGAAGCAATCTAGAAGACGGTAGCAACGAGGGGATGATCAAGACTAACCCTTGAAGAGATTCCAAAGCCTATAAGAGTAGGCTCTTATTGCTGCGGTAGACGATCACTTGCCGCTTGCAAAGCGCGTAGAAGATCTTGATCACGATCGGTTCCGGCGCACGAACGGGCAGCACCTCCGTGCTCGGTCACACGTTCGGTTGTTGATGAAGACGACGTCCACCTCCTGTTCCGGCGGGCAGTAGTAGTAGCTCTCTTGAATCCGGCACGACGGCGTGGTGTCGGTGGCGGTGGAGAAATCCGGCGGAGCTTCGCTTAAGCGTGCGGGATGTGGTGGAGAGAGACCGCTAGGGTTTGGGGAGAGGGGGGTTGGGCGCCGGCCCTCTAAGGGGTGCGGCCAAGGCTGAGCCAAAAGAGTGGCTGCCCCCTCCCTCTCCTCCTCATTATATAGGTGGAAGCACCAAGAGTTCTAGTCCAAGTCTTCGAATAAGACCCCAACACTAAAACCTCCCATATGTGGGAAAACCTACCCAAGGTGGGAATCCCACTTGGGTGGGATTCCCCCTTTCCATGAGGGGGTTTGGCCGGCCACCCTAGGGAGTCCACCATGGATTCCTCCCCTTTAGGGTTGGCTGGTCATGCAGGTGGAGTCCCTCCGGGACTCTACTTTCCATGGTGATTTCTTCGGACTTTTCTAGAACCTTCTAGAACCTGCCATAAATGCACCGGATCATTTCCAAACTTGGAATATGACTTCCTATATATGAATCTTATTCTCCGGACCATTCCGGAACTCCTCGTGATGTCCGGGATCTCATCCGGGACTCCGAACAAATATTCGAACTCCATTCCATATTCAAGTACTACCATTTCAACATCCAACTTTAAGTGTGTCACCCTACGGTTCGTGAACTATGCGGACATGGTTGAGTACTCACTCCGACCAATAACCAATAGCGGGATCGGAGATCCATAATGGCTCCCACATATTCAACGATGACTTTAGTGATCGAATGAACCATTCACATACAATACCAATTCCCTTTGTCTCGCGATATTTTACTTGTCCGAGGTTTGATCTTCGGTATCACTCTATACCTTGTTCAACCTCGTCTCCGACAAGTACTCTTTACTCGTACCGTGGTATGTGGTCTCTTATGAACTTATTCATATGCTTGCAAGACATTAGACGACATTCCACCGAGGGCCCAGAGTATATCTATCCGTCATCGGGATGGACAAATCCCACTGTTGATCCATATGCCTCAACTCATACTTTCCGGATACTTAATCCCACCTTTATAGCCACCCATTTACGCAGTGGTGTTTGGTGTAATCAAAGTACCTTTCAGTATAAGTGATTTACATGATCTCATGGTCATAAGGACTAGGTAACTATGTATCGAAAGCTTATAGCAAATAACTTTAATGACGAGATCTTATGCTACGCTTAATTGGGTGTGTCCATTACATCATTCATACAATGACATAACCTTGTTATTAATAACATCCAATGTTCATGATTATGAAACTAATCATCCATTAATCAACAAGCTAGTTTAAGAGGCATACTAGGGACTTCTTGTTTGTCTACATATCACACATGTACCAATGTTTCGGTTAATACAATTATAGCATGATATATAAACATTTATCATAAACATAAAGATATAAATAATAACCACTTTATTATTGCCTCTAGGGCATATCTCCTTCAGTCTCCCACTTGCACTAGAGTCAATAATCTAGTTTACATTTGTAAAGATATAACACCTTGGCCTTCGGTGCTTTATCATGTATTGCTCACGGGAGAGGTTTTTAGTCATCGGATCGACACGCTCGAAACGTATGTATTTTGTAATTCATTTGCGTCTCAACGCATCACTCATTTCCAAATGAGTTGGCATTAAATATGTTTGATCTTCTGGTGGAACCTTAATTCCGCTGAAATATGTCACTAATATTGTCACACAATATAGCTTCAAAGTTCTGACTCTGTCGGAACTACACCAAGTTCTCAAAGAACCTCTTGACTTAACATCCTTTGTCGTTGTCAAAATAATGACATACTGCCTTCTTTTGTAGAATTCGTCACAATATTTAGAACTCTTCTAAATCTAGCATAGACAACTTCTAGCTCATTGTGCTACCTTTTAAACAACACTTAGTCTAATTTAAGATTGAAATTATATTTTATATGTGACAAAACCAATATCGGTGTAACACCTTACAGCGATTTGTTTGTCATTTCTTCATACAAAAATATATATATATATCCTTAGTTCTTCTAAAGTACTCAAGGATATTCTTACTGTCGTCCAATGATTCATCATATGAATCATTCTGATATATGCTCATAACACTTTATAGCACATGATATATGATTGTGTACATATTATTCGTGATCTATAATCACTCATGTGTTTTTACTCATTGAGTGTCAGATACACTCAAGTCTTGTTAAACCTTCACATGACAAGAACATTTTCTTAATATTTCTATATTGAACTACTTCAATATCCATCATATGTACTTTGACTTAAACTTATTTATGTGTTTCAATCTATCTTCATAGATCTTGACACTAAATTTGTTTCAGTCCATATCCTTTCATTGAAGTTAATTCTCAATGAAACCTTTTAATCAAGTATATAATTACATCATTTTTAACCAACTATATGTCACCTACATAAAGTATTATAAATGTGTCTTAGCGCTCCCACTTAATTTCTTGCAAATGCAAGCCTCTTCATCGTCTCTGATGAAATCAAAAACTCTTTGACTATTTCATCTGGTGAAGATTCTAACTCCGTGATACTTACTTCATCCAATTGAAGTTCGTATACCTATCTAGTATTCCACGGACCAGCAAAACTCTTGGTTTTATCTTGTATACACCTTTAATACACACTTCTGTTAAGTAGTGTATTTTGCCATCCTACTAGCATATCTCATAAAAGAAATATGTAGTGATTACTAGAATAATCCACATAGACTATAAGCATTGCTACGGAAGATCTAATCTTATCGTAGTCAACTCTTTGAACTTTGTCGTAAACAATTTTTCGACAAGTCGAGCTTCTTTAAGGATATTCCATCCAAGTCCATCAATTTTATAGATCCATTTACTTTCAAAAAGTATTTATCTATCTTGGATTTCATGGCGTATAGCCATTTTAACGGAGTCAGGGCCCATCATAACTTCTTTGTTTGTAGTTGGTTTATCATTATTCAAAATCAATCCTTTGTTCACAAATCATTTATTTGATCACAAAGTAAACCATACCTACAAGGTTCAATATGTACTTCGATCTCCATGGCTAAAACACTTTGTAGTCATGGGAGCCATGATCGTCGTGGCCGCTTCCGAAACAAATTCCGATGCTGCGCTACTCTGATCATTATGCTCAGGTTCATAAACCTTATCAAATTATATTGTCCTCCCACTCAAATACTTCACTAGAAACAATTTCTCGGAAATAAGAAACATTGACAAACACTTTTGTCTTTGTCTCGTGGGAAGAATTCCCAATTAATTCTCTGGGATAACCAACAAAGACATTCATCCGATTTTGGTTGTAAACTCTTAGACCAAAATTTAAAGAAAGACTATTAGGGTTTATACCCATACCATAACTCGTATGGTGTCATTTCAACGGATCATGATGATGCTCTATTCAGTGTAAAAGCGGTAGTCACTAAAGCTTAATCCACAAAAATATAATGGCGTCATAATATTTTATCTCATCATTAATCCAACAAGGTTTGGATACATATCTCGGATACTACATCATTATGATACTCCAAAAATGTGAGTTGTAGAACAATTTCATAACTCTCTTAGATGTTCGCTAAAAATCGTAATTCAAATATTTCTACCATGATCCAATCATAGATATTCGACTTTTCTATTACGATGATTTCCACTTCATGCTGAAATTTATTTGAATCCATTCAAATGTTTCAAACTTCTTCCTTATTGAATATATCCACATATATACTCAATTCATTGTTGAAAGTTTTCATGAAGTAGAAGAATCTCCCGCACACAACTATGCCCAGTGAACCACATACATCATCATGTATTTTTCACTAAGTTAGTTGCCCGTTCAACTTTTGGCCTATGAACGGTATTTTAATTATTCTCTTTAGAAAAGATTTGCAAGCGTCAAATGATTCAAAAATCAAGTGACTCCAAAAATCCATTTACATGGAGTTCCTTCATGCGTTCCTTTCTAACATGACCTAAATGGCGGTTCCACAAATGAGTGGAATTCAAATCACTTGCCTTATGGCATTTTAGCGTCAGTGTTATGTATGTGTGTTTCACCATTAAGATTTATAATAACTTATCCATCGTACATGGAGTAATGTCATAATTTGAACAACTCATTGTTTTCATTTGACCAGAGCAAAATAACAATTATTAAGTTCTTTATTATAAATTCTAAGGGCTAGATAGAATGCCAACGATGAACATAATAACACTTTATTTTTGTTCCAGACGTGCATACCTATCATATTCCTTGTTAGTCACTTAGGCCATTGTACTCTTGTATTGCGTTGTTTTGTATGACACTTCATACCAACCAATGTGGTACAAATACCCAAGAATTTTATTATGTGACCAAATGAGGAATACATCCATAACATGTATATCATTTATATACACCCGAGCTAGACTTTCTAGTCTTTTCTTTCTTTCTTTCTGCCAATAATCTTTTGTAGTTTCTCTTTTAGCTTTCCTCATTATTCAGAAAAACACTTCAACATCAATAACTTCTAGGTTTGTTGATCAAATACCAATAACCTTGAGGTTCTTTGAAGTTGATCATCATATGACAAGTGTTCCGGATTTCACTATTAGTAACCTTTTAATATGATGAACAATTTCACTCATAATTTTATCCATCATATCATGACGACTTTTTGAGACCATGTCTGTACATGCTAGGCTCATAAAGTTTAACCTTAGTATTCGCATGTGCAAATCTGGCTTGCACCCATTGTAAGCACACGTAGAATCTATAACACCCGATCATCACGTGATGCTTCGATACGAGTCTTAGCAACGGTGCATACTAAGGATGATAACTTCATGGATATGCGAATATCGTTAGTGCTCCAATAGTTGGAGGATTGTGACGCTTGGCGTCTTCAACCTTCATACATTCCCATAAAACTTATGAGTTTATGTAGTCTCACCAAATTATATTCTATCATCTTGCAATAAGGTCTTAGATATCACATATATCTCATACCTTGATTATTTCTGAAAACTAAATTTTCAGCTCCTTACTTTTCAAACAGATTTGAACTTCAAGTTTCACGGAGACAAGATAACTTTAGGTACTAATTGAAACCATAGCTCTCTGAATCAACAAAGTGAGTTTCACTAAAAGTTTGCAATAGGACTTAATCAATTCTTGATTTTTTAACAATACGGTACTAATCCGTAAAGTTTCTTATCAGATTTTAACAGTATTTCTATCTCAATAACAAGACTAGCGCATAGTAGTAAACGGATGCCAATACTACAAAATTAATTCAAAATACTACTCAGACTATGTTTATGATAATTAGTTCATGTTTTAATCTAATTACTAATGAACTCCCACTTAATACAACATCCCTCATAGTTGTTAAGTGGTACACGATCCAAATCCACTACATCAAAACCGATCATCACGTGAGATGATGTAGCTTCAATGGTGAACATCAACATGTTGATCATATCATCCATATGACTCGTGTTCAACCTTTCGGTTTCCTTTGTCCCGAGGCCATGTCTGTACATGCTAGGCTCGTCAAGCAAACCCAAGTATTCCGCATGTGCAACATGGCTTACACCCGTTGTATGTTGAGTTTATCACACCCGATCATCACGAGATGCTTCAAAACGTCGAACAATGCAACGGTGCATACGAGGGAAGAACACTTTATTATCTTGATATTAATGTGAGGGATCATCTTATAATGCTACCGTCGCGATCTAAGCAAAATAAGATGCATAAAGGATTAACATCACATGCAATTCATATGTGATATGATATGGCCCTTTTGTCTTTGCGCCTTTGATCTTCATCTCCAAAGCACGGACATGATCTCCATCATCTTCGGGCATGATCTCCATCATCGTCGGCGTAGCGTCAAGGTTCATGGCGCCGTCTTCATGGTTGTTCACCTCATGTAGCAACTATTACAACTACTTTGAAATACTACTCAACATGAAATTTAAAGACAACCATAAGGCTCCTGCCGGTTGCCACAATACAATAATGATCATCTCATACATATTCATCATCACATTATGGCCATATCACATCACCAAACCCTGCAAACAAGTTAGACGTCTCTAATTTGGTTTGCATATTTTACGTGGTTTAGGGTTTTCGAGTGAGATCTAATCTACCTACGAACATGAACCACAACGGTGATACTAGTGTTGTCAATAGAAGAGTAAATTGAATCTTCACTATAGTAGGAGAGACAGACACCCGCAAAGCCACTTATGCAATACAAGTTGCATGTCAAGCGTGGAGCAAATCTCATGAACGCGGTCATGTAAAGTTAGCCGAGCCGCTTCATCCCACTATGCCACAAAGATGCAAAGTACTCAAGCTAAAGATAACATAAGCATCAACGCCCACAAAACATTGTGTTCTACTCGTGCAACCATCTATGCATAGACACGGCTCATACCACTGTAGGATAACGTTGCATAGAAAACAAAAATTTTCTATCGCACGCAATCCAAGCCAAAGCAATCTAGAAGACGGTAGCAACGAGGGATGATCAAGACTAACCCTTGAAGAGATTCCAAAGCCTATAAGAGTAGGCTCTTATTGCTGCGGTAGACGATCACTTGCCGCTTGCAAAGCGCGTAGAAGATCTTGATCACGATCGGTTCCGGCGCCACGAACGGGCAGCACCTCCGTACTCGGTCACACGTTCGGTTGTTGATGAAGACGACGTCCACCTCCCTGTTCCAGGGGCAGCGGAAGTAGTAGCTCCTCTTGAATCCGACAGCACGACGGCGTGGTGTCGGTGGCGGTGGAGAAATCCGGCGGAGCTTCGCTAAGCGTGCGGGATGTGGTGGAGGAGAGAGACCGCTAGGGTTTGGGGAGAGAGGGGGTTGGGCGCCGGCCCTCTAAGGGGTGCGGCCAAGGCTGAGCCAAAAGAGTGGTCAGCCCCCTCCCTCTCCTCCTCATTATATAGGTGGAAGCACCAAGAGTTCTAGTCCAAGTCTTCGAATAAGACCCCAACACTAAAACCTCCCATATGTGGGAAAACCTACCCAAGGTGGGAATCCCACTTGGGGTGGGATTCCCCTTTCCATGAGGGGGTTTGGCCGGCCACCCGGGGAGTCCACCATGGATTCCTCCCCTTTAGGGTTGGCTGGTCATGCAAGGTGGAGTCCCTCCGGGACTCTACTTTCCATGGTGATTTCTTCCGGACTTTTCTAGAACCTTCTAGAACCTGCCATAAATGCACCGGATCATTTCCAAACTTGGAATATGACTTCCTATATATGAATCTTATTCTCCGGACCATTCCGGAACTCCTCGTGATGTCCGGGATCTCATCCGGGACTCCGAACAAATATTCGAACTCCATTCCATATTCAAGTACTACCATTTCAACATCCAACTTTAAGTGTGTCACCCTACGGTTCGTGAACTATGCGGACATGGTTGAGTACTCACTCCGACCAATAACCAATAGCGGGATCTGGAGATCCATAATGGCTCCCACATATTCAACGATGACTTTAGTGATCGAATGAACCATTCACATACAATACCAATTCCCTTTGTCTCGCGATATTTTACTTGTCCGAGGTTTGATCTTCGGTATCACTCTATACCTTGTTCAACCTCGTCTCCTGACAAGTACTCTTTACTCCGTGGTATGTGGTCTCTTATGAACTTATTCATATGCTTGCAAGACATTAGACGACATTCCACCGAGAGGGCCCAGAGTATATCTATCCGTCATCGGGATGGACAAATCCCACTGTTGATCCATATGCCTCAACTCATACTTTCCGGATACTTAATCCCACCTTTATAGCCACCCATTTACGCAGTGGTGTTTGGTGTAATCAAAGTACCTTTCCGGTATAAGTGATTTACATGATCTCATGGTCATAAGGACTAGGTAACTATGTATCGAAAGCTTATAGCAAATAACTTTAATGACGAGATCTTATGCTACGCTTAATTGGGTGTGTCCATTACATCATTCATACAATGACATAACCTTGTTATTAATAACATCCAATGTTCATGATTATGAAACTAATCATCCATTAATCAACAAGCTAGTTTAAGAGGCATACTAGGGACTTCTTGTTTGTCTACATATCACACATGTACCAATGTTTCGGTTAATACAATTATAGCATGATATATAAACATTTATCATAAACATAAAGATATAAATAATAACCACTTTATTATTGCCTCTAGGGCATATCTCCTTCAGTCGACCACCAGATGCTCCGGTGCAGTAATTTCGATCGTCGGTGCACCAGCCGGTGAGGCCTCCGTGGAAGCCACGCTGCTTCTTCTCTGCTGGCTTCCGAGATCCATTGGATGATCTTCATGCTGCGCCCGAGCTGCATCTCTTTCGGCTACTAGTACACTCACGGTTTTCTTCATCACATCCATTTCCGTTACCAGCTTCGCCACAACATCTGCATCCCGATCCATCTTTCTCTTACGGCTTCCGTACGGGTCATCGTTGGGGGAACCCTACTTTCCACGGAATGTCCCCGGGCATGCCTCGTACACGTCCTCCGTGTTCAGGATTCCCGAGGGCTTTTGTCAGGGCGTCGTTCTCTCTGTTGAACTTGATCCTCCCCTCTTGAGCATCCCTCATTGCCTCAATAAGCTTTTGGGTGGGTTTAATTATTTTGCCCGATAAACACACTCCCCTGTCTCCGGGTTCAGCGATCCCCCATGCCCGTACCACCAGCTTTTGGCCCTTGGGTCCCATCCCTCCGTACCTGGACGGATTCCTCGCGCCCTCATCTCGTTCTCCATCTTCTCCCACCTAGGCTGCCAAAAGCGATACCCTCCTGGCCCCATAATATGATTGTACTCCTTCTTGGCCGCATTCTTCTTATTTTTTTTTCAAGGAACTGCTCCGATTTCTTTTGCTTCACAAATTCTGGCCAATCATGTTGCAGTTTCTCATATTGTCCTTTGAAATCCGGAGTCTTGCCCTGCTTGACAAAGTCATGGGCTAGATTTTGCTTGTATTTCCGGAATGCGTCGGCCATCTTAGAAAGAGCGAACTGTTTGACTAGCTTGCACCTCTCCTTGTTTTCCTGAATCTTGTTACCCGCCTCATCGTATCTGCGGTATTCCGGAGGTAGAACGAAATGTTCTATAAGCTTCTTGAAGCAATCTTTTTGTTCTCTTATCGACAAAAGTGAAACCAAGACGTGCCTTCTTTGGCTCATTCCACTCCTGGACGGTGATCGAGACGTTCTCTCTAACAACGGCTCCGCATTGGCTGATAAACTTGGTGGCGTTCTTGCTGGGCTCCAGCGCCTGCCGGTTGCTTCGTCGACAACCTCGATGGTGCATGTTTCGTTTGGTTTCATCGTCTTGGTTGCGCCACGCTTTGACGACGACGTACTCGATTTTTTCGATGATCCGGCCGAGGGCTAAAATAAGAAAAGAGTCGCGCGCGTTAGTACACACATATTTATTCAAATCGTTAGTTTGTATCACCAGAGGCTCAATGTATATATATACCTCGGCGCCGGAGGTGGTTGCTACTTCCAATTGAAGATCGTCGTTTATCGACGTTTCTTCGGCATCATCTTGCTGGCGCCCTTCATCTTCACCGTCAAGGTTCAGATAAGAAGAGATATCATCTTCTTCTTGTCCGGTCGGCACATATGAATATCGCCGTTTATGATGCCGAACATATGGTCTTCAGCGTCCGGATCATAGTTGTCCATAATCGGGTCAGCTCTATCGTCCGCCATATGTCAGTCCTGAAAACATGTAGTCAAAACAAAATTAAGCGTG
Organism: Lolium multiflorum; assembly: GCA_030979885.1. Taxonomy (NCBI): domain Eukaryota; kingdom Viridiplantae; phylum Streptophyta; class Magnoliopsida; order Poales; family Poaceae; genus Lolium; species Lolium multiflorum. Next base: position 99,830,211 of record CM061750.1, on the reverse strand, counting down.
TGAGAAGCCGGTGGCGGTGGCGAATTGAAAGCGGGGACGCCGCGCGCGTGACCGAGAGACGGTGTGGCGGTGACCGAGAAGCGGTGGCGGTGCCGAGAGAGCGGTGGCGGTGGAGAGAGTCAATTTTTCAGTTAACATTCCCGTGTAGTTAGTTAGAAAAAAACACAAAAGTTTTCCAAATTCCAAACATGCCAATTAAGTTATTTTTTAAGTTATTTTTTTCATAAGTTATTTTGGTTAAGTTATTTTTTTCTTAAGTTATTTTGGTTAAGTTATTTTTTTCTTAAGTTATTTTGGTTAAGTTATTTTTTTCTTAAGTTATTTTTTAAGTTATTTTTTCTTAAGTTATTTTGGTTAAGTTATTTTTTCTTAAGTTATTTTGGTTAAGTTATTTTTTTCTTAAGTTATTTTTTTCTTAAGTTATTTTGGCTAAGTTATTTTTTTCTTAAGTTATTTTGGCTAAGTTATTTTTTTCTTAAGTTATTTTTTTCTTAAGTTATTTTGGCTAAGTTATTTTTTTCTTAAGTTATTTTTTTCTTAAGTTACAAATTAAAACGGCTGAGAGGCGGCGGCCGCCTCCTCCTCTCGCCCGTCGGCGCGGCGCGCGGCCTTCTCACGGCGGCGGCGGAGCGGCGGCGCGCGCGGCGCAACTCGGCTGGCGCGCGCGGCGGCGTCTGGCCGCGGGCAAAGGCCGGCCGGCCGGCCGGAGTTCGATCGATCGGGGGGCCGGGCGGGGGAGGGACGACGACGTACGGGGAGATCGAAGATCGAAGGCGGGAGGCGCGGCGGCCGACGGCGGCGACGAGGACGAGGAGGAGGCGCGGCGGCCGACGGCGGCGACGAGGGCGCGGCGGTCGGCGAGGTCGACGAGCGGCAGCGCCTGGCGGTTCGGTTCGAGCGAGAAGTGAAATCTGCGCGGGCCGCCCGCGCGTTTTTATAGGGGAGGGGATTTAGTCGCGGTTGGTGTTACCAACCGCGACCAAATCCCATTTTTGCCAGATTTTGCGGTTCCCGCGGAAAACGAGCTTTAGTCGCGGTTGGCCAGGCCAACCGCGACTAAAGGCCCTTTTCCGAAATTCAGAAAATTCAGAATAATAAAACTAATCATTTCTAAATGTGTAAAATATATCAAAAAATTCAGAAAAATAAAATTAATTCATTTAAAAATCTTAAAAATACAAATAATGTATCAAAAAATTCAGAAAAATAAAACTAATTCATTTAAAAATCTTAAAAATACAAATAATATATCAAAAAATTCAGAAAAATAAAACTAATTCATTTAAAAATCTTAAAAATACAAATAATATATCAAAAAATTCAGAAAAATAAAACTAATTCATTTAAAAATCTTTAAAATGCAAATAATATATCAAAAAATTCAGAAAAATAAAACTAATTCATTTAAAAATCTTAAAAATACAAATAATATATCAAAAAATTCAGAAAAATAAAACTAATTCATTTAAAAATCTTAAAAATACAAATAATACAAAAAAATAAAAATAAAACTAATTCATTTAAAAATCTTAAAAATACAAATAATATATCAAAAAATTCAGAAAAATAAAACTAATTCATTTAAAATGACTAATGTTCATACCTTGTCCATTTCTTTTCGCCTCTGTCTTCATTTCATCTTCAAAGTTCTTCCATGTCTTCCCGCCATTTCTTCCATGTCTTCCCGCCTCTTTCTTCCCGCCATTTCTTCCATGTCTTCCCGCCTGTTTCTTCCCGCCACTTTCTTCCCGCCTCTGTCTTCCCGCTCCCATTTTTCCCGCCATTTCTCACTACATATATGTTGCCGGCTTGGCCAGCATTATCACATCGATCTCTACAATCTCTCATCACTCTCTCATGGCTTCCACCGCACCCACTCTACCAGCAGGTGGAGGAGCTTTGCGCCTCGAACTACCCTTGCCCACCGGGCTACCGTCCCCGCCGGCTGGAGCCTAGCGCCGGCGGCGTGCCGGTCCCTCCCGTCCTCGACGCGCGCCGGCGGCCATCACGAACCACTACTACCTCGACCTCACGCCGGAGCGCGGATGAATCCCCGCGGCATCCCGATAACCAACATACTTGGGACGCCTTCTTCATCAATCGGCGTGAGAGGGCGCTCGCAGGTATGAGGAGGACGGTCTGCCTCTGGAAACTTCCACGAGGCCGGCCGTCGGCTATGGTGGTACGGCCGGACTGCGAGCGTCATGGACTACATCACGGCCGGCGATATCCGCCTGCGCTACCCTCGATTCGAGCCAGCGCGCCGCCCGAACAGCGGCGACAGCGACGACGACGCCGCAACTTAGAAGGCGACGACTACCAGTACAACGGCGGCGGCTATGAAGACTACGAGTATGCATATTATACGCCTAGGCAGGAGTATGACTAAATCACTCCAAATTTCCTTTATGCAGGAGTATGACTTAGTCACTCCAAATTTCATGTATGCAGGAGTATGACTTAGTCACTCCAAATTTCATGTATCAGTGCTATCTCGAGTCAATTGAATCATTCGAAAATGGACACCAAACACATCACGGGTAATATAATTCACATGATTCATTCAACAAAGTTTGGTACAATAATAAATTATTACACATCATTTCTTCCCTTGTGTCCCTTGCTTACGATTGTGCCGTATCCATGGAGCATCCTCATCATTTAACTTAATGCTTGGGTCGGTGTTCACTTTGAAGGGCGGAATTTCAGCAAACATATTATAATCTTGACATGTCTGTCTTGTCCTCCACTCCCACGATGTTTCTTTTCCCTGAAAGAACAATGTGGCGCTTTGGATCATCGCATGATGTACTGATCGTTTTCTTATCTTTCCGTTTCCTCGGTTTGCTACTCATGTCCTTCACATAGAAAACCTGAGCGACATCTTTCGCTAGGACGAATGGTTCGTCAAGGTAACCAAGATTGTTGAAATCCACCATTGTCATTCCGTATTGCTGGTCCACCTTTACCCCACCTCCTGTTAGCTTGAACCATTTGCACCGGAACAAAGGGACCCTAAAGGAGGGTCCATAGTCAAGTTCCCATATCTCCTCTATGTAACCATAATATGTGACCTTTTGCCCATTCTCGGTTGCTGCATCAAAGCGGACACCACTGTTTTGGTTGGTGCTCTTTTTATCTTGGGCGATCGTGTAAAATGTATTCCGATTTATCTCGTACCCTTGGAAAGTCGTTATAGTCGAAGATGGTGTCTTGGCCAACATGTACAGCTGATCTACAACCTTATTGTCACTCATTAAATGTTTTCTCAACCAACTGCCGAAAGTCTCCATGTGGGCCTTCCTAATCCAGGATTCAGGCTTCCCCGGGTTGTCCGAGCGTAAAATATTCTTGTGTTTCTCAAAGTACGGAGCCACCAAGCTGGAATTGGTCAGAACGTGTGGTGTGCTTCAGTCAGAGAATGGCCGTCCATACATATCGTTGATTTCCTTCCGATCGTGCCTTTTCCACTTAGTCTCCCCTCGTGTCGCGATTGAGGAAGACCAATCGGCTTAAGGTCGAACAAAGTCAACACAAAACTCAATTACCTCCTCATTTCCATAGCCCTTGGCGATGCTTCCTTCTGGCCTAGCACGGTTACGAACATATTTCTTTAATACTCCCATGAACCTCTCGAAGGGGAACATATTGTGTAGAAATACAGGACCGAGAATGGAAATCTCATCGACTAGGTGAACCAGGAGGTGCGTCATAATATTGAAGAAGGATGGCGGGAACACCAACTCGAAACCGACAAGACATTGGACCACATCGTTCTGTAACCGTGGTAGAACTTGGATTGATTACCTTCGAGAGATTGCATTGAGGAATGCACATAGCTTCACAATGGCTACTCGAACATTTTCCAGGAGCCCCCTCAAAGCAATCGGAAGCAATTGCGTCATAATCACGTGGCAGTCGTGAGACTTCAGGTTTTGGAACTTTTTCTCCGCCATGTTTATTATTCCCTTTATATTGGACGAGAATCCAGACGGGACCTTCATACTGCTCAGGCATTCAAAAAAGATGACCTTCTCTTCTTTGGTCGAGCGTAGCTGGCACGACCTTGAAACCGTTCCGGATACAGGTCATCAGGGTCTTTCAAACTTTGCTGGTCCTGCCGTGCTTCCTTTGTATCATTTGACTTCCCATACGCCCAAGAAGCTTAGGATGTTCACGCAAATATTCTTCGTAACGTGCATCACGTCGATTGCAGAGCGGACTTCTAGGACTTTCCAATATTCTAGCTCCTAGAATATAGATTTCTTCTTCCACATGGCTACGTGCCCGTCAGCTCCCTTCGGAACTGATTGTCCGCCAGGACCCTTTCCAAAGATGACTTTCAAATCCTTGACCATATCAAATACCTCAGCACCAGTGTGTTCCGCAGGCTTCGGCCGGTGATCTGCCTTGCCGTTGTAATGCTTGCCTTTCTTTCTTCTGGATGACCTTTCGGAAGAAATCGACGATGCCCAAGGTACACGTTCTTCTTACAATTTGGCAAATGTACACTTTGAGTCTCATGTAAGCAGTGCGTGCATGCATTGTATCCCTTATTTGACAGTCCCGAAAGGTTACTAAGAGCAGGCCAATCGTTGATGGTTACGAAAAGCAACGCTCGTAGGTCAAATTCCTCTTCTTTGTGCTCATCCCACACACGGACACCAGGTCTGCCCCACAGCTGTAAAAGCTCATCAACTAATGGCCTTAGGTACACATCGATGTCGTTGCCGGGTTGCTTCGGACCTTGGATGAGCACTGGCATCATAATGAACTTCCGCTTCATGCACAACCAAGGAGGAAGGTTGTAGATGTATAGAGTCACGGGCCAGGTGCTATGGCTGGAGCTCTGCTCGCCAAAAGGATTCATGCCATCCGTACTTAGACCAAATCTTATGTTCCTTGCGTCAGCTGCAAAATCTTTGAACTCTCTGTCGATCTTTCTCCATTGCGTTCCATCTGCGGGGTGTCTCAACTCCCCGTCCGACTTACGGTCCTCTTTGTGCCATCGCAACAACTTGGCATGCTCTTTGTTCCTGAACAGACGTTTCAACCGTGGTATTATAGGAGCATACCACATCACCTTGGCGGGAACCTTCTTCCTGGGTTTCTGGCCCTCAACATCGTCACCAGGGTCATCGCCTCTGATCTTATAACGCAATGCAGTGCATACCGGGCATTCATTCAAATTCTCGTATTCACCACGGTAGGATGCAGTCGTTGATGCATGCATGTATCTTCAGAACCTCTAAACCTAGAGGGCAGACAACCTTCTTTGCTTCGTACGTACTGGCGGGCAACTCGTTATTCTTTGGAAACATATTCTTCAACATTTTCAGCAAGTCTTCAAATGCCGAGTCAGCTACACCTGCCTGTGCCTTCCATTTCAGCAAATCCAGTGTGCAGCCCAGCTTTTTCAGACCATCATCGCATCCGGGTACAGCGCCTTCCTGTGATCCTCTAACATGCGATCCAAATTCTCCCTCTCCTTTTCAGTTTCGCAGCGACTCCGTGCATCAGCAATGGTCCGACCAAGATCATCAACGGGATCATCACGTGCCTCTTCTTCACCTTCCCCTTCACCTTCAGCATCCTCCATGAAAGTATCACGAAATGAGCAAGATAGCTTTCATCGATGAAATCATCCCCTTCTTCATCTTCTTCCATTATAACCCCTCTTTCTCCATGCTTGGTCCAACAATTATAGCTTGGCATGAAACCGTGCCGAAGCAGGTGCAGCTGAACATCTCTTGAGGAAGAGTAACCCTTCGATTCTTACATTTAACACATGGACAGATAACAAAACCCCCTGCTTGTTCGCATTAGCCACTACGAGGAAATCATTCAAACCCGTGAACTCGCCGGAGAGTCGGTTACCGTACATCCATTGTCGATTCATCTGCATTATTATAATATAAAATATATAATTAACCATCATGCATTTGTTAAACTAACTAGCTACAAACAATATAAATTAAACAATGAACTACACACACATGCACATTTTATCAACGACACATCAAAGGTTCAAGTTGCTAACCGCGATCGAGGAGGAAAAAATAAATGAGAAAGCTCAAGTGTGGCTCCAACACTTCATATCATGTTTGTTTCATGCTCTTGGGGCATTTCATCAAACACCTTATGTGCATAAGAGGAACCAAAAGCAAACCTAACACCCACTTGTGAAGCTTGTGAAGAAAATGACACCAAATGGCTAAGTGTTGGCTGCTGGGTGGGTATATATAGGGGGCGGCTTTAGCGGTTGGAGCCAACCGCGACTAAAGGCCTTCGGGCACCTTTAGTCGCGGTTGGCCTGGCCAACCGCGGCTACCCCCATGACTGGCCACCGAGCCCCCGGCCCCGGGCCTTTGGTCGCGGTTCGCCTCCCGAACCGCGACTAAAGGTACCATTAGTCGCGGTTTTACCTTCGCGACTTATGGGGCTCACGGAAGCCTGTTTTTCTAGTAGTGGAGCTTCTCTCCCGAGCCCGAATCGGTAAGCACGTCTACCCTCGTAGTTGCTTCCATTTTACATCAGAACTGCCATTCCGCAGATAGAGTTTGAAAAAGTGCAAAATAAATAAATAAGAAAAATCAAAATGACCCGCACGGCCGCACGCCCGCACCGGTCCAACCCGGCTCCACCCCGCACTCGTCCTGGGACGAGTCCCTCGCTCCAACCCCTCGCTAGGGTTCCTCCGCCGCCGCCGCTCCAGGGCCGGTGACCCCGCCGCCGGTAGCTCCGGCAGGGAAGCACCCCCCACCCCCCGCACGCGTCCCTCCTTTGGCTCACCTTGCGTCGCCACCTCTCCATCCGCATCAAGGACCGCGTCCGCCTCTACATCCGCCGCCGACAAGCTCTCCGCAGCGGGCTCTCCGGCAACCGACAAGCTCTCCGCAGCAGCGAGCTCTCCGGCCGAGCGTCGACCTCGTCCTCCGCGATCTGCCTCATCCTCCACTGGCAACTAGCTCATTCCAATGTTTACTTTTTTTACTCTGGTAGTATATTTGTTCCAAATGTTCTCCGATTGTGAATTGATGCTCTTCTAGTGATTTGACTTCTGTGATATACATATTGTTCTGTGAAGATATCGTTTGTTTGTATCCCAAGACAAGAATTAATGTTCTACTAGCATTTGTTAGATGAACCAATTTGCTGATCTGTATTGTCATGAACCAATTTGCTGATTTTATTTTTGTCTACATTGTCATGAAGGTATGTTGCTGGTTTGGATTTGTGTTGTGATAAATCAATGTTGTTGATTTGTATGACCGTATAACACCATGTTTTTATTATAATTTATTTCTCATAATTTTCTTTATTCATTTCTAGCTAATTCTGTACTAAAAGCTAACATGTATATGGTATCACCACTAATTTAGGGCACATATCACTTTTTTGGGGGCTTTATAGACATTTTACAACTTAACATAGAAATAAGCCATATTTCTAGAAGCCCAAAAGAATAAGATGAATTAGCTTCTAGGAGCTTCTACCCACCATAGTTTCTCCCCACAAAAACTCAGAAGCCGGCTTATGCACAAGCAGAAGCCCAAAAGAAGTCACCCTTATAAACATATATGAGAATAGTAGTTCAGATGAAATTATCATGAAAATTTTCAGGAGGTGGCCCTCGCAAATGTTGTGGTCTCATCCTTCTTGTGTCAAAAGTAATGTAAAATTAAGCCACTCATAGCTTCAATTTTGAAGTATATTCACATCACCTTATATATAGCTATATAGTCCATGTAAATACAAATATAGATGTGCTATTATGGTTTGTATTCTAAGATTGTAATTTTCTATTTTTTACCGCTTATGTTAAACTTGTAATGACATACAATCTTATTTTAGTCATCAGCCTATTTCATGTCATGTGCATGTATTTTAAACAGAGAACGTTAATGACTGGACATAGATCAAATCATTTTTTCAAGAAATTCCTACTGTGGAGATATTATATTTATTATTCTAGCCACTCAACATTTCAATTAAAATGCATAGCTTTTTATACTAAATTACTGCAATATAATTAGTAGCCCAATGTTTGGATTAATATCCTAACTGGAAGCTGATTGTTTTTTTTCTTCCATGTATATTAGTTATGTGCTTGGAATCTAACCGGAAAGATAATTGATTTTTTGCTTGCACGTACCATATATTTGATAGTGCTTGCTCATTGAATTACGGAATAAAAGGTAAAGTTGGAGACTAATACAACTCATCACGTACAGGTAATGTCCTGTAGGTCTTTTTTTTTGGGAAGCCTCCGGGCTCCTTTTTTTTTCTTTTTCTTTCTTTTTCAGGAACTGTGTTCACAAAATGTATATGAAATAAAGGTTCTGCCTACACATATTTGCAATCACGTGGTTAAATCATAGCCTCTTCTATTTCTGATTTTCTTTTGGTTTGAGCTCAGCGATGCGCACGATACGAAATACGTCCGTGTCAAAACTGCTCAGCCATGCATATAGTACGAACCTCATGATCGTGTTAAAACCTTGATGCAAAAACGTGATATCATGCCCAACTAAAATCAGATCTCGACTGTTACAATAAGGGCCCACCATTTAGCTTTTTTTTTTGTTCTAGTCACTCTACATTTCAATAAAAATGCATATCTATTTATGCTAAATTACTGCCATATAATTAGTAGCCAAATGTTTGGATTAATATCCTAACTGGAAGCTGTTTTTATTATTATTGAGGAGCCTCTTTTCGCCTCTGTTCCCCTCCCTCTCTCCAAAAAAGGGCGACCAGAGCGGCGACCGAGTTTCCGGCGCCAGCTCCGGCGACTCCTCTCCCCCGACGGCTTTGTGCTCGTCGGTGTGCAAGGGGTCGCCGGATCTGCCACTCGGACTTGTATAGTTGTAGGTTAGGGCCTAGTATCTTAGGTCTTCAGGCGTCCGTCGGAGATGCCGTGTCCTTGACGGCGGCGACGATGTCGTTGAATAAAGGTGTCTTCGATCCGTCTTCTTCTTCGATGGATCTAGGCGCTGGGTCTTCCAAGCCGGGCTGGTGCGGCGGTGGCGCCGGCCTAGCGGCGGATTTTGGTCCTCTGCCTCCACCGTCGCGACGGCGTTTGCTCCAGCGCTGTTGTGGAGGTTGTGAGGCTGTTCAGGAGCTGCTCCCGGCGTTCACCTTCCGGTGACGTCGGCGGTGGCTGGAAGTCTGTGAGATTCACGATGGGTTTGAGGATGATGGCTGGCGGTATGCTTCTCTCCATTGAAGGCATCGAGCGGCGGCTGCAGATCCGGAGTCTGGCGTTGGCTTCGGGGCTTCGCCCCGGCCGATGCGCCACAAAGTGGACGGCTTCGTCTTTGGTGAGCCACTCCCGAGGTCCATAAAGCTGCGAATCAGCGAGGGAGCCACGCCGGATTCGGGTCCGTTGGGTCTTCATCTTCTCTCCTTCCGGTGGTTGCTCCGGCGGCGCGGAAGGTGCGAGGTGAGCGACGGGGAAGGACACAAGGATGCCCATGTACCTTTTTGTTATTTTTCTTTCTTTTGGGGGTCCTTTGTGTAAAGTGTGGAGACAGTTGGGCTTCTAGCTTCTTCTGGACGTGTGCGTTATTGTACAACTACGCTGATTATATGAACCACGTATTGCCCTAAAAAAATGGAAGCTGTTTTTTTTTGCCATATACAGTAGATATGTGCTTGGAATCTAACCGGAAAGATAGTTAAACTTTTGCTTGCAACGTACCATATATTTAAAGTGCTTGCTCATTGAATTAGGGAATAAAAAGTACAGTCACGGACAGGTAGCATCCTGTAGGACTCTTTTTTTCTTGGAAGCCTCCGTGCTCCTTTTTTCTTTTCCTTTATCTTTCACGGATGGTACGTGTCAAATTACACATAGAGGATGTCCCCAATGTATTTGTGTATGTTACGTAAAATCTTTAAATCTCGTCCGTTAAAAATACAGATCTAACAGCTAAAATAATGGAGTGCCAGGAAAAAATATTATATGCAAAAGAGGAGTTAGGCAAGGTGACCCATTATCTCCCCTTCTCTTTGTGGCCACTGCTGAATTATTACAGATTATTATTAACTATGCCTAGCATGAGGGAATTCTTAATCTACCAATCAACTATTCTTATGGGCAAGATTATCCTATATTACAGTATGCAGATGATAATCTCATCATTGTACCTGCTGAATTGGAACAACTTGATAATCTCAAGGATATCTTGACCAACTTTACTATCTCTACTGGTTTGAAAATTAATTACCAGAAATCATCCATGGTCCCAATTAATATTACCGCTGACAGATGTCAGGAGCTAGCGAATCATTTTGGCTGCAAAAGAGAATCACTTCCCTTTACTTATCTGGGACTCCCGATGGGAACCACTAGACCAAAAGTTGACGATTTAATTCCCATGATCTGCAAGGTGGACAAAAGGTTATCTGGATTATCTAATTTATTGTCATATAGTGCCAGGCTAGTGACTATCAAAGCTGTTATATCTGCTATGCCAAACCATGCTATGTGTGCTATCAAAGTACACAACACAAACCTGGAACATATACAGAAAGTTAGCAGACAATTTCTATGGCATGGAAAAGAGATTGATAAACATGGAAAATGCCTAGTCAGTTGGAATAAGGTATGTCTCCCCAAGAAAGCTGGAGGACTGGGAGTGCTAGATCTTAAGATACAGAATAAAGCATTGCAAATAAAGAATCTATACAAATTTTATAACAAGCAGGATATCCCCTGGGTGAACCTGGTTTGGCAAGCATATTACCAACATGGAGCTGTCCCAATAACAGGCATGTCCAGAGGATCTTTTTGGTGGCGTGATTGCATGGCTTTAATCCCAGATTTTAAGCAGCTTACCTCATGTTCTCCAGGGAATGGGAAAAGTATTATGCTATGGAATGATAAATGGGGAGACAACATTCTAAAGGATAAATACCCTCATCTCTTCTCATTCACTAAGAAAGGGAATATTAATATGTTGGATGCATATAATACCGCACAAGGTAACATTTTCAATATGTTTCGTCTCCCTTTATCCATGATTGCTGCACAACAATGTGATGAACTGTCACAGGAATTGAACAGCCTGCATCTTGATGATATGGCTGTTAATGACAAATGGAATTTTGCATGGAGTAGTAATAAATACTCAACCCAGAAGGTTTACTTGGCATTGATTAATGCTCCTGTGGCGCCAGCACCCTTCAAGTGGATATGGAAATCATCTTGTCTCCCAAAGCACAAGTTCTTCTTCTGGTTACTCATACAAGATAGACTAAATACTAAAATGCATATGCTCAGAAAGAACTTTTTTGTGGATAACCAGCTCTGTGTGTTATGCAATGAAGATTCACATGAAAATATGCTACACCTTTTCTTCCAGTGTGATTTCAGTCATAATTTTTGGTGGAAAATTGGGGAGGAATGGAATACAGAATTTGAGGTGATTGACATGATAATGGATGCAAAGAGTAGATCTACTAACCGTTTTTTCAATGAAGCCATGATTACTGGATGTTGGAGCATTTGGAACCAGAGGAACTCTTTCATTTTTTATGGCAAGCCTGTAGATTTGGATAGCTGTTTTGCTTTCTTTAAAGAATCTATTTCTCTTATTAGGCATAGGGTTAGACCTAGTCTGAGAGAAGGTATGCAAGATTGGCTGGACATTTTATGAACTATCTTTGTTTCTCTCCATGTACATATACCCCCTTTTATGAATATAAAAAATGACACAGTGGGGACCTTCCCCACTGTTTTTGTGTCAAAAAAAAACAGCTAAAATAATTCTAATGATGTGGATCAATGTAGTGTCTCTATTTTAGACATCGTATTTTGCTTTTAATATATAATAGATAGATAGATAGAATCAATGACCTCTCAAGTCGACAGAGGTTTTAAATATGCGTGGTGCCGTACCTACCAGGACATCTCTGATCCTTTGAATATCGAAGGGCTCGATTTTGTTTGCCAACCAGCAAGGATACACGGAAGTCACTTGCGAGTCGGATTGTGAGCAACTGGTTAGGCCGTGGGAGGGAAGGCCCCCCCCCCTCGACGAGTAGACGTTGTTTAGTCGACAATTAGGCAGCAACTTCTAAACAAAGGTAATAAAGAGTGTGCCGTTCTAAAAAAAAATGTTGCGACCCTATCCACTGGGTTTTTTTTTTTTGAACAAGGAGAGCCCCGAAGGGCTTGGAAGCTTTATATTAAAATGCAAACAGTGGAGGAGTACAATATTATAGAGAACCCCAGAAGGAAAAGAAAATAACACATAGGTCCCCATTTTATGTGGAGAAAACCCCGCTGAAAGATGTGAGAAGCAATCAGGTCCCTCCCTATCTCCACTGCCGAGCCGAAGGTCAGCTGCACCGCCGCCGAGCACCGTTGCGGGGACATAACCACTTGCTTCAGTGTCGATGTTGGACGCGGCCGCTTACCAAAACGAAGGCCTCCGATGGAGGTTGAAAAGACGCCGGAGCTCACCGGCTTTGACGGACGACACACAGCCGCCAAGATGATGCCCGCCAATGTCGCTTCCAAGCTCCGGAAGTCCCCGACGCCAGAATCTTCGCTAACTCCGTCAGTGACGAGCTACCCGCACTCCAGCACATCACTCCTGCCACGGGTGGGTGAAGGCGGGCAGAGGTAGTCGGAGTAGCGAGAAAACTCCAGCGGAAGGGGAAAGTCCGAAACTCCCCTGAGCACCCTGGCCAAGCCCTCCGCTCACTGGCACCCCCTTCCTTTCCCTCGCCAGCACGGTCGGCCAAGAGGAATAGGGCAGTACAGTTAGCTTCGAAGCTGGTCCGAGCACCAAACTAAATGAGCAGATATTCCGAGCCGCATACGCCGCCCCACCTGCAACCGGCTTCCACCGAGGAAGCGCCGTGCAGGGTGCTTCGCTGCGACCTCCCAGCTCGGCGAAATATGGCCACACATGCTGCCACAGTCGCCGCTGTCTTCATCTCCCTCCTCGCCTCCACGGCCGGCCAGGTCGATGTCGAGGACGCCAAGGACGCAGCAGTGCCTCCAAAGGCGCTTATTACCGAGGGTCATCGCAGGCGAATCAACCACTATCCACCCCCACCACAGGGGCTTCACAGCGACATTCATCGTCCGCCTCCAAGTGCCACGCCGAAGCACCGGGAGGACAAGACCCATCCCTCTCCCCGAATCACCTCGGCTAGAACTCATCTTTCTCCGCTCCTCACCACCACGGCCGGCCAGCAGGAGAAACACGAGAGCAACAGCGATGAGAACCAGGGGGAGGGGACAGACCTTGGGCTTATTAGTGGGGATTCCTGGAGGAGAGTTCGTCGCCACCGTCTCCGGCCGCCGGAGCACCTCGCCACGCCGCCCTCGCCACCAGCCGCACCAGATCTTGCCCCAGAAGAACCGGTGTTCTACCCGGACACATCAGCATCCCGCCTAAAACTCCTAATCTACAGCTAGATCCTACTCCGGCGTGTCCCCCTCCCCGTCTCCGGCCAGCAGAGCCGCCAGAGAAGGGTCGGGTTCGGCCCGGTCAAGCTTGGTCAACGGGCAGGTGCGAGAGGTAGGGAGAGAGAGAGAGGCGTTATCCACTGGGTTTTATGATCATGGAGACTTAATCCTTGCTTGCCAGGTCGTCGTACATTATGTCTGTATCTCTACTATATTAAAAGGAGGAACTCCGTTTTCTACCATCATCTTTCGTCAACCATCGCTAATCCCGAACGGACTTTCGTCTCCCTATCGCTAATCCCGAATGGGCTTTCGTCAGCCATTATGTGCATTAAACAGCAAATCACGCAATAATTCACATGCCAAAATAATCGAAGGCAAATACTAATTGATAAATTTTATGATCATGAGATCCTAATTGATAAATTTATTTTCTTAATATAATCGGTATTCTATTTTCAAGTTTAATCAAATATGAAAAATACAAGTATAATTAGGAACTACTCAGGATTCGTCAATAAAAACAACATGATCACACACCAAAATAAACATGAAATAAAATATTATGCGCTCCTACACCTACCAAATACCAAATAGAGATTATCTATTATTCTCCTCGCTCATCAACCTTCACCAATCCAATACCACCACGAATTCTTCCCTGGTAATAAAAAACCACCACGAATCCTTATAAATAATCACCTTCCTTATACAAAACCTGAATTATAAACATTGCCTTCTAATATGTTTATTAAAATGCCAGATCACCTTCCTTATAAAATAATCACCTTCTCAGGATTTATAATCACATACTATTAATTCCGCCCGTTGCCCAAATTTCGCACACTTCCCAAAAAAATAACCTTCCTTATATGGCGAACAGTTATTAATAAAAAATTGAAAATATATTAAGATTGATTATAAAATGCTGACGTGAGACTCAAAAAGGAAAATATCTCTCCACGGCTTCCCCAAATTGTGCTGCTTTTATGGCTACCCTCTCTCCCTCTCTACAACGCTTATAAATTGTGCCGGGACACGCCACAACACGTCTTTTTCATTAACTACCTGAGGCACTATCGTCCACACCAAGCGCATCCCCAATCTGAAGCAATTCTGATCATCATCGACAACAGGGAGCCAAGGTATGTTAGAATGGATTATTGCATCACGTGCATAACATTTAATTTCTCGCAAATCAAGTTGTAACCATTGAGCTGATTTTTTTTATCTCAATGAGTATCTTTCATAGATGAGCTCAACCGATGTTGGGATGGGCGAGAGTTAGGATAATCGAAACAGAAAGAAACGTTAGACAGAGCTGGGGTAAGGCAATGAATATAAAATGATATCATTTTGCTGAACATCTTATTATTTTTTTACTCTATATATGACTACTATTCGTAGGTGAGCTCAATCGATGAAGATGTAGGAGAGATTAAGGAAAAGGAAAATGATGATAAATTGAGTGACACGGTAGGCATCACTCAGGTAACGCAATTATGAGACAATGAGTTTAATACACATTATCACATGCTCTTAGTTCTTCATCTTGCTGACTAACGTTCTATTTTTAACTCTATATAATTACTGTTTCCATAGATGAGCTCAACCGTTACAGAGGTGGGAGAGATCAAAGAAACTGATAAGAATCAGATTGACATCGTAGCAAGCACTCAGGTAAGGGAATTGTTTGAAAATGTGGTTAATGCATTAAACCATATATACCATCTAATCTTACCTTGCATAGATGGGCTCAACCGACGTTTGGATGAGAGAGAATAAGAAAATTGATGAGGAACAGATTGTTGCGGTAGGCACCGTGTTCAGGTAATGTGCTTTACAAAGAAAATTATTATAATGCACTTTACCACATTCTATTTACATAAAAGAAACCATTCTCTTCCTGACTATCTTGCAAATTTTATTAACATTTAGCTTTATAATAGAGATCACAATTTAGGCTGTAGGAAGGTCTCGAGTAAAATATGTGAGTGAGGCTTGACAGAAAATTATTGCTCTGATCCAAGTCGCTCATGGCATGTATAGGGAGATGATTTTGTTGTGCCTGGAAGGATAGATATAGATATTTAAATTCAAACTTTCGTTTAGGTATTGTTTTCTCTTTTTTGATTAATTCATAGAATGTGTCATCTTATTTATGTATTCAGTATTGATTGAACAAAGGAAATCTTACTGTAAATATATAGTCCGTAATTTATGAGGGCACAATTTTTGGTATTGTAATGGAAGCCGATTCATAGAATCGACCACATGTATAAATTTATGGTACTGTAATGGAAGCCGATTTTATTCTTAATATTAATATCGTCATGCATACAGTTAACATTTGAGAACAAAAAAATTATAATCATACGAGGTATTAAAACTCAGTTTCATTTTACCTGTAGTTGTATTTATCATTGTGAGTTCCACCTTCGCAATCACCTAAACCACCCTGCCAGCGCTGTTGTGATTTTGCAGGACGATCACAACAAAGCTAGCCATGATGGCCTTTCCTCACAAATATCTAAAACAGCAGTTTCAAACCCCATGAATATTTAAACTAGAAACAGCTTCACGAAATAATACATGTTTCTCACCTACAAGGTGAGGAACAGCTTAATGATATTTTGCGTGAGCAATCCAGAAACTTATCCTTCCTATGATGGTACTACTAAGACGGAAAAAGGCAACCATTACCTGTAGCCTGAATGGCTTGACTCCAAGAATAACAAGACGCTCAAAGAGAAATTGTGCTAATCTTGCTCGTGCTACCTTTTTGCACATGATGACTGGACCCAATTGGCAATGATCTCCAACAAGAACAACCTAAATGGATAATGTATGAGTAGAGATAATCAAGTTAACCTAAATGAACTCGTTATTTTTTTTTACCTGCTTGACACCAAGAACCAACGGAAGAAGACATTTGGGCTCTGTTGCATGTGTAGACTCATCAATAAAAACCTGTAATTAACCATTTAAACCACTTCAGAATATAATAAATAACAAATACGAGCACCGAACTAAATAATGCAAGAAGTAAATAAATCAGTACCTGGAGATAACGGAAGTTCGACAAACGAGGGTCTCCAGCACCAACACAAATGCAGAAAATCACATCAGCACTTTGAAATATCTCCCTTTCAGTGACTCGTTTTAGTGCCTTGTACGTTTTCTCATCACTGCTCGACAATTCATAGTTAGGAATCGTATAATTTAGAATGTATGATTAACAGTGAATAGGATCACAGATGAGCAAGATAAGAGATTTCTGTGTGGACAAATACAGAAGACATGATGAGTGACGAGATTTCAACATCTAAGCTTTTTAGATTCTAGCTCTAAACAAGACAAACAGATAAGACTAAGATTTTATCATTAGATTTAGTCTACAAAAAGAGATGCAAAGAATTCAACCTCAAGTCTTTCCGCGAGTCTATATCACAAATTATAACATCCTAGAGCCCTATGCTCCAGATAGAATTTATTGAGGAATCAAGATCTATTCTGTGTAAATACAAACAACATTGTGGCACTGATGTGAAATATTTTAACATTCTTTAAAAGGTGGAGTGGGGGGCTACTGTTAGACCTTCAACTGATACGTTAGTGCAACAATCAAAACTTTGTAAAAATAAGCAGCCTGAAAGAAGGAGCACAGCACAAGAAAAATAAACAAAGGTTCCTAGAAAACTTAGCAGGTCAAAATTACCTTTCCAAGCTTAGTTCTGATTTCTTCAACAGTTTGCCTCACTTCTTTACGCATCGCATGAAACATCACATTGGAATCATCATCTTCAATTGGCTGCTCCGGTGATAAGATAAAAAAAATGTGCTGAATTTTAGCTCTTTTAAAATGTACTCGTGGGAATTTGAAAGAGTGTAGTGAAATCAACCTTCTCCTGGTCATACACAGCCCGAGCTCCACTGTGAGTTCTTCTCTCATATGAGTGAGCATCCCTGGATTCATCGTCAGTTATTGAAGAATGGCTCTGCGAAAATCAACAAAGAGATATTCAGTATTGAGATTTAACCACATAAAAATGCAAATAAATTCAGCCTGTAACACATGGCAGTGTCAAACTTTATTAAGCATCAAGCAACAAACAAAACAAATAGAACAATTACATAGTTAAAATGCACGTTGGCGATAACAAAGAAGAATAAACAACTTGTTTTGAACTCATGCGCAGATAACATCAGCATATACTTAAATTCAAGCTATAGATAGCAATGCCGTGCAAAAGACCGAAAAGATTGCCTATATACAGTGATAAAATTTATCTACGTGCAAAGGAGCCAAGGATTAAATAGAGTGAACTTACAGTGACTTCTGGAGTACACTTTTAACTGGCAAGACCTGAACACACATGACACAATCACAAATATCAGATCAACACCAAAACATAGTTTGGTTAAACTATTTTAAAACTTCCTCCATATGTATAGCGTCAAGTGAGCTCAGTATGTCTTTTGCATAAGGTCAAGACAACACATAACCAAAACCCGTGACAGCGTGTTTGGTTGGGGGTAATAGGAATTAGGGAATGGGAATTAAAAGGCAAGAGACTTAAAATCTACCGTTTGGTTGAAGGACATGGGAGTTGATTAGGTATGGGGATAGGGAATTAAGGGAGCTAACTCCCACGAATCTCTTCCGGTGGGGGGGGGGGCTTGGGAATTCTGCTGGGGAGAGGAAATTGAACTAAAACTACATCGTTCGTTTGTTGTGCAGTTCATAAACTGCTGTTATAATTCACCCTACTGAAGTACAATACATCTAGACCTCTAATACAACAAACAAAATTATCAACTAAATAGTTGAATTAGCGCAGAACCAAATTACAAACATTGCATGGTGTGGTTGTTACATAACGTACGGCTGAACAGCTGAGTCAATCAGCATTTTGAGCATTCCAGTTTCACTGTGAACATATCAAGTCTGGTAACAACACAAATTCAAGCTGTATAAACATTCCGAGACCAACAAGGGGGGTCTTTTTCACCTCGATCTGGCGAAGCGCTGATGCGCGTAGATGTACACGTCCGTTGGGAACCCCAAGAGAAAGGTTTGATGCGCACAGCAGCAAGTTTTCCCTCAGAAAGAAACCAAGGTTATCGAACAGTAGAGTCAAGAACACGTGAAGGTTGTTGGTGGAGGAATGTAGTGCGGCGCAACACCCGGGAACCGGCGCCAACGTGGAACCTGCACAACACAATCAAAGTACTTTGCCCCAGCATAATTGTGAGGTTGTCAATCTCACCGGCTTGCTGAAAACAAATGAGTAAGCGTATCGAGTGGAAGATGGTGTTTGTTTGCAAAGAACAGTAAAACAGTAGAATGTATTCAAATGTAAAAGAATGGACCGGGGTCCACAGTTCACTAGTGGTGTCTCTCCAATAAGATAACTAACATGCTGGGTGAACAAATTACAGGCGAGCAATTGACAAATAAAGATTCAATACATATTAACGATGATTACTATGTGATTTAATCAGAGCATTATGACAAAGTACATAGACGCTATCAGCATGCATCTATGCCTAAATAATCCACCTTCGAGGTTATCATCGAACCCCTTCCAGTATTAAGTTGTAAACAACAGATAGTTGCATTAAGTATGGCACGTAATGTAATCAACACAAATATCCTTAGACAAAGCATCAATATTTTATCCTAGTAGCAATAGCACATCCACAACCTTAGAACTTTCTGTCTTTGTCCCAGATTAATGGAGGCATGAACCCACTATCGAGCATAATTACCCCCTCTTGGAGTTACAAGTATCAACTTGGCGAGCCTCTACTAAACGGAGAGCATGCAAGAACATGAACACCACATATATGATAGATTGATAATCAACCTAACATAGTATTCTATATTCATCGGATCTCGCCAAACACAACATGTAGCATTACAAATAGATGATCTTGATCATGTTAGGCAGCTCACAAGATCTATAACAATGAAAGCACAAGCGGAGAAGACAACCATCTAGCTACGCTATGGACCCATAGTCCAGGATGAACTACTCACGCATCAATCCGAAGGCGGGCATGATGACGTAGAACCCCTCCGGTGATGATTCCCCTCTCGTCGGGTGCGGAGGCGATCTCTGAATCCCCGAGATGAGGTCGCGACGGCGGCATCTGGAAGATTTTCCGTATCGTGGCTCTCGGCACAGGGGTTTCGCGACGGCTTTAAGTAGGCGAAGGGTAGGTCAAGGGCGTCCACGGGCGCCGACTGCAAGGCCGCGCGGCCCGGCCCAACCGCGCCAGCCACAGTGTCTGCCACCATTGGCCCCACCTCGTCTCCCTTTCGGTCTTCGGAAGCTTCGTGAAAAATAGGCCCCTAGGCATTGATTTCGTCCAATTGAGAATATTTCCTTACTAGGATTTCGGAAACCAAAAACAGAAACCCAGCGCTTCGGCATCTTGTTAATAGGTTAGTGATGCGTAGATGTACACGTCCGTTGGGAACCCCAAGAGGAAGGTATGATGCGCACAGCGCAAGTTTCCCTCAGAAACCAAGGTTTAATCGAACCGGTAGGAGCCAAGAAGCACGTTGAAGGTTGATGGTGGCGAAATGTGATGCGACGCAACAACAGGATTCCGGCGCCAACGTGGAACCTGCACAACACAACCCAAGTACTTTGCCCCAACGAAACAGTGTCAATCTCACCGGCTTGCTGTAACAAAGGATTAACCGTATTGTGTGGAAGATGATTGTTTGCAAGAAAACGAAAAACAAGTATTGTGTAGATTGTATGCGATGTAAAGAATAGGACCGGGGTCCACGGTTCACTAGAGGTGTCTCCCATAAGATAAAAGCATGTTGGGTGAACAAATTACAGTGGGCAATTGACAAATAGAGAAGGGCATAACAATGCATATACATGATATGATAAATATAGTGAGATTTAATCAGGGCATTACGACAAAGTACATAGACCGCCATCCAAGCGCATCTATGCTAAAGTCCACCTTCGAGTTATCATCCGAACCCCATCCGGTATTAAGTTGCAAAGCAACAGACAAGTGCATTAAGTATGGTGCGTAATGTAATCGACAACTACATCCTTAGACATAGAATCAATGTTTTATCCCTAGTGGCAACAACACATCACAACCTTAGAACTTTCTGTCACTGTCCCAGGTGTCAATGAAGGCATGAACCCACTATGAGCATAAATACTCCCTCTTGGAGTTAAGAGCAAAAACTTGAGCCTATACTAATATGGAGAGCATGCAAGATCATAAACAACATAAACAATAGATTGATAATCACCATAACATAGTATTCTCTATCCATCGGATCCGACAAACACAACATATAGTATTACGGATAGATGATCTTGATCATGTTAGCTCAAGATCCAACAATGAAGCACAATTAGGAGAAGACGACCATCTAGCTACTGCTATGGACCCATAGTCCAGAGGTGAACTACTCACTCATCACTCCGGAGCGATCATGGCGATGAAGAGTCCTCGGGAGAGATGAATCCCCTCTCGTGGCCCGGCGATCTCTGAATCCCCGAGATGGGATTCGCGGCGTCTCTGGAAGGTTTTCCGTATCGTGGCTCTCGGTACGGGGTTTTAGCGACGGAGGCTATAAGTAGGCGAAGGGCAGGTCAAGAGGCGGCACGAGGGCCAGGGGACGGGCCGGCGCGGCCGGGCCTGGGCGCGCCGCCATCACCGGCCACCTCGTGGCCCAACTTGACTCCCCTTCGGTCTTATTTGGCTTAGTGCAAAAATAGGACCACGGGCGGTGATGTCCAATTTTGAGAATATTTCCTTACTAGGATTTCTGAAACCAAAAACAGCAGAAAACAACAAGTGGCTCTTCGGCATCTTGTTAATAGGTTAGTTCCAGAAAATGCGTAAATACGACATATAATGTGCATAAAACATGTAGGTATCATCAATAAAGTAGCATGGAGCATAAGAAATTATCGTCACGTTGGAGACGTGTCAAGCATCCCCAAAGCTTGGTTACCTGCGCGTCCCGGGCAGGTAAAGCGATAACAAAGATAATTTACAGTGACATGCCATCATAATCTTGATCCTTACTATTTGTAAACATATGTAATGGCTGCCGATCAAAACAATGGTAATGACATGAGTAAACAACTGAATCATAAAGCAAAATTTTCATGAATAGTACTTCAAGACAAGCATCAATAAGTCTTGCATAGAGTTAACTCATAAGCAAATAAATCAAAGTAAAGGTATTGAAGCAACACAAAGGAAGATTAAGTTTCAGCGGTTGCTTTCAACTTATAACATGTATATCTCATGGATATTGTCAACATAAAGTAATATAACAAGTGCAATATGCAAGTATGTGGGAATCCATGCACGGTTCACACAAGTGTTTGCTTCTTAAGGTGGAGGAGATAGGTAAAGC
Organism: Lolium multiflorum; assembly: GCA_030979885.1. Lineage (NCBI taxonomy): Eukaryota > Viridiplantae > Streptophyta > Magnoliopsida > Poales > Poaceae > Lolium > Lolium multiflorum. The sequence continues at coordinate 99,808,366 of CM061750.1, read as the reverse complement.
GACTCAACAATAAAAGTAAAGAAAAGAAAGGTCCTTCAAAGAGGAAAGCATCGGTGCTATATTTGTGCTAGAGCTTTTATTTTGAAAACATGCGACAATTTTTTTTTTTGTTAGTAATAAAGCATATGAGTTATGTAAATTATATACTACAAGTTGCAAGCCTCATGCATAGTATACTAATAGTGCCCGCACCTTGTCCTACTTAGCTTGGACTCTGGGATCTTCGCAATGCCATGTTTCAACCAAGTGTCACAAGGGGGGACCTCCATGCCGCCTGTACAAGGTCTAAGGAGAAAGCTCGCATTTGGATTTCGCTTTTGATTATTCTCAACATAGACATCCCATACGGGACAACATGGACAACAGATAATGGACTCCTCTTTAATGCATAAGCATGTAGCAACAATTATTATTCTCATATGAGATTGAGGATATATGTCCAAAACTGAAACTTCAGCCATGATTCATGGCTTTAGTTAGCGGCCCAATGTTCTTCTCTAACAATTTGCATGCTCAAATCATTAAGGTGATAGATCCTTCAGACAAGACGAACATGCATAGCAACTCACATGATATTCAACAAAGAATAGTTGATGGCGTTCCCCGAAACATGGTTATCGCATAACCAAGCAACTTAATAAGAGATAAAGTGCATAAGTACATCTTCAATACTACGATAGTTTTAAGGCTATTTTGTCCCATGAGCTATATGTGCAAGGCGAATGATGGAATTTTTCCAAGGTAGCACTCAAGCAATTTACTGGGAGATAGAATACCATGTAGTAGGTAGAGTATGGTGGACACAAATGTAAGCATAGTGGTTGGCTCAAGGATTTTGGATGCATGAGAAGTATTCCCTCTCGATACAAGGTTTAGGCTAGCAAGGTTATTTGAAGCAAACTCAAGGATGAAACGGTGCAGCAAAACTCAAATAAAAGACATATTGTAAACATTATAAGACTCTACACCGTCTTCCTTGTTGTTCAAAACTCAATACTAGATATTATCTAGATCTTAGAGAGACCAAATATGCAAATCAAATTTTAGCAAGCTCTATGTATTTCTTCATTAATGGTGCAAAGCATATGATGCAAGAGCTTAAACATGAGCACAACAATTGCCAAGTATCACATTATCAGAGACATTTTAAGAATTACTACATCTAGCATTTTCCAATTCCAACCATATAACAATTTAACGAAGAAGAAACTTAGCCTTGAACATTATGAGTAAAGCCTAAGGACATGTTTGTCCATATGCAACAGCGGAGCGTCTCTCTCCCACAAAGTGAATGCTAGGATCCATTTATTCAAACAAAAACAAAAACAAACCGACGCTCAAGTAAAGAACACAAGATGTATTTGAATAAAAATATAGTTTCCGGGGGGGAAAGCTTGATGATGTTGTCCATGAAGAGGGGTACCTTGGGCATCCCCAAGCTTGCAGGCACTTGAGTCTTCTTATAATATGCGGGGGTGAACCTGGGGGGCATCCCCAAGCTTAGAGCTTTCACTCCTCTTGATCATAGTATATCATACTCCTCTCTTGACCCTTGAAAACTTCCTTCACACAAATTTCAAGCAAACTCATTAGAGGGTTAGTGCACAATTAATAATTCACACATTCAGAGGTGACAAAATTATTTACACTACTGGACATTGCATAAAGCTACTGGACATTAATGGATCAAAGAAATTCATCCAACATAGCAAAAGAGGCAATGCGAAATAAAAGGCAGAATCTGTCAAAAACAGAACAGTCCGTAAAGGCGAATTTTAAAATGGCACCAGACTTGCTCAAATGGAAAAACTCAAAACTAATGAAACTTGCGTACATATCCGACTAGGGATCACGCTCGTAAATTGGCAGATTTTTCGAAATTTTTACAGAGACTTGTGCCCAGATTAGTGACAGACAGCAATGCTGTTTCTGCGCAGCGATCCCAAATATAACATCAACTATAACATAGAAACTTTACTTGGCACAAAAACATGATAAGGAGAGGTTGCTACAGTATTAAACAACTTCAAGACTCAAATATAAAACAAAGTACTGTAGTAAAAACATGGGTTGTCTCCCATAAGCGCTTTTCTTTAACGCCTTTCAGCTAGGCGCAGAAAGTGCAAATCAAGTATTATCAAGAGTAGAAGCATCAACATCATTGTTCTTCATGCAAACACAACTTGTTGCAGAGGGTACTTTAGGTACTCCATTATCTAAATTTTCTATGGTGGTGCTAGGGGTTTTTAGCAATTTTAGGCCTATAGTAATTCTTTTGTTTTGGCATTTAGAGGCATACATGAATTTTGCTCTTCACATCAGCTTTCTCATTATACTTGAGAAAAGATTGAACCCAAAGTTCCCATAGCTTTTTCAGTTCATCAATCCTATTGGTTTGATTATCATGGACAACACAGGTTTTCGTAGGACACTAATTCTTTCATCAATTCCTCCTAGGGATTTATCAAGTTCATCAGTTTTATCCAATAACATTTCCATTTAGTTTCAATACTTGGAAAATTTTTCTCCATGGTTTCCAATTTTTTCATAACATCCTCAACAATGTTAACTTCATTAACAGGTGGTATTCCAACTAGACTCTCAATGATGCAACTAGCTTCTAAAGCG